>CM076245.1:12282153-13482153 GCA_038380765.1 Odontothrips loti
AAGTGTGTGTGTGCGCGCGCGCGCGCGTGTGTGTGTGTGTGTGTGTGTGTGTGTGAAGGGGGCTGCTGGCTGGTAGCCGCCCTCAAACCATTATCTCTCCATGCCCCCCCCCCTTCCCCTTCACACACACACTCCCCCCCGCTTGTGTCGCGTCCGGTCGGTTCTGCTGGGGGGAGCTCATTGAGAATCCCTACACAGCCCCCGCGCCGTGTTTCCTGGCCCATATACTCCCGACGGCCCCCGTCCCGCCCCGCCCTGGCGAGGGCTGTGCTGTGCCCCAACGTAGCCTCTGCAGCAGCAGCCTCGGCCCTCGGCGGCAGCCTCCCCGTTGTCCCGCCCCGTGTGTGTGTACTCTGCCAGAAGGCCCCCCGCTCTAATCACACGCGCGTTTTCGGGTTTTCCTTTGGGCTCCGCCCTGTTTTGTGAAAGCAGCCGCCCACCCGCCCCTGGCGCGGAGCGATCGCGTCGCGCTGCGGCCCTGCCCGGCCCGTCCCAGCGCACCCTCCCACCGCACACTTTGATGCTCAGTGGGTGGGTGTTGCTGCTCTCTCTCTCTCTCTCTCTCTCTCTCTCTCTCTCTCTCTCTCTCTCTCTCTCTCTCTCTCTCTCTCTCTCTCTCTCTCTCTCTCTCTCTCTCTCTCTCACATTTCAATAACTCCCCCCGCTAGTTCATGGGCCACTTGAGCACCCTTGCTCCCACGCTCTCGCAGGTAGTATATGAAAATAATAAGCCGAGGTGCCCTGACGTATTTCAGCCAGCGATGGTTCCAGTATTCGGAATGAAGCAGGGAGAGAGGCACGGTGGCTATAGCTATGCTGCCTGCGTGCGTGGCCTTGGTGAACTGGCCCGGGGGCCCTGGGCGGTCCAGCGGTGGGATGGGGGCTCAGCCTGAGTCGTTGACACCATCGCCAACCCACTCCTGATTGCACATCCAGCAGAACTCGGGCGGCGTGCCCGCGCTGTGCCAGAGGGTTCTAATAACTGGCTTCTACCCCCAAGCACCGGCCGCCTCTCCCCCTCTCTCTCTCTCTCTCTCTCTCTCTCTCTCTCTCTCTCTCTCTCTCTCTCTCTCTCCCCCCTCCCTCTCTTTATCTCACTCTTACCTCGCTCGTGTTTGCGTTCCGACACCAAAGCAGCGTAGAGCAGTTTGAATGTAAAAATAAAATGAGAGAAAAGAGGAGGAGAAAATATAAGGCGAGTAGGGCGCGAATAAGAAGGTGTCAGCGCCGCGGGCTGGTGTGGGTGTGCCCGCCGCCTTCGGGTGCATCGCCTCGGTCCTGGCGCTGGCTGCTGCGCATGTGGGCTTCGGCAGCAGTAGACTAGCCATCTGGGACAATGAGATATCGCCCGCAATGACTCCTATACACAACCCTCGAGACACCTCCCCTCCCCTCTCCCTTCCCTCTCCGTGCTCGGTATCAGTCCGCTAATGTTTCCTCCTTATCGGTTCAGTAGACCTGTAGCAACGAACGCGCGCTGTTTGTGTGCGCGCATGTGTGCGTGTGTGCGTGGCCACAGCGCCCGCGGAACTCACCGCTCCGCCTTTTACGTAATCCGGCCGCAATCCTATTTTCATGACACACACGCACACGCGCCCAGCAAACATACACGCGCACACACATATATATATATATCTCACACAACACACACGTGTGTGTACGTAGAGAAAGCAGGGGAGAGCATGGTGGTTAGGGAGGGACCCTCCCCTTGTCACACTTTTGGATACGACAGCCGCCGCCAGGGCTCCATGCATCCACTGAACCATATCGTGTCCGACGCAGGATACACTCTTTATCTATTTACAGGACCTGGCGCCCGGGGCGTCATGTCCTGAGCAGACGGCGAGTGAGACGAAGAATAATGAATGTGTCTGCGGGACAGTGGGGACAGAGAGAGAGAGAGAGAGAGAGAGAGAGAGAGAGAGAGAGAGAGAGAGAGAGAGAGAGAGAGAGAGAGAGAGAGAGAGAGAGAGAGAGAGAGAGAGAGAGAGAGAGAGAGAGAGGGGGAGGGGGGGGGGGTAGAGAGAGAGAGAGAGAGAGAGAGAGACAGAGACAGAGACAGAGAAGGCCTGCCGCAAAGTTTACGAGGCCCGGTGCCTATGCAGATCCCCCGCCGGTTCCTGGGACTCCTCCTCCTGCTGTTTGAGGGTCATCCGTGGCAGAGAGACGTCCTCTGCAGTAGCGCTGAACCCCCGCGCTCGCGTTCGCCGGCCTCTCCGTGTAACGTGGACCCCCTCGGCAACAGGCGCGGATCCAGGAGCGACTTGTGGGGGGGGCAATGTACCACTTTTTGCCTACTTACAGGCGAAAAGTTCGGCGGGTTGCCTAAATTTCAGGCGCCCTTCGGGCGCCTTGATAGCATCCTGGGGGGGGCAAAACCCCTTTTGCCCCCCCCGTGGATCCGCGCATGCTCGGCAACCCCTCCCTTGGACCCCTCGGCCTCGGCTCACGGTATTGTCATGCAGTGCACTCGAGCGCGGCGTTCTCAGGGCGTGATTATTTCAGGACCGTTTGCCTGACGGCCAGCGGCCCGACGACGCCGCCATGGGCCGCCTGACGTCGCGGCCCCGCCGAGGCCCGCGTCGGGGCCCCCGTCAGAGCCAGCGCCCCGGGCCCGCAGGCCCCGCAGGCCCCGCAGGCCCCGCGGCCTGAGACACCCGCAGACCATGGCGATGTGCTGCGTGCAGGCGGAGCGGGTGTTCCCGGCCTCGGACTCGGACGAGGAGGTGTGCCGCCATGAGCTGCCCCTCGAGTCCCAGTGGGCCGAGGCCTGCTCGCACCGCCAGCACGCGTACGGGC
This sequence comes from Odontothrips loti, assembly GCA_038380765.1. Taxonomy (NCBI): domain Eukaryota; kingdom Metazoa; phylum Arthropoda; class Insecta; order Thysanoptera; family Thripidae; genus Odontothrips; species Odontothrips loti. Next base: position 12,284,953 of record CM076245.1, read on the forward strand.
CGCCGGTGCACGCCGGGCCGCACGCCGGCCAGCACGCCGGCCACGCCACGCACGCCCGCCAGAGCCGGCAGCAGCGCCAGGGCCGCAGGGACCGGGACGCGTGCCGCCACAGCGCGCGCAGGTCCTTCTCGTCCTCCATCGTGGCGGACCTCCGCGCCGTCGAGCAGGACTGCATTCTGGTGAGTGCCGGTTGTTGTCGTAGAGAGCTAACTTTCCGACCAAGCCTCGGAATCGTACACAGCGTAGGTTTGTGCTTGTAGTTAGTGTAGTGTCCGCCTTCGTGATGTGTATGTAGATCTATGCATGAATGTCGTGGCGCAGCGGCAGGCTCTGCAGTGGCCCCGCCGGGCTCCGCTGGCTGTTAAGGTAACGTCCTGCAGATAGACCGTACCCAAGCGTCCGCCCACCCCCTTCCCATCCACTGAAATATCTCTGATCTGCTTCGGCCCCTTCTGCCCCCTTGGGACCGGCCGCTCCCTCTACTCTCCGCTCGAGGACTCCACCACACCTCACCCAGACCAGGCTGCCGACGGCCTGCTGCGGACCACGTCGGCGGCCGGGGCGAGGGGATTGGTGGAGAACGGGGTGGGTGGGGTGGGGTGGGGTGGGGTTGGGTGGGGTGGGGGACCTCCGGCCGCCGTCGCGTCGGCGCTGCGCGCCCAACTTTCAATGTCCGGAGCCGTTATTGAAAATTGCAGCTCTGGTATGATGCGGGGGACCCCGTATAAATTATGAGACTCTTTCTGGACGGCCGTCATAATGTTCCTGGCCGGCAGGGCGGAGAGGGGGAGAGGAGGAGACTGGGAGACGGCCCTGACAAGTCTATGATTCAGGCCATGGGTTCAAATAGGGCCGTTGGTAGGAGTGAGAAAGGCAACGTGCTCGAAAGTGTTCGTGAAATACCTCTTGTTTGTTCTTTTTCTAAGTGGGTCCAAATCCAATACGTCTCACTAAGGAAGTGGTGTTGGTGAAAGTCTTGAACTTTGATCCTTCTGGCGCAAGGCAAAGAATCGACACTCCGATTATTTCTTTTTGATTATTTTTTGGTTTGCGCGCGCGCGTTCTTTATTCCTGCTAATTGTCCATGGAGCCTGAAAACTGCAGCAACTGGAGACTCAGAGCGCACGCAGCACGCGCATCACACTCGAGTGCTCCGGCGTTAATATGCGTTAATATGTCGCGCGGAGCCGTGCCTCGGCCGTGAGCACGTCGTTAAGAGACTAAAGCAGAGGTCGGCTCCATGCCGACGATACACTCCACACAACCCCGGCAACCGGCCGTTGGGGGCGTGCATAAATTAGAGACGGCTCTGCTCGTAATGTATGGACGCCCCCTCGCCGCCGTGCCGGCGCGGACCCACAAGGACCAAAGGCGGCTCCCTGCAACTCACTTTTCTCTTTCTCTCGCGACAAAGCGCAACCAGCCAGCCCCGCACGACCTCGGGAAGGACGAGACGGGGCGTCGTGTCGTCAGTGAGAGGGGAGGGGAGGCAGTTTGCTCAAGTGGGGCAGGGCGCCCGCCCCCGGCCCGCCCCCGGCCCGCCCCCGGCCCGCCCCCGGCCCTCCCATCCCCCGGCCGCCGCTCTTTCTCCTCGGCTCGCCATAGACCTTCCCGCCAAGTTTTGTCTGATGTCTTTTTATCAGTCAGCCGGGCTGAAGGAGAGGTCATTTGGGACGTCGGGGATGGCGCTGTTTGCGCTGAGAGGCCGGCCGGGGGCTGCAGCGGCCGGGCCGGGCGATAGCCGCCGTCTCGGCCCGCCTCTGTTTAGGCAGGGTTCGTTGACATTGCCGCGCCACACGGCGCCAACCGAAGGGGTTGTTGCCGCACACGGCATGCGCCCCGGCACGCGTGCGCCCACCAAGGCGCCCAACAAGGGGTTGTTGCCTCACGGTACGCGCCCCGGCACGCGTGCGCCCACTAGGAGCCCACCGTGGGGTGCGTTCGCCTTTCCCCTGGAGGGGTAGGATAAAAGCTTCGCGGGGGTGAGGCGGCAGCAGCGAGTCCCTCGTCGATGTGTCACGCGGCCGACAGCGGGGCGTGGCGAGGTGCGGCGGCGCCAAGTAGCAGCGCCAACGCAGCGCCAACACGTCCCGTCATCCCCGCGGACATCACCGTCATTACCATGACCACCGCTCCGTGCCCGGTTCGGGTCCATGGCTCCGCTGCTTCTCCAGTTTCGGCAGGCTGGCGGTTGGCGGTGCCCAACACCAAGACCAACAAGAAAGCTTGACCTCGGCAACAATGGCGCGCCGATGACCGCCAATTTCCCCCCGACGTTCTGCGGTTATTGGTTGTGGGGCGGGCAGCCGGGCAGCGGCGGCAGCGGCGGCAGCAGCAGCAGCAGCAGCAGCAGCAGCAGCAGCAGCAGCAGCAGCAGCAGCAGCAGCAGCAACAGCAGCAGCAGCAGCAGCAGCAGCAGTAGTAGTAGTAACAGCAGCAGCAGCAGCAGCAGCAGATCAGCAGCAGCAGCAGCAGCAGCAGCAGCAGCAGCAGCAGCAGCAGCAGCAGCAGCAGAGGCGGCGGCGGCGGGCCGAAGGATGAGGGCTGAGGGCTGCTCTGAGACGGGCTGAGCCACAGGCTGCCTATATGGGCAGGCACTACCAGGCACGGGCCCACCAGCAAAAGAGAAAAACGGATTATGGGGATTTCTCGTTGCTCCGGCCTCGCAGCGGCCCGGCCCGGCCCCGCCCGGCCCCGCCTCACCTCCCCCGGCCCTCTTCTAGTGCGGCCCGCCACGTTCCTTTATTTCTCCCCCTCCCCCCGAAATGCTCCTCTCTTCTGACCGAACATCGTGGAGATGCGTGTCTTATTGACGATAGAACTTTGCGATTGGAATAAAAATAAAAGGGATATGCGACGCGCGCTCTTTCGTTTGTTTTCCCCTCGCAATTGGTTAGCCGTCGCCAGAAGGCCATGCCGGTGGCACCCCTCCCTCCCCACCCTCCGGAGCCGCCCCTCCCGCGTTCTTTCTGTATTTTTAACTTGTCGTGCCTCCTGTCGGCGTACCTGTGCCCTGCGCCTGGCGAGAGAAGCGGGGCCCGGCGAGGCGAGGACAGGGGGAGGGGAGGGCGATGGCCGACATTGAACCCGCCCCGCTCGGCGCCTCCTGCGACCCCCGGGGGCCCCCTGGCCCCACACTCTTTATCTCTGCCCGCTCTCTGGGTGACACCCTTCACCTCTGTGGGTAATCCGCTCGCACGCCTTGGTGTGTGTGTGTGTGTGTGTGTGTGTGTGTGTGTGGCGGGGGGTGGGGGAAGGGCAGCTGCCGTCACAGCTTGCCGCAGCTTTGAATGGGTTTGTGAAAGGCGCGGGTTCATGCGGTCGGCCCCAAAACTGTGCGCTGCGGTCTCTGCATAGTACTGCCTCGGGCTACGCGCCCGGCGCCCAACTGCCGCCACCACCGCAGCTGCCGCAGCTGCCGCTGCTCCACCCTCCCCCGCGGCGCCACGCCCCTGACTGAGTGTGAAGGTCGAATATCCGCCCACAATGGCTGTCATGTGTCAGGCGTAATGAGGAGCGGTCCGGGACCTGTCCGGAGTGGTGACGCCACCCGCTCTCCGGGTGGGGCTGGGCCGGCCTGAGCTGGTCCCTGCAGGCTGCTTTATGCGACAGGTGATTCGCATCGAACGTTCCGGGGCAGCCCAGGGCGGGTCTGAGGGGATTGGGCGCCGTGTAGCCGTAGCTGTAGCCGTAGCTGTAGCAGTAGCTACACGTAGGACTAGTCCCCTTCCCCTGCTCGCTGTAACCACTTGTCAGCTCCCATGTGCCGGGCGTGGGCCGGGCTCTGGTCAGGCCTGCCTACTCCATTATGAAGGGCGCGGCAGAGGAAACTGGAAAATAATACGGGCACGGCCACTTTCTCCCCCCCCCCCCCTCCCGATCAAGTTTTGAATGACGACGTAGCGACGTGTTAAACTCACTCCGGGGAGGTCGCTGCCGTGTACCTGTAAGCCGCTGTAAGCGGGCCCCAAACCACACGGTGGGGATGGAGCCCGGCGCGCCTGCACCGCAAGCACCCCCTGACCCATGGCATATGAGTGCAGCTTTGTCCCCACGCCCGGGCCGAGCCCAGGCCGAGCCCAGGCCGAGCCCAGGCAGCAGGGCAGAAGGGCGACCCGTAACTCACTCATTCCGCTGGAGGTGTCCCCTGTCATATGGAGATGCGGCCGGCAGGGGAGCCCGGCCCCCTGGGCCCCTGAAGTGAGGGGGGGGGGGCTGTCCGCACGCCCCGCTACTCGCCATGTTGTTCAATATCCGCCCCACGCCTCAACGTTTTCAATGCGGCCTCTGCGGTGCGGTGAGCGGCGCGTGGCGGTGCGCACGGGCGCGGGAGGACTTGTGCGAGGGTAGGCGGCGTTTGCATCGCCCATGCCGGCCACGTAGGCGCGCGTACTAGCGAGCCCCCCCCCCCCCCCCCCACCCTTCGGCCGGCCGCCGCCCCCTCGGGCCCGTTTGCACAAGGCGGGAGGGCATAACTAGAGCTGCCCATAACCCCCACAGCCCCGAACACAGAGTCCCGCCGGGGAGTTTATCTTTCTATCCATCTCTCTTTTTTTCTTCTTGTCGACGCGGTGTTGCCTGCAGGCCAGTAGGCCCCGCGGGTGTCTGTCGCGCCTGGCCAGGCCGCCCCGCCACTGTACTTCGAATTGCAATACAAATTGTTATTGCAAAAGAATAGTGATACGCTCTCCATAAGACGTAATGGGCCCGTTATCACAAACTTTTTGCAATACAGTGTATTGCAAACTTTTTGCGATACAGGCTAATTTTTCAATGACGACCCCATTACAAACTATAGGGAGTGTATCACTATTTTTTAGCAATTCCCACTGTATTGCAATTTCGAAAACAGTGATGTAGGGCGCGCGTCCATTAACTTTTAATCACGCCTGAAAACATTGTGCCGGGCGGCTGTTTAATAACAAAATAGAGTGTAATTTAAAACAAAGCAAAGACAGGCGGGAGCATCGGGTGGGGCACGGCGCTGCTGGCCGGGACCGGCCGCGACCGGCCGCGCGCTAAACCGTTGGAGGCCGTTTCGCTTTCATTAAAGAGCAAAGATTGCCTCGTCCATTCCCCTTACTGTATGTGTAGCGGCGGGCCGTGGATGGCAGGGAGCAGGGAGCGGGAGCGAGGGGCGGCGGGGTGTCATTTGAAGCGAGGCGGCCGCGTGGCAAAACTAAGCGGAGCTGGGATATGGACAGAGATAGGCATCGCAGGGCAGAGCCAAGCAGCACAGGGCAAGCAGGCACCACTGCCTCTACGACTCCGGGCCCGGGTAAAGTTCCTGAATAAACTCCCTTCAAAGACGGGCGATATATATATACGCTGTGCGCGGCTCGGCGTGACGTTCGAAGGTTGTGCGCGCTCGCGCTCAGTACAGTCCGCGTACGCGGCTGGAGTTGGCCAAGTTTTGCAGAGATATTTCCCCGACGACAACAGCGTGACTTCGGCGACACGCGAGTGAGGTTGTGATCCCCCGTCCACACACACACACACACACACACACACACACACACACACACACACACACACGCACACGCACGCACGCACACACACACACACACACGCGCGCGCGCGCACTCATTCATATTTTCTCACACGCAAACTTGTCGGTGCGCATAGTCGGTCAAAGCAGGTGCAAACCTAACCAGTCTGTGGCGCATATGGCGCCTGCTGGGTAGGCAATCGCGACCTCTGCATGAATACACGCGTGTCGTGCGGGCTGGCCTACCCTGGCAGGCACAGGCGTTCGCTATTCCACAGTTGCCTACCACGCCAGAGGATCTTTTGGAGACTCCGGGCAGTATGTGTGCAGCGCGCTGCCAGGGCGCTGCCAGGGCGGCCCTCGGCAGCAGCCAGCAGACATCAGGTGGATTCATCTGTGTTCCCTTTTATTTCCCATGTGCGAAGCTCTGGCGTGTGGACCAGTGGTGCCAGCGCCAGCGGTGCTCTGCTCAGGTCGCTTGTTGTGTTGGTGCGCCAAAACACACACACACACACACACACACACACACACACACACACACACACACAGTTGAGACGGCCATGGCTATCTGGCCCCTGAAGGGGCCGAGGAGAAGGAGAGGAGATATGGCGCTGTCCACAAATAACGCTACTCAACCTCTCGGTTGACACACTATATATAGCCAATGTTCCTGACCTTGAAGGGAAAAGGCGTGGATAGCTGTGTTACGTTGCCTGATTTGTGTACGGGGGGCACACAATGTGCGTGGCAGCCGTGGCAGGTGGAGCGGTGCACCGTGTGGGCCGTGTGCCGCACGGGACGGGAAGGGGTTAAGGGGGCCTCCCTGGCAGTACAGCGCGTGTGAGTTCATGCGGAGGGGATATGTGTGAGGAGAGCACAAGAGATATAAATATACGCATCTCGAGTTATATTCACAGTCGGAGCAGAAGCAGCAGCAGAGCAGTTCAACGCTCCTTTTATGGAGTATTTGCCCCTGCCAGCCTAATATAGGCGTCAAGTTAGTACCCCGTGTATCATATGAGCACCGCCCCTTCAATTCGTGCCTGTAGCCGGAGCGAATTGGTGATGGTAAAAAAAGAAGAGGGCATTAGAACGCGGACACTAAAACTGGGGGTACTTCTTCCAATTTGCCTGGGTTCAAACACCATAGGGTGTAATACTTTTCCTTCGTGCATTATTTTCTTGGCTTCATAGTACCCGAAATCAAATTACTGCAAATCTTGATAGGCACCTTCCTTACCGACCGCAACTTTGCAAAAAAAAAAAAAAAAAAAAAAAAAGCGAAAAAAGTAGGGAGAGAAGGAAAGAAAAAGGGGATCACACTATCTTCCGAGTTGCACGCGCCACGCCACTCGACGCCCGTGACATCTTGACAGAGCTCATTAACATTCCGAATCAGTCGGCCAATTAGTGTGGCATAATGGAAGCCTGTCTGCAACGCACTCGAGTCGGTCCGGAGGGGGAGGTTGGATAAGGCTTCCCTCCATTTAGGAACGAAGCCGGTGGGGTCAGATCCGGGTGGATCCGGGCAGATCCGGGCCAGCAGCGGCTTCCTGCGGGGAGCTTGCCCCACCTTACACAACCTGGAGCAACCTCAGGGGCGTAAAAAGGGGGAGGGCGATGGGGGCGATCCCCCCCCCCCCCTTCCTTGGGTCTCCGAAGGAGGACCTTTGCCCCCTGAATGTAGGCAACCCGTAAAGCTTTGCCCCTGAATGTAGGCAATATGTAAAGCATCGCCCCTGCCTTTTCCGTTTCGTATTTGCGGCCCTGAGCAACCTTCGGGGTGATGCTGGTTGGGTTGGGGTGAGTAGTGTGCAGGTGCCGTCGTCCGCTGCTTGGAAGGGGATGACGATATTAATAGTTGGAACTACGCCGAATGGAAAAGGGTAACAGAGGGCAATTAATTCATGTTAAACCGGGTGCGTCGTTCAGGATGTCTGGGGGCGACAGATGGGAAGAGTCGAAGGAGCAGGCAAAGTTTTCATCGGAAATTTCCCCCCGAGTCGCCAGCCGCGTTCTTTCTTGCTCACCGAGTTCCGGTCGGCGGGGCCGCACCGCCCCGCAACAGGATGCAAAACCTCTCTCGCTTCACCCCCGCTGGTCGTTCTGGGAAGCGGTGAATGCGGCTGCGAGCAAGCCGTGCTGGTGGAGCCCGCAGGGGAGCCCGGCCCGGCCCGGCCCGGGGCTGCAGTCTGCACGTCTCGGATCTGTCCATGCCACGAACACCCACAGCCCCGCTGTGGTCCATGCTCACCGATTTTCGTCTATTCCTTATATTTTCTTTCTATCGGCCCTCGTCTGCAAATGAGGGGGCGTTGGCTCGCAGTTTGACGGCCGCTTCAGCGAGCATTGCCCCATCCCCATCGGAGCGTAGCGGCCTCCGAGGTGCAGCAGGGGTGGACTGGCAGGGGTGGCAGCAGCAGCAGCAGCAGCAGCAGCAGCAGCAGCAGCAGCAGCAGCAGCAGCAGCAGCAGCAGCAGCAGCAGCAGGGCCCTGCTGCGTCCTAGTCGACTCCGTTTAAGTCGGCTCAGGCCGCGCCACGCCGAGACACTCCGCCGAAATCACGAAGCCCGTATAAACCCTGCCGACCCTGGCGTGCCTGTGCCGTGGCCGTGCCGTGCCGGGGCCGTGGCTGTGCCGCCGGGGTCGTGGCTGCTGGACGGTTTACGACTGCAAAGGGCTCGACGGCACAAGCCCAGCCCAGCACAGCCTCGGCGATGCCCCCGGCCGTCCCCGGCCGCCCCCGGCCGCCCCCGGCCGCCCCCAGCCGCCCCCAGCCCCGGTGTGAGATACAAGCTGGGATACAACTGTGAACTTATCATGATCAAGGCGCGCTTTATTCCGAAGGTGATTCCCCGCACCTACACCGTTCGCGCTTATTGCTACGCGCGGCGGCAGAGGGCCGTGCGCCCTTTCGTGAAATTCTTTCCCCACTCTGTACGAGTTCGTAATTACTTTCCCGTTTCGCGAGATAATTCGTTTCGCGCGCGCCCCAGAGCTGCTGCGTGCTGCTGGAGGGAAAGTTTCCCCGGAAAAGAGTAGGTAGTGGTAGTGCGTTTTACGCGGCGGCGTGTGAAGCGGTAATATACCCCCGCGGTCCTTTTTTTTTTCATCTCCTCCTCGCCGTTGCCCCTTTTCTTCGAATTCCTCCCCTTCCCCTCTCTCCCTCTCTCGCTCTCTCGATTTACCATACGCCTTCCACCTGCTTTCTCCTGTGTGGAAGTAAACCTAAGCCACGGACGCCGTCGTGTGTTACCGCAGTGCTGCCAACATCGCCCGGGCGGACGCTGTGTGTGTGTGTGTGTGTGTGTGTGTGTGCGCGCGCGCGCGCGCGCACGCCGCAGCCCCTGAGTGAAGGGGTGCCATTCCCGTCCACCAGGAGGGTTGGCTCTCGTGCACACTCATTATGAGAGGGAGACGGAAGATAGCCGTGCTGAGGCGGAGACAAGGAGAGACACAGAGGGTAGTGGGGTGAGGCGGGGGGAAGGCAAAGATTAAGTTGTCCCGGAGCGAGATAATAAATTGAGACACAAAGGCAGGGTAGCGCGGAGATGCGGCTGGCACCAGACCTGCTGCTGCTGCTGTGGAGGTAAAGATATGTTTGTGGGTACGCAACCCGCCGCGCCCGCCGGCCAAATTAAATGGCATCCGTCAGCGGGCGGCAGCAGTGCGAGCCGTGCGGAGCCGTGCGGAGCCGTTGCAGGGGACTCAGGGACCCGGGGGCCCTCGGGGGCTCAGCCGGCCCAGCCGTGGCGCTGGGCTCACCACAACACACGCACGACTCCACACGCCGCACCGCCCGCATATATGCCAGTAAGAACTCGAATTTGCGCGCGATTTTTAGCAGATGATACCTCTTTAAATAGCACTAGCATAGCATAGCTAAACTAAAGAATATGGAAGAAAGAGCTGTCAGCTAGCTTTTACTCCCGATAAGTCGAAAAGGCGTAGCGAGTGCGGCGAACTAATATTATAAGGCGGGCCGGCACCAGGGGGGACCCGCGCTCTGCTCGGGTCGCATTGTTGTCCAGAAGCAAGGAGGCCGCCGGCTCGGCTCCGCCTGCACCCGGCTTGGCTCGCCTGCCCTCCCTTGGCCAAGGGCCTCTGCTCGGATCACCGCTTTGCAGAGGGCCAAACGCCAAAGGCCAAACGCGACCAGGCCAAACGCGCCCTTCCTTTCAAATATCTTCGGCTCACCCTTTATGATGTTCACAAACTGAGTAAGAACGCAACAAAAGATAAGTTCTGCTTTCACAGACACACACATAAGCCTTTATTTTCAAAGCTTCCTAAACCCTTAAGAAACTGGAAGACATTTAGAGTTGGTATCATCTGCTTCCTATTTAAATAGGGATTTAGATATTTTTTTTAAATTCACTCTCGTGCTCTTCTTGCCGGGAGGCCCTTGCGGCCGCGCTGGCTCTCCTTGGGAAGGACTTGGCTCCGAGGGGTACGCCACATGCTAAAGTCACTGTACACCCAACAGAACAGTCTCATGTTCAGTCACTTCCAGTCCCTTCCCAATCATTCCAATCACCAGACACCAAAATGATTCCGAAAAAAAATCAGCGAGAAAAAACGCCTGATGACATGTTTGACCGTTGGTGACAAAACCTATGTCGTCCCGGCTTCCGCCAGGACCCCTGCCTTCAACTTCGGTGATCTTACGGGAACCGGTGCTTTACGGCTGCTAGTTGGCCCCGGGACACAGCACTAGAACCCGCTACCCGGCTTGCGCCGGACGGATCTCCCGGCAACCCCTAGCCCGCGCCAATGCGCGAGGCCCCCTCCGCTAACCACGGCCTCCGGGACTCCATCATACTGTAGTGCCCTTCAACCGCAGTCTGGTTTGGCCCCACTCATCGTGGGAGTCCGCCCCTGCGAAGATTTGGAGGACATAGGTTCCCTTCGTACACGGCCGAAGCCGCTGTACTCTACTCGCTACGTACCGAGTAGCGGCATGTCCGCACCTGCCAGATTCGGAGGAAGGAAAACAGAAGCTTCGAACCCTAGAAGCTCTGCACATCTCCCGAGTCTCCCCCCGGGATTGCTCCCGAGGCACAGAACGCCCCCCCGGGCGGGACCCTCGAATCTAGGGAATCGAACCCTAGACCCTCGGGACCGGGGGTTTGTGCCGGCGGCGCCTTAGCCCGCACGGTCGCTTGGACAGCCATACCGATGCCGCGTTTGTAAGTATATTTCAGCCACTGTCCTCCGAGCTCTGTCACAAGAAAAAGTTACACGACTGGCAAGACTTGAACCACGGACCTGTCGGTTACCGAGCGGTCCGCTAACCCATGCGGCTATTAAGCCACGATGCCAAGTGATGCGCACTCTTGGCACTCAAGCTCCACAGAGCAGAGCTGAACGTCACGAAAAAATTTAGAGGCGGAGGCTAGATTTGAACCCGGGTCACAGTCCGTTAGCGAACTGCGCCTCAACCGGTACAGCTACCGCGCCACGATACCATTCGCCCGAAGCTTCCTATACTGTAGCATCTGTCCTCAAAGCAGAACATGAAGAAAAATATTGAACCTCGCTTTCCAGTCGCTCTCTGTAATTCCGTCCAGACTCTCTCCAGTCACATCCAGTCATTTGGTATTTCAGTCACTGTACAAATTTTCAGGACTAGTGCACCCCTCGCTTGGCTCGGCTCGGCTCGGCTCGGCTCGGCTCGGTCCCGGGGCTGCGTCCCGATGGGTGCGAGTCACGCCAATAATGCGCCAATCATTGTCGTCCGAGCCAACTAAACTATTGAGTTTAACTGACTGGGACTAGGCGCGAACAACCAACAGCACTAGCGTCGGTTTATTATTGGTTTCGCTGTAGTTTAGTTTGGCATCGCTAACTCTGGCCTCCAATCGAGACGTCTCACGTGTGCTCTTATTTGTCAACGGGGTGGAATGAAATGGGATGTTATGTGCTACTTACACCCTCCCTTTGAGTGCAAATTTTATTTCAATGCAGAAGTGGCGAAACTGAGTGTTGTGCAGTTAAGTTCCCCTCTCGTTTTCTTCAGAAATACTTAGAATCTGTCGCAGACAGTCGTTCCAAATTGAGATTTTTTTTAAAACTTTAATGTGCTTAACGTAAAACAATAATATGTTAAAGCGGTATCCTAGTTGAAGTCAAGACCGTTTCTCATCGTGCTAAACGAAATTGAGCTGTTTCCCTCCGGTTTTGGTTAGCCTTCACGAGAACCCTCCAAGCACTTCTCCGATGTTATCCATCAAATCTACGGCGTGCGGTGCGTTTCACAGGAAACCGGAGCACTCGGGCATTTCTGTCAATTCGTGTCTGCGTCCACAGAGCTGGAAACCCTCCGTCTTCTAGCCAATAAAACTGCAGTCTATTTCATACTTCGTTTTCCCCAGAACATGGTACACAGAGCGGGCTGGCTTGACGGCGACCAGGGCGGGCGCTCACCCCTGCCAGGGCCGCGCGATGGTGGCCGCCACGTTGCGCGCCGCGTTGGCGACCTTCCCGGACGCCTCGACGATGCCGCGGGCCGTCTCCAGGATCCGCTGCGCCTCCTGGAGCATGAGGCGGGCCTGGCGCGCGCCGGCGGGGCCCTGGGCATTCATGGGAAACAAGTTTGGTGAATTAAGGGGTCGGTACTCGGGGGGGAGTCGGTACTCTCCGTAATGCTAAGTTGGCCCCCGATGACCGAGGCGGCGCGCTGTCGCCCGAAAGTTGCTGACGAGGAGATCGGGGTTTGCCGGGAGGAGGAGGCGGGCTGCCAGTTTGGAGGCCAAACGGGGCCGCGCTCTAAGTCCCCGAGATGAGACGGGAGCCGGCCCCGACCCGAACACCCCGACAGCAGACTTCACATTATGTAATTCATTTACCCTGAATAAATGGAGAGCCCGGTCCTTTCCGAGCTGTCGTGGCGCGCACGCCGAACACACAGCCGCGCGGTGCGGTGCGGTGTGAGCTCCGATTTGGCGGGCCATCGGGTGCGCGCGGGGCGGGGCGGGGCGGGGCGGGGCGGGGCGGGGCGCGCGTCGACTCCACTCTCTGCCATCCGCCCCGCCGTGTGCCGTGAATTAATTATTGGGGAAGTTTGGAAGACATTCCCGCCGCGCCGGAGGCCGGAGGCGTGATGGGCCGAGCGCCGCCGAGCGCCGCCAAGCGGGCGACAGCGGCAGCAGCGGGGTGGGGCTTAACAGCACAGCAAGTCGCGGCTCCGCGGGTCGCGGAAATATGAGCAGCCGCGGAAAAGTTTGAAGCTAATTATGACTGGCCAGCCTCCGGCCTCTGCTATAGCCCGTAGGCCGTCATGTGTGACGCTGGCACGGCTCGGCTGGGCCGCGAACCACCGACGAGAGAAAAGCGGGGAAAAAGAACGTAATGAGCGCCAAGCGATCGGAGTTTTACTCGCACAACGAAGCCCGACCCGAAGTAAGTTCACCCAAAAATAAAAAATAAAAAATAAAAAATAACCCTGACAGGAGGCGAAAACTGCACGAGGAAAATAATGGTGCCACGCAGCAGGAAACCGTGTTCAACGAGATGAGTTTTGGGGCTTTAAAGTCAGTCTAAGCTGAGGTAACATCGGGTCTCACCAGTTCAGCCACTTCAATGGCGGCGTCGACCACCTTCTTGAGCTGGTCGACCATGCCGGGCAGGCCGTCTGGTATGGGCAGGCCCGCTTGGCGCTGCTCCCTTACCGTGGCCATGAGCGCCCTGGCCCCGCCCGTCAGCTGCTGGGCCTGCTCCACCATCTTCTGGATGGCGCCCGGCGGGTCGGTGAAGAAGGACAGCAGGGTGCCGATGACCTCCAGCAGCGTGTTCAGGATGTCCGAGCCGAAGTCGCTGCCGCCGTCCGAGTCGCCGCCGCCATCGTAGGGCTCCTCGGTGGTGGTGGTCTGGACAAGAGACGTGCATAAGAACCGTTCGGTTCGTGGGACGCCCCCTGCAGTGACTTACCTCCTCGGGGGTGGAGGAGGCCGCGACGGCCGGCGTGGTGGTTTCGCCCTCCGCGGCCACGACGTCGGCGTGGCGCCTAGGGCCCAGCAGGGCCACGGCCGGCACGGCGCCGGGCCCCGTCAGGGGCTGCAGACTGCGGTGGGCGCGCGCGGCCAGCAGGGACCAGGCCGAGGCCGGCGGCTGCCATGGCTTCCACGGCTGCTGGGCGGGGCCGAGGGCGGGGCCGAGGCCGAGGGTGGGGCCCTGCAGGAGCAACAGGCGATCAGCTAGTTAGCTGGCTAGACCGTGATAAAGTTTTGTCTCGAACCAAGCACGAGGAGTTGGAATGCTCGTAAATATTGGGCCTGAGTCGGCTTCTAGTCGCCAGTTATGAAAGTGGGCATAACAGAGAGCGAATACCAGCATGGAGTGGCTCATGCGCGCGAACATACGAATTTTCAAGTCCGGCGCGTCACTGTTCGGCTGCTGGGCACAAAAAGCGCCGGATGAATGAGGAGGCAGAGGGCAGAGGAAAGTCATTTCACCCGAAAACCCAGCCCGCTTTGTACCTCCTATGTGCGCTGCCACGCCGCTGCTCCCGAGAACAAATGGACTCTATTACAGGTCGTTACGCTTTTTAAACGGCAAACCTCTTCCTGTTCCATCTCGCCCCCACCCACCCCTCGCGTCGCTTTATCCTCTCTCCAGCGTGTGGCAAATTCTCCCCGTCCAACAGAGCAGGGGGTAAAAAGGGGAAAAAAAAGAAAAGAAGTAAAATTGCAGTCCGTGTTGTGTTGGATCGCGCTTCATCCTTCATGTGCTCGCGTGGCCGCCGAAAGCCGCCAGCTACGGAGATGCGGCTCGCCGTGCTCAGCCCCCACTGGGCTGCTGCGGCTGCTGCGGCTGCTGCGGCTGCTGCGGCTGCTGGCAGGCAGATGTGGCCGCCACATGCGCGCGCACGCCGGCCGCCGCTTTTTATTCCCAGTCTCTCCCACCCGTGAATATATGACGTGCGCCGCCGACAACGACACGCGAAATCGGACCCGGCGCAAAGTGCTGCTCGCCGAGTGCATGGAGAAAGGGATGGAGGCGTTGTCCTTTCTCCCCCCCAAGACAAGAAATGCTAAGGGACTTTCAACAAACCGCGGACCCGTCAAAAGTCGCGAAGCATTGCCTCGGGCGATACTTCATGCACCAGAACACGTTGGGCTGCAAGGTAGAAGACCAATGATGGGTCACCTGGAGTGTAACGAACCCATGTTTATTGAGGGAACATATTGGCACCTCTGGCCCGCCGCCCCGCCGTAGCATTCCTTCCCCCACCTCCCCCCCTCCCTCCCCTCCGCCTCTGCCCGGAGAGCACTCGTCCGCCCGTGGACCGCAGGGTAGGCCGCCGTGCGACACCCGTGCGCTGCAGTGCTGCCTATCTCCGGATCTGCAGGCGCGCGGTGCTGGCTGCTGTCGGCGCGCTGGCCCATGACTCATGGCCCATGACTCATGGCCGTGGCTCATGGCTCGTGCGGCTCATGTCGCGCCAGGCAAATGGACCGTTGTGGCGGATCGGTGTGGCGAAACCCGAAGGGCCCGAAGCCCCGACCCGAAGGGCTCCGCGGCGGATAAATAAAGAGGGCTGACAAATGGCGAGGACGCGGACGTGGCGGACGCCATGTAGGGCACGCCGAGCGGAGGCGGGGGCGGGGGCCGGGGCGGGGGCCGGGGCGGGGGCCGGGGCGGGGGCCGGGCCTAGCTAACCGTGTCCTATCCCCATCTCGCGGGTTAAAGGTGTTTACACGTACAGCGCCCGCAGCGCCGGCAGCTGGCAGCGCCCTATCATCTTGCGCGCCTCGCCCCCCGCCGGAGCCGAGCCGACCCCACCGGAGGGGAAGGCTCTTCCGGGCTGTGCCGGGCTGTGCCGGGCTGTGCCGGGCTGTGCCGGGCTGTGCCGGGCTGTGCCGGGTGCCGGGCTGTGCCGGGCTCTGCAGCACCACTTGACTCCACACTTCTTCAGCCGCCACTCACCGCCACCACTCCACTACGTCACGACTGCCGACCCAAATACCGCCTCATTTCACACATGCCCGGACCACCCACCCCACCACTGCTGCTGCCGCTGCTGCTGCTGCTGGTGCCCGGCGGTGCCGGCAGGCGGTGCTGACGGCGTGTTTCGGCCACTCTGTGGAGCGGCCCTCATTAGGAGGAGCGCCGCCTGCATAGACCGCCGCCCGCCTCCTTCCCCAGGACTCCGTGGGGCCGGAGAGGCCCGGAGCCGCCCGGAGCCCCACGCCGGCTCCACGGCGAAAGGTGGCGCCGTTTGATTAACGGCCGAACGCAATCGCTCCTCGCCCAATTAAATCTCGCGGGAGTCCCCCTTAGCCCGACCTGTACCGAACAGAGAGTCGCTGCAGCCGGGCTCCGGGCCCAGGGCTTCGGGCTCCGGGCTCCGGGCGGCGCGGCGCATATTTCTTTGTCGGCCGTTTACAACGAGGCCGTGGAGTGGACGCCCGAGCGCGGCGCGGTAGCGGCGCGGCCAAAGGCTCAGCGCGCCACTCCAACTTTTGCCGCGCGCTCGCTTTCTCTCACCGTCCCGTTGGCACACTTGTTTTTCCCGGTGCCTGTCCCGATTTTCTTTCTCTCTATCCCCCCTCCCCCCCCCCCTTTCTCTCTCTCTCTCTCTCTCTCTCTCTCTCTCTCTCTCTCTCTCTCTCTCTCTCTCTCTCTCTCTCTCTCTCTCTCTCTCTCTCTCTCTCTCTCTCTCTCTCTCTCTCCCCCTGCGTCACGTCTTTTCCCTGCCGCACATTCGTACCCCTCCCCTCTCCCTCTTTGTCCCCTTTCTCTTTGCAAACAGAAAAATGGCCCCCCGAGGGCTGTAAGTTGCAGTTGGTAGCGCTGCGCCCGGCTGCCCGCCTGCGCCACGGCCTTCGCCACGCCTCCCTGTCTGACGCCTGACGCCTCGGGGCTCGGCGCGTCGTCACCGCGGCTGCGCTATTGGTGGAGCCAGTTTTATTGGCAAAAGAATTGGATTTCGTGTCGTTTGTAAATTACGTGACGCCGTTATTCTCCACGTGTAGTGTTTCTAGTTCCAGCAGAATTTGGAAAGTACCTGAGAGTTTCGAGTTGGTTTCGAAAATTTCTATTTACTTTTGCGGGTTTTTTTCCCCCGAAAATTTCTGGAGCACTAGAAACCCTAACCGCGTAGACGTAAAGACCTGGCTGGGCTTGACACAGCGTCTGTGGACCGCCCCTCGGTGTGTCCCGGGCCTGTGGCCCCCTCAGGCCGGCTGGGCCGAGCTCAGGTGTCACACAACCCTCTTTGGTGGCGCTTACTCACCGGCTGCAGCTGGGACACGAGTGGGCTTAGCGGGCTGCTGGGACCGCCGGGTACGGAGGCGGCAGCGGCACGAGCCTGCAGACGAAGCCACCACGCACACTTTAGAGTCCAATTTCGGCGATACGGGACTTGGAGTGGCTGTTTTGAAAGCGTAGCCCGTATGAGGTGTCTCTGAGACCGGAGTTACACTCAGCTTGGCGGTAGGACTTCAAAAATGGGGGTTAAGTGATCTTTTCTGATAGGAAATGAATGTATGTTTGGAATCATAGAGCCAATCTGAGTTTAACTCTGGTCTTAATCTTGAATGTGGGCGCCAAGTTTTGAAAATAGCCTCTCCAAGTTCCTCCACCGCCCAAATTGTGGGTATGATCGATAATCATATGACTTTTCTATTCTCTTTGAGACTTCTCTGGGCCGGGGTGTGCTCACCAGAGTCTTGATGGGGGGAATGGGCACCACTCCCAGAGCGATCACGAATACCAACTGTGGGATCCGCATCTTGGCATTATGCCGTCCGATGTGGGACCTGTGGAGAATACAAGTTAATTTGTGCCTGAAATGAAAAACTGTCTGCCCGAACGCAGCACTATAACATGTTTTGTTTTGTTTTTAATTCCAGGTAAGGATCGCCATCTTGCAGCTTTCGAAGTTAGTTGACAGCTCTGTAAGTAAAGAAGTCACACTCCCAGAAAACCGACTCGAAATGGCGCAGCCCTGGGGTGTGGGTGGGGCCACTCGAGCCGTGGATGCCAGCAGAGCAGAGCAGGCCGGCTCCAGCCGCGGCCCCCACAAACAGGGTGGGACCCTAATGGAGGGAAGCGACCCCCTTTGGAACAGGGACCTGGCCTTCACAGGCGGGCGGGCGCGGCAAACAAGAAGCGAAAGAGCGTTCCAACCGAGTTCCAAAGGCGGACGCGCCCTCAGCCTAATTCTGTTCATAACACGGACAGATTCGGACCCCATGTGTGCAGTTCTGTGCAGAGCTATCCATCTGCGGTTGGCGTGCCACTGCGGGGCGCAGAAAGTGGGCGGGCAGCGTCCCCGAGGCATTTCCCTGCGTTACCTAATTTGTAAACTGCATGGGCGGCCAGAGCGCGCTGTGCCCCCTCTCTCTCTCTCTCTTTACACACGCTTTCATTAAAAGCAAATAGCTTTTGTCGGGCCGAGCGGCCGATCGCGCCCAGTTATAAATGGCACCCCGCCCCGGCGCTGCTTACTTACAGACTCACCAAATTGAATTATCGCTCCCTTTTTCACACGCTCCGCCTTCAGCGCGCTCTACTGCTCCACTCAGTCACCGCTCGGACTCACATTGGATGCTGCCTGGCGGGCCTGGCGGGTCCTGTGTGTGGCCATGGCGTGGGGGGAGGGGGGGGGGACGTCATCGCTATCCAGAGCACCGCTGACACGCAAGACAGTTTTCGCGGTTATTTATATTTAATGGTATTGGGAAAATATTACGGCGTTGTCTACACCTTAAATGAAAATGCCATGACAATTGATGAAGGACTTGGAGAGGCTGCTGTGGAAACTTAGGCCTTTAGTACTGAGCATTTAAGATTTAATACGTGAGTTAAAAACTCAGCTTGGCACAAATATTTTTTTAAATAAAATGGGATTACATGTGAGTTTATTTTTTAGGTTTTTTAATTGCTATCAGTATTGTTATTCTGAGAAATAAGGAATACGGATGCTCTCGCGGCTGCTTCATTCAGGGAATCCCGCGCCGAGCATCGAATATATGCCCCGCGAAATCAAGCACAGCATGGCAGCAGTAGTGGTGGTCCGCAGGTACTGCGTGGCTACGCCGCTGCTGCTGGCGTGCTAGGAGCGGCGTGCGATGAGATCTGGCCTCGCGCTGCTGTGGTCATACCGGACAGCGGGGGGCCGGGGGCCTCCTCCCCGCCCCGCATCTAACCCATTTAGCTGCAGTGCACATGACGGCCAGCACGGCACACACATATGGGATTATCCCCCACGTCAGCCTCGGGCGCGGCTCTGAGGGCTCCGGGCTGAGACGTCTCGGGCTCGGGTGTAACTCTTGGCTCGGCCTCAGAGGAGATGGACTGCGTTGTCTCTCGTCAGGGTTCGACTGGTATCACGGCAGCGATATAATGAATTTTGGACGTCACTGTTGTGGTGGCCTCGGTCAGTGTGGGCTCCGGGCTCTGTGGGCTCCGGGCTCTTGTGGGCCCCGGGCTCTGTGGGCCCCGGGCTCTGTGGGCTCCGGGCTCTGTGGGCTCCGGGCTCTGTGGGCTCCGGGCTCTGGGCCGCGGGCTCTGTGGGCTCCGGGCTCTGTGGGCTCCGGGCTCTGTGGGCTCCGGGCTCTGTGGGCTCCGGGCTCTGTGGGCTCCGGGCTCTGTGGGCTCCGGGCTGGGGCTGCACGGCACGCGAGAGCCCTGCACGTCATATGCCTGCTGTGATGTGTTGGCGCCTAGGTGCGCACTAGCACACGCGTTCGTCAGGCGATTCGTCCCGTATTCCGTGCATCGTGCTTAACCTCGGACGGCCAAGAGGCAGCGGTGACCCTCGGAATGGGTAGCGGCGCGTAGGATCCTATCGTGCACGATTGGGGCGGCGGTTCGTTTGTAGCAGGCTACCGCAGGAGGGGATGAGAGAGAGAGAGAGAGAGAGAGAGAGAGAGAGAGAGAGAGAGAGAGAGAGAGAGAGAGAGAGAGAGAGAGAGAGAGAGAGAGAGAGAGAGAGAGAGAGAGAGAGAGAGAGAGAGAGAGAGAGAGAGAGAGAGAGAGAGAGAGAGAGAGAGAGAGAGAGAGAGAGAGAGAGAGAGAGAGAGAGAGAGAGAGAGAGAGAGAGAGAGAGAGAGAGAGAGAGAGAGAGAGAGAGAGAGAGAGAGAGAGAGAGAGAGAGAGAGTAGAGTGCCGAAGTTGTAATTGCGACACTGGCGTAGAGCGGAGGTGTGCGTGTCGCGCTGTGCAGGTCCGCTATGGCCACGTGACGCTCCGGGACCTGCCCGGACGGGATGGCGGGAGCCGCGGACCCGTCCACACTTTCCGGTTCACCGTGTTGTGATTTTCGAGAGCAGAAAATAGTAGAAGCTGTTTTTCGGAGGAGAATCACCGCAGTGTTTGGCGTCAGTGTTTCCAAGCAGCCCCTTCTTCCGAGCCCCTTGTTATCACCCGTAACTGGCCGATGGTGATGATGGTGGTGATGATGACTGTCGGTGGGGCTCACCAGTTCACCTCTCCCAGCAGCAGGCCAGCAGCGCGTTCCGATTTAATCACCAGGGCAGACCCGTGCGTATCGGAGCGCAGGCCGCGTTGATGCGGACCGTTTATAGGCGGATCATCCTGCCGCTGCACTGCGCTGCACTGCGCTGCACTGCGCTGCACGGCTCGGCGAGCTGGTCAGGGCCGCAAAAAAAACAAAAAAAAAACAGCATCGTTAGGTATTTTTTTAAATTATTTTCCTCGAGATCGCTGTCTTTTGCATTAATGGTGTATGTGTGTGTGTGTGTGTGTGTGTGTGTGTGTGTGTGTGTGTGTGTGTGTGCGTACAGACCCCGCGGCCCTGCTGCCGCTCCCTCAGCGCGAAAACCCGTTACTGCAAAGTGTTTTCGCACATAAATGGGGAATCGTAATGTGCACCCGTTATGAATACAAACAAGCGTCAGCGCCTCCGCGGTCCACCTGTTGTTTTATGTGTGTTAATGTGGCCCCCCTGCGCCCCGCCCGCACCAGCGCCGGACTATTATTCGTGATCATTGGCAGCGCTGTCCTTGAACGGCAGCGGCCGGCAGCGGCCCTCGGCCCCCGGGGCGGCCGCAGGATGTTCGTGGCATAAAAGCATCGAAAGGTGATCCGTGTGTCCGTTCGCACTCCCACTTAGGCTTCGGGGAGCAATTTCCCTCTTACATTTCGCCGCACATTGCTTGTATATATATATATATATATATATATATATATATATATATATATATATATATATATATATATATATATATATATATATATATATATATATATATATATATATATAGTCTAAATTGAAAGGAACCTGTTTTGTTTGCTGTGTGTCACAGGACTGGACAGGACTGTCACAGGACATAGAGAGAGCGAGAGGGAGAGAGAGGGCGGGGGCGAGTGTCCGAAAGAGATAACCAACCGGCTTATAAATATGTAGCAACGGACCCCCATTAACCCCCCCCCCTTTTCCCCGAGTAAATGAATTGCAGTCGCATGGAGCGGACGAGAACGTCAGAACGGAACCAACACTGGCTGGTGGTGCTGGGCAAGACGCGGCCCTCGCCTTAATCCTTATATATGTCCTTACTCTTTTATATATTTATAAATATATAGTACACCCACACGCGGAGTGTTTTTTTTTTGTAATTTTAAAATGAAAATAAACACGTAGTGGCGCGCAGGACCATTTTCCATCTCAGCCCAGTTTGCCGTTGTTCTCAACGAGGATTGGATACCTGCCGCCCATCCTGCCACTGAAAGCGTTCCACTAAGTTTGGCCGCGGTGGGAGCCGGCTGCTGCTGGCAACGCTGCGCTGTTTTGTTGGCGTCGCTTATTTGCAGTGGCGGTGGTATTATTCGCATGACGCCCGTTAATGGCAGCGTGCACTACGGCAATGGGTTCGCTTATACGCGGCGCTCTCTGGCGGTATGAACATCTCCTGGCAATACGCCCCCTCCTCCCTCCCCTCTTCTCCCTCCTCACCATAATGGGATTGCCGAAACGAGCAGCCCTATGCCGGCACACGCACTGCCTGGAGGAGAAGGGAGGGGAGGAGAACAAGAGAGAGAGAGAGAGAGAGAGAGAGAGAGAGAGAGAGAGAGAGAGAGAGAGAGAGAGAGAGAGAGAGAGAGAGAGAGAGGGAGAGGGGGAAGGGAAGGGTCGTTGTACACAAGTTTTCTCGTCGTTGCGAGAGCATCTGTTGGTGTCGGTGCTGGAAGAAGGTGGAGGGGGAGGTGCGGCGGGGGCGACAGGGTGAGCCGTCCAGTGCGAGGGCAGCCGGGAAAGGTTGTGTGCTCTCTCTCTCTCTCTCTCTCTCTCTCTCTCTCTCTCTCTCTCTCTCTCTCTCTCTCTGTCTCTCTCTCTCTCTCTCTGTCTCTCTCTCTCTCTCTCTCTCTCTCTCTCTCTCTCTGTCTCTCTCTCTCTCTCTCTCTCTCTCTCTCTCTCTCTCTCTCTCTCTCTCTCTCTCTCTCTCTCTCTCTCTCTCTCTCTCTCTCTCTCTCTCTCTCTCTCTCTCTCTCTCTCTCTCTCTCTGTCTCGTCTTCTTCCCCCTCGCTCTCCAAACACATCTCCGGCAAAGCGAGGCGTGGCATCGTCGGCTAGGAGAACCGTCATGGCGACGCAAAGCCGCGTGTGCCGGCGGTCAAAGCGCTGCCGCCGCCGTGCTCGTGACAGGCTGCCGCCCGGAGGCCGCCCGGAGGCCGCCCGGAGGCCGCTTCTGGCCACCTGGTGGCGCTGCCCGAGGCACCTACCTGCTGGACCCACTAGGCGACGTCCATAAAGTGCGCCCGAATTTTCACCCAGCTAAAACAGTGAACGGCGACGCCAAGCGCCTGCGAGTGCCTGGATAGGCCAGCCCGCACCACCAGAGCCGTGGCCGGGGCCGGAGCCGGGACTGTTCGGGGGCACTAACGTAGCCACGACTCGCTGAGCATAAATGCCGCGGCGGAGTAGCTCCGGCAGGGCTCCGGCAGGGCAGGGCTGACTGGGCTCCGGCGGGCTGACAAAAGTTGGAAATTACGTATCAGGCAGTGTCCGCGATGGTGCACACCATGGCGGCCAAGTGGAGGCAGGACGCCGTGCGGCGCCGGGGAGGCTGCACCTCATAATCCTTCTACTTCCGCCGGCTGGAGGGGGTAGCGGAGCGGACTCGGCCGATGCAGTTTCGGTCACAGCGCAGACCGGATTACACCTGATGTCCCCCCGGGCCCGGCCTCAGCCGCCCAGACATCAGAGGTTAACACTCGGGTGAACACCATGGCGCACACCGCCAAGCGCCCGGTCGGCTCATGATTCCGAAACGGTCGGGATCATTCGGGCAGGTCGCTTCCCCCCGCCCCCTCCCCCCCCCCTCTCTCTCTCTCTCTCTCTCTCTCTCTCTCTCTCTCTCTCTCTCTCTCTCTCTCTCTCTCTCTCTCTGTGTTGAGAGGGCTCGGCGGCGTCCGTCTTTCTTTCAGAAAGATTCATTAATGTGGCACTTTGAGGTAGTTAGGATGAAAGCAGCCCCCCCCCCCCCCCCCCGTTCCGGTCCCCTCAGGCTCATTAGTACGGGAATGACTTGCCGAGGCGTTCCGTTCTGAATGTTGTGAAAATTTCGCCCCACAGTAAGACGGACGAAACATTATGTCCTTTCTGTGCCCCTGATTGGCCAGGAAGGCCCTCACCCAGGGCCGCACTCCTGCCGTTTTCAGTTATTTTGGGTGATTTCCCAGGGTGGTTGGGTGAAAGGAAAGCACCGCGATGGAAGGTCGTGGCCCCGACTCTCTCTCTCTCTCTCTCTCTCTCTCTCTCTCTCTCTCTCTCTCTCTCTCCCTCTCTCTCCGAGCCGAACGGTCCCCGAATGACCCAGTCGAGCCCAGTCGGCCCGCAGTGTGAGATGATACTCACTGCACCCCAGACACCTCAGCGCACAACCGGGAGAAGCATGATCTTTCCTCCCCCCCCCCCCAAAAAAAAGAGGGGAAAAAAGAAAAGAAAAGTGGAACCACGGATAGCCTGCCGCTAGTAGTGATCTATTTTTGGTCTATTTTTGGCCGGGTCGGGCTGCTGCATCTAACTGCCCATACCCTCCTCCGCTCCACGATTCCCCCCCTTGATCCAGTGGGTCCGTAACCCGCCTCCCTCCGCACCGTGCTGATCCCATTCCGCCTTGGGATCATGGGATCAGGGCTCGGGGGGCGGGGGGCGGGGGGGGGGCGGGGCCCCGCTGTGGTCCGCTTGGCCTGTGTCAGGCTGGTCAGCGCTGGTCACCCCCGCCGGGTGTGGGGGTTGCAGCTTCAGTGTGGACCCGCTGCAAGCTGAGAGTTGGAATCAGAGCGCAAACCAAGTCAACTTTACTTTGTCACATACCGATGTAGATTTAAGAAGAAATATTTGTAAAGTGGTTTTGAATGATGCTACTCTTCCCCAGTGGCGCACAGCCTGGTTCCGCTGTACACACACACACACACACACACACACACACACACACACACACACACACACACACACACACACACACACACAGCGCACGGGTCCCTCCTGGGGCCATTCAGATGATGCGCTGCTCCCTCCCATCACCCTCACCATTCATTCTCTGAGGCCGCACGCGTACCGGCGCGTGCCGCTCGCGTGCCGCCGTGTGTGACAAAGCGGCTGCGGCGGCCTACAAGTCATTCTCACGTCAGAAGTAATTCCAGGGCGCCGCCGCCGGCTCCCTGTGAGGCGACAGCCATGACAAACGACCGGACCGCACCCCTTGTCGCCCTCTGCTAAATCGCCTCCCTCTTTTTGTCGCTTTTCCTTTTTGCCTTGTTTCAACGCGGTGCGTGCTTAGCGATAATTATTTTTGTTGGCCTGATGAGCGAATAGGGGGTTTAATCGAAGTCTATAAATAAGCCCAGCCGACCCGGGGGACCGGGGAACCGTGACCGGTCTCCTGGTGAAGAGCGTCGAGAGGTCCTGGAGAGCGCTAGCCGTGTGCTCACTCGTGCAATCATTCGGGCACTCAGTAATCTTATGTGATCTCGATGTAATCTCGTGTAAATTTCGTAATCATTCTCTCGGGTAATGTCATCTTTGAAATCTCGAGCCACCTATTAATAATTTTCTTGAGTTATTTCCCGCACGCTCCAAAAGCGAGGGAGGGACCCCGTGGGCGTGCGGCCCCCGCAATCCCCGGCCCCCGCAGCCCCCGGCCCCCGCAGCCCCCGGCCCCCGCAGCCCCCGGTCCCCGCAGCCCCTGGCCCCCGCAGCCCCGGCGCCGCTACCGCTGCTGGTCCCTCCGGTCCGCGGTCTGTGAGCTGCCCGCTGCCCTCCGCCCTTTGTCGCCCTTTTCAAACACGGCAGGGCTGGTACCTTGGCCGCGCTTATACTTGTTGTCGCCCTCAAAGGGACGGCCATCCCTGGAAGCCCTCCTCCAGGACTGGAGTTGTGGTAGGAGGGGACCGAAGGGAGGGATGGCCAACTGTCAGAAGGGCGCGGCGCGGCACTGCCGAGGCCACGGACACAAAACGTGCGAAGGACGCCGCGCCAGCGGAGCGATTGGTGAACCCTCAAGACTTTTGCCGCGCGTCGTTTGTATATTCTGCGGCTATGGTTCGTTGGCTGTTCTGTTCCCCTTTGACCCCGCCCCGCCCTTCCTCTGCTTAGGGGGGGGGGGGGTGCGAGTGAGCAAATCTGCGGGCCCTTCTCGCTCCAGTGGGCCGGACTTCCGCCTGCTGAGGCGGCGGGGCCCCGCGCTCGTGCCCCCTGCGGTGCACGTGCACAGGCCCAAGGGGTCGGAAATCAGGGGCGGACGCAACAAACGGAGCGCCCAGATCTGGACGGACGGCGGTGTGAGCGTTCGTGCCCGCATGGCCTACGCGGTGTGTATGATGACGGGTGAGGCCGGGCGAGGCCCTCCCTGGGAGAGCAGAGAGCAGAGAACTGCGCCCTAAATGTAAACTTTACTTCTTTTGTACATTATAGTGTTCGTGGAAACACGACAGCGTAATCGAAGCGTCGTCGCCCTCGTCGTACTGAAATATGTCAGAGCAAACCGGTGTTCTTCCCCCCCCCCCCTTTTAAGGCCACAATAAGTTTTCTCATTTTCCTCCTGGGGGCGTTATTCATCTGTCGCAGTGAGTCGGGTCGACTCAAAACCGCTCGGCTCGGCCTCGGGTTGCGGCGCACGATGGCAGCCCGCGTACCCTCCAGGGTCTCTCCAGGGTCGCTCCAGGGCCACTCCAGGGCCTCTCCAGGGTCTCTCCAGGGCCTCTCCAGGGCCGCTCCAGGGCCGCTCCAGGGCTCCGCGTGTTACAGCCGGTGACAAAGTAGGAGGCGGACGCGGAGGCCGGGCTGGGGCACTAAGGCGGGGGAGGGTTTTATGCAGCCACCCTCCTGTCCCCCGTCACACGAATGTCCGCGAGCAACAGATGCAAATCAACAGGGGCCTAAAAGAGGCGCAGCAGCGGGTCCGCCCCCCCCCCCCCCCCCCCCCCTGGGGGGCCGCCATCGTGAGGCGCCTGTAGGCCTGCGCGGCAGCGTCACGCAGGCGCCATCAGCAGCGGAGAAGGGGGAGGAAATGTGCACACGTTTGCGAGTCGAGGTGTGTGTGTGTGTGTGTGTGTGTGTGTGTGTGTAGCGTTATGACACCGCAAGCCGGTTTGGCTCCCTTTGTTCTTTCCCTGGGCCGGCCTCCGTCAACAACTGCCAGGCCGTGCCGTGCTGGGCCGGGCGGGGTGTGACGGCGGTGGGGTCGTGCCGGGGACGGCGTCGGCTGTCCTCCCGTGTGCTCAGCACGACGCTGCGCCGCACCGCCGTAGGCAAACAGCGTCTGCAAACAGCGTGGCACAATCTTATCCCGGCGGGGAGGGAGAGCGGGGCAGAGAGCCGTCCTCGATTGCTTCCGATACACGCAGAGCACCCCTCACGCATCTATGTAACGCCGAGCGGGGACGGCCACAGACGGGTTATTCCGAGTCGACAGAGAAGCACCGTGCCGCCGGCGCCGTGTGAGCGCGTCGCGGTGCTGTCAGGCTGTGTGCCAATGCCAATCCATCCTCAGAACACGCAGCCAGATATGCGCCATGCGCTGCCATGCTGCTCTCCGCAGAGCGCCTGCGATCGAGGGGGTAGGCAACCCGGGCTTCGGCGGTGTCGGGCGGGCAGGCATGCTGGCCGCTGCAGGCGCTCCCAGCACTCATTGACTCCGATCTCTCTCTCTCTCTCTCTCTCTCTCTCTCTCTCTCTCTCTCTCTCTCTCTCTCTCTCTCTCTCTCTCTCTCTCTCTCTCTCTCTCTCTCTCTCTCTCTTCTCTCTCTCTCTCTCTCTCTCTCTCTCTCTCTCTCTCTCTCTCTCTCTCTCTCTCTCTCTCTCTCTCTCTCTCTCTCTCTCTCTCTCTCTCTCTCTCTCTCTCTCTCTCTCTCTCTCTCTCTCTCTCTCTCTCTCTCTCTCACGCACACGATGCACTGGCACGCCCGGGGCGCCCACGCCCTGCCCGTATATTCAAGGTGGATTGCTCTGGGATCGCCCCGATCGTCCCTTCGTCCCCGTTCGCTGATCCCTCCGCCCCGGTGGGCTTCGGCTCGGGCCTCGGCCTGTGTTCAAGCTCGCAGCGTTACGCCAACGTTATTTGGCGTCTGTGCGAAGTGAGCGTACGTCTCTTTGCAAGCCTGTCTCAAACAGCGTGGCGTACCTTTTTGTTTTTTTTTGGTCGTCGACAGCGCGGTAATTCGGACCACATAAATCCTGCCGAAAAATAAGATAGACTGGCGCGCCGTGCTTCACCCCTCACTTCGCAGCACTGCGTTCCCCACAAGGTCCACAGGTTTTCCTCGAATCCCGGCTCACCGTCATGGTTGGTCGAAGCGCACGCTCGCACACACACACACACACACACACACACACACACACACACACACACACACACACACACACACACACACACACACACACACACACACACACGTACGATTTCACCGCAGGAACGGTCGCGCGCGTGCGTCTGCGTGGAATTCATGGCGCCGAGATCAGGGAGCAACGTCTTCCAAAGGACTGTGGGAATGGGAGGGCGCTGGGCTGCGCCGGGCGCGGCTGGGGCGGCACGGAGCCATGAGCGGAGCGGAGCCTAAGAGGCAGGGATTGAATTGCTGGATCGGCAGCTCGGGGGCGAAAGGGAACGAGATATGGGAGAAATGATGGGTGGGAGAGGGTGGAAAAAATAGTGTGTGGTGGGAGGGTTTTAGGCAAGCTTGCCCCCCCTCTCTCTCCGTTCTCTATAAGTCGCACGCCGCGTGAAGTAAGAGGGAGACGAATCTTTATAGTGATTGTGCCCCTCCCTCCTCTTCGTCAGGAGGAGCGCGAGAAGTGTGATAGAGGAGAGGGTATAGAGAATAAGGCAAAAATAAAAGGAAACTGCGGGAGCCATCGAAGCAAAGGCACGGAGCGGGCGCGAGAGCCCTGCCACTGTTCCGCCCAGGTGGCGATGTGGGGTCACGGAGAAATTATCTATACCCACCCACCTATCTATCCATCTATCTGTCCGCACGTCTCCTCAGTGGGATCCGCGTAGACTTGCCATTCCTTCCCTCCCTCCTGCCTTCCTTCCTTCCTGCCTTCCTTCCTTCCTTCCTTCCTTCCTTTCCTTATCCTGTCCTCGTCTCGACACGTCCGCGTTCCTTGCGAAATTAGCGACCTTACCGCCCAGACACGATTCATATTTCATCCTCGTGGTTCCTTTTCGTTATTTTCGTTTACATCGCGCTGTCACAGTGCTTCCTGGCTTTTTTTGGTGTGTGTGCGTGTGTTTCTAGGTGTGTGTGTGTGTGTGTGTGTGTGTGTGTGTGTGTGTGTGTGTATATACTCCAGCCCTGGCACGCCCCCCTCCCTCACTGCCTGGAAAGGGGTGGGTCCACGACCCGTGTCCGAGGCCGCCGGAGTCCCCGCCATAGCCAGGCCCCTGCCGCCCGCCGCCGTGGTCCGCCTAATGTCAGAAATCATCCTTAGGCGGCCGTCCTCGCCCTTTGCTATTCTCGCACCGTGGGCCCGGTAGTGCCCTCCCCCTCTATTACCCCATTTCTCGCTCAAGTACCGCCGTATTTCATGTCGCAGCACGGCGTATCTGATCCGTCTTCCCCCGCGGTTTGAGAGCGCGCCGCCCTCGGCCGCCCCCCGCCGCCCCCGGTCGCCCTCCCCCGTCTTCGACTCGACGGAAGACCCCTTTTGGACCCAGCTGCCTGGCAGTGCCTGGCTCAAGCCGGGGGGGGGGGGGGGAGGGGCAGCAGCAGCAGCTATTGTCCCTGGCCTCGCCATTGTCCGTGTCGTTATTATCATCACCAAGACGTAATTATAATGCCGTGACGTCACCGTGTCCTTGTCGTTTGTGCGTGTGAGAGAGAGAGAAAAGAAGAGGGGAGCGACTCGGTATCAAGTCGTCACCTGATGATTCTTGTCGGGATTGCGTGGCGCTGACGGCGACACGGGAGGGGACAATCATCCGTCCCCCCGGGACCACGCCCCCCCCCCCCCCACCGGGACCTGCTGGGAGCAGCGCGCCGTCAGCAAGTACTAGGGCTCACGGAAAGAAGGATGGGGCGGGGAAGGGGGGGGGGAACTATTTTGTCACAGAAGGGGGTGTGGCATGCGAGCAAACGATGAATCGTTGTGGATTGTTTTGTTGACGTCGTTTGCACAATACGCGTGCGGGGGAGCCCGGGATGGTAGGGATATAGGGTGGGAGTTTTGCGCGGGAATGACATCGTTTTTGCGCTGTGAGTGTGTCATCCGGCTGCCAAACGGAACTGCAACCGGCCGCCTACGGGTCGCCAACGGGCCGCCAACGGGCCGCCAACGGGCCGCCAACGGGCCGCGGGAACAATAACCAGTACAGAGAATACGGAATACAGAGTGCATCCCTGGCCGCTCCGTCTCCATCGCCCCGATCCGGTATACGGACGGGAGAGCTTTGCCAAAGCGCTCTTCAAGTGAGAGGGTTATCGGTAATCCAGATAATGCATCCGAGCGGCCTCCCCCCCCCCCCCTTCCTTCCCCTTTCCCCTCCCTCCCTTCCCTATCATCCCTCTGGGCACCATGCAGCGCAAATGGAAAGGGATCCGGCCGAAATTAAAGCATCACTCTTTCGGAACTCGATACATCCCCCCCCGTCCCCCTAACTCCTCTCCTCTCCCTCCCGCGGCCCTTGTTTTGGCAGCTGCTACCCCCCCCCCCCCCTCCCCAGGCCGATATGGAGCATCATCGCTCACAAGGCAAAAGAGACGGTACGGCCGGTGCGGCCCATGCACAGTTGAGGCGCGCGAGTAGATCACTTGGCGCACTGGTCTGGGCATCACCAAGGTGTCACTTGCTCACTTGTGATGCAGAGGATTTTTTCTGATATTTTTTTTCTGACTTCTACTTGTTTTCCTGACTTCCAAATTTTTCCTCATTTTTCTCTGTCTTTTTCCTCTTTTCTTTATTTTTTCCGATGGGTGTAACATTGATTTTTTTTTGGTAGTGCAGGGTGCCCTTCGGGGTGTGTGCTCGGTGCCGTCATGTAGTGCAGACGCCCTCACAGAGTGTATGGACAGAGGCGGCGCCCGGGGGCTCGGGGCGGGGCTCTCCCTTCAAGCCTGATAATACCGACTGCCGCCGGCTGTGAAACAGCTCCGGGCAGCGTCACCTGCGCCGCGCCAGCACAGTGGCTCTCTCTCTCTCTCTCTCTCTCTCTCTCTCTCTCTCTCTCTCTCTCTCTCTCTCTCTCTCTCTCTCTCTCTCTCTCTCTCTCTCTCTCTCTCTCTCTCTCTCTCTCTCTCTCTCTGCCTCTCTCTCTCTCTGCCTCTCTCTCTCTCTCTGCCCCTGTCCGCCTCCTTCTGTCTGAATGGCCGCGAGGCATACCCTGGGCATCTCCCAGGCGGCCCTGGCGGGCGGGCAGCACGGGACTGTGGGCAGAGGCGGGGGGAGTCGGTAGTGCCGGTGATGACCCGCCCTCAGTAGCGGCACCAGTGCGCCTGCGCCGCCCGGCCCCTCAGCGGTCAGATGTGGGCTCCTGTTATTGCTTTTGTTTGCCGGCGGCAGCGCGTAAGCGAGGCCAGCGAGGCGCTGAGCGGGCGAGTGCTGCGAATGCTCGGGGGTCGAGATATCGCGACGCCCCCACGCGGCCCGGCGGCACAGCCTGGAATGGAACGGAACGCGGAGTGCATCTTCTCCCCCCAACCCCCTTTTCCATCCCTCCGCCCCCCCCCCTCCCTTTCCGCCGCCCCTATTGTCGTCTTGTCCCGTAAAATAACATGGCAGTGACGAAAGCGACGGCGGAGGCAGCATTCCCATTCCGATGCCGGGGGAAAAGAAATTGCTCGCTGTCGCCCGGCTCTTGACCTGCCAGCCCGGCGCGCAGTACCGGCCCCCGGCCCCCGGCCCCCGGCCCCGCCCCCGGCCCCCGGCCCCCGGCCCCCGGCCTCGGCCTCTCAAAGACGGGACGCAGCAGCCCGGCGGTGCTCTTTGGCGACGCTCCTCGGCGGCTGCGCGCTGAGCCACTGCTGCCGCTCTGCCTGGGCGGCGGGCGTCTTGTTCGAAACATGAAGCAATCAGGCTGAGTTGCCCCGCCCCACCAAGGCTCGGCTACCCCACCCCGCCGCGCCTGGAAGACGGTCCACCGGCCCCCGTCCTCGAGCGCCCAGCCCAGACCACAATGCTGAGCGGATATCTGCCGTGCAGTACTAGGCCGCCACGCCAGGCCACTCCGGGCCCCGCTGTTCTCAACAGACGGGATCCGCAGCGACAGGGGCGCCAAGACGATCTGAAGACGGTGGTGCAAGCTGTCGTTACTCCCTCCCTTTTTAACCTCGAACCTCCCTTCTCCCCCCAATCCCCGTTTTTTCTGCGCAACAAACAAAAATATTTTTTTCCACTCAACACCTGATTGAAAGAGTAAAATGCATGAAATTCTATCGTTTGTGCGTGATTTGCGCGAATATGTTGTATACCGTGTACTGTTTCATGTAACTACAGCGATATTCAGTGAATCAGTGAGTGACGAAACAAGACAGGCATGGAGAACGCTTTACCGTTCTAGGACAGGCTCGGCTCGTTCTTTGGGGCTGTTCAGATGCCACGTGGACACTTAAAGGGGAAGGGAAGTTCACGAAATATCCACAACTGTCCAGGTGAATTCAAATGATGAAAAGTTTTGATTTTTTTTTAAGTGATGAGCTCGTTACACTCATGCACTATTAGTCGAATTTGTTTTTTCGCGGTTTTCCTCTTTTCTCTATTAATTGGTAGAAAGCTTTTCTTTTCAATATTTTTTTTAAATTCAAAAGTATATTGAATCCTCAAGATTCAGACCCTGCAAATAAAAAATACAACAACAACAAAAAACGGCAAAAACGGGTGGGTCCTACCTCGTCCCAGACTTCCGTCCGGAACCGTTCCTGCTTAACTTCGGTGTTCGGATGGGAACCGGTGTACCAGGAGTTGACCGCCGCTAAGACACAGGCACGACGCAGCCGCCTTGGTAGGCAGGCTTCCGCAACGGCCAACATCGCCCCTTCCGCTGACTAGATTTCAGGAGTCAGCCCCCTTCGACCAGCCAGTTGGTCTGTGGCCATAAGGCCACTCCCTCGCGGATTGAGAGGGAGGTAGGATGCCCAGATCGTACACGGCCGAAGCCGATTGTACTCTACTCTTCTACGCCATGTATCCAAGTAGGTGTTGCCCGAATACTCCAGATTCCGAGGCCTTACGCTTGAAAAATGTAGAAGGCCGAACCCTAGGCCTCTACATTTAACTTCTGCCGAGTCTTGGCAAGCACCATTCCCCTGCTCGGGCATCGAACCACTGTTCCTCAGCAGTGAATTCTACTCCGGGGAATGGCCGCGGCCCAACGTCCGCGGTCACTCAGACAACACACTTTGAACACGTTCTTTTGGTATATTTTACCCACCATCCTCGGTCGGCAGACTTCAGAAAAATTTTTACTCCGGCAAAGAGTTGAACCCCGGACCTTGCGGTCATCGTCCGGTCCGCTAGCCCACTACGCTACGCAGTTATGGTGGAAGGGTGCAGCGCGCTATTGATACTTTAGCCACCACTGTTGTCCCGCAGAGAGCAGCACCGTTCGCTCCGAGAGATGGCGCTAGTGGTCAACGGCGTTTTCTGGCTCGCGCTGCTGCTATACATACAGCAAGTTACTGTAGTCTCCGGGCGAGTCCCCTCCGCACGTACCCAGTGGTGTTGATCTGACGGCATCAGTTGGGCATGTTTCTTATTGGGTGTTTAGGAAGTGAATTACTCAGTGATGAATTATCTAGTGAAGAAGAGTATATCACTCAGAAGTCAACAGGATTCTGTGTGTAAAACAAGTACTCCTGTCTTGAGAACATTCACACACTTGGAACTTACAAATTTTGGTTTCTGATAAGACAAAAAATACTTGTTTTAAGAAGCTATTGCGCTATTGATACTTTAGCCACTGTTGTCCCGCAGATAGCAGCACCGTTGGCTCGAGCAGGGTGCTATGTCCGCGCGCTGAGCCTGGCCAGCCGCCTTGTCCCATTCGCCATTCGCCGCTGTCTCTCGGACAGCGCCGGAATGCGCGCGGTGTGCTCCGTCTGCGCTCAGGGTCTGGTCAGCCCCTTGGTTCCGGTGCGAAACGGAAGGGAGAGTGTCAATACTCACCAATGATGCGTTGGTCGAGAAGTACGTTGCTTGGCGCACATCGTGCATTGGGTTATCCTTCATCCGTATAATACATGCAATATCAATCTGAGCTGCTGTCAGACTCACACAAAACTACTTTCTTATGGTAAGACAAATTGTATTGTGATAAGTCAAAAATATACTTGATATACGGACAACCCGTTTATTGGTTATAGTAAGTATAAAATATGCTTAAGTCGAATATTCTTAAAACAAGTATTTTTTGTCTTATCAGAAACCAAAATTTGTAAGTTCCAAGTGTGTGAATGTTCTCAAGACAGGAGTACTTGTTTTTCAGACAGAATCCTGTTGACTTCTGTATGGCATACTCATTGTAACTAGATAATTCATTACTCTCCTGATCCTTCGCTTCCTAATCACTCAGTAAGAAATATACCCAGCTGCTGCCCTCAGATTAAAACTACTGAGGACGTGCAGACGGGATTCACCCGGAGACTACAGTAACTTGCTGTATGTATAGCAGCAGCGCGAGCCAGAAAACGCCGTTGACCACTAGCGCCATCTTTCGGAGCGAACGGTGCTGCTCTCTGCGGGACAACAGTGGTGGCTAAAGTATCAATAGCGCGCTGCACCCTTCCATCATAACTCCGTAGCGTAGTGGGCTAGCGGACCGGTCGCCGACCGCAAGGTCCTGGGTTCAACTCTTTGCCGGAGCAAAAATTTTTCTGAAGTCTGCCGACCGAGGATGGTGGGTAAAATATACCAAAAGAACGTGTTCAAAGTGTGTTGTCTGAGTGACCGCGGACGTTGGGCCGCGGCCATTCCCCGGAGTTGAATTCACTGCTGAGGAACAGTGGTTCGATGCCCGAGCAGGGGAATGGTGCTTGCCAAGACTCGGCAGAAGTTAAATGTAGAGGCCTAGGGTTCGGCCTTCTACATTTTTCAAGCGTAAGGCCTCGGAATCTGGAGTATTCGGGCAACACCTACTTGGATACATGGCGTAGAAGAGTAGAGTACAATCGGCTTCGGCCGTGTACGATCTGGGCATCCTACCTCCCTCTCAATCCGCGAGGGAGTGGCCTTATGGCCACAGACCAACTGGCTGGTCGAAGGGGGCTGACTCCTGAAATCTGGTCAGCGGAAGGGGCGATGTTGGCCGTTGCGGAAGCCTGCCTACCAAGGCGGCTGCGTCGTGCCTGTGTCTTAGCGGCGGTCAACTCCTGGTACACCGGTTCCCATCCGAACACCGAAGTTAAGCAGGAACGGTTCCGGACGGAAGTCTGGGACGAGGTAGGACCCACCCATTTTTGCCGTTTTTTGTTGTTGTTGTATTTTTTATTTGCAGGGTCTGAATCTTGAGGATTCAATATACTTTTGAATTTAAAAAAAATTATTGAAATGAAACGCTTTCTACCAATTAATAGAGTTGCTTTTACGTCGTAGCAGTAGCGGTAGTAAGCAAAGAACGAGTAAAAACGAGTTGAAAAAGTGAGAATTAGGGTATGTTTTACCTTCAACGTCTGTTTATTTATTGACGCACTTTGTATGTTTTTTTCCACTAGGCATACATCACAACAGTAAACTTATTATAAATTTTTTAAAAGAAAAGATGTCTCCCTTCCCTTTCCTTCTTATCTTCTTTCCGTCCTTCCCTTTTCGCTTTCTTTCTTCTCTCCCTCCCTTTTCCTTCCTCCCCCAAACTTTCCTCCCTCTATCTAATCTACCCACCCCTAACGCTACCATCTCGGAATTGTTGCCTTTCTTTCCCTTTCCTTCTCTTCTCTCGCCTTCCTCCCCCTTCTTCTCTATCTTTTCTTTTCTTTTTCTCTATTTCCCTCTCCTCTCTTCCCTCCCTTTCGCCCTCTTACCTCCCTCCCTTTTTCGCTAGACGGTGATGCGCGTGCACCACCGTCGACCCCTTCTTGGCGCTACTGCGCAGCGAGGCGCGTGGCGGAGCCCGTCAGGGCGAGTCTCTCTGGCTGCTCCAGCCCGGCCCGTCCCGGCCCGTCAGGCCCGTCAGGCGTCAGGAGGTGGGCGGAGGAATATGGGGGTAGCAGAGCTGCAGACCTCCCCGCCCCGCGCCGGATACCGGCTCCGCGGAAATGATGTTCGAGAGGGTGTGTTCGGCGCACCGCACGGCGGCAGCGCGGCCTCAAATCCCTCCCGCTCCCTGTCCCGAGATAGGACAGGTCCGGGACAGGTCGGCCCTCTTTCCTGTTCGAAGTGCCTTTGGCGCTCACGCCGCTCTCCCTATCAGAGCAGTGTGCGTGGCGTCCCGCGGGTGTCCCGACGGCACGGCAGCCGTGGCAAGAAGCAGGCTGTTGAGCCACCGTCTGACATGAAGCTTTGCGACTGGGGCCTCGGAGCACCCATCGCAGCGTCATCATACTAGTAGGCTGCCCAAAGGCCAATCGCGGGTGAATTTGTGTCACGTTGTTTCGTAGTGGTAGTTTTATTCCTTTAGGTTTCAAAATTCGCGTCGCTCGCTCGCTTGATTGTAATTTATCAATAAATATTCTAGAACATTCAAGATATACAAGAACAACATTTCAGTTATCAGTTTCAATCATCGCGTATAAGGAATGTCACAGCTGATAGGCCCCCATAAGGCGGTTAGCAGGGGGCACACGGTCCCTAGAGCTGGTGTGCCCCCAATGACCCGTTAGTAAATTCAAATTCTCTGCGTAATGCCATAAAAAAAATGTTACGATTCTAGGTCAAAGAATCATTTAAAAATGCAGTTTTTTTTAAACATGCATTTTTGGCATTACGCAGAGAATTTGAATTTACTAACGGGTCATTGGGGGCACACCAGCTCAGGTTTATTTGTAAAATGACTTCTAATAGACGATGAATAGACAGTATGACCGGACAAATGACTGGACAAAGTTACGGAGATAATGACCGGACTAAAAGGCGATGATCAGACAGTAAGACCGGACACTTGAGCGGACAAACTTATGAGAATGATGACTTGACAGATGACTATGTCTGGTCATAACCGTGGTGACGAACGGACAAAGAAGTCTTTCGTCGCTGATAGCGCTCCGCCTCGCGGCTCGCTAACGCTCGCTCGCTCGCTCCGCGAACTATCTGAACCACTAAAATCTAATGCAGATTTTTCAAATGAAATTCAGAATAAAACGTAGAAAAAGATCTCTCAAAATTCGACATCCAGCCAACCGCAGGGTCCGGCCCGAGGCGTGTGGCCCGGCCGGCGCCGGCCCACAATAGTACACTTTTTTCCCGGCTCGCGCCACGCGATATCTCTCACGCGCCGCCCTCCGCCCCGCCGCCAACACGTAGCGCCCCGTCCTCCCCGTCTCCGTGCAGGAATTTGCAAATGCTCGCGGGGGACCGGGGAAATAGTCCACTTCGGGAGAAAGAGAGAGAACGGGCACGAGAGAAAAAGGTCACTCTCCACTCCATCCTCCCGCAGCGCCAGTCCCAGTTCTAGATTGGCTCGGGGCGCCTGCCCGCCTGCCCGGGCCGCGCTGCCTCTCATGCTGGCGGCGATGCTGGCGCGTTGGCGTTGGCTCCCTGCTGGCTCCGCGCGCATCCCAGCAGTGACGGCTCGAGTTTTGATCTCTCCGCGCTGCATCTTCCGTGTGCCCGCATTAGGCGGGCTGCAGTGTGTCAGGCAAAAGCTTCGGGGCGCTGGCTCAAAAGTATGCTCGCTATCTGTCCATCTGTTTCTTGCTTGATTTTTGTTTCTGTCTGTCTGTCTGTCTGTCTGTCTGTCTGTCTGTCTGTCTGTCTGTCTCTCTCTCTATCTCCTCCCCCCTCCTTCTCCCTCTCTCTCCCCAATTAATTCTACCTCTGCGCTGCCCTCTGCCTGGGCTTCACCAGCTGCTCTGCCCACGTGACGTCACGGCGTCTTGCCCTACATTCTGCTTGCTGTTGTTTCCTGGGCTCGTCTTGTAGGGACGCGTGCTCACGCCAACTAGAGGCGCCCTCTGCTCCGAAAGCCTTGTATCTGTGCCGTTGTGTCGTTAAGAGGGTCACCCAGAAAAAAAAATGTCGAATTTCTATCAAGGTTAGAATCGGCGTACTCTTGAACTGCCCAAGGTGATAAGACTTTGACCTAAGCTTCATTGAAGCTTCGTGCAAGGCTCTTGTTGGGAAGCTTCAGGCTAAGACTACGTTGTTCCGAGTCATGAGTGGAAAACGAGTGCAAGGCGCAGGCCAAAAAGCAATGTATCACGGCCCTGGCGCAGCCCCCTGCGCCGCGTGTGTGCTGACTGCTGGCTCTTCGCGGCCTGGTGCCTGGTGTTCGCAGTGTGACAGTGTTCTAAACCTCGTTTGCTGGCCGGGCACGACGGTGTGGCACGGTGTGGCACGGTGTGGCACGGTGTGGCACGGTGTGGCACGGTGTGGCACGGTGTGGCACGGTGTGGCACGGTGTGGCACGGTGTGGCACGGTGTGGCACGGTGTGGCACGGTGCCCGAGGTGGTGGTGTGTGGCGTCGGGAGGGGAGGGATTCTAAACCCGGCCGGGAGCTCGCCTCATAAGTGCATATTCCCATGCACGCTGGCTGTAACCTCGGCCGTGTCCCCAAGATGACCTTCTCCTCCCCTCCCCTCCCCCCTCCCCTCCCTGCAGTAGCGGCGGCAGCGGCAGCCCTTTTACGTCCACCGTCATCTGGCCTGGCATGGCGTGGCGGAGCGGGGCTCCTTCGCAGGGTCCTCTCGCCAATGAGGCTTGCGGCCGGGTCCTGGACGTGGGCCCTCGGGGCCCGGCCGTAAGCCCTCTGTCCCGCCGGACAAGACGCCTTATCGGCACGTGAAGGTGTTTGCGGACGGCCCCTACTGATGTCGATCATTGATCGGGGGAGGGGGCGGCAGTAAGCACAGGGAGGAGTGGAGAGTTTCACCGCTATCACCGCCATCATCTCGTGAGAATTTAATTGAATCACTGATGAGTGGGGTGGAGACCGGTGCGGTGCGGTGGGGGGGGGGGGGGGGGGAGCTCCTTGCAGGGCAGGGCAGAGTAGGGCAGCCTCCATCGGGACGGGCCGGACCCTCCTTGACCTGGCAGACGGCGGGTGGGTCTTCTCCTGCCAGAGGGGGAGGGCGTGGCGTGCGCGGCGTCGCCGGGAACACGAGTCCACCGTCTCGGTCTCGCCGACGGGCTACAGCGCAGCCCCGTGCAGCAGCCACAGTCCCGGGGCACCTTTCTGTCATTGTTAACAGACCAGTGCGGCACTTGGAGCTCCAGCTCCAGGTCGCGTCAAGCCGCAGCCCTAGACAAGTGGTACTCCGTGTTGAGAGCAGCCGCGGCGCCGACTCGGGCGCGGAGATCGTTCACAGACCACCTAACGCCGTGTGGCTCAAGCCTCGACTGCTGAGGCTGAAAGGCGAAGGGCCCCGATCGCAGCTGGTGCTTGATTGAGTAGACCGGAGTAGACGCTCTCCTCAGCTCCGGGCCCCACCCGCGACCCCACCCGACCCGACCCGAACCCCGGCCGGCCCACTTACGTATTGGGCTCCGGGCGGCTCCGGGCGGCTCCGGGCGGCTCCGGGCGGCTCCGGGTGGCTCCGGGCGGCTCCGGGCGGCTCCGGACGGCTGCCATACGCACCCTCCGCAGCCAAATCAGGGGTCGGGGAGCAACGGCGCGTCGGCCGCGGCCTTGGCAGTGCCACGGCCCGGCTACGGCCTGTGAGCGGCCTGATTGGATTGGTAGGCATTGTATTAGGGCGGCGCTCATTCGTAATGAATTGCGTGCCGACTTCTGCTGCTGGGCAGGCCTGGCCGCAGGCTCTGGCCGTCGGGCCCCGCGACGTCATTCGGGTCCCAGCTCCTCTGCAGGCGCTCCTCTGGATCTCCGCGGCCCCGGCCCCGGCCCCGGCCCCGGCCCCGGCCCCGGCCCCGGCCCCGGCCCCGGCCCCGGCCCCGGCCCCGGCCCCGGCCCCGGCCCCGGCCCCCGCCACGCCGGTATAAAGGCAGATTTACGGGGTGCTTTACACTCGAGCGGAGCGGACCCGCCCTCTCAGCCCTCCCTACCTTAATTTTCATAACGTGTCGAGCGTTTCCGCGCCGCGGCCGCCGGCCCGCTTCCTCGGCCCGCGTGTTGCCGGCCTGCGCCCGGTACTGCACCTTGCAGATATGGCGGCCGTGTAAGTTACGCGAAATTAGATTCCCTACCCCCCCGCGACCTGACACAAGTTGGCGCCACTAATTTGGAGCTGTCAGGTGACGGGGCGGGGCGCGCTCCGGTGTACAACCAGTGCACACAGTGCGCTGCTCTTCAACATATCAGCTCTATCTGGGCGGACGGGGGCGGTGTGCCGAGGGGGATGGGGGGGGGGGGGGGGGGGGGCAGAGGGGCGGGGGGCATGGTAAACGAAAATCTCTCTCTCTCTCTCTCTCTCTCTCTCTCTCTCTCTCTCTCTCTCTCTCTCTTCTCTCTCTCTCTCTTCTCTCTCAGAGAGACGAGACTAAACTTGAGGCCGCGCTCGAGCTCTCTCTCTAAGAGAGACGAGACTAAACGTGCGGCCGCGCTCGAGCTCACAGCCGTCCTCGAGGCCCGGGCGGTGGCCGACAGCGGCAGCGCGCCGCCGCGCTGATCACGATCGGGCGAGATGAGGGGGCGACCAGCATGGAACAGGGAACAGGAGCAGCGGACCCGTGACTGGAATTTATTGCGTGCCGGCGGCCTCACTGTCAGCAAACACCGCGGAAAACACCGCGCTAACGAAATAACTGACCGAACGTTTAATTTCCCCATGTGCATAGAAGCTCAGGGCTC
The DNA here is from genome assembly GCA_038380765.1 of Odontothrips loti. NCBI lineage: Eukaryota > Metazoa > Arthropoda > Insecta > Thysanoptera > Thripidae > Odontothrips > Odontothrips loti. The sequence goes on from CM076245.1 coordinate 12,324,743, forward strand.
AAAAATTTACCGCGGTTCTCTTAATTGATACTACCCTAGGTAAGTGCGGGTAAAATAAAATCTTCATGGGAAAAAAAATTCACAGCAGGTAAAAGTAGAACACGCTTCAATCAAAAAAAAAAAGCAAATTTGCAGGTTTTAGGCAAAATGCACACTTTTGAGAAAGGTGTGATGTTTGTGATTGTTTTACTGATTTGTTCTGATTTTTTTTTTGCACCTGCCTGAAATTGGTTTCCCAGCGTAATGTATTTACTTGCACCCTACCCTAATGCGTAACCACCTCACCGCTTTGTTTAACGTTGTATCACTTGGGACCGGGGCCGGCGGGAGAGATGGGGAGGGGAGGAGAGGGGAAGGGAGTGCCCGCCCAATAACATACACGCGTGGTCCGCAAGCAATTTCGCCCAGGATAGAGTACACCAGACTATGAGGCAAGCATGTGCAACTTCCGCTACAAACATTCTGAAATATGAACCGTATTTAATGGCTAAAGCGAGTTGGAGAGCGGCAAGCGCGAGGGACTTCGCTGTTCTCCGCTCATTTTCAAGTCCTCCGCCGCCGGCGTTCTTCTCTTGCTGCCGCGTCGTGATCCCTCCCTCAGCACGCATACTTCCCGCTGTGTCCGCTAGGCTGAGTCCGCTGGGTCAGCTGAGTCCGCTAGGTCCGCTGAGTCCGCTCCCACTTCCTTTTAATCCCCCCCCCCACCCTCCCCCGTCGAAAACTTGCGTTTTTCCTTCCCGCTGCTCTTTTTCGTTTCCTAGTGGCGCCCCCCTGCACCGCACCGCACCGCGGGGCGCCGCGGTGTGCTTCGGAAGAACTGCTTTGGGGTCGTTAGCATGAACGACGTAAGTTGAGGCGGCCCGGCCGGTGCGGAGCGAGGAGGGGCGGAGAGGGAAGGGGGAGCGGGGGGGGGGCGGTAGTTTTGTTTCGCAGATGAAGCGAGATTGCTGAATAGCAAATTCGAGGAGGAGGAGCAGCGGGAGGGTGAGACAGGGGCGCGCGGTCCATGGAGTACAATGGGATCGCATATATAGCTTTTATATGCGTATCCCATTGTAGGCAGTGAATAACTCGGCGTGACATGACGCCAGATTGGAGTGTACAGCCTCGTGCCGCGAGCGGCGAGCGCCGCTGTTGATGGGACAGCAGCGCCGCAGAGTCTCCCTCGGCGGAAAAGTGTAACACGCGCGACGAGTCTACTGCTCTCCTCTCTCCGGCCGGGGCCGGGCCGGGCGGGTGTTACATGAGTGGAGAGGGTGGCTGAGTGAGATCCCCACCCACCCAGGCAAACGCGATGCGGACGCCCTTTGTAGGACTACACAACTCCTCCTCGTCCTATTCAACCCCTGCGCTCTGCCGGGTAGGCAGCCCGCTCACGTGGTTGCGTTGCGGGTCTGCCTATCCTCGAGTTGGCGGGCGCTCGGGCCGGGTCTGGGTCCTGGGGTCCTGGGGGGGTCTTCCAACTCGCCGTCAACGCCCCGCCGCTGCCCGCTGAGCGCGCAGCGCCCGCTATAAAATGATGACAAATTGGCAGTGGGGAAGAGGGGGATACTCGGGGGCCCTCTCTCTTTGGCCGCCTGTTAATCCAATCATGTTTCGCAAGGGGCGTCCGGATAGCCGGTACGGTGTCTTGCTGCTGAAGAACTAACTGATTAACTCGTAGTCATTAATTCTCGTCGTGAGGCAGACCATGCCGTGGTGCCGGGCCGGCAGCAGCCTGGCTGCAGCCTTGGTGTCTGTGGTGGGGCCGCCGGGCCTGCTGGGGCCGCTGGAGCCTGGTTGGCTCTGGAGCCTGGTTGGCTCTGGAGCCTGGCTCTGGAGCCTGCTGCCTCGGGGCGGGGCCCCTGGTGTGGCGCAGCGCGGCGCGGAGTCGGTGAAAACTTGCACATCGAGTAGCAAGCAGGGCCCACCGCCTCGCCTCGCTCCGCCTCGCGTTTGTTCGTGATTTATGTGGCTTGGTGCGCGAATAGCGCGGTGCAGGACCGCGAGGTTGGAGAGGGGAGGGGGGGGGGGGGTAGTGAGGCCTGACAGGAAGGGGGAGCACGATGAGGGAAATTAGCGAATGAGAGGCGGCGAGGTCGCTGATCGGGAGGGGATGGGGGCGGGAGCACGGGGGGGGGGGGGAGGACACGCGTTGTGTAGTAGGGGTGTGATTTTCGCACCATTTACTGCTTCGATTAGGTAATGCCAGCACGGTACCTGATGATATGAGATGGTCCCCCCCACCCCACCCCACGCATCTGTGCCCCCTGCAGGGGCCATTCCGCCGCGTTCGTTTTCGCCTCTCGAATTCTGTTCGTTATCGCGGCACTCATTCAAACGCTCTGCCCGCCTCGCCCTCGCTCGGCCGCCGCCCGGCACAGCTGCGAAAATGGGATTTCAGTGTTCGTGGCTGGGAGTGGCGGGCCGCGGGCCGCGGACCGTGCCGTGTCGTGCCGCGCCGGCCCACCGACCGCTGCCCACGCCTAACTTTTATATGCTGGAGAAAAATTTGCAGTCCTCAGCGGCCATATAACAACGATTCGACAAGAAAAAAGAACATTTCAGATTATTATTATTTTTTTTTTTTTTTGGGGGGGGGGATATGACGGCCTGGTTGACCAGCAGCCTTGCGTTGGCTCGGCCGGCCGTTGGTGAGCTAGCTGTTCGGTCGGTGGCCCCGTCTGAGGCCCCGGGCCGGGTCGGGGACTGGGCTGCCAGGTCCAGCCAAGAACCCGCCCTGAAAAGCCGCAAAAAGGGTCACCCATAGCAGCCGTGCCGACGTCCGTGGCGTGCGCGCGCGCGCTCAGTCTGCCCTCCGAGGCGGGCCGGCAAAGAGGAATTGGAATGGGATCGAAACAGAACAAGAGAGGCGGAGAGAAAGCGGGGGTCAAGAGTCTGCGGAGAGAGAAAAAAATCGAGGAGAGCAGACTGAATTATTTCTCCCCTCAAAGTGGGAGAAGTTGCGGCGCAAAGCACGGGGAAATGGAGACTCAGAAAAGAGGGCGGACTGGTTTGTTACCTTCCGCGGATTGCAAGAGATTACCAGGTGGCTGCTTTGACGTGCCGCAGCACTGCGTTGGGGTGACGGGGCCGTTTGGCAAGGCCCACCTGTAGGCCCGGTCCGGCCCTCCGCCAGCTTGAGGAGTCCCGGCGGACGAAAGAGTTGCCCACAATTTATGGAGCGCAGCTTCTTATCTGTCTTAACTGCCGTAATTAGGAATCTCTTAACAAGCCGAGCACGATCGCAAATTTATTAGGTGGCCTTTTTAATCCCGTGTTTATCAGTGTGTGTGTGTGTGTGTGTGTGTGTGTGTGGGGGGGGGGCGAGAGATAACCCGCAGTGTAATTGCTGTCACGTACAGAGGGCAGGGCGGGGCACAGCGGGCTCTTCAGCTGGACCACCCCTCTGTACACTACCCCCCCCCCCCCCCCCTCACACCCACACACACACACCACATCCTCTGGAAGCGTCAGGAAGCACGTCGCCACATTAAACTTGGCCCGGATAAGTGGTCGGTCTTGAACGCCAAAGAAACGAGCCTGTCAATATTCTCTCACGATTCGGCGCCCACCCGCTCCCCGCGGCGAGCAGCGACAGCGGGTCCGGACGGAGGATCGAATCCTTCATTCGCCTCCTGCGTCCATTCATTCTCTCTGTGGTACCGTTCCTTTCCGGACTCGTGTTTCCGTCTCAGCGCCGCCGGCGGAATTCATTTTTGCGACGACGCTCGCCAAATCAGCATCAGTGTGGTGTTTTAAGCATGTTGGCCGGATTTCCGTCTCTAGTCCGTTGGCGCCGTGACGGAGCCCGCGGGGCCCGCACCTCTGAGCGCCCCGCTGCTCGACAGCCATTGTGTTGTTCGGGCGATGTAGTTTTAATGAGTTTTTGGCCGGCTGAGCCGTGCGGGGCTCTGTGCTGCTGTGTCATGTGTCCTGTCCGACTCGGCGCAGTGTTTTGTTTGGGGTCCGCGCCGCTTCTGGAGCGCTGCACTCTCCAACTAGCAACACGTCACCTCACCAGAAGCCAGAGGCAGCCAGAGGCAGCCAGAGGCAGAGCCAGAGGGCGCTCACCGGAGGTGTCTGCACGTTGTGTTCCAGGAGTCGCCGGCCCGCTTGTGCACGTCGCGCAAAGGCGCCGGGGTGGACACCTCGCCGTCGCCATGCCGGACGGACCCCGCCTGCTGGACGCCGCCGCCGCCGCCTACCGCGGACTCGCCCCTGGAGCCGCTGCCCCCCATCGACCTTGCGGTGAGTTCTAACTGGCTGGGCCCGGAACCCGGAACCCGGAACCCCTGGGGGGAGCGCCTCTGCAAGGGGGCCACAAAGCACATCGGACCGCGACTTGCTCGGCCGCTCGGCCACTGGCCTCGGAACTACCCCTTCCCCCCGCCCCCCGCAGAGCGTGTCCGGGAAGTTTTGTATAGGCCTTGGACTGGAGTCTTCTTGGGGTGGGCAGCCGGGGACCGGGGTTGGCCACGGCGCTGGGCTGGAGGGAGTAGCGCAGCCTGGCCTGTGCCACACGTGATACCACCTGATATCCAGGAACTGGCGGAAGTCATCGCCCGTGTCCGCAGGGCGAGGTCATCGGCGCCGCCTTGCTTATGGCTGCCTCGGGGAGCTGAACTGGTGGGCACACAGAGCACACCACCATCCCTGACCTCGCCGCCCCGCTGCCGCCCCGCTGCCGCCCCGCTGCCGCCCTGCAGACCCAGTGGCTGGTGCCGTGTGCGGCCGCCGTGACAGCTTGGCAGTCTGCCAGTGAGGAGAGGAGAGAGGGCGGCCCGACCTGAACATGTCTCCGCCTCCTCCGCACGGCCGCACGGCCACGCCAGAGAGTCTGCCAGGTCCGCTTCGGCCAGCTTTACTGTGTTTCCAGAAGACGGACGAACCTAGTTGAAGGACTTGAAAATTTTTGACACTTCCTTCTACTTTGCAATTTGTGCCACGTGTTACGTAGTTGTAGTTTTGGTTCTTTGGGGTTCAAAATTCGCGTCGCTCGCTCGCTCGTTTGTAGTTAATCATTAAATATTCAAGAACTTATTATGTTACAAGAACAATATTTCAGTTATTAGTTTCAATCACAGCATGGTGTGTTTACAATTGTTTTCCCAAGTTAATCTTGTGTGCCGTGAGACTAGGTTGTTACATTGGCTGGTCAACCGGCATTTTCACCCTTGTTTTTGACACGTAACGTTTACATTGGTAGTCACCTCGGGTGTTTTGACTTTAAAAAAATACGGCAAAAATGGGTGGGTCCTACCTCGTCCCAGACTTCCGTCCGGAACCGTTCCTGCTTAACTTCGGTGTTCGGATGGGAACCGGTGTACCAGGAGTTGACCGCCGCTAAGACACAGGCACGACGCAGCCACCTTGGTAGGCAGGCTTCCGCAACGGCCAACATCGCCCCTTCCGCTGACCAGATTTCAGGAGTCAGCCCCCTTCGACCAGCCAGTTGGTCTGTGGCCCTGAGGCCACTCCCTCGCGGATTGAGAGGGAGGTAGGATGCCCAGATCGTACACGGCCGAAGCCGATTGTACTCTACTCTTCTACGCCATGTATCCAAGTAGGTGTTGCCCGAATACTCCAGATTCCGAGGCCTTACGCTTGAAAAATGTAGAAGGCCGAACCCTAGGCCTCTACATTTAACTTCTGCCGAGTCTTGGCAAGCACCATTCCCCTGCTCGGGCGTCGAACCACTGAGTCAACGAGTGTATTCAACCTCCGGGGAATGTCCGCGGCCCAACGTCCGCGGTCACTCAGACAACACACTTTGAACACGTTCTTTTGGTATATTTTACCCACCATCCTCGGTCGGCAGACTTCAGAAAAATTTTTAATCCGGCAAAGAGTTGAACCCCGAACCTTGCGGTCACCGACCAGTCCGCTAGCCCACTACGCTACGGAAATGCGATGGAGGTTACCAGCGCGCTGCCGGTACTGTAGCCACTGTTGTCCCGCAGAGAGCAGCACCGTTAGCTTGCGCAGTGTGCTCTGTCCGCGCGCTGAGCCTGGCCAGCCGCCTTGTCCCATTCGCCATTCGTCGCTGTCTCTCGGACAGCGCGCGGTGTGCTCCGTCTGCGCTCAGGGCCTAGGTCCCGAAACAGTTCGAAAACGAGGATGTCAATATTCTCCGGTGATGCGCTCCAAGTCTGTGCTTTAGACACACCGCGCATTGATCTCCCGTTGAATCTTGTCTTGTGGCCGGAGGAAAAACTATATAATAAGTAAAGCGGCGCTATTTTTACGGTACTTTAGAAATTTCTATACCTGTCTGCTTCAAGTCAGTACCCCCTCCCCCCCTTCCTGTCCTTGTACCTCACACATCATTCTCACACAACGAATTTATTTTCCCTTAATACTCATTCTATAATTTTATGCTCGGCATACATAACTGTTAACAAGTTCGAAGACAGACTCTCCCTGCCTCACTCTCTCATTATCTGTCGTGCTGCTGTTGCAGGTCGGCGGCGAGCCGGTGGGCCGCGTCCGCCGCTTCCTGCGAGCCTTCCACCGCGAGCTGGGCGGCCGCGACCCCCCGCACGCCCCTCCCTGGGCGCCGGCCCTGCCCCCCGGGGCGATAGCCCCTCTGCGCATGGACCCCGCCGTCTGTATCCTGACGGCAGACCAGCAGCGCGTCGACATCCGCCTGGAGCAGATCCTGTCGGCGGTGCGCACCGCGGATGGCGGAGTCCTGGAGGCGCCGCGCCGCGTCCTGGTGGAGGCGGGGCCCGCCATGGGGAAGACGACCCTGGCGCTGCGCGTGCTGGCCGCCTGGGCTGAGGGCGCACCCTGGATCCCGCCCGACGTCACCCTCGCCTTCCTGGTGCCTCTGAGGGAGCTGCGGGGCAACAGTCTGGCCACCTACCTCGGCAAGCAGCTGCTGCCCAAGTCCGCCGTGCCCGCCAACTTCGACAAGGTACGTGGCGTGGCATCCCATTGGTGTGTCGTTGGGATTCTGGCCTGACCCCGTATCGCACGCAGGTTTGGCGGACGCTGCTGGGCTTGGAGGAGCGCCTCCTGTTCGTGCTGGACGGCTACGACGAGGCTGTGCGCGGCTACCCCGGCGTGCCCGGGGGCCGCGAGGCGCTGGGCGACGCGCTGGACCTGCTGGAGGGCCGCCTGCTCAAGGAGGCGCGCGTCATCCTGACGTGCGGGTCGGGCTGGGCGCCCGAGGTGGCCGGCTTCGTGCAGCGGCGCGTGCTGCTGAGCGGCCTGCAGTGGCCCCAGGTGGAGGCGCTGTCGCGGACCTTCTTCAACGACGACGAGACGTCAGAGCGCTTCCTTGACGCGCTGTCCAACTCGGAGGAGACCCTGCAGCCGCTGGCGCGCGCGCCCCTGGGGTGGATGGCGCTGTGCGCGCTGTTCCAGGACACCCACGACCTGCCCGAGGATCCGCTGCTGCTGCACCAGGCACTGTTCCGCTGCGTGGTGCAGCGCAGCCTGGCGCGCCGCGGGCAGACGCTGCTGCCGCCCGTCAGCCCGGCGCTGTCCGACATCCCGCCGCACAGCCGCAAGGTGCTGGCAGACCTGGGCCGCCTCGCCCTCGTCGCCATGAAGGATGACCGCTTCATGTACACGGACAACGAGCTGCGCGTGCACTGCGGGTACGTGCCGTCCAATCCGCGGCAGTCGTGCTCGAGAAGCACCTGGCCCTGTCTGACGACGCTTGTCCCGCCCTCCAGGTCCGCGGCCGGCGTGGCCTCGCTGGGTTTCCTCTGCCGCGGCCTCAACTTCGGCCGCGCCGCCGCCTCCCGCCGCGCCATGGAGTTCTACACGCCAGTGTTCCGGTCCATGACCGAGTTCCTGGCTGCGTACTACATGTCCTCGGTGGCCAGCTACGCCAACATCCTGCGGCGGGACCTGCAGCTGCTGCCCGGGCTGGCCGAGGGCCTGTCCGGCGGCATGCTGGCCCTGGGGACGGTCGCCGGCCTCGCCGGCCCCGCCCGCTCCGCCGACACGGTGCTCTTGTTCCTGCTGGGGCTCCTGGGTCGGCGCGGGCACCTGGTGCTTGGGCAGCTGTCGCCCATGGACGCTTCCCCTCGCTCCGTGTTCCCGCTGCTGCGAGCCGCGGGGCCGTCCGAGGACAACGTCGACGCCGCGTGCAGACTGCTGGGCGCCGCTGGCGGCCCCTGCGTCAGCCCGGACTCGGGGCAGGTAGGGCTCCCATGGCTTAGGCATAGAGGCATCTGTGACAACGAGAGGAAAAACGTCTTCGTAGTTGACCGTTTTAGAAAAAGTTGTAGATTTTTTTTTTAATCGGACCGTTTTGTGAAAAGAACGCACCTATTTTCCCCACAAATGTTCATTTTTAATTTTTTTTTTAAGCTAATTTGGATATGAATAGGTGGGCTGTGGCTATATTGGACGTTCTGGGTATTTTTGAGTGAGTCGACTCAAAGCAATTTCCATCCGGTTCTGATTCCTGCATGTGTTCGCAGGGCGCCCAGGCCACGGTGCACTGCCGCGAACTGGAGATAGAGGGGTGGGCGTGCGTGCTTCGCGCGCCCTGCTGCACGTTGTCCTCCCTCGAGCTGGTCGTGTCGGCGGACGGGGACGGCCGGCTCGAGCCGCTGTTCTCGGCGCTGTCCGCCAACCGGTCCGTGCGGAGCGTGCGCGTGTCGGCGCTGCTGGGCCACGAGCTGTCCGCGCACCAGCTGCACCGCCTGGCCAAGCACCTGCACGCCGTGCTGGCGCGCGCGCGCACGCACGCCTTCGAGCTGGTCATGACGTGCTTGGAGGAGAGCGCGCACGACCGCTTCCAGGGCCTGGTGGACGCGCTGTGCACCGGCCTGCGCTCGCCCTCGTGCGCCCTCTCCCGCCTGCTCGTCGACTGCAACCTGAGCTGCTCGCAGCTGCAGCAGCTGCTGTCCTCCCTGCGCGGCTCAGCCGTGCGCACGCTGCAGCTGCCGCACCTGGGCTGCGGCTCGGCCGGCCTGCGCGCGCTCACCCAGCACCTGCGCGCGCACCAGACCATTGACGCCCTCAGCCTGGCGGGGTCCTGGGGGCGCGCAACCACGGCGCCTCCGAGAGTGGTGGCAGTGTCGGTGAGTACATCCAAAGCGAGGACAAAAATTGGTGTGCTGTGACAAAAAAAAAAAAAATACAGGGAAAATCAAAATAAATCGGGCTTAGAATTTTTTTTGAAGAGTCAAATTTACGATATTCGAAAATTCAGAAGTATGACGAAGAAAAATCAAAAATGCCATAGAGAAAACCAAAAAATTGTAGGTTTAAATTGGTTATTTTTCTTTCGAAAAACAACAAAAACAATGTTTTGTTGAGAAAAAATCAAATAAATTTAAATCGGTATACATCGAGGAGGGGTGGTGATGGCCACTCGGGGTAGGCCAGCCCGAACGACGCATGTGAAATCGTGTGTGCCTACCCAGGCGCCGTTTGTGCCGTGGCCAAGTTAGTGTTGCCCATGCACAATATAGTAGACGTACTTGCACCCCTGTTGCAGGTTCGGGGGGTTCGGGGCCGGCTGGGTCCAGCTCGTGCTTCTCGTCACTGCCGCGGGGGGCGCTGGGGCTGCACGGGTCTCTGTCCAGGCCCGCCACGCTACCCCGTCAGCCCCTCGCCGCGCACATCCTGGGCGGGGGGGTGCCCGGGGGCTCTGGCGGCTCTGGCGGCGCCAACGACTCCGGGTACGGCAGCGCGGACACCAAACGGGGCTCCGACTCGGTACGTACTCAGCCGCAGCCGGGCGGCAGTCTAAGCGGCATGGCAGCCGGCGCACCAACACCGAAATGTGTTTCCCTGCCGACCCACTGTTAGTCGCATCACGTCGCCCGCTTAAGTGTCTGCAATTAAAACGGTAATTGGTGTGTCTCATGCTCGTGCTCGTGTCGGGGTGCTGCAGCTGCTGTGGCGCGGCCAGGCCACAGGTGCCCTCCCCGTGTGCGACGTGGCCTCGCACGCCGGCTCCGGCTTCCACGACGTGTTCGACGCCATCCGGGACGCGAGCTGTCCGCTTCGCAACCTCAACGTCAGTGAGTATCAACGGCCTGGCCTGTCTGTGCTGTCCATTACGTTGGCTCGTAAAGGTTTCCGTGACGTAACGGGTAACTGCGCCCGCCTGCAGGCAAGTGCCTCCTCTCGCCCGGCGACGCCACGTGCCTGGGAGCCGCGGTCCGCGGGGGGTCCCTCACCGCCCTGCGGCTGGAGGGCGCCGCACGGCTGTGGGAGGTGCTGCCGGCGCTGCTCGCCCTGGCCGCCGACCCGCCGCTGCAGCTGCTGGACGCGTCCTCGCCGCGCCTGTCGCTGCCCGACGGCCCCGCGCAGCAGGTCTTCACGGCCCTCGCCAAGAACGCCAACCTGAGGCTGCTGTCCCTCGACGGCTGGACCTTCCGCTTTGAGGTGAGCGCCAGCAAAGGGGCCGTCCATTACGCTCGTCCACGGTGCTGTGTCCCATGGGCAGAAGGGGCAGAGTGGGCAGAGCACACACGGCTGGGTCAGTAACCTCTTCTGTACGCACGCGTGTCGTGCGGGCTGGCCTACCCTAGATCTCGCAGTGGAATTTAGCATTTGGCCCACTCGCTGTGACTACGGCTACGCCGTGCTCTGCACGTCCCACCGAGATGAAAACGACGCTCGTTTCGCGCGCCGGCGCCACTAAATGCAGGTGGGGTTGGGGCGCCGGGCTGTACGCCAACTTCCTTAGGCCGGGCCGGGCCAGCCCTCTCACGCATCGCCGGGCCGGGATGCCTATGCTGGCGGTATTGCTCGACCATCTCCCGCTGGACGAAGACGAGGGACGGGTAGGATGCTTGAGGCAGACCACCGTGGCAAAAGAGGCGAAACTTGAAGGGCGGGCGGGAGCAGGTGGCCGCGCTATGGTCGGCGCAGAAGAGCCCCCCCCCCCCCCCCCCGGGGAGGGGGTGAAATAGCGTGTCACGGTGTCACCACGTAGTGAGCCCACGAGGGGCCGCGGCGGGGTGTCATCCAGAAAGCTCTCCACTCTGCCTCTGCGGGTGGGCGTTGCTGTATGCCCGTGCGCACCTGCTAGCTCCTCCCCCCCCCCCTTCCCCCTACTTTCTTCCCCTGCCCCACTTCCGCTCTTGTTCTTTCCCATGGGGCCCCACGTGGAGCCCAGCAGCCGGCAGCCCGCTGGGCTGGGCCGGCCAGTGGGGCGTACGGCAGTTGAGAAAGCTCCTCCATATAACTGTCGCCACGAAACATGGCCGCGCGTAGATAGATGGCGATGGTGCAGGGCGCAGAGCTGCGGCCTCGTCTCCTCTGGACCTGGACCTGGACCTGGTCCTGGACCTGGACCTGAGCCTGTCGCGGGCGAATTCGTGTCACGTGTTTCGTAGTGGTAGTTTCCTTGAGGGTTCAGAATGGGCAGCCTAGTAGGGCAGCCCCAAAACAATTATCTGGGTTTTTAAAGTTTTTTTTTTTTTCTCTGACTTTGCTCTGATTTTTATTCTATAAATATAGTACACACTGTTTTTGTATTTCTTGGTATTTTTTTTTTTATGAGGGGAGTGGTAGCGTGTGCGGCATGGGCGTGAGAGACTCGAGGCAAGGCCGTCGCTGCCGCCCCCGCACCAAACAACTGTCGTGGTTACGGTTGCAGGAGGAGGCGACGCTGCGCGGCCTGGTGACGCTGCTGGGACGGACGGGCGTGCGCGACCTGTCGCTGTCGGGCTGCCGGCTGCACTGCGTGGCCGTGGGCGCGGGCCCTGCGGGCGGCATGGGCCCCGGCGTGGGCCCCGGTGTGGCCCGCGGCGACGCGGAGCTCCAGGCCGCCCTGCTTGCCGCCCTCGCGGCCAGCGCCCCCGACCTGGCCGCCAGCCTGGCCTGCACCGAGCTGCTGTTCCTCCGTCTCGCCGGGCTGCAGGTGAGTGACGCGCGCCCGCATTGCGGCACTGCCGTTACCACTGCAACTGCCTCCGCTGTAACCTGCCGCCACTGCTGCCGCCGCAGGTGTGGATCCGCGACCGGGTGGCCCTCCGCGGCCCCCAGCTGCTGCCGTTCCTGCGCGGTCTGGGCTCGCTGCGGGAGCTGGACCTGAGCGCCGAGAGGGAGGACGCCGCCGGCCCCACTACCCCGGGGCCCGGACAGCCTGGGCCCCTGGTCGTCGACGACAAGGTTGGTTTCGGTTCGGACCCCGACAACTTAAGGAGCCTTCGCTTCGCCCTCCCGAACGCCGTCTCATACTCCGTGGCCCGCAGGCGCTGACCGCCTTCTGGTCCGGACTGGCCGAGTGCCTGCGCTCGCTGCAGACGCTGCACATCGCTCACTGGCGGCTCCGCCTGGACGACCCGGACAAGACGCTCCGCACCACCGCCAAGGCCATGCGCAGCTGTCCGCTCGTGTGCCTCCGCGCTGACGGCCTCGTCGCCTGCGACGCCAACAAGTAAGTGGCCGTGGACTTGAGGTAAAAGGTGTGTACGGTGTGCGGGTACTTGAACCCGTGACTTTGACCCCGCAGGTCCCCTCTGGAGCACCTGTTCCTGCAGACGGTGAGCGCTAACCTGTGCTGCCTAGGCCGGCTGGGGCTGTCCGGGGTGGCGCTGACCCCTGGCCACGCCACAGCTCTGGGCCGCCACATCCGCGACCGCTTCCCCGGGGCGTCCCTGTCGTTGCACGTGGCCAACGTGAGCAGCGCCGCCGTGACGGCGCTGTCCGCGGCGCTGCAAGACGGCGGGAAGGTTGACGTGGCCTGCCTCCCCCTGCCTCCCCAGCTCCGCGTCAACAGGGTGGTGGGCGCCGCCAAATCGAGGCGCTTCCGCACGCGGTTCGCATCCCTCCGCGACTGAGCGCCGGCCGGCCCAAGATGAGATGAGCCGAGACTTCCCGTCCGGACACTCACGAGTCACATCACTGCCAAAAAATATCATCTGCTTCTTTTGATGAAGACCATCCTGAAATTGTACTATAAGAGTCCGTCGCCTTGGTTCAGTTTGAACATTCCCTATTTTATGCTTTCCATGAAACAAAACTCATCGAAGGAATCATTTTGTTGTATTCTTAACTTAGATTCACTTTTACCAGAACCAGTGCTTCCTGATACTTCGAGCTAAATATCAGTTTGCCTTTTAAAACAATTAAAGAAAATAAACATTTTCTGGCGGAGTCGAGATTTGAATGGTGTAAATTGATTTCATGCAAGTTGCTGAAAAAAGTTGCTAGCTGTATTTAACACTGACGTCGAGTGGAAAATTATGAGACATCTTCTTTACATTATCAATTTAGGATGTGTGGATTATTCATCCTAGAAAATACAATTTTTACTAGTCCTTTGTACCAAATTTAGCATAGCTCATTTTTATACCACTAAGACAAAATCTTAATATGAATGAACAAATATTCAAACAAGGGGTTTTCTTCCCAGGTCATAATGGTCTATGAACATTGCTGTCTCAGATATGAAAAGGTATTTTCATCCTCTTAGAATCTGTTTCATGTGGAAGGAGGATTATCTGTGTAAGTCCATATCTGACTTAACAAGTTCTTTGGTCATGATGGTTGGTTGTGGAATGCCCTGTAAACTTTACTTTCACTCATCACCTAGCTGCACTGATCACAAATACAAGAATTTGGTGGTGGCCAGGACATTCCCTTTTACAATTTTTGTTGTTATTGTTGTTTTTCATTTGCTAAATAAAATCTTAATGATTGTTTTTCTTTGCATAAATATTTTGTCTTGTGATTTGCTGACATTGTTTTGTTGGCATGTAGTTTAAAATCTTGTAAAATTTATTTATGTCTTCTATTACTGAAGAACTTCTGTTGTAAATGGTTTGTATTTTTTTACAAATATTGTGTGCTTGTTAATTTTGTGATGCAGGTAGTTAGGAAAGTTAATTTACATTTAAATATATCACCTCGTAGAAGACCGAAAGTAAAGACAAAGAGATAAATATTTACATGGATACCGCTGAGTGCCTTCAATTGAAAATCTGGTATGCAACAGGGTTTTATGCTGGTTGTTCACTGGAGCATACCCCATTAGAAAAATTCTTCTAAAACCTGTAACCTTAAATAAAACTCTTTGTTCAACCCACTATCCATAGGGTGGGATGAAAGTCTTCTACCTTACTGTTTCTGTCTATAATTACAGCAAACAGCCTTGTAATTTATCTAAACCTCAACAGGTAGAAATGTTGTGTTTTCATTTACTTTCAGAGTCCTTGCCTCTAATTTCTGGAAGACATTAAAATGTTTAAAATTTAAATTACAGATTGGTCTGTACTACCATTTCCCTCTAGGTTTCATACCATACATTCAGAGTTTAGGAATCTGGGTATTATAGATAAATAAAAAATTGGATTTTTTATAAACTAACTCTTTTGTTGCTGATTTATTTTCAATTCCTCTGTTTTATGATACACTTCTTCATTAATGATTTTGAGCCAGCTACTTCCATCCACATATGCACCATCTCACAACACAATATTGGTATCAATCTTAAAATCATAGGTCACATGCTAACACGAGTACTAACATCAATGATTCAAAAAAAAAAAAAAATCTTCATTATTGTGGTCTGGCCTTTGGTCTCACTTGTAAGCTTCTTTTGCGTTTAGACTGTTCTGAGGTTTCACCTTTAGATTCCACAATTTCATCACTTGGATTTTTTATTTTTACCTCCTCTTGAACATTTTGAGATAACCGTTTGTTTGCATAGGTCCTATATAACTTTTCAGGAATTTTACCCATTGCCTTTAGGGACATTATAAATTCATGTTGAATGCTACTACTTAATTCAAAATCCTCTGGTTTAAAAACATCCTCTGAAGACCCTGGAAGACCTAAAAGTTCAACAAGAAAGGTATTTCTGTAATACTGACGGCGAAAAATAGATGCCTCTAAGACTGGTTTCATAATTTCTCGAGTCTGTTGGAAATGTTGGAGAACTTTTATAATATCTCCTTGTCTAGAGTCCTGGAAATAAAAGGGGATGAAAAGCTTATTTTTCCATTCTCTTAGTCAGTCATTTTGGTAATGTCCATTTGAACTGTAAGGAATGTGCACACGGCTTGGTCCTTGCTCCTTCTTAGCAACAATACTTACTAGACCTTGATAGCTCTTACTATCAGAAAAGAGACTTGCTAATTCTGAAGACTCATTTAAGTCAGCCAGTCGTGTGCGTGCCAAAATGGTGTAATCATGGAGTACTGAATTACAAGATGTGGGTGCTTGTGGGACCTGCAACACAACCAATTGGAAGAAAAACACAAAAAAATTGCAACTAATATGGAATATATACAAGAGGAATAAGGTACAGTTAAATACAGTTAACTTCAAAATTTGGGAGCAAAAAAGAAGAAAAAATTAACTACCTTATTGATATGGATTCTGAGGTTTTCAGCTGACTCTACAGGTACAATTTCAGTAAGAAGTTGTAGGAGAGATTGGAACTGAACGGGACTCCGTGCGGTAACGGAATCGGGACCAAAATGGGTACTAAACCACACACAGTATGAAGAAAAACTTGTACTATCACAAGTACAACAATGGCGTGCTAGAAGAAATCCCGCTGATAGCTCATTCTGACGTCCACCTTCCAGGCCAACTTGAATAAGTTCATCTGCAAGTCCTAATTAAACAAAATGCATCATAAATTTTGTTTCTTCAACATTTAATAATACAAAGAAGACACAACTTACCCCTCAAATTTTCATGACAATCAGGACGTTCTTTAACCATTGCATCAGTAATGAGAAAAATAGCCTCCCAATTTATTAATGGCCTCACAATTGCAGAAGCAAGTTGATTAACTACCTCACTTCCCAAGAATTTTACAATCTCAATAAAAAAGGAAAGAAAGAAAAATAATTAAAATGGTCACATGGCCTATATATGATATTGTGAGAGAAGACAAAAACATACCAAAACAAGAAACTTTTGGAAAGAGACTGACACATTTTTCAAGATGGTTTTCTCTTGAATTCTAACAGCGGACAATAATGTTTGAGTTGAATGTGGAGTGCTTTCTTCATTGAGAAGGCGAAGAAGATGCGTGAGTACAAATCGTTCCATTCCTTCTGCTCCAACTGCTACTTGCAGATTTGAAGAAAGCTCCATATATCTGAAGTCTAGCTGAGATGGCTCTGATGTCTTCAGCATCCACCTCACAATCTATATGACACAAAGATTAGATTTGACACTAAGGACAATGAAACTGTTTCCTTATTTCCAATCATAAGTCTTACATCATCTATACATTTCTGTATAGTTCCAGCGCAAATAGTTGACAGATGTAGATTTAAGGGACCAGACTGGCTTGCTACAAGGAGTGAAGCAAAGGTATCAATAACTATCTCAGCATATTCAGGAGATTTTTCAGAATGTGTAAGCAGCCAGAGAACTGGAGTTGCCACAAAATATTCATGACCAGGTTGAATCTTTCTGGAAAAAGAAAGGGTGAAAACAGGATGAACAAATAAATATAGAACTAAAATAAATGTAGTTGGATACAATGAACAGATCAGAATAGCTTGCCTGAAAACATAAGTTGAAATTTGTAGCACATCAGCTTTATGTAGTTTCCACACCAATTCTAATGGTAAAGGAACCTATACGGTAAAAAAAAAAAAAAAAAAACTACTTTTAATATTGTAAAATGAACAACATGCTAAACTGTAATACCAAATATTTACCTCAAGATTAAAGAGATCTTTAGCAAATGTGACTTTGTCCAGAAGATTTGTTGAGACAAACTGTTTTAACTCCTGAATAGCTGCATCACAGGATACTACCATATTGATAGGAATCAGTGCCATTGACGGTAAACATTTATGAGATGCCAAGTGGAAGGTTCGAATACAGCTTTTCAAAACTGAGTCAACATTCTTTCTTTTAGCAATACTGACAACAGTTTTATTCTGTGGAGAAAAATTGTTTAGCTTAAGTCTAGAAGATTCTCAAGTTTTGGTTCTGTTGACGAATAAGGATTCCTTGCCTTAATTTGTACACTTTTCACGCAGCCTTGTTCTTTCAGCCTGTCAATCTTTCTTGTTAACCGCTCCCATGATTCTCCAGTAGGAATTGGAGTTTTTTTCCTGCAATGTAATTCTAAACCACCCAAATGGGACAGTAGAAAATAACGACAATAATTTATGAATAATGTTTAACACTGATTGAAAGAAAGTACAGCCCCTTATGTTGGCTTTCAATACCTAAAAAGTTTCTTAGGTTATCCATAATGGTTTGGCTTAAATTTCTCGGTAGGATGACACATCCAAAGTAAAAAAAAATAAACGGTAGCTCTTCGAAATGTTGGGTGAGAGGTTATAGCTGTCATTTCCTGGAAACCATCGCGGGGGCGAGAGCAAGCAGAAGACGGTTTGTGTTTTGAATGTTTTGAATCTTGGTCGCGGTCGCGGTCTGGTCTGGAGCTCTCCTTCCACAGACCACGTGACCTGTTTTCACCGCTTGTCGGAAGCTCGGTAACTGACTTTGCATGCGAGTACCTCGGGAGAGGCAAATTTAAATCCCACCATTAAGGAGATGTATCAACAACTATACCCGCCCGGATTTCCGCAGACAGCACAGCAGTGATCCGCGCGGACCGAGGATTTAAATCCTAAGACTGTGCCCGGAGATATGCGCTGTGTGACCCTACCGAGTGGTCGTGACATATCATCAGCGAGAGCTAAGCCTCCAAATTTTTGACGTTGGCCCGTGGCCGACGCCGCGACCGGAAATACTCTCTGCTGCGGTTCCCCTTAAACTGGATCCGCTTTTATGATTCTTCATAACTTCTTATTTCTGTTTCGGCTCTTCTCCGGACCGGAATACGCTATTTAATGTGAATAGTCACTCAGCCAACCGCGCTTTTCAAAAAATGTAAGGGCAAGGAGTGTGAAACGCAGAACTCTTCGTTATTAGAGTAGTCTCCTATTTTTGTCTCTAGAGCCTCATAGCTCACGTCCGCTTCACCAGCTCATTTGACATGGGCTACAGGCTACGTCACGGGCACAGGTCAGTCCGCCAAATCTTTGTACTACCGGCTTATGCGGTTCGCACCCGTTGGCGTCTCCTGGACGCTTTGTTTCGCTTGGCGCCCATAGTAGCGACACGAGCCTCGTGACCGGCGTCACCTAGACAGCCGTGGAGAGGCGACTTCTGCCGCTTGAAGCTACAACGTCAGCCGAAAGCGCACGAGCATATTTTCGGCACGATCCATGCATGCCGCCCCGACACAGCCAGCCTCGCCAGATCACGAACTAACGACACGAATTTCTTCTCCGTTCAGGGTACTGTACTCGTGCCACCACCTGTTATAAGGGGCCAACACTAGCTCCCAACTCTTAGTTGACACCATGTTAGATGTCTGTAGACCAAAGTGACAAGTTAGTCATTGCCAAACGAACTAGGGTATTTCGGAGAAGCTCAAATCGGAAGTGCAGAAAACGCGCGAGAAGAACAAAGGCGGAAACAGTACGAGGGTAACCGCAGCAAACAATATTTCCGCCACGGCGTCCGCCACGAGCCAACTCTAAATTGCAGGAGGCTTAGCTCTCGCTGGCGATGTGTCACGACCACTTGGTAGGGTCACACAACGCACATTTCCTCGGAGCAACCCAAAGATTTGGTTGCCCAAGCCGCGCTCCGATCTGCTGCGCTGTGAGACCCTACGCAAGAGTCGTGACATATCGCCAGTGAGAACTAAGCCTCCAGAAATTTTGAGGTGGCTCGTGGCGGACGCCGTGGCGGGAGATACTCTCTGCTGCGGTTACTGTTCCCGCTTTTCTTCTTCTTGCGCGTCTTCTCCACCTCCGGTTGGAGCTTCTCCGAAATACCCTATTTGTGCTGGGCCGAGCGCACGCACGTGCACGCAGCTCGCCGCCGTTCAGGTTCAACGACGGCCAGAGGCAAGACGCGGCGTTCTTTGCAAATGCGAGAAGATAAACAAAGGAGCCGCCACCACAGTTGCGTGAATTTCCATGCGGGAGAAGCGCGTGCAATTTGTCGTTTTCCCACGGCGGCGACGCGACGCGGCGGCGGCAGTTCCGTGTGGACCCGCAGAGGAGGCCCGAAACAGCGAGTGCGTGCGGGGGAGGGAGAGGAGGGGGGGGGGCTGAAGCACGCGTGTCGGTGGCGCGGGATCGAGCCTCGGCCACGGGGATGATGGTGACCCGAAGGGCAAAGGTGCGGGAGTTGCGTCGCATCGGCAGCTGCAGAGTAGCAGAGCGGACAAAGGACGTGCCCCCCGCCCCGCCCCGCCCCGCCCCGCCCCCGTCTGCACTTCCTCAACACAGACACACTCGGCTGTCGGCGTGGCGGTCATTCCAGTTTCCGGCAACGCCAAAGGGCCTTGCAAGGGCCGGTGGCAGGGCGGGGCTGCGCCAGGCCTGGCCAGGCGCCGCGGCGGGGGTGGGGTTGGGGGGGGGGGGGGCAGCATGGCGATAATCGCAGAGGCGAGGGCCGAGGGCGCATCTCCATCACACCTTAATGACCGAACGGCTCCCCGGAGGTGTGCCCGGAGGTCCCCGGAGGCCCCCGGAGGCCCCGGGAGCTGTGCCTGGAGCGGCGGCGGGACCTCGACGGCCGTGCTTTGCGTGGTGGTCCCAGGAGCACCCCGGAGACCGCCAGGCCGGCACCGGGTCCATGTCCGTCCCGTCCCTGGAGAGGTCGTGCACACCGAGACTTGTGCACACCAGCAGACACCTCTCGCGTATATGATCGTGCATTCCGGATACGTGCCGTTCCCACGGCTCCGCGCACGGCTCTAGGAGCGGCAGGGGCACTTCCTAATGGGCAACGGCCTGCCTGGGCATGCGCCCACCCGCCCGCCCCGGCCGGACACAAGTCTGGTAACCCTGATGTCTAATTCGCGCCGCGCCGAGCCGTGCGGAGCCGTGCGGAGCCGTGTGCCATCATGCGACGCCAGACTGACTAACTGCGCCGAGGAGGAGCTGAGGCGGAAGCGGAGCGGCGCGCCGTCAGCACCAGGCTGCTGACCCTTGGCCTGCACTGCACTGCACCAAGTGCATTTCGGGGCCGGGATCCACTCTTGTCTCCGAATAGAACGGGCACTGATGGCGCCTGCTGGGTAGGCAACTGCGACCTTTGCGCGCACGTGTGTCGTGCGGGCTGGCCTACCCTGATGTTCGCAGGCGCTCGGCGTCAGGGTACGCTCACAAACCCCCTGATTTTACGTCCAAAGCTTATTGTCGCGCGTGAGAGCGGTGCTGGATCAAACTGTCGTTGGCGCGGGCCCGATAGTCTCCCCGAGACTGCAGGTGCGGTGGGTTCGATTCCCATAGACGGTTCCACGCCCTTCCCCGCGCGCCGATTTTTCGCAAATTACCTCGATTGCGTGTCACGTGGTTTGCGATCGGTCCCCTCACTCCGCCTTCTTTGAGCAGTCTTTTCCGCTGTGTACGCACAACTGTGTACGTGCTGCGCATGGCGTTTGGGTCGTAACAATTGTCTCTGTAGGTGACGACACTGGTGTGGGCAGAATGAGCCGGACTTGGCTGTGGGGTGGGCTACTCGCAACATCCCCCAAATTAAAGCTATACTTCTTAGGCGGAAGCGCGTTGTCCACTTTCCCCCAATTCTCTCTTTGCGATATTCTTGAGAATAACGGGAGAACGCCTTGGGAATGCTTTGAGGGTGTATCGAACATAGGGTAAGTGCAAGTAAATAAATCACGCTCGGGGGGAAAAATAAACATGCAGGTAAAACTAAAATTAAATTATTTTCAAGAGTGGGCATCGTATCCAAAACTTGCATTTTTTTAATTTTTAATTTTTTTTTTTTTTTTTTGGGGGGGGGGGTACGTTTTAACCTGCTGTGATTTTTTTTTAGACGTGATATTTTTTACCAGCACTCACCCCACTCAAGTTGCAAACCCTTGGCGGAATGCAAATGACCTGCCGCGCGGTGACACACCTGTACCACACCGGTACGACGCGTGTGTCGTAATGGACGTCCCCGGACGACAGGCATCTCCGTGTGTTATCGCTGAAATCCTGCAGAAATCCTGCACAATGTCCTTGCAAGGCGGGGCGCGTCGTCCGCGATGTGTGAACAACAGGGCAATAAGCTGAGGTGGGGCGGGAGGGCACCCCGCGGCCCCCGCGGCCCCCGCGGCCCCCGCGAGTCCTCAGAGCAGAGCCATGCGGAGCGGCGGGCGCGGGAGTACAGCAGGCCGCGGGCCGGGGGCCGGGCCGGGGGCCGGGCCGCCACCGGACACTGTCTCAGAGCGGCTACAGGTGCGGAGCGGTGTGGACCACGGCGTGGCCAGGACGTGAGGATCATCCAGGACTGTACCGGACCGGCCGACACATGAGCAGGTACTGTACCAGCGCAAATGTAGGCAATGCTACGCACCGGTGCTGAAGAACGCGTGTTTCCGTTTTAAGTGTGCAAAATTCAGCGATGAAAAAGCACAGGGTCGGCGGAAGCATCAACGTAGTCGATAGTACTTCAAGCTCGCAAGAACTGCTGTTGTTTTTCGTGCAGGACGCGAGTTAAAAGTTTTCCCGAAATGTGCAATGGCGTGTGTTTAACCACTGAAAGAGCAGTTGAAAAAGATCACGATGGGAAAAAATCACAACAGGTAAAAAAAATAACACCCTCCAAAAATGGCAATTTAGCAAGTGGATACGACACTCTTTTCGGAAGGATTGTGATGTTTTTTACCTGGGTGTGATGGTCATTGTTTTGACAGCGTGATCTATTTTCCTGCACTTAGCCTAGTGGGGGAATAAGAGGAGGGTGAGTGCAGCGAAGTACCGAAGGGGTGTCCACGCCAGCGCCACATGACTTTCGTGTGTGGGGGGGGGGGGGGAGGGGGGGGATAACGGTATGGCTACAGCAGAATTGTCTGTGCCATAAAATGCAGCGTTAGTTTCATAATCTTTATGTGGGGATTAGGAAGTGTATATGAAGGTTGATCTGCAGGTGCAGTTACTGCACGGCTTCACTCCCCCTTATCTTTAATGCGAGGCAAAAGCGAGGCAAAAACTCGCAGGACCACTGCCCCGAAGGGCCGAGCCGAAGGGATATGCTTTGATTTTGGCCCAGTGCACACTGTAAGAAAAATGAAGTCGTTTGAAAACGAAGTCGAGAAGCTTCTTCATCGAACAAATTTTGAAAAGAAGATTCCAATGCTTATGGTCAATTTTACCATAGAGCCTGAGACCCCTAATGGCGGTGCCATTCGCTTTCCCATCTGGCTCTCAGCGTACACACACATGCGCCTTATGAGTTGCTTTCATACTTCTTAAAATGAATGTCTACAAAGACTACTTGGCCATTCATCTTAACATAATCTACAGTCGTTTCGAAACGGCATTCTTTACATAGCAAAATCACATCTCAATCCTTACAGTGTGTAATGTGTACCCTGGGCGCGGACACTTGCTCCGGGATGGGATGGTGCCCCCACCCGACCCTCCCCCCCTCCCCTCCCACTCCCCTTCCGCCTTCCCGGCTTCTAAGAGTCTCCGGACCAGTTTGTGACGTACAGTCGTACAGTGTACGTGTCATCGCGAACAAACGAATCAGCACCTCTAGGTACGTTATCGCGAAAAACAATTTCTACTCGTATGAGCCAGTTGTATAGTTTAGCTGTGAGGCCCCCTGCACGCCAATCCGTGAGTCATTCTGCATTCATCTATCCGCGTCCGTCCCGAGGTCTATCCGGGTCTATCTCACCTTCCTCGCCTGGCCTGACGCCCGCGGTCATTGGTCGATAAGAAAATGAAGCGGCCACGACCGAATCGTGAGAGGCGCCGCGCCGTCGTGAGGACCGCCGCGCCGCCGAAAAGCGAACGGGCCTTCCCTGAAATGCAAATCCACTTTTCGCTCATTCGTATTACTTATTCCGGGCGTTTCCGCCGTCAGATAGTGAACACGGATGCGAACAGGATATGCCACCGCCGGCCCGCTGCCCGCGCCGTATGGTCCCGTACTCAAGCGTTCTTCTCTTGCCTCCTCTCCTCTGGGCTGGGCGATTCCATGTTTCATCACCGACACCTTTTTCGGCTTGGACCCGTGTCGGCCATCGGCTGCACCCGGGCCGTCGGCGGCCGCGCGCTAATAAGTACCGAAGCGGTGACCCATATCCATGCGGCGCAGGCGGCGCGGGCGGCGCGGGCGGCTTGGTCCTTTCGAACATTCGACGGGGGCTCCGGGCGTCTCAGGCCGGCTCCGGTCGGCTCCAGTCGTCTCAGGTCGTCCCCGGTCGGCTCCGGTCGACTCAGGTCGGATCCGGTCGTCTCCTAACGGCTCCGGTCGACTCCGGTGGGCTCAGGTCGGATCCGGTCGGCTCCCGGAGTGTTGACAACAAGGGGCCCACCTGTTCAACGTGCCGCAATCTCGATGACATCTGCAGTCAGCTGCGATCCATATGGGATCCGACCGCCAAACAGTTCTCCGCGCCGTGATGGACCGTGGACAAGGGTTTGCTGACTCCATGTCAGTGGCCATAACGCAAGCGATACGCAATAGCATTCGATTCCCTCCCACCCCTCCCCCCAATTTACGATCAAGCAAACGAAACAAAGGCAAGACACGAGAGGGGAAGGAGAGAGGGAGTGTGGAGCGGGCATGTGGTCCTGCATGACGTAATGACAGTAACATAGTGACACCTCCTTCTCGGCCAGCAGTGCCAGCAGCAGGCAGGTCTCCGGGCCTCCGGACCATAAGGGGCCGCGGGGGCGGGCGCACGTCGACGGGTGCCTCGAGCACGGGGTGTCAACCGGGATGCTTTTGCAGCCGTCTGGACCTCTCGAGGCGTTTGGCTGATTTGGCCGGTCTGGACCCCGGCTCTGTCGGGGGCATGCGGGGCTACGGGACTCGCCGAGGCAGTGGCGGAGGTCCGGTTCGCTAATCGCCGTTGGCTTCTCCTCTGCGCTATCTACTGGCCGCCGCCGGTCGCCGCCGCGAAGGCCAGTGCGATCCGATCGGCGTGGCCGAGTCGTTCCGCGGAGGAGGAAGGCGTAAGACAAGTGCGTGGAATGACTTACGTGGCGCCGCGTCTAGCCGACTGGACGGCGCGCGAGTGCCGGGCGCACGGGCGCTGCCGGTAACACGGTAATCACACCAAATGGCGACTCTCTTGGACGGACGCACACTACTTTGTACGTGACTGTTGACGAGCCAAGAGCCAAGGCTCAAAGAACCAAAGCTGACCGCCCGGCGCAACACACTGAGCTCTGACTGGACATGTCGGCAGGCGGAGGATGGCGGCCGCCCCGGTGCTGCTGCTCCTGCTGCTGGCGTGCTCGGGGGGCCTGGCAGCCTACCGGCCCAACATCGTCATCATCCTGGCGGACGACCTGGTGAGTATGAAAAAAAAAAAGCCGCCCTGAATGTAGAGGCGAAAGGTGTCCGGGAGACCTGTAACTGTTCTCATCGGGTGTACTCCGCGCTCCGGTCGCGGAACCGGAGCCGGGTGGCCGGAGCCGGGGGGCCGGGGCCGGGGGGCCGAAGCCGGAGCCAGAGCCATGTAGCCGAGTCTGGGATTCCCCGGAATGGGAGTTACGGCGCTCGCGTCAACAGCCGTCGCTGACGCGGCTGACATGAGCTCTGGTTTCGCACGGCTTCGGGCGCCCGCGCCTTCGCTGACGACCAGCGGCGCCAGCCCAGCTCCTCATTCGGGTCGCTGGGTCCGCTCTGATTCGAAGCAGCGTGCAGCTGAGGTGGATAGGCTCACCCACAACCACCTCCTGACCGAAATGCCATCACTATCATACTAAAACCTCCCCATAGAGCGAGGGTTATTCAGACCGAAAAATTCAATTACCGCGGAGATGTCAGCCACAAAAAAATTAAAAGGACCGTTTTGTTCCGTTCGCTTGTTCGCCAGGGATGGAACGACGTCAGCTTCCACGGCTCCGACGAGATCCCCACCCCCAACATCGACGCCCTGGCCTACAACGGCGCCATCCTGAACCAGCACTACGTGCAGCCCGTGTGCACGCCGAGCAGGGCGGCCCTGATGACTGGCCGGTACCCCGCTCACACGGGTAAGGGGCAGCCAAGGGCGACTTCACTGGGGAAAAATCGGCGTACAGTGACAAAAAAACTTAAAGAACTTTTAAAAAAAAAAAAAAAAACGTCAAATTTACGACACAAAATGTTCAAAAAAGCAACAAAAAAAAGGCCCCGGTAGAGTGAAAAAAAAAGTCAGAGAGAGACATAAAAATCAGGTTTAAAATTACATTGTTTACAGAAAAATCTATTTTTTGTTTGAGGAAAAAATAAGTCAAACCAAAAGAATCATTATCCATGATTGAAAGCAAGGAGGGGTAGGGATGGCCCCCTCGGTGGCAGCGTCCCTGTGTCACATACCGTGCTGCTGCTGACCATCCGCTCTGTGTCGCCGCTCAGGCATGCAGGGGATGCCCATCCTGGGCGCTGAGCCGCGCGCACTGCCGCTGGGCAGCCCCCTGCTGCCCGAGTACCTGCAGACGCTGGGCTACGTGACGCACGGCCTCGGCAAGTGGCACCTGGGCTACTACCGCTCCGAGTACCTGCCCACGCGCCGCGGCTTCGACACCTTCCTGGGCTACTACAACGGCGCCCTCAGCTACTACGACCACATCCTGGAGGCCACGGTGAGTCCCGTCGGCACCCGCGCCCTGCCCCTGACGTGACCCCCGGCTGACCCCGACTGACCCCGCAGTACCCGGGCTACGCCTACATGGCCGGCTACGACATGAGGCGCAACGAGAGCGTGGCGTGGGACCTGCAGGGCCGGTACGCCACCGACGTGTTCACCGAGGAGGCCGTCGACATCATCCGCCGCCACGACCAGCGCGTGCCGCTCTTCATGTACCTGTCGCACCTGGCCGTGCACGCGGGCAACGCGGGCAAGCTGCTCGAGGCGCCGCAGGAGGAGATCGACAAGTTCCGGCACATCGTGGACCCCAACCGCCGTACCTACGCGGGTCAGTAAAATGGTCTCATATACAGTCACGTCCGGTTCATTCCAATCTTTTTTATAGAAAGTATCGTTTCAATATGATAAAGTTTCCCCTTGTTTTCCTCGGATATTCTTGCAAAAGGTCACTGCTAAATTTAGGGATCCTGTGCAAAAGTTCGTTTCAACGGGGATGATGCCAGCCGACCGGAGCTTGCAGCTTTGCTTCTTCCTGGTTTCTCGGTGCTCGCCGCGGGTGAGCGCCTGTGTTAGAGAGAGTAGGCAAACCGTCCGGCGGCAGCGCGCGCCGGCCAAGGAGTTCACACGGCGCTCCCTCGGAGCAGCAACATATATATTCTTAAATAATTATCGTTCCGGCAGCGATGGTGTCCAAGCTGGATGAGTCGGTGGGCAGTGTTGTCGCGGCGCTCCAGGCGCGCGGCATGCTGGAGAGCTCCATCATCCTCTTCATGTCGGACAACGGCGCCCCCACCATCGGCGAACCCTACCCCAACTGGGGCTCCAACGCCCCGCACCGAGGGGTGAGTACGCGCGAGTCTAAACCCGCCACAGAAAAAAAAATCATTAGTTGTCCCAACTAATTTTGGATGGAACAAGCAAAATATTGAGTTGCCAGAACTAACATTTTGTTGGATTAGCAAGATTGTTGCGGGAACAAAACGCCCCTTTCCGCCTTTTGCTCACGCTACGATTATTTTTTTTTTTTGCCAGCCCAAGTTCTCTTGAACAAATGTAGTGCTTGTCCGCGAAATCAACGAACAAATTAGTTGAGACAACTCAACATTTATTTATTTTTTCGTGCATGTGTCTGGTCGGGGTCTGCTTGGGGTTGGCGAGCGTCTAAAGCCGTTGTGCTGCATGCAGATGAAGGAGACGCTGTGGGAGGGCGGCGTCAAGGGCGCGGCCGTTCTGTGGAGCCCGCTGCTGAAC
The DNA here is from genome assembly GCA_038380765.1 of Odontothrips loti. Lineage (NCBI taxonomy): Eukaryota > Metazoa > Arthropoda > Insecta > Thysanoptera > Thripidae > Odontothrips > Odontothrips loti. Next base: position 12,351,510 of record CM076245.1, read on the forward strand.
CGGCGGCCGCGCGTGTCGTTCGACCTGCTGCACGTGACGGACTGGCTGCCCACGCTGTACAGCGCGGCGGGCGGCCGCCCCTACGACCTGCCTCCGGACCTGGACGGCGTCGACCAGTGGACGTCCCTCGCCAACGACCTGCCCTCACGCCGCTCCGAGATCCTCATCAACATCGACGAGCGCGCGCGCAATGCCGCCGTGCGTCAAAACAACTGGAAGCTGGTGATCGGTGCGTCACTGCGGGGGTTCTACGGGGTGGAGCGGCACCCCTGAGCTGGCTGCGAGATAAGCGCATCAGATTCGTCTCCCCGCTAAGACAATGTGTCGATGAGAGACATTGTCACCGGATTGTGCTCAAATCCGCATCCAGATCTAGAGCTCATGGGTAAAACCGATCAGTGACATTCAGAACGCAGCCCTCCTAAGCTGCATACAGGCGCGGAACGAGGGGTTAAACCGGGGGGTTCACACTCCGCCCCCCCCCCCCAAGACCGGCAGAACAACCGCCTGAATGTAGGCAAGAGGGGCGACAAAAAAATCAAACAAAAAACAATAGCTAAGTCTAGTCATATCCAACGATACTAAAGTGACTATCAAATCGCGAAAAGTAATGTGCGCCCGCTGCGCGCTGCGCCCCGCGTTGTGGCCACCAGCCATGCCGTCGCGGAAACCATTTGTCCCTGCGCAAACAATGCGCACGCCAGAGGTGTGGGCCCTGGGCAGCCCTCCCCTCACAGCCCTCCGCAGCACTGGGCTCTGCCTGCTCGGCTCGTTTGTTTCCTAAACCTTTGCCACGCATCGCTGATTACGTGGCTGCAGATGAGATCAGTGACTCGACTCCCGCGCAGAGCCGCCTAGTGTGTGTGGCCTTCCCTGCCCGCTTTGGCTGGCCGTGGCCTTGCCTCGGGGCCCGGCCCGGCTTCTCCAGGCTTCCCACGCGTGCCCCTGCCCTGCCCTGCCCTGCCCTGCCCCGAGCCGTCGTCTAGACCGCCTAGTAGTAGTGCAAAGTGTGCACGGCCGAGTGGCTGAGCTCATTAGCAGTATGCCGCTCAGCACGCGCTCAGCACACAAGGTGTGCGAAGCGTTAAGCTGGAGGCGAGTAGTACTACCAACCCTACCATATCAAACCCAGTTTTTATTTTTCCGAAAAACATCAAAAGAGTTAGTTTTGGAGATTTCTGACAAAATGATTGGAAAATTTGCAGCACAAATCTCTGGGATTTTTCAAGAATATTTTTGAGTGTTTCTCAGTCAAGGCCGCGAGCTGTAACCTCTCCTTGGTCCGCAGGGTCTGTCAACGAGGGCAAGTTCGACGGGTACCTGGGGTCGGCAGGGTCGCCGACGGACCCAGCCTTCAACTACTCGGCCGTGCTGTCCAGCCCCGCTGGCCGCGCACTCAGCTCGCACGGCGCGCGCTCGGGCTGGCCCGTGTCCCGCGAGTACGCCATGGCCGGGCTCCGCGCCCGCGCCACGGTGCGCTGCGGCCCCAGCTTCGCGTCCACGCCGTGCGACCCGGCGCCCACCGCCAACAAGATGTGCCTGTACGACGTGCAGAGCGACCCCTGCGAGCGCAACAACCTGGCTGACATCTACCCGTCGGTGGCGCGCGCGCTGAAGCGGACGCTGGTGCGCTACCGGGCGGGGCTGGTGCCGCAGCCCAACACCCCTACCGAGCCGGCGCTCGCCGACCCCAAGCTCTTCGGCGGCGCGTGGTCGCCGTGGCACGACCATGACGGCCCCACCAGCAGCTCCCTGCAGCAGCCGCCCCCCGCCGAGGAGGAGGCCGCCCCAGGTCCGTCGGCTGAGGGCCCGCCCACCACCACCAAGGCCCCCAAGATCCCCAAGAGCAAGGGTAGCAAGCCCGCCGCCCCCGCGACCGCAACGAAGGCTGAGCCCACCGAGGACGAAAGCCCACCGGCCACGGCCACGGAAGTGGAGGAGCCGGCCGACAAGGAGCCGACCGAAGATGCAGTCGTGTACTGACTGGACCACACTCACGGACTCCTGTCACCTGCCACACAAGTTGACTAACTCAAACCAGAACGCGGCTCGTTTCACAGGCGCTTGGGTCCCATATGTACATTGTTAGGGGAAGTCCATTCATAGAGTGCCCTTCTCCAGAATCAAGTATTGTGACATGCTAGTGTGATTCTCCGCCTACTAGTTATACTATTGGGGTCACGTTAACTACGAAAAAACAACAACAACTTAAAAACAACGTTTCTGCACTGACACCCACGTTTATCTGTGATAATGTTTATCTTATAGAGCTGCTGCGTTAGTTTAGAGAATGCAGAAAATGAGTTTCTGACTGTTCCTGAGTATAACTATTTTCTTCAACCTTGTAAATATTGTACCGCTGTCTGTTCCCTTGATGAATGTATAACCGATTACGCGATTTCAGTTTATGACTCTCACTGCCATTAAAGCTAAAATCATACCCTGTTATCTTCACGTTGGGAAGAGAGTTGAGCACTTTTGTTGGTTTTTCTTGTTAGTATTTCCTGTCTACTGACGTCCTTGATGTCCGACCTCAGTGCATAATTCACCAAAGAAATAATTAGAGTGATCGATACCGCCATTATTTTGTACAAAAAACTACATTTTAAAAATCTAGTTTATAGTACCGTCATCTACCCAGCCAACCCAAGAACTGGAATTCACGTTTTACCTTATAAAGTGTGGTTTATGTAGCTCGCTTCAGGAGAAGCGTATATCCCAATTCTTGTTTTTGTGGAGTTGAACATCGGATGACTGTGCTGTACATTCTGGTTTATCTAGTATTCTGCCTGCGTACGTATTTCCAAAGTTATGTGACTATATCATTATGATTTGTAACAGAATGACACGTTCGTGTCTTCCATCCACACACCGTCAAATTCGTCAGAACAGTTCATCGACTTAGTGTTTTTATCCAAGCTGCGAGTGATGTTCAAAAATAAAAATACAGCACCGAAAGAAAATACTAAGCCAGACCGCCTCCATTCCACTCATTCTCTCAGGAGGTATCGCTCAGAATTCTCCGGGGCACTTTTGTCCAACTTTCCGAACGCCTTCAAGTACAGGACCGCACACCGCACACTAGCAGCGTATCAGAGTGAGCCAGTGGCGCGGGCATCCGCCCGTGGAATAGGCAGCCCAACTGGCAGGGTTCAACCATGCGGAGGCAGCCAGACACCGACTGGCAGCGCGCCGCCTGCGAGATAGGCAGCCCAACAGGCAGCATGCCTCGGGGGAGGCACTTTGTGTGTGAGTGAGAGAGAGAGAGAGAGAGAGAGAGAGAGAGAGAGAGAGAGAGAGAGAGAGAGAGAGAGAGAGAGAGAGAGAGAGAGAGAGAGAGAGAGAGAGAGAGAGAGCATGCGCGCACGAGCGCGAGGGCATGTAAGCTGCACGCACTGCTAGGCAAATGGGACTGCGGGCCACCACAAGTGACCAGAGCAGCACGCTTCTCGCAATAATGTTCACCGCAACTTACCGAACTGAACTGGAGGAGCCAGCCTAGTGTGGCGATGCCGAGCCCGTATAGCGCCTCCTGCCGGGTAGGCAACCACGACTCCTACGTGCACGCGTGTTGCGCGGGCTGGCCTAACCTGGCACTCACGGACTGCAACACGGGGATGGAGTTTACATAACTTGTAAAGACATATGCTACATGCCTGCTCGTTCAGTGCTCATGCACGCCCTTGCCATCTCCGAGCGCCGTGGCCACGGCGACTTGGAGCGTGGTCGGCAGATAGGACATGCCTCTGCTCCGCTCTGCTCCGCTTCCCCGTCCGTGCGAGAGATAACCCGTACTCTCAGTGTCCCCTAGGAAGTGCAGTCTCCGGCCCAAACCACTCTGACTCGGGAGTAGGCTAAGCACTATGGCAAAGGAGTACCTGGCAGAACTGGGGATTCGGAATACTGAACAATAACGCAGCGGGGTCGGCAACCACCAGTAGCCGCATGGGTTAGCGACGAAACACCGAAGTTAGGCAGGACGGTTCCGGACAGAAGTCTGGGATGGGGTGGAACCCACTCATTTTTGGCAATTTCCTTTTTCGGATCTGCAGTGCGGATTCAATAGACGAGTGAATATACAACAACGGGTTATCATCTGCCTCCATAGCATTTTAAAGCATTAAAGAAAAGGAAATTGCCTATCAGACGGTAACTGACAGCATCCAGTGAGTATTGATGTCTTATAGGGTTGTGTACGGTGTCCCCTTGCCCGGTCCCGCTTGGCGCTAGGTACACATTATTCGCTGGCCGCGGCCTAATACACGTCGTCCTTGTCTCGATCGGCCCGTCGTCGTCGGCCACTTGTTGAAGGCGGGACAGGGCAGCCCTTTTGTCTTGTTTGTTTTTCCCATTTGAAAGAGTCGCCGCCAGCGACACGCCGCCGTGGACAGGCTGTCCGTGCTCTGTGGACAATAGCCCTCATAGTCGGTCCGGCAGGGCATTGCCGTGGCGCGCCCGCCGAGCCGCACGGTTCCGCCGCTCCGCGAGTAGAAGCCCCGTCGCGGCCCCGAGCCGCGCCCAGCGGGACAGTTATGGAACCAATCGAGAGCCTTCGGGGCCGCGGAGTGGAGGCGGGGGAGGGAGGGGGGCGTGGTGGACTGGCCGCGGGGGCGCACTCCGGGAACGAGTGTGAATCAGCTGCAGGCGGTCTCGGACACCCGGACCTCCACGACGACTGGCACCATGGCGATGGCGTTTCGACACTGTGCGTATGTGAGCAGGCAGGGGCGGGTTCCGGTCCGGGGACCTGGGGACCTTGTGGGGGGACTGGCCCCTGCTGTCGTCTGTGGGAGTCCCACTCGCTTCGCGAAGTGACCCTGACATCGGCGGCGAGTCGGATGCGCACGGGAACAGGGAGGACCATTTTTACTCGTTCTTTGCTTACTACATTACTACTAGTATGAACCGCTGAGCCGGTGACTTCGCACTTTCTTATCTGTGCTATTTTCCAAAAGTTGTAGTACGCAATATAAATACATTGCGACAACAAAAAATCAATGACAAAATGTAATTGCAAATATGATAACCCTCCCGCGTTATAAACTCCATAGGCATCTCATGGACAGTGTGCTTTTGTAGACTGCAATAAGTGCCAGATACATACAACAAAAATTGAGTGTTACCGCAGAGTTGTAGTTTTACTTCGATTGTCTCAAGTCCAAGAGCAGCGCCGGCGGCGGGAATCGGCGCGCGCGGGTCGTAGATTAGAGGTCACCCCTTTCGGAGAGTGCCGAGGCGAGGCTGGCGAGGCTGGCGAGGCCCACACTGCTCCCCTTCCCTTCATACGGTGGGATTGGTTAGGGAGACAATGCAATAAAACAATGATGGAGCTCTGCTCCTCCCGCGGGCTCCGGGGGGCTCCGGTGGGCTCCGGTGGGCTCCAGTGGGCTCCAGTGGGCTCCAGTGGGCTCCGGTGGGCTCCGGTGGGCTCCGGTGGGCTCCAGTAGGCTCCGGTGGGCTCCGGTGGGCTCCGGTGGGCTCCAGTGGGCTCCAGTGGGCTCCGGGGGGCTCCGGTGGGCTCCAGTGGGCTCCAGTATGGGCTCCGGTGGGCTCCGGTAGGCTCCGGTGGGCTCCAGTGGGCTCCAGTGGGCTCCAGTGGGCTCCAGTGGGCTCCGGTGGGCTCCAGTATGGGCTCCGGTGGGCTCCAGTGGGCTCCAGTGGGCTCCAGTGGGCTCCGGTGGGCTCCAGTGGGCTCCGGTGGGCTCCGGTGGGCTCCAGTGGGCTCCAGTGGGCTCCAGTGGGCTCCGGTGGGCTCCAGTGGGCTCCGGTGGGCTCCGGGTACGGAGTTCACACGGCAGTGACAGAGTATCCAGAAGCCAGAGCCCCTCAGCCCGCGCGACGCAGTGGGCGGCGGCGGCTGCATAAGGGCAGCGCGTACCTCCGATCAAAAACATCAAAAATGAGTCTCGGATTGTAAGGGTCGTCAATGTCGAGAAGGCGTCAGCTGCCACTGGTCTTAGAAAAAAAAATCTGAAATCGAGAAGGGCGTCTCGTAGCCTTTTTATAGCATCGGAGGCCGCGCGGAATGAACTCGGAAGGAACTTTGACAGGGCTACGCGCGCGGTACGCCAGCGCGGCTGGAAGAAGGAAAGGGGGAGGGGGAGCCAGCCCGTGCATGGACAGGTGAGTCATCTCCCTAAGGTGCTGGGGGAGTTGTGGCAGTGGTAGCAGCGCGAGGCGTGGTCTTGGTATGCGGCGGCGGTGGTAGTGGTGGGGTGGCAGTGGTCCGTCGCGCCGTCGGCCGCTGCTGCTGCACTTGAAGCTGGAGTTATTGTTGCTGATGCGCTGTTGCTGCTGCCGCTGCAATAGCGTATCCCGGCGAAGGGCCGAAACGGAAGTAAGAAGTTATGAAGAATCACATAAGAGGGGAACCGCAGCATAGGAACCGCGGCCGCGGCGTCGGCCACGAGTCAACGTTAAAAATTTGGAGGCTTAGCTCTCGCTGACGATATGTCACGACCGTTTGCAGCAAATAGTTGCACCGCGCGGCGCGAGGAGTTGCTGTCTCGAGCGGCCCGGGACAATGCTGCGCAGCCTCAACCTTCCAAATGGTCGTGACATATCGTCAGCGAGAGCTAAGCCTCCCGCTCCACGAGTACCATCGTGGCTCAGAATCTGCATGGCTACGCGGGGGTCGGGGATCGGCGACCGCCACGAATAACGAAATACAGCGAATAACTCTCCACCGCCCCGAAATGGCTCTGGGAGCTGGAAACTGCCGCCCTGAGGGGGTAGTAGCGCTTATAGGACTGAAGTGGTGGACAGATTTGGGGCCTAGCCTAGCCTCCGCCACAACAGGCCCTACGCGAAGAGGCCTTCACAATGGAGGGAGGACTACAAAAGGCAAAGATATATGAACCTGTCTCTATGAGCGTCTTCTGTGGACCCCTCTCCCCTTCTTTGCCTCTCTCTCTCTCTCTCTCTCTCTCTCTCTCTCTCTCTCTCTCTCTCTCTCTCTCTCTCTCTCTCTCTCTCTCTCTCTCTCTCTCTCTCTCTCTCTCTCCTTCTCTCACTAGAGTGCAATGAAACTCGCTGCATAAAGGCCGAGCGGTGCGGCTGCGCTGCGGCGGATCGGTTCGGCGCCGGCCAGACCCCGCCGCGGTCCCGTGCCGCGCATAGAGCCACGCGCACGCCGGTCACGCCGTCGGCGCCCAGTTGCAGCCTGAGCTGAGGGCGCTTGACGCCGCCTCAGCCCCTAACCCCACCCTTACCGTGATCCATCACACGCCTGTCTCTTGCCGATCGAAGTCTCTGTTTTGGAGTGGGACTCGCGTGCGCCGGAGCCGGCCGGAGCCGGCCAGAGCCCTTGTGCGCACCCCACCGCCGCGGGGCGGGCGCTGTCACTCAGATTCGAGGAAGCGCAGCGCCAGGCAAAATCATTACTGCAGCGCGCTTCTTTCGGAGTTTGGAAACCGGGGGGTAATGCGGCCGTCACGAGGAGTATGCACACCGCAGCGCAGCGCCCCGGGGACACGGGACGGGACGGTGAGGCCTGGGCATGGCCGCTGGGCTGCTCCGCTGCTTCATGCTGCTTTTTGTGTCGCGAGAGTCGCGGTTACCGCCTCGCCGCCAACGTTCGATTCGTGCACTCGCCTGCTTGTCGGGAAAAGAAAGTTTAAGACTCCTCGCGGAGGGAAAAGGTGCGCAGAGTGAGTGTTGTGCGCGGGCATGCATGGGCGGTAGGCGCCCGCAGTGACATAAAGGAGGTCCCGGAGGCAGGTGCACACGTGGCCGGCGAGGCTGGAGGACCCCGCTGGAGCCGGACCCCGCCGGCCTGGAGGCTGGAGGTGCTGGAGGGCCGCTAGATACCGGGCCGAGGCATGCTGTCGCTGCTGGCGGCGTGCTGGAGGCATCCTGACGGCCCCTCCTGGCTGCTCCTGGCCCGGCTCCGGCCCCTCCAGTCCCGCACAGAACCAGACCATGGCAGCAGTGTATGTGGGACACCTCGGCTGCGGGGCTGCGGGGCCCGCCGTGCTGAGGTGGATCTAGCATGGAGCCGCCGCCACACCGCTGCGGCCGCTACGCCCTTAGCGAGAGGCGCGGCAGCAGGCAGCCCAGGCCACGGCATGCCACGGCGGCCCCGCGAGATGGAGAAGGGAGGGTCTGGAAAAAGAGAGAGGGACTCACGAGAAGGAGGTGGAGGAGGAGGACGAGGAGCGGAGCAGGAGAGCGACGAAGAAGGAGAGGGGGAGGGGGAGGGAGGTGGGCCCCGGCTGGCCGGCAGGTCGGCAAGGTAGACGGTCGGACCACGGCAGGTAGCTCGGACTCGGCGGGGCATGGCGCGGGGAGGGGCGTGGGGAGGGGCGCGGGGGCCCGCGGGGAGGCGGCAGGTGGAGGAGGAGGGGCCCAGGTTGTCGGCTTGGGCCGGTGCGCGGCGCGGCGCGGCGGGCGCGGCGCGTGGTGCTGTGTGTTGGTCGGTCGGTTCGGCTCGGCTCGGTTAGTCTCGTCCCGACCGCTGGAGATGCAGGGAGCGCAGGACCGCCGCCGGCCGCCGGTGCTGAATACTCCCTAGCCCCATTGTCTGTGCTCAGAGTGCCCGTGCCCCGCGAGTGAGTGCCGCGAGTGAGTGCCGCGAGTGCGGCTGTGTGCCGTGTGCTTGATAAGGATACCTGCGTCGGCATGGCGCCCACCACCCTGCTCGTCGTCGTGGCGGCTCTCTGGATACACTCCGCCCCGGCGCAGCAACTGGCCGCGAACACAGGTTGGTCTCGGCCTCCGCCGTGGCCGGCCGGGCCGGCTGCCGGCCACGGCTCCAGCGGCTGCTCACTTTTGGCTCCGTCAAAGATGAAGACGCTTTCTAACTCTGCTCTCGGCTCTCGCGCCGTCTGCCGGCCCGTGCGACAACAGCTACAGCCCGGTGCCATATCCAGAGGACCGGTTGCTGTGCTGCGGCTGCTGCGGCTGCTGCGGCTGCTGCGGCTGCTGCAGGCGCTGCGCAGGCCTTCCTCCTCGCCTGCCGCCTGCCGCCTGCTGCCGCCGCCGCCGCTGCTCCGTCCGCCTCTTCCTTTTCTCCTTCACACTCTCTTCCCTCGACGGCCACGCCTCGGCCCCGATGCCTCTAATCACGCTCGGAACAATACTGGCCGGGGTGTCACGTGTGTGCGCGCTGACAGCTGCTGACCGCGCTGCAGACCTGCACTGTGTCAGCGCCGAGCCCGGCGAGCTGAACGCAAGGCGCCAGCGATGCCGGGTCTGACTCGAAAGGACTCTCGGGGACGTCCACAAACTACGTAACGTAACGGAGAGCACAGCAGGCTACGGCCATCCTTCTGTAGAGGACAGGCTGTAGGTCAAAAGCATTGCAGTTCGGAAATGAAGACCATCGGTCGCCACAGCAATCGAGATGGCGTTACGTAGTTAGTGATCATTAAATCATTACAGTAGTAGTAATGATGACACGATGATCCTGATGAGCGAAGGGGCCGTTGTCATGAGTATATACAGGAGGGGGTTATTATTTGCCTGTTTGCCTGGATGAGGCGAATGCCGTGTGTCCGTCAACGCCGGCTCCGTAATTAAGCCCACCTGTGCTCACTCAGTGTGCGTGTCGCAGAAGCAGCTTTTTTCATGCCCCCGCGCCCCCCTCACCCGTCCACAAACGTCAAAGAAAAGATGAAGAGTGGGGAAAAAACAGGAGCAAAGTGGGTCGCTGGTCTCCTACTACAGTTGGACATGACGTATACGTCTCAGCATTTGGTCAGCCTGTGAGGCCTAGGAGGTGGCCGCCGTGCGGAGAGGCAACCCAAGGCAGGCTGTGTGTGTCCTGGTTGCCTGTTGCTTGCTGCGCATCTCAGCCGGACGGGGCTGCAGTCCATGGGGGCGGGCCGGGCCGGGCCGGGCTGAGGTCCGGGCTGAGCTGAGCTGACCGAGCTGCCTGTGGGCTGGGCCCGCCTCGGCTGGTCCATCTTGGTCTGCCGGGACAAGGACAAAGCCGGTGACGGCGCCGCCGAACGGTGTATTGCGTGGAGACGCGCCGAGAGGTGTCCTGCCCGTCTGTCGCCCATTGTGCCATCATGGAGGCCAGGCCGCCAGTGATGAGTCACACGGCGCGTGTGAGCTTACAGCGCTTCAGCTCCGAGCCGAGGCCCGAATCGAGCAAACGCCACCACCACTGAAGACTACTGAAGATCTCTGCTGCAGTGCGGCAAGGAGTGCCCCGCGTAAACAGAGGCCTCCGTTTCGGGATGAACAAAGCCCTCCCTTCCCTACTCGTGCCGGGAACACGGGAGGAAATTGCGTTTGAGTCCAAACGCGCTAGGCGCCTGAAATGGAGAATGTGTTTGCGCGCGTTTGTGCGCCGCTTGTGGCGCCGCCGCCCCCGTCGTGGCAGCGCCAGGCGGCTTGCCTGCATTTCCGAGGAGTGGCCGGTTTGACAATCGCGCGAGACGGCCGAGCAGCCACATCGTCCTCCTCCTCAGAGGGGCCACGGGGGCCTGGCCGGGGGCCTGGTCGGGGGCCTGGTCGGGGCCTGGCCATCCGGGCGGCTGTTCCGAGAGTACCGTTGCTATGTATAGCGAGGAAGCATTCCGGATGCAAAGCGTTTCCCATACTGCACCGCGACGACCGGCGACGACCCGGTGGGGAGTGTGTCCTGAGGACAAGGGACTGTCCACGGACGCTTGCCAATGTCTCGTAGGTAAAAAACAGAAAACAGCCACGGACTTAATTTATGGACGACCCCGTGGGTGGGGGAGAGAGAGAGAGAGAGAGAGAGAGAGGGAGAGAGAGAGAGAAGAGAGAGAGAGAGAGAGAGAGAGAGAGAGAGAGAGAGAGAGAGAGAGAGAGAGAGAGATAGAGTAACGTTCGATAGTTCTCCAAAACTGTGCCGGCTTCCCTACGGTGGGCGCGATGTTGGCGTAACCTTTCGGCCTGGGAGTAGGTGGGGGCCGCGGCCAGCGCGTGCAATGCTCCCTGAAGTACCGCACGGTCACGGCGCCACGCCGCGCCACGTGACGGCACAGCAGCACAGCAGCTGATTGGCATCGCGTTTCGCAGCGCCCTGCCGTGCCGCAGTGCCCCAAAACGCGTCGCATAGCACGCGGCCATCGCCCACGTGATATGGTGCACAGCGGTTAAGTGCTGCCATCTAGCCCCAGGCCTCTACCAGGCCCATGCCCGCGCCTCTCTCTCTCTCTCTCTCTCTCTCTCTCTTCTCCACCTCTTCTTCCCCTCCCCTCCCTTCGCTGTGGCGTGGCACAGATTGCTAATTAGAATGGGCTGAAAGAAACTCCGCGGGGATCCGTTGGGTCCAACGCCAAATCCAGAAGACGGATCTGGCCAGATCTGGCCCCGGCTGGGCCCGGCCAAGGTCTATTGCCCCGGCGAGCGGTGGTGACTCAAAGGCGGCCGCCTGGCCCGGGTGTGCCGGGTTGGCTGGAGGCAGCCGGAGACAAAACGGTAACGCCGCGGGGAAAACCGCGCCAATCGGCGATACGGCGGTGGTCGGTGCATTTCATCATAAACAGCGCGCGAGTTGGCTGCGACGCCGGTCTGCGAGTGCTGCCGCTGCAGGCGGCACTCCCTCCCTTCTTTTATGAGAAAAAGTTGAGCCGACGACAGTGATGATACATTTCCCCTCCGCTATGCCACCGTCTACGTACCACTCACACACACACACACACACACACACACTCACACACACACTCACACACACACACACTCACACACACACACACACACACACACACACACACACACACGCCAACAGAGAGCCCTAGCGTGCAGCGGTGATAGCTTCTGCGTAAATGAGGAGGTGCGCACCAGGGTAGCCGAGGGTGGCTGAGGGTGCCTACTGCCTACCCTCCCCTACCCGCCAGGCGGGGGTTGCAGCACGAGTCGCCATGGAGATCGGTAAACTGTGCGTCACGCGCATTACCGCATGGCACGAGCCAACAGGGCCCCCGTAAGCAGACAACGCGTGCCGGGGGTGTGTCCGAAGCGCGCGCGCCACGCGACCGGTGTTTGAAAGGGTATGGCAGCGACTGATTAGTTTCAGGATCAGGTGACAGCTGCAGCCGTGGCGTGGGCTGGACTGGTGCACAGCAAAGAACACTGGTTAGGTCAGATTAGGTAAGGTACAGTAACGAAAAACGCAAACGAAGCATCTGAGGATTTTTTTCTCTAATCCAGCAAATCAAAATTACGAATGGTAGTCAGGGAGATTTGGGAATTCGTGTTCAATGAGAGCGAGTGATAACACTTCGGCTCACGCAGATGTCACGTGGGCTGTCCGAGAAGATGAGAAATTAGACGCGTCCGGTCGTTTGGCTCTCGCGCGGAACACGCGAGGGTATGAAAAATTGCGTCGTTTACTGCGGCTGCGGCCGAAGTGTTGACGGAACGGTCCCGGGTCCTCCGGGTCCCGGTGCCGACAGCCCTCAGCGCATCTCATCTCACGCAGCAGCGCGGCACTCGATATCTACATCGGACCCGCAGCATAGCGGGGCCTTGACAAACTACCTTTTTTCCGTTCGTTAACGTAAAAATAAGTCGTCAGCGACGCGCCAATGGCAGCGCTGCGTTGTGCTTCGCTGTGCCCGCGCACCTGCCCTGTACCGTTCCATCCGAAACTCGTGACTTCCTTTCCGCGGCCTAACAGAACGAAGATTAGTCTGCTGGAGCCGCCGCGGTGCTATCGAGGTTATCGAGGACCGGAAGGACGGAGCGCAGGGGCAAGGCTAATATCAGACTGCAATATCGGATTGCACTGGAAATTTTTGTTGATGTTCCGTGGTGATTTTTTCCTGACACGCTTCCTAGGTCAAAACCTCTGCAAAATTTAGAATTTTGCAAGGAAATTGATCTGTTTTTCGATTTTAACATAAAAATTCACTCATTTGCATCTCTGTGCTGCTGACGCTATGCCGACGCGCTGCAGCGCTGCTGCATGGAGAGTGCTGCGCTCTCCCCTCCGCTGTGCTCTCCGCCCCAGACTGCCTGGGGCAGCAGGCGAGGCGGCGCGACCGGGGGAAAGGCCTGCTCGGCGTAGGTCGGCGTAGCTCGGAGTAGCTCGGAGTAGCTCGGAGTAGCTCGGAGTAGCTCGGCGCTGCTGCCATCCCCGCCCGCCGCGGCGCCACGCCCCTCCACGTTGCGTGTGTGACGCTAGCGGCGGCCGGCATTCTCGGGGGCATGTAGACCTTGACTTCCGCGCAGGTGGGCCAGGCCAGGCCGCGCCACGCCACGCCACGCCCTGCACCACTTCCACAACCACTACGCCACGCCATGTGTCCGGCTGCCACCATAGGGCCCGCAACTCCGAAATTTCGTGCACCGTGAAAAACCTATTCACAGAGAATCCGGGAGAGATTTTAATAAATATTTTTCTGGAGACGCAGTGTGCTGCATGTTAGTCGCCCACTCTTTTCCGTATACGTGTACCTCCTGAGAAGGTATTTGAACCCAGGATGGTCACCTCCCGCGCTTGACGAAATCACCTCCAGCCAGTTGACCCTGTCACTGTCATGCCATAAATTCGTCAGTCCGATAGGATAGGGTTCGATTCCCGGCTCAGCGACGTCGTTTATCTCTGACCCGACAAAACGATAGATCCGCCTCGGGGAGGGGGGTCACAACTGACACTCGTCAGACTGCGAGCTTTCTACTCGTGCTCCGGACTCCGGCTGAGGCTCGGCGGGGGCTGGGCGGGGGCTCGGCGGGGGCTCGGCGGGGGCTCGGCGGGGGCTCGGCGGGGGCTCGGCGGGGGCTCGGCGGGGGCTCGGCTCGGCGGAGAACTCGCGGCTCGGCGCCGCACCGACCCCACGGCATCCCCGGATCACCAAGTGCGGCTCCGACCTCTGCGTGCGACGTCGTTAGGGATTTAAAGGCCGGTAATAATACCGGTAAGATTCGGTAAGTTACCGTTACTTACGGTAATATTACCCAACCTCGAAAAAAGTGGTATTTTTCGGTAATATTCAGACTTGCAAAACTCTGAAAATTAGCTGTGCTTCCTGTAAAGTAGTGAAAAGTGTATTTTTTGGTCCTTGCCGTCACTGCAAAGGCTGAATCTACTCTGAAACGCATCCTTCATTATTATTTTTGCATGTTCAAGCAATTATCTGACTTCTCGCCCGAAGACAACCGTAGCCATACACAATCCTTAAGGGTCTCCAATCGATCTTTTTTTTATTTCCTAAATCGATAGTTCAGAACACGCTGATTCTAGTGATATGTGTCTAAGCCCTCTGAGCCTTCTAGTTTTTGATCTAGAGACGTTCAAACCTTCGTTTTTTCCCCTTTTTCGGCATACAAATCTCAAGAATTTGAATAGATATCGAGATGAAACTTTGCAGTATCATAGTTCTTTACTCTGACTATGTTGTGAAATATTTTTCATGTCCCTGCGATTTCCAGGTTTGCTCCTGGAATCACTTGAAAATGACCCGATAATAGAGCAGTTTTTCTCATGTAAGACGAGTACTTACTAAATTGAAATTATATTCACAACATAGCCTGAGTAGGAGAGCGATTGGAGACCCTTAATTCTGACACAAACCTATATTTCAAGCACGTTCACAAACCAGCCACTATTTTAACAAGTACCCGCTACCTCCATTCGATGAACTTTCCGTATCTTAAAGATTGAATCTTACCGATTTTTAAATCCCTAGAGCTCGATAGTCACAGCGCAAATCGTTTTACTACACGCTTGTTCGCCAGATTTTGTCTTTGTGAGTGCGTCCCACACCCGCAGACGTTTAAGGAGGGTACCGCACAGCGCAATTAAAGTGTAAAAAAAAATAATGTTTAAGGTTTGAAACAGACTTTGGCAACACGTATATTGCGCGCCTTTTTCAGTGGCCCCGCACGTCGCCCACGTCCACGCCGTCGGGGAAGTGGTTTGTGGCTTGTGATGAGTCCCCAGACTGCGCCGGCCGCATCGCCGCGCCAGCGAACCGTAGTACTACGGGAGTACCCACCCAACTACACCGGGTGCACCGTGCAGTTGTTGGCGGGCTGCGGGGTCAGGAGCCGGGCCTGGCGGGCCTGCCGGGCCAGCTCCCGTCCTCAGCACGCCACGGCAGTTACCCAACGGCCAATTGGAAGCTAACCTCACCCCCGCCGCCGGCGGTGTGCCGAGGAAAGTAAGATGAAGGGACTCGCGCTCGCGGACCCTTGCTGCTCACACTGTGTGTTGGCCGAGTCAACTCCACGAATCTCTCTACGACTCCCCGGAGGCCCCGGAGGCGTGCTATAAAGTAAGGCGCCGGGCTCATGTCAGCACGACGCCACGCCGCGAATAGTACGCGTCCGACGCCATGAGGGTAATTGCCACCCTATGGGCCCCCATGACTCACGGGCGGACAGCAGCCGCGCCGTGAGAACTGACTCGGGCCTCGGGTCGGGCCCGGGGCCCAAGGAGCCCGGCTGGGGCCGGGGAACCTCAACGCTGGAGCCAGGCGGAGCGGCGCGGCCAGTATCAACAGCCGCATCACCGAGCTCGTTCACCACTGCAGTTTCCTTCCTCTGCCGCTCTACCCCACTTTTCGACGCGTCGATTCATTTTCGACCGCGCTCTGCAGGGGGTCCGTTCACGAATGACGTGGTGCCCCTCGTCGAGCACGTGACACTCGAGGGCTGCCTTCCGGAGCAGGACACGCTGCGCCGGTAGGCAACCGGCGCGGCTGCTGCCCACACAGAAGTGCGGCGGGCTTGCCTACCCCTCGCCTGCCTCCCCCCCCCCCCCGCCCGCCCGGTCCGGGCTATGCAAATAGTCGCTGGTGCAGCTGCCGCGCGGACGTCCGCAGCGCCGAACCAGTTTGCTGCTGCATCGGTGATTTCTCTCTGTCTGCCGCAGAATTCCACGGCGGCAAGACCAACGGTTTTCTCTCTGCTCCGCGTGTGTTGTTGAGGAAACGTGGCGAGACGTGCGGGACGCCCCCGTTCCCCGTTTTGCTGCAGCGGCCCGGCCGGCAGTGACAGCGGCGCGGCGGCGGCACTGAGGTCTACCTCGTCCTCGTCAAGATGTCGGCCGAAACCGCGCACCGCCGCAGCCGCACGCCTAAGCGGTTCCCGATTTTCCCGCGAGATGGCGGTATGTGCGGGGGGCGTGTGTGCCGCGCCGTGCCGCTCCGCTCGCAGCCCGGTGGTCGCGCTGCCGATAAGTGTGATTGTACTATACGCACTTACCGCGCGCCAATAGGCCGGCCGGGCCGAGGGCAATTTTACGCCGAGTGGCCATAGCTGGAAAGGGCAACATGTGCGGGAAGCCTCCGTGCATCCTCCTCGCCATCGCTACCCCGCTGGCCGCGGTGCGCGGCGCAGAGCCCTGGCCGACGGTGCGCGCTTTCGTGCTGTATTTCTCATACGGTTTCGAGGTGTGCGCGATGAGCCCGGCGCCGCCGGAGCTGCGGAGTCACGCCCAGCCGTCTGTTCCGCGTCCTCTGACCTTGCTCTCTGAACTTTCCGTTTCTGGCGCCGTGCCGCTGCGTCTCCGCCTCACAGAGTCGTGACGGGTTGCGGTGCGGTTTTCTGTTGACGTCCGCTGCCCTGCCCGCCCCCCGCCCTGCCCCCGCCGTCAGCGGCTCCCGACATGGCCACCAGTGCATTTCTACCCAAAAGGCAGTGTCGGACGGGCTCGAACCAAAATGCGACCGTTCGTTTGCGTTGCCCTCCCTTCTCGGCCCTCCCCCCCCCCCCCCCCGTGGGCTCAGCCACAAGAGTCGACGCACCGCGCCACGTGAGGGTGAGAGGGGTGAGGTGGCCGGGAGGCGAGGGGTCATCAGACGCGAGCCGAGCTGTTGGCGCGGCCGGCAGAACAGCGGGGCCGCCGTCGCCCCCGCGGCCTCTGCGGACACAGTGGACACAGCCGCCGCGGCCCACGCGGTCGCCGCCAGCGCAGCGACGAAGCGGTGCGGACATCCACACCGAACGCCTGCGAGTGCCAGGGTAGGCCAGCCCGCACTACACGTGTGCCGTCAGTGGCCGGCGTTGCCTACCCACCAGGCGCCGTGTGCGCTGCGACAGGCCATGCCGGAGAGCGAGATGCGACGACGATTCTACACGGCTGGGCCAGGCTGGGGCTGGCCTGCACCACGGACAATGAAATCCTGTTTCTGCGTCGGTGACGTAAGGGAGTGCGGAGACCTGACCCACACACATACACCGCACGCGTGCGCTCGGGAGTACGCTCACACGGCCGTGGGTCCAACTTCTCACCATTGAAATGGCGGGCCGTGTAGGCGGCCCGGCCCGGAGGCCCCGAGTCTGCCTAGTCTGCCTCCGCACCGCAGCGCACCGCACCGCACCACTCTCACTTTCTTTTCCGTTGAAGCCATGGGAATATGATGGCGTCGGTATCGCATGCATCCGCCGCTCTCCGCCCCTTTCCCCCGGACCCTGAATAACCCGCCCCCGCGCCGCGCCGCCCATCACGGCTTGTTTTCGGCCCCTTTCAGCCCCTTTAACCCGCGCTTCCTCGGCGGACCGCAACACGGCCATTTCTCGGCGCGCTTCGCCCCGTCGCCCCCGTTTACCACCGCCGCGCAAATGAGTGTCTGAGAGAGACGGCGGCGTCGACATCCGGCCCGGTGCGACCGCAGCCCAAGGTCCGCGCCGCGGCCCCGGCCACTCCAATCCGGCCACCCCGCCAACCCGCTGCGACCACGGCCACAGCCGGCCACGGCCCGGGCCCGACTGCTCTGCTAGCACCCTTTCACCCCGCGGGGTGGGACGGACCACCACTGCCAACAGAAACTGATTCACTTCCGCGGACTCGGTCCCGACACGACCACCTGTGGCGGGGCCTCAAGCAGGGCAGGTCGGAAATCACCGAGGTAAGGGGTCCCTCACTCAAAAAATAATTAAAAATAAATGTATAGACAATTTTTATCTTAAAGACAGTCGAAAAAGACACTTTCTAAAAAATTTAAAAAAAAAACGACAGAAAATCTATTCAAGACGTAATAAAATAATTGTTTTAAGTCACGGTACTTGGCTTGCATCACGAGTGAGGGATCCCTCGGGAAGGACACTCGGCTGCACTGGCTCACTAGCCTCGGTGGCACTGCCTAAGCGATTACGGCATCCTGTGGGAAACAGCGTGCGTGCAGCCGGCCGACGCACCCTGGCGGGGGTCGACGGTGTGCATGCCGAGGGGAGATACCCGAGGCCCCCGCCGGGCCCCCGCCAAGCCCCCACTGCCAGCCAACCCCCTATCAAGCAGTCGTACGCGGGTGCCAAACCGAGGCCAGCCGGTACCCTGAGGTGGCGCCGGTGCCGCTGTGGCTGTGGGTCACCTTGGCCTGCCCCGGCCGGCTGCCCTGGGCTAGGCTTACGTGGGTGCGAGCGTGCTTAGCCGGCTGTCAGCTGTCGCGCCATGAGCCGCGAGCAGGGAGATAAGGCAGATCCATGTTCGGGTAGAGCAGGCGAGTCGCATTATCTGCGGACACGGAGCCATTCCTCTGCGCTCGCGCGAGACGAAAGCCAGCGCCTTTCGTCGTGTTCGGCATGTTTCCGTCGGGGGTGGCCGTGCTCTGCTGCTCTGCCGTGCTCTGCTGTGCCCGCGTTTCACACGTTTATGGCTGTTTATGACACGGCCCATGACACGTCGTGCCGATTGGCCAATACAGGTGGGACGTTTTCCCACAAGGACCCCGGAGGCCCGGAGGCCCGGAGGCCCGGAGGCCCGGAGGCCCGGAGGCCCGGAGGCCCGGAGGCCCGGAGGCCCGGAGGCCCGGAGGCATGGCGCTGAGGAGTGCATGCGCGGCCGCTGTCATGGGAGTGTTAACATGGACATGGCACGCAGTGCTCGCTGCCATCGCCCGGACAATGGCTCTGCATTGCACTGCGAACACCTCTCCGTCTGCGAACAGCGCCCCAGGGGGGCGTTCACAGACTACGTAACGCGCCTATCGATGTGGCTCTTCCGTTGGCAGTACCGTAGGCGTATAACCTGCCCCTAAAGTGCCTCAAAGTTGGCGGTTCTGGTGTCATGGCCATTGGAGTTTCAGGTCGCACGATACGCGGGCCAATGTCTGATCCATGACTCTGTCTTGTGTTGCAGGTGAGGCGGCAGCGACGGCCAGTCTGCGACCACGGCGTGCGATGGCCGCGCGAACAGGAGTGAAGACACCGCATTCTGCCAGGGGGCGCCGGAGGGGGGGGGGCACCAGGGGGCGCCGGGGGCGGGCCGAGGGGGCTCCTCGTTGTCTCAATAAGAAGCCCGCCCCGCCGGCCCCGGTGCTGCCCGATGCCGCCGCTAACGGGATGATGTCACAAGTGCCCTGCGCCCTGCGCCCTGCCCGGCCCTGCCCGGCCTCGGGCCCCGCTCTTGTGTTTGCGTCCGCGGCACAAGACACGACGCTGCGAGGCCGCGGGCCGCCGAACCGTCCGAACCGGTGCTGCTCAGAGGGTCGCCTCGCCTCCTCCTCTCCTCCTCCTCCTCCTCCTCCTCCTCCTCCTCCTATCGAATCCGCATCTAATCTCCGAGTGCAATACCGTTAGTTACCGCGCGGGGCAGGCGGCCCTTTCTAACTGCCCCATACTGCGCAAGCCCTCTAGAGCCAACCGCCTGCCTCCATTGCGGCCCGGCCGGGCTGATGGATCGCACCGCCTTCGCCAAAAGATGCGCCGCCAAACACTTTACTCCCGTCACGTTTGAGATGGCAAGGCCCTTGCGAGAGGGGCCCCGGGCACCCGAGGGACCCCGAGGGACCCCATCGGCATCGCTGAGCGTTGGAGCTAGTATGATCCGAGCCTGACGTTACCGTGCGGTGTGTGTTGCTAGGCCTGCTGGACTGAAGCGGGCGCCCACTACGTCACCGTCACACGCAGTGCTGCAGCAGCTGCACCTTGCAACGGGGACCCCTGTTTTTCCGCCGTTGTGGGACCCCCTGAAGGTGGCCCCTTCCCGTCTCTGATCCCACAACCGCGCGATGCAGTGTGATTCCAGTCAAGTTCAAGGCGGCCCTTCTCCTCTCCCCTCCTCTCCGGGGTAGACTAGCCCCGACGACTGGACTCGCCCGGGTCGGGCCGGGACGGGGCGTACGGTTCGGCCAGGTGTGGCCGGGATCGCCATGGCTCGGCCGGCAGGAGAGTGGGGCCGAGGGGCCGAGGGGCCGAGGGGGCGAGGGGGGGGTAGAAGGGGAGCTGCGGGGCCAGGCCGTTGAACCAGCCGGGGGTCTTGTGCCGCGGCCGCGCCGCAGCTCTCATCTCTCTCCTCGTGCGGCAGCCGCCGGCAGCGGCATGGAGGCACGGCTGGCACGGCCACGGCTCGGTGGACCGTGCCGGGGGGCGGGGGCTGGGGGCGGGGGCTGGGGGCGGGGGCCGGAGGCCAGGCACCGCGGCGGGGCCCGGGTTGGAGTCATCGGGACGGCGAGTCGAACGCATCCGAGTCGCCATGGCAGCCAGCCTCAGTAAAGTGTGGCCTTCGGACGCAGCACGCAGCCCGCAGCCCTGGGCGGGGAACATCCACCTCAAAACACCACAAGGCACCGGCACCGCACCGGGCCGGCCGCAGCAACCACGCCGAGGTGCACCGCGCAGCCAGCGCCGCAACCGAACGCGCTTCTTCCTCAAGAAGTCCCCGGCTTCAATAAAATTTGTGAGGAGCAGGTTCTTGTGGAATTCCACTGCGTTATACGCCACCTTAATATCAGCTTGAACGCCACCAGCCCGGCAAAGGCAGACCGGCAAGTTGGGCCCCCGGCCCCCGGGGGCTCAGGATCAAGGAGCCAGGCGGAGGCAGGCCACGGGACTCGTCGGGTCCGGCGGAAATGCCGTGGATAGCCAGCTCCCAGCTCGCTAGGCGGGTAGGGGCCCGGCAGGGCCCGGCCACCGGCCACCGGCCACCGGCCCAGGACCAGAGGGCTCGCCGGCCGGCCCCATGGGCCCCATGGGAGGCGGGGGTCGGGGCGGCCGGCATGCAGAGGCCTCGGCTCGGAACTCCTACGGAGTTAATCCATTATAATTCTGACGGAAAGCGGCCCCCGCGACCCTGTTGAGGAATCTTTTCAACCAAAGAGCGCTCTCTTGGCGAGGCCGGGAGAAGGAGGCACCAGGACCAGACCAGGGCTCCGCTCGGCTCGGCTCGGCTCGGCTCAGCTCGGCTCCACAGCGATATATCGCCGGGGGATTCTCTCATGCCTTTCGCAGTGGTGTCGTGGCGGGGAACTAACTACACACGAGAAAAGCTCGGCGCTGGTCGGGGCCGAAAGAAAGGGGGACATATAGAGAGCTGTGCTGTACCACTCCTGCGCGAGCGGCGGGCCTATGCTGGCCTCAGTGAGTCGGGAGTCCGTCACGCCAGGCCAGCGGCCCGGCCGGGGGGCACAAGGGCGGAGTGAGTGTCACACGGAACTGGGTGAAAGTGAAGGTCGATGGAAGAAAAAGGAGGGGGGGGGGGGGGAGTGTACGAGGTAGGGCAGGGCAGGACACTCTGGGAAGTGCTGCTTGAACGGCCTCATTGGGCCTCGGGCTGTTGGCTGCTGGGGCACTACTTGCGACAGAGAGAGAACGAGAGAGAGAGAGAGAGAGAGAGAGAGAGAGAGAGAGAGAGAGAGAGAGAGAGAGAGAGAGAGAGAGAGAGAGAGAGAGAGAGAGAGAGCAGGCGCGGATCCAGGGGCGGCTCTAGGGAGGGCGAGAGAGCGCGGATTGTAACCGACCTCTCGGCTCGGCAGCAGGTGCCCCCCCCCCCGAGTCCCCGACCTCTCGGCTCGGCAGCAGGTGCAACCTGGGGGGGGGGGGGGGGCAAAGACGAGTGCACACCGGGAACCAGAGCCCATCTCACGACGCGAGTACGTGATCACGTGATCAGATGGGCAGACAATGAGCATTGGATTTGGAGCGGGCAGCGCGGGCACAAGGGCGTTTTGCACAGCATGCTGTGTTGTGCCAAGTGCTTCCGGCGCCGGCCGGCACCCGGCATATACCCGGCTCTGCCTTACGTAAGCGGCCGCTAGTGCCGCTGGTATCACTTTGTTGTTTCCCCCTGCCGTCATTCGTCGTGACGAGGTCGGGTCGGCGGCCGTGCCGGACTCGACGCCGTGGGTTGCCGGTCCGCGGGCACCGAGGCTGTGCCGGCTGTGCTCCAGCTGGACCCTAGGACTCTGCGGCCTCCGGGGGCCCTCTGCCCGCGCCGTGACGCAACAGGTCGAACCGAACGAGAGAGCAGAGAGCATGGGAGTTTCATCACGGGGGGCGCCGTGGCCGCCTGGCGCCGCAGCGCCGCTAGCGCCGGCCGCCGTGGGCAGAGAGTTCACATTGTGTGTCTGGGACCCCCTCTGGACCCCCCGGACCCGGTACGCCAACCACACAACACACGGATCCCTGGGGAGAGGAGGAGGGGGGAGGGAGAGTTGTCGAGCAGACCCAGGCGGAGGCCATCGCGCGTGAGGTCTGCGGGGGTTGACGACGGTCAGTCTTGGCGGAGCCCAGCGTCTGTCTTATAACACTGTAAACTTTACCGGACAAAATATGAAGCTGATTCTGATTTTGATTTGAAAACAGCGGTGGCATTTTTCGAAAGCTTAAAATATATGACCGTCGGGTATCGTCGTTGTGGGTGACGACGCCGGCGGTGGCGGCCAGAGCAGGTAGGGGAGGGAAGAGGGAGGAGAGAGGGAGGGAGGATGCGGCACGAACAGGAGGAGCCACGAGTGCTCGCGGCGCGGTTCGTGTGTGAATGTGCATATAACTGAGCTGCAGCACAGGGTGAACGTGCTGTACTCGTACCGAGGCCTGTACCGAGGCTCTTACCCACCCGCCGTGGTCAAGGAAGGAGGAGTCGTCGTCCTCGCCCGCTGTCCTGTTTTCCCTTGCTGCGCTCCGAGCATTTGCGAAACGTGTTTGTTTTGACGTGGGTCGGCCGAACGACAAGTTAGTGAGCGCTCTTATCTACGGGAGGCGAGCCGAGCCGGCCTCGGAGCCGGAAGCCACATCGCTGGGCTCCGTTCGAAAAAATTTCGAAAGCCTTGGCTCGATGCGGGTACAACGCGGTCTTAATTCTCCAGGCCGCAAGCGCCTCCACAGGCCCCATCACTCGTTTCAGACTAGAGTAAGCGCGGTCTTCGACTCCACCGGCACTGTGATATCACGGCAGCACGGCAGACACCGCGGCGACTTGGGGAGCAGCGCGAGGCTTACATAAAACCGATTACGGCGGTGCGGGCCGTCGTCGCACTCGGGTCCATTCACGGTCCTGGCAGGGCTGTCGGCTGTCGTGTTGAGTTAGTGCTCCTCAGAGGAGAGGATGGAGGTGTTGCTCGTAATCGGGTATGTGGTTACCGGTGGACTCTGCCAACTCCTCGGGCGGGGCGAGGTGCACGCCGCCGGGGAGGTAGTCCGCCAGGCCCTCACGGCGCACACGCCTGCTCGACGGGCCTGCCTACCCAGCACGGCGCCCTCCGTCCTGCATCGCCACCCGTCATTTTCCCCGTGTATACGTGGAGCGCTGCGCTGGACTGTTTGTCGCGCCTCTTGCTTAATGTGAAGGTCGACTACCCCGCGAGTACGGCGGTGACCGTGCAAGAGAGAAGGAGAGCGAGAGCAAGCGAGAGGGAGAGAAAGAGAGAGAGGCTCTTGGCGAAGCGCCCACACCGGCCATCTTGGAAGCCGTATATACCTCCTGCTCATCCTTGACGCCTCGGCGGCGGAGGTTCTGAAAGCGGAGACGCGTCTCATCGAGTCCTGCGGCTCGACCGGGTCCTGCGGGGTCCACGACAGGACCCGGGGCCGGCCAACGCCACCTGCAGGCGGCCGGCACGTGCCAAGCGCACGCCACCGACCTGGAAATTCATGCGAAATGATTTTGCACAAACATACAGCCGAGCCGACAGTGGGTGGGTGTTGTTGGCGGCCCTCGGCTCGGCTCGGTGTCACCGTGCTCCGCTGCTGGAAGGGCCGGGCCGGGCAGGGCCGCCCCCCAGGGTACCACTTTCAAGGCGAGCAGGATGCCTGTTGGGGACGTGGACGCGATATGAGTGCCCCTCCCCGCTGCTCCCCTGTCCCCGCACGGCCCCCCGCGCTCGTTGAGGAGGAACAACAACGCCGTCTCGAAAGTAAAAGTCGCGCAACTCGAAGAGAGTTAACGATCCGGGTACCCTCTCTCACATCCCTTCTGCCTCCCCCTCCTTATCTCCCTCCTCCCGTCTCCCTGCGGCCTGCGGCCTGCGGTCCGCGCCGGTCTGTCTTTTTGTTTCGGCGCCGCGCGTGTGTGGGAGCGGGGCTTGTTTACATTATTTTAGAATTCAGACCACATGCTCTCTCTTTCTCTCTCTCATGCGCCTCTCTGCTCGCTCCGCTCCGCCCGGTAACTAAGGCACCTGGCGTGTGCGTGCGAGTATGTGTGTGAGTGTGCACCCGGCCGTGCGCCGTCACCAAAAAAAAAAAAAAAAAAAAAAAACCGGCGTGACGTGGCGTGGGCCCCGCGGAGGCTGCTTTGCCACTGCTAGCGGGCCGCGGGGACCGCGGGGGCCGACCGAGTCAATTGGGGCACTCTGTCTCACGTCTGCCGCTGCCCCGCCCCGCAGCTCGGCCCCGAGCCTCTTCCTTTCATGTGCCTATCTCTCTCCCACCGCGAGGTACACAGGCCGCGAGACCCCCCGCCCCACCTCAGCCCGGTACAGACACGCCAAAAATTGATGACCTGTCCCAACTAATTTGTTTGTTGATTCCGGGACAAGGAGTAAATTTAGTTGGGAGAGCTAGCATTTCGCTGGGTCAACAAAAATTTCGTTGCACAAGCCAAAGGCAGGAACAGGGGTGTTTGACTCCCGCTCATTTACTTGGCTGGGCGGCAACTAAGTTTTTTGGCGTGGAACAACGGGCACCGTGCCGTCGGCCGTCGTCCCCTGTGGTCCCCTCCGCGCCGCCGTGCGACCTCTATTTCCATGCCTGTAGGCTGGCACTCTCACTCAACACCACACACATACACACATACACACACTCTCTCGCACACACACACACACACACACACACACATACGTCCTTGGCCTGTCGCGGCACGAGCGAGCGCTAAGCAGAACGCGAGAGACATACACCCGCCAGAGAGATTAAACTCCATATCCATCCCACCACCAATTCGCCTACACACACCTCTCAGACTCGCCATACCGAGATGCTGTGCTGTAGAATTTACTAAAGAAACAACTCGTTCAGACCGCTACAATAAAAGTTGCTCGTTTCTACCGAAATTCCACCATGAAAATTTTACGTTCCTCTCGGTTTGGAGTCGGGTACACTCTAAACCAGGACCGAATACGTGCCGGGAGAGAGTCCCGAGTCCATCTCTGACACAAGTTTTGGGGCAATCGGTCCACATTCCGGTGGTGTGATTTTCATATCCAGGCCATTTTCTTGGCTGTGCTTATTCTAAACAGAGAGGTGCATAGCTTGCGACGGCTCACGCTTATTGTCGTGCAGATGGCAGATGCATTGGCGATGTGGGTCAGGCTCAGGCTCCGATACAAGGGCCCGGGCCCGGCACGGGCCGCGCAGCGGAGCGAGCGGTGACAGTGGAGCCAGCGGAGACAGCGAAGACTGTGGAGACAGTGGATAGCCAGCGGAGCGAGCGGAGACAGTGGAGCCAGCGGAGACAGCGAAGACTGTGGAGACAGTGGATAGCCAGCGGAGCGAGCGGAGACAGTGGAGCCAGCGGAGACAGCGAAGACTGTGGAGACAGTGGAGCCAGCGGAGACAGTGGAGACAGCGGAGACTGTGGAGACAGTGGAGCCAGCGGAGACAGTGGAACCAGCGGAGACAGTGGAGCCAGCGGAGACTGTGGAGACAGTGGAGCCATCGGAGACAGCGGAGACAGTGGAACCGCACTGGCCCCTAGGGGGCGTTCAGGAACCACGTGATACGTTATCAGGCTCCACGAAAAATCAGCGCGGCACTGATTTCAAAATTTTATGACAGGTTATTGCAAAGAAATTGCGATACTCCCTATAGGCCGTAATGGGCAAGTTACTACAAAATCAGCCTGTATCGCAGCCTTGTGATACAGTGTCGTATTGCAAACCGTTTGTGATAACGGGCCCATTGCGTATTATGGCGAGTGTATCACCATTCCTTGCGGTAATAAATTTGCACTGCAATTTTGAATACAGTGGAGGGGTGGGCGTGGAATCGTCTGCAGGAGTCGAACCCACCAAGCCTGCAAAGTCACAGGGTTGACTCGTAGGCCCGCGCCATCGACAGTTTGCTCTAGCGCCACTCTCCCGCACACGCCGAGAGGGTCCGAAGATAGATCACGTGTGGTTTATGAACGCTCCTTAGGCGGCGCGCTAGGGAGTCTGTGTCTCCGAACGCAGCCCTGCTGGGCATGTGCGCTGTGCACAGACACACCAGCTCCGTCTGCTCTGCCCGGCTCTGCCCGTTCCCACGAGTGACGCCCTGGGTCCGTCCACCAGTCAGGTAACGGCCCAGTATAGGCACGGTGCGCAGCCTCACCATCGGCTCCTTGCGGCTCCTGCGGGCTGCGGGTATGCCGGGGGCGTCACGTAGTTTATAAATTCGCTTGAGGGATGCCAGCCGGGCCGTGCAGTCTGTGCAGTCAGCCCGGCGGCAGCTGGCTCTGGCTCAGGCACTGGAGAAAGGTCCGCCCGGTTTTTCCTGCTGGTCCACGCGGTGAAGCCAGCCGAGGTCCGGGACTCCAGGCCAGGCCCGGGGCCCCACCTGCGTCAGGCAGGCCTGACCTGACGTCTTCGCTGCCTCCGCTGCCCGACCGCGAGCGCGAACGCGAGTGCCTGGCCGGATGGACCTGACCCGGCAGAAGCTCTCGAACTCAATTTCGCTGTCGGTGGCACAGCGACAAAGTGTAAGTGAAAGTAGAGTGTGTGGTGCAGCGCGGCTGCGGCGCGGCGGGGGCGGGGGCGGGGGCGGGCTGGCCAGGGCGGGCTGACCGGGCTGCTCGCGCTCGCCGATGCCACGACCCACACAAGAGACAACGCACCGCCGCCGGCGCGCGTTCTGAGCACCGTCAAGTTGTGGTACACCCGAGGGGGCAACAACTTAACAAATCGTGTCCGACGGATTCCTACTTTCTGGCTGAATTACCCTGGATCACCCCCGGATTACCCCAAATCACCACCGGATCACCCCCGGATTAACCCCAGATTACCCCTGGATTACCTTGGATTTCCCGGAGTTTTCTTTTAAAATCTCGGATTACGTGGCGGTTATGCGGCCTGGTTTACCCCTGGATTACCCCGGATTACCCCGACCGTATCCGCCGGATTAACGAAGTTATTACCCCCTCGTGTCCACTCACCCCGCTGCGAGCTGAGCGAACAGACGTGGATGCTTTGAAGCAGATGTCTCTTGATATCGTGCCGATGCCGTGGAGGCCGCTGAAGGGAGAAGAAGGGGTTTCTCTCCATCCAAACAGGTAGCGCACGCGCTGCTGCTGCCCCGCCCGGCGCCCCGTTCCCGAACACTTCCTGACGGCTCAGCTCAGGCAACAACGAGCCACCGACCGTGGCGGAGGGAGAAATAACTTCTGCGGCTTTTATTCTTCATCCTTATGATTATGAGCGCGGGCCTCGCGGGTCTCGTGGTTGTCGGCGGCACAGCCCCGCCACTTTCATCACGTTGTTGTCCTGCCCTGGCCGGCCCGGCCCGGCCCAGTCCGTCTGCTGGACCTCTCTAGCGCACGTAACTCGGTAGAGTCCGACCGGTGTAAGGACGGTTGGCAGGATGTGCTCAGGGAGCTTGGAGCCGTTCACGAACCACATAAAAACGGCTATCCCAGTGCAAATAAATGATGTTTATTTTAAAAGAAAAGAAAAACGCAGGTTCTGCGAGCTTGCTAGACTGTTCTACCCGCGGTCTTCAGTAGTAATAAAAAGCTGATTCCAGCTCCAAATCAATCAATTATCGATTTCTTGGTTCAACATTTTTTTTGCCAACTTCAGAAAATGTAGAACATTCTGGAACTGATTGGAGCTGGAATCAGATTTTCGTCCCTACTTCTTCCCCTGGGATCGAAAGCACATTGGAATGGGGATTTCGAACGTGTGTCGACACTCCATGGCTTCCTTGACAGCTGCAGCCCACACTGCAGGCACCGCACCGCACCGCAGGTACCCACCCCCTCCTCAACGATTAAGCGTCCGAGCCGAGCGGCGAGCGGAGCCCTCGACTTCTTTATGCGGCGTAGAGGAGAGATTGGCGCTCCGCGATGACTATTTGTATGCCGTGTAACAGCGCTGTAGCTCACACACGTCGCGCGTGCTGTCGGCCAGGCGCCACACACACTGCACACACACGCATGCACACCCATACACATGCACACGCGGAGGGAATGATGTTGCGGTTCTCCAACAGCGAGTGGCTTTGGCGCTTACGCATCAAAACACAAAGGGGGAAACTGTTGCTGCAGCTGCTCCGGTTGCGCGAGGGGAACAAGGAAACGCCGGAGGAAAAGACCTGGGCGAGAGCGGAAATCCCAGCGGATATTTCGCTGAGAGTTGTTCAATCCGCTCTTTGCAGTAAAACTCGTGCGGCGTGTGTGAGCGTGAGGTCCACACGGCTCGGGGGCGGGCCGGTGCGCTCGAGAGCCGGCCGCCCGGGGCCGGGGGCCGGGGCCGGGGGCAGCACCTCGCCGAGGGTACCCGTCGAAGTCGCGGTGTGAGCGGCAGCAGTAGCGGCAGCAGCAAGCGGCCGCGTCGTAATCAAATGCCACTAGCAAGGCGATGTGGCCACGTGGTCACTTTCGCTGCGCCGTGTCCGATGACCAGCGACACTCAGTACCTCCGTGCTCTCTCTCTCTCTCTCTCTCTCTCTCTCTCTCTCTCTCTCTCTCTCTCTCTCTCTCTCTCTCTCTCTCTCTCTCTCTCTCTCTCTCTCTCTCTCTCTCTCTCTCTCTCTGTCTCTTCACTGCCCCCCACCTCCGCTCTCCGCCTCCTTCGGTCAGCCTGAGTGGGCCGGAGACCGCCTGGCGGGTAGGCAGCCCCGACTCATGCATGCACGCGTGTCGTGCGGGCTGGCCTACCCAGGCACTTGCAGGCGTTCGGCGTCGCAGTTCGCCTGCGTGAATGTCTGTACTTTCTGTCATGAACGGACTGCTGCCCTTGCCCGCCCTTACCCTTACGCCTTGCGTTTTTCAGATGTGACAACGACCCCGGGGCCTCCGAGCAGTAGCACGGGGGTGGCGGCGGACAGCACCGGGGGCCGGGCGAGGGCGATCAACCTCACCACCATGGGTGACGACGGCGGCAACGTGTCCCTGGCCGACGTGGACGGCAACGGCCACCCCGAGGCCACCACGCTGCGATCCAAGGCGAGCAAGCCGCCCCCGGCCGCCATGTCCGGGGAGCGGCGCCTCGACGACGTCTCCATGGACGACGACGACAACATGGAGGGTGCCATCATGTCGTCAACACCAGCCCCGGCGCCCTCGTCCACGACGACCGCCTCCCCGCCGAGTAGTACGACTCCCCTCGCGTCCTCGTCCTCCTCCTCGGTGGAAGGCCTAGTGGAGGTGGCGCCGTCGACGACGCTGCCCACCTGCGTGGACACGGACGGCAAGGTGTACGTGGAGGGCCAGCGCTTCTCCAAGGCCTGCGACCAGGTGTGCACGTGCGCGGGGGGCAGCGTCTCGTGCACGGCGCGCTGCAAGGCGCCCTTCCTCCGCCGCGGCGCCAGGGCCGACCCGCTGTGCGTCGAGAAGGACTCGTTGGACGACCCCTGCTGCGTGCTGCTCGTCTGCTCCCAGGACTCGGGTACGTAGGGGCCGTGCCGGGCCGTGCCCGCCTGCCCTCACCCGATCCGCATGGCTCAGCACGCTCCTGCCCCGGTGCGGGCGGGCGTCATTTCTCCGTGCAGTCCAGCACCTTGGCGAACATCAAAGTAATGTTCACGAGGGATTGTTCCGCTAATTCGCGAAGGCGGGCGAGAGCGGCGCCGCGCGAGAAATATAGACGAAAACACGCGGCGTGCCCCGCGCCGGCTCGAGCTCGACCCGGAGCCTCGGGGAGGGGAGGCCGAGCCGAGCCGAGGCCGGGCCGGGCCGGGCCAGGCCGCTCACTCTCACTCGCTCCTGGCTCCCGGTGCGATGTGGGTGGCGCCGAGGTGGCCTAGGCCTAGGCTGAGGCACGCTGTGGCGGGGCGGGCGATGACTTACTTTGGGGAATGAGTCTCCCGCGAGAGCCGAGCAGAGCAGAGCCTCCCCCGCCGTGTAATTACGGCCGCATCATTCGCCAACGCGTGAGAAAGCTTTACTTTTCAGTCACGAGACGATGCGGCAGCCCTGCTGTCGGCCTGGGCTGGGGCCCGGCGGCCCGGCCCAAGGCCCAAGGCTTATACCATTTCTCTGCCGTGAGACAGTCGAGTCGATTCGCCGGCCAGGCTGAACAAAACGGAATGAAAATTAATTTCGTTGGTTGTTTCACTCCCAGAAAAACCGCGCGGTGGTGGTGGTGGATTCCGTATGAGAGACAGGTCAGGAAATTTTGAAGGGGGGGGGGGGGGGCAGGCTAGTGCTGGCCACGTGCACATTTCAGCACACGGCGTGGTTTCTTATAGTTCCTTCGTCCTCTTTCGCAGAGCCGGAGCCGAGCGAGAGCTGCACATTCAAGAACAAGACGTACAGCCGAGGGCAGACTTTCTTCGACGCCTGCGAGTCAGCCTGCAGCTGCGGCGACGCCGGCAATGTGACGTGTAAGCCAAGGTAAGCCATGCGCCCAGCAGGCGGACAGCCCAGCAGTAAGTGTGCTAAGTGTGCGGTGTGCGATGGCTTTTGGGCCGCGTCTCGGGCCGTCTCTTGTTGGATTCAATTGTAACCGAATGTGCTCTGTGCCCCCATCAGGTGTCCGCCGACCGAGGCCAAGGTGTCAGACCGCTGCGTGGCCGTGCCCGACACCGCCGACCCCTGCTGCACCGTGGTCTTCTGCGACGTCACCCTGGGCGACCACGACGTTGGCAAGCCGGCCATGGGTGCGTTGCGCCTGCGTTGCGTACACCGCACGCAGCGTCCAGAGTGGGAATGACACCGCGGAGATCGAGATTTATATTCTGTAAAACTTATTTTGCCGCACCAGGACTCGACGAGGCGGCCATCGCCATGCGCCTGCAGCTGGGCGGCGCCGAGGCCGTCAACAGCACGACGGTGCGCCTCTCCGGCGAGCTCCCCGACAACGCGACAGTGGAGGCGTCGCTGGACGGCCGCCTGTGGCTGCGGCAGGACGCCGTGCGCGAGGCCGGCGCACCCGGGGCCTCTGCGTTGGCGCCAGGAGCGCTCCTCACGGCGCTGCAGCCCGGCAGGTAGGCCCAGGCCAGGAGCACTGGCCGGCCGTGGCCACGGCAGTGCTAAACAGCGCTAACCCCGCCGCCTGCCGCCAATGACGGATATCTCACGCGCCTCGCTGCGCCTTCCTGTGTGCGACAGGACGTACTTCATCCGGCTGCGTTTGGGCGGCGACGTGGGCAACGCGGTGGAGGTGTCGCTGCCGGCCAGCCCCACCACGCCGGTCCCCGCCCCCGGCCCCGCCCCCGGCCCCGCCAGCAGCTCGGCCGCCCCCGCCTCCGCCAACGGCACGTCGACGGGGTCCTCGTGCACGTACAAGGGCAAGAGCTACGCGCTCGGTGAGTGGCACGGCACGCACTGGGCCATCATCCCGGGGCATCGGCTGAGGTATCTGGCCAGTGACGTGATGTGTATAACGCCCTGCCCTCCCGATTCCAGATGAGGAGTTCCATGACGGCTGCCAGGCGTTCTGCGCGTGCACGGCCACGGGCATGCAGTGCGCCCCGCTCGAGTGCCCGACCGACTTCGGCCTGGACCTGCTGGACCCCGAGTGCCTGGACTGGGAGACGGTGCCCAGGAACTTCGTGCCGCAGCCCCCGCACTGCTGCCCGGAGAAGGTGGCCTGCCGGAACAACGGCTCCTGCGTGTACGTCGACCAGAGGTTCCCGAACTTCAGTGAGATCCCCGCCAAGGTGCGTCGTGCGTCCCCAAGCAGAAGCATAATCTGCAAGCGCCACCGAGCTGCCATGTCGCTGCCGTGCCGTTGTCTCGGGCCGCCCCTGTACTCCCGCCCTCCCTTCTGCAGGTGACGGGCTGCGACCAGCGCTGCTTCTGCGAGTACGGCAACGTGACGTGCGAGGCGGTGTGCCCGCCGCTGTCGCCCGCGCCGCCGGCCGGCCTGCCCTGCCCGCCACAGCAGGCCATCGTGGGCCACCAGCACGACGACGACTGCTGCCTGTTCTGGATGTGCCCGCAGCCCGTGCCCCACTTTGGGAAGCACCCCGGTGAGTCCAGCACGCGCGCCACACCGCTCCCGAAGCATAACATAACCCTGCTCGGCCGGAACCCGACCGGAACCCGACCGGAACCGGGATATGGCTCCATCTCACCCCCAGCTTTAAGTCACACCAATAAGGCTCTCAGACCCTCGCCAGCTGTCTCACGACGCACCGCGCCGCGGCCAGCCTCGTGCCGACAGTGAGCATGACGCGGGTCTGGGAGCTTCTTCATCGGTGCGACTGAAAGCAAGAACTCGGTTCGCATGACACAGCGGGATAACACTTTCATGCCGAACGTTCGACTCGTCTGTGTCCTCTGCATGCCTCTTTATGTCGTGTCTGCCTGCCTGTATGTTTACCGATGCGAATGTTTGCGTTGAGCACTTTGTGGGACCCGCTCGTGTCCGTAACGCGATAGGCCGCTGATCTCATCGCGATTCGGGATTTGTTTTGTTCGTTCGTGAATGTTGTGTCCAGTCGCACGCCTCTCTGCCCTGTCTCGCACTAACACACCTCGCGCCCCGCCGGGCCACACCGCTTCCTTGCAGGCAACGACACGGACGCGGGCCAGAAACCATCTGCCCCCGCCTCCTCCCCGTCCCCGTCCCCCGCCCCCAGCTCATCGAAAGCCCCGTTCCCCTTAGTCCTCGCGCCGACATCTTCCGACCCCGACGTCACCGCCCCCACTGCTGCTTCCCCGCCGCTGCCACCGCCCCGCGCGCCCGGAGCTGCTGGCGCTCGACCTGGGCCCATCGGGGTGCTGGCCCCGCCGGGCGAGCCGGGCGAGCCGTCCGACAGTGAGAACGAGTCGCACGAGCACGTGCCCCCGTCACAACCCAACCCGCCGTTCCCTGGGCCGTTCGCGCCGCCCAAGACCCCGGCCAAGTTCCCCACCAAGACGCAAACCAAGACGCCGACAAAGTCCGGCTTCCCCGGGCCGTTCGCGCCAACGCCTCACCCCGAGGCCGCGGGCCCGGCGGGCGGCACCAAGCACAAGACGCACTTCATCGGCCCCTTCCGCATCGACGACGACGACAACGAGGACGCCGTCAACAAGGACGACTCATCCAGGCCCAGCAAGCGACCGGGCGCACCGCCGGGCTTCCCGAACAGCCCCGGTGCTCCAGGGCCGCACGGCCTCCCGCCTGGACCACCCGGCGCCCCGGGCATCCCGCTCGGACACGACTACGAGGACAACGAGGAGCAGCACTTCCACCCGCACCAGGTGCAGCAGGGCCACCCTGGAAGCTACTACCCGCTCGACAAGAAGAACGTCAACCCCGAATACCAGATCATCGCCGTGGTGCCTCACAACGTCCACCAGGGCCTGGGGCCCCACCAAGCAGCACTGCCACCTCACCAGGGACTGCCACCACACCAGGGAGTGCCGCCCCACCAGGGACTGCCACCCCACCAAGGACTGCCGCCCTACCAGGGACTTCCGCCTTACCAGGGACTACCACCGCAGGGGCTGCCTCCACACCAACAGGGCCAGTCACAGCCCCTACCGCCCGGACAGGGGCCGCCACTGCGCCGACCCACACCCGAAGAGCTCCTGTACCTGCAGCACGTCCACGGCCAAGACGGTGTGCAGGTTGTGCACCAGGGTGTGCCCCAAGGCGTGCAGCCCAACGGCGCTGATCTTTACCTGTTGCACAACCAACAGGGTCTGCAGCATGTGCCGCAAGGCGTGGGCCACGGCCACGGCTCCCCCGTGCCCCCGGAGATCCACGAGCAGATCATCGCGCACCTCCGCGAGGAGGGCGCTCTCGGTCCCAGCGGCGGCAGCAAGAAGCAGAAGCAGCCCCCCTCACGACCCTTACCCCACCCCTTCCCGCCCCACCACGGACAAGGACTTGGACTCGAGCACGAAGACGACCTCGCGACAGAGACGTCCCGACACCCAGCACTGCACCAACAGCTTGCTCAGTTGCTTAGCAACCACTCTTACCCAGGTTGGTCCAGCATGCCATCATCCTTGTCCCGGGCTTTGGGTTCGCCCTTCTTGTCCACCTGTGTCCACTTTTCATGTCGTGTTTGTCGTGCATGGTGAATTTCCGTCCCCTGGGTGTTTAACGCGTAGCTCTGGATTAACGCATCCTTGTCTCCCTCTTCACGCAGGCTTCCCCGACGGCGGGCTGCCGCCCGGCTTCCCTCAGCACCCCGGCATCGGACGGCCAGGTAAATAAGTCATCATTGACGTATCAAATTATCAAACCCCGCGCCGCGGTGTCGTGTCCGGAACGGGTTTACTCATCCTCCCCTCCTTCCAGACGAGGTGACAGTGCAGACCCTGGAGCCCGTGGACGAGGGCACGGTGCGGCTCGTCTTCTCGGTGCCGCCCGTGCTGGTAGGCCTGCACGGCCGGGTCGAGCTGCGGTACACCTCGGACGAGCAGTGAGTACTTTGCTACGAACACTACTGTGTATTGTCACCGATCGGCTGCAGGTGCAGCGGGTGCTGCCGAGCGCCTGCAGACAGTGGGGTAGGCAACACTGCACGACAGCGGTGTCGAACAGGCGCTCGGGGCCACAGAGTCCAGTGTGGTGGGGGTTTTACTGATGTTACCGTGATTTAGGCTGCACACTGCCCACCCCTGACCACCCTCCCATCTCCCCAGGAACAACGAGCCGGCCACGTGGGAGCAGCAAGTGCTGGCGCCGCCCGGGGACCTGATCGCCACGCCGCAGCTCGAGTTCGAGCTGGGCGGCCTGCAGGCCGACACCGTGTACAAGATCAAGATCACCGTTGTCCTCCGCGACCTAGGCACCACCCCGTCCAGCCAGGTGCTGCAAGTGCGCACCCTGCCCAGATGTGAGTAGACCCTGACGACCTCCCCTCCCCTCCCCTCCACGGATACCTCACCCTCACCCTCACGCTTCCGTCTGCCGCCTGTCCCGTCAGCCACCCCAGCCACGACCCAGCCGCCGCAGATCCCCGTGGACGCCGAGCTGACCGTGGCCGAGGTGAACGCCACGTGGGCGAGGCTCACGTGGAGGAAGGCTACGCCGTTCGAGATCAACTTCATCGACGGCGTGCAGCTGCGCTACAAGGAGATCGACGGCAAGGTGAGAGGCCGCGTGCGGTACCCGGCTCCAGGGGTCCCCGGGTCCCCGTCCGTCGCCCATGTCGTGGGAGTGACGCATTACCTGGGTTCGCAGGTGTACGCCGCCACGCCGCTCATCCACCGGGCGGTGACCAGCTACACGCTGGAGGGGCTGCGGCCCGACACCCAGTACGAGGTGGGCATCTACTTCATCCCCTTCACCGGGCAGACGACGGAGCTGCTGTCCGAGAAGACCGTCACCTTCACCACGGGCATCGAGAACGGTATGGGACCGTTGACAATACTCGGCCAACTATAAAATTTGGTCGCCACAGCAAACGGAGTCATTTCCGAACGGTTCAGCATGCCCTTCCCACTGGTTGACAATTGACTTTCTTCCCTGTCGTGCAGATCCGTACAAATTCGAGCTGACTCTGGATGTCCACCATATCAAATCCACGTCGGTGGAACTGAGCTGGCAAGGCGTACCGTACCCGGAGGACAAGTTCGTCAACATCTTCCGGGCTATCTACCAGAGCGATGCTGGCAAGGAGGACTTCAGCTCATTCAAGATCGCCAAGCGGGACTCGCCGCCTAAGACCATGATCCAAGACCTCAAACCGGGAACCAGGTAACTGCCCAGATAGTGTCAATCAAATATTTCCCGCCGCATCTAGGATCAAACATTTAACTCTCCTGCCCCCTCCCCTCAGGTATCGACTCTGGCTGGAGGCCTACCTGACCAACGGCAGGATCAAGAAGAGCAACGTGCAGGACTTCATCACGAAGCCAGGTTCCGTGCCTACTGCCGCTGGCTCAACGCAGCAAGGTAGTATTCCAGTGATGTGAAGTTACGGACGCGTCAAAAATCGTTAAAATTGTGAAAATGGAAGGGGTTCCATACCTGCCCCCAGCGCAACCATTTCACGCTCTGATCGCTGCTATGTGTTGCGCCAAAGCGTGTGTGAAGCGAGTAAAATACTACAGCGGAAACGGAGCCGTACAAACTGTAGGCATGTTTGACTCACCTTGTGACTTGTGTACTTTGCTGCAGGCAAGCTGGAGGGCACCCCGCTGGCCGAGGTGTCGGACTACTATGGCCCCCTAGTAGCCGTAGCCATCATCGCCACGCTCGCCATCCTCACCTCGCTGGCGCTGACGCTGCTGCTGCTCAAGAAGTGCGCGCAGAGTAAGGCCGCCATTTCTACCTGTCGGAAGAGCCAGTCGGCCTATGACAACCCGTCATACAAGGTAGAAATCCAGCAGGAAACCATGGGTACGATCATCTTGACAGAAACCTCTCAGGCACATTGCGTAGAACTCTTTCTTGCAATAACGTTTTGTTCTTTATTGAACGTGATTGCCATTATTTTCAAGAGTTATAAAAGAACTGTTACTAATAGCTGCTAATTTTATGTTTCACTTTTCAGACCTCTGAAAACGACTCTGCCACGCCGAATGGACGCAGCAGAACTACCAGAGACCCCGCAGAAGAGGCATAAGTGTTAATGAAATATAAGTGAGCTGCTCTGCCAGCTCTTGTGATGCAACCCAAACCAGTGATACTTATTGTTGTCAGATGTTAATAACTGACAACAAATAAACTCCAAAATGAGAGGACTTATTGAACAAGCTGCTCGCTTGAATGTAAGATTATTGTTGTAAATGTATATATTCTTTGTGTACATAATGTGTAGAAAAGAAATTTAATGGGACTGACATGCAAATTATGCAAAATGTGTGGTGAGAAATGTGCAAAAAGAAAATGTGAGAACTACAGGTTGCTCAGGGGTACAGTAACAATGGTCTAAGGCCACACTGAAAGCAACTTCATCAATAAAAGTTTGTCATAGTTTAAATTTGCCCCTAATTTCCTGAATTTTTACTTCATAATGACATCAGAATGTTGTTGTTTTACATTATTTTTATTTTTCATTTGTTGTAATTGCAAATTTGCTCAGGAATCAGAAACTCCTTGTGACTGGGAATGAAATATTAGATAAATAGATTGTTTTTATTGTCAAATTTTATGTATGTTACTTCTTGTATGTATGCAACAAGCTAGATGGTCCTTTTGCATGGATTTGGGAAAATGCAGCCTGACAAAGGTGAACAAAAGACTACCATATATTTAAGGAGATTAACCGACTATTAATTTTAGTGGCTGTGTGACACTGAAGATTGGAATCTGAATGAAAGTATTTATTGTATTGTATATTAAACAAGACTTTCACTTTCCTAATCGTGATGAAATTACATTATCTTTGCAGGGTTTACCTCAATAACAAATGTATTTATTGTGTTATAGCAGTGTATTGTCTCTATTTTGTAACTATTGGATGAGATCTCTACATCATGCATAACTGGACTTATCCAGTAAAAATTGACTGGTCTATTAGAGAGCTGTGAAAGATAAACTCTTTTCACATTGTTCATTTGAAGAGAAGACCTCTTTCTGGAGCAGTTGTATCTTTCTGGAAATTACAGGATCGAAGTGAACTCATGACAACTACTCCTATAAAATCATATCAAGATCTGTTGTGAACAAAGACTGATATTGATGGAAATTGTTATTTTTTAAGTTGTCAGCTAGGAGAGCCTGCTGATTTATCCGACTTGCCCTCAAAACTTGTTGAGCGCACTTGACATGTCTTTTGTTCAGTTGGTTTCAACTATCGTTCACCTAATTTCTGCTCAGTCAATAGTAATGCTAGGTTGCCAGATGCATGATAATGGATCATGTCATACACAATAGAAATTTTATGCGCTGACAAAGTGTACAGTTATAGCCTCACTTTAAATGGGGATTATATTCATCCACTGTAATAAAGTAGGGCTGCTCATTGTGTAAAGGGCCCATCAGAGCAGACTTTATGTGTATAATGTATATCATATTACCAAAGCTTCTCAACTAGGGATGGGATGGGGAGGGTAATGTATGTCTTGGCCTGTGCAATATTGTCCTTAAGGTATTTGGTGTGTGTCAACACTGATTATAGCAATGAAGTCAGAAGCTCACAAATTACAATTTCATAACAGGCAAAGAAAATTTTAAAAACAGTTCACTTAACCATAAACAATAGTAATTATGACGTTCCCAAACACCAGTGTAAAATATTGTAGATAGAGTAGACCGAATCTCAGTCAGTCGTACCCAAACAGCATGTATCTTTGCCAGAATTAAACATGCATGTTATTACAACTTAGTGTTAAAAATACTAAGTGTGCCATGTTTGTGGATTTAATTTATAATTACATGATGTGTCTTGGACACAATTAAAGATGATCTGCAATACTCCAGAACCAATGACTACTACTTTCAATTTATTTCATCATTTCCCACCCATTAACTACCAAGTCTACTTTGGAAAAAACAAGGAGAAAAAACATCCAAATAAATTCAGACGTAAGACGGTATATATGGGCTGTTCCATAAATTCTGCCCCCCCAAATTTTGGGGGGACAAAATTCGGAAAATTGGTAAGGCTATATAATTTAACTTAAAATGTGTGAACCAAAACCAAATTAATGTACTTATAATGGACACAAAATTCAATAAAAAAAACTCCTCGAATGGGAGGATGGCAGATTGTACCACAAGCTACTTATTGGCGCAGGAGCTGCTGTCGTGGCATGAAAAATTATTATGAAATCATTTTTTTTTATCTCAGATTTCTTTAATAAAATGAAAAAAATATTAGTAGAAACTTATTTTTAGAGTCCCAGTCGGACCCTTTAAAAAGCATATTGGACCCTTACCGGGTCAGGTCGGTTAGACCGGACCCTGACCGGTAGTCGGACCCTAACCGCGACATATAGAAGTAAATAAGGAAAATAATGAGAAAAAAACCCTTCAGTTATTTATGAACATCATACACTACAACACAACTATTTAGTGCTGATGCTGCAAGTTGAGGTTTGCTCGAATTCCATGTCACATCTAGAACAGCTTCATTCATACCCATCAGTTTGTCCACATAGTCAGTACATTTGCGTGTGTCGTATAAGTAAACCTGAAAATAAAATGAGCACTTAAACAGTTACAAAACCTGATGACTTTGTAACAAGGGGAATGGCACTCACACATTTGTCTTCGGATCCAGCAGCAAGAAAACGACAGCACGGACTCAATGAAACGCCACAAGTGAGGGCACGATTCAGATGCCTTGTGAATTTTTGGACGCATCTGAAATCACGTTCAGGTAGAGAAGATGATTAATTATAATTCCATCATAATTCCATCATATTGTCGCAAGGGCAAGCAGATAGCGCCTGTGGGGTAGGCAATCCGGACTCCTGCATGCAGTTGAGCCGTGCGGGCTTGCCTACCCTGGCATTGGCAGGCGCTACCACACCTACCGAGCCTGGCGCAGGTCCCACAGCTTGGCGCCGTCGCAGACAGCCGCGCTGACCAGGAGGTCCGCAGCCCTCGCCCCGTGCGGCGCCGCGCTGGAGGGTGAGGCGGGGACCAGGGCGTGCGGGGGCCGGGGGTGAGCGTCGCGGATCTCGGCCAGGAAGCGCTCCGCGTCCACGTCGTACACGTGCAGCGAGCGGCTCGCGCACCCCGCCACCAGCACGTCTGCGGCAGGCAAAGGCAACCGATCAGTGCGGGACGAGGCCACTCCCCATGGGAGGGCTTTACTGCAGTCACTCACTGGAATAGAAGTTGTTGGGCGCGGTGAAGCAGGTCACCTGCTGCGTGGGGAACTCGACTGCGCGCACCCGTCGCCAACCGCAGACGCCGCCGAGACCGCCGAGACTACTGGGACATTTCAAGCGGCGTATGTTCCTAGACCAAACCTACCCCTACAGCGGCCAGCAGCCGCAGGCCGGCTACCGGTGTGGCGGCGGTGATGGCATGCCCCCAGGCAAGCTGTGCCCCCTGGCACATGGTCTCTGGGGTTCAGGAACGTTCAGGAACGTGGCTATACTGAGCGACTGAGGCTGCTCCAGTACTTCTTTCTACCTCCCCTATCGGTCCAGACAAATTTTATCAAAAATTGAAAAGTCAAAAATTATCGAACATACAAATGGTAAGGCAGCCCAACAACTTTTTCAAATTTTAACAAAAAAGTTTTTTCGGAGGTATTATGTGTGGACCAGCCCAGGGACTTCTGTCGTTCGAGCCCCAGGGACTGTGTGCCCCCTAGCTGACCGACTCATAAGGGGCGCGCGAGCCCCAGGGAACGTTCCTGAACGTTCTAGAACGTTCCCGAACGTTCCTGAACGTTCCTGAACGTTCCTGAACGTTCAAGAACATTCGTGAACGTGAATACTGAGCAACTAAGGCTGCTCTAGTACTTCTTTCTACCTCCCCTTTCGGTCCAGACATATTTTATCAAAAATTGAACCAAGTCGGTCAGACTAAGGGCTGGTGTGCCGGGGGGCACATCCAGAGGGGGGACGGTCCCTGCAGCTGCGCCCATCCCCGTGCCCGCCGTACGCCGTACCCTGACTGAGCGGCCAACACATCCGGGCGGTCGTGAAGACGGTGGCAGTACAGCTCGACCGCGCTGGACACGGCGCGCAAGATGAACCGGTCCAGGTAGTAGAAGGCCGCCTTGGCGACGGCGTGCCCGCGCGCTCGCTCCGTCCTGGTGGCGCCGGGCCTGCGCCCAGGGCCGCCGTCGATGTCGAGGACGCAGCGCCGGTCCCGCCAGTCCCAGACTTTGGTGTGGCCGTCACTAGACGCACTCATCTGGAAAGCGGGCCGTAGGAGGCAGTTCAAAAACGACGTAACGTTTCCCAACGGCCTCGGCCTCGGCTCCTCACCAGCCAGGCCGAGTCGGCGCTGAAGCAGACGGAAGTGACGCGCGCGTCGTGGCCCGCGATTCGCACGCAGTCATCCACGTTGGGCCGCGACCAGCGCAGCACGCTGAGTACGCCAGGGCCGCACGAGCAGGCCAGGCTCAGCCCGTCCCCTGGCGACAGAGCAAGCGCAAGGTAAAGCAGGCCGAGTCCCAGCCCGGGCTCTACAACATGTTTGAAAAACCAAGGTGGCTAAAAACCAGGCGAGTCGCCTGATAATTCGGACGCCTCTCACCTGAGGACGCGAGCTGGACGTCCGTCCCGCCATCGGTCCAGAGGCTCACTCTGCCGCTCTGGTGCAGTGGCGGCGCCCAGGAGCGCCACGGCTCACCGGCCACCCGGGAGAGCAGGCCGCCCCCGCCCCCGTCCCCGCCGGCCGCCACCCTGCCCGCCTTGTCCCCAGCGGAGACGCGGGGGCGGTTGGTGACGGGAACGAAGCGCTGCCGCTTCTGCACGACGCCGTAGCCAGACGACTTGACGGCGCGCGGCTGAGGCTGAGGGGGGTCAGGAGCTCCCCGAGCAGCGGTGCGTGATGGCTGCCCCGCCCTGCCCCCCCTGGACCCCGTGGACCCCCTGGACCCCCTGGACCCGTACGCGGCCGTCGCCGCGTCCACGGCCGGCCTGGTGAGCTGCGCCCGGAGCGGGGACCGCGCGCTCGGCGTTGTCCTGCTCACACACGCAGACGTTTCCTCCCGTCCTACAGCCCGGCAGTGCCCGGCAGTGCCCGGCGGTGCCCGGCAGTGCCATGGACGATGCCCAGGCGTTACTTACAGGCCCAGGAAGCTCATGCGGGGCTGTCGGGGACGCTGGCCGGCCCTGCAGGCGATGCTGACGAGGTGGGCGCGGGGGCCGGGGCCGCCGGGGCCAGAGGACGCCCAGC
The DNA here is from genome assembly GCA_038380765.1 of Odontothrips loti. NCBI lineage: Eukaryota > Metazoa > Arthropoda > Insecta > Thysanoptera > Thripidae > Odontothrips > Odontothrips loti. The sequence goes on from CM076245.1 coordinate 12,393,425, forward strand.
CGCTCAGCAGGCAGCGGATGTGGCCCGCAGACCGGCCCGCCAGCACGGCACCGGACACCAGGGACAGCTGCTCGTCCAACAGCTCTGCATCAGGCATTACAGCCCCATGAGTTTGCCGGAGCGGACAACGTCCGAGGACATGCCCAAGGCAGATAGGCCGTGCCACACAGCACTGCTGGTTAACGGGACTGCCTACTTTGCGGGCGCCCGGCCAAAGTGCGTGGCAATGATGGAGCGACACAAGCGAGAACAAAAGGCTACGCGAAACGGATCGGAACATAACAGACCCGAATAGTGCTGGAAGGTGAGGCAGTCCCACGAATGGCAGTCGTACACGGCGATGCCCAGGTTGCTGCAAGTGACAAGCAGCGGCGCGGCCGCCAGGATCGCGTCTATGTCCGGGTCGTCTTGGTCGGGGCACAGCGTCTCCTGCGAGGCCGCCGCCGGCGGGGACACCAGGTCGGCGTCGACGAGGAGCGCGCTGAGGACCACGCAGCCCGCCTCACTGCCACCATCAAGGCCCTCTGGAGCAGTAAGCATGGGCAAAACAACAGTCAACTCGGAGAACCTCCGGACAGGGGGAATCGACTGGGTTGGGCATGCCTACGCCCTCGCCTATACCTGGCGGTGCGGATGGGAGGCTGAACTCGGCGGGCGGCAGGGACTTTCCATCCCCGCTCTCCAGGCTCTGGTCTGAAGAGGAAAAGTGTCGTTGTAAATTGACCGCAAGTGTGAACAAACAACAAAGAAAATCAATCTAGTTCGAAAACGTCGGTCCTGGGCGTCGTCTATAAAATACGTCCGAATATCCTACAGCCAGGAACGGTTGGAATCATGCAACGGTAAACGGGGCGCCTGCGACGGCTTGGGTAGGCCAGAGCCCGCACGACACGCGTGCATGCAGAAGTTGTGATTGCCTACCCGCCAGGAGCCATGTGCCCTGTGCGACCCAGTGTCCTCACCCGGCTCCGGGTCCGGCTCCTCCGGCACGATGACGACCGTGCTGTGGACCGGCGGCCCCGCAGACACCCGCCCCAGGTCCCGCGGCGGCACCCTCAGGTCCACGGAGAAGAGGTGCAGCACGCCCCTGTTGGTGCCCACCAGCAGCCGGCCTCGGTGCGACCCGTGTCGGACGAAGTCGCAGAAGGACACGTGATGCCAGGCGCCGACAGCCGAGCGCTGGACCTGGCGGCTCTCCTCCGCGTCCCACACCTTCGGGGCGAAGACGGGGTGGAAATGAAAAATGTGACCGACAGACGATGGAGTATACGGGGCGAGCACAATCGCACATGCACCTTGAAGGTGTTTGATTCGTCTGCTGTGACGAGAAGATTTGGGACGTCGGGTGAAAAGCAGCAGGATGAAGGTGATTCGCCGGCAGGTTCAAGAGTTGCATGATGTGAGACAGCAGTGAGCACTCCACTGACATGCTTAAACACTCAGCACAATCACACATCAGATTTTTTGCGACACTAGTAGTATAGGGTAGGCTGGTTTGAACAGCAGATTAGGCAGAGGTCAGCGACCAAGGTCATAGGCTGCCTAATCTGCTGTTCAAACCAGCCTACCCTATACTACTACACTTGGGACATTGCAGGAATCAAAAAGACCAGGAGATTTTTCTTACCTGCAACTCAACCACCCATATATCACTGTACCTGCACAGTGCAAGCCAAGCGTTATTGCAGCTGATAGTACAATCAGTGATTGCTCCCAGGTCAATACCAACTAAGAGACCAGCACTTGGTGTAGTGCCATCTGTAATGGAGAGGAAGGGGGCAGAAAACTTAATTTTCTGAACGATAACGGCTTGGATATATACATGTGGTGCCTCACTGACCACTGGAATTATTCCAGTAAAATTCATCCACATTCCAGATGATAACTTTGTCATCACTGCAGGAGCATGCATATGGATTATTAGCTGTCGACACACATAGGGCAGTTACAGGCATTCGATGTTCGGTGTTGAGGACAGTCTTCTGAAAAGAGAAGCAATGCTAACAATATGCTACAACACAAAATTTTCATTTCATTTTTTGTTTTTAAAAATCCCATACCTTACACGCATCAGTCCATAGCATGATTGATGAATGTTGAACAGCGAGCAAAAATCCATTTTCGGTAGCTTCAGGTTGGCACTTTGAATAATTGGCTACTTCAGGTACAATCTCTTTAGATTCTACTTGAAAAATCATTTTGTTTGCGAAAATTGCAGTGAGCTCTCAGTTCATGTCGTCGATGTCATACAAAATCCACCCGGTAATAAGTAATTTTGAGGTTTGTCATAGCAGATCAAAGTTGATTCATTAGAGCTCTCTTACATAATCTTTCAAAGCATTATAAAGCGCCAAACTCCCTAACAAACAACATAAATTCGCGAATTTCGGTCGTCGTCTTCGGCGTAATGTTTCAAACCGCCATCATGTAAACAAACTTCAGAACAAAACAGTTGACTGTTGAAACCCCATCGCCCCCACCCACCACCCTCGCCCTCCGCCCCCCGCCCCGCCGCGCAGGAACTCCAGGAACTCCCACAACAAACGTTGCAGACAGGCGACAGAACAATCTTCATTTCTGGGTTTGCGAGGTTTGTTACCGTTAACCGACTTTGTTCTTGAACTTTTGAATACCGTACTTTATTTTTTGACCACCCAAACACTTGTCAGATTTATATTTGGGAAAGAATCCAATGAAACTTGGTCATTGTGTATGCCATAACCTAGCCAATGCATTTGTGTCAAATCCATTTTAGCAATTTATCATCAGTTCAGCTTAAATGAAGAGCCCGAAACTCTTAGATATATTTATTTGTTTTCTTATAATTCACTTGACCTTGCACTGTTTGTCAAGAAGTGCTCCTAATTTGGTAATTATTGGAGTGTTGGCATGTTTAATTAACAGTTGTTTCCAATGGTATTGCAGAGCTTTTGGTCTGTGATCGTTGAAAAAGAAGTATTTAAAATGGCACACTACAAGGGAGCGGCCAGCGAGGCTGGCCGAGCCATGCAGCTCATGAAGAAACGAGAGAAGGCCTTGGAGGAAATTGAACTACGCAAGAAGAGAATTGAAGAAGAATTGAAATTAAGTAATATTGAGAATAAGTTTGCTACTCATTTTGATGCAGTCGAACAACAACTCAAGGTACTGTTTCCTTTTATTCTTCTTCTTCTATTTATTTATAACTCATTTAAATATTGTAATTTTAAACCAAAATGTTTATGATTTTCAGAGCTCCACTATTGGTCTTGTTACTTTTGATGAGATGAAAGCCAAACAAGAAAACATTGTTAAAGAACGTGAACGCAAGTTAGCCCAAAAACAAGCTGAAAAGGATAGAGAGAAACAAAGAGCTCTAGAGGCCAAACAAGCAGAAAAAGATAGACAAAAACGACAGGTACAACCTTGTTTATCTATTATTGTATCATAGTTTTCATCAGACTGTAATTTGACTTATTTCTTATGATTATGTAGATCCAGGCTTTATCATTTAGTGTTGATGAAGATGAGGATGAAGATGATGATGGACCAAGTGTTAGCAGTAAAAGTGGAACCACAGCGACGTCCAGCGCTGATGCAGACACTGTTTCCAACATTGCTATAAAGGAGGAGCCTGTTGACCAAGACTTAATTGAACACATGGCTGCAATGCAAGAAGCTGCTGTCGATCGTCTCTTGGGAGAGCTCAAGGGTGATGTGAGTCTCCTTATCTCCACATGATAAATGAGTTAGGAGAGTTGTAGTGTTTTGTTGAATGAAGTTTTTAATTACATTTCATTACTCCTGGCAGGTCAAAGTTAAAAATGAAGATGGCGATGAACAAAAGTTTCTACCTCCAGCAAAGAAAAAGATCAGAAAAAATCCTGATGTAGATACAAGCTTTTTACCTGACCGGGAACGGGAAGAAGAAGAGAACAGGCTGAGAGAAGAGCTTAGACAGGTATAACTTGTGTTTACGTGCATTTTACTAGCTAATTTTCTCATATTGTACACATGGCTGAAGAAGATCTGTAATCCATCTTCTAAAACATGCAGGATTGGGCTGCCAAACAGCAACAACTCAAGGAAGAGGAAATTGAAGTTACTTTCAGCTATTGGGATGGATCTGGTCACAGAAGAACTGTGAGAATGAAAAAAGGCATGCGATTTCTGATATTGTCTCCTTACATTGCATTTTGTATTTGAAGTACACTGTTCTTACTAATATATTTACTTTTCTCAGGCAATTCAATTTATCAATTTTTACAAAGATGTTTGGAACTATTACGAAAAGATTTCAGTGAATTAAAAACAGTTATGGCTGACCAGTTGATGTATGTCAAAGAAGATCTTATCCTTCCTCATCATTATACTTTCTATGACTTCATAGTGACAAAGGTTTGTGGTACTGCATTACTTGCATTTTTGGATGCCAATTATTTAAGAGTGAATTTCTTGTAATCTCAAGTTTATCTTTCACAGGCACGTGGTAAAAGTGGACCTCTCTTCACTTTTGATGTTCACGATGATGTGAGAATGACAAGTGATGCAACTCTGGAAAAAGAAGACTCTCATGCAGGAAAAGTTTTATTGAGACATTGGTATGAACGCAACAAGCACATCTTTCCTGCAAGTCGGTGGGAGCCATATGATCCAACTAAGACTTATGCCAAGTATACAATCTCAGATAAGACCAAGAAGAAACAATAACTTATGTGCTATGAGCATATTGTCACGTGATATAATTTTTCAATGTTTTAACAATTGTTTTGCCAAAAAATGTGACAGCCTCCTCACCACCTTGTTCTGATTTCCCCTTTTGAACAATTATTGTTTTCTCATTTAATAGTGAATTAGCAATTGTAACTGGGCTGATTTCAGTATCTTAAAATTATGTTGCATTTGTCTCCGAGTCAGGGTGAGGAAAAGCAAAACAGTTTTAGTCATTGACACTGGTAAAGAAGAAATTGTGATTGGTTACAAGATAAGTTTCATAATTAAAACTAAACGTAGAGCCCACCAAAACTGGCATTCCTGTTCGCTCTATTATCCTCTGCGCCTGAAGAACACTTGTGACACGCAAGTCAAACGTTCGACACATGGACGAGAGAGGGAGACCATTCTAGTCATACGTGTCCATGCCCTACTCCTACACAGATGGCACTCCCAGCTGCAGCCCCGCCAGCCTGGCCCGCGCTTTGTCGATGGCCTCTAGCACGCGCGCCGTCATCCTGTCCATGTCGGTGTGGTCCAGGGGGACGTCAGCTTCCGGGGCGCGGTCTGCAGCCCTGCGATGCCGCGCATCCGTGGCCCCGCGCATGCCGTTGTTCATGGCGGCCATCATGGGCGGCATCATGGCGGGGACCATGTTCATCATGGAGCCCATCATGGAGCCCATCGCACCGGGCATGACTGTGTCCGGGATCTGCATCTGCGCCACGCGCACGCCGACGTTGTTGTTGGCCTGGCTGTTCTGCACGGCGTAGATGAGTTGCTGGGGGAGCAAAAGCCGGAGCTGTCAGTGGTCGGAGTGGGCAGGAGCGTCTCATCTCCTCGACATGTGTCTCCCACTCACCATGACGACCTTGACGAGGAAGACGGCAAACACCAGGAACGCCAGGGACATGAGCGTGCCCTCGTTGGAGGGGAAGCCCACTCCCTTGTGGCCTCTACCCTCCGCTGCCACCCCGCCCGCGCCCGAGCCCCCGGCCAGGCTGAGTGCGAAGAACGGCGCCAGGGACGCTGCGAATGTGGATGTGAATGCCAACACGCTCGGCTTTAAATTTGGTTCGACATAGCAGGCTGCAAGCCAACGAGCGCCTGCGAGTGCTGGGGTAGGCCAGCCCGCACGACACGCGTGCGCCCAGAAGTCCTGGTTGCCTACCCAGCAGTTCGCAGGCGAAAGACTTACCGATGTGACGGAGCAGCCTGTTCTTGAGGCGGCGGAGGAAGTCCAGTTTGCCGCTGACAGGCGCAGTGCTCTGCTTGAGCAGCGTCCGGTGCGCCTCCAGCAGCTCCGGAAGGGGAAAGCCGTCTGCGTCCGCGTCCTGGAAACAGGGAGAGAAGGTGCCCAGGGCGGTGACGGGGGCGCTAGCGAGTGCTCGCTGTGTACCCACCCCCAATCCCGCCTGCTTACCTCCTCGAGTGGGTCTGCCGGCGCCGCCATCCCCGGGCCGAGGGCCGGGACGGTGCCCTCCTTGTTGGAGAACGAGTCCCCGACCGTCCTCCGGATCGTGATTACGTCGTCCACGGACGGGCCGGGCATGCCTACCTGGTCTAGGTCTAGGTCTCCGGGCGGAGGCGGGGGCAGCGTGGAGGAGGTGGTGAGCTTGTCGGCGGGCCCCGGTGGTGGCGGCCCCGTCTGCTGCTGCCTCTTACCGCCCTCGGGGCCGCGGTCGATGACGGCCACCTGCACCCACTCGCCGACGGCGGACTCGAGTGCACAGGCCAGGGCGAGCGCCAGGACGAGGGCGAAGAGGGCACGAGACCTCATGTTGGGCGTACCGTCATGGCGTCAGGTCCACGTCGGCGCTCGTCCTCAGATTCCCCTACAGGTGCCCATGCTCGGTGTGACAACGACAGAGAGAAGACTGCAGAGCTCTGCAAAGCCCGGCCACGCTTAGCGGCTCGTCGGCCGTCGCCTCCAGCGCTGAGCGCGCATGGCCGGGGGCGTCACACGTGACGGACCAGGGCGACGCTAGGCGACGCTAGAGCCGTCAAGCCGTGAAGCTCCGCTTGAAACCGTTAGACGGCCAAGGGCAAGGGCAGGATGCTGGGAGCAGAGCGGGGGCACAGAGGCTGCCGGGGCCAGACTGCCTCGCTGCCCTTGCACCCCAACCCAATCAACCCCATGGATGTATTTCTCATCCCATGCCCAACCCCTGCCACAACCTGGTGTTTGTTCTGGGGCCTTTCCCCATGCCTAGGTCATTTCAGATAGATCTGTCCAGGCTCGGGGTATTTAATTTGGTATCTCAAATGGGGCCATTGTTTCCTACCTTGGTAGACCATGGGTCATTGAGGTTCATTGAGAAATAAAAATCCACAGCCGTACTTTTGAACTTCATATTTATTCACTTGATCAGATTAAATGAGAATAGGGACGATTGCCCTGGATTACAATCAGCAATGTACTTACTACACAGTACTCTAGAGAGTGCGACTTTGATATATATCTCAGTTCAGGGGCATCCTTGGTGTGGCTTACGTAGTCACAAGCTTATAAACTGCTGTAGTAAACAAGGGCTCAAGACCAGAGAAATTGCACAGAGTGTATTGGTACTTTAATAGGAATTGGATACTTAATCTCATACTTAATACATGAAAACTACAAATAATTCATATTGGATTTTTGATAAATGATGACCGTGATTGAATTCTAATTATATTGCCACACAAGGTAAATACTGATACAAAACATGAACAAAGCATGATGTGCATGGTATATGAAGGGTCTGAATGTCAGGGCAGATCATGTAAACTAATTGAACTTAATTCATTTTCCTCTCCCAATTCTATTTGCTTATCATATACATAACATGTTACACCGAAATAATTTGAAGTGCAAACTACAATTTCCTTACTGCTAATACTGAACTGGCACAGAGACTAGAACTGTTTATACAAACACACACAAATACCTGCTATCACTCTAAAAACATGTGATAAAAAAACAAAACTATACATCTAACATATAATAGAGCAAAAAATATGAATAACAATTAATGCTTCTAAGCTAAGGCAAAAGATAAAAAATGACTAGAAAAATTATCACATTAACAAAGGGGGGAACAAAGCCTACAACATCCCAAAAATAAATTGTAATAACCTAAGGCATGAATTGTGAAAAATGGCCAGCGTAGTGAACTGCACCACTCTTTTCAAAGCAGACTACTCGAGTGTACTCTCTGGGCTTAACAAAATGTAGAGTATAAATGGTTGGCTAAACCAGTAACATGGGCTCTACATGCTTCTCAAGGTGCCACTAATCATGAAGCTGCAGGTCCCTAGCATCAGTCAACCTTCTTCTTATCAGGCGGAGTAAGTCAAGAAATATTTTCACTTTGTATTAAAATTCTCAGTCCAAATAAAATTGCCATCGCGGCATAAGATTCTTCAAGACTAACTCTCAAAAGAAATTCCATGACGATTTCAATCACATTATAATATAGGTACATCTTAGAACAGCACTATCAACAGTAAACTAAAATCTAACTCTGAATTCTGAAAATGTCTGACTCATAACAAAACTGTTATTTAATTACAAATCTCCTTGAGACACTTCTCAAACTGAAACCACAGCCATCCTTCCACAAACCTTGAAGAATACAAGGGTAAGATAAAAAGTACATATTTTGTTATTTCTTCAAAACAAATGGCAAAATACTGATTTCCAAAGCAGATCTTGCCGCCATCATACAAAACAAAAAGAACTTATCACAATATAGCACTCTGCAGATGTGTTTCCTTAGATTTTACAGGAAATATCTCGTAAATGTTTTGTGATGAAAGAACAGATAATTTAAAAGGAGATATAAGAAGAGAGATATGTACTGTAAATGTTCAATTTTTAAAGTGCACTTCCTCCTCCTGCTGGTACTTTTTGTTTCAACTCCCCATCGAATTTTCATCCAAGTTATCATGTGCTGAAAGTCTCACGCTCCGCCTCTACCTCTTCTTCCTCGTCTTGATTGTCCTACAAAACAATTTGAAAAAAAAAAATATTTGAAAAAAGTATGAATTGATGAGAAGCAAACTGAATCCCTCTGCTTTCTGCTTGCTTACCGCTGTGTAAGTGACGATAGGCGAACGGTTGTAACCCGTGCCTCTGCCCCTGCCCCTGCCTCTGCCCCTGCCGAGGCGGTCCCGTATCAGGGGCAGGCAGTCAGTCTCGCGGACTAAGTAGACAACACCGCACACAAGCACGGCGATGACAAGTATGGAGAACATCGTCTTCCAGGCAGCTGGCCAACACAGAGGAAGAAAATTATTAATTTCACCGTCCATTGTCCGTACACCATGTGCTGCTGCGCGGCGTATTCCCGCTGCTCTGCCTATACTCACTCCGGAGGTGAGTAGGAGTTTTCGGGAAGTCATAGCCGGGAGGACAGAACATAGCTGAGGGCCACTCAATCACCACGTGGCACTCCGTCGCCTGCAACAGAAAAAAAAACAACGAAGTGAATTTCAGGCGTAAGCAATATCAAGTCGATACCCCACGCCGCGCGGTGGAAGTCCACACGCGTCTGACGGGTGCTGCTATCTGTGTTTGGAGGCTTGTGCCAACATGCGCCAACCTCCCCCTCCCGCCTGTGGGCTTGTAACACTTGATTCGGCATATCCTACCCCCGTGTCCTTGATTCCCATGGATCCGTCCTGCCCCGTGCCAGTAGCCTCAGGGTCCTTGGGGATCTTTCAAGTCTCAACGTAATAAAGAATTTTAAAATCCACCTGAAATTTGAAAGGCCAATTACCACGGTGCAACTGCGCATCGCAGTCTGTTCTGTCCGCCCTCCGCACGGTACACGGTGGAGTAGAACGCCACGAACGCACAGGTAGGTCATTCGCGTAACAGGACGCAATCCTGCGCAACCTGCGCTGTGCCGTACGGCGGCGGGGCGATGCGGGGCGGGGCGGGGCGCGCGGCGGGGCGAACGGGGCACAGTGGCTCCGAGCGCCCGCGGAAGGGGAAAAGGGGCGGAGGGGGAAGGGCACGGAGCGGAGGGGGAGGGGAGTGGAAAGGGGGGATAGCAAGTCCGGGAGAAAGTGGCGCGCGGGCCTGGAGTTGATGCTCTTGTGTACGACGTTCAGCAGCCCTTATGACGATAACCTAGGCGCGGCGCGGCTGCTCGGTCACCTGGGCACGTGGTCACGTCTGCCCCTCCGCTGACATCGCAGCGCCGGGGTGGGCGTGGGGGTGGGGTTTCCTCATGAGCTGCTGCACTGCTGCACATGTCGCCTTCCTTTGTTGCCGAGGTGCTCGCCGAGGTGCTAACCGCCGGCCGGCCGGGAGGCGGACACGGACTGGGACAGGACAGGCCGCGCCACGCGACACGGCGCCACGCCGCGCCGCGCCGCGAGCGCGGATTCGCACTGTGACCTTGGCGGCAGGCCGGCAGGGACAGGCCGGGGTCAGGCAGCGGGCCGGAGCCGGTTCTGGGCACACAGTGTGTTGTCCGTTCGCCGGCAGCAGCAGCAGCAGCAGCAGCAGCAGCAGCAGCAGCGGCAGTGGGTACCGTCCCGTCCCGCCGTGTTTGTCGTACAGTACGGAGTATGTTCGGGTGCGAAGGCCTACCCCTGGCCGAGCTTCGCGTCCATCCCGTGCCGTCCGGCCCCGGCCCCGGCCGGCTTCGGCAGAACTAGGCCGCATCGCAGGCCGCCGCCCCTCCGAACATACGAATTTTGAAAGGCGCTGGTCTGACCAGGCCAGGCCTATCTGCAAGCCGCCGCCGCCCCCAGCCTCACCCCTTCCCCTCCCCACCACATCCATTCCAGTCTGTGGCGGGGCGGGGCGGCGGCCTGGAATTAGCATATCTCGCCTCGCGTACGTACGAGTCGGGCGACGATAAGTCGGCGAGTCGGGACGACGAGAGTCGGCTTGCTGGCCGGGCCGGCCGCACGGCAATCCGCTCCACTTCCCAGAACAGAGCGCAGCGCCGCGCCGCGAGTTGGCCGAGAGCCCGGAGCACCGGAGGGGAGGGGCCAGGACCGCCCTCACCTCCAGCGTCTACCCGCCGCCTCGTAGGCCGAGAGCCCGGAGCACCGGAGGGGCCAGGACCACCCTCACCTCCAGCGTCCACCCGCCGTGCCGTGACCTGCGCGATTGGGCGGACAACACCTTTGGCCTTTGTGGCCCTCTTCGCGAGTTTCGCCGAAACAACAGTCGGAGTGGGTCCCAAACCTTCGGCCAGCTTCGGCCGGAGAGCCAGACACCTCGTGGGCGGTGAGGGGAGGGGGGGGGGGCACGTGACGGGCCCCGTGCCCCGGGCGGCCAAAGCACCCCTACACCCACCAGCCCCTGCTGGCCGCGGGGGAGCAAATATTGGCACTCTCCGGTGAGCAATGGGAAACCCTCCGGGGTGAAAGGTCACGCCGCCAGAACACAAACACAAGTTTTTTTGCGCGCCTTGGCCAGTTGAGCTCCAAACGGAGGGCAGGAAATTGCCAGGTGCCGCCGGGGAAAACTGCGCGGTAGGCAGCAGTGGTCAACCGGCTGCGTTCAGATTGGAACAGAATGGCCGGTTGCCTAACCAGCAGGCGGCCTCTGCCCGCAGCTCCTTCCGGTCCCAGAACGGAGAACAGCTAAGTAAGCACAGGAGAAATAAAAATTTCCCGTAAGAGACATTTTCCGGACTCTTCTGTCCAGCCCCGGAGGGGCGGTGCTGGGAGCAAACTGCCATTGGTACGGGCCGGAGTCGCCTCCCGGCTCCATGGTCCTGGTGGGTTCGATTCCCACGGGCGGTTCCCCGAACGCACTTCCCCCAGACATTCCATCTGAATAAAATTAATGTTAACAGTGCTGTCACGTGGTTTGTGAACTGTCCCTGAGCAGTATTTTTGTTTTCGAGTGTTTGGCCAAACCTTCTGGGCGTCCCGTCCCGCGCCTGTCACCCGAAGACTGCGATCTGGCTGAAAACGGTCCTCCGGCGGTATCCTGATCTGATTCTCTCGTCCTTGTCCGCACAGCACAAGCATTCCAAAGCACAAACCCCAGACCAGAATAAACACACCGGACAAGAGAGCCACTTTACCCCCACCGCCGACAGGGCGGACACGGCTCCCCACCCCTCCTACCTGAGATCGTTTTCTCTCCCGCATTGTCCCAAGCAGTCGCACTGATAGGTCTGAAATAAATCCCAAAACTCTGAAACCGCGAAGTACTGTTCAAAAAAATAAAAAATAGGTCAAAAAAACCATTGAACAATGAGGATGCACCTGGTCTAAGCTGCGAGTACCTATGCCTACCAACCACTTCACTACCAGGACCCGCCTCGACGTGTTGGTGTTGCGTTGTCGAGGCGCATACAACCGTAGCGAGGGACCCATACTGATGCTCTTGTGTTTCATGGTGGGCGCTAAGGGGAATAGGTATAACGAACAGGTATATGGGCGGGGGAGCTCCACCGAACACCACCGGGGGAGGCGGACACGTCAAGAGCGTCAAGGCCCCAGCAGGACCATGAAAAAGTGTTGCTTCTCATCAGACTTATTAGTCAGGGCAAAGGTTGGAGCAGGCTGACCGGAGTGGTTGCGCAGTTGCGCACGGCCACCCTTACTGCAGCTGCGTAAGGGTGAGGCTGTTTTAGACAAAGAAGATTTCCCAACTGCTGGCGGAGTGAAATCAGTCAGTTCACTTTCAGTTTTTAAAACTTGATTCAGAACTACGAATAAAAATGTAAATATTCCAAAAATTATAAAATTCGACTGAATTTTTTTGTGAAGTTTTTCCATTTTTTCGTGAAATCTTTCCCGTACAGCCACAGCCAGTGAAAGCCGACAATTCCCAGGGAAATTTTCCATTTTTCTTTGAAAATCATTCAACTTTTCCATGAAAAATTTCCTCATTTGCATCCCTAACTGCGAAGAGCAGCCAGCGCAGCAGCAGCACCCACGGCTCGCGGACTCATACATTGAGATTCAGACGCTTCAATCTGCCGTTGCGGCGGCAGGGGTTGTGCTGCGCCTGGCTGCGCCGCTCTCACCGCCGGCGCACGGACACGGCGCGTTTTCCGCACGGCCGCACCCTTTGTACGACTGGGTGGTCGCTATTAGCGTCACTTAGCTGCCATGCCAGGCCATGCACGGCAGGCAGGAACCCCCAGGAACCCCCAGGAACCCCGGGGTGGAGGGTGCGGCCTAGGCTGAGCAGGCCACCCTGGGCAGCCGTGGCAGCCGTAGGCAAGCTCACAGCCCTGCCGCCGCCGGGCTGGGGTTGTTATTTCAGGACGAGGAGAACTGGACGCCTGGGAGGACCACGTTGTCCACACCGACACAGCTGACTCTCTTGAGGGGGAGTCACAGAATCACGAAACGATGACCATCCCGGTGGGCGGGCGGAGGTATAATAACCACACGCGAAAAGAAACTGCAAGACAGCTGTTAGGTAAAATAAACTAAAATTATGGCAGGGGTTTGATTTTGGCCGTTTTAGCGCACGTATCTCTTTTACTTGTCATGTCTGATGTGCGTCTTACCGTGCTGCTGCCATTATAGCCCGGATATCGCAGCCATTCAATTTCATTTCCGTCCGCGTTATACTGCGACGACAACCTGGCTGCCGCGCTGGGGAGGGGGGGAGGGGGGTAGGCACGCGCCACGCGCAGCGCCGGTCAAAGGGAAAGACAGCAGGGCCGCGGGACAGAGGCAGTTCAATACGATTTGTGACGTCGATGGCAAGGCAGGCAAGGGTAAGCAGGCGGGGGTAGCAGGCGGGGGTAGCAGGCAGGGGTAGCAGGCAGGGGTAGCAGGCAGGGGTAGCAGGCGGGGGTAGCAGGCGGGGGTAGCAGGTAGCAGGCGCGTGCAGACGGCCTCCTGCGTGCAGGTCTCCGGGCGCGAGTCTCCCTGACGAGGCGCTTCCCTGCGCCGCGCCCACTTTGAAAACGGCTACCCCAGATAGTGAGTGTGAGAAAGACAAAGACAGAAAGCCCGTCCAGTCCCCACCGCAAAATGGGATGAGCCGAGCCATGAGCATGAACCCTTGGGGCAAATCCGCGACACACGGCTGGCGCGCGCCGACGGCTGGCTGGACTGGGCGTTGGGCCTGCGAGATGGGACGGGACGCGCACAACATCGGACGTCGTCCGACACGCCCCGGCCAGCCCCGGCCAGCCCCGGCCACACCCGGAAGCCAAACAACGACGCCAACCGTCCGTAATGTATGTTTTTACCCTCCGCTCATCTTGGGTGCACACATACCGCGTATATTCGCACGCATATACCACGTCACTAATCACCTCGCGTTCTCAGCCTTCCCCTCCCCCCCCCCCCCTTAAGCTTTCAACGTGCCGCCCTTATCCATCATCACTTGTGCAAACACCGAGGGCCAGTCCTTCCCAACCCGTCCCGGTCCCGGCCCGGACTTCGGAGTCGGGGTGTTAACTCAACATATCAATCTATTGATGCAGTCGTGCCCTGCCGCGCCCTGCCGCCCAACGCCGGTCGACACACACGGCGGCAGCCCAGTATGAAACGACGAAATAATGTATCAATAGGTTGGAGAAAAAAACCCACGCGTGTCTTTGAGAGACGTTCCGGAACGCAAAATCTATTTTTAGAAAGGAAATAAAAGCTGTGGAAGTATCCTCGCTGCGACTCGCCGCCGCGCTAGTGTCTGCCACCGCTACCGCCGCAGCTGCCGTCATGGGCCTTCGCTGCACGTTATCACGCGGCATGAAGTATAGTGAGATCGCCGTGGCGGAGTCGATGCCGAAATGTTCTCCAATGCTCCTTCAATGGAAATGCAGTGAAGCGGCGAGATAAAGAGAGCGCGGGCAGAAAGGAGGCAATCGAACGGACGTGTTTACTTTTGCTGCAACGTTTTGGTGTGCAGTGCGCGATATTCGGTGCACTGGCGTGCGTGTGCGCGCGTGTGCGCGCGTGTGTGTGAGAGGGGAAGGGGGGGGGGGAGGCAAATCGTCGAGAACACGCACACACAGAGGAGGCCGACGCCAAGCAGTTGTTGACGTTTGATAAGCCGGTTTGTTTTTATAATTATTGTTCCATTCGGCTTGATGTAATTTCGCAGGGAAAGCGTTTGCCCACGCCCTCGACATCGGACTGCAGCAGATGCACGGCAACGGCCCCCCCCCCCCCAAAAAAAAAAAACAGACTACCCATAAAAAAAATTCAGAGAAAAAACAGTCTTAGCTTTTCCACTGCAAATACAGATAGTTTATTACAAATTCACAGAATTTGATCCGAATCTACAAAATTTAATCAATTTGCAAAATTTAATCAATTTAATCAATATACAAAATTTAATCAATATACAAAATTGGATCAGTCCGCAAGCTTTGAGTAAAAGTTACAAAATTCTCTAAACATTTTTCAGAAACCCGAACTTTACTTAAATCCGCGCTTGCGCCGGCACACACACACACACACACACTGGAGGGGTGCGGACGAAGTGGATAGCGCGCGATGAAAAGGCCGGTCCCGTCATCTCTATCAAATATTCAGGCGCAGCGCAAACATTACCCCCGAATCTTCGCATGAATGCCCTCGCGGCGCGGCGTGTTTGCTGATCCCTGAATGACTGACACGTCGTGCGTGCGTCCAGCCTTTCGGAGCCTCCTAGACGTTAGACGCCTCGAACGCTGGTGACAGCCCAGCGCGGTGACTGCCCACGTCCGGCCCCGTCCGGCCCCGTCTCGCCGTCCCCCTCGCACGTCAAAACGGATGAGAGAGTCTGCGAGCGCGGCACAGTGGTACAGTACTGCACAGTACTGCCGCGGGACCGGAACACAAGCTATGCGCGGCTCTGATACGTGACGCGTACACCCCACGCCACGCCTAGACAAAGCAGTTGATATAAAAAGGCCCGGTCGGTGCGCTGCGGACTCCGGACCCACCCCACAGCTTTGGCAATGCCCTGCAAGCACTGCAAGCGCTGCGCTCACAAGTGGTAGGAGGAGCGAGGAGCTGCACTGCGAAGCGCAGCGCCGCAGCGACGCGACCCCGCCCCGCTGCAGACCCACGCAACCCGAGGCGGGACGCGCGTCGTGTGTTGGTGCGTATCGCGATCGGGGAGGGGAGACGGGACGGGACGGGACAGGAGGTGGGACCAGGTCTAGGCGGCAACTATCGCCTCATAATCGCCACCATTATGGATCATTTTAGCTTCCTTTGTGTGGCAATATGGAGACAGCGATAAGAGGAGGGGTGGGAGCGGGCTCACACTGTGTACTTTGGAGGCGCTACTCAGCCACTGAGGCGGGCTCCAGTATACTTCTTTAGACACCCCAACCTCCTCCATTTAGTCACAATTTGGAACATACGAATTTTTTTTTGGCCAAAAATCAGGTAAGCCCCTTACAAATTTATTAAATTTTTAACGAAAAATAAAAATTGAGTTTATTTTTGTGGTAGTAACTAACCCTTGAAGAAAAAGGTGCCAAAAAATCACACTTATACCTCTTTGATCCCTATCCTCAGATAACGGGTCCGTCGTAGAACAGCACTGGCGTAGTCCATGCTTGTCTTGTTTCCGTGAGAAACCACCGCGACGCATCAACACAACACACGACGGGCGCTTTGGTTACAGGGGGAGGGGGAGGAGGGGGGGGGGTCAGCTCTCGGAAGCAGAGGTCAGCTCTTTGTCCTATTCACACGGGGTTACGTTTTGCGTTTGGAGATTAAAATGAAGCATATTGCACACCGCGCTACCAATCCAACGGGTGCAATATTTTGCTCAAGGCAGGAATGTCGAATAAAATAACGTTCACGTCTTCAGGAAAACGATTTTTCGTGCGGATGGCATGACGTAAATTACTAGACTGCTGAACTCTAAAGTATCCGTGTCGGTCTACCGTTCATTTCACCCCCCAATACGCTGTCTCCCCCCCCCCCCCCCCCACACGCTCCTTCCCTCTGATCAAGAGACCTTTTTTTTTTTCATTTTCTCTTTAAGATATATCGATGCGACTGAATTTGTGCATTACGCCGTAACGAGAGGGGGGATAAGGGGTGGAGGGGGTCCGCGAGGCACGCTTGCGCGAGTCCATTGTGGCTAATGCACTCTGGGACGACACGAACTTGCAGTGCACCGGCGAGCCTAGGGGGTAGTTGTATGAGTCTCCAGCCCGCAATCGCCTGCCTCGCTTGCCTTGCTAATTTATATTGTGGACAGCTCCTGGGTGGTCTGAAAGAGAGAGACGTTACTGCCACACCCCGCGACGCGTTTTGTGTTTGGCAGAGTTTTTATTCTTTTTTTGCCCGGTTCCCCGTCATTTTATATTCCCCCCTTTTCCGGTTCGAGATAGATTTTTCATTTCCTCTTCACTGACACAGTGCGACTTTGAAATTCATACAGTTAGCAGCGAGGGAGTTCGATGCGCGACGCTCCCATGCTGCTGGTCTTGTACACTGCAATAAAAACTAGTTTTGAGTCTGAAATTTTGTTACAGTGTTTGGGGTGGCCATGGGCTGGGCTGGTCGTGGGCCGGGCGCTTCTGATGAGCACATGATGCGCCCGCCTTGCTCCCGGCCGGTCCCAGATGGTCTCGGTCTCATAGGCACCCGGACCGGGCTGGTCTCGGTGCTCGCCAGGTTTATGACGTGGCCAGGCACAGCAGCAGCAGCAGCAGCAGGCGGCCGCCGGGCATAAGTGTGAGCGGGGCGCGTGGTCATTGTCACGGCGGCACACTGCACAGCAGCGGCAGCAGCAGCAGCATCAGCAGCACCTGCTAAGGTTATCGCGGTTGGCCGGCCTGCTGCTGTACCCAGCCGCCTCAGGGCAGGGGAGGGGCAGCAGGGAGGGTCCGCAGGGGTGACGTCTCGTCTGGACGCGGAGCGGAGGGCGGAAACTCCACTCGTCTGCGGTGCCGTTACCGCACCCTCACGCACGCCCCCCGCGGCCCCCCGCGGCCCCCCGCGGCCCCCCGCGGCCCCGCTAGCCATCACACGCCTCGTCACGCACCCGCGGCCCACACCCGGGAACACTGCCGACATGGGAACAAGGTGACGGGCGCACTTTTTATCGACAGCAGAGGCAGCGGAGCCGGCGAATAAACACGTCGCGTGGATGCAAGCGAAGCGCGCTTGTTCATTTTCGTGATTTGATTCGCCCCGCCCCGAGGGGAGGGTGGGAGGGGGAGGGGGTGTGTCGTGCAAGGCCTTGATCGACATCCGAAAGACAGCGAGAGCGGCGGAGCTCTGGCCTCGCGAGGGGCGGAAGCGTGACCGGGCACTTTTGTCCCCCGTGCAGCAGGCTGCAGCGCGGCTCTCTCTTTCTCTCTCTCTCTCTCTCTCTCTCTCTCTCTCTCTCTCTCTCTCTCTCTCTCTCTCTCTCTCTCTCTCTCTCTCTCTCTCTTTCTCTCTCCTCCCCCTCGCGCCGCTCCAACCCCCTTGCACTACGCACCCTTATGGGGTGGACGACAAAAAGGAACCGAACGCGCCAATTACAGGCCTCGTCGGCCGTGGCCGTCCGGCCGGCCGGGAGGGCCGAGCTGTGGGCATGACGCCGTGGAGGGAGTGGCCGGGCCGCCCGATATGTGAGTGGCACTGCAAAAGCACGAGTGCGCTCCGGTGGAGCTCTCTAATTCAATCTGCCTGACAGTGCCATTGCTGGGGACCGCTGGGGAAGGAGGGCGGCGGCGGCCGCGGCATCAGCAAGGGTGGAAAAGAATGCAATTAACGTTGTTTTGCTTATGAAAACGCGCTCGCCCTCCCATTGCTTTGTCGATCGACCGCCCGCCCGCCCGCGCTGGGAACAATGTGAAGTCGGTGACGTGGCAGAGGCGATGACAACTAGAAATGTGAATTCAAGAGGGGAAATGCATACTAAACTTTTTCAGCCATTATTCAATGTTTTGTGAAATATTTCCTGTAGACGACCACAGTGTAAACTGAAAAAAACAATTTTTTTTTTTTGCCAATTTTGCCTCACCAAGGTATCAGAGCGGTGCTGTAATATCAAAGTGCAGTGTAAGAGTTCAAACACGGCGTTCACGGCACGCGGCGCCGTGCCGGGGACATACTAAAACGGTGACGGGGGAGCCGGGTAAGGTATACATATGAGCGGTTTGTAGCGTGGACGTTGGGGAGCTGGGGGAGGGGCCGGGAGCTGCCGCGGGCTGCCGCGGGCTGCCGCTGCTGGGGCACTACACGGAGCGAATTGATTCCAAGGGAACTAATATCAAATAGGGGGATTGAGGGGAGGGGCGCGACGGCGGCGGGGCGGTGGGTGCCACGGCGGGGCACCGAAAAGGATGATTCAGATTGAGAACGGGTCCAAATCCCGTTGGTCTCGGTGCGCGGTCAGGATGTCAGGTCGGCTCAAGCGGCAGCGGCAGCCGCACCGGGTGTGTCCGGAGGGCCTCCACCTGGAGTCCTCAAAGTAATACCAGGTCCAGATGAGCCTCGAGAGCTACATACATTCCGATACACGCAGCGGCTCGCCAAGACTGGCCCTGTTCCGTTCGCCTCGACCTCGAGACCGACGGCAGAGCCGCCACCGCCAGCCACCCCCAGAGAACCCAACCCAGCCCGGGGCGCCGGGCCCGGGCGGGCTGCTGGTCAGAGACCCCGGAGACGACAGCCCAGGCAGCCGAGCCCAGTTGGTCTGGTCAGGCTGAGGCTCTGAGGACCGGCTAAGAAGACGTCGCTCTGAATTAGCAGCGATTGTTCGTCAGCGCGTCATTAGCAGACGAGGATGAGCCGCGCCGGCTCGAGGCAGTGGCCCCCGCCCCGCCCCCGCCCCGCCCCTGCCCGGCCCCACCCGCACCTCGGCCCGCACCGACCCGGCGTCCGGCGTGTCCTGTGTTGTCGCTGCCCAGCTTACTGGCCGGGTACACATTGTACACTACGTTGGGGGCACGGCCATGGACACGGCCACGGCACGGCGGCGAGTGCTTCCCGTTTCCTTTGCACTCTATAATTCCACGATTCTCGATCCTGAAACACGCACGAGACATTTCTCATATCCCGGCAGTATGTACGACGCGCAGGCCTGCTCACCCTTATAGTCGTGCCACCATTACCTTCCTCGTATACATCCGCGCTGTGGTTACGCAGACGTGATTTTTCATACGTGCTGTTTATCGTTCAACCGTTCAAGTAGTTCGCGATGTAAAGTAGTTCGCTCTTCAAATCGAAGACATTATGGAACGGCAATTGTCCCCTCTTAATTTCGCTAAACTATGCACTATGCGCATATCTCCTAATATTCTAGTGGGATACCATTGGGAAGTCAAAGACGATGAGTTGTGTTTAACCAAAAGTTTTCACCGGCTTCGCGTTTCGCGCTCTTTACGTCCTTCATGAAGAATGAGAAATATATCATTTACAGTCACGCAAAGTCGTCGCGACAACGCACGTCTTGAGGAACTAGGCGGTCGTATAAATCTAACATTTATGCATGAAGAAACATAAAAATCATCTTAGTCTATGTTATAAAGCACATTGCATCTGGTGGGCTACCTTAATCAATATGTTATTATTGCAATATGTAGAAATTATCAGATTTAGTGACCGTCTAACTGATTCGTCGTCATGCAGTCATGAGCTGGGCGATTTGATAAAACCTTAATTTCAGCACGAGAAAAAATAAGAGACACCTAAATTAGTGTGTGAAAGCATACTACATCTGTTGGGGTACCTCTCTTTCCCCATCAAAATCGGATACTGTGAGAAATCATGACATTCTCGCCACCATACGCCGAATTGCCAACGCGATCTAAGCAACTGGGCGATTTGATAGCGCTTATATATGTGCATGAAAAATAAAAGTAATTACTCAGGTCGATGCAGTAAAGAATTCTACATCTGGTGGGCTACCTCCCATTCTCTGTCATGCAAGAGTTCTTTAAAAAATTCAGGCAAACCGGCGAAAAAACGACCTGAGGGACTACTTTCAGGAAAGTAATCGTGGGCGAACTATACCACGCAGAATTCTGCCCGCACGCATGTGTAACACATTTTCCACGCCGTGCGTCGCGTCCTGGTATGACAAATCGCGCGCGCAATAACGATTCATTTCTTTCTCATCCCTTGAGAGAAGGAAAAAAATATCAGCGTATATTTGGCATCCGATTAATGACAGGCACCTTATCACTCACACGTACTAAATGACTTAGGCGATGCTGAAATTCATAAATCATATCCGATTATCCTCTTTCCCAATTCGTTCGGTTCTTCTTTTTTTCTCGTGTGTCCGAGCGCGTCACCAAACGTACGGACGGGAATGAGAGGTGATACGAAACTGCAGCAGGAAGCGAATACGCAGCCTGCGATCGGGAACAATCCCCCCCCCCCCCCCCCCCCGGGCTATCGGCGGGGTTTTCATCGCTTTTTCGCGGCCAGATGACGTTGACGTATCAGAGTGTCGTTGTTATGACATAAATTCAGGACTTCATCACCGATCACCACCACAGCAGCGGCCATCGGGAGAAGCAGGGGATGACAAAACGGGGGCAGGCGAGCCCGCAGGCCGCAGGGACCACGGCAGGGACCGCAAGGGCTCCGTCTCGTCCGCAGGGGACGGGGACGCTAATCCACCCGTACATCATTCGGTGCTCGCCGCCCGCAGTTTGGGGGGAAACGTTTCTAAGCCTTGTGCGAATAAAAGAGGCGCGGAAACGTTTCAGGAGGGGAAGACGTTTTCCTGGCCGAACCCCGCCGTATACTGACCACGTATATCTGCTCCAGATAGCGTGCAGCTCCCGGCCTCTGGCGCCAGCCGGCGCGTGTCTCATGGTTATCCCGGCACACATTTTGTCGGACCCACGTTATAGGTTCGGGTTTTGAGGCAAGCAGAGGGGAAACAAATTAATAGTGGATCTCGACGGAAAGGCGCGGGCACCGCTAGCAGCCAGCCCCCATTCAAAGATCATTATATGTACAAACCGCGGATCATAGTGAAAAAAGTGAAGGTTCGCGTGACAAGGAACGGTTTGGACGTCGTAGACACACACAAGTACGACGCCGGCCGCCCCGCCCCCCGAGGCCTCCGCCGGCCTCCGCCGGCCTCCGCCCACCCACATGGGGGGATAGGGTCCCTCTCTCCCGTCTCCTTTCTGCCGGCTTCCAGCCGCGCCCGCCATCATCACACAGGCGCATCCCCCCATTACTCTTATCCACACAAGCGCGGACAATGTCCGTTCGTGTTCATTCCAAACCAATAAATATAAATATTACTGCCGGGCCACGGGGCAAAGATGCACCCCGGGCCGCGGCCTCTCCACCCCACCTAGGCAGGCGGCAGCCCCGCCCTGCCCCGCCCTGCCCCGCCCCGTGCACGCGGTCACAAGTCGCCGCCCTCCTCGATTCGTGTTCCGATCGGAAGCAGTTTCCGGGTTCCGGCTGCTTCTGGGGTGGGGGCGGCTGGGGTGGCCGGGGGTGAAATGAAATGATGACGGCTCCGCCGAGGCAGCACGGCCCGGCGGGCCCAGCAGGGCGGCGCCCGGACGAAAGCACGCAACTGCCGCTCGGGCTCCACTTGGCTGCAGCGGCTGCAGGACACACCGCACAGGGCTGCCGAACCGATACCAGACGCGTGTCGTGCGACGGAAACATTCAGACGCGGCACGGCGGCGAGACGACCCACGGCATACCGGGGGACCGTTCCCAAATGACGTTTGCACCCCCAACGACTCTGGGGTTGGTGCGACGAGCAATGCTCTGCTGTCGTGACGAATACTTCGTTCGTTTTCGGTCACGGATATCTGTGACGACGACGACTTTCTCTGGTAATCGTTTTTCATATTTAGCCAGAGGATTTGTCGTGAACAAGTGACGATAAATATCTTAAACGTGGTTCGTGGACGGTCCCTGCCGCCCGGGGCACGCACGTGCGGCCGCGTCCCTTGGGTGCGAACGATATCGAAAGCTGCGAGAGTGTGTAAGTGCACTTTGAGGACAATTTATCATCTGCCGGCAATTAATTAGTGCGTGAGCCATTGGTCACGCATGTAGCCGTGTGCAGCGAATGTCATGCATGTGCGTGCACTGTGCGTGTGCAAAAGGGACATATTCGGTACATCGAGCAAAACGTTTCCGCATACTAACTGCCTTCAGGGGTCGAAATGAACCCAATGTCGCTAAAAAGAGCGCAATAAAAACGGGTGCAGTACCTAGAGAGGCCCAATGCCTTTTTAGCCCGTCCCGACACGTTTCTTTAGAAACGGCAGGAGCCGGGCTTATAGTCTGATGCCGACTGTTTGTTCGTTCGGGCGGACGTGTGTACGCCGACTTATAGTTCACAGAAAAACTTCAAATTTGGAGGATGACTGAGGAGGATCGGCCAGTGGTCGCGGCCATCATATGAGTTCATGTGACAGTTTGTCGGCCAGATTTAACAGCCAACAGTAAAAGTTCACACCTCTGGCCTCACACACGGGGACAGTGGGGTGTGTGGTAGCTCTCCTTCCCCCTTCGCATTTCATTGCAAATGTCACCGCGCGCCTCGCCGAGGGAACGGCAAGGGTCGTCACCCGGGGGCGTCCTCATGCTATCACAAATGGAGCAAGCGGCTGACATTTACGACTCGACAACGAGGGCCGATGAAAGGCGTTGAAACTCCCCTATCCAATACAAATCCACGGGCATCTCCCGCTCTCCATTTTCCCTCAATCGGGGCGAATCGGGGTAAAATGTGCGCGCGAAACGTAAGGAGGAGCGCAAGGCAGCGCCCCCTGTAATGCTGTCGGAGACGTCCCCACTCGAATTCCGAATTACGCCTGCAGAGGGCGCACACTCGAAATCAGCCAAATCAGCTCCGCGGGGTTTCATCTCGTTACAGCGCCGCGCCGCGCCGCGTCAGGCCGCTAAACTGCTCGCTTAGCCGCCTCTTCTCGGCCCGGCGGGGGGTGGGCTGGGGCTGGGTCCCTGGCGGAGTCCCTGGGGGCCGCAAAGGAAAACTAGACAGCGGACACCGGCAAGGGAGAAATTTACGAGCGAAACAAAGACGTACGTCGGCGGTGTCCGGGAACAGAACCGCGTACCCGGCCAGCGGCCGCGCCGCAGCTGCCCCGGACTCTGCCGCGGGCCGCCGCGACGCACTACAACAAGGGGTTCGAGTGCGAACACAGCGGAGCGAAGCAGGTCCGGTCCTCTGGCGGGGCGCCCCCGGCCCCGGGAGTTATAATAATACCGAGCTAATGATGGCCCGATCAATTTCCATCACAAAGGTCTCCTGCTCATCCTGGTCGGGGCCGGGCCGGGTGCTGTGCAGTGCCGTGCTGTGCACTGTAGCGTTTTGCTCGCGTCCGACCCCAGCCAGAGCCACCCTCCGCCGGCCTGTACTACTTTGGCGAGCTCGGAGCGCGGGGACCGCTCCGCGCATGGCCAGGTCGGCGTCGGCGTCCCCGCAGCGGCCGCGTCACGGCCCAGATACAGATACGGGGGTGCGTGGCGAATCACCCCCCGCGGAGACGCCCTCCCCTCCTCCCTCCCCGACGGCTCCCCCTCGACACCTTCCTGGGGGACTGCAGCGCCGGGACCAGGGCGAGTAGGATACTGCAGTTGTTGCAGCAGCGACGCGCCCCGTGCCCGGATAGGTACGGCCGGGAAGTTGGGGGAGCCGAAGCAAAGGCACGGCGTAATTAACAAAGGGATAGAAAAGTTAATACAACGTCCCCACCGGAGGAAAAAAATACCAAATAAACGGGACTGCTTTAATTAGGGGTCATAAAATTAAAGAACGACACTAAAACACTGAGTTACCAACACGAAACAAAAAGGCAGCACACCCTGTACATTGCTTATCTCAAATGCAAAGATTTGTTCCAGGAATACGTCCATGCCTTGGCCGTGCCCGCGTCCACTCCGCGTCCCAATGTCAGTGTCACATGGAGGCTGTACATCGGTGTGACATGCAAACACGGCAACGCGAGCGCTGCGCAGTCTGACGACAGAGGCCCGCCAAGTTGGCAGCGAAACAGAGATTCCAGAAGCAGTGCGGCAGCTGGAGGCTGGCATAGGCCAAAAGTGTATGGAAGAAGAGACTGGAAACGATGGAGCATAACCTTACCGGGTTTTGAATCATTCTGATTCCCCGGCAGACTGCGTGGTCGAAGAGCGCGCGCACACACACGCACACACACACAACACACACACACACACGCGCACGGCTCATACGCGCGGCATCTGGTGCAAGTCAAGCACATAACATGAACATGAGGTGAGGATCATGGCTCGCAATTATTCGGTTAATTGACGTAACTTTGTCGAGTCCGCCCTGTGATTACGACGTGTGGACCCTGGTCCGGCCAGGTCCCCGGCCCGGCCCCGGCACCCTCATGGGAAGATGCCCCGACCCGTCCCGGGCACCCCGTTGGCCCGCGGCTGGCTCTGGTGCAGGGATGGTGCCCCCCGCGGACTGGCCCGGCTCCCCTCGGGCTGCCCAGCGGGGGTGCAGCCCAGCACAGCCCAGCACAGCCCAGCAGAGCCCAGCGGAGCCCAGCTGCTCAACCCCACCTGAGCCACTCCGCGATCTCACTCAATAGCGGTCCCTTTGTCAGCAGCCGATTATAGTGCCCAGCACGCCCGGCACTGCTGCAGAGCAAAGCGGAGCCTAAAGAGCGTAATATGGATGACACACGCGGGGCGCTCTAGGGTGCGCTCTAGCATGCACTAGCGGGGCAGGGGGAGCTCCTGAGCGCTGCGGTGCACGGCCCCGCCTAGAGCGCTAGCCCCGCCACACACCCGCATATCACACATGTAAGCATGAGTGGGACTCGAATATTAAGGGCACCGCCGCTGCCGCCCCCCCCCCCTAAATCATGCTCCCCACATACTATCACAGCCCGCTTGTGACAGCCGTGCGGCGTCCAGCCGTGGCAGCCGGCCGATAGGACTGGGGCCCACAGGGGCCACAGGGGCCGCAGGGCCGCAGCCGGACAGGGGCCGCTCACAAGCAGCCTGACGGGCCACGGCGACGTAGTCAGACCACACCGTCGTCACCCGCGGTCTTTCGACACGAGAGATCGCTCCGCCAAAATAACAAAAGCACTCCATTCCGGAAGGAATAGACACCCCGCGCTCGAGCGCCTACGCACGGAATTGACTTTTCGTCACTCATGGACGGCCCCTTAGAACACTGTGGGGACCGGGCCGGTGATTACTATGCAGCCGGCAGAGCAGCCGCCGTCACCAGCGGGCGGGAGCAGGCGGCAGGCGGCAGGCGACGACTTTGTCATACTCTACAGGCTGCACAGACACGACACTAACGTCCTCCGTCCTCCACGGCCGTCCTGATAGGATGAACACTCTGCAGACCACCAGACCAGAGCCCGGGCCCCGGGTGCCAGGCCGGGCCGGGCTCAGGCAGCCACAGGGCCACAACCCGGCAGCGTCTCCCGCATCCATCATTATTGTTATTATCGTCGCGATCGGGAAACCAGCGTTCGGACGGACGCCTCACACGCCTCGGCGACGTAGGGGGCGGCCGGGCGGCCGAGCCACAGAGCACAGCGGGCAGTACCCGCCCCGCAACCCGCAGTCGGACACAGGCGCGGATCCAGGGGCGGCTCTAGGGGGGGGCGATGTACCGCTTTCTGCCTACTTTCAGGCGGATTGTAACGCGAATTGCCTACCTTTCGGGCGCCCTGCGGGCGCCCTAGGGGGGGGGGCGATCGCCCCGTCGCCCCCCCCCTGGATCCGCGCCTGGTCGGACATGTCAGAGCCAATGGGCGCTGCGCTGCGAGTTCGGCAGAGCTAGGCGCGGCTGGCGGCCAGTCCGCGTCCAGCAGCAGCGCTCTCCCCGTGGATAGCGGGTGACAGGTGCCACCGCAACCACCGCTGAGTTGTGTCGCCGCGTCGCCGACCTGGTTTCGCGTCGTCACCACACACACACACACACACACACACACACACACATACATACGGCACGGGTCCCGCTCGTCCCGAATCCGGCTGGTGCCGGCTGGCCGCTGCGCGCTGGTGGCCCTCCACTCCCGCTCAGAGGTCAGCACTATACCAGCTCTAGCAGCACGCCCGGCCTCGGCCCCCGACCGCTCCCGAACAGTGAACACGGTCAACTCGGACACTTTATATTAATTTGAATGCCATTAAATATAGCAAGCGCTGGGGCTGTCCGGTTTTTCCCACCGGGACAGGCAGGAGGCCGAAAACGTCCGAACCGCACTGGTACTAGAAGTCCACTGCAACTCTTCGCGGCCTGTCAAGTGGTGATCGATCAGGACGAGGACGACTGACAAGTGCCGACGCAGTGGAATAATTTTTAATTTTATTAATTTGAAGTATTAAAGTGAATGTAAGCAAAACAGAGCCAAGGGTGCTCTCTAGGCTGGTGCCCCTTGTTTTCCAGGATATTACTCCTCTCAGGCCCCCTCCCCTCCCCCTCCAACGATGCGGTCGCCCCCCCCCCCCCCCCCAACTGTCTACTGCGCCGAGCAAAAGTAGTGCCACCTGTTTGACGAGCTCCGTTCCGTGATTATTCTGTTCGTGGCAGATTCCTACCACCCGCGAGCCTTCGGCTGTCACAGGCCCACGCAGGACGCTAGGACAGCCGGGTCGTTGGGCTTACCAACACTTTCGTCTCCAGTGAACTACAGTGAAGCTGGAAGGAAAAGCAACCGGGGCGCTTCTTTCAGCTTTCTGTAGGCGCGCGACTGGCGTGGACGTCGTCGCTACATTCTTTTAGAAAACTCCTTTCAAACTCCTGTAAACGCGCCCGGAGCATGGCGGCGGGCATCCCTGCCCGAGCCTCATATGTAACAGGCTACTGTACAAAACACTCCTGTGCCTGGAAACGCCGTGCTGCCAAACTCGGCGCACTCCAATTTCTTGCGCTGCGTCCCCCCGAGTCCTCTGTCTGTCCCCTTCTGGTTCGGCAAATAACGTGTAAGCGTGTGTGAGAAAACTCGCCATTGCGTTGTGGTCAATGCCCCCCGGCCGGGCGGTTAGAGGACGACGCATCCCCGCCAAGGTCACCGCTCGGTGCACTCATGGCAGTACTTAGCGAGCCGCGCACTAAGACACCACTCCCACTCCTCGCCCTGCCCGCCGCAGCCGCGGTCAACACAATGAAGTCAAGTCCACGCGACGACCGGCGACGCGCTGCGATGCGCCAGCACCAGCAGTTCGCGCCTGCGCCTTGCATCTCGCAGATCTGCTTCCAAACAAGAAGTGTTCGCCGGCCGCGGCGATGTTTTAATGGCTGCCGGGATATAATGCATGGCGCAATAAAAATCTATGATTGTTCGGTGCACATTTTCACGGCGTTGGCGATCACGTTCTGTCCGCGATGTGCGGGATGCACCGCGCGG
This sequence comes from Odontothrips loti, assembly GCA_038380765.1. Lineage (NCBI taxonomy): Eukaryota > Metazoa > Arthropoda > Insecta > Thysanoptera > Thripidae > Odontothrips > Odontothrips loti. Next base: position 12,421,348 of record CM076245.1, read on the forward strand.
TAGGAGCCGAGCCGAGCCGAGCCGAGCCGAGCCGAGTCGAGCCGAGCCGAGTCGAGCCGAGCCGAGCCGGCCAGCCGACCCCACTCGCTGCTTATCGAAGCAGACTCCCATCTCGTCGGGTGGGAAATGATACTATATCAGGATCACACAAGTTCAAGTTCAAGTTCAAGTTTGACGCGGAGAGACATTATTCTTTTGCCGTTCATCGGAGGTATCGACATCGTATTATGTGCCTCCGCGATTTTGTAAAAATCGGAGAAACACGACTTCGACGTCGCTGCGGTAAACGGCAAAAAAAAAAAATTATTCTGTAGATAACACGTAGTATTCTCGAGACAAGGTAGAAACAGTAAATCGAAACTTGCAACAAACAAGAGAAGCAACATGCTAAACGTGTACAGTATATAACATTTTATTTTTTTCGATGAGGGAAAAAACTTGCAAATATGCCACTTTTCCTTATCGCCCCATTGTCGCCCCCGGCCCCGCTGCCCCGCCCCTTGTGTTTCGCGCTCCTTGGGGCCACTGGCTTATGGAGGTTCCATCACTACACAGTACCTGGCGCCAGTACGAAGTAGTACTTCGGGGCATGTCATGTCGCTGACAGCTTTCCGAGACCAGCCAGCCGAGCGGAGCGGAGCCGAGCAGCCGCGAGGTGCACTTGTCATTAGCGGCGGAGCCGAGCCGGAGCCAGTCGCCAGCATCCCAATCCCAAAAGCCGTCTGGTCTGGGCGACAGCTAGCAAAATGCGCGTCCGAGAACAACAGAACTGGATACTATAATATTCGAGAAAACGAAACGCTCGTCATAAATTGGCATCTTTCGGGGACAATAACACGATATTTACAGTCGTTAATTGGGGGTCCACAAATAAGGTTTACGCCTCTCGGCTCGGTGCGTAACACGCGAAATGCTTCTTTTCAGATTTATTATTTTTTGCAAACGTATTATACACGCATTGCGCTACGAATTTACGGACGGTCCCTTGTACACACACACACACACACACACACACACACACACACACACACACACTGCTGGAAACGGGAGGGCGACGAAATGTGGGCATACTGGCGATGAGGCCGGACATGCGGCGTCGCAGGTCCGCCGCCGGGACGCGGCAGGGCCAGGGTAGGCGAGGGGTGAGCTGAGTGGCATACAGCTCAAGCAAGGGCCTAAACGCACGAGGCGAGGCGATAGCCCTGGCCACCACACGGCGGCCGCAGCGCAGCACACCGGCAGCATTAGCATGACAAGCGGCGCGACAAGGGGCCCAACGCGGCAGCGGCAGCCGGCAGCGGCAGCCGGCAGCGCCTCTAGTACTCGCCCTCACACCTCACGTCAGCTCGCTGCCACCGCTGCCACCGCTGCCACCGCTGCCGTGATGCGGGAGTGAGTGCACCAGCCACGCCGCGCCGCGCCGCACATCCAATATGAGATGGAAAGCCGCGGTGCCGGTGTGTACGCTGAATGAGGGAATTTTGGTAACACTATCACCATCGCTTGAGCCCCACGAAGTCCACAGTCCACGGCGTGACCGAGTCGGGGGGGTGACCGCCCCCTGTGGACCGCGGCTGCCGGCCGTCCAAACCGTCCCCGTTGTCGTGGCCAACGGCCTCTGGCGGCCGTTGACGGGGTCCGGGGGCCTGGGGCTCCGTGACGGGGGCTCCCGGGGAGCCCACGGGGTTGCGTCCTGGGGCCATGTCAGGCCGATCAGCCGGTTTGGCCGGTCCCGGCTGCGTCCTGCCCTGTCCAGTCCCGCGGGCCGTCCTCCGGCGCCCCCGCCACACCCGCCACCGTCCGCGGAGAGTCCGGCGGGGACGTTAAGGACAGGACACGCAGTTATCGGGGAGATTTGCCAAGAAAACTTGGCGAAAGCACGTTCACGTCGTGGCCTGCGGCCATCTTGAGGTGGCCCGAAGTTGGCCGCCGAGCCGATGGTGCGGAACCAGATAGTCGCGCGACAGGCCGGCGTCCTCACGACGGCCACGGCCGAGCCCACGGCCTCCACGTAGGGGTGCGGGGCTGCGCCGGGGCGGCGGGCCTCACCCACGGCAAGGGGACGTTCACAAATTGCACAACACCTCTACGACGGCGTTCTAATCAGACCGCTCGTAAAGCGTGTCCCCGCCGTCCCCACCCCCTTGTCAAGCGCAGAATGCTTCCCTACAGACGTTATTCTCGGCCACGGAGACGGCGTTACGTAATTCACGGACGACTCTCTAATAGCGCCCCTCCCCTCGCCATATCAACGGCCTTCAAAGGCGGTATGCCGATCAAACAGCTATCCCGTTAGTGCACCCTCCCCCTGCCGAGCCGAGCCGAGCAAAGCCGAGCCGAGCCAAGCCGAGGCAAGCCGAGCCGAGCAGAGCGCACCACGGCCAGCCGTCCGTCTGCCCTCGTGTCGCTGTCGCCCATAAAGTAACCACGGCTGTGTCACCAGAGGGTTTATCACGCTATTACGTAATTTTTACGAGTCCGCGCCGCAGCCAGCGCGTAGCCCCCGGCCTATACGGTTGTCCTCTCACGCTGCAGTCGCGGCAGTCGCTGCAGTCGCGGCACCCTCCCCGCCAAAAAGAGCCCGCGGACCTTTTGTTTCCACTGCGGCTGCACAGCACAGAATGGCGCGCACTGCAGCCACTGCAGCATATCGAACGAGATCGACTCCGCCGGGCACCGCCGGTACGGACGGGGCACCCGCGCGGGTCACAGGTCACGTCGCGATTTCCATAAAGCATATCCGCCGGCGTCTCCTCGATATACTGTACAACTAAATGGCCGAGGCTGCTGATTGCTGAAAAAACCTGCGGCGATACAGTACGTATGTGGGTACATACGTACGCCTACACCGAGGAATCCCCGTGCCCCGTGCGAACCAAGCGAGGCGACGAAGAAAGTAGTACTCGTTTATGACTTCGGGCACACCGAGCCCGTCACGGCCCGGCCCGGCCCGTCCCGCCATCCGACACCGGCAGTCCAAGTTCCGTCCATCGCCCCGGCAGTGCTCCAGCTCCACGCGTTTGCCGCGCCCCGCCCCGCCGCGTCTAGCCGCGATGTGATGATATGCACGACGGAGGGCCCGGCCTAGCAGCCCGGCCGATGTGACGTTGGGGTTTTTGCGGTTTCCAGGTTTCCGGCCTGGATCGTAGCGTATTCAGGCTCGAAGCAGAATCACTATGCGCACGTCTGCCAACTTACTAACCGCGGGCTGTGGAGGTGGCTGAGGTCGCTTCTGCGCGACTCTGATTCGCGCCCCAGCAGTCTACAGTTCAGGCTGCTCAGGCTGGGCTGGGGAACGTGGCTTGTCGCTTCGCTTACTCCAGCCCCCCCCCCCCCCCCCTCTCTCTCTCTGGTCACGTGTTCGGAACCAAAACACGTCCCAGGCGAGGAGTCCTCACGAGTGATGTGTATATACTCATGCATGTGCCCCACCTGAGGCCCCACCTGAGGCCCCACCTGAAGCCCCACCACCACGCCGAGCGTCGCGCGGGGGGAGGGGGAGGGGGGGCCTTGACCTCGGTACGCAAACATACGCACACAGGTTCGCCAAAATAGGCATAGCGGGTGGTGGGGCCTCTATGCTCTAGGCCGGCCTGGTTACTCAATGGGCCGCGCTGCTTCAGTGCCGGTGCGGTGCCTGGTCCGGCCGGGCCGTTGATCGACCATCGTCCATCGGCACTTGGATCGCCTGATCCCTGATCTCCGTGCGTCCCAGACCCGGGGCAGACTTCTCTTGAAAAATCAGTGTACAATGGCCAAAAAGAATGAGAAAGAAAAATCAAAAACGTCGAGAATACGACATAACTTGTTCAATAAATCTGAAAATTGCCACAGAAAAATCAAAATAGTAGAGAGAAAACAAAAACAGAATGCAAGTTCAAACCGATAGATATTATATTTAGAACAATCGATTTTTTGGCGAGGGGAAGGTCAAATAAAATCAAAAGAGTCAGTTCAATCGGTGTACTACATCGAGAAGGAGCAGTACTAATGCCCCTCGCCCGGCCCCAGCTGTGGAGGGCCGCCGACAACAACACCGTCCCCATGGCGCTATGCCCCTGTGGCCCGCGGCCCGCCGCCCCCGGCTCCTACCAGACAAGACCCACGCACTTGGCTGAAGTCTGCGTGGCAGCTGTGCGGAGAGAAAGACGGAGCGGGTGGGGGAGGGCAGGGGTCAGGCGGGGCCAGGGCGGCCAGGGCGGCCAGGGCACAACAGACAGGCGGCCCGTCAAGCCGAGCCGAGCCGGTCGACTCGCTCGACTCGTCGACCCACCTCGCTCACCCTCCCTTCCCTCCCCGGCCCCGTCCCGGACCACGGCCGCTCGCCGCTCCCGGCCCGGCCGGCCCGCACCTCCGCGCCGCTGCCCCGCCGCCGCCAGCCGCCACCGCCGCACCGCGCGCCCGCGCCAGTCGCGTCAGGACCGTCGAGCTGCGAGGTCTGGAGCCGTGCGTCACGCTCCCGTCTACGCCATTGTCACGTCACGTCACGTCTCGACCGCGACGCGACACAGTTGACCGTCGTCGACAACATGGTGCCCAGTGCAGTGCAGTGTGACCGTGTGTGATATCAGTGCAGTGCGGACGAGAGAGTGTGTGTGTGCGTGTTCACGGTCGACCCGGCCAGTCAGGCCGCGACGCTACGCCGCAGCGCCTTGCGACCCCGGGATCCTTCTGACGGCGGAGTCCTGCCGAGTCCTGACCTTGCTGCCGCACTGCGGCTCCTGGTCCAGCCGCCTCGCCCCGCCCCGCACCACAGTCCACCGCACCGAGGCAGACAAACGTCAGGTGAGTAAGAGAGGGACGGAGACAGAGATGGAGAGAGAGGGAGGGGTCTGAGACTTGGAATTCCCGTCCCATCCCCCGGTCCCGGCGCAGCCACGGCGCAGCGCCACTCCTCGTCTAGCCTAGACGGCCTAGGCAAGACAGGGGCCTAGGTGCGTGCACGCGCACTGCTCGCGGTGCTCACGCACTGGGGGCCGTGGCACGGCACCCACCTCACGCACTAACTCACACTCACACGCCGCGGGCTGGCTAGACAACCCGCCTCGTCGCTCTGTCCGCCTGCGGCCTACCCCGACGGCGGCGCCGAGACGGCCCAGCCCAGCTGAGCTCGGCCCGGCAACGTCTGCTGCCCGCGTTCGGCAGTGGAACAGGAAAAAGAGACAATGCAGATACACACTTTGGGCGTCTCGGGTCGGATGTGCCAGCGATGATGAGTCACACATATACACACACCCACAGACATGCGGGACACGCAGGTTCAAGGCTCGGCAAACGGCGAAGTTCAATATCGATGCCGCGGTTTTCCGGGCCGGACTGCGTCCTTTTAAAACCCTGCGGCCTCTTCGCTATGCCAACGTCATTCAACCCAGCCAAAGATCTTGCAGGCCAACGACACTACGAGACGAGACATATCTACCGGCGTCCGGCTAGAACCCTTGGTCTATTGATCGCGGTGCAGCTGAGCCCACCCAGGGGCCAGTCCCAATTTCCCCGTGTCCGTCATTTTTATTTGCTGTGTAAGCGAGTTAAGTCCAGGCTTGTTCCCCGAGCGTTAATCCCGAATCGTGGTAACACTCCACACACTACCGAGTACGGCAGCTGCTGGCACAGCTAGGCACGGCTATCGCAGTCCTCAAACTCGGCAGTGAGCGGGAAAAACGCGCCTCCCGGGGCAGCGGGCGCAGCGGGCCGAGCCGACGGGGCGGATCCGGGCGGATACCCCGGCATACCTGCTCACCTTAATTTCAACTCGAGTTTGTCCGTGTATTTACACAACGCGTACATACGTACTCCACTGCTTCCGCTGCAACTGGAGTACAATTTCTTACTCCAGTGCTGCACTGGTCCTGTGTGCCTAGCCACACGCCCGGCCCCGGCAATACCGCCCGCATTTAAATCTCCCACCAGACAGTGGCCGGAGGCGTAAGATTCGCGGAAACAGTAATCACGCACAAGCCGAGAAACGTAGTTTACGTGACGGACGGCTGATGCTGATGAGCTCAGGTGGTTCTGGTCGGCACAAAAAGATCGAGAAATGTACATGTACTGTAGCTTCTGGCGGAAAACTGTCCGAGATTGTCACAATTTCATAGCTTCATCAAATTAAGATTTTTTAAATTTTATTTTCATTTGTGTTTTTTTGTCATTGACCGAGCTTATTTACACTTCGCCTGATAATTGATGGTATTTTGACTTGCGGCCAGACCGAACTTCTCTCCGTGATGAGCCGGCCCGGGGGTTGGGCCCCGGGGGGTTGGGGTTCTGCCGTCGTTATTGCGGTGTGGCCGCAGGGCAGGGCTGCTGTAGGCGGCTGAGTGACCACCCCGTGCCCCCCCCCCCCCCCCCCTCCCACATAAAAATAAGGAAATCGGACATTTGTTGCCGGTTGACCCGCCTTTTTGGTATGGAATTCACCTTCTTCCGCTGCTGCTTTCCAGTCCCAGTTCGCTGGAGACGCCACCGCAGGCTCTCCCCCCCCCCCCCGGCCTCAGAGGCTTTCCTGTCCATCCCGCAGGCCGCAGGGTGACGGGCGGCTGACCCAGGGTGCCCTGCCCAGGGTGCCCTGCCCAGGGTGCCCTGCCCAGGGTGCCCTGCCCACCCCGTTAGCAGCCGTTCCCTCACGGAACTGCGATCCGATGGGCAGCATATGTGTTCCCTGGCGACGGCAACCCGACCGGCCCGGCGGGGTTTATCGGCCGCGGTCCGCCGGCGCGCTCACTTTTCCTTCCTCAGTTTTCGCGAAACCGCGGTCCACCGAGGACTGTTGGAGCCCTCAGGCAGGTCCCTGTCCTGCGCTTTGTGTCGTCGTCAAGCTCGCTGGCACCAGGACGACACGGGCGACACGACTAAGCTGGCACGGCGCGGCTGTGCTGCACTGCCGGGCCCGGCCGGGCCGAGCTAAGCCCTGCGGCCTGCGCCCGACTGGGTCGTGGGTAGGTCCTGCCAGGGGTCGTGTCTTCCGAGAATGTGCCACACCACGACGACTGCCCTGACACGTGAGGGTGGAGTTCACTGCCCTCCAGTCGCCGCCCCGCGCCGCCCTGTTCTGCCGTATCGCGGCGGCTCGGTGAAGGGGGACAGCGCCAGCAGTAACACACATACACATTCACAGTCCCCCAGGTCGGGCAACTGGCTCGCCCCCGCCCCGCCGCGGCCAGCCCCGACTGCCCTGCCCCGGCCCAATAAGGCAGCCGAGTCTGCCTGCAGACGGGGCCAACTTTTGTCACCCCTCAAACTTTTCTGGGGCAGGGAAAGGCACCCATCGGTTCGCGGCTTCGCGGCCCGATCCGGCGGCGGCAGCGGCGGCCGTGCCCTGCCGTGCCCTGCCGTGCCCTGCCGTGCGCTCCCACCTGGGGCCTGAGCAGGCCTGAGGCCCGCATGGAGTGGGAGATTCGTCTGTTGTCTTGCCAAAGCGCCAACCTCCCGATCCGAGAACCGCCTCGCGAACGAGCGTGGCTAACTTGGGCCCCGGCTGGCTCCGGCCCGATACGTCCACTGAGCCCGTCTCGGTTTCGGCCGCCCCCCTCATCATGGCTGTCCATGGCCTCCATGCTCCATGGCCACCTCCGCTGCCCCGCCCTTCGCGGTGAGCTGCGCTCTGGCTCTGGACTGAACGCCGGGCCAGGAACGCGAGTTGCGAGTTCGCACGCGTGACGTCACGGCGACGACGTGTCCATGGATGTAGTATTTCTCATGGACTCGTCAGGGAGGGGGCCACTGACGTCACACGAAAACACGGAAGGTATCCTCCCCTCCCCCTCCTCTCCCCTTTACTACACTGCAAGATTGGGAAGTGTGCACGTGCACGGGGACGTGTGTGTGAGTGTGTGTGCCGTAGGACGAGCGGTATCGGAATCGGATCCGAGCCACGGCGGTCGGCCGACACTCCACCCTGACATGACCCTCAGACTCAGGCCAGAATCGGGCGTTCGGCTCATTTGCGTCAGCGTTCACAAAGTACGTAATCGCAACTTGATTAGGAAGGCGGCATAGTGCTGTACTGTACTAGTATCGAAGGTCGCTCTTCAGCGCCAAAAATTCCAAAAATATTCGGTGCCGGGAGACTCGGGGTTCTAGGTTCTAGCGTGAGATGTCGTCGGGATGCTTGTCGCTGCAGACGTCTCCGCTGCGGAGAGGGCTTTGCGTTTGCGTGGCGTACTTTTTATGGCCGATACGGCCCTGCCTCGCCCCGGCCCGTTGAGGTCCGGCAGTCACAAGTGGTCACGGGCGGGCGGGGCGGGGCGTTCCCTTTGGCATCATGACGACACCCGCAACTGGGATGCAGAACAGCGGCGCCCCCGCCACAGATCTAGAGCTGGATGCAGCATAAAGTAAGACGCTTCTCCTCGGAGGAGCTGGGCAGGGCCGGGTGCTGGGACCGCGGTAGAACGGAACGACACGGCACGGGACATGAGTTGTTTCTCGCTCGCCCTCCGGGACTTCCATAACCTCTGACCCCATCCGTCCCGTCCCGTCCCGTCCTCTGCTTCGAGGTTGACAGTCTTTGACTCGAAGCCCGTTCCGTCCTCTTCCGTCCGGTCCCGGTCTCAGTCTGGCTTATCGCCCGGGCCCGGATGGCGATTGCAGGCAGCGGCGCCAAAGCCGTCTTTCGTCCTTGTTCCCAAAGGACAGCAGTCGAGCCCCGCGACGGGAAGGCACGTGTGAGGGTTGATACGAAACGGAAGCACACAACACAAATACGGCCTGCGAGAGCAGCGTCAGCATCCCACAACAGAACGGACCCATGTATTCATGCATGTTGCAGTGATGTGTCATTACACAGCACGGTTAATCGGGGAATCAACTTCCACGCTAGAAAATCAGCACTTGTTACAAGTCAAGAAATTTGAGTTTTTGTTCTTTTCAGATAATCTTCCAAATGCACTTTCAGTAATATCGTCACTGTTATGTTGCAGGCTGTATGCAGATCAGGGTATAGCAGAGATTCATCACAATGAAAAGGCAGCAAACTACTATAAAATGGTTTGCCTTTATGTTGGTGCTGATCTCTATGGTGAAGAGCCAGCTAGCAGAGAAGATCTGCCCTGGCAATTGCTCTTGTGCCTGGGAGGGTCAGGAGTATGAATTGACGTGCCCAAAGGAAGGAGAGCACCCAATTGTTGTCAGTAAATCTGGCAGTAAAGTAGTTTTCCAGTGTCAGGTGAACACAAATGCAGATGACTTCTATGCTCTCAAAGATGTCTCCATGGAAGCTGGGACATTCTTGGAGTTCAGACTCTGTCCTCTACCACGCAGCCCAATCACAGAACTTTTGCAGGTAAGATTATATTACCACATTTTTAGTTACAGATGATGGCAACAAAACTGCAGTGTCTAATCTTTTTGTTTGGATTTCAGTTCCGGCACGCTAACAAAGTGCAAACCTTTAATTTCAAGTCGTACCGTACTTTCAATGACACATTGGAAAGAAAGCTGTTTTTGGGCCTCACTGGTGTGACTTCATTATCAATGGCAAACAATGGACTCACATTACTGCCATCTGATCTTTTCATGGATATGCCACACCTTCAGCAGCTCTTCTTGTTTAACAATCTTGTTCAACTGTCCGAAGATATTTTCCAGCCTGTTCTGAGTTTGGAAACTCTGGAACTTGGAAAGAATGAGCTGAACACCCTACCTGTTGGTCTGTTTCGAAACTTGAAGAAGCTTCAATTGCTCAACTTGTGGAAGAACAAACTATCAAACCTTTCATCTGAAACATTCAAAGATCTCACTAGCTTGACATCACTTGATTTGCGTCACAATGGGCTAACATCTCTACCAGTAGATATATTCAAGTATTTAACGAGCTTAAAAAATCTAAGTCTGAATGGAAATAACTTTCGAACCCTGCCTGTGGGTCTTTTCAGTACCACCAAGAAGCTGGTAACAGTTCAGCTATCAGACGGACGAGACCCAAATTTAACACTTCCCAGTGGATTGTTTTCAAATCTACCAAATTTAGCAACAGTTGATCTCTACAATGATGGCTTGAATGAAATCCCAGAAGATATATTTTGGGGATCATCACAATTGATTAGCATCAATTTACAAAACAACCACCTCAGAGATCTACCATCTCAACTCTTCCGCAATGCTACTAATCTAGAGAAGCTTAATCTTGGATTTAATCACATCCATGCTCTATCTGACAACACCTTCAGACAATGTAGTAAACTAAAGGTTCTCGATCTATCATACAACAAGATCATGAATTTAACAATGTGAGTAATTATCTTTAGTAATGGTCATATTATGATACCACTATTATTTTCTTTGGTCCTTATTGTGCAATGTTTTATTTCAGGAACACATTTGCTGGTTTGGAAAACTTAAAAGAACTGCATTTGCAGAATAACATTCTTCGCCATATTGTCAAGAGCACATTCCCTTCAAGGTGCACCCTGGAATTCCTAAACTTAGCTAACAACAAGATGTCTTTCTTGACTAAAGATGGGTACACAGAAGGAGACCTTGAGGCTTATGATGCATTGGGAAATTATTCTCCACTAAGAAATTGTGAAAATTTGAAGAAGATTGATTTGTCCAATAACTCCATTTCATACATTTTTACTGATTGGAGGCTTAATATGATAAATTTGAGTGTTCTGAATCTCAGCCACAATGCTCTTGAAAAAATTAATTTTCATTTGGATGCCTTCCCCTCTACACGCAACTGTGAGATAGACATCCGTCACAACAAGATTTCAGTTTTTGATTTAGTACTAGCGGAGGCATGGGCTAAAGACAACTATAAGAATTCAGTTGATGGAAAAAGACAAAAATGGCTCTTGGAAGGCAATCCTCTTTCTTGCAATTGTTCCAACTATCACTTCTTCACCTACATGGAAAAGCGTGTTGCTCCCGAGGTAAGGACAAGGTGCACATGACAATATTATTTAATTATTAAATTAAAGAGAGAATTCTAATTTTTTGTTTTGCAACTTTTTTCAGCTGCTTTCTCTTGTGGACTTTATTCCAGGAAATTTGGCCTGTTCGGCACCTGAGAAATGGGTGAATGAACCAATAGAAACTGTACGATCCACTGCTCTTACTTGTCCTACTACGCCAAGTGGTGGATTATTACCTTGTCCAAGGCCTTGTGTCTGTGAATATCGCTTTGCTGACACTGCAATAATTGTTGATTGCATTGGGAAAAATTTGACTGAGGCGCCAGTTCAGCTGCCAACAAGCCATGAATCAAATCATACAGAGCTGTATCTTTCTTACAATCATTTGCATGAATTGCCAGACTTTGGACTACCAGGCTATGAGAAGATTTCAAAGCTAGATGTTGGGTACAACAACATCACCACCTTAAGAAATATAACAAGGATGCCCCTTAATATGCAAGTAGGTGTTTTCATCTCCTATGGGGGTATGACTACCACAGTTCTAATTAAAATATGTGGCCTTATGAGATTCTGTTGTGACAATGAGTATTCCACCACTCTTTCAGGTTATTGAACTGCACCACAACAATTTGACCATGGTTGAGCCAGAATCCATGCAAATTTTTTCAAATTTGACTAATTTGACAAGTGTAACATTCCACAATAATCCATGGAAATGTGATTGTCAATTACAGGCTTTAGTGAGTTTTGTTCAAGTGCACTATACACAGGTATGGAAATTTCTCTTGGTATATATCATGGAATTTTAGTCCATGAACTGAACACAAATCAAGACTTGTAATAAAATTTAATATGGCACCTTGTTTTATGTCTCCAGATATCTAACCATGGGGAAATGAAATGTACAGATGGACAGCCCCTCTCTAAACTGACAGTTTCTGGATTGTGCTCCCAAACCAGCAGTGTGGTCTGGGCCTCACTTGTTGTAGCATTGTTACTTGGTGGGCTTATTGGTGGAGCATTTGCTGTGTACTATAGATTTAACCATGAAATTAAGGCATGGCTCTTTGCCCACAACTTATGCTTATGGTTTGTTACTGAAGAGGAGCTTGACAAAGACAAGCTATTTGATGCCTTTGTCTCATATTCACATAAAGATGAAGACTTTGTTGTAAGTACCTACTACATTTCATTAAAATTCATCAACATGTGCATTTGCATCGACTAAGTGTATCTGAATGCTCATGTTTCTCCTTCCTTGTTTGTACAGGTCAATGAGCTTGTCCCAGGCTTAGAAGGAGGACCCATTCCTTTCAAATTGTGCTTGCATTACCGTGACTGGGTTGCTGGTGAATGGATTCCGAATCAAATAACAAGATCAGTTGCAGACTCAAGAAGGACCCTTGTGGTTCTGTCACCAAATTTTCTGGAAAGTGTGTGGGGTAGGATGGAATTTAGAGCAGCTCATTGCCAAGCTTTGAGTGAAGGACGTGCTCGAGTTATTGTTTTACTTCTTGGTGACATTGGGCCTACAGAAAATTTGGACCCTGAATTGCGTGCCTATCTTAATATGAACACGTATGTCAAGTGGGGCGACCCATGGTTCTGGAGAAACCTTCGGTATGCTCTTCCCCATCCTCCCAAACCTATGAAAGGTAACATTGGTCTAGTCAACCGCAACACCAAACACATGAATGGGAAGTCCACTGATGATAAAATAGAGCTTATTTGTGATCCTAATGCCCATCCACCTGTAACTACTCCACCTGCTGAGGGCAATGTGACTGATCCCTTAACAATTAAAAATTCTTTGAATAATGGAACAGTTTCCTCACCAAGGAAAATTCCTATGTAACTATGGTATTATGAATAGGAGTCGTGATAATTTGTGCCATAGTGCATGTCCGTACAATTCATTGTCTCAAATTACGATCTCAGTTATGTTGAGAATGTATCTGTCTCATTAAGTACCTGAAACTAAAATAGTTGTACCCAGTGTTAGACTGCTTGTCATGCCAGTGATCAGATGTAGCTCCCTCAAAGTCAAGTACAGATATAAATTCTGATATATTATTAATTGTTAAAAAAAAAAAGACTGATGTGCTGTTGTCATCGATGAAGCTCAAAAGACTTAATGTTCAATTATAGGTTTAAAAAGTCTTCTGATGTATACATTTCTGTACATATTATTTTTAATGTGCGTTTGTTTGTTTTTGTGATGTATGTCATGTAAATAGTTTGTGGATGTTAAAAACTAAGTGGAGTTGAGTATGGTAACTCAAGGTATTATTTGTTTTACGTGTATGACCTGTGTGTGTTCTAAGTTGTGTTTTCTTAATATTTTACAAGTGGATGCAGTAGTTCTTGTGACGTGTGAACTTCTCATCAATAGTATTTAATAAAAGAGAAGAAATCTGTACTGAACAAATTTTTGTTTTCATTCCTGTATTTTGAGTACTTGAACTGCTACTCACCGCTAACAGCTTTGGTTTGTGAGTTCGTCCATCTGTAGCACAGGGGAACCATATTTCAGCGCCAGATATTTCTGTAGGAAAAGAAAATGAAAACATTTAAGATTTCTCTTCTCAAATTTTTGAAAGGGAGAAAATTGCTCAGTTCAGTACCTTGATGACTACAAGAATCACGATATGTGCCATGGAAAAATATTTTAATAGTGTTGTTATTTTTATCATAGTATGGGAATGGCTGAAAACCGTATCCTTTGAAACCTCCAAAATTGGCACAGACAGCTGTGTCCTTGCACTCTACTGTATTATATATATTCATCCAATATTGGGGCCAAAAACACAAATAGATGTACAGATTTTCTCCGGTCTGACGTGGCTTAGATGCTTTCATCATTTCCTATAAATCACATTCAATGTTAAAAAAATACTGCTGGTCAAACAAACAGACTGAACAATATATTTTTTCACCTTTCTTAGTTCCTCTGGGTATAACTCTGAAAGATTATATACCTCTTGAGTGGCATGGTTTGTTAGGATGCAACTACTTCTATTGAGAACTACTTTCTCCTCAATACAAACAAGACTTGTATTCCAAGAAAAGTTGTAAACACATGAGTCCTCTGATCTCCCTTCATATTTTGGCCTGCCCTGGTGAAACATACACAATAGTATAAAATGGGAGGGAATAAAAAGAAATGTAGAGAGAGAGAGAGAGACAATCACAGCAATTATCGGTACACAAAATTATACTTACTGAGCCAACATTGGGATCACAGATAAATCGAATATTTGCACTTCTATAAATATTGCCATGACTGTTGCAAAGGTCACCTCCAGTATATCTCCAAACAACTTGTGGCTTTTTGTCTCCAGGAAGATGATCCAAAACAGGCCTTGAGGTGGGAAAGCCAAGACTCTGTAAAGAAAGCAATTACATAAATGGCTAGACACGGGAAACTGAATTAATACAGCAACACCTATGTGACAAATATCTAGGTACTTTTGGGGTGGTTTCTAATCTGTTATCTGATTGTATGATACATGCTGCGGAGCCATGTTTGCATTTTGAGTCCTGCACAGTTGGTAAAGGACCACAGACATTCAGAAGAAATACATGGCCATCAGATCCTTCAACTCGATAAGGAAATGTTATCCGCATTAAACTGACAAGTGAAATATCCACTCCATCACCATAAATTGTAGTATCCACTGTACAGCTCAGCTGGGAAATAAGACAACGTGGTAATTAGAATTTCCATGAATAAAAAAATCTGCTCCTAACATTTCATTGTTTTAAGTGGTAAACTTACCGACTTTTTCTCACAGGCTAAGTCTGTATAAAACACAAAATAAAATTTGCAAGATGACCAATAAACAAATTGTGGTCCAGATCTTGGAAAGAATTCATTGGCACAGATGAAGGATACTTCTGTGTGGTACATCTCGCTTCCTAGACAGTATCTTCCATTTCTATAATTTAGAACCAACCTATGATCAGTGTAGATGAGATCTTCTGAGGATTGCCCCAGACCAACTCTACTTTCTCCACCAACCATGCAGCTTGCTGTAATTTAAGAAAATCAATATTATCTTTCCTATACAGTACCACAGGGCATTTCAAATTGTATTATTAGTACCTGCACCATATCCACAGTAACTGAAATTTTCAGCCCTAGGTATTGGGCTACAAATTGAAATATAAAACTCATCTCGATCAATTTTACCATCATGTTCATAAGATCCTGACATTACCCAAACTTTATTTTTCAATGGACTCAAATTAAAGCTGGAAATAGATGAAAATAATTTTTTTTGTTGACATGTCTGCAGCACAAACATAACATCGTTTAGAAATGATTCATTTACCTCTGGTTGTTTGTTGGATTTACAGCCTGACAGCCATCTATTTTGTCGTGTGCTTGTACTTTTCTTGGACATGCTTGAGGTGTAGGCCATGTAATCTCTATGTGACATTGCGATGATTTACTCAGTTCATAAATTGGTTTCTTGTAATCCTAGAGAGAAAAAGTTATTGATGTGCCAAATGTAAGGAAAATGAGATTTTTTAAATAGCAGCAATTACATGTTCATATGCAAGTCATAACCACACACATAACATGTTCTATACTTACTGAAACATCACAGAGGAATGTTATGGCTGATGTGTAGCGTAGATTCTTCTCATCATTGCAGATATCACCATTTTTAAAATGAATCTTTGGAGAATCATTTTCAACATGAATAACAGGACCACTGTCTCCTCCTTCTCCGAGGCTGACAATCCTATTAGGAAAGTAGTGATTAAAAATAAAGAATGCAAAGATGAAAAATAGATTAAGTACTTTGGAATCCAACAGACTACTCACCTAAATTTTTCCTTGTTGAGTGGATCTTTTGGATCTCGCACTCGCATACAAATTTCAGAGTGCAGTGGACAAGGTGAGTAATGTCCAAACCTTGGACCCCACACAATAACAGAACGGCACACGTTCAAATAGAAGTCCACATTTGCAAAACCATTTTTTGTTGAGATTGTTGCATTGATGGTAGAAACTTTTTCACTAAGGGGAGTTAAGTCCAACCAATCTCCAGTTTCACCATTTTGTACATTGCATTTTAAGCCCTCTTCATAGGGGGGACACACCACGCTTGATTGCCAAATTACATAAAAATGACAAGCATCCTGAACAAATCATTGATAAAATTATTAACAGAAGGTTCCTCCAGTTGTGTTGCAGATGGTAAATCAACAGCAAAACTACGTACTCCTGCAATAAACTTCATAATTCCAGGTTGTTTAGCTTCACGATCACAGGATATCATTATTGTTACTTTCGTGTAATGAATCCCTTGTTTACATGCAGGTCCATAAAGATTGAATTTCACAGTGGCTTCATTATACTTAGGATACAGTGCTGGTGCCCCTGAGAAAAACAATACGTTTTTTAGAAGAAGGTCATTAGAATGTTATTGCAAACCTGATTTGAGTAGGTCTTACCAATTGCATACATAGTATTGTTTAAATATAAGCACACACTGGTGTCTTTTACCCCTGCACATTCATCAACAAGTTGCCGACATAAATTAAATCGGATGGTATTCTTTGGATATGATGTCAAAGGCAGAGTCCAGTCATGTTTCTCATGACTTAAAAGGTTTAAGTCCATTGATATATTGCGAAGGGGATCTATGACTTTACAGCTTTTGCCCATCACATCCTGAAAGTTCAAAAATAGAAAAATATTAGGGAGGTAAATGAAATATCTTGAAGAAAATTATAACTAGGTAGGTTGTCCTACAACAAAGTATCTAGCGAACAAATGAAATCTAGATTTTTAGAACAAATTAACTGCACATGCACAAAAATCAGGATTCAAGCACATACAGTATCACATTACTCTAATATGGTGTGTTCGTTTCGTTCTTTAATTTAAAACTATGATTTAGGTGTCTGTCAACATGTTGCAATTCTACTAAAAATATAGAAGACAACAACAAAACTTGTTTTGTTTTTTTTAAAAAAAGGAATGAAGAGCTCAGTGCCAAGTAGATGAAGCGTGCAATTTTAACTATAAGAATTCCCAACAAAGGATTTGTTATGTTCGTTTACCTTGGTCTGACAGGCTGCTGGTGTTGAATATTTCACAAACATATTACATTTGTCCTCCTCAACCCGATTTTGAACCCTACTTTTATCACAGTACAGGTGCAAAAATGTTCTATACCTCTGTCCTCCATCATCATAAGGACAAGGATCACCATCTAATATAACCAGGAATTTGTTAACTGCTTGACTGTTCAACCATTTATTTTGATATTTACAAAAGAAACTTCTCTTACTTACTTGGATATTCAATGCGAATAGCACCGTCTTGTGTCACTCTGGGTGGGTGTCCTTGCATACCCATTACTCGTATTACTTGCTTATTATGGATGTGACACGATGCAAAACCTGGTCCAGAGCAAGGGACATTTCTGTCGTACACTTTCTGAATAGGTCCACAAACAGATATTATAATCTTGGTAGATCCATAGGGAAACTCTAAGACTTCACCAGCCAATGAATATAAATTATAGTGATGTCCTGTCTCTTCATCCACTGCCTTGGTTTTTTTTTTAAAGACAAAGGAGAAAAAAACACACTGTTTTGGAAAACAATTACAATATTTAACAACATGAAATAGGATAAAAATTTGGTGTACTCACAACACAAACAGAAGGAGGTGCATAACATCCAATGGAAGTTTGTATGATTACATGCCTGAGAGATGGGTAAAGATATTTCACTTCAGGAATTACAACTGTGCCCTTGTAATCTTGATGGTATGACACACATTCTAGCCATAATTCAGTCTGGACAGCACCTATAAGATATGAGAATAGTTCTATTTATGAAGGAAAACTGGTACAAAAGTGAATCAGAATAACTAGAATTTATGGAATTCAAAATCTGTTATACTGAAAATATTTTCACCACTCAAGAATTTTATTTGTGTGTGTAAAAAATTTACTATCCCTGGGCTTTGCCTTTTTAATTTTGTCTCTCTGAGGAAGATTTAAAAACTTAAAAAAATTTTTTTTTTTGAGTTGAAGCATTAAGTCACCACATACCATTGTTAATGTTTGGGTGATACCCAATAGCAATGCCTCTAAGGGGATTATAATAAACAAATGTTGCATCAGCCAGAGTTGATCCACTCTTCTTTCTCTCATCATACATACATAAGGCACCATTACATGAGCCATTCCTAACTGGTCCACATACATTGAACTGAGAACATAAGAAAAGTATTGTAAGATGATAAGGCACACCCCAATAATTTCAATCTGTAGAATAATACACAACATACTTCCAATACATTGGAGAAACATACCTGGAAAATCTTATTTTGTTCTTTCCAAGTCCAAAATAATTCATTCTTCAAAGGGCTGAGATTTACAGTCACATTGTTTTCTAGAGATATATCACATGGAAATTTTTTTTCAACTTCAGCACAGTAGCCATAAACCGTCCAGTACACATGAACTTCACAAGTTTCAGGACCATTCCACTCAGCCCATTTATTGTACTGACTTGCTTTCCCCTAAAAAGACAAGTTAAAAGTTTGAGAAGCACTGAATTTTTATTTTCTATTCTTTTTGGTTAAAATGAAACTTACTGTTGGGTCACAGCGCACATGGAAATGAACAATAAACTTTTTACCACTCTCACCGTAGCATGTTGGTTCCACCAAGTCAAAATCCAAGAATGTTGAAGAACCTTTAATCGGGACTGCAGAAGAAGTTTTAATATGAAACTTTGCTATATGGTATAAATTTGTGACTACATGCTTACAATTTTATGACTTACCAATAGTATCATTAACATTATACTGGCATTTATAGACTTTTTTAAATTCATCAGTGACTTCTTCTGTATAAATGCACACTTGACCAGTGGTGTTACGACAATAGCCGACATTTGTTAAGGGCTCACATAGGCTTATGAATATGTAAAATGGTGGCAAACGTATCCATCGACCTCCATTAGGGCTATCGAGAACTAAAGGAAGCATTTGTAGGCCTCGAAATCTGGAAAAAACATAATTCATTACTGCAATTTAGATTGCAAAACAATCTCATCATGAGACAGCCTTAACACACACAAAAAAAGTGAAACTCGAGCTAAGAGATTTTTATTTGCTAAAAGGACTGTCCAAATAGTTCCCAACAAATAGAACGAACAACGGGATAGGTGGGTACAAATTTGATGTGGTCAAATCAAACGACATGAGATGCCGGGCGGGTTGTCTGCACGTCTTCTTACCTGTTTAAATCAAAACTAAACTTTTTCTCTTCCTCTTTGGAATCCAAATATACATGACATAGTTCATTTTCTTCGGGAACACAAAAGCGGAAAAGCACAAAAAGTAAAAGCAGTATATATTCATCCATCATTTCGTTGTCATTTTCATTTGTAAACAAAAAAGCCCTAACCTAAAAGCAAGCTGCGTCTGCTAACATCTGATTCAGGTTCCAGTTCCAGCTTGCTGGGTCTTCCCCCCGCCCCCGCCCCCTTTCCGCCCGCTCCCGCCGCTCCCCCACAGCAGACGATTGACAAAAACAAATAGAGTTTCAAAGAAAGGAGTGAGAGCTGGTTACAATAGTTTTGTGGATTTCTCCTTTGCGATTTTGTGAAATTGTGTTTCTAAGAGGTAACTGAGAAAAACTATCTCTCTATATTTTCAGCTTTTAGCTAAAAATGAGTTAGCGTTTAAAATCCATTTGGATGTACCCTGTTCGCGGGGGCGTCATTTTATTTCTTGTCTTTTTGAGATTTTGGGACGTACTGGCAAATTTATTGTTTTAGAAGTTTAAAAAAATTCATATCGTATTGACGTCTGAAATATGTGCCCCATTTGAGCACTCAAGAACACAACTTTGCTTTTTTGGATGAGGTTAAATTTGTACAAGTAAAAGTATTTGTTTACTGATCTTTTGGTGCACTGTGTTTTTATTTTACTTACGTAGGATGGTGGAAAATTCAAATGCTGTATCTTCATGGCGAAACAGTAAGCCTTCTGAGCGCTCCTCCCGCAGCCACTCAAAAACATTTAGAAATCCACCACAACCTCATATGTGCATACAAGACTTCTTAGAGGTAACAATCTATGCCACAATAAGATTTTGGGGGGGCTTTAATTAAACATGCGTTATTTCACTTTCATGTTTCATATTTGTTGCAGGGATCTCAAGAACCATGTTACATAAATGTGCTGTCGTGGGAAAAGATTGCCCTACCCTCTACTCCGGAAGATTACATTCCTCTCTATGGAGGCATGCAAGTCCCACACTCTCCGCCAAGCCATTCACCTGTTTTTGCTGTGATGGCAAATCCCGAGGTGCTTCGTACAAAAGGAAAGCATGCAGCAGATCCTCAGGTTCGATATTGATTGGGAATAATTCTGATTATGTTTTCAATGGTATGTCTTTCAACCATGATATCTTTCAGGAAACGCATGCACTGGTCCTCATGCTGCTGGATTTTGTAGAGCTAATGAACCGTAATCGTGGACTGCATTTCGCTCGTCACTTCCACATCTTACCAGATCGTGATTTAGCTGGAGAACTGAAGAATGTGTGGGCGGCTGTTCAGTTGAAGCGTGCTCAAGATACTGCTGCTAGAGCTCAAATGCAGCAACTTGCTTCTCAGGAGCATCAAAGACAGCAACAGATGATACACCAGGAAGAGCAAATCCAACGTTATCGTAGACACCAACAGCAACTTTATAAAGAAAGACAAGCATTAGCCCAACGTGAACAACGTTATCGTCAGCAACAGCAGCAGCTTGATGATATGCAAAGGAGGATGGATGAACTGGAGAGAGAAAAATACTTGGAACAAAGACATCATAATAGGCTTGTGCAAGAGCAACAAAGAGATAAGAAGCGTCATGATCGTCATTTGATGAAATCTCTTGAAACCTCTGAGGCAATGGAAGATTCCAAGCTAAGAAACTCACATTCAGACGAGGTTTGTGGTTCTTTTCTTTTATTGTGTATAGTCATTTTTTCCTTTAAATACCTGCCTCTTAAATAATGTGTTGTATGTTAGTTAACTGCAATTTTCAAATATTTCAGGGTTCTCAGGACATAACAACTGCCCTAGACTTCAGTGTAAAACGTCAGTCTCTTGATAATCCTAGCATGTCCTGTGTTGGCTCCAATGTAGGAATGGTTCTTGATTCAGAGGACATTAAAATTAATGACATGAAAGATGCATCACCAATGTCAACTCCAACTACACCCACATCGCCACATAACCTACTGAATGAAGGCAGTACACTTAAGTACAGAGAGCAAGAGTACTTATCAACATCAGCCAGTGAATCTGATTATACATCAGATGATGGAGATGTTACAGATGTTGATGCAGAGCTCGAGGGGGAAAGTGAGTCAACTGAGAGCAAAAACCATTTTCTAGCTCGTGTAACTGTTACAGTTGACTCACAAGATGAAAACTCCTGTGCAGAAGAAGAAACAAAAGGAGGGTCGAATGGTGGAGGTGCCAATACACTATCCCACTGAATTTTGATGAGATAAAAGACAAGCTTCAAGCAGGTATATATATGTATATTGGAAGATGCTCATATTGTTTACCCAGTGATTCATGGTTGTATTGTGTCATATATCAAAGCAAGGATTTTTTGTGAATTGTGCTTTAACTAAGTTTCATTTATTTCCAACTACGGATCATCAGTGTTGTTTAATTAGAGAAAACAACATGCAAAGCGACTACAGTTTTTGTCCTTTTTTCATTAACGTAACCATGTTTGTATTACTTTTGCATTCTGGTTGCACTTTTCACAACCTGTGCCATAAATGTTTCATTTAAATTTTATTTCTTATCATCAAAGGTAGGGTTTTTTTATTCATAAGAATGTGTATTATGAAAAGGGAAAGACCCTTGCCCAATCCTTTTTAACAAGTAAAAAATCATATTGTCAAAATATTATAAGCTCTATGTGTTGATAAATTAATACTGTCCAGGCATTGCCTATGATATAATTAATTATGAGCTTGTTTCTTTGTTGTTTTATTTTTTATTCTATTGTTTCATATGATTATTTCTTTGCTGTTATTGTTTTGTTCATCACTTTTATTTTCCCTTTTTTTTTTTGCCATATGATGTGCCTTGCTCCTTCGTATAAATTTAGTTTGGTTGAGTTGTTTATGTGTGTATTGTCAAAACAGGAGACAAGGATGATCTTAAAAAAAAAAGTGTGCTTAATGTTTGCTTAGTGATGATGAAAAATGATTCTCATTATCATAACTGATAGGCTGGATAGTATTTTGGTACTAGTCATTACTGATTCTGATTCAATCATAAATTATGACCTCTATGATTTGATCTTCAAGTACATCTGTGAACACCATGGTAATGTTTTCCATCTTCATTGTTTGATGGTATTGCAGGTATTCAAAATTTGTATTCACCTAGTGTTATTTTTTTTTGTTCTTGTTTTTAAACTGTTTTTGTTTGAGTATGAGGTTTTGGTGACTTTTTCCATTATAGGAATAGAAATTTAGGGAAATCAGTTATAGAATTTACAGATATTGTCAGATGAGGTTTGACCTAGTCAGCTGAAGTCATCAGTATTTGAAAATAATGTTCAATCAGCCTTCCTTGTGGCTAGTGGAAGATTACCATGAGCCTCTCCAAGTACAAGTTTTTCTAATTAATCCTGAAATTGTTACAAGTGAGGTAGTTGTGTTAAACTTGTGTATGTAATCACTAAGTTTGACTGATTGTGACATCAGTGTGGATAATTCCAAATTTGTACAAGACTTCTGCAATTGTCAAATTTGTGATCTCATTTTACACTAAATTTTTTTATTGTTGACTGCTATTTTTCTTTGAAATCGTACAAAATCTTTTAATGTAGGCTAGGAATTGTAATTCCTTTATATCTATCCTTGACTTTCTTTGGAAAGAACGTTTCTTGGTACTGGTATTATTGTTATGCTTTTTCTTAAGACAGTGCCAAACAGGTCCTGTAGTTAATTTGTTTTATTTTTGCATTTCTATTCCATTTGGTTTTAATTCCAGTATAATATGCATCATAAGCTCTTCCCCTAAGAGTGTGCTTCATGACAGTGACGTGGAGTTTGGTATTGGAGCCTTCTTTTCTGTATATCACCCCCCACTGTTTTTCCTGACTATCACAAAATCCTTACCATTTGTCTTCACAAAACTCGATTGAATGTGAAGACAACAGCATTGCCATTTTAAAGGAAAAAATCACTATAGGCTTATTGTGTAGATATGTATTTATATGTATTCTAGCTATGTCATATTGAGATAGCTACTACAACTGAATCTTGAGAATATATACTGAACTGTCATGTTTATGGTCTGAGTCATTATGCATTTAGTAATTGATTTTTTTATGTAGATTTTTTTTGTTCACACAGTAATCTTAGTATCAAACTTACATTGTTTGGGGCTTCTCATAGGAATGTGCTCATACCAACATGACATGTATCTGATCTGTAAGGCTCCTAAAGGCTCCCATGTTTAGTTATAGATCAGTCTTAGGAGTATTGTTTTGTGAAGAAAATATTTCTAAAAATTATGTTATTGAGAAAGATGTGCTTTCTCTATATTTGTAGGAAGTTTGACATACATGTTCTGCTCGTTTTGTAAAGAAACACTCTTTTTGATTAATGTAAAATTAATTCGTGCCAGGAAATAAATTTCCAATAAAATCTCTTTTTACTTGATGAATTTTTTTTTTTATTAGGACTAGTGCAAACATTTACATTTCTTTACATTTATACTCTATGCCACGGGCATATTAGTACTCTTACATTAAATGGTCAACATAAATTAATATTCAAAAACAAAAACAACTTGTTGGCATATATAAACAAATACTTAAAGTAACAATAATAACAACAACAAATACTTTTGATCGGGCCTCTCCAATATCAAACCTGATGGGAGAGCAAAATGACTCATACTATCACAGACAACTACGCAAGTGCGGATCTGGCAGCATACTAAAAGATCTCATACTGTGGCTGTAAAACAATTGCTGGTTTTCTTTTTCTTCTTCCTTTTTTAAATTTTCGGCTTTAGAACATTCCAAATTCTACCATCGATGGTTTAAACGAGCGTCAAGAAGGCTTTTCCGAGCCAGCAAAGCAGCCTGAACGACAAACAGGTGACACGAACGTTTATCCATTCTGCTCTCCTATCTAGGATCCGCGACTGCCACAGTCCATGATGGGGAATTCCCATCCAATCTCTTCGGTGGGCGCGCCCGCCGGCGCCAGCCTGCACTAGCCAACGCCAGAGCCTGAAACTGCAGGTGCCAGCGCCAGCTGGACTCTCGCTCACGGATTGGCGCCGGTGCCGGTGCTGACCTCGTGTTAGTGATGACCACCGTAGCCGCCGCCGTGGCCTCCGCCGCCTCCACCGCCGCCACCCCCGGACTTGTGCGCGTACTTCTTCCCGGACGAGGCGCCGTCCTTCTTGCCGTAGTCCTCTTTGTGGCCGTACTTGGCCTCGTGAGCCGAGGAGCCCTTGTTGGCCTTGTGGTCGTCGCTCTCCTTGCCCTTGTCCACGTGCGACTTCTTCCCCTTGTGGCCCTCGTCGTAGGCCGAGCCGTGGTGGCCGCCCTTCTTGTGGGCGCCGCTCTTGCCGCCGTGCGTAGCCGCGTAGTCGCCGCCCTTGTGGTGGTGGCCTCCCTTGGAGTTGGAGTCGTAGAAAGACGTGTCCTTCTTGAACTCATCCTTGTTGTACACGTTGTGGTAGCCCGTTGACTTGTGACCCTTCTTGCCGTGGCCCTTCTCGCCGTGCTTGGCGCCGCCACCGCCCTTGCTGCTGGTGTGGTGGTCGCCGTACTTGCTGGCTTCGTCCTGGTGCACCTTCTTAGCGCCGCTGGCCTTGGCGAACGTTCCCTTGTGGGCGTCGCTGCCGTGGGCGCCGGACTCGCCCCCACCGTAGGATTTGGTGGACTTGTGGCCTTTGCTACCCTTATTGCCGTGCGCCGAGTAGCTGTCGCCCGAGTGCTTGGAGCCGCCGCCGGCCGAGAAGCTCTTGCCGCCGCCGCCGCCGCCGCCTCCACCGCCGCCACCGCCATGGCCGTGGTGGTAGTCGTCGTGAGTCTTGAGAGCAGCGCTGTGCCCGGGGTCGGCGTGACTTACCTGCTCTGTGAGGTCCTCGTGGTCCGCGAGGTCCGCCTTGTAGGCCGGGCTGTACTCCTCGCCGATGGCCTTGAGTGCGGCGAAGTCCTCGGTACGGAAGGCGGCCCCGTAGTCGTCGTCGGAGCGCGCGTGTCCGTGCGGCTGTCCCTGCCTCTGCGCCTGGTGCCTGTGGCTGGGGCCGACGTGGACGTCGCGTGCCGATTTGAGTGCGGCGGGCACGCTGGTGAGGTAGTCCTCGGCCGCGTCGCCCAGTCCGTGGATGGGGCCGTGGAAGCCGGTCGGTCCGTCGCTCAGGTGCTCATCTAGGCCTCCCAGCCCCACGCCGGATCCAGGGCCGGACTCGTCGGCGCCGTGGCCGCCATGCGCTCCGGAGCCTCCTGGGACATCGAGGTGGTCGTGGTCGGGACCAAAGCTTGGGCTGTCCTGGTGGCTCGTGAATCCAGTGTCGTGGCCGCCGACGCCCAGGCTGCCGCCGACGGTGAACTCAGTTCCGGAGCCCCGCCCCAGGCCCAGGCCGGCGATGGCCCCGGCCCCAGCGCCGGCCGCCGAGCCGAACGAGTGCTCCACGGTGTCCAGGTGGCCGTCCAGGCCCAGGCCTACCCTACCCGAGTAGAGTGGCTTCTGCGTGCGCTGCTGCTGGTGCTGGTGCTGATGGTGCTGTTGGTGGTGATGCTGCACGTGCACCTGCTGCTGGGACGGCGGCCCGTCGAACAGCACACTGTCTGCGCCCTGACCCAGCCCCTGTCCGCCGAGTCCGCCGAGACCCTGGCCGGCGCCGAGCTTGAGGTAAAGCGCCGGCTTGTTGCCATCCTTGCGGTAGATGTACCCGGAGGCGGTCGCCGACGAGTCCAGGTCCTTCCTGGTCAAGTTGGCGGCGGGTGCGATGGCGGGGACCGCGGGCCCCACGGGGGCGGCGACGGCGATGGCGCAGGCCGCGATGATGAGCCCCACGCCCAGGGCTGGTGGAGCTGGTAGTGCTGGCCGCGGGAGCCACATGGTGTCGTCAGGTCGGTGTCAGTGTCGGACGCAGAATGCCTGTCCGACCAGGGCGGTGGGGGTTTATATTGGACGTGGCCAAACCGAACAGACCGTGTCGCAAAAGCGGCGAATTTTCCACCCAATTTGAGTGTCCAATTACGAGGAGCCGCGAGGCCATGCCTGGCCAGGCCCGGAGCCCAGAGCCCAGGGCCCAGGGCCGCCCCGCCGCGTCTCCAAGGTATGACACCCGCCCACACCCCTACCCTACCGTACCCTACCCGACCCCACCCCACCCCTCTCCCCTTTCCCTACCCAGGCCGTCTGAGTCGTGTCTGACCGTCCAGCTCCGCGCGCGAAACAGACGGGGCCGCACCCTGGTAGAGTTGAGATTTAAGAAAACTTGGTGCGCCTGTCGCAGGTATGCTGTCCAACACGCATGACTGTATTACACGCTCAAAAAAGTATTCTTGAATCAAGCATTTGTCCCCAAGAATGTCGACTTTGCTTGAATCAAGCATGCCGCAAAATATGGATGCATGATTCAAGCATATGCAACATTCTTAGAGACGATTTCATAATTCAAGCATTCGTTTTTGAGGGTGTTGGGTTGGCTGCCTAGTGTTTGATTTGATAGATGGTGAGCCTTTACTGCCTGGTTCACGCCGGGGCCACCTGGGATCAGTGTGGACCTTACACCTGCTGGCTGTCAATACTCCACGATGCACCGTTCCTAGGCCGTTCGACACCGAAAGTCGCTTTAGCGAGGGGTACTGCCTGCAGGAACACCGAGGCCGAGGTAAGCCTCGCGCCTCGCGCCGCATTGCTAGGTGCGTTCCCACCGAACCGTGGAACGTTGGCGGCGAGCGCCTGCCCAGGTAGGCCAGCCCGCACGGCACGCGTGCGTCATGCCCCGAGGCTGCCTACCCAACAGGCGCTATGCGAGCAGGGATGGGTCTGCCCTTGCTAAACCTGCCCCCCCGCCGTTTCTGATGATTACGTCTCAGGTGCAAGTTTCCAACCCAAATCTCCTCATTATCTGTTCCTTACCCAGATTTTTTTCTGTCATTTTTTGAGAAAACACAGCTCCGCGGCTCGATGCAGTGATTTATTTTGACACCCTCCTTTACACATTAAGCACAGGCGTACGGAACGTCCAATGCAAAAGTTCTAAACTCCCAGAAGTTATTACCGTTTGTCACGGTGTCCAGGTTAGTGTGATTTTCGGTCCGTTAGATTTGTCTGATGGGGTCAACCGTTCCGCTTTACCCGTATGCGGCGTTGGAGAGGCTGGCGGGGGCGGCGTCTGGCGACAATCGTCGCTCCTGCCCTGCCACAGCCGGTGCTCGTCCTTGCAGGTCCTTCACCCCAAGATGCACCAGCTGTTCCCGTGCCTCCGCCCTAGCCTCAGACGAACGGGAGAAGGGGGGGGAGGCAGTGGGGGAGAAGGGGGGGAGGTGGCGCAAGCAGGCCCCCAGGCCTGTCGATCAACTCATCGGTTTGTCACGCTTGGCGCAACAAACGCTTCTCGATCTGCAATGGCGGCGCTCGGCAGCGGCTATCGGTGTTATATTCCATCGATGTTCCCTCACCGCTCCGTCCCAGACACGCGTCCGGGGTATGAGAATTGTGTGAATGCTTTTGACTTTCGTCGGCTCCTCAGCGCTGGACACGTGCCAACATGGTACCCTCGTTCTCGGCTGACCTCAGGTACACCCGTTTGTCAAGGGTTACAGTACAGAGCCTTGCGCAGAGACCAACGGCCGGCGCACCCGCTCTGCCTGCTGCCGGTGCCGCTCTGGAGATGGACATGTCTGTGGGTCTGGCGCCTGCGAAGCTGGGATAGGCAAGCCCGCACATCAGAGGCGCACGCCGGGTCGGCCTACCCGGCAGGCTGCCGAGGTTAGGCGGCAGTGGCTGGTAGTGGATGGAGCTCAGTGGCTGGCAGGGGCAGGACCCGGACCGGGTCCCGGACGGTCCCGGACGGTCCCGGACGCACGCAGCACCGCAGGACCTGTTGGCTGGACGGCCGCGCGCCGACTGATCTCAGAGACAGAGGGTGAACATGCGCGACACCGGCGCTGACGGGGGCCGACGGGGGCGGCAGGCCAGAGCCAGGCAGGGCGGTTCGGAGCGCTGCATCTACGGAGCCGCCGCCACCCAGATACGATGGTTCGAGTCCGGCCCGCGCTAATGAGCGTGTATTGGAGCGGGGCTGCCGAATACTGACGTGTCATGGCGGCGAGACGCAGCAGGGCGGGGAGGGGAGGGGAGGAGGGGGGCAGTCCAGCTGACGTCCAAGGGCACCCCACCGACCACCACGAGATAGGGCCGTATTTATCAGATGGTTCAGAAAAGATCGAACACGTTCGAGCGGGTTTTCCATGTCGCTCCCTCGCATCTCCGCGTCGGCACGGCGCGCGGCGCGCTGCGCCACGACCCTCTGATTCTGCGCTGCCCTGGGCTGGGCTCACCGCTATCCGCGAATATCGCGTGCGGTGTGACTTGGACGTTTGACGTTTGAGCCGGGAGGGTGACGCTGGACAGTGATAGTGTCCGGGCTGGGCGCTGCGCAGCGCAGCAGGTCTCCCCTGGCTCTGCCCTCGATGCTATAATCGCTCCATTCCACATCGATTAGACAGACCGCGGGGCATTTCAAAACAGATGCAGAGTCCCAAGGCGTGAGGGCTAGGGATGGGGGAGGGGAATGGGGCAAAAAAAATATCAGAGTCCCCTGGATGCTGGGCGAGTGGGGCCCGGATAAAACGGGGCGCCACGTTCTGGCCAGGCACACTCACTGCTTGCCATGGTGCTGAGCTGGGCGGCGGCCCCAACACCGGCACCCCCCAACGCGGCGGGCCCCAGGGGCCTCAGGGGCCTGAGATGCCTCAGCGGCCCCGCCATCGTCGCCGTCCTCGGTCTGCTGCTGGTATCCTGGGGATCATGGGGTACGCCCCCCGTCGCAGGACGGCTGCTGCCGGCCAGGTAACCCCCAACACCGCATCGCTGACTTCTGCAACCCGGTCGTGTTGTAATTGTTTCGCTGACGGCTGCACTTGTGTTACAGGGGTGACGGCGGCGACCTGGGCTGGCAGACGGGGATGGAGGCTGCGGACCTGAAGCCTGCCGCCTCCTCGGCGGTCGGTGTGGATGGCGGCGTGCCCGGCGTGCCCGGCGTGCCCGGCGTGCCCGGCGTGCCCCCAGCACTGGCGGGGCTCCTGCAGGCCCCCTCCGTCCAGAGCGCCAATGCAGTGGCAGCGCCCGCCGACATGGAGGCGGCCGCCTCCAAAAAGAAAAAGAAGTGGAAGAAGGGCGGTGGTAAGAAGCACAAGTCAAAGAAACATAAGAAGAAGGGAAAGAAGATGAAGAAGGGGTACATGGGCAAGCACAAGAAGTGGAAAGGCAAGAAAGGGCACCACAAGAAGGATAAGCACAAAAAGAAGTACGCCATGAAGAAGGGCAAGAAGAAGAAGCACAAGGATGAGGGGGGCTACTTCAAAAAGCATAAGAAGGGCAAAAAGGGCAAGAAGGGGCACAAGTACGTCAAGAAGGGCAAGTACGATAAGGGCCATTCCACCAAAGGTAAGCATGATATCCACAAGCTCAACGAGAAGAAGAAAATCAAGCACTTCCACGACAAGAAGTACTCGTCGGGTCACAAAGAAAAGAAGGGGGGCAAGAAGAAGAAGTGGAAGAAGAAGAAGGGGAAGAGCTTCAAGAAGGGTCACAAGAAGAAGGGCAAGAAGTCGAAGAAGTGGGGGAAGAAGGGCAAGAAGTCGTCAGGAAAGCACCACAAGTCCAGCAAGGGCCACAAGAAGAAGGGTGGCAAGAAGAAGCACCACAGCCACAAGAGCAAGTACGGCAAGAAGGGTGGCAAGAAGAAGCACAAGAAGTGGGGATACAAGAAGAAGCACTAGGAGTGCTCCGAGGCTGCAGCTGCAGCACGGTCTGCAGGGCTCCAATCTAGTCATCGCACTCATCCTGGCCTTCATCATAATGCGCTCCTTTTCATTAGGGAATGTTAAAGCGCCGAAATTTTGAATTAAGTTTTTACTAGACACCTCTTTTAATTTTTTTGTTTTCGTTAAATTGTTATTCAAGAGAAGCTCATCAGTATCAGAAATGCTAGGATGGTTTATGTTTCTATACTGTCGGCAGGATGCCTCATGAGAGACTGATTCCGCCCCCAGGAGGCAGCCTGCCGACGAATTGTTTGCTGTTTCGTTATTGTTGTTAAGTTTGTTCTATGACGTTTTTGATAAATAATTTATTTTATAGTCATCAGGGTTTATGCATCGTCTGTGGAATTAGGAGTATCATGCGTGCCTGCCGTTTTGTTTTTAATCGTACCAGTTGCTAATGTAAATAAATGAGAATTCTGTTACTTCTATTTTTTTTCTGTCCACCTATCCTTCACTTTTCAAATAAAATTTTATCTACATGATAGTTAACTTGGTTCTCTGCAGATGTTATAATTGGAAAGTGACGTGTAGTTTAGGGACTTGGAAGAAAAGATCAATTGAGTAAACATATTAACGTTATTACTTTGAACACGATAACAAGAAAAACAAGAAACAAACTTTTGAAACATTATACACTTTATACAGATTTCCATCAACAACGGTTGAGGTTCTAATCGAGATCAAGCTTTTTGAAAGAGCCTTGCACGCCGAAAAGATCACTCTCGGTCTTGGCTTTACCAGGCCTCTTTGTCTCGTCTACGGTACGCTTTTCGTGCTCCAGGAGGTATTTTTCGTAGGTCTTCAGCATCTCAAGAGAATCTTCTGCAATGAAAACAAAAACCAACAATTAATTCAAGCGACATGAATCGCACTCCATACCACGAGGCCGACCAAAAAAATGTCACAGTTTGACAGGTGTGAAAAGGCCTTACTGCAGTACTCGTCCAATGACTTTCCCTTGCCGCCGTAATCCGAGGGAATGAGGCTTTTGTCTAGGTATTCCTTCAGACCGTCAGGGCTCTTGTATACTTTAATCTGGAACACGAATTGAACAATATAGGTGATTTTCGAAACTGCGGCACCGTCGCCGTACTGACACAGCACGGAAATACTTGCCATCTGGTGCAGTTCTTTCTTTAAGAATGGCTTAATTAATCCCAGGATCTGGTCGATGAGGGACGATGCGTTTATAAATATCAAACCCTTAATCCTTACGGGAAGTGCTTCCTGGAAAAAAATGTGCTTTTTAAAAAGTAGGAAGACCTGACAGGAAGTTCTTTGGGCACTTAGTGTTCTCCTGGAAAATCCCGGCGAATGAGGGAAGTCCAGCCCACGCAGCACATGTGCAGAAGTCGTGGCTGCCTACCCAAAACAGGCACCTTTCACGGTTGCCCTTTCCCTTGCGAAAATGCTGCGGACGTATATAAAGGACGATCCCTTGGTCATGTGACCTACATCAATGCTTTCGCACCTGGAAGTACACGAAGAACTTGGCCATGACGGTGAGGTTGACGGCGAGGTGGCCGAGCGAGACGCCCTTGACGTCGCAGCAGACCAGGAGGCCCTCCTCGGTGCCGTGGGAGGCGATCCAGGCCTCCATGAGGGAGCACCACGCCTTGGCGGTGGTCGTGAACGAGTACAGCCTGGGGTTGGTATCCTTGAGCTTGAAGAGGGTCATGGTAGAGCCGTCCTTGGCGTTCCCTATCAGCGTCTGGTGCCTGCGAAAGCGTCGGCACTTGAATTCTTGCTGCTGTCCCCAGTCTAGTCCCCGGCGGCCCCCGGCGGCCCCCGGCGGCTCACACTCACACGACTTTGGTGAGGTTGAGGTTGACGTCCTCGCAGAGCAGCGTGCTCTCCGTGAAGAGCTCGGGCGCGTGCGTGCGCACGGTGAAGTACGTGTCGAGGGCCGCCTTGGCGGGCTCCAGGCGGTAGTAGCACGTGTGCAGGAACAGCGCCAGCTCCGCGTCTGCGGAAGGAAAGCAGAGCAAAGCCACATTCTCCGCACGCTCCCGCCGCTGACAGCGCGGTGACATTCAGCCTGGGGGGGGGGGGGGGGGGTAGGCAAAACAGACGTGTATGGCGGGACGGCATCCGGCGGGCGCCGAGGCAGCCGACCGGACCGGACCGGACCGAGTGGGACTGAGTGGGACCGAGTCGGTCACACGGCTCCGGCTCCACAAGGTGAGAAGATCAGCAGCAGCGGCGGTGCGGGTGGCGGCCGGACCGGGCTGCCAGATCTGCCATATCCCACGCCTGTGATGGCGCTTGGGGATTACTTATTCGCATGTGCTCACTAAACAGTTCGACCCTGATTTCGGTCCAAACCACTGCAATAACAACCTCGCACGATGCTCACGCCGGGAGGCGCAGTAACTACCGAACGGCTGTGCGCATTAGCATTTTGGTCACCTTTGACGGCGGGGAGGTGCGGCTGCTTGTCGACCCACTCCCTGAACGCCTTCATGTCCTGGTCGGTGATCTCCGGCCGCCGCTTCCTCTCCTCCTCGATCGTGACGAACGTCGCCGCCATGGCGAATGCGTCCGCGAGCGTCCTGTACGCACAGAGAGAGTGTGACGTCACCAAACCGGTCCACCGTGGGCCCCGTCGCAGCACTGGCAGATCGCGTTTACGACGCTGGAGACCGGAAAGGGAGGACCCACCGGGGGGGGGGGGGGTGAGGAGGTGGTTTTGGGGCCTGGACCGGTCGCGCCCCTCGTCTTCACTTTCTGCAAGAGTCCTAGCGCAACTCGAGCAATAGATCCCCACCAACCCTTATAAATAAAACACAGGAACGCGTGATTTGAAAAAAAAAAAAAAAATGAATGAAACAATATCCTCGCGTGTGCTGAAAAGTACGTGAGACGAAAGGTTGTGGAGTAGTTGGGCCTCCAAGGTCAACTCAACTGAACATTGGACAACGCTCGCTGACAAAATAGATACAAACACAAGGACTAAAGCACAACGCGTTGCCATGAAGCTGGGGGGGGGGGGGGGGGGGGAGGCAATAAACGCTTCCTATTCAAAAACGTCCGTGAGAAGAACGTGAGTCGAAGACTGTAATTGGCCTGTCGCAGCTCGTGAACCCACTGGCCACCCGCTTATGCAAGATGCTCATTACTTATGTAACAAGGTCTCCGTGGCTGACACATCTGCCAAAAGCATTCCGCGAGATATCCCGCCCTCAAGCGCCCAAGGTTCCGACGGCGGGGCGCTCGAGCGCCAGCAATACTTTTGGCTTCGTCGGCGGAGACCGCGGAAACGCGGTTGGTTGATCGATTAGCGCTCGTGAGCGGCCCCTAACAGCGCTGGCAAGGCAGCCGAATTAATTATCCTCTATTGTGCTGCACAAGTCGAACGCACCTCGGCAAGACAAATTAATCTCTTTGGACATCTTTGATAAGATTATATTTAGAAAAGTAATTCTTTTAAACAAGCCGGTCAGAGGTGTGCCAGGTGTTTACCGGGGGTGCTACCAAAGTGCTTCTTTTCTCTTTTACCATCCCGCGCTGCGGTGCGCGTAGGCGCGTTGTAGGCAACCCTACTTCCGTCATGCCGATTACATTGCGATTACAAGAGGGTGGAAGGAGCCCAAAAATCGCTCAATCGTGATATTAAAATGATTAAAATTAAATCGAAGTATATTTGAATGACCTCTCTCCGTTAGGGTATGCGCAATGTTGATACAATTGACGGGGGCGGACTCGTCAAAAGTTCCAGTTTTACATACGAACCCTGAATCTAAAAACCGGAAATCTGTGAGACAATATTTAGGGGTCGCACAGGGGTCATGAAGTGCCCTTATGAACAGTTCATTTACTAACTTCATTTATTATTCTCTCACAGATTTCCGGTTTTTAGATTCAGGGTTCGTATGGAAAAATGTAACTTTTGACGAGTCCACCCCCACCGATTGTACCAACATTGCGCATATGAAACACCCTACCCCTCCGTGCCCTCTGAACGTTACCCGAAGTGGCGGGCTGCGTCGTCCGGTGGGTATCTGCTGTCTTCTGCGGCGGGCGGCGGCGGCTCCGGGACGGCGGGTGAAAACACACTGACTGAGCCGAGTGTGAGTCGTGCAGGAGAACAAGAGTGGAGACCCGGCCGCGCCACGTCAGGCTGGGCGCCGTGGCCACTGGGCCTCTGGACTCGCCTGCCAGTGCCCGCCCCGCTGGTGGGGATATGGGATGGCAATCTGACGGCACGGACTCCGGCACGGCACGGGAGACCACGGCATGCCCGGACAGCCCGGACCACCGGACCCGGGCTAGGCCACGGCCGGTTGCGACTGTCAAGAGTTTGAAAACTCGCCCACAAAGAGAGGTGTCGCTGTATGATCAGATCGAAAAAACGAGAGAGAAAAAAAAGAAGAAATCAAATCCACAGCATTCGCTATTTTGCCAATATGCCTCATCATGGAGTACAGTAAATGAACAGTAATGTACAGTAATGTACAGTATGTACAGTAATGGACAGCAAACGGAGGATGCAGGAGTGGCGGCACTGCTCCTGCCCGAGAGCTCCGTCCCACAGAGGAGCTGCAGGGGACAAAACAAAATAACGAATTCAGGCGACGCACTACGAGGACCTCTCTGGAGCTGTCCTTCGGATTTGGCAGTAAAACCCCAGCCACTGATCAGTTTCATTCGCTGGTAAACTATTTGACGACCGCGGCTCGTGTGCGTGATGTGTGTGCTTTTTTTATTCTTCTGAATACGCTGATGTGGCACGCATAATGGAGTGGCACGGGCAGGACAGAGCAAGGGCAGGGCAGGCGGCGCGGAGAGGAGCAGAGCGGAGCAGAGGAGTGCAGCTGACACGCCATTTGGCGTGCTGGTACACGTGGTCCACTGACGGGAAGGGGAATGACAATGACTGTCACGAAGGTCCACCGAGCCCGGGAGACGAGCGGAGACCTGCAGCACGTGCTGTGGGTGCTGATGATAGTAGTGTTCATGGTGGTAGCGGCGACAGACCAAGACTGTATTACTTTCTGTTCTCAGCTAATTCTGTGTAACTTGTGGTTGCAGAGCATTGCAGTGGGATGGACGGCCTTGTCGAACTGCCGGGGAGTAATGAGTACATTGCACGACGGACTTTTGGTGACCACACATTTATTGACTAAATCCAACAATATCACGGTAACAAATGACAAAATACACTACACAACCAACAACTAACATCACACAACATCCTAATAAATAGATGACTATGAGAATCACTGGAGTTCAGTCACATTTGGAAGGAGACATCCTGCGCACTGGACCAACAAGAAACTAATGGAATGTGCTCAATAAGCAGCATGTCCTGTGCCCCTCCGAGAGAATAAATATTAAACGTAACAATAAATAAAACAACGAGGACTTGGCTAACATCACGAAAGGCATGGATGAAACAACAGTTCAAAGACTACTGGAAATAACAGGCAGGAGTGTTCAAGTCTTGTCTTAGGCACGGCTAGGAAACAACAAATAAAACTAAACAGGATTCACAATGCAGGAGAACCAACACTCCCTACTACTCTAAACATGACTTGATAGTTACAGGTTGGCAGCATGAGGCACTGTCTGGCACCGGTCAGTGGTGGCCCTTCTTGTAGCCCCACTTCTTGTGCTCCTCATGGCCGCCCTTCTTGCCGTAGTCCTCCTTGTGGCCGTGGTGGGCCTCGTGGCCGCCGCTGCTCTTGTGGCCCTTGTGGTCCTTGTAGTGCTTGCCGTGCTCGGAGTGCCCCTTCTTGCCGCTGTGGCCCTCATCATGGCCGGACTTGTGGTGGCCCTGCTTGTAGTGGCCGCCGCCGGACTTCTTGAAGCTGTCGTGGTGGCCGCCCTCCTTGGCGTGGTGGCCCTCGTCGTGGTGCTCGTCGTAGAACTTCTTGTTCTTCTTGAACTCGTCCAGCTTGTGCACCTCGTGCTTGCCCTTGGTGGAGTGGCCCTTGTTGTACTTGCCGTGGTCCTCGAACTTGTGGCCCTTGTTGCCCTTCTCGCCCTTGTGGTGCTCGGCGTAGAAGCCGCCCTCGTCGCTGTGCTTCTTCTTGTGGCCGGCCTTCTCGTCGTAGTAGCCCTTGTGACCCTCCTTGTCGTGGTGGCCCTTTTTGCCTTGCCAGTGGTGATGGTCGCCCTTGTAGCCCTTGTCGGACTTGTGGCCCGACTTCTTGGCGTGCTTCTCGTGGTGCTCCGCGCCGCCGCCGCTCTCGTGGTGGTGGCCGGTGGCCGCGGCCACCAGGTCCAGATCGCCGCTGTCGTCCTCTTCGGCGGCGCCCTGGCGGATGTCCCGGCAGCTGACCGCGCTGAGGGCGATCACCACGCCGAACAGGCAGAGGAGGAGCGAAGGGCGAGCCATGCTGATGGAGGAGGAGGAGGCGCTCAACTGATGATGTCTGCCAGGCCGCCGGCCCTTTTTATACTCCCCTCCCTGACCGGCGCAGGCAGCGCAGGCTCCAGAGGGTCCTGTCCTCTCCCTCCCTCTCCTCCCCCGGAGACCCGGAGGCGCTCGGAGGGCTCTCCTTGGCGGGAAGCTACCGCAGCATGGCCACTGGCCGGCGGGCGGTGCGGCGGCGGTGGTGGCGGTGGCGGGCGGCGGGGAAGGGCCCAGCGCTTTCACTGCCACCACCGCAGAGGCCCTGCTGGCCCCCGACGCAGCCCGCCGCACTCAGAAGGTTACGGCAAGGCGTGCGCAGCCGGGGTTGAAAAATATTGCTTAATATTTATGATTGCGTCGGATTGGTTTTGTCACAGAGAAGCCGAGCCACTGGGCCGGGGCAAATCCCTAATAGCTATTGTGTGCTTTTGTGGAGGGCAGTGTGCCGGTGGGCGCTGGATACGCCGCGGGCCGCTGCTGCTGCCGCTGCTGCTGCCGCTGCTGCTGCCGCTGCTGCTGCCGCGGGGGACAAATCGGATCGCAAACTGCGACGCCAAGCGCCTGCATAGGTCGTGCTTTGCCTACCCAGCAGGCGCCCTTAGCGCCGACTGACCGAATGTGGTTTGTGTGGGGGGCGCGCGCGTGATGGATTTCGCTATGTCCTGTTGAATTTGCACTCCTCTTAATTTTTGGTGCTTCTCTGGTGCCAAATTGCCGCAGAAATCGAAAGTCCAAAACGGGATTCCCCCGGTCATGAAATAAACGCGTGAAAGGCCGATCGCAGCCGCTTCCCTTCCGACGTCCTTCCTTTTCGGAACAGGGAAACACCCGTGTCAGAATCAATTATCGATCGGCGAAGACCAGCGGGGCCAGCGGGGCCTGTGCATCCACGGGATCCATGGCCGGGGGCCGCAGGGGGCCGCAGTGGGGACCGGGGTGTTCTAGCTGTGTCATTCGCCGTGCAGTCGGTCCACTCACTGCTCGTACGAGGTCCGGAGGCGTCCCATGCTCCCGGTCTGTTCAGGCGTTTAGAGCTTGTCGCCGAACATCAAGTACGTCCGAAGTTCCTCCTCCTACCTTAAACCGCCCACGGCCTTGCCGGAGCCTTGCCCTACAGAAGCGCAGAGCGCAGCGGCCTCTACGATGCGACGGCCCCACAGTGCGCCCGGCCCGGCCCGGCCCGGCGACAAACAAGCGGCGCGTTCGTCTCGTCCCGTTGCCACGGTCTGACGCGCCGCGCGCTCCCCGCCCAAACCGCAGCCAACACGAAAATACTGAAAATCACTAGTGCCCGTTCTCCTGGTCGGACACCCCTTTTCTGTTCTGGGGGGCACTTTTGTGTACAAAACTGTGGCCTCGGCGATGATGAACCCGGTCCGTGGCCGAGCAAATGTTGTATCTGTCGCACCAAGCGAAGGCCACATTTTCGTTTGTTTGAACCAAATGAACTCCCTACTCGAAGAGCACAGTGCGTTTTATTTCACCTGCATGTCCGCGAGTGCCAGCTGGTCACGCATTTTGTCAGCCGGGGCGGGTGTGGGCCAGGGCCGGGGCGCTGGGCTGGGTTGTGTTGGGTTAGGTTAGTGACTAGTGAGTGAGTAAGCAGGCCGGACTGGGCCGGGCCGGGCCGGGCCGGGTGGGCCGAGGCAGTTGGGTGGCCTGCCTGCCGGGGGCCGCCTTGGTCGCGGGCAGCCGCCGGCGCCGCGTTGGCTGCGTACTCCGCACGGCGCAAGGCGCCTGCCAGGCGGAGGGTTTGCCTCTCAAGGTACATTCCTAACGTCAAGGAGGTCCTTGAAATGTAGGAGCGTGGCGTTCACAAACCACGATATCTTTCGTCGAATCCTTTTGGCAGCGTGTGAGATAGAGAGCCGGAGCCCGGATCAAACTGTCGTTGGCGCGGGCTTCAGTCCCTGAATGCAAGCTTGTGGGTTCGATTCTCACAGACGGTTCCATGCACTCTCCGCTTATTTTTTTTTTCGCGTTCGACACAAATCAAAGTTTCCCCATTATGTGTCAGGTGGTTTAGGAGAGTGGAGGCGCACCCAAAGCGGGGAGTAGAGACCACCTGAGAGATAGGCCACACGGTTTCGGGCTCGCTTCCTTGCCCCGGGGTTTCGCAGATCGGAACATCAAATACAAGGGCTCGTTTTACCGAATAAGTTATATCACAGTAGGACTAATCCTTGCACTTTTTCCTTTTTCGAAAATGTGTGGGTTGACCCATTTCTGTGCTGTTTGGAGCGATATTTTAAAAAGTTTTCTACAACTCAGTTCTTAACTACCTCGCGCACCCTCTCTCTGTGCCGCTGAGAGTTGCCCCGTTCGCCGCTAGGGAGCGCCTCGTTGCTGCGCCCCGACTTTCGCGCGTAAGGTGCTAACGTTGGTCTCACCATCACTACCAGCACAACCCCCGTGGGGGCTCCGCGTGCCTGCATCTCTGAGGTGTCCATGCTGACCATTCAGTTCTGGGGTCTGACGAGGGCGATTGAAACTACATTTATTGGGTGTATAAAATCCTAAACAGTATGTACAGTATGTGTCTGCAGTGAATGGTTTGAGAAGTAAAACTTTTCACAGGTCGTTCGCGCTCTGTAGTGCAGAAATGAAATCAGGAAATGGCATAGTATAAAAGATCACAGTTAAGTTTCTTTTTTCTTTAATCCACATAAAAATTCAACTAAAAACAGTTACAAAACAATGATTTTTACAAGAATCATAAATAAATAAGTAACAAAAATTGTCAATAACCCATGACGATAACACGATCACATTTGGTAACGCAGTTTGCAATTATTTGAAATGGATTTAGAAACATGAACAGTTACTGAAAGTGTCACCGAGGGAGTTGCTCTGAAGAAATGGCTGTAGCTCGTTTTCAATCATCTCTGACTAGAATATAAGTCGTGTGTGAAGGACCATACGTAATTTGGAAGTCAGTTTTGTAAACAGAAGCTCTCGCGAAATTCGGACTAGAGTGCTGTAAACACAACGTTCTCTCTTCCATGACACCTGTTTTTGCCCGGCTCTGCGGTAACGGCACTCTCCTCCTCGCAGGCAGCGGACCGGCCCGAGTCCGTGTCACGTCGACGGGCGATGATTTTCCCAGAAAAAATCGAGCCACAAGCAAATCTTACTTAATCAGCCATTTTTTTCCTAGTCCTATCGCGGCGGACGGAGCAAGTGGACGGTACGGTGGTCACCGGCGGCTAAAAAGGGCCCCGGCCCGGCCGAATAGAGTCAGCAGCGCGGA
The DNA here is from genome assembly GCA_038380765.1 of Odontothrips loti. Taxonomy (NCBI): domain Eukaryota; kingdom Metazoa; phylum Arthropoda; class Insecta; order Thysanoptera; family Thripidae; genus Odontothrips; species Odontothrips loti. The sequence goes on from CM076245.1 coordinate 12,460,908, forward strand.
AAGGATCGTGGTGTGCAAGAGCAGTGGCGGGCCTGGGCTGCGCCTGGGCCGTGCCTGGGCCTGCCGCATAATGAGTGCAACTCAGCACCTTCATCGCTTTCACCTGCTGCAACACTGGCCGCCGGCCGCCCCCCGCAAGTGACGCTGCGCACTTGGCGACCCCCGACTCCCCGCCCCGTAGCCTACCGGCGCCGCGCCGGCCGCAGCTCAGCCCGCGCTTACAGCCAGGTCCGGTCATATTCCGAAATATAGAGCGGCTTGTGTGCGGGGAAGGGGTTCGCAGTCACTGATTGAAACATTACATGAGGGAAAGGGCCTAAGCGCATTCCTATGGGGGTCTGCATAGGAGTGACTTCAGAAAAAAATCGCAATGAAAGCTGGAAGCGCGCGAAAATAAATAAATGGGACTCCAGTACGCGTGTGGGGATGCAGAGACACTTTTTGGAACTCCACAAAGTGAGGCTCGTGTTGTTAGCACCCTAACCTCCTTTCAGTGTGCATCTTAAGTGTGCATCTGGGGTTGTTTCGCAGGCTTCTGCGACTGACGGCGGCAGCGGCGGCAACGTAATAAATATAGAGCAAAGGGAGAAACCGCGCGAAATCAAAGGTACTGAGGGTGATGTGGTCAGTGGTGGCCCTTCTTGTAGCCCCACTTCTTGCCGCCCTCCTTGCCGCCCTTCTTGCCGTACTGCTCCTTGTGGGCGTGGTGCTCCTCGTGGCCCTTGGCGCCCTTGACGCCCTTGTGCTCGTCGTCGTAGTGACCCTTGTCGACGTGGCCCTTCTTGCCCTTGTGGTCCTCGGCGTAGCCCGACTTGTGGTGGCCGCCCTTCTTGTGGTGGCCCTCCTTCTTCTCGTGGTGGCCGTGGAAGTCACCGTGCTTCTTGTGGTGGCCGCCCTTGTGGAAGTCGTCGTAGAACTTGTGCTCCTTGTGGTACTCGTCCTTGTGGAACTTGTTGTGGTAACCTGCGGACAGAGGGCAGACGGCGGTAGCATCACTTCGGAGAGGATAGGCTAGGGCACCTGGTTTTGAGGCGAAAATGATTGCCAAATGCACGAAGTTCTTTCCTTTTAATCACCAATGAGGAGTGTGAAATAAAAAAATAAAAAATATGAACCTCTTCTCCCCATGCTCGTAATACCTTAATATTCAACATTAACAATTAATATAAACTGTGTACACTCCAGAGTGTACGAATAGTTATTTATACACTGCTAAATGTACTTAATCCTACGATCATACGTATAAAGTGATGGTTGCTGACTTAAATAAGTTTACCTGTGTGTGTAGCATCCACTTCCTCTCCCGTGAACTCACATTAAGTTACGCCTACCCACGCATTTTCAGGTTCTCTTAGGGGAAGAATTCATGAGCACAGGGGGGCGCACACACACGCACACACACACACACACACACTATCACACACTATCACACGCACGCGCATGCACTCACTCACACACACACACACGCACACTCACTCGCGCCCGGCGGTACTGCACACACACTGGTCACTCCTCACCTTTGGTCTTGTGGCCCTTCTTGTGTCCGCCCTTCTCGCCGTACTTGGCACCCTTGTGGCCCTTCTCGCCCTTGTGGTGCTCGCCGTACTTCTCGGCCTCGTCGTGATTCTTCTTCTTGTGGCCGTTGGACTTCTTGTAGCCGGCCTGGTGGTGCTCGCTGCCCGCCTTGCCCACGTCGCCCTTGTCGTAGTGGCTCTTCTTCTTGGCGCCCTTCTCCGCCTTGTGGCCGGCCTTCTTGTGGTGCTCCTCCACGTGCTTCTCGCCGCCGCCGCTGGCGTGCGCGTGGTGCGAGGCCGCGGCCACCAGGTCGCCGCCGTCGCCGTCCTGCTCCTTGGCGCGGAGGTCCTTGCCCCGCACGCCGGCAGGCCCCTGCCCCCACAGCCCCACCACGCAGAGCGCGCACAGCAGCACGAACGCGACGCGACACTTAGCCATGTCTGGGATGTACGCAACAATCGGTCCGGATTGCGGAGGCCAACGCATTTATACACAGGATGTAGGCCCCTTCCCTTCCAGGTGCCTGGTCCGGTCCGCGGTGCTGGAGTGGGGGCGCGCTGCCGCTCCGCCGCCGCCGCCCTCCGGGAGGGGATGCAGACGCCAGCCTCCAGCGGCGACGGTGGCGGCCGCGGCGTCAACGGCGATCGTGGCGGCTTTTTGCCCCCCGCCGCTGTCGCGCTCCGGCAGCGCTGGGTAGCGGCGCGGCGCGGCCTGTCACGCTTTCGGGTTCGCGCCCTTCGGGCCCTTCGGGCCCTTCGGGACCTCCCGGGGCCTCCGGGTCGGGAGCACAGCGAAGGCCTAGACTGCCTATCGGTGCGCGGTGCGGTGCGGTGCCGCGGTCAGCTCAGTCGCAGAGGAAGGGGTTCGGAGTGAGGGGGGAGAGGGGGGGGGAGCGGCGGCCAACGAGAGGCGTTGGCAGGCGTTGTCCCGGCTCAGCCCTGCCCTTCCCTCAGCCTCAGCTAGCCTCAGCCCGGCCCGTGAAATCGGCTCCAGTTTTACGCAGATCGGTTCGAGTCCATTCCAGCCTGCTCAGGCGGCAGTTCGGCGGCTGCACCGCGAGGAGCCGGGGCCGGGGCCGGGGCCGGGGCCGGGGGCGGGGGCGGGGCGGGGGCGGGGCCGGGGGCGGGGGGATCCCGGACGGGCGGGACGCTCCTTCGGAAGTCCTTCTCTTCCCTTCCGTTCCCATCCCGCTGCAGTGAACCTCCACGCCGCCGTGGTCCCGGACCTTGGTCGGGTCGGGGCCAGCGGCAGCGGCAGTTCAGTCAGCCCAGCTCTCCGCTTCACCGGCACATCTCCTGTCCGCGCGGCGCGGCGAATTTGGGGCGGCAGCATCAAGTGCAGAGCAGTGCAGGGCGACGAGGGCGAAATAGAGTCCTCCTAAGTATGAAAAATCGCGTGATTACCATCGAAAATGTGGGGTTCCGAACACGCGATGTTTCTTACTTCCTCTGCTTTCTTTTCTTTCTTCGTCACGACTGCTTTACTTCCGTTGCGGGCTTCTCCGCGGAGTGCTCTACTGTGGAAAGGAGAGAAAAGCAGGCGGCCAACCCGACCACGGCGGGAGCCAAGATCCGGTCGCTGCTAGCGCCGTGCTCGAGCCCCGGCGGCCGGGCTGCTCGCGGATGGGACCGTCCTCGAACCCATGCCAGCCCCCGCTACAGCGCTGACCGAATTCTTTCCTACCTGAGTTGCGCTTATTGGCGCACTGCATTCCTTGGCCGGCCGCCAGCGCCGCCAGCGCCGCCAGTATCGCAAGGCAAAGCGAAGCAAAGCGAAGCAAAGCGAAGCAAAGCAAAGCGCGCCCAGACCACTGATCGGATATTTTTGTCGAGAGGCGCGGCAGGGCGCGGGCAGGGCGGGGCACGGGAGCACCCGGGGGAGACACTCATTGACGGATGGGACACGGGGAGCTTGAGCTTCTGTGGCACACGGGCCATCGTGCAGGTGCAGCCAGATCACAGAGAGCACCCATCTGAACCCCCACCCGCCCCAGACAGCCCTCCCAAGCCGGATGCTGGATTCGTCCCAGGCGGGGCAGGACGCTCCAGTTTCGCAGGGTCGCGAGTTCAAACCCCGGGCTGTATCGGCTGCAGGGGCCCTTTTAATGCGGCCTCCTGTTTTCGAACGCAGGACCATATCTCTGTCAACGACGCGTCGTCTGTTTCGCAAGCGTTTGCCGCCATCTGCTTCCGTTCTGCCCCCTGTACCTTTAAGAGCACTTTCGATGAATGCATATAGCTGCCACCTCATTTGCCTCCGTCTCCGATCTAATAGGCTAAAAGAGTCGAGACGCGGAAGAAGCAGGAAGGGAGAGGGGGGGGGGGCGCCTTGGAACATGCACAACCAAATTCCTCATCGTTACAGAGCAAGATGCAAACAGCTCGAGCCCTCATCAACAGGTTACAGAGGGGGCAAAGGGGGGAGGGAGGGGGGGGGGGCTGCAAGCGGTGCGGCCGCTACACTTTGCAAACGGTCCATATCTCTCAGTCATCGGGGGCCGCGGGGTGAGTGTAGGTGCAGGATGCAGGGGTGGGGGTAGGAGAGGGTACCTGCAGCCCACAGGGTCCCCAACAGGGTCCCTAGGGCTGGCTCGGCGCTGCGCACGGAACCGTGGAATCTGGACGCGATCCCGCGCCAAGTGTTCCGCGTCCGGGAAGAGGAGGTAGAGGGGGAGGGGGGGGGGCACAGCGGGTCCGAGCGGGGCGCACAGGTGCGGCGTCATGCAGGTGCGCCACAGGCCGCCCCCAGCACAGGCCGCCCCCAGCCCAGCGTCGGCCCCGCACACAAGCTCCGTCAACTTACTATCACGAACTGAATTACAAATCAAAATAGATGTGCGTGAGGAGCAATTAGAGGGTGCCCACGCAGGCTTGGGGACCGCGGCTCTCGACCCCCGCCACCCCCGCCACCCCCGCCACCCCCGCCAGCCCTGCCGGCCCCCGCCGGCCGCCACTGCTCCGCCCGTTTCATGTTGTGTGCCGATGGATTTATGCAGCCACCCGTCTCACGCCATTTCGGATCGGCTCGTGCTCGTTTCAGGGCAACAGTGTTGTCAGTGTGGCGCCAACGTGGAGGCGACCCGGGACCCGGCGAGTGAGCGGCATCACGAAACACCATCAAATTTTGAATATTTTGTTGTTGTTGATAAATGCAGTTTTAAGACTTCTGAAGGCTTTTTCTTTAAAAAAAAAAAATTAATAATTACTAGGTTTTCCAATTTTAAATAAATCTTTCACCAGTGAAAATGTTGCGCTGCACCTCGTGCAACTCGCGTTTGTGAGCTGCCGAGATGCCGTCCCCGCCATCGCCTCGGCGGAGGAAGCGGCAGAATACAGCTGTGGCGTCGCAGATACCAAGACACAATTGGCGATATATCCTGCCGAGAAACAAATTGAAAATAAAAGCCGAGGGTGCGCAGCGCAGCGGACCATCAGAAGGACGCGACAGTGCGGAGCGGCGGGCGGCGGGGCGGTGCAGCGGCCAGCGGCGGCCAATGCCAATGGCGCCGGGCCGCGGGGCTCAACAGAACAATGAGGTATGGCGGCAGGTAATGGGGCGTGCGTTGGGCCGGTGCTGCAGGCGCTGCCCGGCCCCGGCACTGAGCAGCACTCTTTGCCAGTTCGGGATGCGATGGAATGACCCGCGCCTCGTGGCCCGCCGCGTCCCTCCGTGTTCCTGGCCGTTAATGAGTTTGGGACCCGTGAGGGGTGCGGCGTGCGGCAGCGCGGCACAAGCGCAGCGGGGACACGGGGGTCGGCGGGGCGGCCGCCGGCCCCAGCGGTGGTCTGCCGCCGAGTCCGCACACTGTCTTCGCCTCACGCACTAGTGGGGCGCGGCCGTAACAGAGCGAGGATGCGGCCGAGCTGTGCGGACTCAGGCGGCAGCGCTGCGTGTGACAACGCCACACGATAGCCCCGCGACGCCGGCCGGGGCACCAGGGATGCGGCGGCTGGCAAGGACAACGGCAGCGCTGCGTTGTGACAACGCCACAGGCCCCGCCGCCGTGCCCCGTGCCCCGTGCCCCGTGCCCCGTGCCCCGTGCCCCGTGCCCCGTGCCTTGACTCCCGGCCGCTGTGCCGCGCGCCGGCCCCGGCCCCGGCCCGGGACCTAGCCGGGCACCCTTGATGGCCAGCCAAGTAGAACGTCGGAGGCGCCGCCGGCCGGGGCGGGCCGGGCTGCGTGTGGCGCATGGCGTCTTGAACGGGCGGCTCTGCTTAGGTCCGCCCCGCCCCGCCCCGCCCCGCCCCGGCGCGTCCCTCACTGTCGTAGTCCCGGCATTTTCACAGAAATGCGGAAAAACACAGAACTTTAAAAAAAATCACAAATAGAGACGGAAAAAATTGTCTGTGAATATGACAATCAAATATATCGAATTATGGGGATGAGCTCGTTATACTCATGAATTATTGATCGAATTTGTTGGGGTTTTGTTTTCTTTTTTCTCTTTTCTGTAGTGATTGGTAGGAAATGTTTAATTTTTTTTTCAAAATTTACTTCCCTGCACGGGTCACAAAAAAAAAACGGCAAAAATGGGTGGGTCCTACCTCGTCCCAGACTTCCGTCCGGAACCGTTCCTGCTTAACTTCGGTGTTCGGATGGGAACCGGTGTACCAGGAGTTGACCGCCGCTAAGACACAGGCACGACGCAGCCACCTTGGTAGGCAGGCTTCCGCAACGGCCAACATCGCCCCTTCCGCTGACCAGATTTCAGGAGTCAGCCCCCTTCGACCAGCCAGTTGGTCTGTGGCCCTGAGGCCACTCCCTCGCGGATTGAGAGGGAGGTAGGATGCCCAGATCGTACACGGCCGAAGCCGATTGTACTCTACTCTTCTACGCCATGTATCCAAGTAGGTGTTGCCCGAATACTCCAGATTCCGAGGCCTTACGCTTGAAAAATGTAGAAGGCCGAACCCTAGGCCTCTACATTTAACTTCTGCCGAGTCTTGGCAAGCACCATTCCCCTGCTCGGGCGTCGAACCACTGAGTCAACGAGTGTATTCGACCTCCGGGGAATGGCCGCGGCCCAACGTCCGCGGTCACTCAGACAACACACTTTGAACACGTTCTTTTGGTATATTTTACCCACCATCCTCGGTCGGCAAACTTCAGAAAAATTTTTACTCCGGCAAAGAGTTGAACCCCGAACCTTGCGGTCACCGGCCAGTCCGCTAGCCCACTACGCTACGGAGCTACGATAGTGAGCCGCAGCGCGCTGTTGGTCGTTTATCCACTGTCGTCCCGCCGCAGAGCAGAAGTGCTTGGCGGAGGGGAAGAGGAGGAGGGAGGTTTTATGGTCGCCTTCACCACGCCGATGTCATCCGCACGAACGCGCTTACCATGCCATATGCCCATGGGCGGAGGGCACCGGAGGGCACCCATTACATTTATTTGCATGCGTTTGATACTCCCAGTTCGTTTATTTTCGGCCCCCTCTCCTCCCTCTCTTTCTGTCTGCCGTCTGCCCCTGTCTGCGCGGCGCCCGCCGACCCGACGGACCCGACATTCCGCGGTCGCGAGCGAGGTGACTCATCCCGAACGTTGGCCCATCCTCTCCCTCGCCCCCAGCGGCTCCGCCTCTCTCTCTCTCTCTCTCTCTCTCTCTCTCTCTCTCTCTCTCTCTCTCTCTCTCTCTCTCTCTCTCTCTCTCTCTCTCTCTCTCTCTCTCTCTCTCTGTCTCTCTCTCTCTCTCTCTCTCTCTCTCTCCTTCTCCCTCTTTCTCCCTCTCTTTGTCTTCTTTTTTGTCTAACTTATTGAATTAAAGAAGTGCACTGTACTTTTTGCCTCTGTTGCAATTGTATTTTTGTAGGACTACAATTTAATTTGTTTTACTCTGCTAGGAAAGAAACATGCCGAATTTAAAATCTCTCCCTTTCTGCATCTCCTAGGGGCGCGGGCGAGGGCATCGGGGCAAGGGCCGATTGAGGCTGGCAGCCGCGAAGGCCAGGCCCGGCCACGCCGCTGCACCCCGCCCCCCTTTGGCAGCCCCCGGCAGCCCCCCAAGTCCCCAAGTGAGCGTTGACAACCAAACGATGAGAAAAAAGACAATAAAAAAAAACACGTGAAGGTTAAAGTAGTGGGGTATTCCGGAGAAGAGCTTGACCGGAAAAGAGAAGACGACAAGAATCACAAAAGCGGATACGGAAGTCTACGGTATGAAAAGTTACGCAGCACGTGCCGCGCCGTCAGCCACAAGCCGAATCAAAAATTAGAAGGCTTAGCTCTGACGATATGTCACGACCATTTGATAGGGTCAGACAGCGCAGACTTCATCCGCGCGGCCCGGGGACGTGCATCCTGAGGCCGCGCTGAGTAGTGCCGGCGCTGTCGACCCTTCCTCTCTGTTTTTTCGAGCTTTTATCAATGACTGGGGGGCCGTGTGTTCCGATGTGACGGAGTCCCAGACGCGCCGAAACGTGCTATATCTGTCTCTCTCGCACGCAAAATACGTCGGACCCGACAGGCCCACCCGTTGAAGACCTTTGGCCTGGCAGTCTGAGGGAGACTTATGAGCCCGCGCCAACGACAGTTTGCTCCAGCGCCACTCCTCCCCCTCCCCACCACCCTCCCGCCCGTACGCGGAGGAAGGTCACGTGGTTTGTGAACGCTCCCCTAAGGGGCGGCCGGCTTCCTCGCGGTTCTCCGAGCCTCGGGTCGTGGTCCCGTGGGCACTCGGGACCCTCGGCCAGTGCAGGTCATGAGCCGGTGTCAAGTGACTCAAAGAGGAACTCGGCCCGTTTGTAGGCGTCCGATGCGGCCTCCGCAGTGCGACAACGAGGATGGCTGCCGCTGTTTGATGTCGGGACGCGTTATGGCGCCGGCGCCGCGCTTTGTGACGTCCGCCTGATCTTCACTGCAGTGGTACGACTCGAGGGAGTGGGCATGAACCGTGGCAAGGAGGCGAACGGCTGGGCTGGGTTAGGTTTGGCTGAGTTGGATCAGATCGGGTTGGGCTCGATAAGACAAAGGCAGACTGTCTAAATTGTACTAAATCGATGTCGATAGTGTCGAAATTTTGTCGAAGCTCGATTTTTTTCATCGAATTTTTTTTGAACCGACAAAGAAAATCGACTGCCGCTACCACTTCGATATCGAATCGACGGTGGATTACATCGATTTCTTTGAATTTGTCGATATCGAATCGACAGTCTAATGCTGGTTGGGATGAGGTGACCAGTTGGAAAAGTTCGGTCGGTTGGGTCGGTTAAGGTTTACGCGTTCGAAGAAAGTACCTCAAACCATAAATGGCGACACCGAGGCCGAGCGCCTACACTTGCCAGGGTAGGCCGTGCATGCACAGGTCCGGGATTGCCTAGCCAGCTGTTCCCAGGCGCCAACCCCGTTCTTGCCCCGCGGGCAGGTTTGTTTACGAATTCCTCGTCGCCGGCGTCGTTACGAAAGAATCTTCGTCGATACGTTCCTTCGAAAATAGCGGATAGGGCGTCGTCGGGTCGTCGGCGTCGGCGCCGAGGGAAAGGCGGCCAAGGAATATTGCGGGGAAACGGTCGACTCCCGGCGGCGCCACGCAGCGCCGCGCCTCGATTTGAATCATTCTCCCGCACGGGACAAGTCATTGGCCTCCTTTCGCGCGCCACGCGCCGCGCAGCACGGAAGAGTCATCGGCGCCCGGCGCCACCGCGCCGCCCCCGCGGACACCCAGAAGAAGTGGTGTGAGAAATAAAACGGTGTGTGCGGAAAAGTGTCTGAACCGATTCAAATAGTGGATACTAGGCCGCGCTGTCAGCGCCCCCCCCCCCCCCCCCCCGCCACCCCTCGAGTTATGGCGACCGAGATGCAGTGGGTCTGGTCTAACGGCCCGGGGCGGGGCGGGAGGGGCGGCCGAACGGCCAGGGACGTAAAATGTGCCGGGGAAACGAGAAACAAATCGCGCGACGGCGTCTGAGCTGCGCCCACGCCCAGCTGAGCCAACCTTAACCGCCTTTAGAGCACGCGTGCGCGGCGCGTGCTCTGCCCGTGTCCGGCACGCGTGCCGGGCTGCCGCTGCCCCCTCAGCCTCCAGCTCCCCCGCGAGCCGTGCCCGAGGTCCGGTGCGGCCTGAGGCTGCACCGGGCTGCACTGTGCCGTGTGCCACTCAGGGTGTTCCCGGGGTCCCTCAAGGAGGCTGCGCTGTGCCGGGTGCCACTCATGGTGTTCCCGGGGTCCCTCAAGGAGGCCGCACTGTGCCGGGTGCCACTCATGGTGTCCCCGGTGTCCCTCTCGGATGGTGGCGGCCCGTGCGCCGCACGGACGGGCACGGCACAAAAGACCTTGCCGTGTTTTCGTGTTTCCGTCATAACGGCGATAATGGGGGCTATAAAGAACCTCCCCTCCCCCTCCTCCCCTAGGACCCCCAGCAGAGCCCGGCGCGGCCCCCGGCGCCCCGCCCAGAGTGGGTCGACGTTGTGTTCTCCGACGCTTGTCGCCGTGGTGCGGCGCGGCCACGGCCGAACCGGTCGGACCTCGGACCTCTCACCAGTCCACTTTCCAACGCGAATTATTTCAGTGTCAGATCGCGCGTACTGTACGACGCACACGCACCCCTCACCCCCTCCCCCTTCTCCCTCCGACGTCATCAATTCCACTCGCGGACCCCGCAGCGGGCCACTGGCATCCGTGACGCACTAACCCCCCTGCTGCCACGCCGCCGGCCCGTCCGGGGCCCCGGCCTGCCCCCCGCACTGCCAAATTCGGCCGCCGGCGACAGTGTTTTGGCCCGCAAACAGGGCAAAGCCCTCTGGGGACGGGTGGGGAAGACATCAGATCGCCAGGGTGCGGTGCGGGCCAGAAAACAACAAGCCAGCGGCTGCGAGGGATTGGGGTAAACTGCTCCAAGCAGGCCACTGTACCAGTGTTGGCAACTTTTGCACTTTTCTACTTTAGGCACATAACTTAATTAATTTGAAGTCAGTTAATTTCGTAAACCCGTTCTCCTATACCTCGGTTTTAACACCTGTATAAGTTCCTGGTAGCAACTTGAGAGGTGACCGACCAGGTCCGAAGCCTAATTAAGCTTGGGGTTGCCTACCCAACGATTCGCAGGCGCTTTATCCCCAGCGTCGCAGAGCATGTAGTGGGGCGGGGCGAGGGGGAGCGGCGGAGTGATGCGCAGGAGAAAATATCTAAATATAAGATGCAAAAAACAAATTTCTGCTTCCTTTTGCCCCCGGGACAAACATAACGTGCACAATAGCTTGGCTCTCGTCGGCGACTTTAAACGATTGAAATAAATAGAACACCAAGCGTTCTTTCTTTCTTTTTTTTATTTTTAAAAAGAACCCGACGCCCTATAAGTTAATAAAACTAATCTCCCTCTGACATGCCCGTAAGTTGTCATCCTGTCAGTAGCGCTCTCATGAAATAGAGGAGCATAGCTCATAGCTGTCATGAGGGGGAATAAACGAGGTTAGGTTAGGTCAGGCGCACCATGTGGGCTCTTTCAGGTATTGGTAAGTTCCCATTTAGTTCCACGCTACGTGCGTAATGCGGGGCTCGGGCTGAAGCAGGCGTGGGGTATAGGCACGGTGCTCCACTGCCGTGCGTTGGGGTTGCCTACTCGGAGACTCGCGGGCGCTCTCCGCTGTCCAGCACGCATCGCATGGAGCAGACGGCTGCTCCCGTGGTCTCCCACGAGAGATCTAAACGAAAACATCAATCATTCTCCACCCCGCCTGCAACTGCACAGCTAGGTGTGCATCGTACGTTACAGATGACATTGTTTACAGAGTCATCTGTAACAGCAGAGGTTTTTGTTTGTTCTCACAGTGACGTCACGTTAGCATAAAATCAGTGGTGGTCACTCAGGTCACTACATCTTCTGTGGCAGCCTTAGTCCGGACTTTAGAGAGCAGATCAGTATAGCATTCCGCGCCTGCCGTAGCCTGGTCGTGCTGACGCGGCCGCGGGTGGCCGGCGGGGGCTGCGACAGAAAACCTGACCTTCACGCAGTTGGCAAAGCACACATATGCCTGGGCCTGATGAAGCAACGCGGGCTGAGCTGGGCTGGGCTGAGGGCTGCTGGGCCAGCTCACCGCCCGCCTGCCCGCCCCACCGGTGGCTCTGTTTATCGTCGAGGCACCGCGGCCCGCCCCTCCGCCGCCGCCGCGCCCTACGCAAGACGCGGGCCCCAGGAATGCCAGGGAACCGCCGGACCAAAGTGACCGCGGCGCGCGGCGCGCGGCCCCCACAACACAACACAACAACGCCGCCAAGCCAACGGCGCACCCCGACCCCGAGGCGCCTGGCCGCGGCCGGGCCGGGGTCGTGTAGGGGTCACTGGGGGCCCCGGGGCTCAGCTGCGGCATATGGAGTTACACACTCATATATGAACGACCCCTACAGGGGCACCAACCCCCTCGGGAGCTTATGTCATGGCTATGCTTTGTTTGCGCCAGAGCGCGCGGACTGTACGGGATGTTCGGCGTTTCCCGCGCCTTTGCACACCTTTCGCCTCGCATTCCTGCATTGACTCGCGATGACTCATCGTGCCGGCGAGCGCTTCGACAGAAAATAGCATCAAGTGCGCGCGGCACAGCCAGGCACAGCCAGGCACAGCAGGGTGCAGATGATGTTGTTGTAGTTTGTGTTGTCGTTGTTGTTGTCCGCGGCGAGGCAACCAAAAGAGGAGCCGGCAAGCAGCAGCAGCACCCTCGCGTGCCAGCCCCCCCCCCCCCTGCCGCGGGGTTTGGCAGCAAGTCACAAGGTGTCGCTGCGGCTGGGGAGGATGGGGGGGGGGGGGGGCAGCGGAGAGCGGCTAGCTAGCGGCTTCCCCCGTCGGGTGATCTCACTCACTCCGATACGCTGAAAGACCGTAAGGCACGCGGACCAGCGGCCGGGCGGCGGGCGGCGGGCGGCGGCGCACGGCACATTTGTTTAGACAGAAGGTTGTTCAGACAGAAGGTGAACAGACATGGAGAACGCTTTAGCGTTCTAGGATAGACTCGTTCTTTGAGTTGTAAAGGAAATTAAGTTTGTTGAGTGAGAATGATGTGTGAGGTACAAGTACAGGAAGGGGGAGGGAGGGGGAGGAATGGGAGGTACTGACGTGTGAAGGAGACAGGTATGAAACTTTACAAATTAGCGTAAATACAGAGTCAGGTGTACGAGTGTAGTCGCTGGCATTCCGTTGACACTACCCCACCCCTCTCCCCCGCGGCGAGCTCCCTGCATTTAATCGGCGCTGGGGAGGTCGCAACAATCAACGAGCTCTTGTGTGGCAGGCAGAGGGCCCCCCCCCCCCACCCCCCTTCGTGAGGCGGTTAAGAGGGGCTGGTTAGATGCTAGCCCACTTGGAACGCTACCTGTGCCTCCCCTGTGCCGGTGCGCGGGCGGGGCGCAGCGCGACACGGCTGCCAACACGCTGAGCCCCGCCTGAGCGTTCGTGGCGTCCGCTCTGTTTCCGCCCATCTTCTGCGCGGATACAGACCTGTACCAGGTGGCAGGATTTACCGGCCCTATTCCGCATTTCTGACGACAGCAGACTTAGAGTTCATACGCCGCGCCGACTGGTCCGCGTGCTAACGAGTCTTCGGCTGAGATACACTATGATCGGGCAGAAGTTGGTTGTTTTCTCAGGACAGCCTGCAATTCCTTCTCCTTTCCGCGCGCGGCGTCCTTGTCTCTTTGAAAGAGTCCTTTCGATATCGGGCGATAGTGATCTACGATCGCATGAATCTGGCCGCCTCAGAGTCCACCCGACGCCCGCCCCGGCTCACCTGGCAGAGCATCGTGTTCATTAAACCCCTCTAAGCTGGGTCAGTAATGGCATGGCACTCCTCCGCACTCCTCTCAGCCCCGAGCCAAAGCGGTCCCCGGCCAGCACGGCCCGGGACGGCCAAGCCTTGTTGCTTGCCTCACCACACCGGCCTAGGCATTCCTATGGCGCCCGATGGGGCGGCAGGCGGCATTCCGCAGGGATTTTATTTCGCGTCCCGCCGGCCCCGTCCTCTCATCCTCTGGCACCCCCGCAGCCCCGCGGCCCCCGCAGCCCCCACAGCCCCTCCCACCGCGGTGCGCTAGGTGACATGTGTCCGAAATAACCAGCGAGGAGTGCAGGTGTAATTTCCGCGTATAATGCAGCGCGTTGTATGTGTGCCTCTCGCTCGCACCGCCTCGGACTACACAGGCCACACTTGGGTGAGGGAGGTGGGGTATAGTGGGGTGGGCCGGTGGCCTCCCGGTCCCCCGCAGGGCCCTTCCACCGGAATATGTGTGTCCGGCCGGGTTGGTATTGAAGCCGCAGGCTGGGCCTCGGCGTGGACCTCGGCCCGTGTCAGATGCACACACACACACACACACACACACACACACACTGCCGCTGACTCTGGGCGCCGTGAAGACGGGCCGTCCCGCCTGGGACGGACGAAGATGCCAAGCCAAGCAGGCGCATGACGGCTGCCGCGGTATGCCAAGCGGCAATAAAACTATTTCTTTCTTTCAGAAATCCTGACCGCGCACCGGTTGCCCACCTGCGGCGGCCCCCGCGCGGCCCCAGGGCGGCCCGGGGGTGTCGAGTGAGGGGCTGTGATGTAACCGCCCTCCCGAAATACGTGAGCTGCATGCCACAATCACGTGCGCAGCGGCCCACCCACAAACACACCCATTTCCCGTGCCGTCGGTATTTCAGGTCTGCTTGTCGACCTGCTGTGCTTGGTCAGCCGGCAGAACGGAGATCGCGGCACCAGCAGAGACTCAAACAACACGGTTCAGGGGCCAAACCCGGAGAAGCCAGTGCGGCGCCCCGACCAGCTGCAGAGCCGCGCTTCACAACACAACGGCTCTGCCCTCTAACGAGAGTCAGACAGAGCACGCCCCTGCCCGGGGGTGCTGGGCGGAGACTGCAAAAGCCAGAGGAGACACGAATAATCAGGCGAACCATCGATGTCAGCTTCGGTACCTCGCGACATTTCTAAGCACGCCGCATAGCGGAGCCGGCAGGGCCCAGCGGGGCCCGGCGACCCCTGTGCCCATCAGATACAGCTGCGGCCCGACCTGCGGCACTCGGTCATGCTACTGGCAGCGCATACCCCACCCCGCCCCGCCCCGACCTGTCCTGCTTACTCATCCTCTCCTGCGCATCACTCCGCTGCTCCCCCCCCCTTTCCCCCGCCCCGCCCGCCACATGCTCTCTTACGCTGGGGAGAAAGCGCCTGCGAATCGCTGGGTAGGCAACCCCAACACTCGGGGGCTGGGCGCGCTGCCTACCGCGCCGCCTGCGCGCCTGGAGCTGGAGAGGAGCTCCCCCTCCCCACCTCCCCTCCCCGCCGCCGGCGTGGGCACGCCGCCCCTTGCCGACCGCAGAGGTTCTGCCTCTCTCTCTCTCTCTCTCTCTCTCTCTCTCTCTCTCTCTCTCTCTCTCTCTCTCTCTCTCTCTGGGCACGTTCGGAAATGTTTAGGAACGTTTGGGAACGTTTAGGAACGTTCGGGAACGTTTAGGAACGTTCGAGAACGTTTAGGTACGTTCGGGAACGTTCCCCGCGGCTGGTGTTTCTCCAAAATTGGGGAGGGGGGGGGGGGGGCACACGGTCCCCGGGGCTGGTGTTCCCCCGCGAATTATGAACCGCCCAAAGGACCAAAACTACAACTACGAATCACTAAACACAAAGTCGCCGGCGATCGG
This sequence comes from Odontothrips loti, assembly GCA_038380765.1. NCBI lineage: Eukaryota > Metazoa > Arthropoda > Insecta > Thysanoptera > Thripidae > Odontothrips > Odontothrips loti. Next base: position 12,476,035 of record CM076245.1, read on the forward strand.
CGCTTGGGCGGTCTTGTTATCGCTCAGTCCACGTAATAGGAATATCTCCCGTCAGTTTCCAGTGAACGCACGCCTCCGTTGAAGGTCGGGCGCAGCCCCCTCCCTCGGCGCCAGACACGAGAGTTAAACGGTGTCGGACGGGGTGTCGACAACAAACAACTCCTCATCCCGGTCCTGGCGGGTCCTCTGGCGGGTCCTGGACCGGCGCAGCGCGGCGGACCCCGGCAGACCCAGGCAGAGGACAGTTCATTTTCCACGCCGCGCGCAGCGGTGAGTAATGGCGGTCGGCCCCGCGGGCTCCGCGGGCTTTAATATGCGGCCGCGGCATCTTTGATTCATGTGCCACCCGCGCCATGCGCTGCCCCCTCGGCTGCCCCCTCGGCTGCCCCCTCGGCTGCCCCCTCGGCTGCCCCCTCGGCTGCCCCCTCGGCTGCCCCCTCGGCTGCCCCCTCTGCTGCCCCGCTGCCTGGTGTGGGGTGTTCACACGTACACAGGCAGCAGCGAGCCCCGCAAACCCTGTGTAACACACGCAGCAGTACAACCCGGTACAACCACCGACAATGCCGCCGGCCGGGGGCTGCCTGCAGGCTGCAGGCTGCAGGCCGCAGCGCATGCGCTCGGTACGTAAATCTGCCAGTCTCAGGGAAGAGGAAGAGGGTGAGGACGACGACAAAGCGGCAGGCGGCGGCCAAGCAGCCGGAATCAACCCCTACCCTGCTCTCAGTCAGTACGTTCTGTGGGATGCATTTTGATCAGGCTGGGAGCTCTTTCTCACTATCTCACCCTCTTTCTCTCTCTGCCTCTCTCTCTGTCGCTCTCTTTCTCTCCCTCTCTGCACTGGGGTAAATTTTTAGCGTGTTTTGACTGTCCCTCGGCGCATCTCATCTCACACAACCCGCTGTCACAAGTCGTCCTGACAGTCGTTGGCGTAACTCGTGCAGCGCAGAGGGATGGAAGGAGAGAGAGGGAGAGAGTGAGTGTGTGTGTGTGTGTGTGAGAGAGAGAGAGAGAGAGAGAGAGAGAGAGAGAGAGAGAGAGAGAGAGAGAGAGAGAGAGAGAGAGAGAGAGAGAGAGAACAAGGGGGAGCGAGATGAAGCGGGAGGTCAGGTATGCGTCGTGAAAAGAGAACTCAAGGAATGCAAGGTTGGGCGGGCGCCTGGCCGATGGTTGGCCCATGGCTGGCCCGGCCTGGCTGGGGGACTGTGCCCCTCTACACCGCCCCCCGCCTCGTGCCCCCTGTCTGGCAGGAGGAGGGGAGGGGAGGGGCAGGACGCCACGCGCCCCCGTGCCTCGGGCAGCACAGCCGCGGGGCGCAGCGCCAGTCCAAAACACGGCAGGGTGCGGGGCGGACGGCGGACGCACGCGGCACACGCTCTCGGCTCCACACACGCCTCACTCTGCGACACGCGTCAAGGCACGCGCCGGCGAACGCCGACCCCCCTGGACCACCAGGACAGCCGCCAGCGACCGGAGGGAGGACCGCCGCACCAGGGCGTCAGACACACCGCCGTCGGCCGTCGTCGACGTTGTCTTCCTCGCGCAGCCCGCCGCCGCCACCATGAAGATCGTGGACGCGGGCAGAGCCGTGGTGGCCACCGAAGAGGAGGACTTTCACCCCCAGAAGGGCATCAGCCTGAGCGAGCTGTGCGCCACGCTCGATGACATCTGCATAGACATCTCCCGCGAAGACGTCGTCCCCGTGTCCACCCGTCAGAGGTGAGCCATCGCCCTCGCTGTCAGTGTCACTGTCAACCCCAACGCAAAGAGGCCTGGCCACTACTTTCCAACACCCAGATAAACACTAATCAAAGCAGTTCCGCACGCGCAGTTCCACCACCTACTGCCGGCAGCATTAACCCGAAGCTAGACTCCCACCACTGACACGTCCGACAAAAAAGTATTTTAATGAACTGGCGAGGAATGCGGGCTGCAAGTGGCTGTCAAACGGACGTCTCGGGCACGCTGAGTGGCGCAGCAGGCTAGGCTACTCACTTGTGGTGCGGCTGCAGCCCAGCCCGCCCGGCCCCTCACCCCGAACCGTACCAAAACTGTGTCAATTTGATTGGAGTTTGACAAGTGGCTTTTCTGTTGGGCCCTCGGAATGCGGTGTGGGCCGGGACGGGGCGGTGCGGTGCGGGTGCCGGGCCGGGGGCGCATTCCGCTGGCCCCGCGCCAGGGTAAACGGCGAGCCCACCGCCGCCACCGCTGCAGCAGGGGCCGCAGCCCGCAGGCACCGCAGGCACCGCAGGCACCGCAGGCACCGCGGGCTACAGGGCGGCCGCTGGCATGGTGCGCTCACTGCGGCACGCCACGACCCTCCTTAACCTAGCCATGTTCCCCCGGTGCACCCTGTGTGAGTGCACCCTGTGTGCGCACTGTGCCCGCGCGCACCTCTTTGCTGCTCTATTAATCGGTTATCACTCTTTTCTTCACCCTTATGATCATCACCGGATATCATGTCGCGCCAGTGCCGAAGTGGCCACCGCATAGCTTAGTGTACTGCATGTCGTTGTCATTCAGGAGCAAACACACACACACACACACACACGCGCGCGCGCGCGCGCGTGGTGCTGGTCTGACGGTAGTGTTCGGCTCGGCAGGCCCTGCTTTGGCGTCGGCGTGCCTCTCCCCGTGGACGCCTCCCTGCCCGGCGTGACCGTGGCGCCCGGCGTGTGCGAGGTGCTGCCGCACCTGCTGCTGGGGGGCGCGGCGGCGCTGCGGCCGGGCCTGCTCACCACCCTGGGCGTGACGTGCGTCATCAACTGCGCCGCCGAGCTGGCCAAGTACCCCGTGACGGAGGCCGTCGCCTACCTGCGGGTGCCCCTGGCCGACCACCCCAGCGCGGCGCTGCACCAGCACCTGGACACCGTAGCGGACGCCATCGAGGAGGTGGGTTAGTTGGAGGACACGGCGGAAGCCGCTACCTTTCTCCCGCCGCAGCTCCGCTATTTCTAGTGGAGTGGAATGCTTTCCCACTTCTGAGCCCAGCTCTCAGCTCTCCCCGGCGCCTGTCTTCTGTTTACACGCGCCGGGCGGGACGGGGTGAGTCAGACGCAGTCATGCACGTGCGTTCGGGCGGCGGCGCGCTCGTGTGTGTGTGTGTGTGTGCGGATGCTACGTTCAGTATGTGTGTGTAAGAGAGGGGGGGGGGGTATCGATCGCTCCCGAGGTCACGCTGCAGGAGGGCGTTGTCTGAGTAATAGGTACCACTTTGTCACACGGTGTCAACCACGTCCCCGGGGGATTACAAGACAAACGAATGGCCGCTACCGACCACCACCGACACGGCATGCGACGCGGACGCGGCCTCACGTCAACTGGCTTGGCCGGCATGTCGGCCCGTCGGCACGTCCTGCTCCCGTGGCTCTCCCCCATTCCTCCACGGCAGGACCGCCAGGAGGTGTCATCAGGTGTCGACATACAGCCAAATTGCGCTGGTTGTCGGCCAGCGAGAGTTACGTCCGCGACGCCGGGCATGTCGCCCGCGAATGCTGGGGTCGGCCTGCCCGCACGACACGCGTGCATGCAGAAGTCGGGGCTGCCTACCCAGCAGGCGCCAAGCTGACGAGCTTCCTTGTCTGTTGCAGGTGCGGCTGCAGGGCGGGCGCACACTGGTGCACTGTGTCGCCGGGGTGTCCCGGTCCGCCGCGCTGGTGCTCGGCTACCTGGTCAAGCACCGCGCCATGCCGCTGGCGGACGCGTTCGCGCTGGTGCGCGCCGCCCGGCCGTGCGTGCGCCCCAACACGGGCTTCTTCCGCCAGCTCATCGACTGGGAGCAGCGCCACCTCGGCGTCCGCAGTGTCAGCATGGTGCACCACCCGGCCCTGTCGGCCCCCATCCCGGACGTGTACGAGGCGGACTACCGCAACACGTTCCAGTTCATCAGCAAGTACAGCCGCGCGCTGGCCGGCCGCTGACCGCGTCCATACCCCGCCCGCCAGCGCAGGGAGTGTTGCCAGGCGGGGCGCCACGCGGGCACGGGGGTAGTGCTCCGTGTCATATTCGGATATTCGTAATCTGTGCCGTTGCAGCAGACACTGTGCGGCCTGTGATCTCATTTGGCCCTCTCGCTCTGGACTGAACGTATCCGGCTGCAAAGAGTGATACGAGGGTAAAACGATGGCAACTGTGTTGCGTATTCCGTAAACAAAGGAGAGCAATTTTAACGCGCTTTCTCTTCCATTAGAATAAGATTTCATTTCAACATGCGTTCACATGCATGTTTTCGATTGTGTTCAACTCATCTTATCTTCGTTTCGCCCATTACTACAATTGCGTCTGATTTCCTTTCACTTTATTGCTCTTCACATTTTTTCGTTGGTGACTTTGTTTCTTTCTGACAATCCCTTCATTATCAGCCACGCTGTTCATCCTCTGATTTCTCCTGTCCGTATATTCACCATCTGTCATATTTCAGAGTTTCTTCAATGAATTCTGGCATTAATTGACTTATTCCTTCATTATTTTCATCTGAACTGTTTTTCTTCCCAAATCGATTTCTGCTCAATTCATCAAATGCGTTTATGATGTTCATTTCACATCCATTTCGCTCTTATTCGCTCATTTCGTTTTTAAAACATTTTATTTGTTCATCCTGTGTTTATTTCTGTTTTACCCATCACATCCACTTTTTTCATTTTATTCATGGTCATTCATTTCATTCATGTCCACTCATGTCTATTAAGACCTTTCATGTTCCTTCGCAGCATTCATTTCTTTCATTTCATTCACATATTTGATTTCATTCATATCATCGCTTTAACTGATTGTGTTCGTAATTCGTGTAATACATATCATGTGTATCCTTCATTTCACGCAATTCCTTCATTTACTGCATTTCATTCATTTTCATTTACTTCGTGCATTTCATTCAATTTATGCATTTCATTCATTTCACCCATTTTCATTCACTTCATTCATTTTCAGTCACTTCATTCATTTTCAGTCACGTCATTCATTTTCAGTCACTTCATTCATTTCATTCATTTTGAGACACTTCATTAAACTCGTTCATTTTCATTCATTTCGTTAATTTTCATTCATTTCATTGTGCTTCCATTCATTTCACCTTTTCGAATTTTCATCTGGTCACTTTTAATTAATGTGTTCATATTTTGTTTTAAAGTTACTTTATCATCTTACTTTTGTTCAATTTTGTGATATTGCAATACCTATCTACTAATCATCACTCATCTGGATTGAAAGCAATGCATTGTCGCATTATCAAAATCCAATGACCGACAAAGACGCCGGAACCCTTGCGTGAGCCACCCTCAAGGGCAGCTTCGAGGAATTCTGATTCCCGTTTGTTTCGGTCGCATCATAACAATCACAAGCGTTTCATAATTCACCATTTCCATTCTCACCTGATTTGTGATCTGTGTTACATTGTACTAATTGTATTGTAAGAATAAGAAAATTATCCTTTTTTTACGAGTGAAAAAAATACATGCGGTTCTTTTTAAAAGCAAGCTTTTAATCCTCCAAAACTCACTGCCATTGTTTAAGTTTGGCCCATAAGCCAACTCAGAAATGTGGAGTTCATTCCGATTCATTCACGCTCAGTCCGATACAGAAATAACTTGCTTACGTACCTGCGGGCAACAAGATATAACGGAGAAGGGAGGGGGTATTATTGGCTTTCATAGTTAAATATAACTTTACCTGCTTGTCCCTCGACCTGGCACGTGTGGGTGCAAGTGATGTGTGCGATGTGGCCCACAAGGGTGTATGGGAGGGCTGGGATTGGTATGCCTTGCTGGTCACAAGAATGAATAGAATAATACAACTCCGTGTTCAAAAATAAAACGCGGAAAGAACTTAAATCGTGTAAAATATTTTATTTTTGACATGCAGGCGCGTAGCCGGCCGAGGGGAGGGGGGGGGGTGGGGGAGCTACTTCCCCTATAACAGTTGGGTAGGGTAGGCAACCATCATGACAAAAATGATCCTTGAATGTAGGCAATAATAGCGACATTAGTCCCCCCCCCTCTCCCCCCACAAATAAGCGACGACTGGCTACGCATCTACTGATATGTGAATAAAATTGGAATTGCACAGAATTCTTCATGCATTTTATGAATACCACGATCATGCCGAACGACAAAGTAATTATAAACATATACAAAAATAACGACTCAGGCTCATGCAAACTGTGGATCAAGAATGTGCTCTTGCTACAAGCAAAGTCTCAAAATGAATACATATTTTCACAATACAAGTTAAAACCGTGGATTTGGGAAGAAAACACCTCAACGAAACCACGGCCATAGCCACCAGCAATGGTCTGTTTGGTGTCAATGACCCCAAATATGGTCGCGCTTTCATTTGCAACAAATATCAGTCTTGTCGTTCAAAACCTTTCCTTTCACAGCCTTCACGACGCTTTGAGAGCTCCCCTTCCCCTGCTGCTGTCCCAATTCACCTTCCCGGCGAAAAAAAATTAACAAAAGACGGAAATAAACACACTAAACGTCCCTATTGAACAGCTCTGATTAAAGAGTCTCTCTCCCCCCCCCCCCCCCCTCTCTCTCTCTCTCTCCAGTGGCATGCGAACGAGAACTTTGCCTTGACTAGGAACACAAATCTGGGCCCCGCCCTGAAAGCCTCGCCCGCTGCTGCACCAATCACACAATGACCATGCAGAGCACCGGCTGCCACCTCTGGCAGGTCAGGCACAGTCGCTCATGTGGTGGTACGGGGCGGTGGAGGCCGGCGCGGTGCCGTGGGCCCCGCCGTGGGCGGCGCTGGCGGCACCGGCGGCGCTGGCCCGGGTGTAGGCCGCCGCCGACAGGAAGGTCCGTCCGTAGGCCCAGGTGCAGGCCGAGTACGCGCAGCCAGCCCAGGTCCGGATGGCGTCGTTGGGCAGCAGGGCGGCGCCCTCGGCCACCAGGGCGTCCACGCCCCGCTGGCCATGCCCCTGCAGGTTCTGCAGCCCCTGCTTCAGCCGGCCGCTTAGCACGCCCAGCGAGGACGCCATGTCCGGCAGGCGCTGCAGCAAGCTGGGCCGCCGATCCGACGACCCGTCCTCCTCCCCCTCATCGCCGTCGTCGTCCTGAGGGACGCCACCCGACAACGGCACGTGGCCGTCGAACAGCTGCCGCTAGGAGAGTATGCTCGTGCCCAGGTACTTGCGGTACAGGCCGTCCCAGAACACGACCCGCTCTGACGGGGGCTCCCGCCGCATCCGGAGCGTGTCCCCGATGTCCAGGTAGTCCATGCTGTCCCCACGCCATGACGGCGTCCACGTTACGCCCAGCTCGGCCTGGGCTTCCGGAGGGGTCGGATTGCTAAGGCGCAGAGGGTGATTAGACTGCATCGTGAGATCACCACTGAGGCCTTGAGGCCTGTCACATCGAGCCACTCACCCTGTTGTCATGAAGTTGACCCACAGCTTGAGCAGTCTCTTCCGGTAGATGAGGTCGGGGCTCTCGGGCCCCAGCTGGATCTCGGGGAGAAGTCCCACCCGGAAGAGGTAGCCCAGCTCGTCTCCGTGGGAAACGCCTAGTACAAACGACCCCGGCATCAGTGCGTGTCTGACCAGGCGCGGTTCCAGGAGCAGCTCCAGGGGGAGTGGCGGCCGGGCTTGCCGTAACCCTCGTCCACCCTGCCCTTCTGCTCTGGACCCGCGCGCGTCTGGCGTGAGTGTCAAAAATGTGCCTTACCTGGATATTTATTTAGCCTAAGTAATCTTTTGAAAAAGCCGAGCCTGCCGTCGTAGCTCAGGTGGTACACGTAGACGGGGGTCTTTCCCTCGGCGGCGTGCAGGCGGCTGCCCATGTACAGAGGGTTGATGAAGCAGATATCGCCAAACAGCTGGAACACAACGACAGGAAGGTGACAACCCTGTCGACGGATACGAGACTCCGTCCGGGAAGGGGACAGTAAGGCAGTTTTAATGATGCTGGCTCGGGGCCCAGGGTTTGGACGTGGAGTGGAGGCAGGCACCAAACCACCAGGATGCCGGGTGCCTTACATCCACGAACTGGGGCAGCGTCTCCTTGCACAGGCCCTTGTCGCCGAAGTAGTAGTCCATGATCTCCCGGTGGCACTCGTTGCGCTGCTCGGGGGTGAGCGCGGCGTACACCTCGTCCGTCAGGAACATGTGGCCTCCCAGCCGCGTCGCCAGCCGGGTCATCTCCGCCTCCGAGTGCGGCTTGGTGCGGTCGCTCGTGGGGTTGCCTGCCGACAGCACATCAGGGTCAACATCAACACGTCAACAGAAAGACAAGTCAAGGACAACGGGTTCATATACCAGCTCAAATCTGGTGTTCATATTTTTATCGGTCTGTTCTGCATTTTCCCAACCTGTCACCAGGTAGGCCTCGTCGCTATCACTCCATCACACAATCTTCCGAATTTTTATATATTTACTATGTGTCTAATTCAGCTTTCACATCTTCGATGAAATGGCAAGTTTTCAAAACTAACCATGCAGGCCTCTTAACGCCCAATTTTGGGCGATGATCATTTTCTCTTTCATTCTCAGAGGAGGTTCACAGACCGGGCCTGACTAGAGCCAGCGGAGTGTCGGTGAGCCGTGGACGCCGCAGCCGGTCCGGCGGCGGTGCTCTGTGGGGTGCCTAGCCGGCAGGGCGGCCGCCGGCACCTGCTCTGCTCTGCTCTACTCCGCTCTGCTTTGCTCTGCTCTGCTCTACTCCGCTCTGCTGCGCTCTTGCGCGCGCCCAGTCAACGGCTGGACCCTATCACCGCCTTCCCGGACAGCAGCGTCCTGGCGACAGCCAGTCGTCGGTACGTACCGATGAACCACAGCAGGCCCTCCCTGTTGTTGACGCCGATCATGACGGGGACGGGCGCCGCCCTGCCCTCGCGCAGCACCACCTCGGGGTCCTCGCTGAGGAAGGCGTCCTCGCTGGCGGGCTCCACCACGGGCAGGAAGGCCAGCTCGTGGCCCACGAAGCGCTGCAGGGGACGGTCATACCGGTGCAGTCAGACGGCGCTCCAACACCCCGCCCGCTACGCTCCACCCGTCCAGTCCACTCACCTCGACGTGCTTCATCTTGAGGCAGCCATGGATGAGCCGCTCGGCGCTCTCCTTCCGCAGGGCGGCGGCTAGCTCGGCCGGGGAGGCGGTCTCGATGCCCACGTGCTTGCCCAGCTCCCGGGCCCGCGTCAGCTGCTGGGTGCCGATGGCCCACTCGTGCAGTCCCGTGCCCGAGCCCGCGATCACCGCGTGGAACAAGCCTGCAAGAGCACCGCAACTTGATTAGGCCAGTTCGAGCACAGATGGCGCCTGCTGGGTAGGCAGCCACGACCTGTCCCACGCACGCGTGTCGTGCGGGCTGGCCTACCCTGGCGCTCGCAGGCGCTCGGTGTATCAGACACCAACATGACGGCCAGGAGTGTCGATCACTGACCTCGCGACAGCGGGGACAGCGTGTGCAGGTGGGCGGAGACCCCGCCGGCGCTCTCGCCGTAGATGGTGACCCGGTTGGGGTCGCCGCCGAACGCCGCGATGTTGTCGTGCACCCAGCGCAGCGCCAGGGCCTGGTCCTTGAGCCCCGCGTTGCCAGGGGCGTCCGCCGTGCCCGTGGAGAGGAATCCTGCGGGGCAGAGGCAGAGGAGCGTCACCAGCATGCCCCGTCAGTCCGTCCCGCACCTCCCGCGGCCTCCGGCCTCCGACCCCGAGCACTCACCGAAGGGCCCCAGCCTGTAGTTGATGGACACCACGACGACACCCATGTCCACGAAGTAGTCCGGGCCGAACATGTCCATGTCGCCGTCCCCGACCAAGAAGGCCCCGCCGTGGATCCAGAACAGCACCGGGCGCAGCTTCTGCGCTGGGGCTGTGTCGGCCTTGGTGTCACCGCCCTTGGTGTCGCCGCGGGGCAGCTGAAGGACATTTGTTTTATTCAGTTTGCTGTCAGTTACGTAGCAGAATTCATTTCATCTAAAACCCAGAAAATGTGTTGTTGGTCATTAGACCATCGCCATGGGAAACATCAAACCGGAGCAAGGCAACACGAATGGTGAGATAGAAACGAAAACACCGTATCGCAACAAAAAAAATACATCAAACAACTTCACACGTTATTATTAGTATTGCGGAACAACTTTCAGAAAGTTCGGCCAAAAGAAATAAAATTGTGGGACTACGTATAACATATGCAAAGACTTCCACCTTCATGATTGCTGCTCCATCAGAAAGACGAGCGAGAACGTCGAATAGGAATTGGAACGCGTCACAGGCGATTACTGTCGGAGATTCGGCGGCCACTTTGCGGTAATGACGGGACTGGTGGACGGGGCCCGCTGGGCCGCCGGGTGTCCCTAGCTCACCTCAGGAGTGTACACGTTGAGGTACAGGCAGTCCTCGCTCTGCCGAAACATCTTGCCGACGCGGCGTATCAGCACGGGCATGGTGGCCATGAACGCCGAAAGGTCCTTCAGGGCCCACGATTTCTGAAAGAGTCGCACAGAGACTTATAGGACATGGCCGGGACAAATTGCAACAGAGCAAAGAATATTTTTTTAAAATAAAATGCACGACGTACCGGCTGCATCTTGATCTTGACGACGGGCTGCGTGCACACGTTGCCCTCCTGGCCGGCATCCCGGACATCCGGCCACGGCTCCGGGGGCTGCGGTGCCTGCAGGACAGCGAGACTGAGTGTGAGGTGAGGATTTACTGTTTTCTATCGACTGAAATGTTTACTGCGCGACATTGACAATATTTTGGTGAATTGCGATTGCGATAGTTAAAGTATTACAGGGAGCAGCCTAACGTTAGAGAAGTGTTGCCTCCACGTGTGCAGTAAATTTTACCGCGATAACGTCCGCAACGGCGAAACAACGTTGTCGCATTACGACTCCTATCCCATAATCGCGGAACAAATGCGCCGTCTATACAATTAAACAAAGCCGTCCTCGACTTAATTCGTCCGACAGCGACGGGTGGGTCGACGCGGTGCAGCCGGGGCCGAGGCCCGGGCCGCAGGCGTGAAGATAAGGCTTGCAGCTCCCCGGGCTGCCCCGGCTGCCCCCGGCTGCCCCCGGCTGCCCCCGGCTGGCCGCGGCTTGTTTCACTACAAGACCTCGCCCGCAGCACCACACTCCGCATTTCAGTGAAAACGTGTGAAGTAAAGTCATGTCCATAGTGTGGCCTTGGCCTCACCTTGAACCGCAGCTCTCCGACGGGCGGCCGGGCGTAGGGGATGCCCCGGAAGGCGTGCAGCGTGGTGCCCTCCTCGGTCTGCAGCGTGCGCCCCCGGAGGTAGCCGTCGCGGGCCTTCACCACGGGGCCTGGCACAGAGAGCGTGTCACTGCTGGGGAAACGGCGTTCAGGACATAACGTATCAAGACATAAGGCATGTATACATGTATCCAACAAGAAACAGCCACACTACGGAAAACAGCCAGCGCGCCACGGCAAAGCACAACAAGTCTGCAGGAAGCACAAGGACAGCGGTAAGCCAACGCAAGATGAAAGCGTCCACAGTTCCACCACATCCGTCCACACCAGGCGTGCATTAGCATCGACCCCTCGGCAGGGGACGATCTTGAACGAATAAGAATAAGGTCGGCCGTGGGAGGAGACACAAGTCGTCTGGTTTGCCTCACGTTCACCTGCGCGGCGGAAGCATTTTTTTTTCGTACCAAGCAACATCATGAGAAACATTACGTGAAAAAAAAGGCTTTCGAGGACAGTGAAGGACGCCTTATGCCACGCAACCCCGAATACTTCTACAGTTTATGTTAATAAAAGCACGGAATGTTATTTCTTTCGGACGGCGCGCACAACCTTCCGCAAGGACGGAAGTTAAGAGACCCCGGCCGGACGGATGCAACATCCGAAATCAAAGTCACATTTCGCTACCGTAAATCCCCGCCTAACTACAGCCAATGTAAGCAAAGGACATTATTATTGAGAAAACCAAATAAACCACAGAATCATCAACTCCGCTGCTCCGTTCGCCGCCATGGTGTATTTACAAAGCACTACAATCAAGAAGTGTCGCCAACCATCAAAATAGTTATTCGTTAAGTACGGAAAGGAGAGAAGAAGAAGGGGAAGAGGGCCATAGACTCCAGACCGCAGCGCTGGAGCTGGCTGGAGCTTGCTGGAGCGTGGTGTGCTTACAGCCGTCCAGGTCGGCAGTAGCCGTGGGTGCTGTGGGCCAGCCCAGGGTGGCGGTCGGGAACGACAGTAGGTCGGGGATGGTCGGCATCTTCCACGTAGAGAACCAGCCGCTGTCGTCGACGAGGTCGGCTGCTGGAACACATGCACCTGGAGACGGGCCGAGCTGTGTCCGCACAACAACAACACGCACTTTGCGGAGCAGAGAAGATAGCAAGCTAGGTCTCCTGTTGTGTGAGGTGCATCAAAACCACAAAATAGCTGTCTAACCCCGAAGCTCAATCGCTCACAAAAGCTCACTGTTTTTGTATCTGCACGTGGTCTGAAAAGAGCCACGGAACCTCCTTAAATTCGTTGGGAACGCTCATTTCCGCCTAGAGCCGCTATCAGTTCGGGATGTTGGGAAAAAAGGAAAAAGATGTATGAGAAAAAAGAGGTCGGCGTTGTCGTTGGGCACCACAGCACAGAGCGAGCCGTCGCGTGTATCCGAGAAGTAAGTGCGGTGCGGGGCTGTGTATCCTTCAGCTGATAACCATTAGTGCGCGGTCTAATAGACCGGTTCACCATGTGGCGGGTCGCCGGTTCAAATTTCCGAGCTCTCCGTTTTCCCTTTTATTTTTTCTAAATTTAAATTTCCAATGTGTGATTAACAATTTATTATTAACAGTCATCGTTCAGTTAACAAGGGCGACTCAGTGCTGTAAGCGCTGGATTTTTTTTTTAAATTGAGTGCAGTGACGAGATGACTTGTATTCCAGTGACAATTTGGTCGTTACCGCATATCTTATCTGAACGCTCGTTATAGAATCAAAGACGAATGCCACGCGACAGAATATATATAATACAACAATCACACGCACATACGAGGTGCGCCTTACTGTGCTTGTGTTTTTGCTTCGCCTGAATTCTTCTCTGTTTCCACGACCAAATTGACACGCCACTACGCCACTGTCGTATGATGATGGTGGAAGATTACGGTTCGGTCTGTGCCCCCCCCCCCACCCCCCACCCCGCCCTTTGCCAAGGTCCTCGGATGGGTTGACGCAAGTCGGGCACGGACATTTCGGACACGGACATGTCGGGCACGGACATGTCCGACACGGACATGGACATGAGCACGGCTATGTCGGACACGGACAAAACACATCGGCATGCGCCGGACGGCACAGGAAGCGCGCGAAAACCACACGTAGCACCGCATATGCATGCCACCGGCGACACTTACGGGAGGACGTCTTGTTCCTGTTCTTGTCCATGTTGGCCGCCGGTGAGCGCGAGGAGTCCTGCTGCGGCTGTCCCACGGCGGCGGCGCTGCAAACACACAACGCAGTAAGTTCAAACGCCATTCAGTCCTGGCGACATATCACCGCACAGCGACCGCAGCCGTGCAGTCTGTGGCGGCCGGCGACCCATGGCGGTCCACGGCGGAGCCCATGACAGCAGGATGGGATAGTGACAGCGGGCGACTGAGTTAGCGTCATGGCGTGCCAGGCACGCTATGCAGGGCACAGCCATGGGCACAGCCATGGGCACAGCCATGGGCACAGCGCGTCGTCGTCGTCCTCTCTCTCTCTCTCTCTCTCTCTCTCTCTCTCTCTCTCTCTCTCTCTCTCTCTCTCTCTCTCTCTCTCTCTCTCTCTCTCTCTCTCTCTCTCAAAATGAACACTGCAGGAAAAATGTACAGCGAAAGTACACTGAAAACTGTCAACAGGCACATCATATGACACTAGTGGTGCCGGTGGCAATGTTGGAAAAGGGTTGGAAAAATACTGATAGCATGCCAGATGCTTGGTCTTGATAAATAGCAGTAAATCCACAAAAGACGCATTGGCCATTATTTATTTTTCAAAATCAAGCATCCGTTTCTGATACAGCTGTATACTACAAATAGGACAAGGGGCGTGAAAGGCTTTATGTGGCGATAGACGACCCCGTGGGCCCCGTAGGCCCCTTGGGTCCGCGTGGGCGTGCAGACAGAGGCCAACAGACGACACGATGACCGTTTCGGGGCGGTAATTGTCTGGGACCTCTCGGAGTGTGACGTATTCCACGGCGACTGCTGATAACAGCGATGTTTTCGTTGGCCAACAGTCGATTCGCTTCCAGCCGGCCGCTAATCCGAGTTCAGATTTACCACGATAGCGCTGCACGTGTCAAGTGATTCTAGACTCGGCAAAGGAAGGGGCTCCTCGCGAGATATATATATATAGAGAGAGAGAGATAGGAAAAAGGAGATAGAAGAACGCATTTTTTAAATTCTTTTTTCCCCCTCAATCAGAGTAGGCCATGTGATCAAAAAACTGCCTAAAGAAAAGTATAGTCTATACGCCAAGCGATATAGTAGGCGCGCCCGGCACGCAGAATAAGTCGTGGTTGCCTACCCAGCAGGCTCTCCGTCCCCCGTATCAGTCAGCATAGTTATCGAGTGCAGGCGTTAACCAGAGGCGGCCACCACTGCCAAACACCCTCTGCTCAAATGCCAAAAAAAAATGCGGAAAAGAAATAACACCGCCCGTATAAAAAGTATTTACCGACGGTGACGCCGAGCGCCTGCGAGCGCTAGGGTAGGCCAGCCCGCACGACACGCATGCGTGCACAAGTCGTCGTTGCCTACCCAGCAGGCGCTTGGACTGTCCAAACTCATGTTTGCACCCGGACGTACTTCAACGGACGTCTCCGAAAGCTGTGTGCCGGCGGGTACAGCCGAGCCCAGCCTCCGTCTCCGGCACCGCTGCAGGTCGTGTACACTCTCCTCGTCAGTGTGTAGGGCCGACCGGCCGCGTCAGTGCGATCACACACGTCCTTGCTTCTTGTATTTTTTACTTTTTTTTTCCAGTGTGGCGTGCGGCCGGCTGTGGCGGACATCCGATCGCCATTGTTTTGCGCTGAGGTAGGCGCGAGTGGAGCTGAGCGGGCCGGCCCTCATGTGCGGGCGAATGCTGTGCGGTGCGGGCGGCGCGGCGCGGTGTGTGGACACCAACACGGCCGGCAATCCCCGCGCGCGGCTCTACACACACAGCGTGTACTTGGTGTGTGCAGGGCTGGGATGAGGGTGTTGACCGGAATGCTGTTGCAGACGTCCCAGCCAGCGACGTCTCAGCGGGACGGCGCTGCGTCACTTCCGATGATGTTACTCTGCCGCTGTAAAGTACTGCGGTTTTCAGCTGCACAACCCGACCCGGCACGTCCCTCACCTACGCTGCGGCCGCCGAGCCGCCGCCCTATAATGCTTGTGGTGGTCACAGCCCGTCTAGCACTGCCTGCCTATCCCTCCGCCCCCCCCCCCCCCCAGCCTCGGCAGCCGATGGACGGAGATGGCCGAGATGGGCACGCAAGTGCAGTCAAACGAGTCAAACCATCTGACCCTTGGCCGGGCCGGGCAGCAGCGACGCACTCGGCACAGCACAGGGGGAAGGGGGAGGGGAAGGCTGTGAGAAATGCGCCGTCGAGCTATCCTGGACGAGATTCCATTCTAACACTGTCTCTGATGGTTGCGAGGATTCGGGAGTGTGGGTGCACGCGACACAAAGAAATGGCGGAAACCTTTCAGGAAATTCGCCACAGTGGACTCATTACTAGAGGGGGATATTTTCGTTGACTGTTTAAGTAAATATGTGTTTGCCTTTTGTCTTATCTGTAATCTCGAGCTCACGGCGCCCCCTACAACACACACACACACACACACACACACACACACACGCGCGCGCGCGCGCGCGTGCCTAGACCGCCGTGTGACTTGTTTCCCACAAGCAGGTATGGAAAGTTACGTCGCCGAAATACAGTTGTCTCCGATAGACAGACGCGCGCGGAAATATGTGCCGGCTGCCAGCCCTGCCAGCGCCCCTTGACAACAAATGGAAAAACATTCACCCGCAGCCGTTACCCCGCTACCCCTCGCCCCGAGCGTGACAAAAACAAAAAGTCGTACTTCTTGGAAATTTCACAGCAAAAGTCATCCATCTCTGATGTCCCCGAAAAGGTCCCATGCGCACGAAATCGCGTCCCAGAAGTACCGGGCAAAGTTTGTTTTCATTGTTTCAAAGCCTAAAGTGCGATACCATGTAGGCCTTCCTGATTAAAACATAAATCTTGATCCGTATTTTCTAGGACGCGGTTTAATAGAGCGCCCTGCGTAACCAGAAAAATTTGAAAATTATTCATTTTCAGAAATGACGATTGACTGATCGCAGTTTCGATGGCCAGCTGCAAAAACTCTGCCCCAGAACTGGAAGTACGAGTATACTCCGACTTTCATGCCTTGCGTCATTGGGGCCCGGCGGGCCGGCCGGCGCCAAGGTTGTACACTGAGTCAGTGGCCGGCCGTGCCCGGCTACACCGGCTACTCCCCACGAGCTCCAGCTCCAGCGCCGGCTCCAGATGGCTCCAGCGCCGTGGTGGTGCGCTCTGTTATCCGGCAGGACAGCCAGTCCACCGACATCCCATGGTCTGCCCGAGTGCACCGCACCAGTGCACGATCCGCAGAAAAAGAGGGCGCTCCAGTCGGTGCCGCTTCCCTCGGGGACCGTCCGTAATATGTCGCAAGAACAAAACTATTTCGGCCAGTCCTGGTGCACAAGGCGCCTGTGCGGGCTGGCCTACCCTAGCACTCGCAGGCGCTGCCTCAGCTCGGACCCAGCCCGCACGTCCTTTGTCCGGACGAGCCACAACAAGACTTACCGGACTGCACAGGGTATCCCGGGGTGGCCTCCGCAGCCTCGGGTGTCCGCGGTAATCCTCAGCAGGCCGAGTAGGCGCAGGGCGGGACGGTACGGTACGGGACCACGCACTTTCACGTCAAACACTTTCACTGGCGGCCGTACCGGGCAAGGCGTGCGCGTCCGTGCGCCGTGCACCGGGCCGGCTGGCAGTCAGGCCGCCTGGCCGAGCCGAGACGGCTGCGGCGCGTGCGGTGCGTGTGGCGCGCGTGGGCGGGGCGGAGTTCCGGGGCACGGCGGGCACGGCGGGCACGGCGGGCACGGCACGGCCAGGGATCCTCTCGGCTCGACAGCCCGCTGACTACTAACCGTCCAGACGCACCGCCCAGCCTGACACTGACCGCCGCGCCGCCGCTGACGCGGGTCGGTCGGACGCCACACGGAGCCCCGCGGAGCCGCGCTTGGAGCGTGGAGTGGGATGGGATGGACGGGCCGGGCCGGGCAGGGCAGGGCAGGGCCGGGCAGGGCAGGGCCGGAGGGACTGAAGTGGATCAGAGGTGTGCGGCACCGCGGCACCGCGGCACGCCGTGAGGCAGGGGGGAGGGGAGGGAAGGGCTCTGTGCTCTCACATCGCAGAAGGGGGAGGGCGGCAGCAGCTCTGTGCACCGTTATAGCCAATCCTGTCTCGTTCGCCCGGCTGCCTGCTCACCAGGCGCTGCTCCACATTCTACATGGGGGAAGTCCACGCCCAAAGGCAGGCCACCAGGCCCCTCCCCGTCCATGCCTCATCCTCCTCATCGCGGGGCGACGCCCGCAGGGCACCCACAGGGCACCCACAGGGCACCCGCAGGGCACCCACAGGGCACCCGCAGGGCACCCGGAGGGCACCCACAGGGCACCCGCAGGGCACCCACAGGGCACCCACAGGGCACCCGCAGGGCACCCACAGGGCACCCGGAGGGCACCCACAGGGCACCCGCAGGGCACCCACAGGGCACCCGCAGGGCACCCGTAGGGCACCCACAGGGCACCCACAGGGCACCCACAGGGCACCCACAGGGCACCCGGAGGGCACCCACAGGGCACCCGCAGGGCACCCACAGGGCACCCGCAGGGCACCCGTAGGGCACCCGTAGGGCACCCACAGGGCACCCGTAGGGCACCCGTAGGGCACACACAGACCACAGGGCACCCACTGCCCTCTTATTTCAAGGCAGATTTAAACGTCTTGCACGCAAGCACCCTGAAGTTTAAAGGCGGCGGTTTTGTGCGCTGCATGTCCGCGCGCAGTACTATGGAGCTTCGTCATGGAGCTGGCCGCGGGGACCGTCCGGCTGGATGCTGGCGGCCTGCGGACCCTTCGGGACCCTTCCAAAGGTTAACTTGGCTATAAAAGGGCCGGTCGTTGGGCAGACTCGTTGCCCGCTCTTCTCCCCGAGTCGCAAGCGATAATCGATAGAGGGGTCGAAAAATAGCCAAGGAAACTCGACCCACATGCACAACTGCATGTGCTGTTAAAATCGCTATCGCAGCAGCGCCTCTTCCCCCACAGTCGAGGTGGAGATTTCCAAGTTAACACAGCAATCCGGAGCAACGAAAGCTTTGCACAAACTTCGGCAGTGCAGTTCAATGTTTTCTGAAGTTTTGTATTCCTGGTGACAATACATCGAAGATAGTGCAGGGCGGAAGAGACACCTGAGGGGAGGTGGAGTTCAGGCATGGGCATTACATAACGTGGAAGCCTGACCGGTGGCGGGAAACAGCCACAAGCAGCCGCGGGCATGCTGCACCAGGCTTGACAGGATGTTGGTGGTTGGGGGGGGAGAGAGAGAGAGAGAGAGAGAGAGAGAGAGAGAGAGAGAGAGAGAGAGAGAGAGAGAGAGAGAGAGAGAGAGAGAGAGAGGGGGGGGGGGGGGGGGGGGGGGGGAGGGGGAGGCTTTGGGTGCAGCGGAGTCTGTGTCGTCTATGTGCTCTGCAGCGGCGGTCCCCGGTACCCCGCCGGCCTCACAAATTCAGCAGCAGGGGCCCGCAAGCTGGCCACTGCCCGCGCCAACAGGGACGTGCTTGCTATGACCGGAGGGGAGGCCCTCAGGCCCTCCGCCCAAGCCAGTGACCGGAAGCGATTCAAAGAAGCGGCGCGTTCGCTGAGCCCTTAGGTTGGCCCGGCCGGCGTCAGCTAGCGTCAGCCCGGCGGCCCTCCGGCAAATAAGGAGACGATCCGAGCTATAAACAGCCTCGTGGCCGCCGCCTCCGGTTCGTGTGGGCATGGCCAGGAGGCCAGCAGCGCGTTCACTGGGGTTTATCACCAAGGGACAAATTCGCAAGTGCGTCCAAGCAAAAGCAGCCTGAATGAGAATGTTGAAACGCCCCCCTCCCCTAAGACCCGGTCTACAGAAATTACTCTGGACCGGGTAGCTTTGACACAAATGTCATATTCCTTACAACTCACGCGGTGCTCCGGTTCATACCATTCACAAAAAAAAATTTTCTCAGATTTTTCGATCAAGGGAAAAGGTCGGGCAGGGCACCTAAATGGGGTATAACTGCCCCTTACGGCGGCAGTAAAAAAACAATCCCGGTTTTTTTTTACGAGATTAGCTAAAGTCAATGCGGCTAGAGTAGGGCCATATAGAGGTCTAAAATTTAAAGGAAAACGGGGCCTTACTCCGACGGTCGAAAGATGACGTGGAAGACGAGGAGTGTGCGCGTAGTCCTACACAGTTCTCGCCGGGATGTCAGCGGGGTTTTCTCTTTGCAATCGCGCGTCGATTTCACCAGCATATGAGCGGACGAACGTGCGAATACTGGATGGGGTCCAGTCCAGCTGTCTGAAAACGGGAAGGGGCCGAGGGAAGGGGGAAGGGGGGAAAACCACCCCCTCGTACACGTTTATTTCGGGCGTGTACGGCATGAACGGGCCTGAAATAGATGCTGGGAATCGAGCGGGCTGGAGTGTGGGCCAGGCTGGAGCTGGAAGGGGGTGTCGGGGAGCGTTCGCCCGCCGCTGGTGCCGCTGCCCCGGTGGCCCCGGCTACTGCGGGGTGGCGTACGGAACATAAGGGGAAGCGCGTCATTCCTATTTTAGCGCGCTCGTCTTTCTTGTATTTTCCTAGCACATAACAAAATGTTTTAAGGAACCCATCAGAGAACACGAAGAAATGAAGAATCGTCGGGGGAGGGGAGAGTTTAATGATTGCCTCCTCCACAGGTCACCCCAGCTGCCGCTGCTAACACCTCCTTACTGTAGTAGGTCAACGGTCAACACGCCCGCCCCCTCCCTCCACCCCTTTTCTTATAGGAGTCCAGGCTGCCTTTAACTTACCCCACATGCGAGCTACTGCCGGGAAGTCCCATGGACTTCATAGACTGCAACAATTCAAAACGTGTTATGAAATAATGGAAGAAGCTGGGAAGTTACAGGAATTCATTGAATATTTGCCTCTAGGCCGTCTTCACGAGTAAAGTCAGGGTACAAGGTATCCTTTTGTTCTTTCTTTTCGACATAAAACACATTATCTCCGCGTGCCCATAGCGTCCATGTTTGAAATGGCGCGCCTCAAAAATAGCCAATAGGAGGCCGTTGTGCAAACAGTGAGCGAAACTGCAAATAACTGTGAAGAGCTAGCTGGCAGGCTGGCACTGGCTGGCTGGCTTGATTGTGACATTATAATCATAAAACGTGTGAAAGAATTAGGTTTTCCACGTCTTAACCACTGTGTCAACTGCTGCTCTCTCTAACCAAAGGCAGGCCGAAATAAGAAAGAGCTGACAAACTTGAGAACTTATTGCGTCATCAAATTGAAGTCGTCTGCTGTTATGGGACAATCTGAACCTCCAGACAGTCTCTACCTGAATTGTTTTAACATTCGAGTTAACTGAAATGGCATTCAATTTCAATAACACAGGGGAAGAGACGAATCCAGCTAAGCCTTGTCGAACTTGCACTGATTTCAAGACTTGGGCGAAACAAACAAGGCAAACGTTGTCTGATAAGGTATAACCTCTAAATATTGCTAATAGAACGATGTGTCATGAGGTGTAATGTAGAAGTTATCATGTTATGTCCAATATACTCTTTCAGACAGGGTCAGCACCTACCAAACCACGCAACGCAGAATGTCCTTTGGACAAAGAAGAACTTGGTAATTCGTAACTCTGTAAAGTGTGTGTTTTCAGAGAGACAAGGAAACAAGTATGTAACTTATTTTCTTTGCCTAGGTAATAAAACATGGGGATTCTTGCATACCATGGCTGCATATTACCCAGACAATCCAACCACTCAGCAAAAACAAGATATGAAGTTATTTTTCAATATTTTTTCTCAATTCTACCCTTGTAGTGTATGCTCCAAAGATTTTCAAGAAGAGTAAGTATTTAACTAGCTAGGTGTCTGTTAATACTTTTTAACTGATGTGTAAGCAACCCACAAAGTGGAATTGAATATGTTTTTCATTTTTCAGTTTAAAAACTCATCCCCCAAATGTAGAAAATCAGAAGACGTTTTCCAAATGGTTATGTGACATGCACAATAATGTAAATGTTAAGTTGGGGAAGCCAACATTTGACTGCAGTCGTGTGAATGAAAGATGGAAAGATGGATGGCTGGATGGTTCATGTGATTGATTTACTTTCGTTAGTTAACAAAATGTTCTTCATTTAACAGAAATAAAAGGAACAACGGTAGTGTGGATCACTATTTCTTACTGTAGGTTAAGAATTTTATTGGCTGCTCTTTCCCTTAAAAAACTGGTGTATGTGGTGTGTTACTATCAATACATAAATTATTCTTTTAAAGAGTCCCTTAACATTTGAACCTGAGCTTTCAGTTCACCAATTTTCAGCCCTGCAATAAAAGAGATATAGGTTAGAAATACTAAGAGCATGCATAGTTTACCAGCGAATCCTGCAGGTCTGTTAGCATCCTGAGGTACAAACCTATCGTTCTGACAACTGTCCGTCTCTGGCTCTCATTCATGTTCATCATCAGACTGTCATAATCTGCAAGAACTTCACCGATGGCATCTTCTGCTTCAGTCATGTCATCTGAAAAGTAAACGGTGCCCGCGGATCCACGCTGGAATGCAATTTCAATTGTTAAAACCAACATGCGTATTAATGTCAAGAGAGCCGAACACACAAAGCTTTGAAACTCCCGCTAGAAAGGCACTTCCCCCCACTCCCTCTTTCCCACCCCATAGGACTCCGCGGGAACTATATGATAGCACAAACTACAGTCGTTCCTCGTTACTCACCGCATCATCTAGCAATTCCATCGCCTCTTTGAACTTTTCCGATATCTCTTCAACACGTTTCTTCACTGCATCATCAGTCAGAGCTGACGCTGATGAACATAGCCTAATCAAAAAGGGGCCTCTAGGAGCCGGTAGCCTTGAAGCTGCTGCCGGAGGTGGTGATCTTGACCTACTTAGAATTGTCCGTACAGGGAAAGATACTGCAGTGACAGCCTCATTTTTTCGAGCAAATATGCCACTCTTCGCTCCAGTAAGATAATGACACGCACGTTTACGAATGAAAAAACTTCTTAGAGTCTGCATTACTGTTGCGTGCCTGAAGCGCAACACCTTCGATTAACGTAGTAGTTACCCCACACTTTTATCTGCGTTGAGGAGTGGATTCGATATAATGCGTTTCCAAAAACACCAAAAAAGTTACATTTTGGTAAATATAATTGGTCTTCATTTTTGGCGGGTGGTAAATGAATTAGTACGCCAGATTTCGTAACACACGGAGTTTCTAAGTAGACAACTTGAATACACTTCATCCGGAAGTCTATTCCGGCATGTGAAACGTTGTGGTGTTGATATTTTCATATATCTGCTCCCCACATGCTCTAAGTTTTTATTTTACCCGTGATAATATTTATATGACCTCGCCTAGTTTCGGCAAACAGCAGGTATCTCGAGACGTTGTTTGAAGCTGACTGCCTTTGATATGTAAGTGATTGTGGCGTGTATTTCAATAACGGGATCATGGCGCTTGCTCGTGCTGTGCTGCAGCCGGCCACCGTGGCCAGTTATCATTATTGCATCCTTGTCCTTGATGCGACTTCAATATATTTTACTGAGTTTCTTAAATCATCTACACAATCCTTTTCATCCGTCCCCGCACACGTAATTTTAAGAACACTCAATTCGTACTGTAAGCGCGCTGTGGGAGTTCAAGCTGAACTGCTCAGATGCTCGTTTTGCCTCCTGGGAGAAACATGCGAGATCATTGAAGTTAGGTTAGTTTTTTCTCCTGCGTAGTTTGTGATGGGTGTCCATAGATGTCCTTTCATTTTAATGGACTTCACTGATTTCATGACAAGTTGGTCATCACCAAATGCACTTAATGTATGGTATAGTTCAGTCAAATATTGTCAACCCTTTTCTTAAGCTACTCTGTGTGCTCTCACACCTCAGGCTAGTAGCTGTCAACATAGAATCACGTGTTAACTTTCGCGTTAGTTTTCTCCGTGGTGATTTTTATTGTTTCCTATAAGTTTCATGTCAATTTAGAACTCTATTTGCATTTTCATTTTTTTTTTCTTATGTACTATATTGGCAAGGGCTTCAGCAGCAGGAAACGGTATACTGATTAGTTCTGCTTGCCCAAGCCTTTTTACTGAGTTGTAACCATTTAATTTAATAACAATTGTTCCTGAGAAGAGAGAATGGCCCTGTTCGATGATATGGCTGTTAATATAATTGTGTTCATGATATCGCTTTATGATGATTACATCTCGTTTCCTTGTCTTTCTCCTGTAGTATTGTTGTATATCCTTTCTTTCTTATTGTTTTTAACTTTCCTTTTGGGTGATTATTTACAGGATTATTTAGTGTTCTAAAATGCCTTCACCCACTGATGCCTTGAGTGCTGGGCTGCGCCAGTCTTTAGCTGGAATTTCAAGGAAATCTGAATCAAATGGAGAATTAAGTAATCTTGACACTGCTCTTGCCGCTGGACATAAACTGTCTGAGATTACCAAACATCATGTTGAGTATGAATCCTCAGACAATCAACAGTCCAGCACACAAAATGTATTAAAATCCAAATATGTTGTGCTTGACACGAAGGTAAGCTTTTTTTAAAGAACAGGTTTTTTTAACCTCATTTATGAACTTACAGTTAGCAACTCATATTTTCTATTTCAGCATGTGATGGGAGTTCAGAACTTTAACGGTGTTAGTCCAAATGGGACCAACGGTGGTTTGTCAAATGGAAACAAATTTAACAATGGGTCTACCAATTCTGTCACAATTGGCCCACAATTAAATGGTGTGAAAGGAGTTCAACAAAATGGCTTGAGCTATGGCAACATTAATGGCAACATGAAGAATTTGAATTCTGTTAATACATTAAACGGTATCAAGAAACTTGGGTGTAATGGTGTCATGAAAGGCACTGAGAATGGCACACCTAAAGCATTTAATAGTAGTGACTCCATGTTGCCAGAGCCCAAATGTGTTCTCTATCCGCCTGATAAGGTTACACTTGGATGGCAAAATCATTTCCGTGCAGGTGCGGGAATGGTGAATCTCGGAAATACATGTTACCTCAATGCCACTCTTCAGGTATATAATTGCCTATTTCTGAAATCTCTTGTTGTGAAATTTCTGCGGTACCTTTAATAGTCCATATGATTTTTTTAGGCCCTATTTCATGTACCTGCCTTTGTCGAGTGGTTATTGAATGATACTGAACATATGAAAAAGTGCGAACAGATAAATGGACCAGGTTTTGGTGATTGCATAACCTGTTCAATGTCAAGAACTCTCAGATTGTCACACAATAACCAAATCATCAAACCTAGCCTCATTACAAGTAAAATTAAGAGTGAGTATTTTATGACTATGATCCTTCTGATTGGTCATTAATTTTATCCAGTGTATTAATTTCTCATATGTTGTAGTGATTTGTCGGCATATGTCCCATGGTTCACAAGAGGATGCTCATGAATTTATGAGGCACCTTTTGGAAAATATGGAGAAAGCTTATTTAAACAGATGTAAAGCCCAGAAGTATGTATGATTTTTTACCTTATTGCAGCAACCTTTATTCTAATTATAGTAATTGTCTTATGGTTTGGATTTTTTCCATTCATGAAGTTTTTAATTTTATGTGTTACAGGTTTGATCCTTACAGTAAGGAGACCACCCCTATAAACCAAATCTTTGGCGGTTATATTCGAACAGAAGGTGATGCTTTATTTTATGTTCAAAAGTTTATTTCAAGTCAGTGAGTCCATTGTGGTAATGGCCCCCTTTTTGATTTCTAGTGAAATGCTTAAGGTGCAGTTATGCTTCAACTACTTTCCAACATATTCAAGACCTGATTCTGGACATCAGGAAAGCATCGAAAGTTGAGGACGCTATGGATCAATATTTTAGTAAAGAAAGATTGGATGGGGACAATTCATACAAATGTGAGAAATGCAAATGTGGAGTTCCTGCCACTAAAAAGTATTCAATTGAAAGACCTCCAAAGGTTCTTTGCATTCAACTTAAAAGGTATAGTAGTCAATCTTTCTGTAGAAAAATTAAATAGTTCATGTGCTCAAGTGTCGGTTCACTATACCTCAATTCCAATGTATTGTAGTGTATTTAAAATTCTGGAACTTGATATGTTAAAGTCATAATTAGTTTGAGGCAGCCATGTTGAATAGTTCTCTGAAGAAGTGCTAAGGATTGTAGTATATTTTGTCATTCTGTAATTTTAAACTCTTCTGTGAATTTGTCTTGCAGGTTTAATGCTGTTGGTGTCAAGATTCCTAAGCCAGTGGAACACAGAACCCAAATGGATCTGAAGAGGCACATCCACCCACAGTCAACATATGCAAGGTGTCCCAGTCTTCCATACAAACTTATATCCATGGTAACACATGTGGGTCCGTCCTCTGGCTGTGGTCACTATACAGCAATAGCACAATGCTCATCTCGAACTTTTCATCACTTTGACGATACGCATGTAAGGGCTTATTTGCTGTTATTTTGATGTGTCCTCTGTGTCTTCTGCAGCCCTTATGTCATAATTTCCTTTTCGTGTAGGTTCAGCCTGTCTCACTCCAAGCAGTTTTAAATAACTGTGCATACATCCTCATCTATGAAATGGATCCTCAGGCTCTCAGACAAGGTCCCAAGGGTACAGCAGGAACACCAGTAGCAGCTACATCTGCTCTTAGTCAAAACAATCTTAACATCTTGAATGGTATTTTCTTCTATTCCTGTTTTCTTTTCCAAGAAATCTGGTATACTTACCATATCGACATAATTTTCATTCATATATACTATTGTTGTTATTTCAGGAACAGCCAAAACTTCTCCTCTCACACCAGGTGGTCTTCCTTCTGTGAAAGATAGGTTTGTAATCTTAAACATTCTATTTTTTGAGCATGAATTTCTAAATTTTGTAATTGTTTTGTGACAATTTACATATATATTATGTCAACTTTGAAATTCCAGGGAGCGTGTGACATTTGGTTTGGCTTCTCCCAAACCCACCAATGCTCAGTCTCGAATTGTCATGCACAAGCCATCCAATGCTAACAACTCTGCACCTACCTCTTCCACATCAAAGCCATCCAGTACTCAGAATGGCTCTGCTCCTAAAGAGGCTCGTATTATTAACTTCATCGGACCTACACAGGCTGTTTCTAATGGGAAGCATTTGCCCATGCCTGCAGCCAAGGACAGGCCATCTTCCTCAGGAGTCTCAAAACCATCTGATTCTACCACTATCAGTAACTGTGAATCCGTAAGAAAGGATTCATCCAACTCATGTAAACCATTTGAATCTGAGAAGAAACATATGGGTTCCTTAGTCCCGTATGATTGTGATGATGACTCAAGCTCAAGAGACAGCAGTCTCAGCCCTCCTCTAAACGATGATCATGAGGTGCTGACTGTCAAAGCAACAAAACCCGGAGATTGGCAAGTGACAAATTCTTCTGGACTTAGAAGTCCATCTATTCATAGTGAAAGTAGCAATCATAGTGTGGCCAGTGCCACTGGTCCTAATTGGAATGTAACAGAAAAACAACCAGCTGCAAGTTCACTGTGCTCCAAAAGTAGTACAGTCCAGAAGGTCAAAGACAAAAAAGTTAAGGAGTTATCTCCCTTGACTGTCAGTTACTCAAGTGATCCAGAACCAGACAGCCATCCATCTAAATCCATTGATATATGCCACCTCAGAGCAAAGAGTGTAGAAAGAGAGCTAAATCTGAGTGAGAATACCAGCCCATCAAAGCACATGTTTCCCTCAAAGAAAGCTCGAGTGAGGAGACACTCCATTTCAAGTGAATCGGATTCCTCCTGCTCCAACAAGATCTTGAAAAAGAAAGTGAAAATGTAAGTTTTTGTGCTTGGCAAATGTTGGTTTGCTATGTGCTTGCACGGAGCTGGTTCTACTTGCATTTGAAGCGTTATTATTTTTCTGTTGGTGGATAGTCATTTAAATAAATGTTGATCTGGGTCATTATTTCCAAATTTGGTTTGAGTCTTAGCCTTTCTTATTCTGCTGCTTTTGGGGTTTCCAAACTTTATTTTATTTTTCTCCTCAAGCTGCCATGCATTTTTTTTTTTGAGATTTGAACTTTGTACCTTTAATGCACAAAGGAGACATTGGATGTGATGTCACTGGATGTCTTTTGTTTTGCAGGGCTGACAGTGTTGACGATAAGGTCCTTCTCAAACAAAATGACAGTGCTGAAAGACGAGAGTTGCCATCTCTACATGAAAACAGTCATGTGACTGTTTCTTCTAGTACCAACAATATCGGACCTAAGCATCTCAGCAACACACCATCTTCGATGTGGAATGGTGAAAGCAATTCCAAAACTGTGAATGATCTATTAAAAATGTCTCATCAAGGTTTTGGCAGTGACCGTGGTATGCACATTATTACACCAAGTTATCTTTTTGATGGTTTTGAATGTGTCAGTGATTTTTAATTTGTTTTCCTCTTTAACAGTCTCATCATGGACTGGTGAACAAAGCCAAGCTGACAGAAGTGTAGAGCAGGACAAACAAGCGTCTTGGAAGAGGTCAAGAGACGAGTATGAAGTGGAGTTAGATCAAGGGAGAGTTAGTACCTCATCTTTTCAATTTTTCAGTACATTTTCATCTGCATTTGTACATCAAATTTTATGACAACATTTTCTGGTTTTCAGCAAAAGAAGGTGAAAAAAGACAAGAATCGGTGGAGTCCTTACCCTCAATCCTTCCCGAACAGACCGGGTTCAGTACAGTTCAACCAAAATCGTAAATTCAACAATAATTACTCCAACCCTCATCACAGATATAAAGGCCGTCCTAATCATAATAATTACCGTAATTGGCAATCTGATAACTACTACAAACCTACCAATAATCACAGGTACTACCGTAATTGATGCTCTTGTTAACGGTGCATTTTTATATATTCTCAGCCAAGTTGCTTAGATTTTGCCTGAATTGAATGAAGTACAATTTGTTTGCTGTTGTTGCTGTACAGCATCATTCAGCTTTATTAGTTCTGCTAAGTAGTCGGGAAAGAGAGAGAGCAGACTACTTTATGGACGACTGATCACTATTGAACGTTCATGTAGATTGATCTTCTGGAGCACCAACTGTGTTCTCTGTTATTGTTTGACCCTTTCCTTTTACTGGAAGGGAATGTTGCAGTTTATTTTCTATTTAGCTTCTGAATGTAAAATGATTAAGCACATAACCTGTTTGTTAAAAAGACTGTCTTATCTTTTTACTTTGTGCTTAGGTCCTTGTGGTCCTCTCACTTACTGTAATTCTGTTAACATGTCTTTCTTTTTTAACCCCCCTTCCCACCCCCCTTTTTTAATAAAAAAATTTAAGAGGAATGTATAAACAACGTCAAATGTTAGCATTTGAGCCATTGACAGAAGTGTACTCATGTAACTGAGAAGACTTTGACCAAAAGTGTGTCATGTGGTTAGGCACATTTTAGACAATTTGCAACTATATTTGGGAGTGTCACAACTGTTCTGACCGATTCTACCTCAGGGATTTTCTTGGTTCAAGGCCTCAAGGAAGTTGGTATTTTGAGGAAATTGATTTTGTTTTCTCTTGGAATGTATAAATTTGTGATATATGTATTTAAACTGAAGTATATTCCTCTATGTTGTCATTGTGTGAAAAGTTGTATCATGAAAATTCTTTCCCATGCAGGATTTGAATTTAATTTTCTGTGATTATGTTGTACAGTGTATATTTTTGTTTATGCTGTTAAAGCACATACATGTGCCTGTCTATTATAGAAATCATTCAATGGAATCCTATTAATAGATTTTCTTGTTTCACTTGTGTAGCAAGGTATTTTAAAAGAAGTTACTGTGCCACTAAGTCTTTGTATAAACTAATCTGTTCGAAAAATTTGTTTCAGATAGTGCAGGATATTGTATAAAATTGAATTTTGAAGTATTTTTAAAGGGGTAGTTAGTATGTTGGCTGAATGTTTTCAAAGAGAATACCTCAAGATTTTGAGGTACTTTATTTGGAAGCATTCAGCTCATTTTGTTCATTACCTTAGAGGTATGCAATGTATTCGGGGTATTAATGTTATTTTACTGTGTTTAATCACAGGTTTGATTAGATTTAATCAAATGTCATATGTACATCCATCTACATATAATGTAACTATCTTGTAAGGCCTTGAGAGTTCCAGAGCGGTGGACTAGCAAGTGCAATAATTTCATGACAATGAAAAAAAAGTAGCACCTTTGTTCTTGTCTATGAAAGGGTACTTCTTTCACCCACTGAAGCTGAAATGTTTAGGTATTTTACCGATCTTTTGCCCCCCCCCCCCCCCCCCCTTTTTTTTTTTACACCTTAACAGTGATGGCAGTGAATAAGCCCACCATTTTAATTGGTATCCCTTGTTAAAATGTACATAATAGATATTTTGTTGGCAGTGTGTTACTGTTTGAGATATTAATTAAACTCTAGTCAATCATGAACTGAAAAGTTAAAAGTTGCGTAGACCACCGATTCATCTCCTCCTTGAATGAAAAGTTTTGTGTTAAAATATTTTAAAGCTTACTGCCAGGGCAACAGTTAAGGACATAGAGGTGTGGTTTGGTGTCAGTTTTTTCTGTCAAATTCTTTTTCTCATAAACAAAGATGCAGACTTGTGATGAACACATTGTTTTTCAGTAGTTTTGCACATGAGATCAGTGCTTTCTATGGAAAAATAAGATAAAATGTGTTTGAAATAAAAACATTTGAAGTACATGTATCAATTTCTAGGGGTTTTATTTTCTATTTCTTTGATTTACAAAAAGTAGTGGTATGAGCAATACCAGACAATAAGGACAATCAGTCAGTTTTAAACATTTTACTTTTTAAACTGTAGTAGACAAAAATTTGTGAGGAAAAAAAACAAAAAACAAACATTTCCTTTAAAGAAATTAGGGAATAAGAGTTTCTTTTGAGTACAATAGACTCAAGACCTACGAACAACACAAAACCTGTAGATACAAAGAAAAAATGTTAGTTGAAAATTATATGCCAGTCTTCTTAAATATAAAACTGTGGACTGTAAATAATAGTGAGATCAGTTTCAACAGATTCGTCAGCTGAGGGTTCTTCCAGTTTCTGCAAAGAGATTACAGAGGCACGTTAGTATTGGAAGAAATGGACCACACTTAAGCTGTACATAAACGATTCATCATCAGGGTGAGGGGTTGTTTCTTGCAAAACCATTCCCGTCGAATCCCCCGTATCCCTGTGACATGGCCATGGCCTACCTACCTGGTCTCTGGTAGTGCGCGCGGGCGTGTGCGGCAGCGGCACACTCGGCCTGGGCCTGCGGAAGTCGGAAGCCTCTCGCTGACACATCCGCAAGGTGCCCACACCCAAACTTAGGCGACTTCGCGTCGAATCAGTCGAAATGGAAGTCACAGAAATGTCCAGGGCCTGGGAGGGAAGAAAAAGAAAAGCACTTGAAATCATAAACTGCGGTTTGAAAATAGCCAGCTCCGTGGCTAGCTCACTCGCAGGCACGCTGCAGACCCAGGGTCAGGGGTGGGGTCGAGTCATGGCTCTCATGCCCAGAAAACGACCCTCGATGTCCGGAGTGCACGCTGCCTACTTTAATTACCTGCTGGGATGGCCGGGATGACAGTTGAGATGACAGAATGACGGGCTGGGTGGGCGTGGGCGTCAGTGTGCTCTTCGCTGTATCGGCCATTGCCACTGCCCTGCTGGAGTTGCGTGCGGGCGTCCCTGGGAAATTCCGTCTGACCGCGGGCATGGTTCTAGGTCTAGGCGTGGTGCTGGTGGACGGGCTGGGTGCAACGCTCATGCTGATCTTCCTTGGCTTGGGCGACGTGCGCCGAACCGGCGTCTCGAAGAGGTTCTGCTTCGTTAGCAGGCCATGGTCCTTCCCCCGCAGCTTGAACAGCGGTTCATACCCGCCGCGGCGCGGTGTGGCGGGGGCGGGCAGGGGCAGGCATTGAGGGGTGCTGGCAGCGCTGGCGGTCAGCTGTCCAGGTTCACCATCCGACAGAGACAAGTCGGACAAGCCGTCCTCGAGCTCCGACCCCGGTGTGCTCAGACGGCTTGTGGCCACCCTCAGTTGGCTCTTGCTCATCTTGGACGTCGACGCAGTGGTGGTGGTGCTGCAGGAGGTCTCCTCTTTACGCCTGGCCTCGGACCTGCTGCTGCAGCTGCTACTTCCGGGCTGCTGCAGCTTCCGCGAGCTCTGCGCCAAGGCCGAAGAGCTGCTAGTGCTGGCCATGGTGCTCTGAGAACGCAGCTCGAGCGGCGGCGGTACGGGACGCTCCCGTCCCATTCTGTGACGCCCACCCCGGGGCGAGAAGCAGGCGTCGCGGACGCGGGCAAAGGACTCCACACCTCTGCTTATCTTGGGCCGACGCTGAGGAGTAGAAGGGGGCCTCAAGGACCGCGGTGGAGCCGGCGGAGCCGGGGGACGCGGTAGGTCACCTGGGAGATTACCCGAGTCTGGACCAGAGGTGTCCGTCGTCGTGGCCTCCAGTAGTGGTAGTTGGGGCACGGGGGCCGGAGGACGTGCTTGGTCAGAGCGGCCGTGGAGCAGGGATCTGCCTACACTATAGCGGCCACTCTGCACGTCGGAGTCTGTAGCATCTGGGTAGATGGTTGTCAGCAGCAGAGTGGGAGGCACATCCACGGGCGAGCGCTGGATAGGCACTGGGATCGACAGATCCGACTTGCTTTGCCTCTTCAGCCGGTGGGTTTTCCTGGGCGTGTCCATCTCCTTGGCCTCGACGGAGGACGCGCGCGAGCTGCGCCGGCTGTGCTCTCTACGCCTGCGCCTCGCCTCCTCCCGCTCCTGCATCACCTCCTCGCTGTCGCTGTCCGAGTCCTGCTGCGGCCGCTGCTGCCCTCGGTGGCGCCCGGGCGTGCTGCCGCCGGGGGCGGGGCTGCGTTGCGACGACCTCGAGGGCGGCGTCCTGGTCCTGTTGGCTCCCCGCCGCGCGGCTTCCCGGGCGGCCTGCACGCCGCTCTGCACCCGCTCCGCTGCGATGCGCACCGACACGCGGTGATCCTTCTCGTCCTCGAAGAAGCCGCCGACAGAAATGTGGGTGGCGGTGCTCGCAACACTAGCGGCCCGGCTGAGGCTGGCATGGGTGGGTGTGCTGGGTGCGGTGCCGGCGGAGCCCATGGATGCGTGATCCATCTCGTCTCCTTGTTCCTGTTGCTCCTCTTCAGTGAAGAGCTGTCTGGGGAGGCTTGAAGGCGTTCTGCTGTGGCTCCCGCTTGACCCCGACTGGGTCCCCTCGCGGCGCTTCCGGCCTCCCTGTGCGATCACGGGGCTCCTGCCTGCCGGCGAGCTCAGGCACTTGGCGATCTCGGCCCTCTCCGTGCTCTCTGGGGTTTTATCATTGGAGCTCAGCGCCCAGCTTCCTCCGGCGTTGACGCGCACGGACGGGTCCTCAGAGCCCGCGGCCGCGGTTCTCTCTGAGCAGACGGATGGCGGCACGTGAGGGTGACGTCGCCCTGAGCCCCCGGGGAGATAAACAGAGAGGCGTTGCGAAGGCTGGAACACCGGGGAAGTGGAGCCGTCCTGTGATGACTGTGGACGTGTCTTCGCCTTCTGGCTGGGCGCTATCGGCTCGTCGTCCGTGGTGTCTGGGTGGGCTGGAGAGGCCGGAACTACGAGCCTCGTGCCTTGCTGGAGAGCGGGGAAGCGTTGCGATGGCTGTATTAGCGAGCAAGACGACCCTTCATCTGACGACTGCCGGGGTGCCCTTTGGCTGGGCGCTATCGGCTCGTCGTCCGTGGTGTCTGGGTGGGCTGGAGAGGCTGGAACTATGAGCCTCGTGCCTCGCTGGAGAGCGGGGAAGCGTTGCGATGGCTGTATTAGCGAGCAAGAAGACCCTTCATCTGACGACTGCTGGGGTGCCCTCTGGCTGGGCGCTATCGGCTCGTCGTCCGTGGTGCCTGGCTGGGCTGGAGAGGCCGGAACTATGAGCCTCGTGCCTCGCTGGAGAGCGGGGAA
Organism: Odontothrips loti; assembly: GCA_038380765.1. NCBI lineage: Eukaryota > Metazoa > Arthropoda > Insecta > Thysanoptera > Thripidae > Odontothrips > Odontothrips loti. Next base: position 12,509,278 of record CM076245.1, read on the forward strand.
GCGTTGCGATGGCTGTATTAGCGAGCAAGAAGACCCTTCATCTGACGACTGCCGGGGTGCCCTTTGGCTGGGCGCTATCGGCTCGTCGTCCGTGGTGTCTGGGTGGGCTGGAGAGGCCGGAACTACAAACCTCGGTCGTCGCTGGAGAACGGGGGAGCGCTGCGTTGGCTGTATTAGCGAGCAAGACGACCCTTCCTCTGACGACTGCCGGGGTGCCCTCGCTGCCCCCTGGCTAGGCTTCATTGATTCATCACCCGTAGTCACTTGGTGTGCTGGTGAAGGTACAACCACTGGGGCCATGGATTCGTCGCTGGATACTTGCGGCAGGGGCGATGCGTTTGCGAAGTCAGCAGCTGGCGAGCCGGGGCAGCCGTCCCGAAGCCCAAGCCGGCCCGTTTGTCCGTCCGGCAGTGGTGTCACACTGTTGGGGGCGGAGGCCTTCACCGGCGTAGAGAAGATCACCGTGGACGCAGAGTGCATCTGCGATGACAGCACCTCGGCCCGTGGCGTGCGCGGAGCCGCAGGCGACCTCCTCGACGGAGTCCTCACTACTCTCTGAGTCGCGGTCAGGACAGGCGAGGCGGACCGGTAGGCCCTCCAATCGGGAGCCTCGGACGCCTCCGGGGTCAGTGGAGTCATCGGCGAGGGCTTTGGCTGAGAGGTGGCGCCGTCCTCACGCCGCCGTTTTGCCGGGTTTAAGTCCGCTCTGCAGACTGACTCCGTCTGCTGCAGGGGTTTCTTCAGGGAGAGGCGCTTGAGCTTCTTGGCGTCCTTGCTCTTCCCGCCGACGGTCGCCTCGCCCGCGCCTGGTTCGCGTGGGTCCTCCGCGCGCTCAGAGAAGGTAGAGGTCACCGAGAAGTTGGCGACATTCTCCGTCCTCGCGAGCATCGCCGGTTCCTCGGGCGCCTCCGATCCGGGTGTCGGGGAGGAGCTCTGTAACATAAAGCAAAAGTGCTGCTGTACTGTTAACCGGCCCGGCGTGCCCTGCGACACGCGACAGTGGGTTGTGGCGCTTGATTCACGTACTTGACGGGAGAGCATTGCCACCGCCGCGCTGTCCTCCGGGAGGTGCGCTTGCTGAGACAGCAGACTGCTTTCCTGGGTCTGGGCAGCCGGGTCTCGGACACGCCGGCTGAGCGGCGCACCGGTGGCGGGGTGTCGCTCCAGGAGCTGCCGCGTCATCTCGGCGGCCTTGGCCACGGCGGCCTCGCGAGCGTGGAGGTTTGTCTTGGTCCTCCTGTCCGGCACCAGTTCGCCAAGCGACACGGGCTTGCCGCGGGGTGGAGTGCACGCAGCGCTGCTCCCGATCACCACGGCTGGTTCGCCGTCAGGCTCGCCGGGAGGTTGCGACGCTGACCAGTCCATGACGATGTCGGCCGCGGCCTCGGTCTCCGCTGCCGCCGGGTCGTCGCCCGAGCTGACGCGGAACAGCTTCCGTTTGGCGTGGCTCTTGCACCTGCCGGCCGGCTTCTTGTCGGTCGCGTCCTGCAAACAACATACCATGCTCATAATTCGACGAAGCGCCACGTGAAGCGCAGAAGCTCAGCTGCGCCCGGCTGGCTGTCGCACCACATGTAGTCCTTACCGGCTTCGGCGTGACTCGGCCTCGGCCTCGGTCTCGGCTCCTGGACCTGGACTGCGTCCTGAGCACTTGAGCGGCAGCGGCGCTCACAACCCTGCCGAACCGACTCTCCAGGCGGAGGCGGAGGGCATCTTCCAGAGCGCACGACACACCCGAGGAGAATGTGCGGCTCTTAAAAAACTTCCGCTCCGGGACAGACGACTGAGGCTGGGGACGTGGCCGGGGAGGCTCTACGTGCACTTTGAAATCAGGCCTGCAAAACGCCAATGGGCGGTATTTGAACCCGCTCCGTCATCCTCTCGTATTCAGAAACTGCCCTTGAGGAGGGCGAGGGGAAACCGTGTGCACAGGGGAAGGGGCGTTCAGGAAATTTGAATTGGGAGATTGCTAAAATCGGAACAAATTTTGAAGGAACGAGTGCCCCTGGGAAAAGGAGCAATTTTTTGTTGTTGTAAAAATTGGCCTTTATGGGCGTTGGAAACGAACAGAGGCCGCTGGAGACGATCAAAGGGGGAGGGGCAGCAATGGGCATAAAACATCTCCGCTCTGACTTACCCAATTCGAGCCCAGTCAATCTTGCCACCAAAGCTATAAGGGATGCCCAGCTTATGAAGCACCTTGCCCCGGAGTTGGTCTGCAGGTAGGAAGTGGTAGCCAATTCGCATGATAGATTCTTCTAACTTGACAGCTTCCTCGATGGCCTTCTTCTGGTCCACCCTCTTTAAACGACGCCAATGTTTACCTAAAAATAAAGTTGAAGCATGACTGCAGAAACAACGTCAGCGTAAGTCGTTACGGAGGACTGCTTGCTGACCATCAGCAAGATGGCTGAATCGGGTCTGTAAAGTTAGCGACAAGCATGTCTGCGAGCGTCCTCGCGAAGACTGGCGGCTGTTTTCAAATCGCTATGTATGGTTTCAAAATTGATGGTCTGAATGTGCCAAACTTTAATGGATTTCCTACCGCTGAGTGCTTCGCGACCTCACTTGCACGTTTGTACTCACGCTGGCAGGTACGCGCGTCCCTGACTTCAAAGACCTCTCGGGAAGAGCTTTCGTATATGAGTTCATAAATGAACGAATGGAATGACCAGACATACAGCAAAACTAGCCCGAGAGCCACTTTAGGGGAACTCACCAATTTCAGCCATCGTTGTAGTATTACGTATCACGTATAACTTCAAATAACAAGCTGATCTGGTTCATTTGTACTGTAAGTTACTGTCGTTGAGCGACAAACTAGCATGATCAGCGGTCTTCGCGCCGCAGAAGACGTTTCCAGAATCGACAACCTCACCAACCTTATTCCGTCGTGCTCTTTAAATTATGGATGGTTGTTAAGTTATATATGGCAACTTTGAGAGATGATGCTTTCTTTTAAGAAAATTTACAGCATCCAATACGAGCTTCTAACAACGGTAGTCGTGAATTAAGCGAGACGAGAGCACGTTGCCGGCAGTGGCTACACCGACTGTGCGGCAAGTGGTACCCACATTAAAAAGACTGGATTAGCGTTTGAATTTTCAAAATTTTGCAGATCAAAAGAGTTATCTCGTTCATAAAAAGGGAGGGGGAAGAGGGAGATTCTGTGGTTTGGCTAAAAGGTCTTTTTAACTGAGTCTCTCGGGAACACCCGTAAGTTAGGCCACTTGTGTATTCTGAGCTCAGGACATGGGATTGACTCGCTCTGGTACAAAATTTAGTGTTTTCTACCAGAAATATCTCTAGTACATAATAAAGATACTGAAATTCCAGAGAAAGCCTTTGGGCTCCATGTGAGATGATAAATGATTAAGGAAAAGTTGAACACACTATATTATTATTAATATGTAGTAAAAAAACTTTATTTGCTTACAAAATAAAATAAAAAAATCTTAGTTATGGCTAATACATTGAGTTGGCCATTCCTACCAATCATATATACATCAAATTGTTTTCAAAAGCATCAGTTGGCATCTGTTTGATTTTCAGTATCAGTTGCTCCTTGGAGACCTTGGACTCTCAGTTTAATGCTGTTCTTGCCTGTAGACATGAGATTTCTAACAAAACTTGGGGGAGGTACTTTTAAACAACCACTCTCTGCCATATCCTTGAGCATCTCAACAGTATCATCAGTTTTAAATTCTATTTTCATATCAAATGTTTCTGCACGGACTGCAGGGAAGTTTGTGTTGCCTTTCCAAGGCAGATCTTTTGCTACCTGGTAAAGAGATTAATGTGAGAAACTGAATACCAATAATAACTTCCAAATTTGTAGCAAATAAATGAGTAACTTACCACAACATAGTTGGACAGCTTTGGTGGTCCAGGTCCCATGAGATCAGTAATAAACTGTCTCCTGATATCATGTTGAGAGAAATCCTTGCCAAAAGTAGTTCTTTTAAAGTGGTCTAAACACAAGAAAAATAAATTTAACTGAGATGAAAATTAAAGGGGAACAATAACAACAAATTAATTGCATTTTGAGGCACAAGACTTACCAAAGGATGGTAATGGTTCTGCAGAACCTCTTCTTGCACCTTTTTGGTTTAAATGTTTTAATAGGGAAACCAGATCATTTCCATCAAGATTACAGTACTTATACCCAGTATGTCCAAAACCATGGGCTAATGACTGCAACACAAACCAAAATATTTCCTACAGGATTGCATTTCATATACTTTGAACAAAAACTTTAATCTAGTACTGTTTTGTTCACCTCCAATAACTCAAGTGACGCTGTTTTTGTGCTCAGGAACATGTAAGGTTCTCCCATGAAATGAGCAACATACAAAGGTGCTTTGAATTTCAGTCGATTTCTAGTGAGTTTCTTTTCAATCACTTGCACCCACTGTACACTGTCCAAGCACTTCACAGTGACTGCCTGAAAAAATTTCAGAGAAAAGCTGAGACTTGCAAAACCTCCTTTAATTTCAATTCTACCGATTTAAATGTATTTTATTACTGCATGTAAGTTGTTTTCAAGAAAGAAGTGTTTCAAGTTATCTTGCAATGCAGACTCAGTACTATCTTGCTGTGGATCTCCTTGAAGAGTGTAAGAGGTCCACCTCCTTCGTGAGGCATGACAGGCAACACCTTCAAACGGATTGGAAAAAGAATAATAAAAACAGTACGTCAGCATACAAACTGCAACAAAATATCAGTACAAAATTCGAAAAACAGAAGGAGATGGACATTACCAAGTATCATAAGAACTGGAATTTTTTCTTCAATGATTTCATCTGTTATTTCACTATCCTAGAATGATCACAAAATCTTCATTAGAAAATGTTGTACTCCAACAAATGTCATGAACATATCATGAATATATCAATATTCACCTTCAACAAATTCATATAAACGTCAAGGACAGAACGTTGATTAGTTTTACATTTCAGGCGCTGAATTTCAGTTGTTACAGTCTGACTTGACACCCACTGTGCTAGAATGGGAAATATATCATCAAAGAGTACCTTTAGGTCAAATTGATTTAAAACTTGACGTAACCGCTTCTCATTTTCTGCAACAAATAGAATAAGTGAAAAAATCTTGCTGTTAAATCTACAGATATGTAGTTACTGATTAAAATAAGTCCGTAGAATGGAAGGGTACATGACAGCTCCCTGTAATAGCCAAAGTCCTTTAAATGTGAAACTCCATCAAACTTATAAAGCATGAAAGATAATATCATACTTGAATTCATGGCTGCAGTCTAAATTGCGATGGAGAGGATAACCCGAAGCATAACCAAACCAAAACGAACAAAACCTAAACAGCTTTTTGAAATGAATGGGCTCACTGTTGCCAACTGCGAGTGAGCTTTGGCACGTTGTGAGCACCGTGCATTCATTCGCTCTTCATTTGTTCATTCGTCAGCTGAGCGTCGGCTGAGCGTTCTCTCTCTCTCTCTTTTCTCTGCCTCTCTGTCTCTCAGAGCAAGTTTTCGTCTTCTCGTCTGCTGCACTTCACTCTGTTTAGCTGTTGGACCAGGGTTCGACTCAAGCTGACTTGGGATTCAAGGCTGCCGTCGTAGAAACGTTGCGTTTGTGATAACTGCAGGTTGTGACTGTTTACTCTTTGTGCCGCAGAACTTTCATTGTTGGTGGTGATGGGTAACAGATCATCTCTGCTCCTTCGGGACGAGGAAATCGCTCAAATTCAAGAGGAGACTGGCTGTAAGTATAGGCTAAAACTTCATTAATATGTTTCTTTCAAACAGTGTGTTATTTCTTAAATTGTCTACATATTGTGTATTTTATCTGTGCATTGAAAGCTTAGTTTCTTTGTTTGCCACCTGATTAAGTATGGTTTTCTGGTGCTAGAGTCTTGTGGTCATGGACAAATTTTTTCTATTTTCCCCCCGCCCCAGCTATATTGTCAGGATACACCATAGCCTTGGCATTTACTGCTAATGCCACCCCGACTACAACCTTCAAAATTAAATCAAGGCTCTGGATAAATGTGCAGTAAGGATAATTTTCTGTTTGTTGTAGTTACTCCCAACCAAATTGAACGTCTTTATAGCCGCTTCACAAGCCTGGACCGTGGGGATTGTGGCACTTTAAGTCGAGAGGACTTCTTGCGTATTCCGGAGCTAGCCATCAACCCTCTTGGAGATCGCATTGTGCATGCTTTCTTTGAAGATGGTGCTGATCGAGTAAACTTCCGCCAGTTTATGCAAGTGCTGGCACGTTTTCGACCAATTAAAAAGACAAAGGACAACAAACTTAATTCCCGAGAACAGAAACTTAGATGTAAGTAGCTGAGCTGCTGTGAAATCTTAGTGACTCCTGAAATGTGGTGACTGGTGTTTAAATGATTGTATGTTCTTGTTGCAGTTGCATTCAAAATGTATGACTTAGACAATGATGATAAGGTGTCCAGGGATGAACTATTAGCTATCCTGCACATGATGGTGGGAGCCAATATCAGGTAATTGCCAGTGAAACTTAATTCTTGTTCATTTACTTAAATTATGGTATTAAATTCTGGTACATGTTCTTTCATGGCTGTTTATCTCTTAATATATGCAATGCTTCATTTTTATATCTTTCCCAGTGAGGAACAGTTGACAAGTATTGCAGAAAGAACGATCATGGAAGCTGACCAAAATGGAGATCAGATGATTTCATTTGAAGAATTTTGCAAAGCTTTGGAGAGGACCGATGTGGAACAAAAAATGTCTATTCGTTTCCTTAACTAGTTTGTTTGATGTCACTACTCCAGGCAATGAGATTGTTACCATTACTGTGGCATTTGGCCCTGTATATTATTTTATTTCTGTGTTAAATCAATTGAACAAGTAGCCCTAATTTACTTTCTTGTAGAAGCTTATGCTCATTTTGAGATGCCATATGTGATAATGTCTGACTGTGAAATGTTTGGAAAAAGCATCTCTAATGCTTTGTCCAACAAACATATGCCAATTGAAATGCACAATAGGAAAAATTGCATATATGTTGGCTTTAATATCTTTAGTAGTTTGTAAGAACTGTCATTCTAAAAGAAAAATTTAAATCATATTACTGAATGAAGTACACAAGATATCTTATGTTCTAGCTGGGTGGAAAACCTGGCCTTTTTGTGAAGTTGAACCTGTGATTACAGCATGTCCAAAATGCAGTTTTGTGGCAAGAGAGTGTGTTCTATTTTGATACCAGTTGCTTTGCTTTTAGATTAATTTTTTACTAAAATTGTACGGAATTTAAGGTATTCTTTTTCCCTAATGTGTCTGCCTAGATTCTTGTCTGAATTCAATATTTTTACATATAAATTGAATTTTTATTAGTGTATCATTGTCCATAGCTGTTATTGACTCAAGTATATTGAAAAATATCAGATAATGTGTTTCACCAAAGAATGATACAGGTGTCATATCCGTACCTTAATCATGTATTCTTACTATGCCTCATTCAATTGATTTAGTCCTTCATGTGTTAGATAGTATAACTGTTGCGGGCAATATTGCTTCTCTATGGTGCACTACAATGTGTTACTAGGTTAGGTTATATGTCTAGGACAAGCATTATCTAACAATAAAATGTTGTGTTGGTATGCTGTACCTTTTCTTTCATTTAATTTGAGTGGTATACACTGGGAAAGCAGATTAAGTGCCAATAATATTTTTTCATTTATGATCTTTATTTCATTTTTGATATTTTGCAAGAATGAAGGTAACAAAATGATGGAAATATTCCGGATCCTCATTCAAATACATCAATTAAATTCTTATCACTACACACAGAATTCCAACATTATGCAGCAATTGTTCCATCTTGTGAGATCAAAGCAAGAAACCAAACAACTTTGTCCATTACGCAATAGTGATCTGCAATGTTATAGCAAAACGCACGCAAATGCCACCCACCCTTTGTTGTTTACAACAGGGTACTTCATAACAAACATGCTGACTTCCTTACAATGCCTAGCTGGATTCTTAAATTTTGGTATGTGGAAAATAATAATAATAAAAATTTGATCCATGTTTTTCAGTTCCATGATCATTGAGTTGAGTTGTATAATAAACATTATGAGATGCATATAAGCGAACTTGTATTACTTAGCCTCTTCAACGAATTTGCCTCCTGTCCAACTTTTCAACTCTCATTTAGTTCAGAGAGGCGTAACAGATAAATTTTGTGCAAATGTACATTAATTGCTCTGAGTCAAAACCAGATGAAGGAATATGCAGGAGATGCTTAGCTAAAATAAACAGAAAGGAGAAATCTCTCTTGAGGAACACTTGGTACACCTTTAGACACACTGATTGATTTAGAAACTACACAAGGGGCTAACTAAAATATCTTTCCTGCATTCCTTCATTTGGCACATACCCCTGAAACAACACTGCCTTCAGATCTTGGCTATGCAATTAACATATCAACACAAACTCAAATAAATACAGTAGTCTTTTTAAAAAAAAACAAAAACATAATAGTAGAACCAACACAGTTATCAAAATCCATAAAGAATGCCCATGACATGAGTGCGTGGTTGTGTAGGAGAGAAATTGAGAACAAGAAATACATCTCAATGACGTGAGTTGAAGGAACACAGGAAAAGACCAAATAAACAAAATAATTAGAATTTTGGCTTTTATTGCATACCTGTGCCCTGAACAGGTAACTACTTCCACAAGAACTGTAGCAAAAACGATACAGTGACTGGGAGTAGCCATTCTGGAAGGGGTGTCACATGGTACGTTTAAAAGATAGCCAAATCCCTACATACAAAAGTTGATAACAGATTACAGAGACTGATACAAGTTCACTTCACTGATGCCATGTCTTTTATATCACACTCTGATGCTTCTCTTATCCACATGAATCAAGCCTAAAACTAAAAGACCAACTTCACAGCATGCAAATATACAGTCATTCCCAAGATTTCATTTGTACTCTAAGCTTAACATAACATTTGGTCAGTATGGTGATTAACATTCATTAGCTCTTTACAGTTTACTACAGGCAACTTAAATTTTGGTTTCTTCCCTTTCTGCTTGGGCATCAGAGAGTGCAATGGTGGAAGAAGAAGAACATGCATCTTCATTAAATTTTTGAAGAAACGCATTTGATTATGAAACAAACTTTTACAATTCCTTGAGTCAAAGAGAGGTACTTCTTAATAAGGCTTATTGGCCATAATAGAATAGATCATTAGATCCTGGACGATTGCAGAAAGAGAACCTAGCCAGAAGGGCAATCTCAGAAATGAATCTACGCTGAACCAAAGGATAGAACATATCATCAAAACATCAAAGTGCCTGATTACATAAAAATTTTGAGCTCGGAAATGTATTTTCGGAAACCTTCAGTATAATAAAAAACAAACCCTATTGAATCAAAGTTTTCAAATGACTCCAGTATCTTCTGTTACACTTCAAAATTTACCAGTTATTCCATTGATCAGCATACAGGTTACTTGATAGCTGGGTAGCCAGCGAATAAAATTTGCAAATTTTGGGTCACAAAGTTGAAGGAGGTATGTTAAATAACGTTTTTTCTCTCAGCAGGTATCCTCGGTTCACATCTGTGAGAAATGAAGTTGCTGAAGTATCTATACCAGGAATCTGCATCATCTTCAAGTGCAATTCGGACTTTTAACACCACAAATGTTACATTATTTATTGGGATATAGTCTAACCAAAAGCATGGAAGAAAAGACATGGTCTTATTACATTGAGGCTGGTCCATATTTTTCCAAATTCAAAATTTCTATCCAAATCATTCTACTCGGAAAGAGTGCTAAAAATGAAAACCAACAACATTACCTTTACACAAAAACAATAATTAAACTATTTAAAAGAGTCCAAAACTAAACACTTGCCACCAATCACTTGCAAAGCCCTTGTAGGAAGCAAATATTAAAACATGAGACAGTTCATTACCCAAGCTCTCCACCCACATAGACAAAAATTTATTGCACGGAACGAACGTGATAGAAAACAGCATCACTACTACAAGAAATTGTGACAAAATGCTCCAGACTTAACACTATAGGAGATAGAAATTGATTAACATTCTTATGTCAATTTCACAACTCAAGAACACAACTCAAAGTACAGTTTAGTAGGAAGTGAACATATTTTTCAGCATCCTGTACTTAGGTCATATTTAAGTAGCAAGATAACCGAGCACAGTAGTTCAAAAGCAGACTGCTGAACTCAGTTTATCAAAATTGCCTATTGCCAAGTTAGAATGATTAGGGATGTGGTAGTACAAATAAAAGTAAATTAAGAGTAAGACCTCAGCCCTTGATTAAAATTGTCGAACCTGCTGACTTCATGAAAAATCTAAAAAGAAAAGGAAACAAAGATGGTATCATTGAAGATCCTGTGCTTGTTTTAAAGCTCAATTCATTACATGACAGCTATGCAGTATGCGTATGTCAAATCTCCAAATAAACAAAAAATTCTCAAAGAATGTAACAATTGATCATTTGTAAATTGCTCAAAATTACCAATAGAACCATAAAACACTCCACTGTCAAAATTTAAAATCAAAGAAAATTTCTTTTCACAGTTGAATCTTTACAGAATATTACAGTACAAAATCACCCATGACCATGGAAGTATTACTACATACACAATAGGACAACTGAGCACAAACCTTCATTTTCCTACAAATGAAAATTGCACATCAACATAAAACCTCTCAAAATTACTAATCTGAGTCCTTTGAGCTCACTGGATTTCGAATGGTGACAATCATCACCATCATGTACTGGCAGTACAACACTGGGTTACCAAAATTTGGCCTCGTTGAAATGGTATCCTAAATTTTGGCGCTCAAAGATGTTGCCAACACAATGTAGGTAACCACTGTCACAGTTCGATGAACAGTGCAGATGCAGGCTTCTACATAACTACATTGAACTATATAGGAAATATATACTGTCCTTACATCTTTACTTTTGTTGGTAATGGACAGGTATGAATTTGTGGACATTGTATTACCTAATATAAAAACATCATTAAAACACTTTAAAATTTAATAAGGTACAAGGGATTGCTGCCAAGAGACACACAACAGTACACAGATTTTGCTTAATTCTAATATTTTGCATCATTGATATAAATGAAATCTTCACATACAACATTAATTTGGGCAAATCTTTAAGAAAGTTGAATAATTTCTGCAGCAAACCAAGACAAAGTTGATTTTGCTGATGAATTGTTCTCCAAAAATATAACATCATAGGAGTATTTGTAGTCACTATTCAATCACAGATGTCAATGTGAACACAGAAAGTGTAGTCCCCAATTAAAGTTCAGAATATTCAAAATATATCGCTCTTTGACAAGGCAATAAACCACAAGGCAGCTCAAGAAATACTTTTCGACTTCAGAAGCACCATTCTAATCTAAGGTGTACATTACAGTCTCAGAAATTTTATAATATGTTTGAATATGTTATTGATTGAATCCAGATATCATACTGATGAAGACCTAAAATTTCAATGTGTGCCATGCCTTTAGCAAAGGGTACAGTAACCCAATTTTTATTCCCTTAAAAAGAAAGAAAGAAAGAAAAACAAAAAAAGTCAAATGGACTTTGAGATTGACACCTCATCTCAATACTGTCTTGGGTAATATTGAGAGCACAATATTTCATTCGATGGATAAGGCTCGTAAGCTTTTAAAACCACAAGACATATTCTGGAACTTTGGGTAGTATTCTACTTTAAATATATTTTGCAGTCAAATATTCAGGGTTCGGTAATTAAAAATAACAAAATTGAACAATGTCACAAAATATGATGTTATAATTCTAAAAAACTTTAAAAAAAATTAATTATAACTCCCTTGATCTGCTTTGATTTACACACAAATCTAGTCACCATAAAGAAAAAAGGAGACACATACAGCTTTGGCATATTTTGTTACTTGACATAAGATAAACATTGCTGATTTGTTACATTAAGTTACCAAGCCCTGCAAATATTTTTCATATTAAATGTAATTCCAGCATGAAATTGATGATATAAGCGCTTTTTACACTTAGTCCATAATCCGTGGTGTTTCTAATGGAATGAAAAAAAGTAAAGGCAGCGTGGTAGATTATTCTACCATTCATTCTAATGGAAAGTATGACTTATAAATGAAGACAATGCGCTTGTTGGAGAAGAGAACACTCTTTCTTAATCCACAACTGGTTGTACCACAGCTAGAAACTTCCTTTCTAAAGCAACATAATGAAATACAAATTCAAAGATCGGCTATCTCTAAAATAACAAAGTGGTAGACAGGCAAAATATTCCAACATTCCTACTTTTGTTACTCGGTTTCTTAAATTACAGATTAACTTAAGAGAAGAATCTATCCTTAATACTGAGGCATTACATGTATACACCATTATGTATCATTTTGGAACTTCAAAACCAGATTTAACTCTACGGTTCTGAGAAATTTCACCATTAAATGCCTTTTTATTGAAAACCTAACATGACTTTGTCCACTGGAATCACATGTTTAGAGAGGTACACAGATTGTTTGCATCTCAAATAGCACACTACAACAAGATGTATGAGAAGGACTCCAAGAAGTTTTCTCACTGGGTAAATGTTTTTCATCCTGTTATGTATCACCAATTGTCATGTTAAAATAAATACCTATAAAATATACCTATAAAATATCTAGATTTCCTTCATAACATGGTGTACAGATCATAAATACTACAGCAAAGCCAACATTTACCAGTTTGGCACAGAAGTGCTACAAATTTAAACAGTATGATTATGTTACGTCACAAAGAGGATTATTATTTTCAAAAGAAAACAAAAGGTGTCATTTTTTGAGCCTGTTATGTTTCATCAGAACCTAATAGGTTGTTCCCAAATCTATAGACCATGTTAATGAAGGACTTTTAAAGTCTGTCCGGAATAATTCTAGGAGAAGAGAAAAAAAAAAGAAGAAGAAAAAACACACAATAAGGGAACCATAAAACAAGGTTTAGCAGAAATTAAGAAACTTCTCAAATACAATAAGTTAAGATGGATTGCATTAAGACTAGAGGAAAACAGGACATCTGCACAACTGAAGAGGATTCATTTCATCCATACTGTGTCAGTTCATCTACATTTATGGGTAAAACTGTCTGTGTTAGTCATCAATGGCAGGGCAGGGTGTTCTGTGATCAAACGAAGAACAAAAGAGCTGAAAAGTAATGGCAACAGCAACTCGGTTCCTACTCGGTATTGATATGCCGCAATTCATCATGAGGAACCAACTGCTCAAATTCAGGTTTAGCTAAAATTGTGCTACCGGCGTTGAATGAGTCCATTTGATGGTGGCAGTGTTGGAACCATTTCTAATTCAACCAGCAGTGGGAAATGATCTAAACAAAATAACAAGAAACATGAGTTCAATTTGATTTCAGAAATAAAAAAAATCATTAAATAAATACGTGAAGCTATTTGTTTTCTATGATGCACACCTGATGGAACATGTGGATGTGGGCAGCCTACAACTTTGTTATCACGCAGCCATTCTGAGGCTAAGGGACCCAGCAAGCCAAGGGGGGTCATGCTTTGCTTTGAATAGAAGATGTAATCAATAATTCCTTTAAAATGGAAGCTGCCAAAGAAATAAAAGTATAAACAAACATTACTGAGGTACTGACAAAAAAATTCAGCAGATGGGACATAAGTAACACTAATGTACATACGTGTAGTTGGTAAAAGGCATAATATCTTCTGAATATGCAGAGGCAAGCTTAAATGAATGAGTGAATTCATTTGGTTTCTCACAACCAGATATTTTTTGTAATACAGATTTGTACCCTAACTCCTTAAAATCAGCATGATCTGCTGACACTCTTCCAGATGTCAGAAATTCTATAACACCTAATAAAAGAAATCAAACAGTATAGACACAAACCATGAACATGTGTTTTGAAAACAAGGCAAGTAAATACTTATTTCTATACATACCTGAATCTGGGAGTGAGTTGAAGTCTCCACATAGTAATAGTTGAATGGCTGATGGATCAGCTTTATGCCCAGGGCGGAATGAATGTGCCGCTTGATCCAGAATGCCTTTGAGTTCATTAGAAAGCATCATTGTTTGAACTAGCTTGACATCACAGAACTCTGGATCCCAATGAATGTGGGCAGTACACACCAACAAAGGCTGGTGCACTTGTGAAGGGTCAGGAAGCCCTGCAAGTAAACACGTCAGTGTACTATCTAACAAAACTTCACCACACACATTTTACATTAACTTACTCATTAACTTGTGAACCAAAAATCTGATCTCAATACATAAAATATGAAAGTGGTGCATGTCCGTGTTGTGTTTCACAAGATTGTTTCTCAATAGAAAAGTCACATGACTTTTCATAGTGTATGGGAGAGTGGTGCTTGAATTCTCCTTCCCTTTGCATCTAATTGAGTGCCAACAAAATTGGGGGAAATGATGACTATATGACTAAATATAATAAGAGAAACGATTTATTGAAAATAATTTCACAGCTCATATAAGAACACTTCCACATTCATCAGACTTACAAACAATTACTCATCAAGATAGAATTTCTTCCACATTTGTAATGCAATGAGATTGAAACATTAATATATGAAAGTGTGTTAATGAAACCAATGACACATAAATATTAAAAGATTACAATTAGAGCAAACACTCCATATAGTAAACAGCATGGGTAAGCCACCAGAGGTCGCTGTTGAGGATCATTTGACATGGTAACAAACAGTCGTGATGCTGAGAGAGCACACCAAAACACAATGACAAGTCCAGCAACTAAACCAACTATTCCTGACAAAGGAACAAAAATGCCAAGGCCTGATAGGCCAACAATTGGCAAAAGACAATATCCAAGAACAGATGCTACAGATGTTAGAGAGATTTTAATATTAGTTGTCATCAAATTCAAAAGAATATACATGACAATACATGATATCATGGCAAGACCATAAATATAACCGAATGGCACCTTTCCTCCAGACAACAACAAGCACGCACCTAATAACAAACAAAACAAGACTGGGCCTGCTAAGTCTGCATCTTGCAGAAGAAAGTTAGCATCATCTGTGACACCCTGTCCGTGGAAAGGATTAAGAACAGCTAAAGTCTTGGCAATAATTCTATCAGGGTCAATGCCCAGCTCTTCCAACAGAGGTGGTTCATCTTCGAAGTCAGTGCCTCCTTTGGTGGTGTCAGGGCTCATAAACGAATCTGGTTCGTTGTACCCTCCATAGCCCGGACTAGACGGTGGTGGAATACCATAGTTGTCATTTGGTGCAGAAAAGCTCTGAAAGTCCAATCCTTGCTGAGCAGACTGTGCGAAATCAGCATCACTGAAGTTAAGATCATAGCTGACTTGATCGGGGTTAGGTTGCGACCAGAATTGGTTATGCTGCTGGGTGGGGAATGCCATGACAATGACAATTTCGTGGTGCCAAAGAATAACCAAGGGAAGACTCTCAGATGACCAGTGTTAAACGATGGTTATGTGTACACTTGTTAGCCGATCAACATTGACAGGGCACCAAGTTGCACCAGTATTCTCTTGATACAAAGACGGCAGGCGCAGCCAGCACACCAACTATATTTCAGAAGCCGAGGCCGAGAGCAGCAGCTATAATTTCTCCAAAACCTGTCTATCGGAATCGAAGAATAATATATGCGTTCGAAAATAGGAGGCACAAAAACTCGACACCACCGACACGTAATCCGAAATGCAGCAAAGAAGTCATACAAGGCGGCGGCCGCCGCTACCCGCTGTGAAGGTGCTGCTATCTTGCGGCTGAACTGAAAGATAAATCGCTGGACCGTCTGAGTCGATACACCACGCATCCAGAGAATTTACGAATCTCGCCTTCGACTCCACCTGGACTCCCTCGTGATACCCGCATAAAAACCATACTAACACGCAGGGAAGGAGAATTGTGTGTGTTTGTGTTTGTTTGAGTTGTGTTCGAACGCCGCTTGTTTTTCTACACTTACCGTTCTCCCACGCTGCGTCCTTTGTCTTCAGAAGCGCGGCCAGGCCGATGTTGTCCTTAGGCATAACTCTGTTCAGCATGTGGTCGGAGCCTTCTGCATTGGCCATGGCCAACTGATTGAACTCTACCAAGTGCTCTTTAACCAGTGTGAACCTTTGGTAAATCAAAACAGACAAACGGATTTAGAGGGGAGGATGCTCAACCGCAGGGAACATCCAATGAACAAACACACTTACTTCGCAATTCTGAAGAAAATGGCACAGCCATCTACAAATTTCCTATCACTCTCCGCCATGGTTTTGGCGCGGGACTTGGGTGAAAAGATACCGTCGTAGCCGTCTCTCTTGAGCTCCGGTAGGAAGAACTTGTAGAATTGATCTGTTTCTACTTCCTACAACGGTAAAGTGTAACTTTCAGCCAACAAGCTCACACATAAAAACTACTACGGCCAAAAAAGGGCAAAATCCCATAAAACTATAGACAGCTCAATTTCAAATTGGGGTTTGAAGGGAACTGACCTGGAGGCTTATGATGTCGGCGGCGTAGTGTCGGATCTCGTCCAGGATGCTCTTCTTGCGGTACTCCCATTCCAGGGCCCAGCTCGGGCAGTAGCCGTACATCTGCCGGGTGGCGAACTTGTCGCAGAGGACGTTGTAGCACATCACCGTGAATATGCCTGCGCAGAGGGTACGGTGCGGATTAGGCAGCGCCCATTAATTACGTCCGAGTACTCTCCGAGCTGCCGCGCGCCTGCGAGTCCTGGTGTAGGCCAGCCCGCACGACACGCGCGCATCTACAAGTCGGGATTGCCCACCCACCAGGCGCCATGTGCACTAACACAGCACAGACCGAAGTAGGTTTGCACTTCTGACACAATCCCGGACGTACTTAAAGGACGATCCTTCACTACATCACATTAACATTACATCATATTACTTCTGTGTCTGCGTGACACGCTACTTACACGTTGGCCTGGACCGATTGGGTCTTGTGAGTGGAATCCACGGTCGTTGAGGTGGCAGGGGCGCCGTGACTGAAACCAAACCGGAGAAAAAAGATCAGTTTTAGACGTCGGCCGTTAAGTGCAGCACTAAAAATAATGCCCCCCCCCCCTCGCAGCCTATGCCTACAAGATCGTTTCGACTTCCCGGACAGCTCAGCGGACGTTCGACGACCGCCTTGTCACTTACGTCGGCTAGATTTTGTTATAGACGAAACAAACTGCACTTTTCCAACCCCCACGCATCTGTAGGCAGCGGTTCACCGTTCACACCCGCCTCGCCTCGGCCGCTCCGTCCCGTTCGCACGGCCGCCGGAGCCGCCGGAGCCATTGGTCTGCGCGTTACGCAACGGACGCACCGAGATGCGATGCGGTAGCAGTAGCAAAGGCGATCCCTTCCGCCTTCCCAAACACTGTTGCCAACTGGAAGAGGGGGAGCAGCACGCGGTCCGCGTAGTGCTGCGGGTCGGCCAACCGGGGACCGGTATTTAACACAGTACTGCACAACTTTTTTTTCTTTTTTTTTTTTTAAGGGAATCCGCCGGCACCCGCCTACGTGGACGCAAGGCGGACCTGACCAACGCCAACGCCGCCGCGGTCGCGCTGCACTGCGGGTACAGGCCTCGGCACAAGCCCGGGTACGGGTCGCCCCTCTGCCATCTTTGAACCGCAAAGCAAATTTATGGCACTGCAGAAAATAAGTCAGCTTTCACGGCCGGGGCATAAACTGGCGGGGGATATTTTTAAGCGCGATACTTTCTCCGAAACCTGTCTGGTCCAAAAGGCCGTTTCGTTTCGTCCCTTTCCTGCGGCGCGTCGGAACAATGCGTGCATTTTTTACTTTTTCGAGCGGCGGCGGCCTGCGCCCCAAGTCTGCGGGACAGAGGGGGCGCAGGGGGTGCGGGCGTGGCCGAGTCTTTGCCCCCATCCATAACGCACCGATAGCGTCGTGCCGCGCCGCGTTCCGCACGACGGAAACGCGTTAGACACACATACATTTGGCGACACCATTTCCATACAATGGGGAAATGCAATCAATTTGTCGGAATGGTGGCGTGGCGGAGTGCGGGCCGGGCGGGGGTGTGCAGCGGCGTGACAGGACCGGCGACACCGGCCCGGCCCGGCAGCCATCGCCTTGCGACAGGCCTGCGACAGGTCCACGACCACACACCATCTCACGTACTGTACTGTGCTGTACTGTACTACGGCGGGCTCGGGTCAGGCTGTTACCCGCCGGCTAGGGGGTGCCCGGGCCGGGGCAGGCATGCGGCACGCCGGCCCGAGGTTCATGACACGGCTGGCGAGGAGCCCACGCGACAGCAGGTCCATGGAAGGCCCGCTGCCCGCGGCCCGCGGCCCACGGCCGGGCCGGGCAGGCCACGGGGCAGGCTTCCTAATCGGGCAGACAGGCGAGATGGGCTGCGACGGGCACCGGGTCAAGGCTACGAGGCCCGCTCCGCACCGAGCCGAGAGCCAAGGCCCAGAGCCCAAAGGCACCCCGCAGAGTGAGCCCGGCTGGCCCGGCCGAGCCGCTGGCGATGACCCCCGGACCGTCCATAAAGCCCCCGACCAGTCACCTCCATCCGCGCCGTTAAAACTACGACAACCCGACGCGGCGATAAACGTACGCACGGCAGCCTCTTATCAGACGCCACATCTTCATTGTATGGCCGGGACTCGGGACCAGAGCGGGGTGACCGACACCGACGAGCCGTACACGGAGACGCGAGCCCTTTAAAAACAAAAATAAATGGAGAAAAAAAAGAAAAATCGCCCTCCCCCCCCCCCCCCCCCCCCCCCCCCCCCCCCCAAGGGATACATAACTTTGGACGCGTGATATTGCGGCTTAAAACGAGATTGATCCGACCGGCCGAGCAAAGAGCTTTGACCTGGTCGACGACTTGAAATATATCTCGTCTGCGAGGCCTCTAACCCCGCAGCCCCCAGCAGCCCCCCACCAAACCACTCGTAGAACACACTTGTTGCGTCTTCCGTCGCGAACACAGCATCACCACGGCTCCGCCAGGCTCCGCCAGGCTCCGCGGTCAGGCTAGGCGTGAGCCGACACAAGCGTACCGCGCGCCGACCACAGCCATCGGGAGAAATCTCGGGGCTCGATACTAATTACGGCGCTGCATGGAAATCAAGAGCGAGAAAGGAGGTGATGTGGGTCACAGCGGAGAATCATCAGAATCCACTCAATCGGGAGGGACGGGGAGTAAATTTTTGTTATGAAATACGGAGGAGGGGGGGGGGAGAAGGGACAGGAGAGAGAGAGAGAGAGAGAGAGAGAGAGAGAGAGAGAGAGAGAGAGAGAGAGAGAGAGAGAGAGAGAGAGAGAGAGAGAGAGAGAGAGAGAGAGAGAGAGAGAGACTCTGCAGCGCCCTTGGCATTTTGCCCGTGTGACAACAGTAGAGACACTGCTGCGCAGATAGTGTAGGGTCGGGTCGGGGGTTCTACGGCCAGCCTCTGCCCGGTGTGTGGAATATCATCCGACAGGACAGGCCGCTGCAGCGGAGAGGTGGAGGGGGGGGGGGGGCTCGTGGTTTTCGAGCTCCCCGACGGAGTCGCGGCCAAGGTCAGCGGTGGGCGCTTGGCAGCGTGCACGCACACTTCGACATGTCAGTCGGCATATGTTTGGCAGCGTGCACGCACACTTCGACATGTCAGTCGGCATATGTTTGGCAGCGTGCACGCACACTTCGACATGTCAGTCGGCATATGTTTGGCAGCGTGCACGCACACTTCGACATGTCAGTCGGCATACGTTCGGCAGCGCACACGCACGCTTTGACGCATGTCGGTCGGCCTATGCCAGAAGGATCATCCGTACACTACGTCCAGGATCGTGTGGACGCATGGCGCCTGGTGGGTAGGCAGCTCCGACCTCCGCACGCACGCATGCCGTGCGGGCTGGCCTACCCTCGCATTCGCAGGCGCTCGGCGTCGCCGGCGCCGCGTCGGACGTTTCAGCGGCGGGGCAAAATTCGGACGCAGTCTGTGGACGCCGCGCAATGGTTTGCCACCGACGAAACTATTATATAGTCGCTCGCTGGCCGTCACGGTGCAGATAAACGCGGACATAAACGTGAAATATAAATGATACACACTCATGCCTGATCGTCGGTTTATTCCGCCGGATAATGTCTGGTTGGTCGTTGTCCGTCCCGGAGCAGAGCATGCGCGTAACAAACAGTCGGGTCGGGAAACGCAAATGAGTAATGAGACGGCAAGTAATTATGACAAGACGGGCAGGTGTTGTGCGGAGGAGTCTGGGGCGGCCTGAGGAGGGGGAGGGGGCCGGAGGGGGCCGGAGGGGGGACGGAGGGGGGACGGCCCGAGGGGGCATCTGTGATTGGAAGTGATCCAGCCACAAAGCGCGGCGCAAGTCAGTGTCGCCGCTGCCGCCCAGCGCCGTCACGCCCATTATCGACACAGTAGGCCAGACCTCGCCAGGCCGTCGGCTGCCCTCGGCTCGGCCGGAGACCACCGGAGGCCGGACGCAAGGTCATCAAAGGCCGCGCGTCTTCGGCAGCAGCGGCGCCCAGAGGAAAATCCAGCCCACACAATATATCGGAGCCCCCCGGGAGCCCCCCCCCCCCCCCCGCCCCCCCCCCCCCCCCCGGGAGCCCCCCGCGGGGCACGCCGGGCCGGCGGCGATCTCCTCGCAGGTCCTTCGGCGCCCTTCAGCCGCGCGGCCGTTAACATAAACGTGATCCCGCTGGCCGCAACACCTCGCGCAGTGCGCTCCACACGCCGCCGGCCATCCCCGTAATCACTAGATCAATACCTGGCGGCCGTGCCGGGGGCACCGAGACCGGGGCCCGTGCGGACACCGTGCGGACACCGTGCGGACGCCGCAGAGACGCCGATGCAGTTCAAGGCGAGCCTAGCGGCCGTACCATCACGGCCTCCTCGTCCTCCGCCTGCACGTGCACGACTCTCTCTCTCCCTCCCTTTCTCCCCCCCCCCCCCCTCCTCCCCCCCTCTCTCTCTCTCTCTCTCTCTCTCTCTCTCTCTCTCTCTCTCTCTCTCTCTCTCTCTCTCTCTCTCTCTCTCTCTCTCTCTCTCTCTCTCTCTCTCTGCCTGCCCGGAGGACTCTGGGCCGAGAGCTCAGGACGCTTTCCCGTCACCGGCGCCTGCCAACGGGTGGGTAGGCACTCCCGCCGCACACCGCTGTTCTGCGGGCTACACGCACACACACACACACACACACACACACACACAGGCAGCGGCGGCGCCGAGCCCTGCGATGGGTGTAAAGTGTATCGCTATTTGCATAGAACACAGGGCGGTGATATCGGTACCGTAAAGGTTCCCGCATCTCCTATCAGCTGATTAGGCGCGGACTAACGCAGCATGCCAATGCGCCGCCGTCCCGCCGTACACCGTTAAGACTTGCAAAGCGTATGATTTCAGTCCCGCCACCACAGTCCCTCTGTGGGTCGAAAACTTTCCAATTAAAACGCTCGTGGTGACAGGGAAACGATGTTTGGCGTCCAGGGTAGATCCCGAGCCGGGAAGGTGGAGCCGGAGGCGGGCGGGGCAGGGCCAGGCCAGAAGAAAGTGGACGGGCAGGGCCGGCAGGGCTCAAGGAAAAGGGGGAGGAGGGGGGGGGCAGGACGGCGACCGCCGGCGACCGCTCATCCCCGCTTTGAAATCAGTTCAATCATTAAAGAAAATACAAGAAATCCACGACCAGAGTTGGCAAGTGCCTCCAAAAGTGAAAATCCACAGGAATGAGCCATGCCCCGTGCCTACTCCTCTGTACCCGAGGACGCCGCGAGCACTGGGCTGCTGCGCCCATCTCCTCCCACGGCGCTGCCCGGCGCTGCCCAGCGCTGCCCAGCCCAGCCCATGGCCCCGGCTCTGGCTCCGTCACGGCCACTGATGGACGGGACGGTCAGGGCGGGTAATTCGGGGAACGTGTAGTAATCCGAGCCTCAAAACGCTCGTACTCGGCACGGAATAATGACTCGCTCTGCTCCAATAAGAGCGCGCGCTGTACGGCGGCCGGCCGGGCGGACAGACAGGCGCACGGGCGGACGGACGGATCGTTTAATCAAAACGAGAAGAGAGCGGTGCGGCGCGGACACAGCCAACCTCACCTTGAACTTGCGGGTTGGGATGGGACCGTGTTTAGGGCCGGCCTGGGCTCGGTCGGGACATGGACATGGCCTTCGTGGAGTGGGCCAGTTCAAGGTCCCCACCCATAGGCCCTTATGAGGGGCAGTTAGGGCAATAAAAGGAATATGAATAAAATGAAACCTTGCTCTGAATTTGAGATGGGAGGCGAGGCCTCGGAGGGGGGAGGGAGGGAGGGAGGGAGAGAGAGAGAGAGAGAGAGAGAGAGAGAGAGAGAGAGAGAGAGAGAGAGAGAGAGAGAGAGAGAGAGAGAGAGAGAGAGAGAGAGAGAGAGAGAGAGAGAGAGAGAGAGAGAGAGAGAGAAAGAGGCAGCGGCTCAGAGAAAGTCCGATAGGTACGCTATGCGGACACGCCGCGCACACCGCCCCCACGGACACGGTGCGGCGCGGAGCCCAGCGCAGCCTAGCGCAGCCGCGGCGGACCGGAGATGTACCGAGTCGTCGGCCTTTCACTGCACTACACGGTGTTGCCCGCAGCACAAGTCGCCTCTTTGTTTCCAGTTGGTCGTTTTATTTTTTTCACACCCCCTGCTCGAGATTTATGAGGCGTTTGCTGTGTTGTGTGGGGTGTTCCGCGGGGGTACCTGATCGCTCATCGCCGACATCACGCCGGTGCAACAGCGCCTGGTAACGGTGTCGCAGCTGCCTGAGGACCCGGAGGAATGGCACGGGAAAAAAGGCGCAGCCCTCGGCGCAGTCTATAGCGGGGTCTGCGGGGCCTGCCGGGGCCTGCCGGGGGCGCGCGCCCGCCGCAAAACTAAACGACAACTAAACACGGCTGAACGGCAGCAGGGCAGCAGGCACCACTCCCAGTACACCTCAGAGCGGGTGACACTATAGCCTTTGCGCCTCGTCTCTCTCAAGTATCATCATCAGGTGCGCTGCGGGCCTTCCTGGAAATGCAAACACACTGCGCTGCCAGCGCTGCGCGGCGTGACCACGCACTACTCGCGCGGCCCAATATTTTCCAAGCCCTTTTGCAGCGTCGAGTCACTCTTCGCAGCACTGCGCCGCCCTGTGCACACCTGTAGACGGCAGCGAGTGGGCTGCGAAGGGCCGCGGGAGGGCAGGGCCGGGGCTCCAAAACACTCGAGTAAATCTGGAAGAAAGTTCCTCCGCCGCCGAATTTCCCTCCAGACTCGCAATAAAAGGCGGGTTGAAACGGTAAGGCCCAAGTGTGCCGCCCTTGGAGCGTGGCAGGCAAAGCGTCTCTCTCTCTCACACCAAAAAAAAAAAAATTGAAGCCTCAGCAGCTGTTTAAAAGTCATAACAAAAAGCGAGCGTTTCTCCGCTTCACGGCCCAGCAAAGGGCTACAGAAAAGAGGAGAGAGAGGAGACGGGGGGGGGGAGGGAGGGAGGGAGAGAGAGAGAGAGAGAGAGAGAGAGAGAGAGAGAGAGAGAGAGAGAGAGAGAGAGAGAGAGAGAGAGAGAGAGAGAGAGAGAGAGAGAGAGAGCGCTCACTGGGGCCGAGACGCAACGTGTTCCGGTGACCGAATGGTGCCGAATGGAACCGAAGGAAGGGCAGGCGGGCAGCCAGGCAGGCCGAGAGGGTACGACTCCAACGGTCCGCTGGAGGCGCTGGAGGCGCTGGAGGCGCTGGAGGCTCCAGGTGAGGCTCCGGCCGAGAGGCTCTGCCGCGCCGCGATGCAGCCGACAACAGTGTCACCGCCGACAAAGGAAAGAAGCGCACCTCCGGGGGCTGCTGTCGCGCAACTTCTTCACTCGTGCAAGACAAGAAAAATCCCATGCGCCACCAAAAGAGAGAGAGAGAGAGAGAGAGAGAGAGAGAGAGAGAGAGAGAGAGAGAGAGAGAGAGAGAGAGAGAGAGAGAGAGAGAGAGAGAGAGAGAGAGAGAGAGAGAGATGGCATCGTTCGTTTAAATTTGTAAAACTGGACCGCGGTCAGCTCAGCGTCACGCACCGTTACATTAATTGAACGCACCACGCGCACCTTTTCGGCATCGCGATCCCCGCGAGAGATTGCCGAGAGCGCTGCTTGCAACGCGGAAACGGCAAAGCGAGCGCCGCAACAACAACCCCGCTTGGGGGGAGATCCTTGAGGCTGCTGCTGCTGCTGCTGCAGCTGTTGCTGCCGCCGCACTCAGCAAAGTACTTACTGCCGCTAAGTAAACTTTAGCTGTGCGCTTGCTAAACATTTAGGAAAACCGCATAAAAATTTCAGACGGCACGAACAAAAAAAATAGTCACCCAGCTCAAATATTGCGCAGCTGTCGAGATTTAGCGGCAGTGCCTAAAATTTGTAATTATAATTGTGTCGCAGTACTGTCAGTATGCGCCTGTGCTGCCGCTGGTGCTGCCGCTGGTGCTGCCGGGGGCTGCCCGGGCACAAGTCCTCGGCAGAGCGGAGCAGGGTCTCCGACCAGTAGTGTCCACAGTGTACCGTCATTGGCGCGATGACGCGGTGAGGTCGTCTTAGCCAGCCAACCATCCTCCTCAGGCGGGAGACAAACAAAACAAAAAAAAAAAGAACAAGCAACAGCAACTCATGATGTGACCCACATTGGAAATCGTTTTGCTCTGCTTCTTTCATTTGCTCCCAACACGCAACACGACGCGGCGCCAAGAGATAGTGTTCAGGTCTGGAGCACCATGTCGGACACCTGGCTCATACATTCCCCCAGCTTCAGCCGACCTGCTGCGACATCCACATCAAACTCCGCGCACCGACGCGGCTCCGATATGAGCCCCGGCGAGGAGGCCAGCTGCTGGCGAGGCTAATTTACCTAACTACTCCCGCTCGACGACAACCACCGATGCCGTTTCCCGGCCGGGCGATAGGCATAGGGGTCTCGGCCGGGCTCGGCTCACGCAGGCGGGTATGTGCGTGCTCAGGCGGGGATCTCTGCGCTTATAACGAGGCGAAGGCGACCGAACGAGACCCAAGGAGACCGCGACGGTACCGGCCGCGCCCGGCCCTAATGCAGCTCGATAGACGCCTGCAGGTGTCCCAGGCGCCAAGCGCTTCCGTGTGAGTCTCGCTGGGGCACGCCATGCTGCAGGCTGTGCTGCTGTGCGGCCCGCGACAGTCAGCACTGAGTCACACGCCGCTATGCGAGTCGCGCGCCAGCCGGAAAAGTTCCGGGTAAGTCGATCGAGGCGTGGAGCGTTCCGATCGCATTTCTCAAGCCGAGTCATGCGGCGGCAGAGCGACTCGCCACGCCAATCTCAGCGCAGGACACAGGGCTCACAGGGCTCAGCACAGGGCTCAGCACAGGGCTCAGCACAGGGCTCAGCACAGGGCTCGGCTCCTCAAGGGCTCACATGCTCCTTACATGTTTGCACAGTGTCAGGGCCCTTAGGGCCCTATCTGCACACAACCCTGCGCACACACCACACCATTTGTCTTTGGGAATAAACAAACAGCAAGAATATTAGAGAGGTTCACCGGTCCACTCACCAATGGGCAACGCATTGCCTCCCCCCTCCCTTCCTGCAGGTACTCGACACAAAACTTTCTAGATTTTATCCGGCATTACCAACTCCCCTTCACAAAGATTCTCGACAGAAAGGCGAGAGAAAGGGAGGGGCGCAAACAGTTGGGGGCCTTCAGTCAGCTCGCCCTTTAGAACGGAAAAGAAATCGCCTCTGGTGGGTAAGTAAACACAAAGGGCGGCTGAGTGAAAACTGGGAGCGCACAGGCCGCGGCGGCCGGCCGGGGCCGGGCCCTGCCCTGGGCCTTGGTCTGGGCCTTGGCCTGACTGTGGTCAGCACCGCCGCGCCACGCTCCCAGACTTCGTGCGACAAATCACCGGCCGAGCCCAGCCAAATATTACCCCAATCTACCGCGTCCCCTTCGGAAATCACAAAACAAGCGAACGAGCCTTCAAACACTCCCCTCCCCGCAGATCGACTCGGCGGTAGAATCCCACGACGGTCACCAAAGCGCCTCAAGGGCCGCCCGCGTCCCGCGTCCGCGTTGGCGGCCATCAATTCTTTGGCAACATGCGACCGCTTTGCGTGCACACTACAGGATCTGTCCCGGGCGGCCCGTGTCGTAACGCGTGCATAAAACTTACGTAAAAGCGAGTGGACCAGTGCGCGGGGCACGGAAGGGAGGAGGGGAAAAAAGATAGACTGACCATCCTTCAGCCTGTCATCTGTGCATGACTGACCGGGCGGCCGCTCGCTCCGCCCGCGCCGCGGCAGCCCATGGCGGATTGCGCAGGCCAGGCGTGCACTTGCAAGTGAAAGCCCTTCTCCTGGCCACCTTCGCAACAAAAAGTCTCGGGTTGTCGCACAAGTCGAGAGGAAAGGGAGGGAGGAAAAAGTACGGAAACTGACGATGCACAGACGAGACGGTGCGGGGACCCGCGGGTTTGGCAAGGGTCACGCAAAGTGTGGGAGTGGTGCTGGAGCAAACTGTGGTCGTTGGCTTGGGTCACCCTGAGACTGCAGGCCTCGGGTGCGGGTTCGATTCCCACGCACCTCCCGCCGCGCTCCGTTTTTTTCGCGTCCACAAAGTGCCTCGCAAATGCGTTGTCACGTGGGTCCCCCACGGCCCCTTGTCCGCACATCGTGAGTGAAGATGTAAATTTTCCGAAAAATATGAAATCAGACTGAAAACTTTACTGTATTTGTCAATTTTTCGTGAAATCGTCCCCATACAGCCGGTCAAAACAGATGATCCCTGGAGAAAAAAAATTCAATGAAAAATTTCCTTACTCGCACCTCCAATCGTGGGCCGCCTAACCTGATGCCGCCGTCCACAAACGCTCTCTAACGCAGCGAAACGCAGCCCAACTCTGTGAAATGAGGCGGCGAGCGCCCACTGCTGAATAACCGCGCACTGACGTCAGATGAAAACGGGGTCAAACGCCTTGCAGGATGGACCAGGCTGTCGGTGGCGGGGCGGGTGCCCGGGTGCCATCACAGCGGGCTGTGCCTGTGCCGGGCGGGCAGCCCTGTGCCTCACTCACTGCCACCCGCCGGGGCTCTGGAAACACGGCAGGCTCTCCCACGAGCACTGCACAGTGTGCGGCACAGGGTTAGCACCCGGCGAGCAGCACAGAGCACAGACCAGCACAGGGTCCCCGACGGCACGCCGGTCGGTCGTGCCATTCCATTACCAAGTGAAAGTGAAACACCAATTAGACGCGACAGAGTTTCCAAACCACTGGTCTACCCGACCCCAGGAGGGGACCCCAGGCGGGGACACCAAAGGCGGGGACACCAAGGGCTACACCACGCGAGCGCCCCCCCCCCCCCCCCCCCCCCCCCGGGCCAACCGGCCAACCGCACGCGGCGTGTCGCAGCCTCACCGCAACCCGAAAAATCGGAAATTGGTGTTGGAGGCAGCCACTGCGACCGCCTGCCGAAACATCGTCACGTCTATCAAAAACAAAAAAGGGGAGAAAAAAAACACACGAAAAAACAACAACACACACACGCGGCAACTGCGGGCTTGACAAACAAGGGGTGCGGCAATGACGCGCCGTCTGAGACACCGCTGAGGAGGCGCTGGCCGGTCACGGAGTGACCATCACGTTCACGTGCAGCGGCGGCGCTGCTACAGCACTATTCGCAGAGATCCCCCTTCCCGCTTTTATGGGGCAGACATGTTTGAGAACGGGGCATCCCGGCCGGCAGACTCCCCGCGCCAATAAATTATTACGACACGCGGCCGATAAATTCTGGCCGGCGTTCATCGAACGAAACGTCCCGCTGCGGGTCACCACTACGGCCGGAAGCGGGGCCGGAGGGGGGCCGGAGGGGGGCCGGAGGGGGCCGGAGGGAGGGAGGGGGCGGGGCGGAAGTGTGCATCACACGCCGCCCCCGCACGGCTTAAAGCCGACCAGCGCACCAGAGAGGCTTCTTCATCTCTCCATTAATGAGAGCTGAGGCAGAGAAGGAAGATGCGTCCAACCCGCGGCAGCAGACTCTGACGGCTGACAGTCACGACTTCTCGCGTCGTCGTCGCCGTCGCCTTCACTTCGCCGGCCTTTCGCCGTCTGCTTTTGCGTGGGAAAAACGCAATATAACGCCATCCGCACGCTCTGGGCCAGCAGCCGGCCGCCGCCGGGGAAGTTTGGCCAGCCCAGCAGGCCCAGCAGCCGCCGGCAGGGAGCCAAGGGCACAGCTAGCCGAGCCTCTCCAGATCAAAAAGCCTTCAACATCATCAAACGACGACGATATTCGCGACGAATCGAGCAAACGGCGTCGTGCCGTGAGTACAGAGAAGAGTGCATCCTGCCCCGTTACATAAAGGCAAAGCTCATTCTTCCTAGTTTCTCCATTGTCATTGTTGCGTCGGCACGACAATGACACCCATACAAGCACGGATGGGTGCGTTCCTCACGCTCAGCCCCGCTCAGCACCGCTCAGCACCGCTCAGCACCGCTCAGCACCGCTCAGCACCGCTCAGCACATGGCTCAGCTCAGAAGTAGGAGTTCGGACCTACTTAATGGCATTTAAGACACACCAACACCACCAGCGAGGCACGGAGGCGATGGAAACAAGACGTCACTTCCGACGTGTGCGCGTCGCGTGCACCGCCGTGACCTCTCTCCGCAGTACCCAGCACAAAAAATAATTAAAAATGTTCATTGGTTAATGTGAAATGACAATCGTGAAAAACGGTACGTCCGTGAAATGGCTGCTCGCGACCATTAATTAAGGTCGCAATTAAATTTAGAAGAGTTGTTATAGGGACGGTGCGACTATAAAACAAAGAGAGGGCCAGGGATAGGGAGAGAGGGAGGTGAGGGGGGCGGGGAGGAGGAGGAGGAGGAGGAGAGAGAGCAGAACAGAAATGGTGCACTTAGTTCAAACGCCCTCCAAAGATGGCCTATTTCGATTGGCGGCCAGAGTCACAGACTCGGCACCCTCGGGACGCCCTCGGGACGGCCGGCCTGCTGCCCGGAACACGACACTGCAAATGAACTGACCAGCTCGCCGCCCCCGGCCGCCCCGTGCCCCGTCCACCCACATACGGCAGCCGGTGGGCGCGTCAGCCTTGACGTGAGCGGGCGTGAGCGGGCGTGAGCGGGCGTGAGCGGGCGTGAGCGGGCGTGAGCGGGCGACAGGTCAACGGGATCCGACGCTGCACGCGGCTGTCATGTCAGTTAGGGGTGCTGCTGCGGACCCTCGACGAGTGGACAGGATCATCCACGAACGAAAAACATGGCACAGATCGCTAGAAATTTTACTGCCGGCAACGCGAAATCCTCTACAGCGCAGGTGAACAAGCCGACGGACTGCACGCCGCCGCGCGCTACCGCACCAAACACAGATGGCGACGCGATTATTGGCAGAACGACGCCCGGTGCCAATAATGAGACGACACGGGCGAGGCCGTTAAATGTAGCCCGACGGACACTTCCAGCGCGAGCCTTGTGCTGCAGCCTCGCCGCACTTCCAGCCGTTCCTTTCCACGGTCCGCCGCGCCGCCGCTTCGCACGCGCAGCACAAGCCCAGCCGAGAGCCTCGCGTGAATCGAGCCGATCGGAAACGCGAGTGATTTTTCCTCAGCGGAGGCCGAGGCGGCGAAATCAAACTGCGGCGGAGAACGGAGTGCGGCTGGCGGGGAAGATTGTCGGGCGTGCGCAACCGACAGCGAGCGAGCCGGGCGTTGTTGCAGGTGTCACCACACGGCAGCCGACGCCAGCCAGGTGGTGCACCGGAAGCCAGCGGCCGCAGACACGACGCGACGCGGAAGACTCAACGAGACAGAGCGCCTGTTGGCTATGCAACCGCAGACGTCTGCATGCACGCGTGTCGTGCGGGCTGGCCTACCCTGGCACCCACAGGCGCTCGGCGTCACCACCGCCGTGTTCGCGGTCATGGATCGGAGCAAATTCGGAAACGCCGCCTATTTCAGCCCCTCCAAACAGCTCCACGACGAAACGCGTCTAAGGTGAGTCGCGCGCCCGAAGGCCGCGAAATCAGTCGAAGTGTGTCATTGTCGGCCTAATGCCGCGGGACGCTGACCGCCGCTGCACCGTTACAGGCAGGTGTCCTTGCGGAGCCCACACGTTCCACTATATTCACTATTCGCACGCCACGCCCGCGGCAATGCACTTGACTATTCGCAGCGGACGGCGCTAAGCACCCGCTCTGCATTAAGCCAGCCCCGGCGCTCCCTGTAATCCCTGCTTATACAGCCCAATGCGTTTTGGTGCAACGGCTCTACACTCGATAGCGGCGTCACGACGTGGCAAATCATCGATAAGTCTCGTGATGCAAAGCGTACCATGATTTAAAATTTGATTTACTAATTTTCGTTTACTGATTTAAAAAGAAAATAGTTTGTCTGCTTTTTTTTTTGCTGACTTTTTAGTTTTTTATGAAATTTTGATTTTTGAGCAGGGTATACACATACTTACATTTAGGAGTGATACGGAACCCCCGCACATCATTCTCCTGCTCACGACAGGGCCCGTCCGCAGCCGCCACATCTCACTCGCGCCGCGCGCGTCGCACGTCGCGTGGCGCGGCGCGTGCATGGAAAGTCCTTTCACTCTCTCTTCTCGCGATCCGTTGGCGGAGCAGATTGGCGCGGACGGCCCTCGGGGCGGCGGAGGAGACCGTCAGGGCCCGGTCAGGCCTCAGGCGCCAGAAGTCCTCTCCGGCCCGCAGCCCGCTTCAGCACAGCAGCGAGCCGCCTGGCGGGTAGGCAAGCTCGACTCCTCAACGCAGGCGTGCCGTGCGGGCTGGCCTACCCTGTGGGGGCTCCTCGTGACCGAGAGCTGGGACAGTAAAACGTTTCCCCCGACAACTTCGTTCTCTGCGTGCATCGGAGGTCCGCCAGCGCCAGGCCAGCGGGACCTGGCCTGGCACGGCACGGCCTTTGGCTCTAGCTCTGCTGGCTCTGCCTTCTGCTCCTGACCGAAGCCACCCGGGCAGCCCCGGATAGCGCCGCGCCGCGCTGCGCTCGCTGACACAATGCATAACAACACGTATTACGGGTCCCACCCGATCTTTCACGGCTGATCGACCCGGCAGGCGATGCGACGCGGCGGCGGCGGCGGCGGTGCACCCCGGGACGGCGACGACGACGGAACGGAAGGGGGCCGCCGTCGTGAGCAAGCGGTCCCCTAACAGTGTTTCCGCGTCTTTACAGATAAAAATGTCATCTCTCTGGCTGGGGCGGGCGGGCGGGCGGGCGAGCGGGAGGGAGGGAGGGTGGTGGAGGGGGAGCTATCGAGCGGAGCTGAACTGCTCTTGTACCTCACTGACACACAAAAGGGGCCCTGTGCAGCGCGGCGCGCCGAGAGAGGGGGGAATGGCGAACATGGTTCACTGCGAAATACTGAAAAGGGGGTTTAGGTCGACGCGCTAACGAGTGGCTCCTCCCGACGCCAAAAACCTTCAACAACAGTGTACGCCGATGTGCGCCAATGTTTTCACCGAACTCTCTAAAACGAAACGAGAAATGATCTGTCATCACAGACCCAGTTTGCGGCCGCCTGTAAGAAAGCTGCCGACGTCGCGCCCGAGGGCAGAGGAGCCCAGAGGAGCCGCTCCACTGGCGATGTCACACTGTTGAGTGTCTAATGAACAGTCGTGGATGCAACTGGGTGAGGCCGTAGGGCGTCACACATGAGCGGGCAACAGGAGTGGCGAACGGTAGAGCACTAGCCTCCGCCAAGGGCATGGATGCTCCTACGCCCCCAGACAACAACATATTTCCATCACCGCGTCAGAACGGTCGAAATTTACAGCCCGACCAGTTACAGTAAATCTTGCGGGGCGAATATTGCATCGATACTTTCTCTCGGGGGCGTCATTGCTTTTATTCATCTTGCAGCAACACAATGGCCTCACGAAGGCAGCGCGGGCATTATTCAGCCCTTCTGATGGACACCTTCTCGTGCCGTGTTTTACAAATGCCAGAGGCTGTCGTCCGACTGGACGTTATTATACGGAGCATCGTATGAACTATGCATTTCCTGCAAACGAGCATGCTCTGGGAAAATCTTGATTTTGTTTTTAACCCAAATCGAAATGCTCACATCGCCAAATTTCTTATTGATTAACAGAAATAAGAAATGATCGACTCTCAATAACCAAAGGAAGCACACAGAAGATCAACTTGTTGAGGCGAGTGAAGGAGGAGAAGGGGTACGAACGAAAGAGTCATGCAATCTACGTCTGAACGGTGACAGCATGCGTAGAGGAGCAAACAAGAACAACCTTTGACTTTAATTAACAAACCAATCCAAAAGACAGAGCAGAACGATCCGTCGACAGTGTACTCGTGTACCTGTTAGTGGCAGGAAGGCACTAGCAAGGGGGGTGAAGTAGGGGGAGGAGCTTGGGGGAGGGGAGGTGCAAAAAAACAAGAAAACGACCCCGTCAGAACTTTAGTCTCCCGAAGAAGAGCATATTCAATTAAAATGTTAATATACTCCAATGATGGGTCTCTGGCGCGAGTGTCCCTGAAGCTGTTACGGCGAACAAACACAGCAAAATACGCCGATCCCATGTCGGATGGCGTGAAGTTAACAGTTGGGAACGTTGTTCAGCCTGGAGTTAAAAGCCGGTCACGCCTCAAATCCACGCGGCGCGCGCAAGCCATTAATCCTGAATCTGAAACTGATCGCCGCATCGACAAAAGCCACCACCGGCAACCACACAGCTGCGCCGTGCCCTTGTTGGCCGTGCCTGCGTTCAAGTCGCTGGATGGCACCGAACACGGAGAGAGCACATTGTGTTGCAGAAGGTCAAAGGTCCGGCCGGCCGACTGACAGCAGAGCACAAGCAGAACAGCACCGCACGGCTGCACGGCCCTTGGCACGGCCCGCGGCCCAACGGGGTCGCGTGTTCTCTGATATGCACAACAAAAGACACAACTCATGAATCACTCTCATTTTTAAGGTCCAAGAGATCGACCACCACCGGCAGAGATGCGAAAGGTCAAAAGCCGGGGCAGAGCAGGCGCGACGTTATGGAGAGAAAGAAATGAGAAACGCAGAGACAGAGCAGCAGCAGCAGCAGCAGCAGCAGCAGCAGCAGCAGCAGGGTCTCTCCGAGGGTCTCTCGCGGTCTGTACGCCGGCTGCTGACCCGCGGCTGCCCTGCCCTGCCGTCATTCATTAGAGAGTAAATAGATCACGTGGCGAATTGCTGCCCCCATATAGGCCCTTGAAGACCGCAGCAGCCCGTCAGCGGAGGTAATTGCCGGCCTGGCCTATCAGTGTCCGCCGCTGCTGCTGCTTCGACATTCGCTGTCTGTTTCACCAACACACACACACACACACACACACACACACAGAGCTAATTAGTCCAAGGGTGCAACCAGGACACGGCACAGCTTTCGGAACCATGCGTGTACAGCCGTCGGGCGTCGTCTCCACAACATAATCCAGCGCCGCCAGGCATGGCGGCGGCAACTTGGCTGTCGAACGGCTTCCACCACGCCGGGTGACACGAGTTGTCAACCACCTCGTACTCATCAAAGGCAGTTTAGAAACTAGGGTAAGTGCACGTAATAAAACCACGATGAAAATAAATCAATCCCAGCAGGTGCAAAAATTAACGCCGTAAAAGAACTGCAGTTCATGATCTTCTGAACAAAACGCCACACTTTTGATTGTTTTCCCAGCGTGATTTTAATGACCTGGCCAGGTGACATTCTCCCTTTTAGGATTCCAAAATGAATTTCGCCAGTCTGTGACGAGTCGCATGCTGCGTGCCCCCTGGGCGTGGCACTGGCCGAGGGCATATTAGGCACGGCACGGCAGTAAAAGGGGATCGATTCGCACTCAGACGAGCCGCGCGCGCCACGACGGATCGGGCGGCTGCGCCATGAAATACTGATGTGCGCCTCGACGCTCCGCAACCATCATTAATCCATTTCCAATCAAACAGATAATTGAATGACGCGCTGTATCCCGCCCCGCACCCACACAAAAAACCACAAAAAAACGCGTCAAAACGTCACCAGCAGAGCGTACCGCTAGGCGAATGGCAACTCCACCATCACCACCACCTGGCTTTGACACTAAAGAAAAGGGCATACTAAAACAATCGGCCGCGTTCGCCTTCGCATTTCAGAACTGGCCGTCACAGCCATGTGAATTACGGTGGGAAGAATCGGCGAGGTGAAACACCACTGTCAGGCCAGGCCTGTCGGCCTGCCGGGTGCGTACTATTTGCTCAGCGCCAACCGCACCGCGCCGCACAGCCACTCACAAAACCGCTGCGCCGCCCGGCCCAGATAGGGTCATAGATATCGATGGGAACCGTCTCCGGCTTCCTTGTCATCGCGGCACCGCCGGCCGGGCGGCGGTTACAGCGCAGGAAGCGCAGCCCCGCCGACCCCCGCTGCTCAGAGCTTCCGGTCGCACACGCTCCGCCCCTCTCCGCCCCGCCCCGCCCCGATACCATCTGATGAACACCGCGCCACTCGCCAATCACCCTCTAATTTCCAGAGCATCACGCCGCGACGTTCTGGGGCCAGTGCGGGGAGAAATCTTCCAGGGGGGAAGTCATCCACCCGATTCTAGACTCTTCGGGCGTCTCTAAATAAAATATAAAAAAAAACGTATTGACGTTTCTTTTCCCTCCGGAAGATTTCCGCCCCCCGTCACTGACCCTACACAGAAACCGAATCCGTCAAGGCGAGCCGCGGTGCGCCACGCGGGCGGCAGCCCGGTGGGCCCCAGATTATACAAGTCAATCAGTCGTTCGGTTAATATTCTATAACCGCGACATAAATCATGGCCTGCCCCTCGCGGGGCCGCACAGCCCGGCCGTACAAGGCGCAAAGCCTGCTGGCAGTGCTGGCAGTGCTGGCACCGCATCGCACGCCGTACGGCGGCCATCGCCGGCCTGCTGCCTCGCTGCGCCTTGAGACTTCAGCAGGCATCGATCAGCGAGGACGGACGGGGTGCGGGGTGACCCGAGGGGTGTCCCTCTCCAGCCTGGCGTTGATTTGTAGCGTGGCGGGGCCGGCAGCCCGGCGGCAGCCCGGCGGCAGCCCGGCGGCAGGCCTGTAACGGGCCACACCGCGCTCCGTGCGCAGGTCAGTTCTGTCCGTGCCGTACGCGCGGAAAAGGAAAAAAAAAAAAACGCACCGGCGAGGGGCAGATTAGGTTCGTTGAGCGGAGGACGGCCCCTAGAGGCCGGCGAACCGCATGCAAAAAGAAAAATAATTACTTGTCCCAACTAATTTCTTGATTTCGAGACAAGCAATAAACTGAAGTTCAAATAACTAACATGGTAGCTGGCTGGGTCAGCAAGAAAACATGGCGTGCGTTTTGTTGCTGGAACGAACTTTTGCGGATCAAACGAAATTTTTGTTCTCGCAGCTAAATTTATAGCTTGTCCCGAAATCAACGACAAAATGAGTTGGGAAAACAATTCTTTTTTTAAATGTTTGCGTGTGCAGAGACGTGTTCTACCCAGTTTCCAACACATTTCCGCGGTTTGGCGCAATGTGATGGGGCCCGCGCCCCGTCACCTTCCTGATCCCGCGCACGACCGCATACGACGACTGAGCGATTTGTCTTCAAACGAGATCGCCGAGCCGAGCCCGCGCTCCACCGCAAAAAAAAAACAAGTTCTCGCTCTCTCTATCTCTCTCCCTCTGCTGGCGACCGATAATTATTGCACGCCGCCAAGTCTAGCGGCATGAATGCGACGACGCGCGAAGGCCGTTCACTTAGCATGCACAGGCAGACGAGTGGGCGTCTCGTATATAAAAGGGTTGTGCGCCTCTGCACGCCGCCGCCAGCCCCGCCCAGCCCAGCCCGCGCCGAAGACACTCCGACAAGAGACACACTTACACTCGACAGGTCCGGTGCGCTGCAAAGGGGGCAAAACTTATCGCACCGCACACAGCCAAATAGGAGGGGGATAAAAACCTCTGCGGGCGGCAAATGAGCTGTCGTAGCAGCAACAGCAGCAGCAGCAGCAGCAGCGGCGGCAGTGGCGGCCACAGTTAGGCTACAAACTGTCCCAAACACTCAACTTGTTCCAATTCACGCTAGCTGCGCGTGTCCGACCCGGGCGCCAATCTGCGACAATCCACGGCGGTTTCTGTGTCTCCCGCGCCGCCCCGTTCCCGCACGGAATACTATAAAAAGGCTCTCGGCGAGGCCGCGCGAGTTCAATCCATCCGCGGCACGGTTCGCCGCGCGCACCTCAGCCGAGGCATATCAGCAGCCCAAGCAGCCGACCCCGATTCTCCTGCCAACAACGACTGCATCTGCGGCGCGCAGCAGACCTTCCGGCACTAAACGGGCCGGGGGCGGCCGGGGGCGGCCGGGGGCAGATGGCGCGGGGTGCGTGAACACCGATGGCGGACCCTTTTACTCCTCATCTCGGCTGGACACGGTACGGCGCAGCGGGGCGCAGCGGGCCGCGGCCCCACTGGCGGGCGCTGTAACCACGCCGGCCCGGCTCACATACACGGGATGGCGCAGCTGCTCCAGGCGGCCAGGCGCGGATCTGGGTCACTCCCATGTAATGTAAGGACTGGGAGGCGCGGCTACAGCGCTACCATGCGGTGTAAAACGTCCCCGGGAGGCGACGTCCGCCCTACGTCCGAAGCAGAGCACAAAACAAACGGCGCGCCGAGGCGGCCGTTGAAACGAGACAAAAACCTCGACAAAAACCCTCTTCCTCGCGTCCGATGCACTGGCACTGACCGACCCAGTCTGCCTTTCACCTCGACCGGAGCGGCGGCGCTCGTCCACGTGCGGTGTGCCCCCGTCCCCCAGGACCCGAGAGGGTTGGGAAAGCGCACGGCCGTTGGGGCGGCCAGCATCAAATAGCCATCGCCGCCCACGACTCGGCGCACAGCTCGGCGCAAAGCGTGCCTCCCCCTCAAACATCATTTATTTTCACTCTAGCCGGCCCGGCCCTCCGCCCCGCCGCGCTGACGAAACCTCCGACAATTTTTCAGCCCTTTCGGTGGCGACGCGCGCGTTGCCTAATAACCGCGGCGGCGGTAATGGAGAGAGAGAGAGAGAGAGAGAGGGAGAGGGAGAGAGAGAGAGAGAGAGAGAGAGAGAGAGAGAGAGAGAGAGAGAGAGAGAGAGAGAGAGAGAGAGAGAGAGAGAGAGAGAGAGAGAGAGAGAGAGGAGAGGGAGAGAGAAAGAGGGACCGCGCGAGGCGACGCAAAAGCGGACGGAAACGAGACGGCGCCGACAGCGAGCAGCCCCAGCACGGCACAGCACAGCACAGCACCCTACGCAACGCAGTGCAGCGCCAACGCAACAGACTTATCAGTTACACCCGGTATGCCGAGTGGGCCCGGCCCCAGGGGGGCACCAGGGGGGCACCAGGGGCCCCCGGGGGGGTAGGCCCGCCGGCTGCATCCTGGGCGCGCGCGATCGAGCGAGGGAGTTTGCATATCCGTCCACGCCCTGCTTATTGGACTGCGGCCGGAGCCTCGCCCACCTCCGCTTCCCGCGGCCAAAGCAGAAGTCTCCCGCCGGATCAGCCGCGTCGCGTCGTCGTCGCGCTGCGGGGCACGGCACGGCACGGCACGGCACGGCACGGCACGGCACGGCACGGCACGGCACGGCACGGCACCGTACCGGCACCACTGTGCGCCCAGAAGCGGGCCGTGGAAACTGTGCCGAGCTGAAACAGCGCCAAGTTTGTTAACGGACGGGCGCTTCTTCGACGTGAGCAGCACAGCCGCCGCCAGCAGCAGCCGACACCGGCGCGGGCTGAAAAGCGACCACTTCCTCTCTCCCTCTGGCGGCGGCGGT
This sequence comes from Odontothrips loti, assembly GCA_038380765.1. Taxonomy (NCBI): domain Eukaryota; kingdom Metazoa; phylum Arthropoda; class Insecta; order Thysanoptera; family Thripidae; genus Odontothrips; species Odontothrips loti. The sequence continues at coordinate 12,547,124 of CM076245.1, forward strand.
GGCGGTGGCGGCGGCGGCAAGCGGAAGCCTCGCCTCATCGCCACGCCGACGGCGGGCGGAACCGGGCGGAGCGGCGACTCACTGGGAGAAAGTGCGGGCGGCGCGCGCCTCTCAAAAGAAAGGGTTCGACCTTCTGCGAGTGTTTAACGACGACGCGCCGACGACAAGACGAAAACCGAAGCGGCGTCCCAGGTCAGGCTCAGCGGCAGCGTGTGTGTGTGTGTGTGTGTGTGTGTGCGCGTGTGTGTGTTTGTGTGTGTGTGTGCAGACGTGTCGGCCACGCCCACCCCGGCAGCGGCAGCAGCAGCAGCAGCGGCAGCACCGGAGCACCACCCCAGTGACCCAGTCCGTCCACCTACGCGTGTGCGGTGCTCGCTGCGCTGCTGCAGCGCACAATGGCCGAGGGGGTGCGGAAGTCCCGTCCCGGCGTCCCCGGGGCGCAGTGGAACCAGTCCGGCCGGCCCCGCCCCGCACTTCCTGCACTGCACTGCCAGAGAGTGTTGTGCGAGAGACAATGGTGCAGCGGCGCACATCCCCAGGGCGGGGACGGGGCCGGGCGGGGACGGGACCAGCTCGCATCGCTTCGATTGTGTTTCATTAGAGCCGTGCAATCAACGGGATCACGCTGGGGCGGCCGGGGCCGGGCCGGGCCGGGTCACTACGCTGGCGCGGCCAAAGACAGGCCAGGCCAGGTCAGGTCAGAAGGGCTTGCCAAGCAGTGTCCAGCCCCGGGCCGGTGCCAAACACCGCCCCTAGCAGCGCAGCCCAGCCGACCTGCCCTGCTCGGCGCCGACCGCCGAATGCCGACGTCCCCGACGTTGTCAAACGCCCAGCCGCGGCCGCCTGCGCGACGCGTCCCAGCGCGCCACCCGCAGCTGACTGACCTGACGTGTCCGGGCATGGCCAAAAAAACTGCAATTTTTTTCTGCCCCTTTCTCACAATTTTGCTGACCCAACGAAATGCTAGTCTCCGCGAACTGATTTTTATTGCTTGTCCTGAAATCAACGAACAAATCCAGTTCCGACTAATCCTGTTTCAGCGTGAGCCTCCGGCGGGGCGAACAGCCTCCTCACGGGGCCAAAGCGTACAGCGGGCAGCTCGTCGCCAGTGGCGCGGAAACAGTGCGCACCGGTGCAGCGTATGAGGGAGCGGCGGGGCGGGGCGGGGCGGCCGTGTCCACTCCCCCGGCCCGGCCCGGCCCGGTCCCAGCCGCGGAATTAGCGGTCCATGCAAATGTTCTCGTGCTGACCCACTGCCCCGCACTGCCCCGTGTCCATCCCGATACAATCCGATTCCAGATCAAGGTCACGGAAGCCACACGGTGCATCCCGGAGCACCGCGCCGTCGCTGCCGTCGAGTGCACGGCACCGCCCCGCCCCGTCCCGGGTGCCTTTCACAATCCAAAACCAAACCAAAACGGGGCGCAGACCGTGTCGCCACGATCCCCATGGCGACGTTGTCGCGGCCCTCCTGGAGCCGCCTCTCCGCCGCCGCGATGCGCCGCGTTATCCTTGTCGCCACAAAACACGCCTTCCTCCTCCTCGTCGCCACCTCCCGCCCCGTTTCCACATCAAATATCGATCCCGGGCCCGGGCCGTCGTCCGGGGCGTTCTCCGGGGCTATCGCAACGCCCGCATCAAGTGCGCCCCCGCCGCCAACACGCGGAAACGAAAATCACGACACCGATATGCCGGTCGGCTCGGGAGTCGGGGCCCCCGTTGATGCAACGCTTTTGGCAGCGCGACGAGACGGCGGCGCCGGGGGTGAGGTGTCATGTCCGCGGCGACAAGCCAAACAGATATACATATATATGTGGGTCATAGGGGTGGGGTCGTGCGCTATGCGGAGCCGTGAGTGTGTGTCTGTGCGAACCAAGGCACTTGCACAGCCGCCTCTACACCTCTGCTTACCCACAGTATAAACATAAAACGTATAAAAGGAGCAGGTGATGAGGTCCGGCGCTGCTGCGGACCGCCGCGCATTCAGCTCTCCGCAGCTCCCACAATTAGAGCCACTTTCGCCCGCCCGGCACCGCATGCGACACGCGCCACCCCGGCGCAACCCCCACGCTCGTCGTCCCCCCCCCCTCTCTCCTTCCATCCCTTTCTTTCTCTCTCTTTCTTTCTCTCTCTCTCTCTCTCTCTCTCTCTCTCTCTCTCTCTCTCTCTCTCTCTCTCTCTCTCTCTCTCTCTCTCTCGCGCGCTCTCTCTCGCGCGCTCTCTCTCTCTCGCGCGCGCTCTCTCTCGCGCGCGCTCTCTCTCTCGCGCGCGCTCTCTCTCCGTCTGATGCATCGGGGACGGGTCATCCATCATTGAGCACGTCCACGGTTATTTCTGTCGCAGTCTGGGTGGGCACCAATAGCGCCTGCCGGGTAGACAATCACGGCATGGCCACGCACGAATGTCGTGCGGGCTGGCCTACCCGAGCACTGGCAGGCGCTCCGCGTCGCGCACCGGTCAGACGAAATAACTTGAACGTTTCTTGGACGAAACGGATCCCAACGCACAAAGAAACAAAACAAATTGAAATTCATCGACAAGTGTAAGGAGTTCAGATCATGCTTTCCGCTTAGTCGTCGAATCGCTTTAACCCTTTGACCACCCCTTCCTCCGATTACCATGTACTTTGAGTTTTATTATTATTGTTTATACTTTTTTTTTGCCTATTTTTTTGCCATGTGGTGAGTGCCGCCCCCAGAAGCCTGCAGTGGCCCGGAGAGCCATGGAGAGGCGGCAGCACGGCACGGCGGGGGAGAAACGCTGCCATGACGCAAGGCCCTACGCGAGCGCCATCCCGGCCCCGGTGGGGGCCCACGGCGAGACCACGGCGAGACCCTGCGCGGAGCGTCGCAAAAGGTTACACCGACACGGAGAAAATATCACAAGCGCCGGGTGGCGGCAGGCGGCGGCAGCAGCGGCAGCACTAGACCGGCGAGCGGGCAGAGAGCGGGCAGGACAGCCGCCGTGGGGCAGCCAAGCAGCCCAGCCCAGCCCGCTCCTCCCGGCCGCGCACGCCGCCGCAAATCGAAAGTCACGAATTTTGAATAATAATGCAAATGCTGTTTGGGAAAACGCGACAAGGCTTTATTCATTTTCAAAGAAGGGCACGGCATTAATTAGCCGGGCCGATAAGTCGGTCAGAGCGCGCGGCGGCCCCCCTCCCCCCCCTTCCCCCGCGCACGCGCCCCTTTCCTTTACCCTATACATTCTGTACAATGTGTTTACGTTCCTCCTGCCGACTTTAATTAAACGCGCGCGAGAAGCCGACACCGCACCGCGCCTCAATTTTTTTTTCCCCCCTCCGCCCCTCAATTGCGGGTACGGCACCGCACGTGGGAACTCTTCCCACCCACGGCGGAGGCCACGCGCCGAAGGCCCGCAGGCCGCAGGGGGTCACACACCGCCGGACAGTGCTGAGACGAAGGACCACTGTCACCCGCCCGTGCCGACGGACCGGACCGGGCCGGGAGGGTGTGGCACTGAAACCCAATCACCAACCAGGAGAAGGCACCGTCATGACACGACGCGATACGGCGGTGAAGCGCGGCGATCGGACCTTTACGGCCAGGAGAAAGTGACGCGGAGCGCAGAGGTCATACCTGCCCGGCCGGCGCGGACCGGACCCGAGCGGAGCGCAGTGCTAGAGACTGAGGCCCACATGCCCGCTGTGCAGAGATGAGAGTGCACTGGGTACGGGCGGGGACGAGGCCCGGCTACGGCCCGGCTACGGCCCGGCGAGGCCGCGACGCCTGCAGCCTGCAGCAGCACCGAGGCGGCGGGGCGGCGGCACACGTGCCAGCGGCGGTCTTACTCCCCTACCCCTATACACCTGGAAGGCGTATTTTATGCGCTTTCCCGCCCTAGAGATATAGCTACTCTATGCCGCCATTACGCTTTGCGCTTATTCATTTTGTTTTCCCCGAGGCCGTTGCGGCCGCACGGCAAAATGTCGCGCCCTCTTCCGACCACAAGAGTGAGTGTGTATGATAACGCTCCGAGTGGAGAGCAGTAGCGGCAGCAGCAGCAGCAGCAGGCAGCAGCGGCAGCAGCAGCAGCAGCGGCAGCACGGCGCGGCGGCTGGGGCCCATTACCGCCCGGAGCAGTGCGCTGCTGCCGTTTCACACATAGTGTGCACCGAAAAATAAAATGAAAATGAATACGGCACCTTTAGTGTCGGTTTACGAACCCGAGACTCGCTGCTGCCATTGTCTCTTGCAAACCGTCCCGGCGGCTGGGGTCGGCCGGCCCGGCCCGGCCCGCCGTGGCACTGCTGGGCACTGCGCGCCATCAGCCCAAATCCTCGGCCAACAGGCCGGCCGGCACCGCAGCGCACCGCAGCGCAGCGCAGTGCATTTTCAACAAACCGCAAACAGCTTGCCGACGACCGACCGGCGCGAGCAGAGCCGGGCAGAGCCATCTGGCGTTAACGCAAATGGTTTTGTTCGAACACAATTGCGTAACCACCTAAGTATATGCGTTACGGGGGGCATTACTATGGGCACATTACCCCGGGTGCACTGAAGTACCCTGCGGTACGCGGTGGTATACCGTGTCGGACAAAGCCTAGTGTGCTGCTGTCCCCCCCCCCCCTTTTCCCAGGCCTGTCCTCGTCACCACCGCTGCTGCTGGTTGCCGCTCGGTATGCGAATGCACGGGGGCAGCATCCAACAAATTGCCTCACCCGGAATACCGCAAAACACGGCGCCACAATCACCGTATCCACACGACCGGGCGGCCGACACCGAACGTTACGGCATAACGCTAATCAACGTGACTCACCGCAGAAGAGCTAGCAGGGCTCGGGTCCAGAGGCGGCTCACTCACCTGCGAAACAGAAGCAATCATCACACCTTGTCCAAGGCGAAACTCTGACATTAAACTCGCAATAAACATTTAATCGCACTGTTCATTGTCCGGTGTTGTTCTAAAGCCGCTCATCTTCTGTCCCACCTGCGCACAAGAGCCGCGGGGGGGCGATGCGAGATGGCGAGGTGCACTCGGAGGTGCACACCGAGGTGCACACCGAGGTGCACGCCGAGGTGCACACCGAGGTGCACACCGAGGTGCACGCCGAGGTGCACGCCGAGGTGCACGCCGAGGTGCACACCGAGGTGCACGCCGAGGTGCACGCCGAGGTGCACACCGAGGTGCACGCCGAGGTGCACACCGAGGTGCACACCGAGGTGCACACCGAGCACACCGAGGTGCACGCAGCGCCGCACCACGCCGCACCGCCCTGACCTCAGCCCAGGCGTGTACACCTAAGGCCGTGTCGGCACGGACAATGGCCGGCGCACGATACAGCCGTGCATTGCGTCACATACATGCCATTGATAGACCCCCTGTGGCCGGGCCGATCAATGCTCCCAGCGCGCGTGCGCGCGCGCCTGTGTGCGTGTGTGTGTTCACACTTTCGACACACACGCGGTGATCACGAGGAGGGATTGGGGGGGGGGGGGGGTAGCAGAGGACATCGTTAGTATGATAAACCCCAGCCTCACCGTCGGCGCCCTGACACATTCACGCCGCCTGCTCGTGCGCGCAGTGTAACGACTCCCACGTCGATGAAACGCTCCTCTACAAAATATGCGAATCTTGAATGTGTGACGACACTTCGTCCGATATCAACATAAGAATGCGTATTTTTCACAGTGTGTGGCCGGTGCATGGCATGGGCCCGGTGTCGCATGCGCCGACGACCGACTTGGTCCCGGCCGGAACGGACGCCGCCCTGCCCTCACCAAGTGTGTACGAGACACTTGTTGCCCGGCCACTTCATTTTCATCGCCACAACGAGGCGGGCCCGTAACGGGGCGTGGCGTGGCGTGGCGTGGCGTGGCGTGGCGTGCCGGGGCGCGGCGGCGGGCACACGCCACGGCGGCAAGCGGCGGCAAGGTCCCGGCCCCCTTATTAGGTCGCCGACTGACGCTCCGCCGGCTCTGCCCCGCTCTGCAGGCCAAATGGCCGCGAGGTCAGCGTGATCTGCTTTGATCCGCACACACAGAGAGTGGACAGGACGGCCGCAGGGGCCGCAGGGGCCGCAGCCGGCTAGGGCTGTCATGCCGACGCCGGGGGGGTCATTTCTTCCGCCCGAGGCGGCGGCCGCTTGTTTCCGAGTTCCATTCTCCGGGTCACGGGGCTCGCTGCCTGCCTGGTGGCTGGCCGCCGCCGCCGCTGTCCACTCGCCGTGTCCAGCGGCCGGGCCGCAGCCCGCAGCGCGGAAGTGGAGGAGGGCGGCCGTATCTGGGCAGGCGAAGGTGTCGCGCGCCGCCACGCGCCGCCACGCGCCGCCACGCGCCGCACCGGGCTCAGCACGGCACCCGCCCGAAAACCCGCAACCTTCCCCTCCTTCCGTCCGCGACATCAGTCGTGCAACAAATCAGGCAGAGGAGCAGCGCACCGGTCGTCGCAGTCAAAGTCAGCCGCTTCCGCGGGAGCCCCGGCCCGGTCCCGGCTCGGTGCCGGCTGCCCCGGCTGCCCCGGCTGCCCCGGCTCGTCTCGCCCGCCTTCCACCCACCGCCGCGGTGACCATCTGGTGAATCAGACTTGTAAGGAGCGGACGACTTCGACGCGTTCGCTGCACGTGCGAAATGACTTATACGGCAAGAAAGCCAGGCCAGCCAGTCCGAGGCAGTCGGTCAGCCCGGCCACGTCCAGCGGGGCGCGCATCAGGCCGGGCATCCACCCTGGCCGACGGCGGCCGACGGTGTCCATTCAAGGTGAGCGGAGGAAGCGAGAATGAAGAGCTCTGTCGTGACACTCGGAAGCCAGGCGGACCCAGGCCGTGTCTCTCCGGCCCGGACCCTCCCAGCGCGGCGTTGTCACTCTGACCTTATTGACGTACTTTAATCACCATCCTGACCCTATTATTGTTCTCTACCTTTCTACTTCGCTGTAAAATGCGGGCCGCCCCGTGCGTGCGTGGTGCGTGCATGCGTGTGAGAGAGCTAGCTAGCTGATGGGTCCACCTGGGGTAATTGGAGGCTGTCGCCCCGAGGGCCCCGCGGGCCCCCAGCAGAGGCGCGGAGGTGGCCATCCTTTTGGGTCAGTGCGTGACGCGGCGAGGCGGCGTGTCCTGCCATCGTATCAGCTTTCCACGGTAAGGCGGTCGGGGCTTGTCATCTTACACCGCACAGGGCAGTGCACCTGTCCATCTCCCTCCCTCCTTCCCCCTCTCACTCACTCACTCACTCACTCACTCACACACACACACACACACACACACACACACACACACTGACCCACGTAACAGCAGTGTCAAGCTGGTCACGCGGGGCTGAGCGCGCTGCTGCGTGTGTGTGTGTGCGTCGAGGCCCAGCTGGAACTCTAGCTATGCCGCCTATGGCGACCTGACCCACACCACGCCACGCCACCGGAAATCAAGCTGCCGGACGATCTGAGCACGAAGCCGCACACACACACACACACACACAGCCGGTCTACACCGGACCTGTCTCGTTCAACCTGTAGCCCAAAAAACTGAACTGAAATAAGTTGGGAGGCACGACGATGTTTCCGGGGGGGGGGGGGGGCGCTTTTAGTGCTCTCGCTCTCTCTCTCTCTCTCTCTCTCTCTCTCTCTCTCTCTCTCTCTCTCTCTGTGTCTCCGTCTCGCACGCCCACACTGTGTTCGAATTTCGAGAGCAGCAGCAGCAGCAGCAGCAGCTAGCAGTGTGCCAGTCACGTCACCACAGACGCAGCCCGGCCGCAGCGGCCCACGGCCGACGCATGGCTTCCCCGCGCCCACGCGCACAGAGCACCGAGTGCACCGAGTGGCCGCGCTACGCCACGCCCTGCATCCGCGCAGCGGCGGCGGCTTTCACTGGGAGCGTGTGTGGGAGCGACATGGAAAAGGTGTGTTAAAAGGCTGCCTGTGTGTGCGTGTGTGAGTGTACGCGCCGCTAAGAGGCAGCACAGTCCCACATATGCTGGGTCTGTCCGCGATGTGGTCCTGGGACATGTCTAGCCCGCTGGAAATGATTTCGATGGCCACGCCGCACGGCACCGAGCGGCGGGGCACACACAGAAACCAATTCTCGATCCAAGCCTACAATGGCATTGACTTTCAAAAGAAATAAAATCTAGGATTGGCTCGATTCAAGAAAATATTCTTGAATACTTTTACATCCCGTTTCTGTAGGTGTAGGCGAGGCCTCAGGCGAGAGGCCCCTGGGGCCTGGGTGCCCAGCCCGGCCGTAAGTAAGGCTAATGGACAAAGAGCACGACTCGAGTTAAATGTGTCCGGGCATATCAACACTAAGTATGGTGTTGAGAGATTATCCGCGGGGCGGGCAGGGAAGAGCAGTCACGCGTCAGGGGCCGGCGGAGCTGAGCCGGCTGCGCTGGGCGGCCGGACGTCGCCGCTTTCGCCGCGCTCCGAATAGGAAACCTTTTCGAGCGCACATATTCTGCCAGGAAATAAAACACGAGAGGAAAAGTTTCCAATCGCTTTCTAAGAAGCGGCCGCGCCCCGTCGGCGGCGCGGCGGTGACTGTCGCGACGGAATTAGGCCTTATCTTGTCGATGACGAGATGCGGCCAGATAGGACGACGCCTGCTGCTTTACAAAGCAAATTCGGGCCGGCCGAAACCGACTGAATCACGTGTGTGCACGGCGACAACGCCACGCGCCCCCTACAGGTGTCACCTTGTGACCCAATTCGGACACCTGCTCATTGTTTCCCATGCAAATGGTAGCCGGGTGTTCCCTGCCCCGACACACCCGCCCGGCCAAGGGTTCCCCTTCTCTGCAGGGCGGGCCAGCCCGCCAGCGATGAGAAACTAACGCCTGCGAGCGCCAGGGTAGGCCAGCCCGCACGGCACGCGTGCGTGCATCGAGTCGTGGCTGCCTACCACGCCGGCGCCTCCAAGGCCTTCAGTTCAGTTCCGCGCATGCGCAGCCTGACGCGTGCGCCGCACTCCTTGGCACGCGCCTCGCCCCGCACTCGGCCCTGCGAGGAGACCCTGAGACGTGCTTCTGAGGGTCCCTGAGGTCAACTGAGGAGACGCGGGGGGAGCGGACGTAGGCACACTATCTTTAGGTGCGAGTCCAAGGCGGCATAGCGAGTGTCCCCGCGTCAACATCTTCCATGGCGTTTTGAAAAGTCAGAAAAACAGCTTTCTTTTTGGTTTCCTCTTTATTCTACCCCCATACGATACGCAATTTTCGTACGTTTCTGGATTTTTAAGTATTTTTTTCGTGCTTGCTCGATTTTTTTTCTCTCTGCCGAAAACAAGTTGGCTTTATCGTTGAAACACCACTCTTCTTTCAGGGTTCCACCGCCACTGCCTCCCCGCCCCCCGGTGTGAGCGTGAGCAGCAGCCTATGGCAGCCTATGGCAGCCTATGGCCGAGCCGAGGGCGCGAACTTTTCCCCTCAAGCGCGCCACCAGCCTTTCGACGCCTCACGTTCATTGACCGCGCCTTGAAGGGACGTCGGCTCGTGGCGCACGCCATCCCCGGCCACACCCCCGGCCACACCCCCGGCCACACCCCCGGCCACACCCCCGGCCACACCCCCGGCCACACCCCCGGCTACACCCCCTGCCACACCCCCTACACCCCCGGCCACACCCCGGCCACACCCCCGGCCACACCCCCCACACCCCTTGGCCACACCCCCGGCCACACCCCCGGCCACACCCCCGGCTACACCCCCTGCCACACCCCCGGCTACACCCCCGGCCACAACCCCGGCCACACGCCCGCCGAGTGCTGACGAACGCTCCGCCGGCGCTAGCTGGCGCCGGTCCAAAGGGCATCACCCCCACAGCCAAAGCCCTCTCGCCGGTGCCGGCCGCGGCGGTATGGCCAATGCGGGCATCACTTTCTAGCGTACGCCGCCACCACCTCTGGCCGAGCGTCTGCTAACGACCGGCGTTATTTGTCAGACTCGGAATCCATCTCTCTCATCATCAGCAGCATCATCATAGGCGCGGGGTGTCGACGAGACAGCGCCGCGAGGCAAGTGGACACAGAACTCCCCGCGGGACGGCGACGACTTTGGGGGGGACAATGGCACAGGCCTATGGGCACAGGCCTGGGCAGGGCAGGGCCCGCGGGCCGAGCCGACCTTGGCACACGGCGGCCTGTTCGTTTCGCTGGCGCGCTCGGTTCCGCTCGGCTCGGCTCGGCGCGCTTCGGGCAGACTCTTCGTGTTTACATGCGCGCACCACGCACGCGCCAACCACGCCGCGGCGCGGCGGCGTACGTTTGTACACGCAGCAGCCCCGCGCAGCCCCGCCCGCCACGCCCGACCCCCGCAGAGGTCACCGGTAGGCAGAGGTAAACGCCTCCCTGGCCGGCGCCCGACCAGACGAGACCACTTACAGAATTCGAGCCGCCCGCACTGAGGGAGCCACTTACGGAGCGTGAGCTGGTAGGTTTCGCGGAGGCTGCAGCACCACCGGCTCCTCCTTTCGCGAGGCACGCAGCGCTGTGTGTGTGTGTGTGTGTGTGTGTGTGTGTGTGTGTGTGTGTGTGTGTGTGTGGCGCGCGCGCTCCCCCGCGGACCACGAGGACCCCACGGCCGCCGCGAGGGCAGAGCGCAACGACCCGCACGGCCTGCATGCGTCCCGGCCCGGCCCGGCCCGGCCGGTCACCGGCGCGCGAAACCGGAACCGTTTCCGCGAGTCAGCAACGTCCATGTCCGGCCGGCGGCAGCGGCGGTGTCGTTGCACCTGTGCAGGTGTGCAGGCCACCCGGGCGGGTGCCGGGCGGGAGCCGCCGGGCGGGAGCCTGGTAGGCAACGCATAGCAAACACTTGGGTATTTGAATGCGGCGGGCGTTGGCGGCAATGGGCCGCGCGGCTGGAGGCGGGGGAGCCCGGGGCCCCAGCGGACGGAAGGGAAAGGGAAAGAAAGGAAATTCAGGAGCGTTACATGAGCAGCGCGCGGCCGCCGCCACCGCCGGCCAGCCCACGCGCGCGAAAAGGCCCTCGCGTGTTGAATATGGATATGCAGACGGCCCGGCCCGGCCCGCCCGCGGCGTGACGCAAACCGAGTGGTCGCCGCGGGCGAATATCAACTAGGAGAGTGCATGTGTTTCCGATAAGTTGCAGTGCGCGGTGCGCTATCGGCCTGGCTGGGGGGCTCGGCTCGAGGGGGCTCGGCCCCGGGTGGGGGGACAAGGGCTGGTGGCCGACAACGCGGTCCTGGTCACTGACCTGGCCAGGGCCGGCAGGGCACACCGGGGCCCCCGGGGCCCGGACAGGGCCGGCCTATCTGCCCTCGACGTGTCGACCCTGAGCAGAGGCGGGGGCCCGGCGGGGCCCGGCGGGGCCCGGCACAGCGACGCCGGGAGCCCAGTGCCAGGCATACGGAGCTTGATGAAACGTAGGTCCAACAGCTAGACTCGCCCCGCCTTTTCCCTCGTTATTTTCTTCCAACGACCAGGCCGCCGAACCCTATGCACAACACACGCGCCATGTGGGACTTTGGGAAAACTAGCGTACGGCTGTGAGTACACCTGCTGCCCTGCCCTGGCGCCTGTGGAGCGGCCAGCGGCGCCGTATTCCGATCGCAGTTAGGCCCGTCTCGCACCTCGTAAAGACGCGCTCGCAGCCAGCGCAGCCAACGCGCTCGGCAGAGCAGGGCCGGGCCTGGCCGGGTCGGTGGCCTGGCATGTGTTCGCGGCGCCCAGCGCCGTTGTTTGGGGCCCGTCCACGAAACCACGTAACGCGCTGGCCCGCTCGCTTGGCTGACTGCCGTTCCCCACGGCGAGAGGGCAGTTAACAACAGCGACCTTTGCGCCAAAAGTATTCCGTGCTTGCGAAACCAGAGCACTCAACAGAGACGAAGACAAATGTGAGCCTCTCTGCACATTGTTTTCAATTCGAGCGTACTCGACTCGTCCAATAAGTGAGGCAGCTCTCCTGGAGGCCAATCTACCGCCGCTCCTACGACAGTATGAAAAATTTTCCCCCGAGCGAGCGTGCGTGCGCTGTATCGCAGGCGACTGGCAGAGACTCTGGGCGGGCGGTGCGAGAGCCGCCGACAGCCCCCGGCCCCCGCAGACGCTCTGCCAAATCACGGCCTCTGCTGGCGGGACCGGGACCGCGCGCTCGATACCGTACGGGAGGTGATCAACACAGCACAGCCTGGCGGGCCCTGGCCTGCGTCAAGGCGGCACCTGCGCGTGATGCCCAACATAGACAGCACAGCGCTGCTGCTGCGGTCTGCAGCCCCCCATATACTCCCCGCGTTATTACAGAAAAGCAGCCGTGCGCGCGGCACCGGCACAGCCACAGGGGGGAAGCCACTTCATTGGGTCATGACCGAACGAGAGAGTGGCCGATACGAAACATCGCAATGAGAGAGAAAGAGAGAGAGGGGGGGAGCGAGAGATAGAGAGGGAGAGAAAGGGGGGGGGGGAGATCACAGCGTCCGCACTCGTCACTGCAGCGGCAGTGAGCGGACACACACACACACACACACACAGTTGCACACCCGGAAGCAGACCGGAGCAGTGCACCACAGTGCAGCGCGCCGCACAGCCGACCCCACGAGTTAAGTCCCACGGCCTGCCCGCAGTGCCCGCAGCTACTATCTGCTGAGCTGAGCTTGGCTCTGGGCTGGACTGGGCCGGCTGCCTATATGCCGCCAGGTCGCGTCTAATGAGCTACGCACAGGACACACAGACGGGCCCATGTGTGTACAACCCGAGCAACATATTCATAGGATACAAGCAGTCAGGCAAGTTTCCTCGAATCCAGCCAATCTTGGAGTCTTGAATGCTCGAAGAACAACCCTGTTTCTTTTAGGCTTGAATCAAGAATTCGTCCTGTCTGGGTGTGTGCGCGGACGATGCGCATAGCTTTGCAACACGGTCTGCTGCCACCGCCACCGCTCTTGAGGAGGCTTATTTATTCCTGACCGTGACAATGACCCCCCCCGTGCGGTCCACAGCCGGATCGCCCACCCGGACTGTCGGGGCCGCTGCCGAAAACGTGAGCTAGCCGCAGCAGCAGCGGCAGCAGCGGCTCTGTGCTGCGCCCTGTCCGCGCACGGCGCACGGCGGCGCACGGCGGCGCACGGCGGCGCACGCCCGGCCAGCCTTTCGCCTTTCTCCGCCCACGTGCCCGGTCGGGCGGCCAGCAGGCCCGGCCCGGCCCGGCCCGGCCCGGACCGGATGGGACCGGGCCACCGGGTTTAGACACCTCCGTCACCTCGCCCCTCTCACGTCAGCCCGCCGCGCCCGCGCGCTCCGTCTTGGCGCCAAAAAGTCTTCGCATTGCCATTCAAAACATTCCTCCGCCAAGTCCGACAGAGCACAGCACAGCACACAGAGCGCGTCTTCTTTCTGCGCCGGCCGAGCCACCGCTTTTTTGGCACCGCTAACGTAAACAAGGCGTGAATCACTGGACGGACGCCCTCCGCCTGCTGATGACCCCCGCGGCCCCGCCCCGCCCCGCCGGACCTCACACACCGGCTAGCTCCCGGCCGGATATCGCAGGGCGACGGGGCGGGGCGGGACGACTAAAATACCGCGGCCGCTTCCGCTCCGTGCCGCTCCGTGCACGCTTTGGGCCGCGTCCAGAAGAAACTCCCCCGGCCGACAAAATTATCATCGGGCATCATTTCTGACGTCGTGCTGCGCCCCGGCTGAGGCCCGGCTGAGGCCCGGCTGAGGCCCGGCTGAGGCCCGGCTGAGGCCCGGCTGAGGCCCGGCTGAGGCCCGGCTGAGGCCCGGCTGAGGCCCGGCTGAGGCCCGGCTGAGGCCCGGCTGAGACCCGGCTGCGACAGGCTTCGCCCCTCTCAACTCCGCCTTGGCCTTGCCCGCCCCCCGCGGGCAGAATAAAAAGCTGCCCGTGGATACAGTGCCTGGCCCGTGTCCAAGCGGTGGCGGCAGCGGCAGAAAACTCGGCTGCAGTTTCACTATCATCGTGTCAATCGCCCGAAAACGCTTGTGAAAGAGGCGCGATCCCTTCCACTGCCTTGCTACTACAACGCTCCGAGCCTTACCGACGATCAAAACAGACAAATGGCCGCGCCGCGGATTCAAAACGGCGGGGAACAAAAAAAAAAAAAAAAATGAGATGAAAAAATCGACTTGTACTTGAATAAAGGTTCGTGGTTACGACACGGACACCCTTCGCATGCGGTAATTTGATTCGGCCTGCAGATTCGACCCGATACACGATTCGACACACATTTCCCCTCGCCGTCATCCTGGTCGTCGCGTCCGCTCCCTGAGCGCGCTCACCGCTCACCGCTCACCCCGGAGCCGGGCGCACGGCGGCAGACGGCGGCACACTCAGGATGTAAAACAGGAGGGTCCCATCGCGACTTCCGCGTCCAAATGTGTCGCGCGGCTGCTCTGCTGCTCTGCTACTCTGCGCCGTCCGCGCGACTCGCCGGCCACGGTATCCTCCCATCTCACTCCTCCTCACGCGGGGCTCGAGGGACGGGTAAAGAGACGGAACAACACTCACGCACACACACACACGCGCACACACACACACACACTCTTTCTGGACGACGCATACTGGACTGGGCTGGGCTGTCCAACGTCAAGGTGAGGCCATCTTTTTAAGTGCAGCCGTCTGCATACACACTCCGAAAACAACAACGACGAAAGCTTCTTCGGCCGTGTTTTACTTTAAAAGGATGTTTACGAAGGTCTGCATAATAATTTCATATTATCCTTCTTGGGCCGCGCAGACCGCCGTCGATGTGTAAGAATGGCATTAGCCGGCACAGCGCCTGCGGCATCGGCGAGAATACAGAGATGCAATAGAAAAATAAAGAAATAACAGATTTTTCGTCGGAAAATTTCCACAATTTTAAAAAATTTATTTTCAATTTACAGTGGTCGAGACCGTTAGCCGACAACGCGCACCACACACACACACACACACACACAGGTCGCTCCCGCCGTCTCTACGGGCCACCGAATAACCTCGTGCGCCCTTCGTCTATCGAGCCGAAGCCAAAAGGGCGTTACGGAGGGCGCGCCGCTGCCGCCGCGGCATCGACCCTGGCCACGCCGCGCCACGGCCGGCCACAGCCACGATCTGTTCCGACGCCACCGCGGGTTCGAATACCGCCCCCCCCCTTTACCCCTTTCCAATCCTCCGAAAAATAAGGCCAGCAGGACTCTCTGCGCGACAAGCGCACGCACTCGCAGCGATAGCCCTTACACTACAAAAGCAATCCAATCGCCTCTCCCCGACACGGCACTGCCGTCACGAAAATAATCCCCAGCTGCAGGCGGCTGCTGCTGCTGCTGCTGCTGCTGCTGCTGCTGCTCCCTCTCAGATACAACGCCGATCGCAGCGCGCACACCGGAGCAGACAGACACGCCTCGTGCCGCACTCAGCGGCGTCCATCTGCGCCCCGACCAACGCCACCACCTTCAAAATCAGCCACCGGATATATTTGGCACCCACAAAAACTCCCCGCCACACACGACAAAATGTCAGCCGGAGCAGTCAGCCCCGTGCGGAAAAAACGTGGTGGCAGCAGCGTCGCCGTTTGGCGTGGCCGCGGCGCGCGTTCGGATCGAGTTGCAGAAGGCCGACTACAGAGGCCCGTGTGAGTCATCCGCCGGGGAGGCGAACGCCGCCGTCCAACAAGCCACGCCGCACGCACGACATGTAAGGATCCGAGAGAAACAGAATATCCCAAGGAAGAAGGAAAAAAAAATAAAAATAAGAAAAAAAACAACTCTCCGTGTCCGCGCGACGCGGTCCTACTTGTGCGTCCTAGTCAGCATCTCCCGGGACGAACAACAACAGCCCAATTACGAACGCATGCCACGCTCGTCAGGCCAACGAGCCTCGGGTTGCGTGAGGGAATCGGCCCCCTAATTGTCCGCGCTAGAGATGACCGTGAGGTAAGCGCACGGCCAACGGCCACAGCCCGGGAGGTAGGCCGTCCCGTCGGCCACCACAGCGCGGCGGGCTGGCCTACGCTAGCGCCTGCCCACAGCCAGGCCTCGAGTACACGTCCTATGCAAACGAAGGGGAGGGAGAGGCGAGGAGACCCCACACGAACACGTGAGACGGCCGGACCCCGCCCGGCCCCGGCCCTGGCCACAAGCCGCCGTGCAGACACCGCGGGCCGCAAAGGGCGTGTGTACACGTGAAGCAACAACAAGATGAATCGCGTTCAGAGATTTGAAACGCCGCGTGGTCTCGCCGTCCGACTCTTCGGCCTATTAAAGACTTCGTGGAAATTACATTACCGTGTGGTCGCGGATATTTGGCGGCGGGAATTTCTGTGGGCCGGAAGGGGGGCGCCCCCCTGCGGGAGTGCGGCGCGGAAAGTGAGGACAATTTAACGGCTTCATCGCCACTCACGATGCGCCGCGCGGCGCCCCGGCGGCGTTTAGGAGGGAAGGCGGAGGCGGGAGAAAGAGAGATCCAAGGTCTGAACAAAAGGCGATGGACTGCAACGTCCCCGGCGCACTGGTTCAGGGAGGACACGCACGCACGGTACACGCACGGAACACGCACGCACGGCAAGCACGGCCTGACGAGCGGCAGGCTGTTGGTGCGCGGGCCTTGGCTGTCCCAGCCTCAGTCCTTGTGGACAACAGCGCCACGGTGTGCGTGTGTGCGCGCGCGTGTGCCTCCCCCCTCCCCTTCCCGGGACCTCGAGTTTCCTAATTTCACACGATGATTTCTCATACAACCCCGGTCCGCGATTCATCTGCGGCTCCCTTTAGCGAGGAACTCGTCCCCGGAATTTCATACTTCAACTTCGTATTTTAGTTTAAAAAAAATAAAATAAAATCCTAACCAGGTTGCTGACACGCTGTCAGCCGTGACGAGGTGCTTGCCTCTTGGCTTGCCTAGCAGGCACAATCTCTACACCTCGTGAGTGTTTCGCGCTTTGTCTACTTT
Organism: Odontothrips loti; assembly: GCA_038380765.1. Classification (NCBI taxonomy): domain Eukaryota; kingdom Metazoa; phylum Arthropoda; class Insecta; order Thysanoptera; family Thripidae; genus Odontothrips; species Odontothrips loti. The sequence continues at coordinate 12,563,968 of CM076245.1, forward strand.
TCTGACGACGGCAACACTGCTGACATGACGACTTCACCGCAGGCGTCCATGAGGAATGACACACAGCCGCGTGGGTTCGATCCAAACAGGAATCCGGGATGCGCTTTCTGCCCTTGCCAAAGTGAGCGCGCCGCCGCAGGCCTGGGCAGCTTGCCTCTGATGGCAAAGGCGATGGCTGTTAATTCGAGTCCCGGAGGCACAATCTCTACACCTCGTGAGTGTTTCGCGCTTTGTCTACTTTTCTGACGACGGCAACACTGCTGACATGACGACTTCACCGCAGGCGTCCATGAGGAATGACACACAGCCGCGTGGGTTCGATCCAAACAGGGAATCCGGGATGCGAATAATAGCGACCTTTCTGCCCTTGGCCAAAGTGCGAGAGCCGCCGCAGGCCTGGGCAGGAGCCTGGGCAGGAGCCTGGGCCGCAGCCGCGCCTGATGGCAAAGGCGATGGCTGTTAATTCGAGTCCCGGAAAGGAAACGCGCCGCGAATGATAACAAGGCGAGATATGGCACATCCGTCACGGCACGTCGCGAGGTGTCACACACGCAGTCACGCGAGCGCGCAGCCGGCAACGTGCAGGCAGCACCGCGCAGCCAGCACCGCCCTCAAGCCAGCTTACAAAACTCTCCACAATATTTTTTTCAAAGCAACTTATTTTCAAGTACTACACAGTTCGCAGATAGATGGTTCAAGAAAAATAATTCCGGACGCTAATTTTAGCACCTCTTGGAAATTAAAAAAAATCAAAATTTGTTGAAGAAAAATGTATGTGTGTGGCAGGAGAAACAACCTAAACCCCTTCCATGCGAATAACGACTCTCCCAATATATATCTGGGGTTTTCTTCTTCTTCTTGGATTTCGCTGACGCACGCTTCGGCTGGCTGATTGCTCCGATCACGCATCCGCCCCTGCCTTCCTCTCTGCCGTTTAGAGTCTCGCCGCCGCCCCGCCAAAGGAAGTTAAGTCTAGAGAAATCGCACACAAATAGTGCTGTTCCTTCTCTCCCTTTTCTCCTCCGTTCCTGCTCCGCCTAAACTCTGCGAATCAGTTGCCAATTTGCGGACTCGTACCGGTGGCGCACACGAAACACTGCGAGGGTGGGACCGAGGGACCGGCCGGCAGGCAGAGAAGCGGGGTAGAAATGAGGACTAAGCGGGCGTGCAGAGGCCGGAGGGCCGGAGGCAGGCAAGTGCGTGGCCTGGCCGGTAGCAGCGGGCTTGCACGGCCACACAATTCTATTCGGGCTACCCAAGCAGATGGCGGCTGATTCAGCCATCTGTTCCCTCCACAAGCACACTTTTGCCGAATATGTGTTTCCCGCTGCCCGCACAGAACAAACACTTAATTATTAATTTAGGCCCCCGTGCGTCTCACCTCCCGTCCGTGCTACACGGAGAGCGGCCTGGCGCAGCGTGGCGTGGCGCGGCGTGGCGGTGTTTTCAGGGACTTTCTCGCAGAGCCAGCTTTGCCTGCTACTGGTTGCGCTTTCTCCGGGCTGGTACGGGGCGAAGCAAAGCAATTCAAGTCGCTCGTCCGCGCGTCAAGCGAGCGGGAGGAGGGATATCGGATCAGGCGAGAGCAGCGGCAGCAGCGACCGCTCGTCTTTTAAAAGTCGATCTCAACCTGTTTCTACCGCTCCCGCCCCGCCCTCCATCGCCTTTCTCGCTCGCGTAGAGGCTATTCACGGCGACAGACAAGAAACAGACTTTCGTACAAAGGAGGGGCCGCGTCGCGTCTCATTGGCGGATTTCCACCAATCGGGTCAGATTCCGCATTTAAGCCAAGTTGGTCACGTTCGTGATGGTGGATGCTAATAGAAAGGCCCTGCGCGTGCGCCGCGCGGGTCGGGTCGGCCGCGAGGCGCTTGCGAACGGGGCCCACGAAAATATCCCGACCCCGACACGAGGATGGCACGACGATTGCCAAAACCGCGGTCCGCCAGGGCCTCCTGCAGGCCCAGGCCAGGCCTCGCTCTCGTGACAAAGCAACGGCACAACACCATCTCCATTAAAGGTATTAACAGTTCCGTGCTGCGCAGCCCCACCACAATTTCCCACCCAAGCCTTTCGAAAAACAGAGGATTTGGGGGGGGGGGGGAAGAAAGGATTCCCATTTACGTGGCATGTTGTTCAAATCCCTATCCCTACGTTGTAAATTTTTTTGGCACTGAAAACTTCAAGGCGAGGCCGTCTCATTCGGACCCAGAGGAAACTCCTACACTACTGAGCCAGACTCTGACGACTGGTGTCCAAGAGGAGGTATAATAAAGTGGTGCACGTCACATGACCATGGGGAGCTGGCGGCGGCGGGACGCGGCCCATCCCATCAGAGAGAGTGGGGGGGGGGGGGGGCGTCTGGCTGACCGATATGGTGGCGTGACTTGTCACTGGTTACGAGGGTTGCTCTAACAACGCCTCGGGGGCAGGGGTGGCGGGCGGGCGCCCTCCTCGGCCGGCTGCCCAAAGCCAAGGAGGCCACGACTACTTCGGCGCGAAGAGCAGTGTGGAAGTATCACTTTGATAATTTTTTCTGATTTACTTGCTTTTCTCTAATTTTTCCAACTTTTGATAACAATTTTTGAGAGATTTTTTTTAAGGAGTATGTATGTATATATATAATGTATAATGCAAGTTAATTTTTTTGAAATATGAGAGTGAGGGATCCCCGGGGTTCGCGTGAAACCGCAGCAGATACACAGCAGGCGTTGAGGTGCGCCAGTCGGGACACAACGGGGGCCGATCTGATTGAGACGCGCACAAACGACGTATCGGACCGGCCGGGGCCTCGGCCTCGGCTCGGCTCAACGCGGCGCGCCGTGTCTGAGGCTCCGGCCGAGCTCGGTGTCCGAGCGCAGCCATGAGCCGCCCGTCCACACACACACACACACACGCGCACACACACACACACACACACACACTTGTTTATTTCCGGCCACAGTATAAGGTGCTAAGGGGCGGGTCAAACAGAGAAATGGGTCCGTGTGCCCACAGAACTATGTGGTGGGAAAAGCACCGCGCGCCGCGGTGGGTCCGTTTTTCGGATTCCTCCGGGCCCTCCGGGCCCTCCGGGTGCTGCACTCCTCCGGACTCCGGAGCTCGTTGCGCGTTTCGGTTCGGAGAGGAATGTGTTAACGACACATCCGATATGTAACGGGTGCGGCACGGGGCGCTGCTGCCGTGCGCACTGGGCCATAATGTGAAGCACCGGCTCAGTTTTGGTACGGCCGCGCCATTTCACCTGGCGCCATCGCGCGAGCGCTGCACAACACGCCAATCAGCTCACTCGCCTGCTTAGGGCCCCCCCCTCCCCACCACCACTATACGTCTTCCCTCGCGAGAAGAATAAAATGCAAAGCGCGTTACCCACTTACACAGGCCGGCCCGTCCGCCCCGTCCGTCGGCCCGGCAAACAAGCCTTCGTCGCCACTCACCTGCAAAACACAGAGCCAACGTCAGTTTGCAAGTCGTAAACAGGCACGCAAATCAGTTTCACACATCCGCGGTGCGCCGCTAGGGGCCGGCAGGGGCCGCCAGGGCCGCCAGGGCGCGCGGCCATGCGCTACCGGGACCCGGGGCCCGCGCCATAAGGCTCGTTGCACCAGTCTTCCTGTCAATCTGTATTTAGCAAAACATTTCCCTCTTCTCCCCTCCGCTTCCATGATACTTTTCATGCCCCCCCCCCATTCCCCCTCATCGTGAGTGCATGGACATCTCCCAACTGAGGTACACTTTCACTCCAAGATAATGCTTCTTTGACCCTGGGGGGGGGCTGGGCTCCGCCTCCGCCTCCCGCTGCAGTCCCACGACAAGCCAGCCCAAAGCAGACAGGGCCGAGCGCAGCGCAGCCAGGCCGCTAGTTAAAAATTCAAGCAACAACGTCGTTGCCGGTCTCAAGCGCGGGGGTCCACCGTGAAATCATTTACCCGCCGCCGCCACCTCCGGACAGCGGCGGCGCGTTGTGAAACTCCCGTGCATTACTGCGGGGGGCCCCCGGGGCCTCCGGGCGGCCATTGTGACGGATTCCCATGCCGGCTGCTACGCCACTGCCCCCGTTTCCCAAAGCCAAGCGGGGACGGGACCGCGGCAGTCTCCTCTCACCTCGTCCGTCCGCCCGCCTCGCTCTCCGGACGGCTGGACAGCAAACAAAAAGGGGGGGGGGGGGAGTCTTCAAGGTCGTAAATGCATGTGTGCACTGACCGACCCACTCGCCGCCGAATCAGCTGCACACGGGACGGTCAAAGTTCAAGGATGCGCATGCACGGCGCAAGTACAGCGTAAGAAACAAGCGAGTCACTTTGGCAGTCACTCTGGGACCCTGCTCGCCCGGCCCTCGGGAGCGAGGTGACTCGGACCATTAATTGCGGCGTCCTGCCCGATAGGCGCTCCAACGCCCAGCGGCCCATACGGCACTCACACACCTGCTGCGCTGCGTTATACGGACGGGCCAGCGCAGCACTACGACGGTCATGACCGACGCGACACGCCCAACACAGAAAAAAAAAGAAGTTTAGTGGTCGCAACTAATTTGTTAGTTAGTTTTCAAACAAGTAGTAAATTTTTGTTCGGAGAAGTAAAATTTTGTTGGGGGAACTAAATTTTAGTCGCACCAACGAAACGTTAGCTGCTCCAACAAAGAGGTTCGTTGCGGGCACGATATAATTTTTTTCTGCATTTTGCTCTCTCAGCGAACCTCTGCGTTGGAGCCATTAACGTTGCCTTGGTAAGTAAAATTTAAGTTACCCCAACAAAACTTTAGTTCTCCGACCAAAAATTTACTGCTTGTCACATCGCGAACGCGGGTTCGAACCTCAATCGGGACAGAAAGAGAGGAAGAGCTCGCCCGGGCAGCATAAGGGCCGTGCCAATATCTGCTAATGACCGGCCCCCGCGCGTCCATATTGGAAGCGGAGCGCAACATTATTCAGAGAGAATCCATCAGAGGGGCCGACAAAGCTGTGCAGCAGCAGCAGCGGCAGCAGCAGCAGCAACAACAGCAGCACCCTCGGCGGCGCGCCTCATCAGCAGCGGGTGTGTGTGTGCGTGTGTGTGTGACAAAGGAGAGCTCCGCGCAAAGCATTTCTAGGCGGAGCAGCATTTCTGTTGGACTGATGGTCATTACGAGCCGCGCGCCGCCCGCGGGTCACCCAATAATAAAGTGAGCACAGCGAGCCGAGGCTCAGACGTCGCCTAGTTACACCGGCCATTTCTCCGTTTATTAATAAGAAGAACCCCCGTGGCTTTGGAAAGCAGCGCCATCCATCAAACGGTTGACGCCTCGCTAAATGGTTTTCAACGCCACGTCACAGGGACATGCAAAAATAAAGGGCTCCAGCAGCGAGCTCTTTCGAGACCAGAAAGAGAAGGGGCAGTAGTGGGGGAAGGGGGGGGGGCGTGTTGAGAAACCGAAACATGGAGCCACGACCGAGGCAAGACAAGTAGCTAGCAGTCGCCCACACATGCGTCCCCGCTGCATCAACATGCTCACGATCACAGCACGGGGCTTACCACACGTGACATTCTCTCGTGCGCGGCCATTTCTCAAAAGGAACTCGCCGAGAGAGCGGCGGGGATTTCACTTTATTTTACTTTTTTTTTTACCGCGCTGCTATATTTATCGATATACCCCTTTGAGGATCCCCACTGCATTTTCCGAAACAAGTCGTCGACATTCTGAGAGGAGTCCCTCCGGCCGCCCAGCAGGAGCCCACCCCAAGTCCCCTTGCCCTGAATCCGATCCGGAAGCAGCCGAAAATGGGAGCGGTCGAGGCGCAGCGGGGCCGGCGAGGCGGGCGAGACGGGCACTGCAGGCGTCCCGGAGGCGTCCCGGAGGCGTCCCGGAGAGGCGCCCCGGAGGCAGCGCGTTATGCAACCCTCGCCAGCAGACGCCAACGCCGCCCGGTGATTGGCCGTCGCCTCGTGCCCAGTTTGTTGCAAGCGAGTCACTGCCACCACACGACCGAGCAGGAGCAGTGACCCACACTACTGCCGGGCCGGGGAGTCCCAGCGAACCCCTCTGCTCTGCGCCGATTCGAAACGAGGTGTCAAAGCAGTAAAGCGTCACGAATCAAAGAAGGCGTTGGCTCTTCGATGCGAAGTATTCAAATTCGCCGATTTTTTTTTTTAAGTCCTCGAAAGAAGAACAAAGTGCGGCTCGAGCGACTCGCGCCTCTTCAGGGGGCGCTGTCCTGCACGAGTGGAAAATTGCTGGCGGCCGCCATGATCCATCGACACACCAATCTCTGAACGTGGCGGGTATCAAGGCTTACACGGACGCCGGGCTCAGGCTGCCACAATCGAAACAGAAGACGTCTTTTTCTTTCTTCTCCTTCCTTTTTTTTTAGCCATCTGCGAAATGTGTTCTGTTCCCGCAGTACCCATCCGCATCTTCCCCTCAAGCAGGGTTCCAGGCTGGTGCCAAAGCCCCGCCAACGGCTCCGTCACATGAGCACTGCACCTCGGCCACGAAGCGTCATGCGCCGGCATGGGATGGCACACCTGCCCGCCATGTTTGCAAACAGCACGTGTTTTTGTTTACTCGTACGACCGGCCGCCTATCAGCTCTGGCCGTGTGATCGATACGGACAAGGACGTCCTCCCGACAGAAACGGCCCAAGATTTCACGTCGGCCGCACCCAACGGCAGAGCGGCCATTATCTGCCGGGCCGACAGCATCCAGAGCGGCGCGCGATGAATCATGAGACCATCAGAGCGAGCCGCGCAGACAGGTTGGCAGCCATGATCAGTGTATTGTTATGTTGGCGGCGTGGCGCGGTCACCGAAAGGTCGACTGCTAGGCAGCGCCCGCTCCACTCCAAATAAATCGGAATGCGATGGGCGCTCGGCTGCATGCGCCCGTGACCATGAAGTGAGAACCTCAAATCACAAGCCGCTTTGGTTTTTTCTTCTTGTCGCGGCGATTGGGCCGATTTCCTGGACGTTACTCGATCCCACACCAACCAGAGGGCGTCGTTTCACTTTTTCACTTTCGCACAACAATTATCAGCACCCGCCCAGATACCTGGCCGGCCGGGCCAGCCGGGCCTGTCCATGGCCACTTACAGGCCGAGCAGGATGCAGGATGTCCATTTCCCTTCGGCGAACCACGCCTCGCGGACGGCCTCGGGAGAGAGAAAGAGCGCGGTGAGTGTGGGGGAAAGGGAGAGGGAGAGAGAGAGAGAGGATCTCGATCGATCTGGATGGGCCCATACTGTGGCTTCCTGGGGACTGTTAGCTGCCTCCAGGTGACAGTAACAACACACTGTCTCACCCACGCAAGGTTGTTTCTGCACTCGTCTTTTAGCCGTTCTGACCGCCCTTTTTAAACGGCCGCGACTCGCCATCCCCCGCAGGTCAAAACAATGGCGACCCCGATCAGCACAGCCAGCGCAACCCCGCCCCGCCGGGCACTGCCGGGCCCTGCCGCTGCCCGTCCCGATGTCCCCCGATAGCCTGGCCTGGGCCACAGCCTGAGCCCTCCCCGCGCCGCTCGGCACGGCCAAACAAGTTTGTTCTCCCGATGAGCCGTCCATACGCGTGTGTAGCAGCCGGCCAACCGACGAGAAAAATAAAATAAAATAGGAAAATCTGCTTCTAGGAGAGAGATAATCTTCTGCCAGCCCCGTGCCGAACCGCGCACCCCTCCGGCAGTGGAGCTGATAACCCGCATACGAGCAGTAACAGCGCGTCTCGGATAGACGATAGCCGTTTTGCGAGGCGCGCAATCAACTTTCACGCTATTCCGGCGAGCGCGTATACGCAACGCACAGCAAAACTCGCTGCCAGTGGGACTTGCTTTCTTTTCTTATAGGCCATTAGTCCGATTTCATCGACATGGAATAGGTAACGTCGAAATACGCGCCTTTAAAACCTCTACCAGCGGCAGCAAATGAGGCGTACGTTATACATGCCGACTACTTCAGATTTAACTAGTTTACCCACGATTATTCCCAAGTCCGGCTTTTTTCTCAACGCTGTTTGGTATATAACTTTCTCGCCGCATCAGCTGCATCATTTTCCTAAGCAGAAACGAGGTGCCTTTGGAGGTAGCCCCGGAGGTACCCCCGGAGGTACCCAGGCGCTCGCCCAGGCAGGCGGCGATAATTTCCCGCATGCAAATTGACCGCGCAATGTCAAAGTGGACACGAAGTGGCACGGAGAGGTGTGCTGGCTGCGCCCTGGCCGGCCCTGGCTGCGCCTCGCCGCTGCCCAACACCCATTGCACAGGTGTCCGGCGGCCAGGCCAGCCCCAACAAACCGGCTGGACCAGACCGGGCTAGACGAGACTAGACGTTGCACCAACCGATCGACACGGAGGTCCCCTTCACAAAGGGAATGCGAGAAATAGGACCAAGGCCCAAGGCTGCCCAAATCAAACTCTCTCGGACCCAAAGTCATCCACTTCCCACGATGAAAATTGGGGTAAGATTACAGTTCGGGAAAACTGTGTAAAATTTGGAGTGCACTGGAATTTAGTGCTTGAATCTAAACGTTAAGTTGTAAATAACAGCACAAACCCAATATGACTTAGAGTTAAATATAAACGATGGCCAACGTTCTGTTCGTCCTCCGTGCAAAATGACAAAAGCTTTGGGGGGGCAGACTTTCCGCGCAGTGTGCGCAATGCATGTGCAAACGTCGATCGAATGTGACGCAACACCGCCCATGTGGGCATGGCACAGCAAGGGCCCCACGCACGGCACAGGGACGACCTGTGGGTACGCTAGCCAGCATCCACAGCGCGACACACTTACTTACAGACCGCGCCACTGAGCAGATATAATGCTTGGACACGTTCAGTAAGAGCCAATACCCACCCAACCCAAAGCTGTGCGGCGTCAGCATACCCACGGGGCAGACATAGTCGAGACAAACTTTTGGAAAGATTCCAGACGTGCAGAGCTGATCATGCGAGTTAGTGCAGACATACTGCAAGGCAGGTCGCACGGCGACAGCATCCAGTCTCTGGCCTACATCGGAGCTAAATGCCAGCGCCTCGGAATCTTGCCTACATGCGGCCGGAGCCGAGCCGAGCAGGGAGCGGCATCGTTTTAATTGAGTGATTGTGAGGTGCCCGAGCTTTGTGTGTGAGAGAAACTTGTCAATTGGCATCTCAAGAGGTCGATCTATCCATGTGTCTCACCAAAAGAGTCACCATTTGTTATCTTGGCCCAGTTGATGAGTAGGCTTCCAAGGACCAGAAGGTTTGCGTGTTCAGGATCATGTGGGTACGCTCAGGCTGAGAAATGACAAGCATACTCATACAATCAATGTGTGTATATTTCAGTCTATGAACAAATAAACTCACATCGCAGACCAGCGTTACAGAACAGCTTAAACAGTCACTACAAAGTAAACGGTAGGCAAATAGATGGCGTTAATTCAATGCTTCTTATAAAAATAACGTAGAGAAATAATACCCCTTATGTTTCACTACCTCTCGAATGAAAACTATAAAGCTTACATACGAAGCGGAATACTTTTTACACGTGTATACAGTTTGATTTCGCGTTTCTTGGGGTCGATGTTCAATATTTTACAACAAGTAAAGACTTGTTTTCTCTAATTACGTTTAAAAGGTGTTCAGCCAGATATCTATAACATCAAAATGCACTTTTGTCATCAGGTTCCTCTGAGATAACACAGCATGGTATTGTAGATACAAAGAATAACGATATCGCGAAGCCACGCAATGAAGACAGCTCACAACTTATGGGCGCACAGTGATGTAGAAATAAATAATAAATAGGATCCACGTAAGGTACGGAACATGTTCTGTTGCCGATATACTACGTGAGAGATCGCCTTTTTGTTTCAAACTAAGGAGGGGGGAGGAACCGTCCTTCATACTAACGATGCGTCGTAATAACTGTACCAAATTGAGTGAAAAAAGATGTGAACAGCACTTTTACTCTTCATAACAAAAGCATTTCAGATATTGACAAAAAACAATTGACAAAATAAATATCAGTAACGCTGGACGGTTCCTGGTACAATTGCGAACGAAGAAAATGTCTTTGGATCTCAAAGAATTTCTTCCATTTTGTGCACTTCACAATTGTACGAGAACTAGGCAAGCTTGTTCTCCATCGAATATCACAGATTCTAGATAAAAAAATAACAAAAGTACGTAAAGCTTCCCAGTCAATCGCTTCTCTTGCCAAAACTTTAACCCACCCTCGTACATCACTTCAAATAAATATTAAATGGGCTTCTTAGCAGAACGGTGGACATATTGTTTTAGACAAACGTAACAGGACAACTCGAAACATATCCCAAAAGAGTGGATAACACGCGATGCATGTTACCACTGACACATGAAAGAAGCAGCGCGAAGCACGGTTGCGGATATCCTAGTTTCGCATTGCCTCTTCCAATACGCACGAGCAATAGACATTTGCAAGAAATATGACCCCTACCTACAAATGTACACAATGTTCCCCATCTAGATAAAAAAAATATATACAAAACGGATAAGAACTAGCCAAGGTTATGGCTTACCCCTCTACATAAAAGTAACAATTACCAGCCATTCGGTCGAGAACAAAGTATTGTTAATTTCTTTTCGTTTTGACCACCTTAGATTATAAACAACAAAAACACAATCAATAACAAAATTATAAATAGGACATTTTGTGCACGACCTGGTGGCTGGAATAACGACACAACACAATGGACGGCCAACCAGTCCAAGTTAGCAGTCCAAAGTGTTGAAGAGAAAATAGGACCTATTGAAGTGCGTCGCCAACACCACTGCCTTAGAATTACCTATACACCTTTGTACATAATCTACTTATACACCTAAAAACATTTGCTCACTCAAACAGTCTAATGAGGCGAGCTGCAATGTGCCCGCGGAACGATAAAAGAGAGAAAGGCCTCTATGAAATATATGACAAAAGTTCCAACATAAGTCAGAAAGGATTCCATCCCAGATAATAACAATACGCGAGGTCGTCACTTTACATATTATGCTCAACATGGTGAGGAGGCAGAAGACGCCTCAATGAAGACGGTAACGTCAGGTCAAGAGTCGACTGCTGGGTCAAGGATGCCCCGCAGGTGGCAGTCACCTGCTCACAATGCCCGCGCCAGTCAGTAGTCACTTTCTCAGCTGATTTCACGTCCGCTCACTTTCTCCCAGCCCAATGAGTCAGTCCGGCCAAGGGGTCCGTGGCAGTTTGGGACGACAAAGGACCCGTTCTCTGTTGGCTCCCTACTGTAGTGGACAGTAATGAATAAAAGCTGTTCAAACCGCGTGGCCTGCATGACATGACCAAAGGAAAGTCAATCAAGACCCCTCCTCGGAAAAGCCGAGCCCCGACAGAATGCCAGCTTAAACTCGGAAAGGCTTTACTTTTCACTATCCCAGATGATCTGCAGAAAAAGAGTCGAAGTCTGAGTCAGGTGCAAAGTCATGCTCAGTCCGTACAATGCTCAGGTTTCCTTGCCTTCGCGAGCACCTCCCATGCAGCCTCGGCTTGCTTGCCCCTGCCTTGCCTCGCCTCGCCGGGCCCGACTCGGGATAAACGACTTGAGATAAGAATATGTGGGTCGGAGAGTCGGTGCTTGCTCCACCGTCATGATGTCTAGGTTCTGTGTCAAGCCCAGTTTACAACCAGCGCTAGCTATATTGTTGACTCATTGACATCACTAATGAGGGCATAACCATTTAATGAGATGTTCAAGAATTTTGGTGGACAATACTGAAACAAAGGACGAAAGTGACGATTTCGTTTTCTTTTACTTTCAACGAATTTAACCAGCAGGAGTTTCTTTTCTATGCCATGAGTACAAAGTCTCTAGCCCATCAGTTTGCAATCTACGTATAAAATTAAACGATCTTATATAATAAGATCCCGTCCCCAAATAAACTAGCGCTTATTACAAATTGAAATTTTCGTGTCGTCTGCGTTCGTGTCGTCCTAGACAAGTCCCGTCAGGCCTGTTGTTGCGTTCCGTTCTACGAGAGCGTCGGTGTGTCAGTGCGCCAGAATTGCGTGGCAAAGCTTCGTGTTTGTCACGTGTCTGGCAGTAGTCAACAGAGTTAATATTAAGGACAATTGTTTACAGTTGTTTAACCTTCTTTAAACAGACAGTAGTGTTGAAAATGTTTTAAAAACAGAAAAGTACCAGCAAAGCAATTGATTTTGAAGAGATCACATTTTTAAACTCAAAGCATCAAAAACACGTATCCAATAGGTATCCCGGCGGTAATCCAATGTGGTGTCAGGGCACAACACTGAGGCACTGCACTTGAGGTGGTTGTATATTCCTTTCAGCACTGACACACATTCACTCGCATGTGATCAAGCCGGCGCACAGGGACGCACGATCTCCGCTGTGTCCGGCCTTGCTCGCAAGCTCTCTCATTCTCTCCCCTCTCTCTTACACACACACACACACACATACATACACACACACACTCCCTCCCTCTCACTCTTTCAATCGAGCACACACATGCACACAACACTGCTCATTGCTTGTCCAGCTCGACGGCTGGCAACGAGAAGAACTTGATCTCTATGTCGCGGTGGCCATTGTGCGACGTGACGATCTCGGACGACACCTCCAGAGCCTGGTGCGAAGGCGGCGACCGCCTGTCGCTCTCCTGCGAGTCGCTGCACTCCGAGTGCTTCCTCGACGGCGACGGCTCGCTCCAGCTGCGCCGCAGCAGCAAGTCCGTCCGCGTGCCGACGGGGGTGCCGACGGGGGTGCCGACGGGGCCGCAGGCGGCCGAGGGAGGCGCCGGGTCCAGGAAGAGCCGGGGCGAGGCCCTCGGCGAGTCCGAGATGAAGAGCGGGAAGCTGGACAGGTGCTGCGGCTGGGGCTGCGGCGTAAGGAACGGCGAGTAGCAGTTCTGGTCCACGTCCCAGATGAGGCCAGCGGGGTCGCAGTAGCGGCACTGGCACAGCAGCACGCTTTCGTCCGCGGCATCGTGCTCCTTCACCTCGTCGAAGTCATGGTGTAGCTTGGGCTCGTCCGCGTGTTCGACGGCGTGCTCGGAGTCGCCTAGGCTCTTGAGCGACACCGTGGGCACGGACGCCGGCGCTGCGGGGGCCTGCTGCTGCTGCTGCGCCGGCGTCGTCGATGGAGTCGGGTCGGCGGCGATCTGCGGAGGCTTCCGGTCCTTTTTCCGCCGCTTGCGCGGCTTGATGATGCGAGGCAGGCTGTTCTCCGAGTGGCCCGAGCTCTCGTCGCTGGCCACGCTCAGGCTGTCGCTGCTGGCCGTGGCGGGCTGCTTGTTGGAGGCCGGCAGGTGCGGCCCGAGGGCCATGGGTCCGCAGGGCCCGCACATGGGTCCGCCCATGGGCCCCGGCCGGTGGCCCCGCGGGCCGCCCTTGTGCTGTCCACTGTGGCCGGCCTGGCCACCCTGGCCGTGCTTGCGGCCGCCATTGTACCGGCCGGCTAGGATGAGGGGCGCGCCCTGCGTGTGGATGGCCAGCCGCGACAGGGGCGACCGCGGCGGCACCGCCGGCTGCTGCTGCTGGGGCTGCTGGGGCTGCTGGGGGGGCGGCGGTGGTTGCTGTTGCGGGGACTTGTTATTCCGTCGGGGTTGCACCATGGAGATGAGGGGCAGGCCCGCCCACGCGCCGTGGGGGCCGCCGGCGTGCGCGCCATGGGGGTACCGGTATCCGTCGCGGTATCCGTCGCGGTAGCTGGGCGGCGTGGAGACCTCCGCCTTGGAGATGAGGCAGGTGCCGATGTAGCGCTCCACTTGCAGGCCGCCCTGGGAGGCAGGGCTCATCGTGAGGGGGGCGGCTAGCCCATGGCGCGGCCCATGCGCGCGCGTACACGACGACCACGGACACACGTTCGCCGAGCGAGATCTGACGCGAGACTGCGGAGCGGCGGAGCGCGGCGCGGCGTCCGCGGCGGCACAGCCATGGGCAGAGCGCGCCGGGCGGGCGGGCGGGCGGGGGGAGGGCGGCGAGGTAGCCGGCGGTGCCCCCACCACCGCGGGGGGCCGGGGAGGCCGGGGGGCCGCACAGCCGCGGCGGCGGCAGCAGCAGCAGCGGCCGTCGTCGCCGCCGTGGTCGCCGCTAACCCAAATATGAAACGAGGTGAAACTGCTGCACTCGCAGTGCTGCACGGAGGCGCACTCCACCATGATGATGATGGGCAAGGCCACGTCGGGACCCGGTGGGACCCGGTGGGACCCCATGGGACCCGACGAGTGCCGTGCCGGGACCGGCCGCGGGCCCGCTGGCCAGTGGCCCCCTGACTCAGCAGGTGAGGACGGGCGCCTCGCCGGCAAATTATTTGGCGGAGGTAACCGCAATTAATCACGGTTACGGCTTCAAGCCGCCCGCTCCGTAACCCTTGTGGAAAACTTCAACCGTAACCCCCGGTCAATACCTGACGCCCGGCTGTGCTTAAGTTATTGAGGCTTCGTCCACAAAGGACGTACGAGTTTCCTCATCGCCAAAACAGAGATCGGTGACACCGAGCGCCTGCCAATGCGAGGGTAGGCCGACCCGCAAGGCATGCGTGCATGCAGAAGTCGGGATTTGCCTACCTACCCAGGCGCCTTGCGCGCTAAAAATAAAGCAACTGAGACAGCACTGTAAATATCCTACGAAGAAAAATTAAGACTTCGTAGTATCCCTTCGTACGACAACGAATTTCTTCGCTGGTAACGAAGAAGTGCTGCAAAATACAAAGGAATTCCACAAAGGCCTTATTTTTTTCATATCATAACCGAAGACTTTCTTCACAGCCTACGAGGAACCTCTCCGTAGGGCTGTGATAGGTTCGCCCTAGCGATCAAACGACCCCTTGACACCGTGGCCCTCACCTTCCGTTTTCTCTCCCTACATGAACAGTGTACTGATGCTGAAGACGACAGCCGGCCATCAAGAAGGAAAAGGAGAGAGTGAACGGTTGGGAGAGGAGAGAAAGGAAGAGAAGGGAGGAGATGGAGGCGGCGGGAGGGAGAGAGCAGTTACAGGCATGGAAGAGGGGGAGGGAAAGGTGAACAACAACGACAATAATAATCGCGCTTGGGGGAGGGGGTGGGGAGGGGGTGGGGAGGGAGGAAGGAAGCAGCCGATGTCCGGCAGGCGGAACTTGATGCCCGCCAGCGCATGCCCTTCGCATGACCCTCGGCCGGAGCCCATTGCAGGGCTGTGTACCTCCCCCCCCCCCCCCCCCTTATCCGGTCTGGTCCGCCCGGCAGGGAAGGGAGCCGAGTGGGCGTACACTTTCACTTGGAGAGGGCCCGGCCCGGCTCGGCCCGGCTCCGCACGGCTCCGCTCGTCTCGGCCGGACTCGGTCGCCACGCGGCGCCACGCCACGACGCGGCAGAAGCTCTCCCTCCTACTCGCTCTCCCTTCTCTCTTGGTCTCTCTTTCTATCCATCTCTCTCTCTCTTTCTCTCTTCCGCTACAGAAAAGTGAAAAGGGAAACGGTGCAGCTGCCTGGCTAAGCACCGCCCGGATAGGTAAGAAACGCGAAGATAAACAAAAAGTAAGCAAATAAAAAATACAGAGACGACACGCCGATACTCCATCTTGGTTCTTGTTAGACCACGCAAGGACATTCAATACAAGAATGCATCGCCTTGACAGAGAGCGATAGCGAAAGAGGAACAGACAGAGGTATAGCGAATTCACAATGCGAGAGTGAGAGGGTGCGATATCGCCTCCGCAATCAGCGGCAACAACAACAATTCACCTTCGGAGTAAGTGAGTGAGTAAGTAAATAAGTAAGTGAGTGAGTGAGTGAGTAAGTAACTAGGCAGGAGGCTGCGAGGACCTGCGAACGAAGTCTTTTCAGTTCAATCAGACACCGCGGCTTTTCGGCCTTCGTGGTGCGTTATTAGCACTAAACTCATTTAGCAGCGCGCGCACACACACACACACACACACACACAAACACAGACGGCCGGCCGCCCGAGTCAGCTTGAGGACACAGCTAGCTAACGATGAAGAGCGTGAGGACGAGTCCTCCCTGCAGACACACACGGAGCGCTGCTGTCCGCGACCTCGTCGCTGAAGGCTGGCCCATGGTAGAGCTGCATAGCATTAGCCCGGCATTAGCCCGGCAGTAGCCCGGCATTAGCCCACCGCGTTTCCCACACCCGCCGGACCCCGGCATAGCCTCGGGCCGTGTCGGGCCACGGAAAACGCACTGCGCGGCCAACTAGCCGGCCTGCTGCGCCTGCCTAGCCTAGCCTAGCCTAGACTCCCCCGCCGCGGCTCCGCTAACGTCGTCAAGTGGTCGGAAATCTGGTCAACATTAGTCATTCACTTGTACACAGACACTCTCGCCACTACCCCCTCCCCCTCCCCAGTCAGCCCCAAAGCGGGACGGGCGAACACTTTCACTGGCCCGCTGCGTCACAAGTTCATCACGAATCCGCTTCAGAGATTCCGGAACGGCAACTTTCCGCACACGCACACAAACACACACGCAGGGCGATGAGATCGTGCGTACGGGGCACAGCGAAGACGAGAGACAAGACCAAAGCAGCCCGAACCCCGGTCCTTCCTGCCAAATAACCAATCAAGGTGCGCAAAAGAAAACCAAACCAAGCACACACACACACACACTGCTGCAGTCCCGGCAGCATTGTTATTCCTCCGCGCTTCCCTTCTTTCTTGCCTCAATTACTGCGGCAGGCTAATGCCGTTCATCACACCCCTACGCCAATATATACGGCCATGAATTAAACATTTTCGCACACAAGGTTGACGCCTTTCCCTTCGCCGTGTGTTGTGTCTGGGAGCGTGGCGCGGCGGGGCCGTGCGGGGAAAAGAGAGAGAAAGAGAGAGAGAGAGAGAGAGAGAGAGAGAGAGAGAGAGAGAGAGAGAGAGAGAGAGAGAGAGAGAGAGAGAGAGAGAGAGAGAGAGAGAGAGAGAGAGAGAGATGGCACCCGAGCAGCCCGTCCCGTCCCGTCTGCGGGCAAAGCACTTTCACTAGCTGCGGCTGTGTCCACAGAGACGCGCGCGCGCGGGGCAGCGCAGCACCTTGGCGGAGGGGGAGGGACAGGGGGAGGGGGAAGCCCAAGGGCCGCCACGCCCGCCACGCTCCGGCCACGCTCCGGCCACGCCACGCACACGCCCCGGACCCGACCCGGAGCTGGGCCGTGGCACAGCGGTGGGCGATGCGATGCGGACAAGCCCTGCAGCGCCTTGCAGCGCCCTGCAGCGCCCTCCGCAGTCATAACGCGCCCACACGCAGACGCTACCGCTAGCGCTTCTCCTTAAGGCTTTTACTCGTTTTGCATTTACATTTTGCACGTTCCGCAGCATTTTGTACGACCCATGTAATAATAATAATTATTATTATTAGTTCCACCAGCGCACATGCAACTACCTTTAATTTGGAGACGATGGCCCCTCAGCTTTTCGACAAACGTCTTCGTTAAAAATGTTTTTCATAAAATTACAGAAAAATGGAAAAAAATACGGTTCTCATTCCCCACGTTATTTTTTCCCCCCACCAATCATCCTCCAACCCTAGGCGAGACACCTTCCGTCCCGTCCGGCCTGGTCTCTCAAGCGTTGCGCCGTTTATCCCTTTGATTACGGCCCTTCGAGATGCCCACGCTGAGCCTGGCTATGCCGCGCTGAGCCTAGCCGTGCCCCACTTGTCCAGCCCGGCTCCAGCCCGGCTCCAGCCCTACTCAAGCTCGGCTCCAGCAGTACTGCACCGGGACGGCACACGGCGACGTGCGTTCAGCGTTGCAGCATTTCTTCCGCCGTGCCCGGCCCCCGGCCTAGAGCCCGGCCGTGCCACTTCTGAAAGCGCTTCAGCGATATTGCGTTCTGCAGACGATAATCACCATCCGCATTGGGCAATGAAATCACTTTGAGGTATGCGCCGTCGGCCGTGCGTCAGATCGGGTGTAAAATGCTCGGAGAGGGCTCGAGAAAGGGGTCGGAGAGGGGTCAGAGCGCCGCCCGAGGGGTTTGAGCTGGCCGGTGGCCGGCCGTCCTCGCCGGGAGGGAGGTGGAAACCGGGCGGGACGGAACCCGGCAACAGGCAGAGGGAGAGGGCCCCGCCGAGAGGGGTTACCCAACCGAACCAGAACCAGCCTTGGCCTTCTCGGATCAAATCGTTCACTTTCCCAAACAGCCTTTCGTACCATTTCGACAAATCGCCAGCCCGCCCGCCCGCCCGCCGCCTCCCGACGGACACGGAATGGCGACGCACCCAACCAAGTTTAGGAAGGGTAATACTCGTAAATCGGATCCCAAGGGAGGGGAAATGCCGAGCAGGCGATTCGCACTGAGTGTCGCCCAGCAGCCGCTCCGTTAAATGGAAATCCAACCCTGAATATTACCCAGCCGGATAATCGAACAGGGGCCGGGCATTCCGTGTAGGCAAATCGTCCGGCGCATATCGCGGCGGGCTGTGCAGGACCTCCCAGGGCTTCACAGGGCCCCACCAGGCCCACGTGGGGCGTTCTAACGGTGCGCCGCACAAAGGCACCCTAAATAAAGGCAGCGAAAACAATCGGGAATGAGAAATTGGTCCGGGGCTCTGAGATCAGATGTAGCTCTATCCATAATTGGCTCCTTTTCCGGGCGAAAACGGCGCCCTGATGTAAATCAGGTTTGGCGCCCCGCGCGCCGCGCGCACAGCGGTCCGCTTCGGTCCCCCTACTTTAAACACAGCAGTCCGCACGGAATGAGCGTGTTGGCGAGTACAGAATAATCGGGAATAATTGTCGCCTCGTCGTGCCGCGGACATTTTCATTTTCGGCCCGTTTCACCGGCGCAGGAGACCGCCATGGCCGCCTGCGGGTGTCGGCGTGTCACAGTGACGCCGCCGCGGGTCGGCACGCAAACACGTCGACGACGCGGACAATTTAATTTGCCCCACAAGTGCACGGGGACGGCCGTCCAATTTTCTCTTCCTCTTTTCATTTAAACTCCCACTATACTCCCTGACCCTGATACCTCCACGCCGGCCTTTTACTTTCTCACACACTGACGAGGCTCATTACCCTGAGCGCCTGCAGCCGCCCTAAAGCCGGCGGCATGACCACCGGCGGCATGACCACCGGCGGCATGACCACCGACGACTATTTTCCCCTTCCCCTTGCTGAGGTTTCCTTTTCTTTTTTCCAAGTCTTCTCTGTGTGCTCACGGTTCTTATCTCTATGACAAAGAGGGTGCCGCAAACAGACATCGGCAGTGTGGCACTTCACATGTCGGACTGAGGCGCCTGCTGGGTAGGCAACAGCCACTGCCGCACGCACGCGCGTCGTGCGGGCTGGCCTACCCCGGCATTTGCAGGCGCTCGCCGGAGGGGAAAGACCCGGGACTAGGGTAGACAACATGGAACGAATGTCACAAGTAACTGAGACTGACACCGAACAGCCTGAGCAGTTCTGGTGCGGGCGCAACACGGCTCTCCGGCTCTCCGAGAAGGCGAGTGCGGTATCGGGGCGGCCGACTCACTCACGCGTCATGCTCACGCCGCGTTCAGCCCTGGCCGAGAGCGAGGCAGTTGGCCTGGTAACTCGCCTGAAACAAGGGGAGCAACAACTATCAGGCGTGTGCCTACCATGTGCCTGCCGTGTGCCTGCCGTGTGCCTGCCGTGTGCCTACCGTGCTCTTCACGCCCCGCGCCGGTCTAGCCTCCGACAACGAGATGAGGTCCCAGATAGCGGTGTCGGCGCGCCCTGCCGCGGCCCTGCCGGCCCTGCCCACACGCACCGGGGTGGAAACGCGGGCGGAGTTGCATCACAGGGAGGAGAGGAGGGCGCTGAGGGGCCGCAGCAGCACAGTTCCCGGCGAGGCGCTTAGGGCTCCCCCCGACCCACCCGCCGGCGGCCGAGGCCGAGGCTCCCGGGGTCGTTCCCGTCCCGCGGGTCATCGGTCCGTCCCACACAACACAACGCACCCCGCCGGCTCCGAGCCCGGCTCCGAGCCCGGCTCCGAGCCCGGCTACGCCCGCTCGTCCTCCAAGTACGGCAACCAAATTATATCCCCCAGAGCCCCAAATTTATTCACGGCGACGGCGGCCACGTCGGCTGCGCCACGCCCCCCTTGTCATACCTACACATTTTCACGGCCAATGCCACATGAGCACTAACAAGGCGAGGCCAGGGCATAGGCCTGGGTCAGGGGCACTGCGCTGCGCTAGGGCTGAGCTGGGCTTGGGGGGAGGGGGAGGGGGGGCACCAGATGCCATCGTGATGCAAGCGTACCATGATTTAGAAATCAATTAGTTCTGTGGTTTTGTTTCTGATATTTACCTTATTTTTTCCTAGTTTTCCTTGCCTTTTCTCAGACCGCTGCCAATTTCACTAACTTCACCAAAGCTTTACTGATTTTTTCCCCCCTTGCACATCGCTTTTTCTATTTTATTTTTCCGAGTGAGGGACCGGTCGCCCTGCACCGCGGGCCCTGGGTGTGCTACACGAGCTGCTTGACGTGTGACTCCGCGCACAAAGCGCCGCCGTCCGTGTCACTCCATCATTTCGAAATCGGATGGCGCGGCTCTCGCGCTTCTTGAAAAGTGCCATTAGCCGGGAGCGGGAAGTGGCGGAAACCGATTCGCGCATTGCGAACCGGTCTCGCGGGGCGCAACACAGGCTGTCGAGCGCAGCCGCCGCCGCAGCCGCAGCATCGCGCGCCGCAGCCGCTGCCGCAGCCGCCGCCGCAGCCGCAGCATCGCGCGCCGCAGCCGCCGCCGCAGCCGCCGCCGCAGCCGCAGCATCGCGCGCCGCAGCCGCCGCGAGTGGCATGGCGACATTACGGGAAATGGAACGAGAGAAGGTCGGCCCGGAGACACGAGGGGAAAAGGAGTGAGAGGGGCAAAGAGGGAAGAGGAAAAAAAAAAGAGTTATACGCAAGTAGGCAGCCAGCCGGTCGCGTTAATTGCGGCTTCAGCAAGCACACAGACGCTGCAAACGCTTGAGAGAAAGCGGGGCCCGGCCCGGCCTATCCCGCAGCCATTCGGCTTCACTTGGCGCCGCGCGGTGAGCGCGTAAGCCGTGCCATTTCATGTACAAGGCACAAAGAAAATACAGCTGGAAACTTTCACGCACCTTTTCATTTACTTATTTCCCCTCCTATTTTTTGTCTTTCTCTTTACGTGCCGTAAAGAGGGCACCCCGCCTTCGTTAATTTACAAACGGGTCCACGGGTCCAATTGAGTGCCTCGGGATCGAGACGGGGTCAAAACGACGACGCCATCACCGGTCGGTAGTACACCGCGACGACGCGGAAAAGTTTCGCTGGGTTTCGGCAAACCCCGAGTTCCTGCGGGCGCGTGCCCCCCCCCCCCCCCCCCCCGGGGTCAGACACGCAAACCCATATTTCACGGCGGGCTGCGCTGCGTTCCCATTGCTTCCCATCGCGGGGCCGCGAAGACCGTTCTCCGCGCGGGCTGCATCGAGACCATTTCATCGGGATTAGCGGGATCATATTGTGAAGGGCAGACGGGCCGGCGAGCAGCGGTGCAGAGCGGGGCCGGGCCGGGCCGGGCGGAGCGGGGCAGAGTGGGATCGGATCGGACAAGTGCGAAAGTGCGTCGCGAGTGTGCCGAGCCTGGCGTGCCGAGAGCCGCCGAGCCGCCGACGTGGCGTGACACGGCTGCATACCTCGCAATGAGACGAGGAAGAGAGGATTCCCGCACGGAACCGGGCGGCGGCAGCGCGCCGCACCGCACCGCCTCCTCAACAGCCTGTTTTGAATTATAACATTCCCGTTCCGCGCCCAACCAAGCCAAACTGAGCCCCGCCCGGCTCCCCCCGCCCTGCCTCCCGTCCCCTCCCCTCCCCTCGTGCCCCCCCCCTCATCGCCGCTCGAGGGTCGAGGAGCATAGTGTTTGGTTCGGAAACTGTCAGTTAGTGGCGTAGCGGGATTTCAGGCTGCGCCGGGCTGGGCTGCGCCGGGCAGGGCTCGGCCGGGTCCCGCTGGCGCTGGCTAGCGCGGGCTGGCGCGCGCTATGGCAGCGCGGTGGCACACTTGTCGTAGGACCGCCTGCTCACGAACGGGCACTTGCACAGAGTGATAATAATGATAAAAAGCCGACGTCATTTTCGGCTCATCGCACGGCTTTTTGAGGGATTTGCGGAGGAGGCGGGGGAGGCGCGGGGGAGGCGAGGACAGGTCCGCTACACCTCCGGTGATGCGATACTGTAGCGGGACCCGAGTGTCGGTGATCCCGCAGTCATTACCCGCAGACAATACGCAGGGCGCAGGGCTTGATGAAGCGGCCGCCAGGTACCGGCCCGTTAGCCCATCCCATCCGTCCCTTCGGCCACAAACTGCCTCCGCACCTGATGGGATGGCCTCTCACTATTACCCCGACGACACACGATTTCAATTTGTGCAAAAGGCGCGCGCACTCGCCGGCTGCGATGGCGCACGTCGCCAGCGCCCGACATGGATGGGGTCGCCAGCCACATAAACAGCTCGGCCGCCGGGCTAAGCACGGGACTAGCTGCATCTCCATCCATCTCCGGGCACAATACAGCCGTCAGCGGCGCGCCGAGCCCAGCCCCGCCCAGCCCCGCCCGAGCCCTCTAGCCTAGACACCAAGGAAACTGATGATTAAGCTGTTCCACAATCGGTACAAGGCAAGGGCCCGCCCTCCAATTAAATCATCGGGAAACAGAATACAAGGGACGTCAACATCGTGCTTCTTTGTGTGCGTGCGTGCGCGTCTGTGTGTGTATGTGTGTGGACGTGTGTGACTGTGGGGGCAGCGGGCCCGCGGTGGGGGCGTGGATGAGCGCGTCGACTGCAGCACCACCGAACAGTCTGCCCTCGCTGACTTTCTCAAACCGGCCATAACTCGGCAGGAAGCCCGACGGGCCGCTGCGGAGCTGGTACCGGGCGGGCTCCTCTCCAGGCTCCCACTGAGGAAGCGGCAATATCATCCTGAATCAAATTTGGACGATCACTTAGTGTTTTGTAACATGGGTATGATGCTTGGTCAGTTCGAATAGCATTTGCATCAAGTAAACTTTTTAATAAAATCCCGAAAAAAGACAAACAAAAAAAAAACAAAAAATATGTCTGATTGATGGCCTTCACAGCTTTTCTAGCCGCGCTGAGGCACCGGCCGGCAGCCTAGATGCAACTGGTTTCAGCTTTGCGAGAGATCGCTAATCGCCCATGAAATTAGAAGCCACGTGGGAAACAATTCAGCCAAACGAGGTTCTCTTAAAAAATCAACATCTTGATGGGGATAGATAAAGCGAACGGTGATCTCTCTCTCACTCCGTGTTTACAGCCATACGGCGGCGAAAGTGTTTATACTACAGGCGTCACACAGGAAGAGGGGAAAGGTTTCTCTATTCGAATCCGCCGGGCGGGAAGTCACGAACCAACACGGGGAAGGCCTGCGGAGTCTGTGGAGCACGCCACCAGCCTCTGACGACACTCTCCACTCAGGTCTCCTCGAGACGGCGGAGATTGCGAGGACGGAGCAGCAAACTGGGGTCAGAGAAGCCGGCCGCAGCCACCTCAGCCACCGCAACCGCTTCAGGTGTTCAAACGCCCCGGCACACATTTACTGTGAAGCAGACGGCACAAGCGATTAAATGGTGAAAACTCCACAAGAAAAATCCAAAGCCGGCGCATTTTCAGAGGCGACGCCGCCCACTCGGGCCGCACCGCACCGCATCGGTCGGCCGGTCGCTAGCGCCCGCTTGCGCCCGCCTGTTCCTGGGGCACTGCAGCCGCTGATACCATCGGCAGGCACTCACGCGCCAATAGAAAGTGGGTGGTTTATCAGCAGGCAGGCCGAGCGGCGCCGGGCGGCACAGCGCGCACTGCTGCTGCTGCTGCTGCCGCCGCCATTGCAAAGACCACGGCCGAGCCGAGATCCCATCCCGCCGCCGCTGGAAATGTCATTGCATTACACAGGAGAAAAGCAGTCCACTCTATTGCAGGATTTATCTCCAATTGCTCGGCGCTCGCAGTGAGGACTCTGGAGTCCGGGCCGGCGCCATAATAACCCGATTCGGGTGTCGCAAGCAGGAAGACGAAGACGATGCGACACCACCAGAGGAAGTCCAGCGGGGCGCCGCGCAGTGTATTCAGAGCCGTTTCCAAAACTAGAAACCACCTCGCCATCCGGATACAACAAAGTTGGGAATGACAAAAAAATGGCAAAAAAGCAACAAAAGAAAACAAGACAAGAGAGGCTGGTGTCGCCTCTCTTCTCTGTCCGTGACGTCGCCCCGTCCGTATGCAGAGCAGCCCACACCGATAATACCGCCGACTGCTTTTCCTGTACCGGACGTCGTGTCGCCGCGCGCTCTTTAAATTCGTGTGCAGCTCCGGCTGATGGAGATGAAGACATCATCGCGGCGCGGACATGCGGCAGCCGACGGCCGCAGCAGACGACGGCCATTCCCCGGCCGAGCGCGACGCTTTGTCTTGCAGCGCGGACCGATCAATCCCCTTCGCGCAGCCCCAGTCCTCCTCCCTCAAGTCCTCCGCCGCGCTGCTCGCTGCCTAATGCCTCATTCGCTGCTCTCGGAATTAAAGCGATATTATGCCATTTCTCCGCTAGCCAGCCACGCCCCTTGCTGCCGCGTCGCGAATTTTAAATCATGGCTGTTTTTCCTTCTTTTTATTTTTCTTTGTAAGTACGACTGTGTCCCGCCCCCAGAGCAAATAATGATGCATCCCAGATGGTGCCATCATGCACCGCGTCATCGCAGAGAGAGAGAGAGAGAGAGAGAGAGAGAGAGAGAGAGAGAGAGAGAGAGAGAGAGAGAGAGAGAGAGAGAGAGAGAGAGAGAGAGAGAGAGAGAGAGAGAGAGAGAGTCATTGGCCCATCTCAAGATCTCAAGGCCCCGCGCAGTCTGGACAGGACGGCCCGCGAGCCCTGCCCTGCCCTGCCCCGCCGTCGTACCGAGACTTGGCGGACGGTCTCCGCAACGCACACGTCGGCCTCGTTTCCGTGAATTTCATTTTTGCATCGCCTCTCTTGCGTCTCGGCGGCGGCGGCGGCTCTGCGGACGCGGCACGGCAGGACAGAGCGGAGGAGTTCCAAATGACTTCATTGTGCCTCGCGGCCAGCGAGCGCCGCGCGCGGCTTTTGTCCAGATCCCATTAGTGAGAGAGCCCGGCCCGGCAGCAGCGACGGTCCATACCAAATATATGGAGTCCGGGGCGAGACCGCCGCCGGCCGCTGCACCTCTGCGATAAACAAGGGCGCCACCGCCTCGGCCGCCACGCCTCCGGCTGGCAGCGCCATGCTAACGTGTGGCGAAACAGCAACAGAGCCACTCCGTGAGCCACTCTAGGGTACCCACTAATTTACACATGGCATTTTCCATGACTTCCATGCCCCGAGATTTTCAAAATTATATGAAAATGTATGGTTTTTACAATTTTTCCATGGCCACCCAAAGATTTCCATGACTTTTCCATCACCATATTTTCCCCCATGACTTCATGCCTTGTGGGAACACTGCACTCCGCGAGCCACTCCCCGGCGCGACAACAACTAGACCGCTCATCACGCAGCCTGCAGGCAGAGCCATGCAGCGCCAGGCAGCAGCAGCGCTTGGCCAATCAGCTGTGCGCAGCCACCGCCATATTCCATTTTATTTCTCATACTTCTTGACGACCCCCTCCGCAACAAAAAGGAGGGGGAAGGTGCGCGCTGAGATGCGCAACACGCGACAGCCGCGGCGGCAGGAAATGCACCGCCGCCTGCTGATGCCTGCTGATGCAGCCCGCAAACGACTCGCCATCCCCGGCCGGAAATCATCGACACGCCCGAAAGCAGGCGGCCAGCACACTACCCTGCGGCCCCGCCCAGGGAGTGCCCCCGTGTGCGCTCTCCCTCCCTCCCACACACACACACACACACACACGACACAATTACCTCGCGATATTCCCGATCGCCGTCGCAGCCTGGCCGGCCGGACACGCAGCACTTGTCGTCTGTATCGTCTTCTACCAAAAGTGATCCCCATTGTCTTTGGTCGGCTCGAAGTGGTGTGCGTGTCTGTGAACGAGAGAGAGAGAGAGAGAGAGAGAGAGAGAGAGAGAGAGAGAGAGAGAGAGAGAGAGAGAGAGAGAGAGAGAGAGAGAGAGAGAGAGAGAGAGGCGCGCTGTGAGGGCCTTCACCTGAGAGCCCCTCCCACTCCACACAGCCTGTAGTTTTGGCCCGCGTACGCCCAAGGTCGGCGTGTCCTTGGGAGATCACGCGGTGACGCAGAGCGACGCCCAGCAAGAGGACGGCCGCGAGGACTTTCGGGAGGACGCGCGGTGTTGGGGGCGTTGTCAGCAAAACACGCGCCCTGCCGCGCCCCGCCGCCGGCCGTGTCCAATGCGAGACGATCGCGACGAACAATCGCAGGACGCTTTGCCAAAAATGAGGAGGGGAGCTGCTGACGCTGCTGACGCTGCTGACGCTGCTGACGCGGCGGGCGGGGCCATTGCACTGCGACCAGCCCGCCAAGGCCAAGGGCGGCGCCGCGAGTGAAAACCATGGCGAAAGTGCGCGTTACACTTGTCAACGCGCGGCGAGAGGACGGCGGCAGCGTCAGCAGCGTGTAAGCCCGCCTCGCTGCGCCTAGCTGCGCGGGCGGCGTGTCGGGGCGCCTGGAGGGTAGGCCGCGCGGGGGCACGGGCGCTCGGCGGGACGGCCTACCTCCCAGGCGCGCGGAGGGAGGGGGAAGACTGGGACTCATTCCCAAGCACGCTAGGACACCGTCGGGGATACTAACACCGCTGCCGAGTCCCGCCGCGGCGCACTTCGCGGCCGTCGTCGCCCACACGACGCGGTGGCGCGGCGGCAGCGCCCGGGTCGTGCTCGCTGCTCATATTCGCCGCGGCCCCGCGCGGTGCAGCGCGGCAGCACTGCGACGCATCACGCGGTGATTCAGATTCGGATTCCGCCGATGACGTCACCCGGCGTCGAGGAGGAGGAGGGGGACTCTTCACGACCCAAATCCAGAGGCGAATCGTAATAAATATCCAGGCGAATACACGGGCGGCAGCCGAGTCTCGCTGAATGGCGGCGGACGCGCCCTCCGCCCCGCCCCGCCCCGCCCCGCCCCGCCCAGACTCCAACACTCGCCGGCCGGCACACAACACAACAGGCAGTCAGTCGCCTTGAGATCGCTGCAGCGCCCGCAGCGCACAGCCAGCCGACGTGTGTCTATCATCGGTATCTCCCCCATCACAATTAGTGTCAATAGACATGACCCGGGGCACGCCATCGACAACGCCCTTCGGCCACACCCACTGAGAGCAGTACTTTGGCAATAGCCACTACCGCTAAATTTTGACGGCTATTTTTTTTTAAAGCAGGAAAACCGCATTTCTAGAAAAATTCTAGCGCAAAAAAAAAAAATTGTTCGTCACCCCACCTTAACTTTCAGCTAAAGCCACGAAAACGTAAATCACCCCACCTAAAATTGAAGCTAGAGCGACAAAAATGTCAGTACCCCGGGTGCGCCCCCGTCCGCAACATTTTCTGCTCGCTCCCAGCCGGATCGCGTTCGCGGGCGGCATGCTAACCACGCGCGTCTAATCGCCGCTCGACGGCCGGAAAAATCAAAATCCCCTCGGCGCCGCCGTCGTGAGGGGAATCCTTGTCGAGGCGCACGCCCACGCAGGGAACACAACAGACACACATCGCAGCAAAACTGGCAATCAGCTGCTCTCTACAATAGGACGGGCTCGGCTCGGCCCGGCTCGGCCCGGCTCGGCCCGGCTCGGCCCGGCTCGGCCCGGCTCGGCCCGCCGCCCCCGGCTCCTCACGCGACAGCGCGCTCGGTGCACGACGCCACTTCTTTTTGACGTTCGGAAAACAATAGCCACGAGTGTGTGTGTGTGTGTGTGTGTGTGTGTGTGTGTGTGTGTCGTAGAGAAACGCCTCGTTCGGGCACACAAAACAACACAGTTTTAGAGTCCTGCGCCACGCCACGTCACACGCCGTGCACAAATGACGTAACGCCGCTGCAGCAGCGGGGCGGGCGAGGGGGCGGGCGTGGGGGCAGGCAAGGGGGCGGGCGGGGTTTGTCGTGGGGGCGGAGGGGCGCCAGGGCCAGAAGGGGCCAAATCCTACAGAGAGGCTTTGTCATGGAGACGCGAGGTCCTGCGTATAGCTGCGCAGCGCGGCCCGGGCGGCAGAGGGACGGAAAATCGGGCGGGAAAAGTGAAAGACGGGACGGCGTTAAAGGCCCCCGCAGAGCGAGAGAGCGAGAGAGAGAGAGAGAGAGAGAGAGAGAGAGAGAGAGAGAGAGAGAGAGAGAGAGAGAGAGAGAGAGAGAGACAGAGAGAGGGGGGGGGGAGAGACAAAGAGCTGCGGGAGCGAGAGGGGCAGATAGAGAGGTTTGGGGACACAGCGTTTCAATGTCAGGCGTGTCGGGGCCCGGCGCACGGCCTCGTCACGGTCCCACTCCGAGGCCCAAGCCAGCCCAAGCCCCAAGCGGCACGGACTGATTAGCCATGCAGATCACACTAGGAAAGTCTTTGCGGACTCCACTGGGCCCCACTGGGCCCCACCGGGCCCCACTGGGCCCCACCGCCCGGATCAAAGCCCCGGCCCGGCGTGGCGGCCGCACACATGCCATATCAGGAGGGCCGCTTGTCTGTCTGTGCGGCTCAGCCCGAGCCCTTGGGGTGCCCGAACTCCCGACGACGGCGTCTGGCTGTTGAGGTCGTGTGGTACCTTGTGGTACCTGTTGGTGCCCGGGCCCCGCGGTCCCATGGCCGCTCTCGTCTCTGCGTTGTGTTTCGGCGCATTGAACGGTCCCGCGCCTGCAGGCAGAGCAGAGCGCTCTGATGAGGGCTGCTGCCGGGCGGCGCGAGAAAGCCGCGTCCACATCCGCGCCGATGCCGCCGCCGCCGCCGCCGCCACCGAGCGGCGCGGAAAATGCCGTGGTTAGTAAAGGGCTTCCTGGCCGCACAAGAAACGCCGCCACGCACTCGGGGACCACCGCGGGGCTGTTGCGGGGCTGTTGCGGGGCTGTTGCGGGGCTGTTGCGGGGCTGCTGCGGGGCTGCTGCGGGGCTGCTGCGCCGCGCCGCACGCCTTGCGGTGAGAGCCTCGGCCTGCCTTTGGCTCTCGCCGCGCGCCACACACGGCGGAGCTTTATAATATCCGTCGGGGAACGGTAAGAAGAGGGTCCCCTGCGACACGCACCGCACCGCACCGCCCCGCACCGCTCTAGGGCTGCCCGGTTAATGCCACGACAGCGGGCCGCACACACACAAAGGCCGCGAGGCCGTGCCGGGGCTGCGCTGCCTAAACACAGTCGAGGGCCATACGCGGCCATCGGGCGCCACCGCCCCGCCCAGCCCAGCCCTCCAATCCTCCTCCTCGTCTCACGAGCGGGGCCGGGGCGGGGATAGCCACGGGGCTAGCGGGACAGCAACAAGGGCGGCGGAGAGCACGGCGGAGAGCACGGCGGGGCAGAGCGCACGGGAGGGGCCGGGCCGTCACATCACATTCAAATCCCCTTTCACCTTTCTCCTCTCCTCCTTCATGGCCCTTTTGTCTCCGCGTCGCCCAATCTCGCGCGCCGCCGGGAGAAGAGAGGAATAAGAAAGTTGTTGTTGCTTTTATTTCCCACTATTTTGTCTAGTTTTTTTCCTCCCCTCCCTTTTTCTTTTTTTTGCCTTTTAATACCGCACAGGAACCGGCACTTTTTCACAACGTGTGAAAGGTTCAGCCCATGCTGGGTCCGCTGAGCTGTGCCGGCGGATATACGATACTCTGCGAAGCTGCTGCCGTGCCATGAGAGCATCCGAAAGGCTGATGAGACAACGGGCCCGCACCGCCCCGCACCCCCTCACAACCGGTATACCCCGGCCCCTGCTAACCACCAGCCCTTCATATTACACTTCCGGACAAAGCGACGCCGCCTGACTATCCAGACCAGCAGTCTCGGCAGCCTAACTAGCCCAGCAGACTTGGCGACAGACCGGTCACCTGTGCGTGTGCGCGCGTGTGCGTGCGTGAGTGCGCGTGTGCGCGCCTGGCTGCCGGTGCACTGGAATGCCACGTTACCGGTGTGAGGTCGGACGCAGTCCCGGACGCCGGTGCAGCCGGTGCACCCTTGCGTTAGACGCGCTCGCCCGGGTGGCGGTATGAAGTGGGTCGCGGGCGGCAGCAGTGGCAGCAGTGGCAGCAGTGGCAGCAGTGGCAGCAGTGGCAGCAGTGGCAGCAGTGGCAGCAGTGGCAGCAGCAGCAGCAGCATCAGCAGCCCCTTCGCGGCGCGGCTTGCAATCGCATAAGCGCGCCACTCGTGTCAATGAAGCCGAAGCAGGATGTTTGCGATGAGAGCTCGTCTGGTCTGACTGTGCCGCGGCCGGGCCGGGCTGGGCGGGCCCGTAGGCCTCGGCGGGCAGGGAGCGTTGCGGTGAGCGCGGCAGGTGAGCTGATACAGCAACCTCTGCAAACCCACGACTACAAGGGAGAATACATGACAGACTAAACTTAATAGTCGTGGGGCCGTAGGCGGGTGGCGGGATTGCTCCATAGAGTGTAAACACATTCGCTTCGCTCTTTCCAGAAAACGTTTCCAGCCATCGAGAAGCCAGCCGGAGGCCCCCGGGGGCACCACCTCTCCGTGCGCTACGAGGTGGCACACCGGCAAACAAACTGTCCAAATCACACGAATCACAGTTATCCCGAGGGAAATGCGATGCGAGCAGCTAGAGCAGCAGCAAGTATATCCCTCTTGTCCTTGCCGACAAATTACAGCAATTAAGGTGGCGCGCGCGTTAGCAGGAGCGTCACTTGGCTCGTTGCGGCCCGGGCCAGGCTGGGCATCAGCGACGAAGCCATCAACGAGATCCGAGGCGCTCGGCTCCAGCGGCTCCAGCGGCTCCAGCGGCTCCAGTGGCACCGAAGCCCTCCGAGTGCTATAAAAAGGCGACGCGCAACGCAAACACAGGCGAACGCACTCGGTGTCAGCACGCCGTCATTATGACAGGATCGTCACCGTAAGCGAGATATCGCACGCGCAGCTCCGTTCCGAATACTCGTGCTCAATTATGATGGCACACTCCACCACATCAAATGGTAGTCCCTCCCTGTGTAACAAACTGTGTTTCCCTTCGCGTCTACAACAAGCAGTTCGACAAATACAACAAGAGTCCTTGACCGCGAAGGACCCATTCAGCACGCGGACAGGTTTCAGTTCAAGTCTGACGACGACTTGGCTCACGAGCACGTGCGCACAGTGTACCCGCGGCCGGCCTTTTGGCGCGGAGTGTACACACAGCTCGTCCGCGCGCTGCCAATGGCAGACATTAGCAAAATTACACGGCACGCCCCCCGCGTCCTCTTTCGGAAAACAAACGAAGGCACAACCAGCCCCCCCCCCCCCCCTCCCCCTCTCTCCGAGCGGAAATCCGAGCCGCGCGCACACGTGGAGCAGCGTCGAGATACTCCGATATGATAATTAATAGAATTATAGGGCGTTTGGGGAATGGGAGATGGCAATCCATTGATAAGCATGGATCGCCGACGAGGAAGAAGCGACTCCCGTTTTGGGCTTCCTTCTCCGCTGCCCCTCCCCCCCCCCCCTCCTCCCTTGCCCGTTTTCGCATTTAAGTGATTGCTTCACGAAGAGGGGGGAATTCCCCCGCCTACCTGGATCTGGCCCTTGCGACGAGACGTCATGAGAAGTTGGTCTTACCTGGAACAAGCGGAAAATACGCCACGTTTGAAAAACAAAAAGAAATAAAAACGAACAAAAACAATAAAGCTTCTTTTTTGCTGCCCAACACCCAACCGACCGGAACCCTCTTTTTTTAGTGTTCCGCGATAAAATTAGGTGTTTTCCGGCATCAAATGACAAACGTTCTCGGTGCTCGCCAGGTTTGTGTGTGGGACGCATCACGCGGACGGGATTCGCCCATGTGTGGTGCTGGCGGTGCTGGCCGATGCCATGCATCATGTCGACAAGACAGAAAGAAAACTGAATAAACAAGAAAATGACGACGGAGGTGAATGCTATCGCCAGTCCCCATCTCTCCCGGCCAACGCCCGACGACGGGTATTTCACCAACAACAAATACTATACCAGCCTAGAGGAGCCTCCTTACTTTGGGAAGACTCGCGGAATACTAGGCACGTTAAAAGAGTACCAGAGTAACACACTTATAATCTTTTAAGTACCTGATCCAGTTTGATAAAAATTAACACGACAGACTTGGCAATAAAATGTTTGGTCTGGGTCGCATTTTCGGAAGACCCTGACCAACACGCGTTTTCCACGAAATTCTGCTGCCCGCGCCCGTCAGCTTAACAACATTGAAGTATAGGGGGGACAAGTTTGTCCGGGGCCTCGTGATGAATGAGCGTGCCCACTCCAGTGTACAGGCCGCAAGTACTCCGCCGTTCCTAGGAACTCAGTTGGTCCGACCTGGCCGCCACGAGTACAGCTCAGCCGGCCCACACACTCAGCGTACAGTGGTCCAGTTACACGGGTTGTGAAGAAGATGCCGGGTGGAGGGGAGGGGAAAGGGAGAGGCGAGGCAGGGGGAGAGGGAGAGGAAACGTAGAGGCGATGAAATGCGCGCGTCTCGTGATGGAAAGTGCAGCCGCGCGCGCGCTTATGCGAAAAGAAAGACATAAAATGGCACCTTTTCGCCGCGCATTACTCTCCGGGCGGCCTCAAGTCTCGCCGCGCTGCCCGCCGGGCGGCCGAGGCGGCTTAAGCACAGCTCATGAGACACTCGCGCGTGCAAGTCTCCGAGAACCAACATTTCTGTCGTCCTTTCTCATCAGTTCGTGTCTCTTCGGGCCACCCAGAGTGCACAATTCTCCTCATGAGCTGAGAGAGAGAGGGGAAAAAGGGGGTACAAATACATTTAGAGTGTAGTCACGTGTGGAGGACGCGACGCAATTTATGGACGACCCAATTGGCTAGCCCAGCCCAGCGAGCGTATATATATATATATATGGTCCGAGGAGACGTCCCGGAGCACTGCAGAGCCTTACATCACCATATAGATGCTTTATTGCAGCAGGCCACGAGAGAACAGCGCTTTGTGGAGTACCGAAGAAACGGGGGGAGTCTGCGGCGGGACTTTTGCGGCCGGAAAATTTAAAGCGGACAAAAAGGAGAGGGAGGGGAGGGGGGGGGGCAGATAAAATAAAAAGGGACTGAGGACACGGGACGAAAGGGTAGCGAGCGCGGGCGGCACGGGGAAAGTGCAGACGGCGGCCTGCCTTTGTCGTCCGGGACCCGGTCGGGACCCCGACAGCACCGGCGCGGACGGTAATTTGCCGCAGCCTTTCACACTTCGTACCGTACACTGCCCAGGTGTTCGCTTCGACTTCACTATGTCGGCCTGCGCGCGGGCGGGCGGGGAGGAGGTCGCAACACCGAATCCAGGATGGGCACTTCCGGCCCGGCCACCATGTCGGAAACCGCTTTTGCGACCGGTTCATCTGGGCGGCGACGCGGAGCGCCTGCGAGTGTCAGGGTAGGCCAGCCCGCACGACACGCGTGCATGGAGAGGTTGGTATTGCCTACCGACCGGGCGCCTCAAAGCAAATGCCCGAAAGCGATTCGGAGGCCTACGTTCGGTTCACCACAACGGTGTGCCATAGCCTACTTAAGAAAATAATAAAGGTACACTCAAAATATCGAAAAAAAAAAATGTTAAAAATTGTGAATATTTTGTCAAAACATCAAATTTTAATTTGAACTGACGGTACACCCCATCACGAGTGAGGGCCGGTGAGGGCTCCGTTGGTTCACCACCTGCACTCAGTGTCGTCGCGTCGCTGCACACCCGACCGGCCGGCCCTGCCAGGCCGGGCCCAGCCCGCTGATCTAGATGCAGTCGCCGCGAATGAATGAGCTCGGTGCTGCGCTGGCTGCGCTGGCTGCGCTGGCCGCCCGGCCCCATAAATAACGTCCTCTGGACAACACGAGCGCGTCTCGCGCACATCGATCGCGGCACCGCCCATTGACAAAGCGCACGCACCATGCAAATCTCTTTTTCGCGGCACGCCGCGGCGCGCACTTTGTGTGCGGAGATGAGCCCGTATATATCACTGCGGAACTAATTTACTCCGGCCGGAATACATCACGGGCATAACAGCGGGGCGGGGCCAGGCGGGGCCAGGCGGGGCCAGGCGGGGCCAGGCGGGGCCAGGCGGGGCCAGGCGGGGCGGGGCCAGGCGGGGCCAGGCGGGGCCAGGCGGGGCCAGGCGGGGCCAGGCGGGGCCAGGCGGGGCCAGGCGGGCCCAGGCCATGCCCGGCCTGCTAACACTGCGGCGATATCCCCGCGGCAGTGGCCAAACAGCGGTGTGAAGCTTACTCTCTCCTCTCCAGCCCTGCGCTGCTGTGCGCGGACATCTCGGCCAGCGCTCCCGGCCCAACAAGAAACCGTGGACCGTTGCTGCCGCTAAATGAAGCCGCGGGGCCCGGCTGTAGGCGCAGTGCGAGTTTACTGCCGAGTCCCCGCAGCGGGCGCAAATGAATTCAATTCCACATTACAACTCATAAACTTATCGCCGCGCAAGGACAATGACACGCCCTCGGCGGAGTGGAATGCAGGACTAATCGCCTCGGCCGCCGCGGTCCGCATGGCCGCAGGTGGTGACACGCGCGGACGGGAAAAATGAAGTAACACGAAACGCGAGATAAATACGAGGAAGGGGAGGGTAAAAACAGAAGAGGCGACGAGACTGGAAAGAGAATCGATCAAGGCTGTATCGCTCTCGTAAAAAGCTCCGTGACACACAAATTCGATATCAAACAGGCAATGGCACCGTGCCGTGCCGTGATAACGGCACGGCCTCGCTAACCTTGCTGCTTCGGGATAGTCTCCCCTCTGCACCCCGGAGGGGGTCTGGGTCTGGTCACTCTCTGCGGTACACTCCCTGTCCTCTGTCGGCGCAGCGGACAGCCCTCTCGAGCCGTGAACAGCTGTCAGGAGGGACCGCAGCATCAGGCCCGCCGGGTCCGGTCCGCCGCCCACGTCACGGCGCCCGGAGAAGAAAGCAGCGCCGCCAACATATTCGGGAGTCGCTCCTTTTTCTCGCGCCGGATCGTGTCGTTTTCGGAACAACTTACGACCGCCTCGTTTCGCCCTCGCACTTCAGCAAGGCGACTACACAACGGTGGCGCGCATAGCGGAGGGAGGGGGGGGGAGAGAGAGAGAGAGAGAGAGAGAGAGGGGGGGGGGACAAAACACGACTTTACACCGGAAGAAAGCATACCTGGCCGATTACTGCCACACGACGGCAATAAACATCTGCCGTTTGCGATAAGAAAAACTTAAGGGGTTAAACCGATTCAAGTTGACAAACCATTTTCTTCCGCATAACTTTTTCCCCCTGGTACACAATTTTTAATGAGTGAGTGTAAGAGAGAGAGAGAGAGAGAGAGAGAGAGAGAGAGAGAGAGAGAGAGAGAGAGAGAGAGAGAGAGAGAGAGAGAGAGAGAGAGAGAGAGAGAGAGAGAGAGAGAGAGAGAGAGAGAGCGTGCGTAATGTGTGTGTTAAACGGGACCGGAGTAGAGCCCCTAGCAAGAGGAGCGGGACACCAGACTCGCAAAAAAGGCCAGAACCCAGGACACGCCGGCGACGATGGCGCCCATGCCACCCGCACTGCCACTCCCCCTGTGGTGTATCCCTCATGGTTTGTTCGTACCTACGACTGACATACGGCATCCGCCGTGAGCAGTAAGGGCGACGCCTGCTGTACCACAGCGTTCCCGCCGTGTTCCCCCGTCAGCTACGGCGGCTACGGCCAGTGGGAAGAGTTTCCCCCTAGGTTCCCCTGTGAGGCTGAGTTGGTTAGGGCCGGCGGCGGTCGTATCCGGATCGGTGGCTGGGGTCGGGGCAGCGGACAGCGGGCAGCGGGATTGGAATGAGATGGGGCCCCTGTGCCAGCCTGACCCGGCCCAGCCCGCCCCAGCCTACACGGCTCGCACCGACCGCCGGTCACGGCCACGGCCAACGAGCAGCCCAAGTCCGGTCCCGGTCCAAGCCGGCAGCACCGCCACCACGGGTTCCGCGGGGACCAGCGCCCTGCCCTGCCCAACTCTGTTTGTAAACACCGCACCGCGCCGCCACGCGCACACGTGTCAGCGGAGGGCCCCCCTAAAGCTCTGGGACTCTGGGAGGGGTAGTGCCTGCATTGTCTTACTTTTACTAACGTTTCTTCTTGCCTTTACTCGCAAATTGTTTGAAACAGCCACTTCAAGACTACTCAGATTTTAACGCAGCAAGGAGGCAAAATTTGAAATAATATTTTAATCAAATATTATTTTAATCAAATATTAAGTCCCACAATTTATTTTGTAATGTAAATGGACTTTCCCCACCTCTGCATCATGTCTGCAGCCCCGGACAACCATGTACAGCTCTTGGAGGGGAAATGCAAATACCACAAAGTTAGTTTAAACTTGGTTAGATGCAAGATTTAAAAAAAAGAAAATAAGAAAAAAGCGGATTTTAAACTAGTTATAAACTAGGGACTAATGAGGCTGTACCACAGTTGACTGCCCGATTTATATTCGTCTGCCCTGATTGAGGTGATACTCCATGCCCCGGGGAGCTCTAGCATGGTGTATTGCCACAAGCCAGCCCGTAGTATAATTGTTCTACAAGAAATTTCAGGCACTTCTCAGAGTCCAATACACCACAACTGTTATGTTCTATGGCTGTCTTTCAGATTATTTTCACTTGAAATAATGAGACTTTGTTGGGGCAATACCTTATGAGTACAGTCGGTATCTACCAGTTGGTATATTTTTGATGGAAGATATACAGGTGTACTTAATATATCAGCATAATATTCAAAGATGAAACTACCTTGTAAGCTGTCCAGCATGTAGGTAAGCAGTTTGTGCGTTCCATTTGTCTCTCCATACAGTGACAGGATCTCCTTGTTGAGTGGGTTCCCTTGAAGTCCAAGAACATGAAGTTGGAAAAGTTTACCAAGCTCATATGGCAGAACTCTCAGGTGGTTATGGCTAAGGAGCAGCTCCCTGTAAAACACCAGAAACAACCATTTAGCTTTCATTCACAGCAATGGTCAATTTGCCATAACGTACATGGAACACAAGTTCTCTAGAAAGGGCCAAAATAAATATGACTTGCTTTGTTACATAATTGGGCTCTTTTATACTGAACAAAATATCAATGCAAATTTTTGATGCATCAAAAAGAAGGCACTACCATTTACAAAAACTCACCAAGGGCATGATTTGGGGAAATCAGGAGTGAGGGTTCAAGGGGAGGTAGGAGGGGACACCACAGCACTGGAGGGGCATGAACACATTTTGAAGGGCTAGGGGGGAGACGGGAATGGGGTAACTGTATGCTAGGGATACATGATTGGAATGGCATGGAAACTACCTGAACGCCCATGAACTGACTAAGGACAGAATTAGGGCCACACAGAATCAGACAACAGGGGGTAATAAATGTGCAAGACCAGAACATTTTCATACTGTCTTATTCAAACAAATATATCCTATATAGAGAATGTAATCCATGCAAGTTTTTACACTTCACAATATAGATTCAAAAAGAATAAATTATAGATTTAACTTTTTATTTACCTCAGATTAATGAGCTCTCCCAGCTCAGCAGGAAGACTACGCAGTTTGTTCTTAGACAAGTCCAAGCTACGCAAATTGACCAGCATAGCAACATCAGGTGGGATACGAGAAAGGCAGTTATCATTCAGGTACAGACATGTTAAGTGAGTCAGTTGCCACAGAGAAGGGCTCACATTCCGAATCGACCCTGTAAACATAAAATAATATTAAAAGATACAGTAATATATACAATTTATTTAGTGACGGAAGTACAGGATTTGGTTACAATGTGAATTTTATTTTATCTTTTGAGTTGCATACCTGTTATCTCCAGTTCAGCCCAAAAAGATTTCCTTCCTGAAGCAGCATCCTCTGCTGACATAATAGTATGAGCCCTTCTTGTAGTGACAGAGTCATATTTATCCTTGAGATTACGGGACATGCTGGTTCCTTGGCAACAGACAAAGATAAATAATATGAAAATTGAGTACACAAACACAACTTTCCACGGACATAAAAATTATAGGTGAAAGGAAAGGAGCTGCAATGAGATAAAATAGGTATGAAACATTATTAACACACACATCTGTTAGTCACACGTAGTTTGTAATAACTGAATTTTTCCAAGAAGCTCAATTTATAATAACCAAATGTAGACAGTAGGGAATCTCTAACACTACTGACTCACATTGAAAATTTTGACAAAAACCAGAGAAACATGCATGTATTTATAGACCCGTACTGATTTGTTTCATCTGAGGTGAATACAAAATGAAACCCCAAAAGTAAAATCCCAAAACTTAAACAAACCAAGGAAATCATTAGGGGGAAAGGATCTCGCATCAAAAATTATTCCTGATCCACACAAAACTAATACTATACCATTTCCATTCATAGTGTAATGATTCAATTCCATTCTCCAAATCTCCTCTGCAAAACAATATGACACTCCATTAGTTTTGGAGGGAAAGGTCATTGCTTTGTTTTGCGAACGTAAAACAGGTGACATTTTCACAACTTTCTAATATATGTTCAGCTGCCAACTGAGACATACTGACTGACATATTGACACATCAAATAACAAACATTGATGTCCACAGAGCTTGAAAAGTGCTAACAGGTAGAATAATACTAGAAAAAAATCCAAATTGATATCCAGCTAGCAGATCTGAGCAAAAGAATCAAAAGATTGTCTGATACATACATCCCATTGAAAAGTTTGAGAAAGTAACAACAACTAGATGACCTGTTTACTGTGATTAAAAGCCACCAAAACAAAACAAAAATTATATGTTCCATAAAACACAATCAAGGTAAAATTTTGATGTGAACATAATCAGCTGATTGGAAAGTCACTGTGCACTGAGGGTGCTCCAATGTAACCAGTGATATAAAGGAGCCAAAGTCATCTGCCTTTTCACTATAAAATAAAAGTTTAAGCAAAGAAAACTTCAAGTTAAAATATCTCATATAAAACTGAAAAAGAATTAAGTTGCGAAAGGGGCAAATATGTGAAATCCACTACATAGAGATAGGCCTATCCTAACCCCACTGCGCGCTGTAATAGCCGGCAAAGTGGTGTGTTCCTCAAAGAAATACTATAGAAAGTGTCAAAATCATAAAGTAAATTTTTTTAAAGCTAAAACAGAATCATAAGCCCCGAAGTGTCCGATAAATACACATTTAAAGTGATTACAAGCAAGCTGTTGAGGTGTACGGTCTACGTGGACT
This sequence comes from Odontothrips loti, assembly GCA_038380765.1. Classification (NCBI taxonomy): domain Eukaryota; kingdom Metazoa; phylum Arthropoda; class Insecta; order Thysanoptera; family Thripidae; genus Odontothrips; species Odontothrips loti. The sequence goes on from CM076245.1 coordinate 12,603,163, forward strand.
CGAGGTTTCTACTGAAATTCTGTGGAATATTGAGAACATGGTGGTTCTATTTCAATGAAAATTAAAAGTTGAAAATATAAGGAGAGTTTTACCTACCCTCATCTACTTTTTCGCCACACAATTTATTAGAAATGCACGGAGTAAACAAAGCGAAAGTACATACATAAACACTTTCCTTTAGGCCAGTGATGCCAAGTTGCCAGGAATGCCAACCTGCTTATTGCTACAGCTTAGACCTCACTCAGGCTTTAAAGATACAGATGAAAATCGTTCCATTAAAGTGATGAGTGCAATAATGTTCACAACAGTTTAAACACGCTTAAACTCTTAGATACGTCCACAGTAAATTACAGAGACTTCTACGTACTATGATAAGAAGATAACGTTGTTCTGTAATTTTCATACTTTTTCATACTTTTAGGGCACCAGATTATCCAATGCACCTGAATTGTGATGCGATTTTTCATAAGTGGCGCCAAATTTCGAGTAGCACATTTACTTGACCACAACGTTTCAGTTTTCGAATTCACCCTCACTGCCGGTTCTTTTCCTGATGTAAGTAAAGAAAAGTGCCTTGTTCTAACATAATCTGCATTCGACATGTTTGGCAGTGAGGGTGGTGAGCTGGCAACATTGCGAGGAAAAAGGTTGGGTTCAGTAATTTTTAAGGTCTATCAAGCTACGAACGCAGCCAACTTGACAGCATCGTATGTGTATTTTGCGCATATTCGACGTTCTGATACAAAATTCAAAATCAGAGAAACAGAAAAAAGATTTCAAAGTCTATTAATCTAAGCAACGATCGAGGATTTGATTTCCTGTTTGAGCGCCCTTTAATATATCGTGGTAAAGGTCTCTGAATGATGCTCATCTCATTTGTTTTCTTCCCGACTCCCACAACGGAATTGGTCTGGAGAATTTGCTTGTAATCTTGTCTTGTGTCCACATCGAAGACGAAAGATTTTAAATTGATTTGGTTCTCACTCTTTAAGAAGGGTCTTTTTGCATAGTGAATTAAACACAATCAGAAAATCCATCATGCCGGATTATTTGGGAGATGATATGCGAAAGACCAAGGATGAGGAAAAGGAGGAAAAGGAAATCAAATGTAAGTGTATTCCTTCTTGTAATTCATTGTATTTGTATGGATTGAAACGCCGTATTTCTTTGTGTGTGTCGTACAAATCTTTGCGTTACTCTAACTCTCCTTAAATCTTACAGTTACCCTGTTTTCGTTTCTTTTCTTTATATAAGATTTTGTACTGTTCGAAAACCTTATTATGACAAGTCACTTAACCTCTTTCATGCGGCACTTGTCATTCAAAGAAAATTTTTACTTGACGGCAATTTTATATTTTAAAATTTAATCTCATATGATTTGTTTGGTTACTATGTGGTCCTGAAATGCGTATTGTTTGTGCTTGTCTCATAGTTACCCTTATTTGAAATGACCTCTAATGCTGTTTACTCTTATGCTTAACAGCTCTAGATGAAGCAGATATTGCCTTGCTGAAAAGCTATGTAAGTACTTTCCCTACTTTCGAAATTTTCGTGTAATCTAGTTTCTTTATTTACTGAAAGCTTTAATTTTTGTGTGATCTAGGGCCAAGGGCAATATACCAAAAGTATTAAAGGTGTCGATGATGACATCCAGACCATCATAAAGAGAGTCAATGAATTGACAGGTATCAAGGAATCGGATACAGGTCTCGCTCACCCAGCCTTATGGGACCTTGCTGCAGACAAACAAACACTTCAGAATGAGCAGCCTTTACAGGTATAAATAGATTATGCTGTTCATGTGGAAGCATAACTGTTGTAGCCAATTTTGTTCCAAGATATGTATAATAAACCTCTTGAAGTGCAATAGGCAACAACTGGATGACCTCTCATCAGCTAATGCTGCTGTATAGAGAAAGAAAAAAGTCACAGGACAATGCATTTTTGTTTTTCAGGTTGCGAGGTGCACCAAAATTATCAATGCTGATTCAGATGACCCAAAGTATATCATAAATGTGAAGCAGTTTGCCAAATTTGTTGTAGATCTGGCAGACTCTGTTGCCCCCACAGATATTGAAGAAGGCATGAGGGTTGGGTAAGTTAATTTTCTAATGCCTGTTGCCTGCTGTACGAGCTCGATGACAAATAATTTTTATTTACAGTGTGGATCGTAACAAATATCAGATTCATATTCCGTTGCCCCCCAAAATTGACCCCACTGTCACAATGATGCAAGTTGAGGAAAAACCAGATGTTACCTACAGTGATGTTGGTGGATGCAAGGAACAGATTGAGAAGCTTCGTGAAGTTGTTGAGACACCCCTTCTCCAGCCAGAGAAGTTTGTGAATCTTGGTATTGAGCCCCCAAAGGGTGTCTTGCTTTTCGGCCCCCCTGGAACTGGAAAAACTTTGTGTGCAAGAGCTGTTGCCAACCGTACTGATGCTTGCTTTATCCGTGTCATTGGCTCTGAACTGGTTCAGAAGTACGTTGGTGAGGTAAGGGTTAAACCATAACTTGTAAAATTTTCCTTTTCATGTTTGTTACCATGACTAGTAGCTTTTTCTTTTGTGGTGATGTATTTTAAATGTTTCACCTCTTTACTGTTTGATTGCAGGGTGCTCGAATGGTTCGAGAGCTATTTGAAATGGCCCGCAGCAAGAAAGCCTGTCTCATTTTCTTTGATGAAATTGACGCTATCGGTGGTGCTAGATTTGATGATGGTGCTGGTGGAGATAATGAAGTGCAGAGAACTATGTTGGAGCTTATCAATCAGTTAGATGGTTTTGACCCACGTGGCAACATCAAGGTTAGTGTTGTCTCCTTATCAAAATGTTACTGAAATTTTTAAAAATCAGCTCTTCCTTTAGCTGCTTTTTTTATTTATGTATTAAAAAAAAAAAAAAATATTGTAACATAATTTATTTTTTCTGGAACTTTAGGTCTTGATGGCCACCAACAGACCTGATACACTTGACCCTGCATTGATGCGTCCAGGACGATTGGATCGGAAAGTAGAATTTGGTCTGCCTGATCTGGATGGCCGTACTCACATTTTCAAGATTCATGCCCGTTCAATGAGTGTTGAAAGGGACATCAGATTTGAGCTACTGGCTCGACTTTGCCCCAACAGCACAGGTAAATTAAATATTTCTTTCTTTGAGGTTTCTCATTTCTTCTGTTAGCTATTCCAGGATATTCTTCTTGGTTTCTGTGCTCCCATAGCCTAATTTGTGTGAATTTTGATTACAGGCGCTGAAATTAGGTCAGTCTGCACAGAAGCAGGGATGTTTGCAATCCGAGCAAGAAGGAAAGTTGCAACTGAAAAAGATTTCCTGGAGGCTGTGAACAAGGTCATCAAGTCATATGCTAAATTCTCTGCAACCCCACGTTACATGACTTACAACTAAATGGATATTTTGTGTAAATTTTGATAGCAAGACGCGATTTTGTGTGAAACCCCTGATTCATAATTTAATAAATAAGATTGTTTATCTAGTATGTTCATGGTTGTTTGTTTATTGTCTTACCCCAACAATTCCACGAACAATGAAAATGCCTCAAGAAAATGTTTGGGGAATACCATGAAGGAAATAACTTGCGATCAAGCTAAAAAAAACAATTTCTGGGATGTCATATAAACACCCTTTTCTTGTAGTTAAAGGGGTGGCCATGTCTACTCACAGGCTGAATCGGTGGGTTGTGTTCTCGACCCCCCCCCCCCCCCCCTCCAAGTGGTGCACTTTGGGGCAAAGAGGATTTCATTTTGAAAAAGGCAAAAAAGAACTAAAATACTAAATCAAGAAAGGAAACATCACTATAGACACTTTTACGTAACATTCACAAAATTTCAAAAATTGGGGGGAAAACGGCCGCTACTATCTGTCGAAATATCAATTTCATATTGGGAAGATATTTAACAAAGCGAACAGATCAACCGGTCAGTCGAAGGGGGTTGACCCCGGAAAGCTGGTCGGCGGAAGGGACGTTGTTGGCCGTTCTGTGCCTCGGGAGCAAACTGGGGGGGAGACTCGGGGGAGACGGAAGCTTCTAGGGTTCGGAGCTTCTGTTTTCCTCTCACTGAATCTGTCAGGTGCGGACATGCCGCTACACGGCGCGTAGCGCATAGAGTACAGCGGCTTCGGCCCTGTACGAAGGGAACCCATGTCACAAATCTCCGCCAATGGGGCCTAACCAGAATCCGCCCGGCGCAAGCCGGGTAGCGAGTTCTAGAGCTGTGTCCCGGGACCAACTACTTAGCAGCCGTAAAGCACAGGTTCCCGTAAGATCACCGAAGTTGAAGGCAGGGGTACTGGCGGAAGCCGGGACGACATAGGTTTTGTCCCCAACGGCGAACAGATCACCAGCCCGTCATTTTTTAAATAAATTGCGGTTTTAAAATAGCCAACTCCGTGGTCAGTTCACTCCAGCCTCCAGCTCACTCGCACACAGACACGCGCGTCGCTAACTTTACAGACAAGGGCAACCGAGGGAGCTCCTGTACTTCTTTGAACCTCCCCCATCGGCCTATCGCTTTGATAAAAATGCAGAACACAAAAACATTCCCGACGATGGAAGGATTTTGACGGAAAATGAAATTCCTTTTTTTTCTTTTCTTTTTTCGGGTGCAGTGTGATACCGCTGGAGTGGCGCGAGCCGCGAGTCGGATCGGTGCTGTCCGTCCGCGGCCTGGCGACACGCGAAGCCTAGCCTAGCACTAGCGAAGTCTAGCGAAGCCTAGCGAAGCCGGGCCGAGCACTGCTGGGCTGGGGGTTGCGGGCTGCGGGGGGGGGGGGGGGGCGGCAACAGCCGGCACACCGCCACAGCGGCACAGCAAGCAGCAGCAGGGAAGACCTCATCATCGTGCCAGCCGCGGCCGCGGCCGCCTCGCGCACCGCAAACCTGCCTGCCTGCAGAGTCGCGGATGCGGCCAGAGGCCCCGCGGCCGCGGCTCCCGTCCCGTCCCCATCCTCACGCCGCCGCGCTGCGCCGCGCTCTCTCACTCTACTCTCTCTCGCGCGGCGTGTCGTGTCGCGTCGCGTCGCACTCGCGCTCCGCCCTGCCCAAGGCAGCAGTGCCGGGGCTTTAGCCGCGGGACGGGACGCCGCCGCCGAGACCAGACCAGAGACCAGGAGGCCAGGCCGGCGAGGCGTGTGTGTGGCCGTCGGCTTCCGTGGGCTGCCCGGCTGGACGCGGCGGGCAGCGGGCAGGGCAGCGGGCAGGGCAGCGGGCAGCGGTGACAGGCCGGCTGTAGTGCCGCAGAGCCGCAGTGTCCCCACATGCGTCCGAGCCGCGCGCCGCGACCAGCAGCACCAGCACCGGGACCAGGACCCGCACCGGGAGCGGACGATTGGAAGCACGCAGCCCGCGCCGACCCCGCACACGGCCACAAGGTAGGAGCCCGAGGCGCTGCCGAGCAGAAAAAGCTACAAATGGGCATTCATATTTTCAGCCTACATTTTCTAATTTGTCGAGCGATAACAGAATAGCTCGGAATGGGCATTCATCTTTTTATCTCACATTTTCTGATATGTTTGCGAAATTTTCGTCATCGTGTACCTCCTTGAAAATATGGAGATAGTGAGTGAGATGAGTTCATATTCCGACCGCGGACCGCTGGTTGAAATATCCCAATTTAATAGATTGATCGAAATACTTATGCATCCCTGCGTGTTATTTTGTAAATCTCTTGGGATAGATTAATGACAATGCATTCCATTTCCTCTGAACATAGAAAATAAATAAATCTACACCTTGGTCTATACGCAATCGATGCATTTTTTTAAAAGTATAATTATAATATTGGTGCAGGAGGTGAAAAATCATAAAGGATCCTACCGACCGCGCTCTGAAAAACACGTGGGATTCGTTCACAAACTATGTGATGGTCACTGAAACGATTTGAAGCCACCCGTCAAATTGGAACTTGAAATTTTTTGGCCGTAGTGCACCGGGAACCGCCCGTGGGAATCGAACCCACTGGGCCTGGAGTCGGAGGGGACTCCGGCCCGTGCCAATGACAGTTTGCTCCCAGTACCGTCCGTCCAGGCCGGAAAATGTCACGTGGTTCGTGGACGTTCCCTACGCGGGTGTTTGCCCCGTGTTGTTTATTGTTTTGAGCTATGACCATGACCCTTGGTCAGTGCTTTCCCCGAGCCGTCGGGCTCCGTGGCCCCTGGTATTTGCACAGGCCTCTTCCCTTCACGCCCGTCTCCCCAGCTGTACCTTAATCCCCTTACTATTACGGTATCCATGCGGTACACGATGTCTTGTTTGGCACACACCACGCGGGGCGTGGGCGAGAAACAGTTTTTTTTTTTTTTTTTTTTTTTTTTTTTGTGGGTGCACCCAACTACCCTGTCGCCTGAGTAAATACACGCGCCACAATTAGCGATGTTTGCCAATTATGACTGCACTTAGACAGTCGGCCCCCTACTCTTTATACCGCAACTGGCCTTGCGAGAAAACCCACGATCTCTCCGCGTTGCGCCTGAGTTAAGTTACCGCTCCCGCGGGGCTGTGTTTGTATTGGTTTGAGTGCAAATCATGTTCGATAGAGCGGCGCGGCGTGGCGGCACCCGCTCGATACCCTGGGCACCAACGGCACTAGAATAAGCCGCAGATGCTAATCTGGCATCGTTACGCTATCTGGCTGTCGCACTGTTCCACTTAATGCCTCTCCCTGCGACACTAACCCCCCCTTCCCCCCCCCTCCCCCCCTTTCCCCCCTCAGTTACGAAAAAATATCTAGGACTGTCACGGGCGCTGCACCGCATACCGGGGCTGTCAGCTAGTTTCTAGGGGGAAACAGCATCATGAATAGTCAAACTGAGTAAGCAGCCGTAAAAAGAAAGGAGTGTCAGTGATGTGTGCGAGCTCCGCGGGCCCCGCATTACACACACGCGCACACGCACACTCGTGCGCCGCAGGCAGGCAGGCAGGCAGGCAGGCAGGCAGGCAGGCAGGCAGGCAGGCAGGCACGCTGGCAGGCAGGCAGGCAGGCAGGCAGGCGCTTGCTGGAGCAGGCCGGCCCGTTCTTAGCCAGTTTTCATGAAAACGTTTGTGGAAACGGTGGGACTCGCAGGTGGTGGAGCCCTCTGTAGGCCTCTGCCTAGCTAGCGCTGCCCCGTGTCCAGAGCTCCGATGCGAGCGGCTATGCAGAGCGATGGAGGGGTAGCTTTCCCACGCTGCCCGGGGGCTTTAGGAGTCAGGGAAGGGAAGATCGAGCAGCCTATGTGTGCGTGTGTGCGGCGCGTCGGGGGCGCGTCAGCAGCGCGTCAGTAGCGCGGAGCGTCGTTACGCCGCGTGAACGCCGCACTTATATTTATATATATACCCCGCGCCACACTACCGTGTGCAGTGTGCACGCGAGCAGCGCAACAAGCTATCACACCGCAGTACAGCCGGCGTGTGCAGCGCACTGCACGCAGGGCAGGGCAGGGCTGTGTGTGTGCTGGACCCTGCCCGCTCTGCCCTGCCCGTCCCGTCCGCACGCACAGTCGGTTGTGTGCGGATTGGACGGAGCGGATTGCGGCCATTCCGATCCGCGGAGCGGATAGGATGCGGTCGTATCGCTCTCACATCTGCTTGCTGCTGCTGCCTCCCCCCCCCCCCGCCCCGCGGACTTCAGGGCGATGTGTGTAACTGAACATCGTTTTTGGCGTTTCATGTTTGACACACCGGCTGTGTCGTCGTTGGTGAATTTCCGAGGGTGAGAGATTTGCAGAGTTTAAAGTTTGATGCTATGCGTGTTGTTCCCCACCCCCGGGTCACGCCGAGGACTGTCTGCGTCCTGTCTGCGGCCGGCCGGCTCCGGTCTGGTCGGACGGGGCCTCGCCTCGCCTCGCCCCCTCACTCGGCACAACCTGTTGGGCGGTGCTCCAACCCCACGCTGCTGCTGCTTGCGCCGCCGCCGGGAGTCGCCGCTGCTGAGGAAGTGGCTATTCGCACGACGCGCGAGTGCGAATAAAGGCGCGGGTAAAAGTGACGAGGGAAACGATGGTCGCCCTCCCTGCCTCCCGGCCACGCCCCCCGCGTGCCGTGCCCTGCTTTGGTTAGCGGCTTACTCGCAGCTCAGCCCCGCGCACACACGGGACCATTCATTTCTACTCCGCACTGGCAGAAAATCTTACCCTCTCATCTTTTAGAGTTATTCGTAAAAATAAAAAATAAAAGTATGAAAAACGTTCCCCTCCACTTTGTTTTGCGACATTCCTGACACCGCGCGGCGTCGTGCCCGCGGAATGTAACGCGACAAGCACGAACCCTGCTGCGTGACTACCCTCTCCTCCTCCCCCCGCTCGCTGGCTGCATCTGAATGTGCGAAGTGCGATCGTTGCAATCCACTTTCCCCGCTCATCATTACTTCACTCGGCTGTGGTCCTGTGGTGGAGCGGACCCACCGGGCCCAGCGGGTCCCGGTCACACCACGAAGCGCGTAACGCTTCGCTTTTTTGTCGTCGTGACCTCTGGTCAGCCCTGTCCTGTCCCATCCTTTTTCCAGACGGGCTGATCTCTCTCTCTCTCTCTCTCTCTCTCTCTCTCTCTCTCTCTCTCTCTCTCTCTCTGTCTCTCTCTCTCCCTCCTCTCTTTTAACCCCCCTCTTTTAACCCCCCCCTTCTCCCCTCCTCTCTCTCTCACACACCCACACACATCGGGCGCTCTCGCACTGGACTCTCAGTGTGGGGCTGGGCCTAATGTGGCTCAATCTAAGCCAATGATCCAGCCGCCCTGTGTTAAGCTGGGCTACGCTGCGGTGCGGCGGTGGCGGCCGCGGCGGCCGGAGGGAGGGGGAGGGGGAAGGGGAGCCGCTGAATTTTATCCCGGCGGTGGCGGTCAATGTTCGTTCGCCATGTAAGGCGAAACGCGAAACACAATGCGCGACTGCAGAGGAGGTCTGGGCAGAGGCCGCCTGATTGGCTGCGCGTGGGCCGTGGGAAAGGAAGCGACAGCGCCGGGAGGGGACTTGGACACGGACACGCCCCCGCCAGTGCTCTGTGCACGCCGATGTCCGCCCCGCGGCAGCCCGGCAGCCCGGCGCACCCGCCACACCCGGGGCACACCCCGGCCGGTCCCTATATATCGCGCCCGTCGGGTCACGGCGGTCACGGCCCAGGGCGTCCGGCGTCCAATTTATAGCTGGGCCGGGGCCCGGGAGCCCCCCGTGTCAGTGTCAGCCAGCCGCGGACCCGCGCCGACTGTCTCACGTAGAACGAAATCGGCATGACCATTATCGACTAGGTTAGCGCGGCAAAAGACTCCAAGGGGCTTCTTTTAAAAAAAAAAAAAAAAAAAAAACTCTATTTAAATAGGAAGCAGATGATTCCAACTATAAATGTCTCATAGTTTCTGAAGGGTTTAGGAAGATATGAAAATAAAAGTCTTATTTGTGTGTCTGTGAAAGTGTGTGAAACTTATCTTTTGTTGCGTTTCTAGTTAGTTTGTGTGCATCATAAGGGAGAGCCGAAGATATTGGAAAGGAAAGAACAAGCTTCCTGAGACAAATTTGTTTACCGGAAATTTTATTTTCGGTTTCGGTTTTCGTGGCCGATCCGAGCCGAGCAGGGGCCCTTTGCTAATCGAGCGATGGCGAGCCCAGCCGAGTGTTGGCGGAGCCGAGCCGGCGGCGTCTTTGCCTCTGGACAACGATGCGACCCGAGCAGTGTCCGATCGCCTTACAGCCAGCCAGCCAGCCATGGCGGCGGCCTCACGGGTCCCCCCTAGTGCCGGACCACCTTATATTATTAGTTTGCCCCACTCGCTACGTCTTTTCGGCTTTCTTATCGGGAGTAAAAGCTAGCTGACACCTCAAACTTTAATTTAGCTTCAGTGTTAGTGTTTCTATTCTTGAGCTTTAGTGGTAGTGTTTTGAGGTATCTGCTCATAAATAGCCTCACATTCAAGATTTGAGACCCAAGTCCCCCGAGTCTCGACTTAGCTATGGCGGTGACTCCCCCATTCTCAGTGGTGCGGATGGGGTCCCGCTGCAGAGCGCTCTGACCCGCTCCTGTTGGCTGTGTTCCACATACCTTCGTCCCCATCAGCATTCGAAGGGGGGGGGGGTCCTCTAGCGCCACGTGTGTGACGGAAAGTGAAATGCCAAAGTTGCGGACGCTCATTTGACACCCACACTCTCTTCCCCCTCACCCCTATCCCCTCCCTACACACACATAGGACCGAACAGTAGCGGCTGTGTAAAGTAAGTTCTCCTATCGAGCGGCTGTGTGTGTGTGTGTGTGTGTGTGTGTGTGTGTGTAGGACCCACGACGTTAGTGAGTGCAATCCCTGGCAGCACTTTAATGACACCCTTGGCAGGGGTATCGAGTCGGATTGTTTGGTTTGTCTCTTTCTCTCTACGGGTGTCTGTCTGTCTGTCTTTCTGTCTGTCTGTCTGTCTGTCTGTCTGTCTGTCTGTCTGTCAGTCTGTCTGTCTACCCCCCTCCCGCTGGCTGTGCTGGTGGCGTGGGCGAGGGCCGCAGAGGACAGAAGTAGCTTCTCTTGGGTGACTCTTGTGGCTGGTTGTCGCCTGGTCTGTCGCCTCGCTTCATGGGAGCTTTGACCCGGGCCTCCCTCGTGCCGCCAGCATGCCAGGTAGCGGAGCGGAGGCAGTACAGGGCGGGGGCAGGGCGATAGCACCACGATATGATATGGTCACACGGCCGGGCTGACAACAGCCTGCTTATCTGAGTAAGTACTCGAGACTCGACCTCGCGGCCATCGCCTCGTCCAACACGGCCCGGCAACGCGGCCAGCGCCTCCGCTCCAAGCTCCGCGGGGGGTCGTGCGGGGGCCCGTTCCAGATGTAAAAGTCCACTCAGCTCAGATACCATCACTCGTCCGCCAAAAGACTCCTTCCGTGTCCGCCGCTCCCGCCGCGCTGCCCTAGCTGAGCTTGTCTCGTCGGCGCCGGCCGGCGGGGTTCCGTTGTTTCGGCAGGTCCGTCCGGGCATCTTCTCAGACTGACCTCGTGACAGACTGACCTGGAGTCGCCGTCTGGGAGCAGCTGGGAGTCTGCCCGCCCTGCCCGGCTCCCTGCCCGCCCAGCCGCTCGCTGGGGCTGTTCCTATTAGCCTTTGACAGCCCAGCCCTCTCGAGCCGAAATGTGACCCGGCGGTGAGACGGTGGCGGTGGCAGCGGCAGCGTCCGCAGGCGTCAACGGAGGCGCCTGGGGGGTAGGCAACCTGGGCGCGGGTGTGCAGGCGTGTTGTGCGGGCTGGCCTACCCTGGCCACTGCAGGCGCTCCCCGTCTCACTACCGGTGCCTCCGGATGACACGACTCGGCGCGTCATGCCTCCCACGGCGGGCAGCCTGCGCAATACGCACGGCCGGGGGTGGCACGCGTGTCCGCGAGATGTGGCCCCTGACCGCACGTGCCCGGCGCGTGCGCGGCGCGTGCCGGGGGCGAAAGTCCTTGTGACGCGATGCATGTCGCGGGGGGCGGTGCGGTGCGGGGGCCGCGTGATGCCACTCCGCAAGGCAGTGTCCAGCAAAACGGATAGCGCGGCGTAACGGTGACACTGGACACAGTCCAATTGGCCTGGCCCGGGCGCGGGGGCCGCGCGGGGGGGGGGGGGGGCACGCACGCCACAGCCAGTGCCACAGCTAGCGCCACTGCCGCCCTATTGTCTGGAACGGATCTAGCGGCACGGTAGCCGGCGGGCTGGGCCGGGGGGAGGGGGGGGGGGGCGGACCCCCGGGCCCCGGCATCAGCCGACCTCCACACGGCAGCGGTACTCTCGCTTTCATGATGGGTACAATGATTACCTTCGAGTCCCGCGCCGCCCGCCGCCTAACGCCCGGCCCTTAAATCTCCGGCCGCCGCTGCCGCCGCTGGGGGATGGGTAACCGGGTAACCGGGTAACCACAGGGGCCGCCCCCGGACCCCGGTATATGAGAAAAGCTATTCTTTACGCCGAAGCATCGCACTCCGTGCATGTTCTTTTTGCGCTTTGTGACGGCAGTGCTCACGACATTCTCATATTTTCATATGTTCGCAGATGGTCGGCGGGAGCCTGTCGCTGTACGTGATGCTGGGCCTGACGGCGGCCCTGTTCGGCGTGCAGCTCGCCCTCAGCCACGTGACGCACGCCCTCACGCTGCTCGTCGACTCCTACCACATGCTGTGCAACCTCATCGCGCTCACGGGCTGCATCATCACCATCAAGGTAGGTGAGGAGGAGCCGGGCGGAGGTCCCAGCAGCAGGACATGTCGAAGACCCCCGCGGTGCCGCCAGGACATACCTAACGGTTCTGGGCCCCTGGTCCCCCTGGTCCCCCCTCCACGCGGCGGCAGGAGCAGGACCAGCGGGGGCCTGGACGGGCCCGGCACCGACGGTCCGAACCGTCTCGAGTCCGGCCGTGCCGTGCCACACACGCGTACATCTGCATCACACACACACACACACACACACACACACACACACACTACTAAAAGCCACACCTAAAACATCTGCCTTTCGGGGGGGAGGGGGGGGGGGTGCTAGAGGTGCTAGAAGTGCACCGCATGCTCCTCATATTTATCGCCCTTTTAGCTAACCTCTGTACGTTTTCGATTCTCGTTTCCAGAAAGGACTCGGTGGCGGATCCCCGCCCATTCGCAGCAAGAAGGTCAACGACAACGACGACGCCTCTGAGGTACAGTATTCCCATGTTGTGGTCGTGGCCCTGTAGTTGTGAGCGATCCGAACTGGACGCGGAGGTACTTGGAGTCGACAAGGGGGGGGGGGGGGGGAATAGAGGTTTCCTGCAAGGCTCAGAATCGGGAGCTGAAGAACAAAAACCCTTCCAGATCGGAAACTCTCAAAATCAGGTATGAGAAATATCGACGCATAGGGGCCTCGCCAAATATGGGGACTAACCTCCAAATTCACTCAAAACTCCATTCAAGTTTCTCATACCTGCCCTTGAGAATTTCCGGTCTGGAGGAGTTTTTGTTCTTCAGCTTCCGTTTCCAAGGTATCATTGGAAACCTCTACTACATGCCGGTAGAAAAAGAAATCACACCCCGCTCAAAAGTGGATACTTGATTTAAAACTTGATAAATTGCTAATTTTTGTAGGGTAATATTTTTACCTTCTGTTTTTTTTTTCGGCGTGATTTTTTTTCCCGAGCCTCCGCCCCGTCCTGCAAAACAGGCGTGAGTCCGTCTGGGCCGGGCAGGGCGGGCAGCGCCTGCTGGGTAGGCAGCCAAGCCTGCACCCCGGCAGCGCGGGCAGCGGGCAGCGGGCTCTCCTGCTCTGCGGTCCGCGGCCGGCAGTGCGGTGCGGCGGCCAGAAGATACCCCATGTTCGGTTCAGACGCTCCAACGCGGCGTATCGTTTCCGTCGCCGATACTTTACGCTTTCCCGTCTTACCCGGTATTTGAACCCGCTCCCGCCCCTCTCTGTCGGCAGCACGCGACGCTGCGCGAGAGCGCGCGCACCTCGGCGGCGGACCGGCGCCTCCGGAACACGTTCGGCTGGGCGCGCATCGACGTGCTCGTGTCGCTGATCGGCACCGTGTTCCTGGCCTCGCTGTGCTTCTCGCTGCTCGTCGAGGCCGTGCAGACCCTGCTGCACATCGACCACCACGACGAGATGCACGAGCCGCTGTACGTGGCCGGCGCCGGCATCGCCTCGCTCGCCGTCAACGCCCTCTGCTACGTCCTGCTCGGCGGTAAGGAGACGGGGTCCCCGACGACCACTCGGCCGCTGGAGGCTCGTGGCGCGTCGCGTGTCTGATGGCAGCTGTTGTTGTTGTTCCGCAGGCTACACCTTCCACCAGGGCAGCTTCTTCCACGTCACGGAGAAGGGGGACGTGGTGCTGGAGCCGGCCGTGACGCAGGACTCGGTGAAGATGGGCGAGCGCCGGCTCTCGGCCCAGCGGAGGCCGCCCAGGGCCGGCGCCCTCCACCAGTTCCGCCAGCGGCAGGGCTGCCGGGAGATGCTCCGGGACACCGTGGGTGAGTACTGCCTCAGTCCTCAGCCTGAGTACTGCCACTGCCTCAGTCCTCAGCCTGAGTACTGCCTCAGTCCGCAGCCTGATTACTGCCTCAGTCCGCAGCCTGAGTACAGCCTCAGTCCTCAGCCTGAGTACTGCCTCAGTCCTCAGCCTGAGTACAGCCTCAGTCCTCAGCCTGAGTACTGCCTCAGTCCTCAGCCTGAGAGTTGCCACTGCCTCAGTCCTCAGCCTGAGTACAGCCTCAGTCCTCAGCCTGCGGCCAGCAAAACGTGAACGTGCTCCGATCCGAGATTAATGTGCGCACTTTCCCCCGCAGGGTGTGTTTTTGTGATCGCCGCCGCGCTCACGGTGTTCTTCACCGACCAGAGCGTGGGCAAGTACGCCGACCCCATCATGTCCATCGTGTCGGCGGTGATGCTCCTCATCCTCAGCTACCCCTACAGTGAGTATACGCGGTCCGGTACGTGCCGTGTGCGCGAGGCGAGGTACTGAAACATGCCGCTCTTGTTGCAGTGAAGGAAGCAGGGCTGATCCTGCTGCAGACCATCCCGGAGCATATCAACATCGACGAGCTGCGCAGCGACTTCGAAAAGGCGTTCCCGGACATCGTCAACATCCACGACCTGCACGTGTGGCGGCTCAACCAGAGCAAGGTGTTCTGCACGGCGCACGTCCGCTTCCGCAACGCCCGCGACTACCTGCGCGTCAACCAGGACGTGACGGCCTTCTTCGTCAAGTACGGCGTGACGCAGGTGACGGTGCAGCCCGAGTTCGTGACGGACGGCAGCGACGACGGTCACGGTGACAAGGGCGGCAAGGGCAAGGCCGTGGGGGCGCTGTGCCTCATGTGCTGTCCGGGGGAGTCGTGCCTCCGCGCCCACTGCTGCGCGCCCAACCCCCAGCACTACCTGCGCATCGCCTCGGACCTGTCCCTACCCGGCAACGGCCACGGCCACAGCCACGGCTCCTCCAAGTGCGCCGGCCACACACACGCCCCCGTCGCCCGGTCTCCTGCCGGCCCCACCGGGCCAGCGCCACCGGCATCAGCGGCGCCAGACAGCACCCCTTCATCCCCCGAAGCTCTCGGAGGCCGACAGGTACACGTCATGGTGGAGATGAACAAGGCCCCCAGTAAAGAGGACCTCGTCGCACCCGCCGAGTCCTCCGAGCTGGCTGCGGCAGCTGACGGCAAGGAACCCGAGGAAGAGACTTCGCTGTCCACGCCGGTCGTCGGGGATGGTTCACTGCCGCCGAAGGAAGTGGTGGAAGAAACGCCAGCGGACTCCTCTGCAAAACACCTGCCTGCTCAAACCGAAGCGACAGATGATGTAAAATCGAAACAAGACTGAGAAACTTGAAATGTGTGTTGATGTGTGTACGGTAATATAAAGTGAGTGTGTGGGTGGATGAATGAGAGAGACAGCGATTTTGTTTTTGATGTGTGTATCCGAAATGTGCAAGCTGGAATTCGTCTGCAAATTTCAACTTTTAGCAAATAATTCTAATATTATTTCCCAGATAATTTGGATTTAGTGATCTTTATTGTATTTTAAGATTGACTTAGTATTCTTTAGATGATACCATTGTGTAAAATACACCAACGTGCCTCTACTCATGACAGCTATTAGAAGCAATGGGTGTTTTTTTTTCAGGTTCAAACAACCACCTAAACTAGCAAAATAATTTATGACAATGAGACTGATGATACTTGGGTTGTGTTCATAGAACAGATCAATTTTAAAAGCTCATAAAGGCTTTATATTTATGTTAGATAGAATTTATAACTAATTTGCCACATAGCAATGTGCAGAAATTTATATTTTTATGAATTTTATGTTACATACAATTTTTTTTTTTTTTTTGCCTAAGGGTCATTTTACTGTTAACCAGATAGCATTTAACATGCTCAAACGAACTTGACAAACTGACATTCCTTGTTACCACTTGAAGCGTGTCACGTTTTGAACCATTTTTGTAGTTGTTGTTAAGCTTGTTCAGTGAGATGTGTTTACATGCAAAGTATTTATCCTTCTCCAGTTAAGACTGGCATTCTAGTTTGTGGCTGTTCATCCATTTTACAATTTAGTCATTCTTGAAGTCAATGCTAGTCAGTCCTTAGGTGTATTGTAGTACAAGAAATATCACACCTAATTAACCGGTGTGACGACATGTGCGTGCCTGCGTGTTTATTCAAATAAGTAAACACATGTGAAGCAGTATTTCGAAATAAAAACATGTCTTTTTTTTAAATTTCATTATTTTAGTGGGGGTTTCCTTGAATAAGGGTGACTCGACCAGATATTCTAAGCTGGCTGCTTAGAACTTTTGCGCTGCCTCGCGAGGAGTAGCGCCAATAACATGACCAATACGCCACGCCGCCAGAGACTCTGGCCTCCCATCCCATCGCGCTGCACCGCACACCACACCGCACCACACCGCACCACACCGCCCCGCCGCGCCGCCCCGCCGCGCCGCCCCGCCGCGCCGCCCCGCCGCGCCGCCCCGCCACTCCGGTGCCATTGCTCGTCATTTCTGTTTCACCTTCTCTTCTCCTCCTTGTCTTTCTCCGCTTTCCATATGAGGGCCGAGCCATACCGCAGTAACCCATTTCTTTCCTGACCGTTCCTCTTCATCATCATCATTGCCTCTTCCTTGGCCTTGACCGCCATGCGGCCGTTCCATGTGTTGTCTCTACGTACGCCCTTTCCCCTTCTTCTCTCTCTCTCTCTCTCTCTCTCTCTCTCTCTCTCTCTCTCTCTCTCTCTCTCACACACACACACACACATTACCTGCTCCTCCGAATGGCAATAATGCTCCGGAATGCCCGGCTGGCCCGGCTCTGCTCCGTGCTCTGCTCTCTGCCTGGCTCCGCCCTGCTCATTGTCAGGCATGTTAGTCGCGCCCGGCCCGGCCCGGCCCGGCCCGGCCCGGCTCACCCCGCCGCCCCGCACTGCGTCCCGTCCCTCACTGCGTCCCGTGCTGCGCCCCACATACCCCGACACCCCGACCCCGCGCCACAACAACAAACGCATGTTTGCATGGCCGTTTCCCTTTTCGCGCGCACGGCCACGGCCGCGGGACAACTGAGTGTGATTCAGCACAGGCGCTGCACCCCAAGCGCCAAGGCTCAAAAAAAATTGAATCAATGTTCTTCCTAAAAAAATTAAATAATCAGGGAAAAGTCAGAAAAAAAATTAAACAAAAAGGGAGAGCGAAGTCAGCAAACTAAAGAGGACGAATTCAGTGAAAATTTGAAACTTTAGGGAAGAGTCAGAGAAACTTCAGATAAAAATATTAATTTTAAACGCGATTTTGGGACCTCTCGGAAGTTCAAATAGGACAAACATAAAAATCTCGCTCTCTTGAAGAAAGGAAAATAACACTATCCCAACCCACCCCTTACTGTTAACTTAACAGATTGCAGTTTTGAAGGTACGGAAAGTAAGGGATCGACTCGTACCCTGCTGGCTGCCGGTTTGGTTTCCCGGGACCGGATATACAGGTACAGGATTCCTGCTGTCGAATAGGGATAGGGCTCACCTTCTCCTGTTGGGCTCCTGTTGGACTTTTATCTCGGAATGAATGGAACATGTCAGAGTGCACTCTCACTCTCTTCCGGGTGCGGCGTTTCGGGGGCATCGTCGTCCCGATTTCCCGAACACCTCTCCCGACTGCCAGGCCGTCTCTGTTTGCTTTCTTCTTCGCCAAACGCTGGTGGAACTGCTCATGTCGATCGGGCTGGCCTATGGTCCCCGGCCGGCCATGAGAAGCAGGACAAGGATGTGCCGCCTCCACAGGGACGGGTGCTGGCGGGTGCCGGGTCCTGGCCGGGCCCAGCCCCGGGGGCCTGACCCTGGGAATGGGCGGCGCCTGGCAGCAAGCATGGCAGTGCGTGGCGACTCCCAGGGCACAGTGTGAGAGGACATTTCTAATTAGCGTGGCAGCCAGATAAAACACACACCCATAGCTGTTTCCTGGCCGGGGCCGGGGCCCGGGCCAACCGCCGGCCGGAGTGCTCTGGAATCGAGTGTGCCTCGGCTCACCTATGAAACTCGGCCGGCCCTCTAGAGCAAGGCGGGGCGGGCAATGCTTTTACTGCGTCCGTGCGCATCATCACCGAATAAGCATTGCCGGCCGGGCCGGGCCGGGCAGGCCTGCGCCCGGGCCCACCGGGGCCGGATGTGTTCGCCGGGGGTCCGTCTGGCCGCCGCAACGCTTCCGGGCAGAGGTGCTGGCTCTGGAGCACGGGGCCACACGGGGCCGCAATGCGGCCATCCCCTGGGTCTGATCGCTGTGCGCCGTGAATGTGTGTGAGTGTGCGTGAGCGCGCACGCGTGCCATTGCGTGTGCGAGCGTGATGGGGAGAAATTTTTTGAAGGTAAGGCCTTGGCCAGTCGGTCATGTCATGCCAGTGGGTTGGCACCACTACGGGGCCTGCTAGGGTGGCAACACTAGCCAGGTCATATGACTGTGCCCTTGGCAAGGCAGTCCAGTCTTGGGTGGGAGTGTTAGGGTATGCTTGCCTGTACCATGCCTGAATAAACTGTGACTCCAACATCACTGCTGGTCATTTCCATCAACGGCACTTGGCGACGAGGAGCCTGGAATAGGGGAAGTATAGAGGAAGAGGGACAAGAAAGTCTGGTGGACCGGACGACTTCATCATCCCAGGAAAGCGACAGAGGAAACAGACCGACCTGTGTGTGGCAGGAAATTAATAGCATCCCCGCTGGGTTTTCTTCTTATTCCTATCGGTTAATGTAAAATGTAACTTCTCTTGCTAAAACCACTCTTGTCATGTTTAAATTATTGTTCTCTGTTATAAGTTACTGTTCAATATCCAAATACCTGTTATAGTAATCATTTACTGTCTGTAAATAATTTTGTTTTTCATTTACTCTCAAAATTTTAGTATTGTCATACTTCAGTTTTGATGCCAAGCCATTACGTTTGTCAAAGTATAGCTTTTATCACCTCTACCACCGGCACTACAGGTCAGTCAGCATAGTTGGCAACTTTGCACACACAAGAAGACCTGGGCTGTGTTTTGCGGTGTTTTGATCGCCGGGCTCAGTAACATTTCCTGGCTAGACGCGACCAGCACCAGCCGTCTTCCGTTGCGCTCGAGGATGCGGTGGGCTGCCGGGCGCCTGCCAGTGCCGGGGTAGGCCAGCCCGCACGGCACGCGTGCACAGAGCAGTCGTGATTGCCTACCCAGCAGGCGCTACGAGTGCGCAGACTCCGGGGGTGTCCGGTCGTCACCGGTGTGTTTCCCTGCTGGGACCGCGGCCGGAGGGGTGGCGGCCTGGGGCAGTGCGGCCGCACCCGGCGGGCGTGGGTGGGTGTGAGAACGGCTCTGAGTGTCGCAAGCTGCCGCCGCATGTCGTTCGCAGTGGAACGACCGCAACGCGGTATGAACTAGGTGTTGTGAAGCCGGGCGCCAGCGCAATAGAAGCCTTCAGCCGTCCTCCCCCCGCTATAGGACATGGGTAGGATAACAGTGAATCCTTATGGCCGTTCGTGTGCCGTGTTGCGGCATCGGGAATGGTGCTCTCGCATTTATCGCTCGGCTGTAAATGAACCTTCAAACAAAGCGCTTTCGGCAAGAAGCTGATGGTCCGCTCCTAGCATCACCGCAATAGCAGCACCGCGGCCGAGGACTCAACACGTGTCATATGCACCAAGTGTCATCTTCGCTCTGCGGTCTTGACACTGGTAAAGCAAATTTCACAATGGCCTTGACTTCTGGCGCCTTCTCAGCCTGAGACTTGTCAGGTTCGCATCCATGTGGACCTCCCCCCCCCCCCACACACACACACGCACTGAAAATCCAACTGTGGTCTGCACCGCAGTGTGGTCGCACCACTAACACATAAGTGCGGTGTGCACCGCAGCTAAGCGAGGTGTACACACCACACTTGAGGGGCCACTGCAGTAAAGTGTGGTGCGCACACCGCGTTTTGGTCTTCACCGCGGTAAAATGCGTTGGGCACAATGCAGAACAGCGTGGTCCTAATCAGATACCGCAGCTGCAGCTGCGGTGTATCGGGGTAACTGCAGTTCGATTGCACACCGCAGCTAAACGTGTTGGCTAGACCGCAGTTAAAAGGAGAGTGCGAATGCAGTGTTCGCATAGTTGCCACCTGCGCTATTCGCTAATCGACGATTTTGATGACCACCATTACGGAAGCAGACACCATCTCAGCTAGCTGATCACACGGGCCGCGGGCCGCGGACACTACTCAGAACCGAGGGGTCCACAACTCGAGACAATCAGTGTACACATTTCCAGACAATCAAACACAATCATCGATTAAAAAACTGCATAAACATGAGGCTTCAGCTGCATTTTAAGGCTGAGAGCAGCCGTAAACCGCCATTACTAGACTAAAATGTTAAATGTTCTGCAAATTAGTTGCAACAATCGACACAATCAACACAATCAGTGTACACTTTTCGGCAGAGTTGTGGACCCCTCGACTCAGAACGCAGCCATTGCTAGTGTCGTGGGGAACGCTGCATGGCTACATGGCTGCCAACGAGCCGAGAACTTTGGGAAACTGTCACAGTGCGAGAAACAAAAAACTGTCAAGCTGGTAATGTCCACTGGCACTGGCGTGCACAATGCCACGGCTCCACCAAGTTCTCGCCACGCGTGCCCGCTCTTGCCTAAGGGGCGCGACGGCCTCCCTGGTCCTAACCTACTACCTGCTCGCTCCGCACCTCAGGACTCTGCTTCATTGTCTCCATTGGGTAAACCCGAACTCTAACTCCAGGCACTGCGGCAGGGACCATACTAAGACTCTGTTTCATCCACTGGACCATTTTATAATAAAAGCATTGTCTTAGAATTAACCTTGTGTTCACTAATTATTCCATACACGCAAACCTTCAGTCAACAAGAGATGATTCGAACTCGATAATACAACAGGTGGGGTAACGCTCACAACGATGTGAAGTAATTTTTAAAAATTTAGGTCACAGTGAGCAATATTACACATATACGGATCGAACCGGATCTCGCCATGTCTCCCGGCTACCTGTTTTCTGTTCCGGTAGGCAGGGCATCGGTTCATATACCGGACCCCGGAAGCGCATTTTTCTTTGGCATTGCACGGTTTGCCTGTCTGCGTTCGCCTGCATGCCGATCTGGGCGCCGCGCATGTGGAGGGCACGTGAACATTTGGGCTCGCCGTCGCTGTACCACTTTTACTCCTCATTGGCCGCCGGGGAAGCCGGGCCAGTAGCGTTCGGCGTTGTTTACGACACCCCCGTGGCTCACGTGGCCCCGGCTCGGCTCGGCTCGGCTCGGCTCGACTCATCTCGGCTCAGCTCGGGTACCCCAAGCCCCCCCGGTACCCCGGCCGACTCCAGCCGAGGCTCCAGCCGAGTCTCCAGCCGAGCTCCGAGCATCCTTCCCTAGGGCCTAACACACTACGGAGTGCGCCGGCCGCACGGTCAGACGGCGGGGCCGGCGGTGGCGGCGGCGGCGGGGCGTGCGGGGCGGGGCGCGGTGTGGCTTGGCGTGGCAGGGCCGGGAGACGGCCGAGCGCGCGCCCAGTGCTGGCCCGTCCCCGTCAACGAACGGACGCCTCTTCTTGACCGCCGCGCACCCCGTCGACGTGAACCTCGCGCGCGCACCGCACCGCACCGCAGCGCCGCCCGGCCCGGCCCGGCCCAGCTCCCCGACAGACTTGATGGCGGCGCTGCCACTGCCGCTGCCCCTGGCGCTGACCGCCCCGGCGTAGCCCGTAGCCGCGCAGCCCGCCCTGGATGGGCGCCTCCGCGGACCTCCCCGAGGACGCCGGGTTCGGTACCCGGGACCGCGCCGTGAGCACGGCGGCCGCCTCTCTGCTCCCGGGGTTCGACCTGTAGCTCACAGTCCCCGGGGAGCTGCACCGCGACAAGTGTGTGGAGTTTAGCGACACAATCGGAGCCCCGCCTGGTGACTCGAGGGCCAGCCGGCACGAGCCGGCGCCTGCCGCCTGCCTCCTACCAGCACCGGCACCGGCACCGGGCCTCCCGTGTCCCCGTCGGAAGAGTCCCCGTCTGTCTGGACCAGCTGGCCAGTGGCCGCCTGTGGCTGCCGGTGGTGGAGTCGGCTGTGCCCTGCCCGCCCTGCTGCCGCTGTGCCCGCTCTGTGGCTGCCGGTGGTGGAGTCGGCTGTGCCCTGCCCGCCCTGCTGCCGCTGTGCCCGCTCTGTGGCTGCCGGTGGTGGAGTCGGCTGTGCCCTGCCCGCCCTGCTGCCGCTGTGCCCGCTCTGTGGCTGCCGGTGGTGGAGTCGGCTGTGCCCTGCCCGCCCTGCTGCCGCTGTGCCCGCTCTGTGGCTGCCGGTGGTGGAGTCGGCTGTGCCCTGCCCGCCCTGCTGCCGCTGTGCCCGCTCTGCGCTCTGCGCTCCGCGCTCTGCCGCCAGTGACCGGCATTCCTGCTTCCTGCAGCCAGTTGCCGCCACGCCCGGCCGGACCGGACCGCCCGGATGAGTCACCACTGATGTCCCAGCGTAAGCATTTTCACATCGGTTTCTAAAAGCGGCACGGGAACCGAATATGTTTGCGCAACGGTCAAAACTACGGGCGGGGACGCGCCTGCGAGCGCCCGGGTAGGCCAGCCCGCACGGCACACGTGCAGTCGGGCTGCCTACCCACCAGGCGCCGTGTCCGCCGAGCCTGTTCTTTCGGCATGGTCCCATCGCTAACCTTACGCGGCCCAGTCCGCGCTCGCGGTAGGTGTGATTTGTGGCTTAGAAAGTGGAGTGCACTGTTTCCTTCTCGTACGACATACCCGGGCACCGGCCCGTCCTGCCCGCGGGCCCCGCGGCCGCGCAGTGCGTGAGTGGGAGAGAGAGGGGGAGAGAGTTCTGGCCCTGACCGCGACCTTTCGTGGACGGGCCGCCAGACCCTCACCTTGACACTGGGCGGGCGCGCAACCTGCAACGCGACTTTCTGCCTCTGGCGTTCAGCGTCCTTTGGCTGCCTTCTTTTTCGATGGAAGAAAGTGTCCGATGACACCATACACGCCTGTCGGGGTGCATGTCTCTGTTTCGATAGCATTGCGTCCTCTGAAAAAGGAGCAATAATCAGAAGCAAATTAGGATCGTCCCCTTAGTTTCCATCGGATCCTTCGCGCACAGAGCGTTGAGCGACAGGCTGTCTTGTCGGTGCTCCTTAGCATTTCAAGCGGCGAATCGATATTCCACTGCAGCCGCAAGGACCCGAAGGCACACTTATTCACTTTTGCTCATGAACATCCCCGAAAAAAAGAAGAAAAAACCCACCCTACCCGTTTTAATTCGGATGCCCCAGACACCACAGACCTTTCTGGAGCGGTGCGCTTTTTATTTCACTACACGAAGTCTAGTAAAGTTGCTACAACTTGGTCAGGTGTTTCAAGTACTCAAAAGGAACTTCCGACAGGTACTACGTAAACGACGGGGATCAAGTTGTGGCAACTCGACCAGCTTTCTTGAGGAGGCTCCTAGCATCATTACCAGTCGCTACACAAGTCTAGTGAAGTTGCCACAACTTGGTCTGGTGTTTCAAGTACTAGGAACTCCCGACAGATACCACGTAAACGACGAGGATCAAGTTGTGGCAACTCGACCAGATTTCTTGAGGAGGCTCCTAGCATCATTACCAGTCGCTAAACAAAGTTTAGAGAAGTTGCCACAACTTGGTCGGGTGTTTCAAGTACTTAAAAGGTACTCCCGACGAAGCTCGTGAAGAGCATCGGCTTGGTCCATGACTGAGGTGACTGTAGGAATAGGATTGACACGCTGGGCCGGCTATGCCTCGCACTGCCTTGCACTCGGCTTGGCGCCACTGACGTGCACCTCGTACTGCTTCAGCTGCTGCAGTACCTCGCTGACGAGGCAGGGGAGAGGTGGTGGATGCTGCCTCTGGCGGTTGCTGCTGTGCCGGCGGCGCGCGCCCGACCTCTCCGACTGTAAGAGGAGGGAAATGTCAAAATGTGGGCCAGAATGCGGGGTAGTCACGTCACCCTTTCCGTACAGTGCGCTACAGCGTGCTACAGCGTGCTACAGCCTGCTACAGCCCCCTCCCTTCTGCAGTCGGGAGGTTAAATTAATTAATGCCCTCCCCAGGCGCGCGTCCTGAGTGTCAGAGAGAGAGAGAGAGAGAGAGAGAGAGAGAGAGAGAGAGAGAGAGAGAGAGAGAGAGAGAGAGATAACGCCTCTCAGAGTGCAGAGAGTGCAGTCACCGGTGAGTCGTCGGTGTGTGTGTGTGTGTGTGTGTGTGTGTGTGTGTGTGTGTGTACACACGGTGCCCAGTGGTCGCCCGCCGACACGGACGAACCCGTTCGGAATAACGTTAATCACAAGGCACACACACACACGCACACACAGGGTTTCGGCCTGCGGCGCGGCGGTGGCGCTCGCGTCTCGTTCCAGCCCCCTCCAGCCCTCTCCGCCTCCTTCCAGCTCCGTCCAGCTCCTTCCACCCCCCTCTCCCCTTCCCGGCACCGTCCACCGCCACCGACAGGCAGCAGCGGCGCGGCCCGGCGGCCCGGCGGAGGACAGGATTCACCGCGGCTTTGTTTGGGTCGCATCGGCAGCGCCAGGTCGGGAGCGGCACGGAATCCGTTCCCGGCACGGCGCGACACCCAGCTGACCGGACCGGACCGGAGCTCTCGTCCAGACACACTACCTCACAATACCGTTTCCAGATCGGATGCGTCGTGGGTGACGGTGACGTCACGGCCGCCGAGTGGACTGGGGTATTCCGGAACGGGAGTTGACTGGAAATCACAAAAGCGGATACTGAGCCGTGCGGTGTGAAAAGTTACGCAGCCTCGAGCCGAGGTCAAAAATTCGGAGGCTTAGCTCGCGCTGCTGATGCTATGTTCCGACCGTTTGGTAGGGCCCCGCAGCGCAAGCGATCTTCTGGCGGCCGAACTTTGGCGTCGGCTCGTGGCTGACGGTGCCGCGTAACTTTTCATACCGTAACGATCCGGGACCGCTCATGTGAATCTTGTCTTCTTCTTCTTTCCGGTCAATTTTTCCTCCGGAAAAGGACCATTTTTGAGAGAGCGAGAGAGAGAAAGAGGGAAAGGGGGATGGCTGCGGCCGCGTTTCCTTTTGCTGAAAAGAGTTTACATAATGAGAGGATTCGAGTGGCGCTGGTACCCGCTGGTACCGCTTTGTGAGCAGGAGTGCTGCCAGTGGAGCACCTCCACCGGGGCTGCAGGGCTTTATATTCATTGTCAATCGTCAATTTTGGTCCATTTTTCAAGGATGTACACTCCTCGTGGTGCCATGAACGTACCCCGCGGCGGGGGTACTGGCGCCCTCGGGCCGGCTTTAAAGCCTTTCCTGAGGCTGCTGAGGCGTGCTGAGGCCTGCTGAGAGGCCTGCTGAGGGCCTCGCAGCTCATCTCGCCTCGAATTCCTGTCCCGTGGCGGAGCGTGGCCACCGCATGGCGGCACGCAGCTCGCCACGCGGCTCGCCACGCCGCACCACGGCCAGGGCACATATATAGGTCATCGACACGGGCATGGCCCGACCCGACGCCGCCGCGCCGCGCCACGCCACCCCGGCCCACTCCGGCAGGACAGGCACAGGCCAACCCGTTCGGCGCTGTCGTCTCTTTTCTCAAAAAATTATGACCAGGTTTACGCTTTTATCGCCTGTTCGCGCACACGTCGCGCGGCGCGCGCGGGCGGGTCTGGCGTGCGAGTACAGCACTCCACATGCGGGCCTAGTCTACAGGAGTACTTGGCAGCTGGGGGGTCTCCATTCTCGTAGCCTCAAGGTTCTGTCGTCGTGGGAATCCTTGCTGGGAAGCCAGTGTCATGGAACACACTCCGCTCCGCTCCGGATGATGGTGACCCGACCACAGCCAGCCACGGGTGGTACGGGGGTCGGGACTCCGGGTCTCCGGCCCTCCGGGCCTCCGGGCCGGGCTGCGTACTGACCTCGGTTAGTCTCGGTTCCGTTGCCGCGGTTCGGCGGTGGCTAGGAGGCTAGTTGCGTGGCAATGCCCTGCCCTGACCAGCCAGGACTCTCGCGGCCGGCCCGGCCCCGCCTGTGCTCTGTGGTGACTGAACGTGATCGGCAGAATGTCAAACATCAATAATTAAATAGAGTACTCCGGAGAAGCCCGAAACGGAAGTAAGAAGTCGTAACGGAGAAGAAGAACGCGATTTCTCATACTTTGTCCAGCGTTCTTCTTCTTCGTTGCGAATTCTTATTTCCGTTTCGGGCTTCTCCGGAGTACTCTATTGTGACCAGGGGCACGAAAGGTGTAATAACCTCAATTTAATGGAAATGCTGTTAAGCGATTACCTCTAGGCAGTAGTCTGTGCCCCTTGTCACCATGGGGGAGTCGTGTGGTCCGTTATCGAAGGACATGTGCTGGTTTGTTATCGTGTCCCGACTGCTTCTGTTGTTCCAGGATGATGGAGAGCGAGGTGTCCTGGGTGCCGGTACTACTGCCGGCTCTGCTGCTGCTGCTATGCCAGCTGTCCTGCGCGGCTCGACCCTCGCCCTCCACCATCGTGGTCGCCGGCCCCGTGCCGCCCGCGGCCGCCCGGGACGTCGTCAGCGACGCCGCCAGCGACGCCAGCCCCCTGACGACGACGACCCCAGCGAGCTCGGCGAGCTCGGGTCCGCCGGCCAATGGGAGCCACGCGCCAACGCCCCAGCATACGCCCGCTCACACGCCGCCAACGGTCCTGGAGGACGCGTCGCTGTCCGTGGTGGGTCCTTGATGGTGATCACAGACCGTCGGGGTCTCAGTTTCTTCTTCGCAACGCCAGGCGTGCGGTTGGGTCCAAATAGGGTATTTCGGAGAAGGTCAATCAAATGATCGTGACATATCATCAGCGATAGCTAAGCCTCCAAATTTTTGACGTTGGCTCGTGGCTGACGCCGTTGGCGGAGATGCTCTCTGCACGGTAACCCTCATAATACCCGCGTTTCTTTTCCGCTGATGTTCTTCTTGACTTCTTCTCCATTTCCGGTTTGAACCCTCTCCGAAATACCCTATCGAAACAAAGCGTTGACAGCCGATGCGCCGGTGCCTTCCGGCCCGGCCCACGGTTCTCATTTCCTCCCCGAGGAAAACGTGTTTCACGCTGCGCCGCGCTGCGCCGTCAGGACGCCTGGCATGGCGCCGGGAGTGCAGCCCTGGGCCCGGGGTCCGGGGCCCGGCCCGGGGCCCGGCGGCCGGACGCACTCGCCGTGTATTCGCCTGCAGCGGCCGCAGCCGCAGCGGGCTCCCGGTAAGAGCGGCAAAATTTATCACCTGGCCAGATAAACAGGTCGCGAAGCGAACGTGACGAACAAAAAGCATCTCCCTTGCCCCATTTCAGTCCAGCTGCCGATGCTCTGCCTCTGCAGCGGCCCCGACCGCCAGTCCCGGCCCGGCCTGGTACGTCTGAGCCTCAGCGTGGCGAGAGTCCCCGGTTGGAGGTCAGGGCAGGGCCGGGCGCGGCAGGGCTGGCCTGGGCTGGCCTGGGCTGGCTGTGCTGGACAGGGTGAGGCAGACAGAAGCCCTGCCCTGTCACGGACCTGGATGGCTTTTCGCTGCTGCCGCGAGTTCGTCTCTCACGAAAGCACACTGTTGAAACGTTACAAAGAAAAGAGGGGGCGTTGGCACTACACCGGGTTCAAGTAACCGAGCGGTGTTGCTGTTGCAGCCCAAGCTGGTGCGGAAGTACGGCTACCCGCTGGAGACGCACGTGGTGATGACGGACGACGGCTACGTCCTCACGCTGCACCGCATGCCGCACGGCCGCACGGACTCGGTAAGCAGACCGCCGGCACACCCGGCACCGCGTTAGGCCGCGCTGCACACCTCTTCATGTGTGTTCTCCCCCCTTGACGGCAGGACAGCGATGACATCAACAGCAACAGGGTACGCTCGCTGAGGAAGTCCCTGCGGACGGCGA
Organism: Odontothrips loti; assembly: GCA_038380765.1. Lineage (NCBI taxonomy): Eukaryota > Metazoa > Arthropoda > Insecta > Thysanoptera > Thripidae > Odontothrips > Odontothrips loti. Next base: position 12,631,004 of record CM076245.1, read on the forward strand.
GGAAGAGGACCGCCTTCACCAGCACCGGCATCAAACGCAAGCGAGGTTAGATGCCACCACACTACTACGTGGGGTGCTGGCGGCCGCAACCACTCAAGCTCCCGTATGCTTCCTTCTTCCTCGCAGGGATCGGGAGGCAGAACAGGCGTGCCGTGCTCCTCCTGCCGGGCATGTTCTGCTCGTCGGCAGTCTGGATCATCATGGGGCCCAAGAAGGGACTCGGTAACTAGATGAGAAGCAACGCTGCCGTCGAGGCGAGGGTGGCTGGGGGCCGGGGCCGGCGGTTTTGTGCTCACCGCGTTGTGTTGTTGCAGCGTACATTCTGGCGGACGCCGGGTACGACGTGTGGATCGCGAACCCGAGGGGCAACAGGTACTCCATGGGCCACGTCGAGATCCCTTCGTCGGACGATAAGTACTGGCAGTTCAGGTAACCGGCTTTTGTGCACATTGGTTTCTCCTGACTGTCCCACCGGAACGGCAGGGTCGCCCCTCCCGACGCCAGCCGAGCTAACACTCCCCCGTTCTGCAGCTGGCACGAGATGGGCGAGTTCGACGTGCCGGCCATCCTGGACTACGTGACGGCCATCACGGACCAGGAGCGCGTGCCCGTCGTGGGCCACTCGATGGGCAACACCATGATGATGGTGATGGGCTCGCTGAGGCCCGAGTACAATCGGCTGGTGGCCGTGCATGTGGCCCTGGCGCCCACCGTGTACCTGCAGCACGCCCAGAGCCCCATCCTGAAGGGGCTGGCCGCCCTGGCGCCCACCGTCAGCGTGAGTACCCTCCATGGAGTCCACGACGCGCCGCGGCCCCGGCACGGGAGGTCCGCGCCGCGCACTGCGTTCAAGCACCGGCTCTGTTCCAGACGCTGTCAGCCATGCTGGGCGTGCACGGGCTGCGGCCGACGCTGCCCCTCAACGAGGCCCTCAAGCAGCTGTGCCGCGAGGAGGCCGTGGTCACGCAGCGCATCTGCAAGAACGCCGCCTTCATGCTGCTGGGCTTCGACCCCGAGCAGCTGAACGCGGTGAGTAACGGTCGGGTCGGGTCGGGCCGGGCCGGGGCAGGCAGCCAGGGCCGATGCCGATGCCGGCGTGGGACACACCGTGGGCCTAAACGCGACTTGACTTCCTCACGGCGGGCGCGGGCTAGCCCCACTGGACACACCCCGCGCTGCCGCCGCCGCCGCCGCTGTCTCCGGGGGTATCGACGGCACACCTGTTGGCCCTGCCGCGCTACCCTTCTTTCTCTGGGAGTATATCCGAGACGACACATGAAAACTGTCACCACAAACTTCTTTTGCAAACCTTATTCTGGAATTTCCTTCTGATCTTAAAATTTTTGTCACCCCTTCTTTTGATCTACTCTGGAGCATTGAATGGAAACTCTGCCGTGTCGGCACTGTCTAATGTAGTCCTCTCCGCAGACCACGTTGCCGGTGGTCATGGGCCACGTGCCCTCGGGGGGCTCAACGCGCACCCTGCTGCACTACACGCAGAGCTTCACGTCGGGCGACTTCAGGCAGTACGACCTGGGCGTGAAGCGCAACCTGTTGCGATACGGCCAGCCCACCCCGCCTGCCTACAACCTCAGCAAGGTGGACTTCCCCGTCGCCATCGCCGTCGGCGAGAACGACTGGCTCGACTCGATGGAGGTGAGCAATCTACCACTATAGCCCTCTTGGACTGAAGGCATTTCAACACCGGGAGGAGCGCGTGGTTGCCTTTATGAGAAATTAAGCGAGCAATCTACCGGATCCAGCACAAGGCGGCCGCCTGACACTGCTCGCCTGCTTCAACAGTGCTTGGTTTATCACGATATCAGTTTAAACGACACTGCATTACTCTCTTTTTTTTCAGGACGTCCAGAGGATAGTCAAAGTATTACCAAATATCGTGGATTTTTATCGCGTGCCATGGCCCAAATTTAACCATATGGATCACCTGTTTGCCATTGACGTGAAAGAGTTGGAATACAATCACGTGATGGAAGTCCTGGAGAGGTTTTCATAGCCGGCAGCTCCCCTGTTCTCAATGAACCGACAACTGTGACTTTGCTGCTGTCGGAAACTCGCGTGTGCCCGAGCGTACCCAACTCCTCCCACAAATGGCGATACTCTGGCATTTTAATTTTGTACCATTAAATCACAATCGTCTATTTGACCTACAAATGTGAATCAGTATGTAAATATTGTAAAACCATTTTCGATAAAACAAATTTATAAACTTTTTTGTCTTCGCTTTTTTTGTTAGGTAAATCAATGTCTCTCGAACAACACAGGAGCGTCCGCTGAGAGGTGTGTGTCTATGTGTATAAGAGACAGGGAGAGAGAGAATTTGAATATGAATTTGAATTTATTTATTTAAGTCTCAAGAGAGAGAGAGAGAGAGAGAGAGAGAGAGAGAGAGAGAGAGAGAGAGAGAGAGAGAGAGAGAGAGGGTACCTACAGTACAACATTCCGCTTCAACCCTTACAACGGTTCACCATACTTCCTGTTCTACACACACACACACACACACACACAACTAACCTGTACGTGCTTCTACTGGTCTAGTGAGTATCAGCCCCAACTCCTTTCTCCCCTTGTATCTCTCTCTCTCTCTCTCTCTCTCTCTCTCTCTCTCTCTCTCTCTCTCTCTCTCTCTCTCTCTCTCTCTCTCTCTCTCTCTCTCTCTCTCTCTCTCTCCCACCTTCCCCAAACCCTACCTGGCCCACGCCAGCCTGCATTATTTACCCGCGTTTTTCATTGGAGCGCCGTGCATTATGCACGTGCGTGGCGGAGGTGAGGCGAGGCGAGGGCAGTGCCAGGCTGTGCGGCCCGGCCCCGCATTGTGGCCAACACCCAAGCAGTGCTGCCAACAGCAGGAGTGGCGGGCCTGCGCCGCTATCCGGATGGTAGGCATGGTAGGTGTTGTGTGTTGCCGCACCGAACGCACTCTGCCGCCATCATGCTGCGCCGGATCCGACAAACTGGAAATCAAATAGACGAGGTGTGTGTGTGTGTGCGTGCGTGTGTGTGTGTGTGTGTGTGTGTGTGTGTGTGTGTGTGTGTGTGTGTGTGTGTGTGTGTGTGTGTGGGTGTGTGTAGTGAGGGAGATGAGGTGAGCCGTGTAGAAGCGAACCTGGCGTAGCGCACTTGAGTGTTGGTAAGCCTGTGCCGAGCCGCGGGAACGGCCCAGAGCATCCGCGATGGTGCAGCGATGTCCTCCACGCGGTGAACTCACGTGGAGGCTACATGCGTGGTTCGGGGGCGGGCTGGCCGCGGTTTCCTTCTCCCGAGCCGGTCGTTGTCCTTTGTCCCTGCCTCTGCCGGGGCACCGCGGGTGTGCAACTGCCGCGGGCTCGGAGCGGGTTGGCGTGGCGGCAGGGGCGGCACGGGGGGGCGGGCCGCTGTCGGGTCGGGCTCTCAGAAGATTGCAGGGAGCCATGTCTCGCCTTCCTGTGTCGGACGCACGGCGCTTTGAAGCGTGACAACGGGGTGGAGCCGGTGGAGCCGGTGGAGCACGGCCTGGCAAGAGGCTTGGTACGGCGCGCTGCGCATAGCAGGGCCAAAGGGGAGATGTACCACGACAACCGTGCGCCGTGCGTAGCTCTACTGTTTGGTGCGGCGAATGCAGAAATGTTCTTCCACGCCCGGGGATAGCAATATATGAGTCCCAGACGGAGGTGCAAAGAGAGCAAAGATTAGTGCATTTCTCGTCAAATCATTCCATACACTCGTAGGCCATTACCCAACAATATTCCAGAATCCTTTCCACTCTTCCTGGAATTACTTCAACGCATTCAATGACCACACACGTGCAGCTCAGCGTGAACTGGGGAGAAAGAGAACGGAGGCATCTAAAATATTAACGATCGATTTTTCTAAAAAAATTTCAAGTTAATCCTACGGACGCAAACTCCCAAACTAAACCTGCGTTGAAAACACAGCCAAAATTGGAGGTCGGAATCCGCTCGCTGTCAGAGGCGGAGGGAAGGCGAGCCGGGAGTAGGCCTCCATAATTCGCAGCTAATGGGGATGGGATCCGGCCCACCACCACCACCACCACCACCACCACCACCACCACCACCACCACCACCACCACCACCACCACCACCACCACCACCACCACCGCCGCCGCCACTGTCCGAGGGGCAGCGCTGCCCGCCATCCCTTCCCGGCGGGCCCGACGGATTTTTCCGTGCATGGGATGGGCTTTGCTGGGTCTATTCGGGGGAGGTGGAGGTCGGGCGGTGCAAATGGTCTTGAAAAGGTGGAGAAACGGGCGTGAGGTGTGTGAGGCCGGGGGCAGGTGGGGGCGGCGGGGGCGGCTTGGGCACGGAAGGGCAAAGAGTAACAGGCAGAGAGGATGAGGCACCCGATGGCAGAATAGCGCTGTGGGGGTGGTAGTGAGGCGGGAGTCGAAGGTGGCATGGCACAGCTACGCCATAATACATAGGGATGAGCATTAGCGTGATGAGAACAACACAGAGCAGAGAGGGAGAGAGAGAGAGAGAGAGAGAGAGAGAGAGAGAGAGAGAGAGAGAGAGAGAGAGAGAGAGAGAGAGAGAGAGAGAGAGAGCGCTGAGAGACGAGGGGGTTGGGGGAGAGTGGGATGAGTGGAAATAGAGATGGGAGGGCGTGATGGTGAGGGGAGACGGATACTATGCGGGCGTGGGCCGGGTCAGGGCGGAAGGGGAAGGGGCATGGTCTCAGGTCACTTCCTCTAAAGGGGGACGGCTCTCTTTTTTCTCCTTTTCTGCGTCTCTCTCTCTCTCTCTCTCTCTCTCTCTCTCTCTCTCTCTCGCTCGCTCGCTCGCTCTCCCTGTCCCTCTACTCTTATCTCTCCTACATGATGGGAGGAGTGGTGAAAAGCGTGACTTGATATGTGATGATGTGCAACACAGTGCCTGCGCCCGCTGACCCGGACCAGCAGGGACGCGGTGCCGGAGGAGGAGGAGGAGGCCGAGGCCCTAGCGGAGGCACCACCACCGCCGCCGCAACACTACGTCAACACATTAATCACTTCTGCAACAATAAGCAGCACGATTCGTAGCAGCGGCCGCAGCAGGTCTGCGCCATGCCCACCGTGAGCAGCGGTGAGCAGAGCGCCGTGAGCCCTGAACCTGTCCTGTCGGGGGCGGATGCAGGGCGCAGCAGAGGCCGGCCTGCACCGTGCGGCACCGAGCGCCTGCGACTGCTGGGGTAGGCCAGCCCGCACCACACGCGTGCAGGCAGTGGTCGGGGTTGCCTACCCAGCAGGCGCCATTTGTGCGTGGACTGGCCGGTAGTAATTGTCGAGGATGTACTTTCAAACACGTAGCCCCCTCCCTGTCCGGGCAGCATGACAACTAAGGCCCGATCTGCTACGCTCATCGCTGCAGGCTCGCCACGCCTCGCCACGCGCCGCCGAGGCCCCCGCGTCGAGCTAAACGCATCACGAGAGCGACTCGACCCTGTGCGGGCTGTCATCAATCATGGGGATGCGGACGGTGGGGGGGAGCTCGGCGGCGGGGACCGGCGGCGGGGCGGGGGTAGACAGCGAGCCCCTGCCGACAGCCGGCACTGGCCAAGGTGTCCGGGAAGGCCCCGGCCCGGCCCGCCCCCGGCCCGCCCCCGGCCCCGGCCTGGCCCCGCAGACACGAGGACCGCGCGACACGGGTCCTTTAGTCACCCTCGGTATAGCACCACTCAGGGGTGCAGCACCCACTGCGGGTTCTCTCGGTCTGATTACAAGCAGCAGACATACATTGCAAAATACAACAACAACAAAAAACTGCTATGTTCCATGGGCGCTGTCCATCATGGTCAGGAGGAAAAACGCGCTGGAAACCCTAACCAGCAGGGCGCGGTATCCTCACGCACGCTTCCAGTACCCCCTTCCTTTGTGTTTAGCAAAGAGTTACCCATGTCATCGTTTTCCCTGCCTTCTAATCTTTTGTGCCTCCTACTCGTGTTGGCAGTGTGCACCCCTCCCCCCCCCCCCCCCCCCCCGGTGCAGGTGCGGCCCCACGGCCCCACGCCGCCACGCCAAATGCAGCAAATCAGCAGGCGTGGCAGCGGTGCCTAGGCCCCAGGAGGGCCCTAGGAGGGCCCCCGCAGGGCCCCAGCAGGGCCCCAGCAGTACTGGCCCTGCAGGACGGCAGCGGTCCCCAGCTGCCGCAAAGCTGTCTCTAAACCCCCTACCCGAATACTGACCGTACCGAGATGGGATGGGGGCGCTACTCGTCGTCCACTCATCAGTGCCAGCAGCACGTGACGCCATATGAATCCCCTCCCCCTCCCCCAGCCGCCACCTGTCTCCCAGCTCTGCTCCCCTTCCTCCCCCTCCCCCCTCCCTCTGGTGAGGTGTACACACTATGCCCAAATTAGGGTCAGTATATGTGCGGGGGATAATTAAGGGCGTGGACAAACAATAAGGTAAAATATGGGCCGTGCGCCCTGATGATGTGATACGGCCTTGCGATGTGAGCCGCCGGCTCCACGTCCTCGGCCCGCCCTTCGGCCCTTCCTTCGGCCCTTCCTTCGGCCCTCCCTTCGGCCCGCCCTTCGGCCCTCCCTTCGGCCCTCCCTTCGGCCCCCCTTCGGCCCTCCCTTCGGCCCTCCCTTCGGCCCTCCCTTCGGCCCTCCCTTCGGCCCTCCCTTCGGCCCTCCCTTCGGCCCGCCCTTCGGCCCTCCCTTCGGCCCGCCCTTCTGTATGTCCGGGGAAGACACCGTAGGACAGGATAATTATTCGGAACGCGCCTGGAAAATCATGCCCGTTTCGGACAGAACTGGCCAGTTGGGACAAAAGAAGCTCCCCCCGCAAGCCCATTAGGATAGGGATCTGCAAACGTTCCCCAGGGGGATACCAAGAGTAGCAACGTGTACATGGGGATATCATTTAGCTGGGAAAGATAACGATTAGACGATGCAAGCGTTCAATTCTCACCACCAGTTGAGGCAAACGGACTCTTCAAGGGCGCCGAAGTTTGGAACCTAACTTCCATCCGTGCCGTTCTGCAAGGAACCCCAAGAGGAAAGTTCCAATATCAACTCATGTGACTTTTTTTCTCTCACTTTTAGATTCCTTCCCCCCGACGACGGCGAACGCACGAGGACACACAGCGCCGAGAGACACGTCTGCGGCAATAATATGAAAACGGATGTCGCCCTTCTTCTGCTCTTCTTTTCTTTAATTAAAACTCTCTAGGTGCGGGCCTGGGCTAGTGCGGGGGCGACACAACTTGCAGTGGTAGTACCTCCCCGCTTATTAAAATGGGCCGGGACGTCCCGGGAGACTTGTGCGAGCCATCCTCCGTCGTCAACTTCCACAGCATGCCAGCCATGCCAGCCCGCTCCCAGGACGTGCCTCTTGCCACTCCCCGTCTCAAATAATTTTCCGCCGTCGCACATGCGAATAGTTTGCTGACGCCGTGCTCCGAAGACAAGGACAGGACAGGAGGTGAACACGATCGCGCTCGGAGGACAGAGCGCAGCCGCCCGCAAGCTGCCTGCCCTTTCTCTCGCAGCACTCAGAGACCGTGGCGCGTGGCCAACGCCGAGCGCCCGCGAACCAACGATAGGCAACCCGGCCAGCAGCCCTGCGCTGCTCGGACTCGAGCTGCCTACCTACCAGGCGCCTTGCCTCACCAGTATGCCAGCGACTGCAGAGGGGCAATCCTGACATCAGCCGACATGGTCGCTAGAGGACCCCCTCCGCCCCCCGTTAGGCGACGCAAACTCGCCCTGGTCCCACTCAAGTGGCGGAGACATATTTCCCACAACGGCCCCGCCGCTCTCGCCGTCTTTGTCTTACTCACTCCAGCCGCCCGCCGCCCACCAGCCCCAACCCCTTTTCCCTCTCGTTTCCGGCAAGTTGGTGAATTTTTGACGACCACTCCCTCGATTATAGGCCCCCCCGCCCCCCTCCCCCCCCCCTTCTCCACCGCGGTGAGTGCGCGGCCCGTTGATCCGGTATGCGTTGAGGGACAGGTGTGCCGGGGCTCGGCTCAGGTAATCATCCGCTGACCCCCCCCCCCCCCCGCTCCTGCTCCTCCTCCTCCTCCACTCCCTCCTGAGCGGAACCGAACCCCTAGCGGCCCTCGGCACCCCTATCGCTGACGTCAGGGAGCCCTGACAATGTTCGTATTGATGTATTCATCACTCATCTGCTAGACTGTAATCGGCAGACCCTGACCCCGCAGCATCCCCCGCAGCATCCCCCGCGCCCAGGGCGCCCTGCAGCCCCCACCACAATTCTCCCTGTCCTCCCCTCCCCCTCCCCATCTTCCAGTCTCTCCGTCTCTGTCTCTCTTTGCCATATTTCCGCCACATCTTCTTTGTTGTCGTCGCCTCGCGCAGAGTCCCATCAACCACTTCTGCCTCAGCATCATCCACAAAGCCCACCCCTCGCAGCCTCTGGATCTCGGATGCACCGCGGAGAGTGGGGGAGGTTCTGGTCCGGGAATGACCCGGTTGACCTGATTTCATCCTCTGTTTCGAAGAAACTCTTCCCTCCACTGTACGTCCAAGTTGACATAATTTTGAAAATCATGCAACACCGGCGACTGATATTCATGCGGGGCAAGGTCTGCTTTTTTGGCTGCGCTGCAAAAGCCATATTCGGCGAGACCTCATTGTGCCGGTGGCGTTGTGTTGACGCTGGCCTGGGCCCGGGATGGGCCGGAGCTGGGCCCAGCGTGCCCTCTCACTCGTTATGTATAACGCATGCAAGTGTTACGAGCGGCCGCGGTTATGCAAATCCCACACGGGATTAAAAAGAGATTTTTCCGGTCTTATTTATAATGCTCACCTGTTCTGACCTCCGAGGGCTGCTAAAAAAAGGGGGGGGGGAGAGAGAGAGACAGAATGAGACAGAGAGACAGACAGACAGAGAGACAGAGGGACAGACAGACAGAGAGACAGACAGAGACAAAGAGAAAGAGAGAAAGACAGAGAAACAGACAGACAGGCAGAGTGAATGGGTTTGGGGAGGGGCATTAGCGGTCGCGTTCCTGCCTGGGACTTCTTCAGCGTCCCGGAATGATGCGCATAGGATCGTATACAATCGCGTAGGAAAATCACTCGAAGCACATACCGTCGTGTCTCTTTGTTTGGTTTTCCGTTTGTCTAGCGGCGAATAAAAAGAGATTGAATACAGATAAAAACAGGGGGGGGGGGGCATAATTCGCGGAGCGAGCGTTAGCGAGCCGCGAGGCGGAGCGCTATAAGCGACGAAAGATTTCTTTGTCCGTTCGTCACCACGGTTATGACCAGACACAGTCATCAGTCAAGTCATCATTCTCATAAGTAAGTTCGTACGCTCAAGTGTCCGGTCTTCTGTCCGGTCATCGCCTTTTAGTCCGGTCACTATCTTCGTAACTTTGTCCAGTCATTTGTCCGGTCATACTGTCTATTCATCGTCTATTAGAAGTCATTTTACAAATAAACCTGAGCTGGTGTGCCCCCAATGACCCGTTAGTAAATTCAAATTCTCTGCCTAATACCAAAAAGGCATGTTTAAAAAAATGCTTCGATTATAGGTCAAAGAATCTTTTAGAAAAAATGCCTTTTCGTGCTTTCAAAACAAAATCGAGGAATTAATGGAAAAACGTGAACCTACGGCTCTCGGCCCTGGGTATTCCGCAAGGGCTCTCCAAGGTTTGTGCCATCCGGGAGAGTGCCATCCGGGTGAGTGCCGTGCGGGGCGGGACGGGGCGGGGCGGGGCGGGGCGGGGCGGGGCGGGAGGGCACGGCGGCACTTTACCTCTGCTCTGTGGCGCCCTGCGGCTCGGCTCGGCTCACGTTTGTCGCCTTAATAAGAGCAGGTGGGGCAATATATCAGGCGAGGCCGAGTCCCTGAGGGGGGAGGGGGGGGGGGGGAGGTGCTGCTGAGTCGGTCGAGTGTAGTAAGACGGGCTTATATGGCTGCGGCTAGGAGCGGTGGCGGCGGACCGACGTCCTCCTCGTGGAGCTGCGGCTGCCGCCGCGGGTGCGGGTGCGGGTGCTGGTGTTGCCGGTGGGTTCGCCGCGGCCTCCACCGAGCCCTGCTTAGCGGAGGGACGGGCTCCCCCGGCACCAACGGGGCCACCCCGTCCGGTCCCGTCCCGCCCGTTTGCGTGCGCCGCTGCAGAGCGCCGAGGCGGCGAGGTTATATGACGACGATAACGTGATGATAACGAGCCGAACAGGGCGCAGCAACAGCGCTACCAACGGCGGCGCTGCCAAAGGCGGCCAGCGGCTGACGGACACACCACTGGACTCCCTTTGAGAGCGCCAATCACACACGTCCTGGCGTGCCGCTTCAGCCCCTGGAACCCCATCGCCACTCACACGGCTGCCAGCGGCTGCTCCGTGCGCGGCCATGCCGTTCCACCGTGCATTCCCGACGCTTTGCATGCCTTCCACGGCCTTCACTGCTGCAAACGGAAAATCTGAAGAAAATTCTGAGTGAAAAGGTTGTGCACCGGTTGGGGGACACGCCTCGGGAGGCGTTGGAGCAGCATTAACATATTTCCCTAGAAACGCGTTTGGGGGAAAGGGGAATGTTTTCGTGATGCCGAATTCCGGCACGGCAGAGTCCAAGTCGCAGCGCACATGTATCGCGCGCATCCATCCACCGGCAGCCGGGGCAGGGCAGGTGTGTCGTGCCGGTGGCCTACTTACCGCGTCCCAGTCTCCTACCACCAGGCCCTCTCCCTGCTCCTGTACGGCACCAGCTGAGGACATGCCAGGCACGCCGAGGACTCATCAGTAAATCGGAACGGTAGGGGTGGTGGGGTGGTGGTGGTGGTGGTAGGGGTGGTGGCGGAGCGACAGCGCCATGGGTGTTTCGATGCGCTGCTCGTTATAGGGCGTATTTCGAGTGGTGAGCGGGGTAGAGAGGGGCGGGGGGCAGGCAGCGGGGTCGACACAGAAGTGAGATGGAGAGCAGAGGAAACAAAGATGGGACAAAGGGGGAACCAGGGAGGGGGGGGGGGGGAAGGAAGAAAGCGGATTGAGTGGCAACTGCATGCAGACGAATCGGAGTCGGGCTGAGGCCCCCCGAGGCCAGCGAGCCCCTGTCACCGTCACCTCTCCTCCTCTCCCCGCTCCCCTGTCACATGCCTGCACCTGCAGCCCCTACCTTTCGCCCCCTCCTACCAGCCCCCCTCTGATGCACCCCTCGCTTTTCCTTCCTTTCCGTCCGGAAGTCTGTATTTTGCTGTTTTCTCCGCCGCGTTCGCCGCCTCCCTCTTCCTCCCCCCCCCCCCTATTTGCTGCAGTAATCGCCCCTTCTCGCTCCGGTTTGGGACGAGCTACGGACGTTGTAAACGTGAGCCAATTTTTTCTACCCCCATTTTGGGGGTGTTGTTTCCCCCCCTCTCTCTCTCTCTCTCTCTCTCTCTCTCTCTCTCTCTCTCTCTCTCTCTCTCTCTCTCTCTCTCTCTCTCTCTCTCTCTCTCTCTCTCTCTCTCCCTCTGCGCTCTGATACATATTCAATGATGCACTTTCGCGGTGCATTAATGGCGGTAAAGGCGTGACCTTGCATTCGCCTTCGCACCTCGATGTGCCTCGCTGCAATTTAACGCCGACTTCCTTCCTGGTCCCTTCCCTGCTCCCGCGAAAAGTGTTATCGTCTTCCTCGCCTCGGACCTTGTTGGAGCCCTAGTGGAGCCCTGGTGGAGCCCTGGTGGAGCCCTGGTGGAGCTCTAGTGGAGCCCTGGTGGAGCCCTGGTGGAGCCCTGGTGGAGCCCTGGTGGAGCCCTGGTGGAGCCCTGGTGGAGCCCTGGTGGAGCCCAGCCGCACCGGGCCGCAGCCGCCCAGCTCCGTGTGGCCTTGGGATTAGCGCTCCTCCGGCGGCCTCTGGTTTCCCTGCGCCTTGTGGCCACCCTAGCCACCTGTCCCGTCCTGGGCCCGGCCCGCAGGCCCGCAGCTGCTCCTCGAGGGCTCACTTAGGCTTGGCCTTGGCCTTGGCCCGTCCCGGCCTCGGCGCAGGCCCCCGACGCGCGGCCGCACCTGCATTCAGCAGCCGGCCGAGATCGCGTTGCCCGTGAAGAGCACTCGCCGCCGAACAGGCGAGATTGTGTAGTAGGGGTCGAGAGGTGGGTGCTGGGAACTGGCCAGGCTGGCCGTGGCGCGCGGTAGCAAATTAGAAAGCAGAGGGGATTGTTTGTGTGCGGAAGCGGTAGGCGGCAGGTGGTGGGAGGGGGGGAGGGGAGGTCAGGGCCCGGGGCGGGGCGCACCTACCGCCATATGCCCGAGCCCTTCCGCTCAATAACACTTCGGAGCGCGGAATCGGAGGTGTTCTTAAGAGAGTCGCGACGATCCCCGCAAAGGTTGTGGGGAAACAACGCCGAAAACCTGTGCGCGGATCGCTTTGAGGCCCGTTCTGCTGCAGCTCGGTTTGTCACACGTCGACGTCGTTCCGGAGTCACCGTGGCGGCGGTGCGGCCGTCCTGACGCCGTGCTTGATGTTGGCGGGGGCCAGGCGGATGCTCTGGACCCGCCTATCTCTTCTGTCTCATTTCCCGGGCTGCCGCAGCGCAGCGCACTGGCCGTGGCACCGGCTACGTGCGGCCTGCGGGGCCTGCGGCATACAGCGGGCCGGGCCTATGCCGCGGCCTCGGCTCGGAATGACGAAGGAAACGACATGACACTGCCCCCCCCCCCCCCTCCCCCCACCGTGCTTACCGTGCTCGCAAATCACGATTTGTGGTGGCTGCAGTCTCCCCGTACACCAATTACCCACGAGAAAAGGACCTTTTTATTTTTCATGGTCGTCGTGGGTGGTGGGGGCGGACCAGGCAGGGGATGCCTCAGGTGCGCTAGCGGCGGCCAGCGTTGTTGCTGCTGCCCCCTCACGTGCCCAGGGCGGCGCAGGGCCTGGCCGCTCGCAGTGGGGCCGCCGGACTGCCGTGGTCCGCCGTGGCCGCCGTGGTCGTCCCGGGGGCGACATCGGGGGCCGTGATACGCTGGGACGGCCGGGACCGCTCTACGCGCACTGCAGCCAGCGGCAGCCCCTGTTCCCCGCCCCCGCCGCCCCCGCCGCCCCCGCCGCCCCCGCCGCCCCCGCCGCGCTGCCCGCTGACTGCCTCCAGCTGGCTACGGCGGGCACGCCCAGGCCCGCAAGACCTAGACCTGGGCGCCGACGGGCGTTTCGACGGCGGTGGCGTGAGGGTAAACAAGACAGGCATGGAGAACGCTCTAGCGTTCTACGACAGACTCGTTCTTTGAGTTTTGAGGGGAAATAAGTTTGTTGAGTTAAAATGATGTGTGAGGCGGGGCGGGGGGGGGGGGGGGGGGTTACTAACGTGGAGCACACAGGTATGAAAATTTTAAGTTCAACACAAATGTAGCGCCACTTTAATTTATTAATTATTAATTAATTTAATTATTAGAAAATTTCTTCTCCGGCCCACAGAGAACATTCAACAGCAGGACAATGAGCGGTGTGTCCAGAACACAGACTACTCCATACGGAGAACGCATTACTGATGAGGGGCGGCAACATCGCTTCCGAAGCATACCGGGACCAAACAGCTGCTGACCAGACCCCGAGCGCAGACGGAGCACACCGCGCGCAATTTAGCGCTGTCAGAGAGACAGCGGCTGGCCAGGGCCAGGCCCGGAGGGCGGACAGAGCGCTCCGCGCGAGCTAGTTCTGCTCTGTGGGACGACTGTGGCTATAGTACCGGGAGCGCGCTCCCTGTCTCCATCGCAGCTCCGTAGCCGCGGCTAGAGGACAAGACTCGAAAAATCCATTTCCTTAAATGCACAGTATTCATGAAATTGCTTTGATTTTCCCACAAACTCTGTTATCATTTGTCGAGAGGTTCATGTTATCAAGCTCAAACTGAATTTGGAGCCCCGCGAATGAGAGATAACCCGATCGCTCGGTCGCTTCGCGAAGCGGACTTCCCACTGTATGCCTCCCGCACTACGTACATTGCAAGTGGCTTAGTAGCTATGCGTGGCTAGGCGGACCAGTCGGCGACCAACAAGTTCATGGTTCGCTGCTTGCGGATTTTCTCTCTTTAAAATAAAAAAAAAATTAAAGTTCGGGCTTCAGAAAGCCTGCACGCCTCGGGCGACCACACTTCTTTACGAGGCCGTGCCCGGAATGCTCCGGATTCGTGGACGCGGCGTACAGACGGATTGTGCGGGTGGACGCGGTGTCAACAGAGGCCCGGCCCCCGGCCCCCGGCCCGGCCAGCGAGGTCACTTTCTCCCTCCCCCGCTGCGGCCTCGGACTCGGGCGGCATGGGCGTGAAGGAGCTCCTGGGGGTGAGGGCGCAGCCAACAGCTTCCGGCGGAGGAGGGCCTAAAAAAGGAAGCGGCCGGACCGGACAGGACAAAGGGGCGCGGTGACGACATTGTGCGTCCCGCCCAGCACGCCAACACACACACACACACACACACACACACACACACACACACACTGCGGCGCTTGGCTCGGCTCGGCTCGGCAAGTGTTTCAAATTTGGCCCCCCGAGTTTGGTGCTGCTTCTTGGTCGGAGGGCGAGGGATGGGAAGGCGGCGCTGGGGGCGTCAGGGTGCCGTATGCCGTGGCCGCGGGCAGGCCGCCGTCAGCACGCCCATGCAGTAAGCCTGTACGGCCCAGCCCGGCAGCTCCGATGGACGGGACGGCAGGCGCTGTGACGGGGCGCGCCGGCCACGGAGTGAGGTCTCTTGTAGGAGATAAAAAGCGTCGCGTGGACAGCCCCGGCAGCGGCACGGCCCGGCCGGCACGGCCGGGCAGGGGGAGTGCGAAGCCGTGTTGCGTGGACAGTTGACTGCACTGTAAGAAGCGCCCCAGACCCCTCCCCACCCCCGCCCCGCCCCGCCCCGCCCGCCACTCCACCCCGACGGCCTGACCACTCCGCGCTCCGGCACGCGACACGTCGCACTTGTCGCGAACGCTTCACGATGACGATGGCCTTGTTGGTGTTGGGGCAGGCACGGGCACGGCGCCGGCTTGGCGCCTGGTGCGTAGGCAACCCCGACCCCTGCATGCACGCGTGCCGCGCGGGCTGGCCTACCCTGACAGGCGCTCGTCGCTCGTCATCGCTGGCCGTAGCGTGGAAAATGTTTACGAGAATCACTGAAAGTTGATACCGTAATAATAGAGACCGGTGGAAGAAGTGCTCCCTTTTACGGGCCTTGACCCTGACTCCCTGACCCCTCCAGCTCGCTCTCCTCTATTGTCCAGATGGAGGCGAAGGCCGCGTATGTTTTCAGATAATACTCGCTCCATCCTGCGCGCGTACAGCATCACAATTAATTACAAAAAAGGAAACTTTCACATAATGGAAAAAAAGTAGAGGAATGGCCCCGCCTTCTCATTGGTGGCAAGAAAAATCGGCTACTTTCCACGAACTGGAGATGGCGTTCTCATGTATGCTTAAACCGGAGCGAAACGGACGATAAATAGAGATTCTTCGCGGAGTTTCTTAAGCAAAGTCCGATGCTCGTTCGAAGCAAAAATAGACTCGATTCAGTCTTTTCCCTGCTGGATCAAACGAAATCATTCCGAGCATGGCTTGATTCGAGCACATTATGATTGACGGATAATTTGCGGTCCGCGGATGAAGATCGTACACTCGACGAAGCATACTAGCATATGCGAGCTTTATACACTTTTGTGGTGGGGACCGGGCTGCTGAGTGCCGGCGCTGCCATCACCAGTAGTGCCCTTTGCTGAGCGGGGCGAGATGGATGGGCCCCGAGGTGCCACGACCAAGGTCTTCATCGTTACCACACCTTGCGTGTCCCTTGCATCCCCTCCCACGCTGCCCTTAGCTGCCGCCTCCCTCCACGCAGTACCACTCCCGCCTATAGTGGTGGCACGACTGGAATCGATGTGGAATGTGCTTACCCAACCGGCTGCAACTTTGAGAGCCAATTTTCAGTTGTTAACGGGGTGGGATTCTCATTACATCGTGGACACAGAGCGCGTTTAAAGGATTTCCCTCCCCCCACGAAAAAAAAGTGTCGGGCTCTGCATAGTTTACTTTGTCAAGTACAACATTCTCGTCATGAAGTGTTGCAATTACGATGGGCACAAAATAAAATTCTCCCCGGCAACACAGGTGCAGAGTGTTGTCGGCAGTTGGGTGTGGTCACGTGAAGGGCTGTGCTGCTTTTGTCCGAGGACTACCCCGGAAACGGACTGGCGTTTTATTCAGTGGCGAACCCTCACCCTCGGGCAGGCCCAGCTGATCCAAAGAGGGATGCGGAAGTGTCAGTCCGTGTCGCCCCCCGAGTCCACGCCACGATTGTCAAGAGAGGCCCGGCTGTTTTTTTGTCAGGGCACGTCAATAGAAACCATAATGATAATCATTCTCGAGAACCTCTTGCTAATTTTTCCCCCCCGCGCGGATAAAGAAAAATACATAAGGAAAAAAAAAATAGAAAAAGTTTTGCCGTGCCACGAATAAAATGGGCCGACTGCTCGTGAAACCGCCGGCGTCACCCGCTCGCGCCCTTGACTGACTTTATGCATGGGCACATAGCGAGGCGTCCTCCCCGTCCTCACAAAAATGAATAATAATTAACGAAGTTTTCTCTTTTTTTTTTTCTCTTCCCCCTGCGGCGTCGTCGAGCCGAAGAGGCGTAGGCAGGCGAGACCGACCTATGCCTCGGGTAAGCTCAGCAGAGCAAGCTCGGGTCAAGCCGAAGGAAGCCCGTCTCCACCTCGGTACGGTGCGGGTCAGGTCAGGGCCGAGGGCCGGGGCCGGGGGTGGCCGGGGGTGGCCGGGGGTGGCCGGGGGGCGGGGTAGTGCCGACAGCGAACACGGCCGGCCGTGGTCAGCTCTGCGCCGGCCGAGCCGGGGTCTTGGCCGGGGAAGCACCCTGTTTTCGCTAATAGGTGAAAACAAGACCCAAAGAAGATGGAGAGCCCTGTTTGCTCGCGCTCTCCGCGGGGGCGGGGCTGGTGGCCCCCGTGTTCGGCCGGCAGGCAGGCCGACAGGCTGACACAACACTACATTCCCTCCTTGCTCTCGTACTACTCCCCCTCCCCCGCGGTGCAGCAGCGGGCGCAGCGATGGAGACAGAACACTCGGCACCGTGTCTGATTACCGCTGATTCACTGCCAAGTCACCCGATATCCGAAGGCCCCGGCCGACCCTTTCCCGCGATCCGTCTTTGTCCTCGAGACGATAGGAAAGAGAAGAGTGGAGATTTTCTTTCCGAGTACCCGAGACGTGCGCGACCAGTTTCGAGTGGTTTCGAGGCGTATAGTTGCCGTTTGCCCCAGTGCCACGCGCCGCCACGCGCCGCCACGCGCCGCCACGCGCCTCATCGCGCTCGCGACTCCAGCTCTTCTAAAGAGGCACTTGCACTCCTCCCTGGCGTCGGCATGTTTTCGGATTTGCATCTCAAAGGGAACTTTCCCGCCCGATCTGCCCTGGTAAAAATCCCTTCTCCCCCTCCTCCTCCTTCTCCCCCTCCCCCTCCCCGCGCTCGGCCTGATATGCCCCCCAGCCGCCGAGCCGCCCCGTCAGCCGCCATATAGGTCGTCAGAGGGTTACCTCGGGCTGCTCGGGGCGAAAATGAAATAAGATACGGCGGTCTCGGTCCTCGGAGGACGTTGTCATGCACGCGCCGTGCTGAGCACAGCGCTAGTGACCTGGAGGAGGTGAGGCACAGTTACCGTTCTTTCGCGTTCCGAGACACACAATGAGACGCCGGAGCGCGACGATCCGCCCAACACGAACAAAAGAGGGCGTCTCCCCAAAACTCTGCCGGCGAGGGTTGGTGATGAGTCCCGGACAAGGGGGGGAGGGGGGGGGAGAGAACACGCCGCAAACTTCCAAACATCATCTCATTCAGCAACAACGCCGCTAAACGGTTGGCTCGCTTTGAGCGTTCACTGCCTTCTATTATTCATGCCGTACACAGCCCCTGTGTGGCGGCCCCCTGCCCTCGCCCTCGGCGCTGCGGCGGTAGAAGGCGGTGACATGGTACACCCTCGCCTCCGGCACTTCGGCCTTGGGCAGGGCAGCCCGATGTAAGGACCACCTAGGGTCGTCCGGTTCGGACCAGGATCGGCGGGGGTCGTGGGTGATATGGCCGCTGTGGCTGAGGTCAACTCCGTGTTTGAGTTTGGCCGTGGCGGTCGCCACTTCCGTGGACCCTGCCCAGCCCGGCCCAGCCCGGCTCCGGCGGCGGTCTGTGGTTCCTCCGGGAGTCCTCCGCTCCGGGAGCCCACCGATGCCCCCCGGGGCCCCGCCCGTCCTAATAACCTATCCCAATCCGACTCCCGCCGCCCCCCGGCTGCCGAAGTTGGTCAGCGGGTCCTGGGGTCCGGGGGCCCGGGGTGTCTGACGGAACGGGTTTAGAGCGAGCGGCAATGCATGGTAAATCTGGTAAATCCTCGTTCACAGAATCCAAATCGACCTGGGAGTGTTACACAGCTGCCGCCAATGTGCCGCGGGTACTACGTCGCAGACACTAACTCCGTTTCAACAGAAACCAGGAGTTGTACCTCGATCTAGATGGAAGACAATCTGAGAGGCCCCTGAACACCGATGCTGCGACAACGCCGGCGGCCCCAGCGACCTGTCCTGTACGGCCTGGCAGCGCCGCCCGGTCCTCGTACTCTATCTGGCTGCCTCTGGCTGCCCCTGGCTGCCTCTGGCTGCCTCTGGCTGCCTCTGGCTGCCTCTGGCTGCCTCTGGCTGCCTCTGGCTGCCTCTGGCCCCCGGGGATCACCGCCTGGCCCCGGTACGGCCCGGGGGTCGCTACGTCGCCGTCGTCGCTTAGCTCTGGTCCGGCGGGTTCAGTGGGTCACGGCAAAAGTGTTGTTGAGCGCAGCGCGGGTAAATGTGCCGTCTGGGAGTCCCGGCCCGGTGGCCGGTGGCCGGTGCGGTGCGGTGCGGGGTGCTGAGGGCAACGGGTATCCGGGCACTGGGCAGGGCACACCGGCGCACCCCCCCCCCCCCCCCCCTACACCACCCTGCCGACACTGCAGCCCTCGCCGTGCACTCTAATCGCCCGTGCGCCCCATGGGCTGCAGCGAATGTGTGCCCGGCCTCGGCCCCTCGGCCTCAGACACGGCTCGGCACCGGCCCCGACCCCCACCATGTATGACCTGCGCCTGCTCGGTGCCCGTCGGCCTCCGCCGGTCCCGCGGCACTTGTGGGCGTGGCCGGCGGGACGGCAGGGTCCCAGCACAGCTAGCACAGCCGGCCCTGACACCACAGCCGCAATGCGGCCACCCCCGAAAGAGCGAACACTTGTCCAAATTTGCACACGGATTGCAGGATTCCACTGGACTACACCCCCCGACAGTTTTGGCTCGAGTTTCGATTTAATTTTTTTTTAATTCATCAGCATCACATTTTCAGCCAGCTCACAGCTAAGGATTCGATTCCCGCTTCAGATGGGTCTTTTATTTTTCTGGGTCACATTAGGCCGCAGCGATTACTTGAGCGATCCTCTCCTTGACACCGATGGCCACCAGCAGGAGAAGGAGCGGCTCGCAGCGCAATGCCGGCGGGGACCCAGAGAAACAGCCGGGGCAGCCGGGACAGCGAAGACCCAGACCGAGGCGTAGGGCGCAGCGCCACAATCACATGCTGCTGGCGCCGGCGGATTAGCTGCGAAATTAATATTTGCCGAGTCGCATTGCTCGCATATTCTCTCGCGGACTTTGTACAAAGTTTGGTGCTTTCCTCTGCGTGTGTTTGTGTGTGTGTGTGTGTGTGTGTGTGTGTGTGTGTATGTGTGTGTGTGTGAGCGCACGTGTAGTAAGTGCTTGGGTGCAGGAAGTGTGTGCGCTCAGCGCTTATCTTTTCTTCCTTTTCTTCCTCCAACCCGCTCGGCTCCCCCTCTCTCCTCCTCTTCCTCCACCTCCTCCTCCTCCTCCCCGTTTTGATGAGTGCGAAAAAGTATGGGCGAGTCGTGAAGTCGAGGTGAGATGGAGAGAGTGTGGCGATCTCACTCCCGCCATTATGCAAATGTCAGACCCAGCGGCACATAAGTTCCACGGCCCGATTTGTTGGGTCGGAAGCGCGCTGCCTCTGTTCCCCAGGGACGGGACGGGGGCGGCGCAGCAGGGGGTGGGGGTGCTGAACCTGAACCCGCAGCAGGGCGGTGTGTGTGTGTGTGTGTGTGTGTGTGTGTGTGTGTGTGTGTGTGTGTGAGGGGAGGGCAGTTAAGATTGGAGCACACACAACATTTTCTTTTGCGAAACGACAGTTTGGTCTCGATTGGACACACACTCCTGCCAGTGCAGGCTAGGCTAGTGACATGACTTTCGGATCCCAGCTCTCGCTGATGTATTTTTCAGATAAAAATATTCTCTTTTCAAATTTTCCTGATCCCTTCTCTTTTTGGTAAAATGTTTCCATCGACTAGTTCTCTCTAAAAAGAAACATCCAATGGAATGTAGTCAAGGGAAAACAAAAATCTGAAAGTTTAGGCCCCTATCTATTCCACGAAATGCGCACCACGGGGGAAATGGTGGGGGCGAACCCAATAAACCACTGACACACAATTATCAAAATGGGGTTGTAGTGCTGTGTGTGTTACACGAAGTGAGCGGGATTTGTGCCGCCCCCCCCCCCTCCCCGGTCCGCAGGCTCCCGCACACCCCGCAGGCCTGCCAGGACCAGAAGTGGGATAGGGCCTCCGACCCCTTCACCCTCCCCCTCCCTCCCCGCTAGTTTGCTAACTAATAACTGAATAATCGAAGGGAGCAGAGAGGAGACGTAGTGTCATGGTCCGGATTTGGGAGGGAGTGGGGAGGTGTTTTGGCGGCGGACGCCTGCTGGTGGGCTGGGCTGGGCTGGGCTGGGGGCGCAGCGGGCCGGCGGTGAGCGCCCCGGGACAGGGACAGCCAGGGGCTGCGCTGCGGTAGGCTGGGCTGGGCTGGGCTGGGCTCCCTGTCGGAGACTGAGCTTCGCCGGCGGGCGCTGCCAGGATCGGCAGGGTGGAGCCGCGCGGAGCCACGCGGAGCCCGATGCGATGGCTTCATGGGTAACTGGGCCAGAGCCACTGCTGTAGCTGGCCGCCCCCCGCCCGGCCCTGGCGGCCCTGGCGGCCCTGGCTGTTGTGGCTGTGGCGTGGCCGCTGCATCGAGGACTGCGAGCGAAGAACGAACCCCCCCGGAGCCGCTTCTCGTTTCGTGTCGGAGGCGGAGGGTCTGTGGCGCTCGGTCTGCCGTGGCCGCCGCCCGCCGCGGTCTGTCCGCTCGCGCCGCTCCGAAGCAGTCAAAGCGGGGGCGGGGCTGTCGTTGCAGCAACGTGCTGGAACTAATTAACTACTGTCCGCAGCTGCACGGATCTTTCCCCTCTGATTTCCGGGCGGCGAGCGCCACTTTCGGGCGGCTCCTGCTCCTCCGCGGGGCACCGCAGGGCACCGCAGGGCACCGCAGGGCACCCGCCGGAAGCCCGAGACCTCAGACAAGTAATTACAGCACCGTACTGCTGCATGCGGCAGTTGTAGGAGCCCAGGTGTAGGGGTGGTCTCTCTGACATGAGCTCACACGCATTATGCGCGGCTGTTGCAGAGTTTGAGTCCCCGCCTGTGCCAGGCCCATTCCTCCTGCATAACGGCAGCCCGGCCAGCTGGGCCAGCTCCGCTTCCTGTTGCCGTTGTCAGTTGGCAAGCCCAGCCGGGGCCGGGGCCGGGGCCTGGGCCCGGGGCTGCGGGTACACGCCGCCTGCGAATTGAAAACGCATTTACGGCGCTGCTGCCGAGGTCGGCTCGGCCTCGGCTCGCCTGCTGCTGCTACCGCTGCAATGAATGGGGGGAGGACTGTAATGTCTGTACCACCCCGTGTACGCCGTTTACCTGTTGTGTCGGGGCGGACGGGTGGCGGCTGGCCGGCCGCCAGGGTGAGGTAGAGGCGTGGCCGGGGGCCGCGGCCCCGTGTCACGTCGTTGGCCGCAACGGGCCCCGCCGGCCCCGGCCGCCCCGCCACGACCGCACCCGCGACGGCTGGGGACCACCGGGGACACAGCCAGGGCGCAGCCAGCGCAGCCAGCGCAGCCAGCAGGCCACCCGGTCTGCCCTCGGCTGCCCTGACCAGACGGGGGACGAGCCGGTGGCCGCCCGCCTGACACCACCCGCCAGCCCTGTCCGGCTGACTGTTGGTTGCTACACCGTCCCGCTTCCGAGACTCACCCCGCGGCGCCACTGCCAGGCTGCTGCTGCTGCTTCACTGAGAATCGAAAGAAGCAAGGCACCCCGTCATGACACTAGCCGAAAAATTGTGGGCGAGGTCGATGATGACCGTGTTTCTGAAATCCGTGTCGCTCGTCTTTACTGTGACCTCACCGGTGCTGCAATATCGGTATGCCAGTCGGACGACCCCCGAGGACAAACCCGCACTCCGGTCCGGCATGGCTGCCCATAGCACCATGATGGCCTCGGAGGGAACAGCCGGAGCTGGGCCGGAGCCGTGCCGGAGCCGTTCGGCGCTGCGCTGCTGCTGCTGCCGCTGCCGCTGCTGCTGCCGCTGCCGCCGCTGCCGCCGCGGCACGAGGCTCACGATAATGCGCGGCGCCACCACACGCCCTTTGCAAATGAACGACCTCACAATAACAATCTGACCCAAATAGAGCGCCGTTGTGCTGCCTGCTGCCTGCTGTACTGTGCGGCAACGGTCATCAGGCCAGCCGCCGTGTTCGGGGCCGGCGGCGCGCCCCGGGTCGGCAATACCTTGCCGCGATGGACCCCCCGCCCCGCCGGCCCTTCCCACCCCCTCGCCCGCTCCGGTCCTGGAGCCCTTTCATCTGAAAACCCTCATCAGCGGCCCCTGCCAAGGGCCACGCCTGGCCATGCGGACGTCCATAAATTCCGTAACCGCCGCGATCTCTATCGCGCGGTATTCCGGCCAGCACGGCCGCGTATCAACGCGCGCTGCCGGAGTCCTCACTCTGTAGCTTTCGGCCTGACCCGAGGACTCCCTGTGAAGTTCTAAACGTGTCATAAAGTGTCATGAGGCACTACAAAGAACATAAGTTTTGTAAGGCACTTTAAGTTTGATGGTCGCAAAAATTTAAAAAAAAAAAAAAAAAAAAAAAAAAAACAGCGTACTGCCGATCTCCGTCGCAGCTCCGCAGCCGCATTGGTCAGCGGACCCGTCGGCGAACGGGAGGTACGGGGCTCAACTCCTTGCCGGAGCTAGAATTTTTCCGAAAGTCTTCCCACCGAGGACGGTGGATAAAATAAGTATACCATATTTAAAAAAAAATTTAAATTTTTTTTTTTAAAAAAGAGGTACTAAACGGGTCACCCACCCCTCTCGGACTGACCAGCGCGTCGTCCACCAGGGACCTCTCTCGAACGTGGCGTTTTTTGCTCTGTGTGGACCCTACCTACTCACTGAGTACGCCATCCCTTTTTGCAGGGGTACAGTACCGGCCCTCCTACTGGTCCCCGCTGTGCGCATGGAGCCTTCAGCCTTGCCAGCAGCGCTCCTCTCCTCAGTCATCCTCATCCCGCCATTCTCCGGCCGCAAACGCCCAGCACACACACACACACACACACACACACACACACACACACACACACGCGCACCCCCCCCCCCCCCACACACACACACACACACACACACACACACAACCCTCCGCCGCCGCTGGCCTCCTCAAATTGATGTGCATTTTAATGCGCGGCGCGCAGAAATTTTTGCATTTGCTACAAAAGAGTGCCTGATGACGAGGGGAAAACACTTTTTTTTTTCGTTCTCCCCCGTGGGCCGCTCCTCCTCCGCCCCGCTCCCCTGAAGGTGCCGCCGCCCCTCCGCGTCCTCGACGTCCTCGACGTCCTCGACGCGTCGTTGTCGGCGCTGACCTACAAAAGGGGACCCACGTGGTAGAGGAGGGAGGAGAAAGGGACCGCGTGCAGTGACAAGGGACGCGTGGCCGGACACGGCCGGGTTTGTCAAAATTTGAGGTGAGAGAAGAAAAAGAGAAGTGTGAGAGGTCCCGCGGAAGAGGGGTGAAACAGAATGCCGGGCCGCAGACGGGGGTGTTTACGCCCGCATTATGGAAATCTCCTTATCACAGACATCGTAAATGAGGGAAGTACGCCGGATTTGCCGCGTGTTTTTGCAGCGCGGCGTGCGAAATTTTGACTAAGGGCCAGAATCGGAAAGAAGCTGTGTTTGGAGACGACTTAAGGGACGGTGGGATTGGTGAAGGTTGTTGGGGGCGGGCCAACGTGATCCGGAGGCTAGCGCAGCGCGCAGCTCGGCCAGCGGGGCCGAGCGGTGCGGCGAGGCAGCCTCCGAGAGCGAGAGCGCCGTGGGGCGTAGGCAACCCAACCGGCGCGCCTGCCGGCCCCAGCGCCGGCCCGCGCCGGCCGAGCACGGCGCTGTGGCTGAGGCCGCCGTGGCCGCGGTGGTGCTCCGGGAACTCCGACCACTTCCAGCACTGCGCGGGTATGTGTAGGCATCGTTCGTATTAAACTGCAAGGTTCACTTCAGAGCCTTCAATGAACAACAACAACAAAAAACGGCAAAAATGGGTGGGTCCTACCTCGTCCCAGACTTCCGTCCGGAACCGTTCCTGCTTAACTTCGGTGTTCGGATGGGAACCGGTGTACCAGGAGTTGACCGCCGCTAAGACACAGGCACGACGCAGCCACCTTGGTAGGCAGGCTTCCGCAACGGCCAACATCGCCCCTTCCGCTGACTAGATTTCAGGAGTCAACCCCCTTCGACCAGCCAGTTGGTCTGTGGCCGTGAGGCCACTCCCTCGCGGATTGAGAGGGAGGTAGGATGCCCAGATCGTACACGGCCGAAGCCGATTGTACTCTACTCTTCTACGCCATGTATCCAAGTAGGTGTTGCCCGAATACTCCAGATTCCGAGGCCTTACGCTTGAAAAATGTAGAAGGCCGAACCCTAGGCCTCTACATTTAACTTCTGCCGAGTCTTGGCAAGCACCATTCCCCTGCTCGGGCGTCGAACCACTGTTCCTCAGCAGTGTATTCAACCTCCGGGGAATGTCCGCGGCCCAACGTCCGCGGTCACTCAGACAACACACTTCGAACACGTTCTTTTGGTATATTTTACCCACCATCCTCGGTCGGCAGACTTCAGAAAAATTTTTACTCCGGCAAAGAATTGAACCCCGGACCTTGCGGTCACCGGCCAGTCCGCTTGCCGCTTGGCTCACGCGAGGTGCTCTGTCCGCGCGCTGAGCCTGGCCAGCCGCCTTGTCCCATTCGCCATTCACCGCTGTCTCTCGGGCAACGCTGGAATAGCGCGCGGTGTGCTCCGTCTGCGCTCAGGGTCTGGTCAGCCCCTTGGTTCCGGTGCGTTATGATAGCCAGAGTGCCGTTACTACGGTGATGCGTTTTCCGTATGGAGAAGTGTGTGCTTCGGACACACCGTGCATTGTTCTCCCGTTGTATCTTCTCTATTGGCCGGAGAATAAGTGCCATATCAATCAGAGCTGCCCTAAATTTACCTACCCCCCTTATACCTCACACAATATACCAATTTCCCCCCAAAACTCAAAGAACGAACCTGTCCTAGACCGGTAAAGCGTTCTCCATGCCTGTCTTGTTTGTCTACACACGCACATCGCGAAGGTACAGTGGAAAAACGTGCAAGGGAAAATAACGGCGTTATACGTTTTAATACCGGTGGCAGGTTCGTCTCTCGCAGTGAGGCCAGCGCAGGGGCAGCCGGGGGCGGCCGGGACGGGGGCCGGCATGCAGGGCCAGCCAGATGAAGACCGAAGGCTTCCGTCTCCCACCCCATGCATACTATATCGCTTCACATGTCATGACGCCAGGCCCGGGCCCAGCCAGGCCAGGCCCAGCCCTACCTGCGCATGAAAAAGCGGCCCTGCGCAATATCTGCTGCGGTCGTCCCCTCCCCTCGCTCGCGCGCTCTCTCTCTCGTTCTCTCTCTCTCTCTCTCTCTCTCTCTCTCTCTCTCTCTCTCTCTCTCTCTCTCTCTCTCTCTCTCTCTCTCTCTTTCTCATCCACTCTCGCTAGCCCTGCTCTGTGCCCCTCTTTGTCTCTCTCCCCCTTGCCCGGCCGGGGTTGCGGGTGAAAGTGGATCATGCCTCACTCCATCTCCCACCTTGTTTGCACCTTCGGTGATGACGTACCCCCACCCCCCTCCATTTCAATGTCGGCCGGAAAACCCTCGCATGCAATAGGTTTAGGGGTTTAATCCACCTATTTTTTTTTTAATTTTTATTCGCAGAAATCCGTCCGAATAAATGTGAAGCGGGAGGTTGTTTGTGTCAGTTGTCGGCGGCAGCACACCGCACCTCCCCTCAGCGCCCCCCAGCGGATAAAGAAGACCGCGCCACCGCGACATTGCAGGACGAAGCGCACAAATAACGGATAATCTGAAAGCGTCTGGCGGCGCGGCGCGCTGTAAAAGTTCGCTAACCTCTGTATGAATGCGCTCCTCGGCCAGCGGGCCCGGCCCGGGCCCGGCCGCCCTGGCGCGGCGCGGCGCAGCAGCTACCCCCTGCCTCCGGCACGGCTAGTCGCAGTGCCAACCCTTTTCCCTCCCCACCTCCCCCTCCCCCCTCCCCTGCCCATAGCTCCGCCGGGCTCCGTGCCAGCGCTGCCACAGAGAAGGGAGCGCCGGACCGAGCGGGCACAGAGCACAGCATAGCCTGGGCATGCCTCCGTTCTCGGGTCGCGCGGACGAACAAAACCGACTTGTCTGGCTGGCGCACTCTCACCACCGCCGCCACCACCACCACCGCCGCCGCGCCGCCGCCGCGCCGCCGCCGCTAGGAACACGAGGGAGAAAGAAAGACACAGCGGGGGAGAGAAAAAGACGGAGCTAGGAGACCCAACCCCCTCTCTCTCTCTCTCTCTTTCTGGAAATAACCAGGAAGCACTCCATTTATAGAGTGCGATATCATCACGGAAGTGGGGCCTGCACCCAATTTGTTTGCCCGCCCCACACGACACGACCCCCCGTGGGGCCCCCCATGTGACGCAGAGGCCGCAGCTGCGGCGTCATGACGAGTGAGACCAGCCTTGAAACATCACCAGAAAATATCTGCAGGCTGAGAATTAGTGGAATGCCTTCTCCAGGCCCATCCCGTTTGGTGGAGCCGGAGCCCCTATTGAGGGATGGCAGCACGCAGGGTGACTCCTGGGTGACTCGTGGTGCCGCTGCCGAAGCCACTTCGGACGCCACTTGGCCGCCGGCTATGACGCCGCACCCCAAAGTGGTGCGTTACCCAGGCGCGTATGCCCCCCCCCCCCCCCTCTGCCCTTGGCTGTCGGCCACACATACTCTCTCGCACTCCCAGCGACGCCGCCACACGGTGGTGGCGAGGGGTATTGCACGGCGATATCTATTACTAAGCACGTACTATGCATGAAAATGTATTCAAATAAAATCAATGCCGGCGTCTCCCCGTCCCCCACGCCCCCGGGGCCCCGGGCCGCCGTGCCCGCGCGGTGACAGTGTGTGCCCGGCGCTGCCACCGGAGCCCCGCCCCGCCCCGCCCCGCCCCGCCCCGCCCCGCCCCGCCCCGCCCCGCCCCGCCGCAGCAGCTCCACCTCAGCACAAGGGAACCGAGGGGAACCGGAGACCCCAGCAGGCCAACCGTCGGGAAAAGGTGTCCCAACGACAGAGGGTTACACGCGGATAACCATTACTTGCACGAATTTATTTTTTAAAATAAAATTCCAACGCTTCTAGCACTGAGTCACCCCTGGTAACCGAACGACAGTGAGTGTCAGTAATAATAATAATAAATACTTGTTAGGAAACACTTCATTGTTAATTTCTTGCTCAAAAAATTAAAATAAAAGGGAAAGGGAGAGGGTGGTGATGGAAAGTCACCCAGAGCTGGTATTGCTTGTTGTGAGTAAAAAGAAGAATTGCTGCAATGGGTGCATTTCAGTTTGGAATGCAGTCCAGTCAAGTAGTGTGTAAGGTTGTGTATCGAGGTGTTGAGCACACTTTGCTACCGGGGCTGAGGGCTGACCGGGGTGACCGCCACCGATGTTCGCCGCCCCGGCGCCCTTGCGCCACGCCGCGCGCCACACCGCGCCACGCTACGCCACGCAGCCACCCTTTCCTTTTCCAGGGGACATCGTTCCCATCCCTCTTTGCACACGTTTTGGTAAACTGCCAATGTCGGGGCCATAAGTTTCGTTTGCCGGCGATTTAAGGCGTTTGCCGGTGGCAGCGGCGGGGCGCGGCGGCGCTTACGCTGTCCTGCCCCACGGCCACGGCGATTCGCTTGCAGGTAAGTGTCACTCAAAATACACTTAGCCTGGCCTGCGCCGGACGGGGCGGGGCGGGGCGGGGCCCAGGGCGCGAGGGCCCGCGTCCTCTGCACGGCCATCGAGGCCGTCCGGGCCCTCTCCGGGCCTCCGGCCTCCAGCCTCTCGAATGCAGGCCAATCGGTCCCTACAACCCTCACCGCGCCGCGCCCACCCGCCACCCTCAGTGCTGCCTCAAGGGGAAGGGAGAAAAAGGCGCACCGTATGCAATTTTTTCGGTAATGGACACAGGCAGGGGATTCTGTCTCGAGTGATGATTTGCCGCCGGAATCCGGCGAACGGTCCTAATTTGCACATAAATGAGGCGCGAATTAAATTATATCACCTCCCTCGGAGCTTATACGGGCGCGGGCCGGGCCCGGCGCCCCCACCGCCCCCACCAGACTCACTGTCTCAGCGGTGCAGCCGAGGGGCGCGCCCACTCGGCTACTCGGGTAACTCTCTTAAATGGTCATCCCCGAGTTCTGAAATTAATTGAATCACCCTTCCATTTCTTTTCATTCCGCGCCCGGGGCAGTTTTCAAAACAGATAAAGTGGCAAGCCAAGAGCCGAGTCAGACCTGGTTAAATCGCATGAGAAAAGAGAGGAAAGTCAATTTCACCCTCCGATATAAATGGCGGGACTGTGAGGGGAGTGTTCCGCCTAATTGTTCTGTCATTATTATGTTTTTCCCCCGTATTGTTTTGCGAATTTCCATGCGAGGAAAAGTTTGTTGCTCACAATTACAAGCGGACAATGTTAAGCCTGTCTCACGAGAGAGAGAGAGAGAGAGAGAGAGAGAGAGAGAGAGAGAGAGAGAGAGAGAGAGAGAGAGAGAGAGAGAGAGAGAGAGAGAGAGAGAGAGAGAGAGAGAGAGAGAGAGAGAGAGAGAGAGAGAGAGAGAGAGAGAGAGAGAGAGAGAGAGCCGATCCGGTAATGAATTAATCGACGAGCCGTATCATTATATCTCTTTCCCGGCTGCCTGTCCGGATCGAACCCTGTATTATTATCCTAGCGCGCGAACATCCCGAGCGATATGCCTTGCGGCCCTGCCACTTAGTCCCGCTGTGTCGGCTTGCCTGTTGTTGCGGGCAACAAGGCGAACGGGGCCGAAACACGATTGAGCAATGCAGACTAGAACGACAGATCGTTTGAAGAAGATTTTTTTTTAAACCGACAGAACACGACAAAAGACAACGACTGAGGACGGTGACGGTCCACCTACCGGTCGAGGGGCCGGCGGCCTATCAGCCCGCGGGACTGGCAGTGGCGGGGCCTGGCGGGGCCTGGGGGCCGCCACCGGTAACTCACTTTCCTTTATTACATCTACTTATAACCACGCGGTTCGCCAAAGTTTTTTTTCCCTCGGCCGCCGCGTCGTCGCTTCCGAGCCGCCAGCTTGCTTGTTGCAGTCTATAAAATTAATGGATGTTCCTACCACGTGCATGGCGTATATGAAGGAGGGACTTGCGCCGCGCTGCGCAGGTGGCGTTGCCCCGGGAGGACCACGTTGGGAACCCGGCGGGAACCGGGCGGGAACCGGGCCAGCAACACGCGTAGGTACCCGCTGCAATACCTAGCCTGGCACGGGAGCGGGCTGGGGCTGGGGGTCGGTGGCCTCGGCAGTGACCCTGTACTGGGATGGCCTTGACCACACGGCGCCACGGACATCCTGATATCTCTGCAGCAACGGTTATATATTACACAATTTAAAAAAAAATATCCCGGCTGGTGTGCTCAAAATGACGATCAAAATGATGATAATTTCGTCCATTTTCTTAATTTAGTTGACACGACAGTCGAAATCACGTTAAGGCATCATTAGTCGTATCGACTAACAGGAAGAATTTCAGTCAAACCGTTTTTTTTTTTTTAAGATAGTAAATTCCTAGCATTGATGAGGGAGCAACAAGCATCGGACCGCGGACCACGCCGGGCAGCTGCAGGGCAGCGCAGGGCAGCGCAGGGCATTGCTGCATTTTGGGGACTCGCACTACTAAATCACTCGAGAGCAGAGCCGGCGGGCGCTGCTGTTTATCACGAGCTCGCCGCGATGGATCATCGGGTTCATTGTGGAGACAAGTCGTGAGGAACAGGGAAGGCCCAACACGATCCCGGTGTACTCTGCTCTCACGCACCCACATTAGCTGCAGTTATCAGAGAAAAAAAATGAGTTCGCTTATTTAGAAATCGGTCATCAGCGATTACCTTGTTCATCCAGCGAATATTTCTGCAGACGCAGAAGCCAAGAAACAACAACGAAAAACAGCAACTTTGACTGCTGCGCAGCAATCGATTTCTATTTTCTTTGCGCAAGCGCCCTTTCTGTTTGAATAGAGTACTGTAGAGAAGCCTAAAACGGAGGTAAGAAGTTGTAATGAAGAAGACAAACGCTGCACAAAGTATGAGAAATCGAGTGATCTTTGAAGAAATGCGGGGTCCCGAAAACGCGATTTCTCATACTTTGTCCAGCGTTCTTCTTCTTCGTCACGACTCGTCACGACTTCGTACTTCCGTTTTGGGGCTCTCCGGACACTGCATGACCTCTCGTATTTGCCACTAACATTCCTCACGCCTGGCCATATTTGAAATGCATCACCGAGTTGCGCGGCTGCCCTCTGGGTCACGTGACATGCCGACCGGCCATTCCACAATTATACCTCGCTTTGGTTACGCAACCGTCGACAAGTACAGCAACGACAGCCTCACTGTGTCTTCCCTTCCCGAAGGGTCATCGACCCTATCGGTTGCCTAAGCAGATGCGTACGCCCTCAGGCAGGGCGGGCCCGGCCTGACCTGAGGAGGCCCTAGCCTCGGCGCTAGCCCTACCGTACCCAGACTCGGACTCAGCGCATCGCCCGGCCCCTTGAACGACACGCGACCCACGGGGCCGGGAGAGATGGGACTCTGGGACCGGCGAGCAGGCAGTTTAACGGCATGTGCAGCCACATATGAGTGAGATCCACCTTGGGACAGCCGCTCCCGTTTCTCTGAATGAGATCACGCTGAGTCGATGAATGGACGCCACGTCGCCACGGAAGAACAGCACGGCAGCAGACATGTTGAATGAAAGGAAACGTTGTAGAACATTTTGAAAGTTGAAAATCGGGACATAATTTCCCTAGGCTTCTATTCTGCACTGTACTTACATCGTACTCAAGTCATAATACACAGTTGAAATTATGAATGTGTTAATAATTATTAATACGTTTCGAAATTAGTTCTGTGGTCTTCTTTTCATAGTGCCCTGTGCGTCACACTGTGCCGCAGAAGCAGGCTCACGCCGCTGCTTAGGACGTCCGCAGAAAGTGCTGGTCGCTCGAAGGCAAGGTGAAGGTCGCCATCAAACCTAGAGAGGCCGCGCCACGGGCCATGCGGTCCCAGCCGACTACCGCCCGGCTCCCGGCCTGACCCCACTTGCCATATACCACGACTATAAAAGCGACACATCGATCGCGATATAGTTTTTCTTTTTCGCCAGTCATTTAATTTGCATTGTCGGATGGCGCGAACGCGATCCTCTCTCCCCCCCCCCTCTCTCTCTCTCTCTCTCTCTCTCTCTCTCTCCCCCCCCTCTCTCTCTCTCTCTCTCTCTCTCTCTCTCTCTCTCTCTCTCTCTCTCTCTCTCTCTCTCTCTCTCGCTCTCTCTCTCTCTCTCTCTCTCTCTCGCTCTCTCTCTCTTTTTGTTTCACATCGCGCGCGACGCGTGTTTGGTCACTCGGCTCTGGTATCTACGGGCGCGTCGTCGTTAATCGGGTCTAATAACACCTGAGGAGCTGCCGGAGCTGCCGGAGCCGTGCGGCGACCGTGCGACGTCACACTGCACCGCCTTGCGGCAACTCGTTCTTATTCAAACTTTGTTCGTAGCAGTTTACGAATATATGTCGAAAATTTTTATTTGTTCATTTCACCTGTAAATTTTTCCGGAATTTTCCAAACGGCAATTGTATTGCTGCAAAATCAGATTTAAAAACTTCACGAGAATCGCCAGGGACTTGTTTTGCAGGAATCAGTGTTACTAAAAGTTCGCAGTTTTAAAAACCCTGTTCACCACTGCTACGGGGATAATTTAAATTTCCGACATCCGTGCCGATGTTTCCGGTTCCATCTCCGGCTGGCCGTGGACCGTGGAAGCTCTCGAGGAGGTCAGGCGACGTCCGGGCAACGTCGGCGACACATGGCATGAGAAACCGATCCGAATCTACACCCGTGAGGAAAGTTCTTGGCTGCACCAAAGGCATCATTACAACTCATCACAGCAGCACGGCGCGCTGAACACTGAGAGTCGCCGTCGATTGTAATGGCCGGGACCCGGACCGGGCAGGCGGCCCGGCTGACCCCAAAAGCCGAGGTCGCAAAACACTGGTGCCCTTGTCTCCGGCGTCCCTTCTCGGGCTCCACGGACTCCCGGGTGTCGTCTGGACTTGAAAAGGAAAATAACTCCGGCCCAACAAGACCCCATTGACACGGAGGAGACGATTCCGTACAGACCGGCAAAATTGCCTCCGTCTGCTGTCCAGAGCGCCGCCCGGCCGCACACCGCACGGCACCGCATGGGGCGGGGGCACCGGGGAATCACGTGCTTTTCGCTAAAAATCTGCAGTGAAAGGAGTTTGGAGTGGAGGGAAATGTTTAAAGAATTCCCCGGGCCTGGGGCCAGCCGGCAGGTGGCAGTCTGCCGTTCCTCCCCTTCTGCGGTCTACGGCAGTGTAGCAGATTCCTCGCGTGGTAACCTTGCGGACTCTGCCGGCGCGACGCCGCTGCCACTTTCGGTTTCTTCGGCCGGCCGATGAGAAGAAGACCCACTTGTTTTGATTTTGTTTCATTTTGTTTCGCTACTCGCCATAATTCACTTCAGGAAGGTGAACCAGGAAGAATCGGAGCGGGTTAAGCTCTTTGCACCTTGCTCACTGGGGCTCCTCCGGCGTGTGAGAGTTCGCTAATGAGCGGAATTGCTGCCAACTGTTTCCCCACCCATCGCGCATATTTTGAACCCGGCTCTCGCATACTGGTATGAAACAAACCAGACGGGAGTGCGGTGCGTTCTGCAGACGTTTGTACGAACCCCCTTTTCTTTCCTTCTCCAATTCTTTTCAGGTGTCATCAGTCACGCGCACGATTGCACCATCGTGGTTTCTTGCGTTTAATTCTCCACTAAGTCATTTCCGGTGTATTGCAATCAGTAATGAGCAATACGGCGCTGCCCCTTAAGTACATCCAAAATTCCTAACTTATTACATCGCCGATGGCGACGCCGAGCGCCTGCGAGGTCGAGGGTAGGCCAGCCCGCACGACACGCGTGCATGCGAAAGTCGTGGTTGTCTACCCAGTAGGCGCCCTTGCAAAAAATAACGTGGACGTACTATTTGGGTGATTCCTAATAAGTCATATAATTTTAAAACCTAATTCTACGCGCTTCTGACACACAAAAAATAGAGTGTGTAATAATGACAAGAACACGCAATAATCCTCACGTTAAACACGCAGAAACACGTGTGGTCTTCCTGAAAAAGACACAAGTAAAGAACGGTCAAATTATGACTATTCCTCCCCGTGTCCTGACACCATGGCGAAAATAATTGACTTATATCGTTCCAATTCACGGGAACAGCGTCTTCTATTTCTGTGAGCGTGAGTCAATCGTCTGGCGAGAAAGGCCGTAGTCCGACTCAGTAGGGGGCCGCAACACGTTTGACACTTTTTCTGGTACACGATCAACACAGGTCAGCAACCAGCAGTTTGGTATCTTTTTGTAACAGTTTCAAGTGTGCTAAGGAGCTGCTGACCTGCCAAAACAAATACGATGCCTCAACTAAAAAAATTTTCCGACCGCAAATCCCTCTGCAGATGAAAAAAAATATGTAACTAACACTTTGATCATCATTCCAACTACACAATTACAGTGTCGCTTAAAAGGTGACGATTTTCCATCTTTCAATTACAGTGCTGGTGCTGCTTTACGGATCCCTCTCGCCTTCCTTTCGGTCGCTTGCCCCACATTCCCTGGCGTCACTGATACGCGGTAGTGCAGCAGAAGTGTCGTCGACCTGCCGCTAAAAGACGGCGGGGACGTGGAGTGAGTATATTGGGGGAGGGGGGGGGGGACCACTATCGATGCGGGCTCATCGCCCGGACCGACGCCCGACGCGCCGGTAGCTGCTTCGTAGGGGGAGAGACGAGCACGGACATTTTGTTCCATTCCACCCCTTCCACTCCCCCCGACGAGCCCCCAATCGAATTCCGATTGTTTGGCAGAGACGCATATGCCCATTGCCCATATCGTACCATCAAGTGTGCCCAGCCCGGCCCCGGCCAGCCCGTGCCACACGTGGGCCCCACGTGGAGGGGTGGGGACTCTGCGGTCTCGCATCAGGTGACGCGACGCTGCGCAGTGCCAGCCCCCCCCCCCCGCCCCCCCTCTCTCTCTCTCTCTCTCTCTCTCTCTCTCTCTCTCTCTCTCTCTCTCTCTCTCTCTCTCTCTCTCGATCAGTTCTTTCTTTTTGCTCTCGTTTGCCGAGATCGCAGCATTTCTGTCCACCTCTCCAGCTGGTGTCGTCTGCAATAGTGCTGATCGGTGGAAAGGGAAATTCCGGCACAAGGCGTCGGCACATGCTGTGTGGCTGGGTACAACAAACCGCTTACATGAATGTTGAATAAAGTGCCGAAGGAAGGCGTCTCAACATCTGAATGAGGAATTCGGCCGTTTAGAACAAAAACTGGGAAGTGCGGCTAACAAAAAAACTTTCAAGCAAAGAGGATAAGAGAGGAAGAAGTATAGGTGGTTGACGAACACAATTTGACCGTAACTCGCGCCTCGTTGTGATATGTCATGCACGCAAGTGCAGCGCTCTTCCGAGGACCTGACCTTCACGCATTCCTCTTTGGTGCAATACGGGACGACTTTGTTGTAAGGCGCTGAAGGCAGTCAGCGGGTGGTGGGGCTTGTTTGTGGCTCTGTGAGTGCAGTGCCGCCACAACAGCACGACGGGAAAAATGAATCACACAAACATAATGACCGGTGGTGACTTCCCAAGTCAGTGCAGGGGCGTCCCCACCGATCTCCGCCGTCTCTCCTCCCCTCCGGAGCACCCGGAGGCACCCGGAGGCACCCGGAGCCCCCGGAGCCCCCGGACCCCTCGGGCCAGAGAGGAGCTGACCGTATAAAAGGCGAGGACGAGAGTGGGGACGGCACAGTCTGTGACGAGTCCGAGCACCGACCACATCCCCCCACTCAACATGAAGGTCCTGGTGAGTAGCAGCATCATCTTCCAGGACACACCAGAAGGATACCTACGATCAGGAGCAATCGAATCATATCTGTGATCGAAAAAACAGTAATTTCCGGCCGATTACACTCTCAGAAAAATAAAAATTGAATTGACTAATAAAATCAAAATGATTAAAATTTGGTCGATTTTTCGACGAAATTTTGGTGGAAATGACTGATTTTTGGTTGAATCGACGACAAATTTTAGTCATCTTGAATTTCTTAGCCAATTCAATTTTAGTTTTCTGGGAGTGTAGTTTCGGGTCTCGAAATGTTCATCCGCGTGCCGAAACAACAAGAACAAAAAGTCACGTCGGGACCACATATCAAACCATAATAAATTATTTCAGGTGTGATGCTCTCGCGTTGATGATGGGAACTATCAAATTTTTAGTAGTCCCAGGCAATTAACCGGTGGTTTACGCCCCGGCGGAGCGCATTCCGGCTTAGAGCGGCGCGCAGTGGGCGCGCCTAGTTTACCTTCTCATGCCTGCTGTTCCTGCAGCGTGAGGTTGACGGACCGGCTGACCGGACAGGGGGTAGGACGCTGGCAGGCAGGGCCCGCGGACGGCACGACACGCCGCGGTCGGCCTGGGCGCCGTGTGTCCTTGGCGATGTCCAGTTCTCCTCGAGATCGTCTTCCTCGTCAAGGATCAGCTATTAATTAGACGGACCGCTGCGACACACGCTCGGTGGCGCTTCGTGGCTGGCCGATTCTGCGAGTGATTTGAGAACACGAAACAACCTGCTTCGAACTATTCCGACTGCGGCCACACTAGTCAGCCCAGCCCAGCCCGGGGGCGGCCGGGCAGGTCTCTGCTCACTGTTGTTTGTCACCCACCTTCTCATCACACGTCACTCTTTCAGATCGTCCTCGCCCTCGTGGCAGTAGCCGCCGCTGACGTGTCCCACCTGTTCGGGGCCCAGCACCACCACCACCACCACCAGGTTGCCCAGCCCCTCGTCAAGAGCTTCGACTCCTTCCCTGGCCAGTACCAGAAGCCCATTGCCATCCTCCGCCAGTTCCAGGACAACAGCGGTCTCGGTGACTACAAGTTCGCGTAAGTATCGCCTGATTTTAACACAAAGATAAGTTTGCAAAAATTTCTCCACACGTTGGCATTTCTTTAATCTGTAAACAATGCGGAGATTGATTTCGAAAGTGCTCTGGAAATTCCCCTCTCGCTGCTGGCTATAACCGTTTAACCTGCCTCATTGTTTGCAGCTACGAGACTGAGAACGGCATCCAGGTCCAGGAGGAGGC
The DNA here is from genome assembly GCA_038380765.1 of Odontothrips loti. Taxonomy (NCBI): domain Eukaryota; kingdom Metazoa; phylum Arthropoda; class Insecta; order Thysanoptera; family Thripidae; genus Odontothrips; species Odontothrips loti. The sequence continues at coordinate 12,667,694 of CM076245.1, forward strand.
TATCCTGAAGAACGCTGGCAGCAAGGACGAGGCCAAGTCCGCCCAGGGCTCTTACTCCTACGTCGGTGACGACGGCCAGACCTACACCGTCAACTGGACCGCCGACGAGAACGGCTACCGTGCCTCCGGTGCCCACCTGCCCGTCGCCCCCGCCATCCCCGAGGAGATCCAGAAGTCTCTGCTGTTCAATGCCCAGAATCCCGAGCAGTTCTAATATGTTTTATCAATCTAGCTACATGTGTCACCCCATCGAATGAATGTCCTTCATTTGCCAAACCTGAGTACTGTGTACTCCCCTACCAATATGTTTAGTGACTACCTGACTCGAAGTACCTTGCCCTAAATAAACCAAATTAATACTATATATGTTTTCTTTATAGTTTATGGCCCAACTCGTTCAACAAAAATATGAAATTCAATTATAATTACGCATCAAAAACACTTTTTTTCCGACAGTTTTCAATACCACATCGCCAATGACAGTCCGTGATAGTTTCTTCTTTAGTTGAAAAATCCCTGGTCAGGATGTATTAAGTATGCCTCTGTATCCAGTACAAAACCGTAATACAGACATCTACATCAGTAATTATTGGTCGAGCAGTTCTAATATGTTTTATCAACCTAGCTACATGTGTCACCCCAGTACATCACAGGAAATCTGATTTAATTTAGGCATGAATTCTCAGATAAATTTGAGATGACCACGGTGGAATTTCCTTTCTGATACTATTCCTAAGGGGACATCTTCAACAGTATATATTAGCTTCAGGGTCCACTTGACTCTGACCTTTACCTTTAATAATTGTTGTATCCGGATCTAGTAGCTGTGGGAACCAGTTTTCCTTTTAACGATTTAATAACATGTGGCGTTGGTGATCGTTGGGTTGCCTGCTGAGTAGGCGCAGCGTGCTCAATTTATTGCTGAGCGGACAGACCACAGGAGCGGATGGACACTTTGATTTCAAGGCTGTCAGAAACTACGATCTGAACCGAGGAGGCATCCACTCTCGAAAAATGTGACCCGACTAATCCATATTACACTATTACTCAACAGCTATTACGTCCCAAAATATCAGTTTTTGGGACACTTTGCGCTAAATTCGGCCGAATTTTAAAACTATTACGCGTAATAGCATGTCTGGGTGACCCGAGCATGACACGCGTGGCCACCGCTTTTATCTGAACCACATATCGTTAAGTGAGTTGTTTTGGAAATAAAGTTCATCCAGAAATCTAAAATCCATCATTAATAAATGTTGGAGACTAGTCCCATATGGATGTCTCAAATCATTCCTCGTTCAAAGTTCACGTTAACTATCTGTTATTCGGCAGCATGGGGCCAGGGTCAGGCGCTGAGTAGCTCGGCCCGTATTCACCTTTGCGGTCTTGACGAAAAAGTACACGTAGGAAGGTTGTTCCCCTGGTACAGTGCCAGACAAGCACAGCACTCGAAGTGCAGATGAAATGTTTATGTTTATCTGATCGGCTAGACCAGCCGCGCTAACTGCCGTCACCTCTTTGAGCGCCAGCGGGGTAGGCAAACCCACTGAGCATCACTGTCAAGCGGCACAGCCTACTCGCAGTAGTTGGCGGGCGTCCAGAGGAGAGTCCAGAGGTGTCCTGCTACTAATGCGCCGTGGTAATAGGCACAACCACTAACTGCGGTGTTGGATGGACAGCCGGTTCTACCGGCGAAGTAGATGCATGGCTACGAGCGAGGGGCGAACTTTTCTCCTCTGATGACAGTGTGGACCTTATGCGGGTATTAAACAGAATCGAACTTCTCGACAATTTGCCCTACCATCGAGTCAGCGTACGATGGAAATGTAGGAATTAGTATATCGGATCATCACAAAACTTAATTTCAGGCCTGTGCACGTGATCAGTAGTGTTTCGCCCAACGATCACCAACTTCAGTATTTTTTGTTGCATAGTGTCTGTTTTCTTGTAGACATCACAGTCGCTGATGTGTAAGAGACTCACCAAGGAGGGACACCAAGATTAAATTGTAAGCAATAAAATGTAATCAATTGGTTTTATTTCATAATTTGTTTCGCTAGGGAACACATTAGGTCAGTCCAGGAGAGCGTATTTCCAGAGCCATTTGACTAGTGCACAGAGGAGGTAACATTATTGAAGCTAGTGGGCAGGAGGGTTCACTTAGAACTTCCTGAAAGCCTGCTGCTGCAGCTGGGGGCGGTCGTAGGAGTTGGGGTCCTCACGGTACTGGCCGTCGTCTTCGGGCTCGTTGGCGGACTGCTCAAGGCCCTTCTTGATCTCCTCGGGGATTTCGGGGATGTGGGCGCCATTGGCACGGAAACCGAACTCATCAGCAACCCAGCTGACGGCGTAGGTCTGGCCGTCGTCACCGACGTAGGAGTAGGTGCCCTCGGAAACCAGAGCTTCGTCCTGGGAGCCGGCGTTCTTGAGCTGGGCCTGGCCGACGGCCTCGATGCCGTTCTCGGTCTTGAAGCTGCAAGTGGGCTTGGCATGAGTACAAGGCAAAGTGGAGGGTAAAGGCGAAAAGGTCATTTAAGAGTGAAAGCCACTGATCGCGGAAAACAACGACGGCAACGGCCCGGTGAAGTTTCTCCAGTTCTGTTTAGTTCCCCTTCAGAAGAAAAATATGTAGTTCACTTCAGAGGCGCCAACTTGCGAATGACTTATCGTCATGCACCACAACTACTTGGCTCTGCATGAGCGCCTGTCACAGAATACCAACGCACCCAGGTCCATTCGCTGCCCACCCTCTTCACTCTCTACTTTGCAGCTCGCTTGATAGAGCTCTTATACGAGAAAGCAAAACGACAGAAAATGGCTCGGAAAAAATTGACAGTTCTCTGCGGCAACTTTTGGGATGGGACTGAACTGACTACGAACTTGGGAGAGGACGATGCGCGAGGGTCACGGCCCACAAGTTGGCGAGCGCGGCGGTGTCTCTTTCCCTCCTCCCCCCCCCCCTCTCTCTCTCTCTCTTGCACATACAAATGTACATAAGACGCAAAAGAGAGACGTGGTGACACAGAGGATCAGAGAGAGAGAGAGAGAGTGAGAGAGAGAGAGAGTGGGTGTGTGTGTGTGTGTGTGAGAGAGAGAGAGAGAGAGAGAGAGAGAGAGAGAGAGAGAGAGAGAGAGAGAGAGAGAGAGAGAGAGAGAGAGAGACAGAGAGACAGAGTGAGGCAGATTACGACTGCAGATTGCAGACTGAGAAGGAGGAATCGGAAACAGGAAGATGTTAGGAGTCTTCTCCTTATTATCACCACGATGATTCTAGTAAATATGTGGAGGCCAGAGCCACGCAGTGTGTCTTTCAAAACCGCTCCCATTTCATGGTGACAGCAGCAGCGGGTCTTTCAGCCTGTGCGTGATCTGACCCCAGACTCGGCTGATGTCACAGGGTACAGCCGAGTGTTTTTCCTCTACTAAATAAATAGAAGAAAAATCTTTTAGCGGGACCAGGTGGGGAGTTTGAGGTCTGATGGTTTCGAAGCACTCACTTGTACTTGTAGTCGCCCTGCTCGGAGGTCTCCTGGATCTGGCGGAGGATTGCGGGGGGCTTGACGTAGGCCTGGTTAACGTGGTGGTGGTGCTGCTGCTGGCCGAGGAGGTGGCTGACGTCAGGGCGGGCGGCGGCCACGGCGACGAGGGCGAGGAGGATCTGGGAAACACAAGCGTTGACCGTCAGAACAGTTCAGTGCCTTCCGCAAGTCCAACAATTTGTAATGTGACGCCGAAGCTGTCAAGGAAGCGAACACTTGAATGGAGCGGTGTTTGCTACTGGAATTGGTGACCGGTTGTGCAACATTGCCTTATGTAACATTGTAAACATTTGACAGATACGACTTTCGAAGGCGACTGCCTATCTTCGCCTATAAGGCCAGTGAGGTGAGTTTGGCTACTGGTTCCTGCCGCGGATTCGGCCTGGCATTGGCGCCGCACTACTCGTCTATCTCCGGGCACTTTGTCAGCAGAGTGGCCAGGCTGGACCGGGACCCCTAGAAGGACCCAGGCAGCCATATCGCACTAAGTGCTCTATAGGCGGCCGTGCCATGTCACAGGAGATGAGTTGGGCTCCGATGTGAGCAGAGCCCGGCGGAGCCCGGCGGAGCCGCTGGGGTGAAGTGTTCCAACTCACCAGGACCTTCATGATGCTGCTTGTTGGGCTCGGAGTGGGACGAGTGACGCTCTGTGGACCGGGCGCCGATATTTATACAGACCGAATCCGCGGCCGCGCTCTTTTTTTCGTCTCTGAAACGACCGACGGATGGACGGGCGAAGGAGCGGCGGACGGACAGGCGCGGTGGACGTTCAAAATAATACGAAAAAAAAAAATTCGCGTTCATCCCCAAAGAAGAGGATCAGAGCGAATGTGCAAGTAAGAAGAAGGAACTCGTTGGCGCCGCTTCGGCGGCGGGTAGGCCGGTCGGCCGGTGCTTTCAACATGGCGCCCATCGGCCAGGTCACCGTCCGCCACCTTTCCCACTGTTACGATGGCCGTGACCGTGGTGATCCCGACGTCAAGATGTGTCGCCAACCGGTCCACCGGGACCCATTTCGCGATAGTTTTGCGCTCTTACGAGAGGGCTCTCGAGCAAATGCGTGATTTTTTTATTTTTTTTTGGCAGCAATTTGGTGACGCTACAGGGTTCCTGCTGAAGTTGTGCCCGAATACGCGTTCAGTCGTGTGTTTATCGCGTGTGATGGGGAATCACCGTTGTGAGCATTGCCAGCATTTACCACGGTCCCAAGGGCCACGACATCCTTCGGAAGCTGTTCGATCGTTAACTGGAAATCCTTGACGTTTAACACATGGGGTTTAGTGGGTCTGAATGCGGCCGGACAATATGGCAGAGGATTGCAGTGCAACAACCCAATAAAGCCAAGCATTGGCCTGGGAGGGGCCGTGCATAAGCACCGTGCCATAGGACAGGGATGATCGCAAGTTTAGTGACGGATGATGACCGCACACTCGCGTACACCCATATGACGACCTTTTCGGGACAGTTTTCACCATTTTTCTGGTGTTTCATAATGTACCTTCCTTTGCTTGATGCTGTCGTTACATAACCTCCGAATCGTACTACAACGTTCACCAGCTCCTAAACTCTTGAAGAAGCAGTCGCTGCTATGTGAGACACTGCGATGCAACGACTCCTGCTGCACCTCAGATTGTTTTGTTTCACCAAGCCCTCGTTCTGGTCCCACCCATAACTGCAGGGTAGGAAATTTGTGACAACGCCTGACACTCAGTTCGGGCCCTGGGGAGAGTCAAAGTTAACCAGAGCATTTTTTAAGTCACGGATACGAAGTGGGAAGGAAGGAAAACATGGGCATCCTGGAATGGAGAAGGAGAAGAGAGGGCAGTGGCGATGCCACCGGCACTGTCCGGACCTCCGGGTAACTCCGGGTGCTCCGGGCCTGGTCAGTCGGAAGAGGCGGCAAACGAAAGTGAATCCCAGACCCACGCGGTCCTCGGCGGCTCCCGGCGGCTACCCACGCGGCCCGGCCCCGCACTCGGTTACAGTAGACCCAGTACGCTGAGCGGCTTTTGGTGTACCCCACAGCCAACGCTTCAGGTCAACACTCCGTCTCATGAGTGTACAGTGTTTGGTTGGTGCGAGGTGCACGTAGTCATTTTTTGTCAATTCCGCTGCCGCCACGTCGGCTAAGGGGACGATGAGGAACGCCTGCCAGTGACCAAGGTAGCCAGCCCGCATAGCAGGCAAGCACCAAAACTGCCAAGGTTGCCTACCCACCAGGCGCCATTGCCGCGAGGGTGCACCCTATGCCTGTAAAACGTCATGCATAATAATAAATCATGAACCACTGGAGTTTAGCATCGGAAGATACCATGCGAGAGTGACGCATTTTGTCACCTCTTCAGATTGAAGTAAACTTACTGCTCGTAAAACATCTCAATGGACAAAATAGAACGATCTGTCAAAAATGACAAAGTGGCCTTCATGAATAGAACTGAAAGAGAGTTTCCGGCAGTGTAGTGCAGAGCTGCCCATCTACTTCACACATTCGGCCGCAACCACTTTGGAACCTTCAAACGTTAGCCCCGAAGTGAGCACACACACACAAATATGCACACAGACGCGAAGCGTGACCACTGTTTTTGAAACATGCGAGAACGCACATTAAGTGGAACTGTACTGTATCCCAATTTGAACTTTGTAAATATTAACCCCTGTCACATATGAGGCAAAGGTGTTGGTGACCCGAAAAATGAGGGTCACACTGGCACTAGCTTGTTGTCAGGGTAGTCTGGTAGCTGATCATTTAACCCGATGCCCCGGCGGCACGGCCCGCCCGGGCCCCTTGACCCTCCCACGCCCCCCGATACCCGGCCGCTCCTCACACGGCGCCCACCGGCACCAACCGGGGCCCACCGGGGCCCACCGGGACCCCGCCACACCGGACCCGCCTGATTTCGGCTGCGTGCGAAAACTGCCACAAACCCGTCGTCCCGACCCCACTCCTTTGTGAGAGGGAGAGAGAGAAAGAAAGGGTGCGCTGGAGACACTCGTTTGGTGCCCCCTACCGAGGGGGTCTGGCCGGACTGGGCTGGGCCTGATCCCCAAGAAGACATCCTTGGTCACCCCTCTTCTTACTCTTTCGCCACTTGAGGTTGTCAGCATAAAGATTTTGAGGGATTTGCAACAAAAAATGCAAATTCGTGCAAAGAGGCACGAACGGGAGTGGTTATCGCAATGACACAGGAAAAATTCATGTGGTATATTAGAGAGGAAATCCCGAGTGATTCTTGTGACCGTCACGTCGTCAATCTACGGGTGTCACTAGACAGCGAACGAACTAGTTTGATTCACAGGAGCTCGGGTAATGCGTTCGAGCTCGTCGCTGCCACCTGCCAAAGCCATTGCGGTGTCAGTCCCGGACAGCCAGGTCCCTGCCCTTGCCACCCCATTGCTTCCCCCCCCCCCCCCCGCTGGAGACAAAAGGGCGTCAAGCCAGAGGCGGCTGGCTTCTAGAGAAGCTTCACTGGGCTTCGTGCTGTCTCTTTTTATCTTTAGCCGAGTCAGCCGAGATCGAAGGGCAGGATGCGCGAAAAGGGCTGCTGCCGGGAGGGCTGCGCCGGGATCCCTCCGGCCCGCCGAAACAAAGCCCTATTTGTAGCACAATGTTCCCCCAAACGGCACACCGGAGGGGAGACACGAGTGCGTCTGTGCGTGCGTGTGTGCGTGAGTGCGTGTGTGTGTGTTTGCACCGGTGCGTGGTGTGGGTGTGCCGGGGAGGGACAGGCCTAACGATACCTCAAGGACCAACGGGTATATTCGGCGGAGGGGCGTACCCATCCCATCCCACTCCATACCGGCGGCAGACCGCAGCAGAAGCCTCTCGTATAAAAACTTTGTGCGCCTGCACTTTGGGCACAGTCACTCAGTGTTTTGGCCCGCAGAACCACCAACGAGCTCCCTTCGACATGAAGTCCGCCGTGAGTGTCTCTAACCGCCGCATGACAGTGATTACAAAGTGCCGATGACAGCTCAGTGCTCGCAGCAGTGGATGCGGTGTACACAAGCCCAGTGGGTACTGACACGGCGGGGTGCTTGCTGCTTTCAGGTGCTTGCCCTGTGCGCCCTGGTGGCCTGCACCGCCGCAGCCCCCCAGTTCCAGCAGCAGCAGTACCGCCCCCAGCAGCAGCAGCAGCAGCGTCAGCAGCAGGCCTTCGCGCCGTCTGCCCCCGCTAGCTCCGGGCCCGCCGTCAACATCGCCCTCACCAGGTCGTCTCCCGAGGAGCCCATCATCATCCTGCGCCAGGTCCAGGACTTCCAGCTGCCCGGCACCTACTCCTTCAGGTGAGTCGCACTCATTGGAAACGGTGCACCGCCCGAAGAGAAAACATCAGTGATCGCAACTAATCTTTTACTTGATTTTCAGAGAAGCAGAATTTTGTTGTTGTTTAGAAAAGTATTTTTTTTTTGGGGGGGGGACCTTTTTGTTAGTTGCTCTAACAACGAGATTCGTTTCGGGCTCTAAACAATGTTTTTATCCGTTTTCCTCAACGAACATTTTTGTTGGTGCAACTAACGTTTCGTTAGTGCAACTGAAAATAAGTACCACCAAACAAAACTTTAGTCTTAGAACCGAATTCCACTACTTGTCTGGAAACTGTGTGCAAAATTTAGGACCAGAAAGCTGGTAGTGATTTTTTTTAAAATCTCTGAGGGATTATGATAATCGAAGAACAAGATAAACTAAATATTTGACACAAAATTTAACTGGGAACTCCTCAGCAGTGCTTCATGATCATGATATTTTCCCCCCATGCGGTGTGTAGCTACGAGACCGAGAACGCCATCCAGGCCTCAGAGACCGGTGAGCTGAAGAACGCCGGCACCCAGGACGAGGCCAACTCAGTGCAGGGCTCGTACTCGTGGACCGGCCCCGACGGCGTGCAGTACACCGTCAACTACGTCGCCGACGAGAACGGCTTCCAGGCCCAGGGCGCTCACCTGCCCGTGGCCCCCGCCATCCCCGAGGAGATCCAGAGGGCCATCGACTACGCCCGCTCTCAGCCCGGCTTCAGGGAGGACGACGACGGCCAATACAGGAAGGAGTAACCAAAACTAACAAAAAGCATTTCGGAAAAAAAAATCAATAAAATCCTTAAATACATATAAATTCGTCTGTCTTTTCCACATCACATGTAGTCATGTGGCGTTTACCGAACACGGGATTACTTTTCGTTGACAAACACTAGAGTTCATCTCTTTTTTGGGGACTTAACATATCCTCTTTAAAGGGAGGTCACGAGGAGTAATCTCCCTTGCGCTTATATTATTTCCATCTTGATCTTGTTGGTGCCCCAGTTTGGCTTCCCCACCCACTAACCCCTCCCAGCGCTTGCTGCTTCGCGGGCGGCCGCGGCATGTGTGTGTGTGTACGTAGCACATATCGGTTTATCCGACACACCTCCAGGTCATGCCAGCAGCGGACTTGGCACACGCGTCACTTTGCCACCGTATTGACCGCAGGATCCGATATCATCCCCCTCCCGTTAACAAACATCAGCGCGAGGGAAGGGGAAGGGGGGAAGGGCGGGTCCCTGTTGGGGAGGGGAGGGGGATTGGTTCACTCAACCGCCGGAGCCGGAGCCGCCGGAGCCGCCATGCCGCGGCGTCCGACCTTCACCTTTAGTCGGATGGCACCAGCCCAGATCGTGGACGCAGCCGGTCCAGGAACAGGGAGGGGCGTGGCGGGGCGGCGGCAGCGGCGGCGGCGGCGGCGGCGGCGGCGGCGGCGGCGGCGGCGGCGGCGGCGGCGGCGGCGGCGGCGGCGGCGGCGGCGGCGGCGGCGGCGGCGGCGGCGGCGGCGGCGGCGGCGGCGGCGGCGGCCGGAGGAGAAGAGTCTGGCGATGCGCCTGCCGGGGGTCTGGTCTGCCAGGGGACAGCAGCCCAGCCAGCCCCAGCCTCGGCCCCACCGCACAAGTGCACCGCGGCACCGCTTTCCCGCCGCTTCGCGCGTGGCAACAACAACGTCGCTGAGAAAATGACCGCACATATGCAGAACAGATACCGTTATTTTCTTGTTCTTGTGCTGTTACTGAGAACAAGTAGGGCGGTGTAAAACCATCAAAAAGACATTTTTTTTTGGCGAGTGGTTTCCTTAAAACCGTATTACAGTGCTAGCCCTTTCGTTGTGAGTGAGGATGACTCCCGGTACACATGCAATCGTTGCGGAATACCCTCCTCGGCCCGTTCACCTGCCGGTCCAGGCCGGGTCCAGGCGGACCCGACGGAGAGGTGTCGGATGGGCTGCCTACCTCCCGGGCGCCCCGCCGACCGCCGGGCAAGTGGCTCACCTCGGGCACCCACATGGGGTACAGTACAGACACAAAAGTAGCATAAACAAACAACGCGACCCGCATATTTGACGAGAAAGTCGGACCAGAATGCTATTAAAACTTCGTTGAGGATTTAAATTTTTCAAAGATACTTTGTTTCATGGCTAAACGGGGATCAGACAAAACTCGGCCGCAGCACTGTACGAGACACGCTCGCAGTTCGCAATACTCAAAGTTCCGTTCTGAGTTGCGGCGGCAATATCCCCCCTGCCAACGTATTCCTACACGCCAAATTTCCAACCTTTTTTTTTACAAGTGGAGCTCGGCCGCAGGCCACAGGCCATCTCTGGGCTGCTCGCGTCCCGTCCCTGCTCGAGTCAGAAACAGCACAGCACCAGGCGACCTTCGAAGTGAAGAAGCGCTGCCCAGCGCCGCGCCGCGCCGCACCGCCCCGCCCCGCACCGCCTGCGTCCGTTCGAACGACGACCCAGCCCGGCCCGGCCGGACCCGGCGACAGAGGACCGAGACAAAAGACGGTGACAACGATGGTGCTGACGGCCGCCGCGGCTCAAAGACATAGAGGGTGGATAAAGAAAGGAATAGGGTATTACGGAGAAGGTTCAAACCGGAAATAAAGAAAAAGTCAAGAGGAACATCAGCGGGAATGAAACGCGGGTATCATGAGGGTTACCGTAGCAGAGAATAATCTCCTCCACGGCGTCAGCCACGAGCCAGCGTCACACATTGCAAATTGCAGGCTAAGCTCTCGCTGACGATATGTAACGACTCTTTGGTAGGGTCACACAGCGCCTGATATTTTCGCGGAGACGGAAAAGTCACCGCGCAGCCTGACCCTACCAAATGGTCGTTACATATCGTCAGCGAGAGCTAAGCCTCCGAACTTTTGACGTTGGCTTGTGGCTGAGATACTCTCTGCCATAGTAACCCTCATGATACACACATCTTGTTTCCGCTGATATTCTTCTTGACTTCTTCTTCAATTCCGGTTAAGACCTCCTCCGAAATACCCTTTACAAAGGAATATGCAAGTTTTAGGCCGCAGAACTCTGGGAGGGCTAACTCCCAAACCGTACGAAAAGAACTATAAGGCGGTTGGCTTCTCATAATTACTGTCGCTCGCGCGGTGTCATATTATGCATTCGGCCGCCATTCGCATTCTTATGCGGCTTAATGAGAGACGACTCCATCAGGCTGAGGCTAGAGGCTGCGGCACTGCGGAGCCGTAAGCGCGACAGGTGACGCTGCGGCCTGCAGATACCCATAGCCGTGCCCTGCCGTGGCCGGACGTGTCCGGCGCCGTGTCTCTTCGCCCGACCCCAAGGGGAAATAACTACCGGAAAATTTGTACACCGAAATTCAAAGTTATTTCCCCTTGCCCGTCCCCGCGCGCCGCGGACCCGTAAGCGCGGCGGGGGCGGGGTGCACCAGAGTGCACCTTACCACTTACCACGTTCAGGTTTACATTTTCAGAAAAGTGTCAAATTTAACTGGAAATCTTCGTGACAATTTTCAAATAATTTTTAGTGAAAGTTTTTCTGAAGACGGCCAAAATTTTCAATTTTTACACTGATGTTTTTCCAATGTTTCGATGAAAAATTTCTTCGTCCGCATCTCTAATTGTGCGTCATTCAACGGAGAGAAGGGAGCCTGATGAGCGGCTCTTCGCAGCTGGCCGCAAAATTGTGTCCGCTTAGTTCCTTAGTTCGATGCCCTGGGTGAGACTATCCCCCGCTGCACGCTCTTGACTGCCAGCCCCCCTCCCCTCCGCCCCGCCCCCTTCCTGCGTCCTGGTGTTCTCGGGGTTCGAGTCCGAGGAGGGAGGGGGAGGGTCTATGAGTTATTAGCTGAGATATTGAAACGCGGCTCTGCCCGGGACGGGGTGTTCTACTTGAGGCAACGCTACACCAACAACGCCCACCCCCGCCTCACTCTGTGTCTGTTTGCTACGATATCCGAAATTAGAAACAATGTGCTCCGCACGCGAATAATGTCGCGATATTAAAATGGGGAGTCATAGCCGATCGAAAAAAGAGAGGGCGAGAAAACCAAACGGGAAAGAATAGGAGAGACGCGGGGCAGAGACCAAGGAGGAGGATTGGAGAGGGCGGCTCGGAATGCACAATATAGAAACGCCGCGGAGTGTCAGAGAGTAAAAAAGAGGAGCGTTTTGTTTCGATTTCCTATGTTCAGTTTATGGCGGGCGCCGAGTCTTTTCATCGCGCATGGTATGGGCACCCGGTGTGGGCGGGCGAGGGCGGGCGGGAGCCGGCAGGGGCACCAGCCTCACAGAGCCGGAGAGATGCCGTAGCTGCCGTCACTCTGGTGTCATTACTCACCTAAATACCCCGCCGGTCCGGCAACCTTTGTTGCCGGGAAAGAGTGCAGGTCATCGCCATCTGGGAGGGTAGTTGCCCCCTCAAGGGAAGTGCAAATTAGGCTCTTGCCTGCGAGCCTTGCGCCCCCCCCCCCCCCCCCCCTCCACGCTCAGCTCCGCAGCGCCGAGGGCGCTAGTGCGTTCGTGGAGAAATGTCGGTAAGGTGCAAGTGGCTTCGTCTTCCATTATGAGCATAACCATTACTGAGAGCCGGCTGGGCTGGGATGCCCCCCCCCTCCCCCCACCCCTCACCGCCCGGCACGCCCGACCAGCTGCGCAGCAACGCCTTTCATAAAATAACCGTAAGCGTGAGATTTTATGCACGTGTATTTACTTTGCGCTTTTCGTCTGGATTTATTCTCTAATTATGTAAATACGGACGCGAAGGGTGCCGTTAGTTTGGCCGTGCAGCCCGGCCGAGCGCAGCCGACGCAAAGACGCCCCCGCACGGCGAGGCTCCGTGAGGGGGCTGTTGTACAACGCGCACACTCACACACACGCACGTGCAGCGTTCCGATGTCGGTTTTACCTCAGGCTCCCGGGCAACGGCCGGGCAACGGAAAGCACAACAACCCGCAACCTGTGCCTCCTGTCAGAACAGCGTTCCGGCGTCAACCCTTTTCGCCTAGTGCCGATTGGTCTGTGGTATTTGTTCGAACCGCTGACCTAGCCCCACTGAAGCTTAGCTTGTGCATCCGAGTTCTAGGGTTCCATCTCTCTTTTCTCCCTGGCGGCGCACGGAGCCAAAAGAAGGAAGGAGGTGCCGTTGGCTCTACTCCGCGCAGCAGTGACCCCTCCGCGAGGGGTACATCACGTGGTAAAGTCACTGTACACCTAACAAAACAGTCCCATGTACAGTCATTACCAGTCCCTTCCCAATCACTCCAGTCACGAAATGTTTTCAAATACTGTTTTTGAAAATAATCCAGATGGCATATTTGACCGCATGTTACAAAACCTATATCGTCCCGGCTTCCGCCAGGACCCCTGCCTTCAACTTCGGTGATCTTACGGGAACCGGTGCTTTACGGCTGCTAGTTGGCCCCGGGACACAGCACTAGAATCCGCTACCCGGCTTGCGCCGGACGGATCTCCCGGCAACCCCTAGCCCGCGCCAATGCGCGAGGCCCCCTCCGCTAACCACGGCCTCCGGGACTCCATCATACTGTAGTGCCCTTCAACCGCAGTCTGGTTTGGCCCCACTCATCGTGGGAGTCCGCCCCTGCGAAGATTTGGAGGATATAGGTTCCCTTCGTACACGGCCGAAGCCGCTGTACTCTACTCGCTACGTACCGAGTAGCGGCATGTCCGCACCTGCCAGATTCAGAGAGAGGAAAACAGAAGCTTCGAACCCTAGAAGCTCTGCACATCCCCCGAGTCTCCCCCCCCTGGATTTCTCCAGAGGCACAGAACGCCCCCCCGGGCGGGACCCTCGAATCTAGGGAATTGAACCCTAGACCCTCGGGACCGGGGGTTTGTGCCGGCGGCGCCTTAGCCCGCACGGTCGCTTGGACAGCCATACCGACGTCACGTTCGGAAGCATATTTTAGCCTCTGTTCTCCGAGCTCTGTCACAAGAAAAAGTTGAGCGACCGGCAAGATTTGAACCACGGACCCGTCGGTCGCCGCCCGGTCCGCTTACCCATGCGGCTACCGAATCACTATGCTGTAGGTAGCGCGCTCCCTGCAGTCCATCCCAGCACAGCAGCAGAAAACCGAAAAAAATTAAGGCGGAGGCAAGAGTTGAACCCGGGACACTAGGCGTGAAATTTCAGTGCTTTAACCGGTACGGCTAATGTGCCACGATACTCATCAGCCGAGGCTTCCTACACTGTAGCTGACTGTAGCAAATGTCTCTAAAGCAGAACATGAAGAAAAATACTGATCCTCGCTTTCCAGACACTTTTAGTAGTAATTTCGCCCACCCTTTCTCCAGTCATTCTCCAGTCACATCCAGTCATTTGGTATTTCAGTCACTGTCCTAAATTTTCAGGAGTGGTGTACCCCTCGCCCCTCCGCCTCCGTGCTCGGCGAGAAGTAAGGACAGCAGTCGCAGCCAGCGCAGCCAGCATCATTGCGGGGCAGGCGGGGCAGGCGGGGCCGGCGGGGCCGGCGGGGCAGGCGGGGCCGGCGGGGCAGGCGGGGCAGGCGGGGCAGGCGGGGCAGGCGGGGCCGGACGGAGGGACGAGGACATAGTGCCCTGCTGCGGCCTGCCCGCCCCGCCCCCCCCCCCCCTTGATAGCGTATTCTGGCCGTGGCGCCGGCCAGTGCCTCCGGTCCGGTGGCCGCGCACGAGTGTGACTGCCTGCTTCATGACCTGTGGATCTGGCCGGCCCCAGACCCGGAGCCCGGCCCGGCACGGCCCGGCACGATGAACCCTATCTGTTATCAACAGGGGCTGCGCTCGGCTGGCTCGGCCGGGCTTGGCCCGCCGCCTAATGTGTCACATGTGCGGCGGCCGCTTGCAGCCGCTTGCGGTGCGGCCGGGGAGGCAGCGGAGGCACTCCAGAGCCTGCTTCAGCCCGCTTCAGCCCGCTTCAGCCCGCTTCTGCCGGCTTCAGCCCGGTCCATATTTCAGCGCGCCGAGCCCTGAGGCTGAGGGCCGGGCCCAGCCGGGCAGCGTGCATACCTCCCAACAGAGGAGCCCCGGAGCCCCGATAGCAGACGACGGAGCGCACTGCAGCAACAGGAAGGGGAAGCAGGGCAATGTGGGACCAGCGGGGGCCGGCGGGGGCCGGCGGGGACCGGGCAGACTTAGCCTGGGCTGCCCACCCTCGGGGCCCCCGGACGTAGTCCGCTCCCCGTCGTCTCAATGATGTCACCCAAGGCGGACGGACAGGATGTACAAGAAAACGACGCCGCGATGACAGGCGGCGTTTGAACCGACGCGGCGGGGAGGTTTGTCAGCGGCTGTCAGTCAGCTCAGCGCCGCTACCGAGGAGAAGCAAATCCCCCGCCCCCGGCAAGCCCCCTCACCCCCTCCCCTTCTCCCTCCCCTTCTCCCTCCCCCCGGTCCCATAACGAGCATTCCGTCTGCTGCTCCGTTATTGGCAGCCGAACGACGACGCGCTCATGTTTTGTTCTGGCCCACTCCCCTCTCGTTACTCGCGGCGGCGGCGGTATCGGATCGGGTCCGGGTGACTCTGTCGCACTCCCTGGCGTTGGCGGCGTAGCGCTGGCCGTCCGCACGCGGCGCGGAGCGGGGAGGTCCATGCCGAAGGAGCAGCGTATATCGCCACATATAACCCAGTGGGGTCAGCCCCGCACAGCCCCGCACAGCCCCGCACAGCACAGCCCGGCCCGCCGCTGCCCTGGCAGCCCTGAGGGGGCGGGAGGACACGGCGGTGTGACGTCGCTGTCCGCTGCGCCGCTGGCCGCCGGCGGGCCGGGCTGTAATGCCGCCGCCCGCCGCACATCGCATCCAATCTGCGACGTGGTCTCGATCGAGCGCTGGTTACTCCACCTCCGCACCCGCACCCTCGCCCTCACTCTCCTCCGAGCATGTCGGGACCCACCGCGGGCGCTGCCTCCGTCGAGCTGCTGCTTCTTCTGGACTCATTCACGCATAAAGAAGATAAAGAAGTGCCTTCTGAATGAATAAAGTACTGCGGAGATGCTCAGAACGGAAGTGAGAAGTCGCGACGAGGAAGAAGACTCCATGGGCAGTATGAGAAATCGAGTATTCGAAACCCGAGTGCACTTCAAAAACCGCGCGATTTCTCATACTTTACAAAGGGTTCTTCTTCGTTACGACTTCTTACTTCCGTCTCGGGCTTCTCCGGAGTACTGTTCGGCCGTGGAAAAGCGAATTGCAAACTGGGATGCAGCACACACTACTTGTTCGAAGGCAGCTGCATATTTTTGAATTATTGCTGAACGAGTTTTCTTTCACAGGCTGCCGCAGCCCCATATGGAGCCACCGGCCTCATAGCATCGTATACACCAGTGACCGCTGCTTTCGGACCACAAGAGCGTGTGTGTGTGTGTGTGTGTTGTGCACGTGCGTGAGGGCGTGTGTTTCCCCTCGGTTCCCCTTGAAAATCGCTGTCGCAGGGAGGACGAGTGAAAGTGACCCTCCTGGCGCTGCTGCTCACCCCTCCTCCTCGCTGCAGGGTGTTATCCATATTAAAACGCATCGGAAATCGCTGACACGCCGAGGCGGCCCCGGGGCGACGGGACGGGACCTCGTGCGCCACGGTGCGGCCGGCCACTGCCCACGCGGCTGTGCGGCTGTGTGTTCCAAAAACGTGTCCTCCTCATTACACTAAGGCGCTTAAGGGAACCTCCACAAACCACGTGATATTTTTCGGACTCTTTTTATTTTGTCCATCTCGGAGGGACGCTGCTGGGAGCAAAGTGTCATTGGTGCGGGCTGGAGTTTCCCATACTGGGTTCGATTCCCACGGGCGGTTCCCGACGCAACATCCCAGCTGGGGCGCTTTAAATGCGCAACAAAATTATTTCAAACGATCCACGGTCACGTGGTTTGTGAACGCGGTCCCTACCGGGCTCGTACCGCCCTCTCGAAATAAAGCTTGAACGTTTCCGCGCCGCCCCTATGATGCCGATTCGAACGCACCCCCGGCGGACGCACCGCCAACCGCACCGCAGTGGAGTATCGGCAGGATGGCGTTATGTAAATGTGACCGAAGCGTCGTCCCCCGCGCGGCACCACCCGACCCCATTGGGAGAGGATTCAGTGCCTGCGGACAGAGATCTCTGGGAGAGGTAGCGTGGCGGGGCGGCAGCCGACGGTTCTGTTGGTATGGCGTATTGGCTCTGACCCGCTGGGACGTTCCAGACACAATTTTCAAGTATAACACAAACGTAGAACAAGGTAGACTTAGGTACCGAGGTTAGGACAAGGTAGAATAAGTCAGAATGAGGTAGAACGAGAAGAGAGCCCCATGCTCTCGAGGCCCCCTGCGAGGAGCGGTTCGGCAGCACAGCTGACGTGTCTGCGTCGCGGGCTTGCCCACTTGCGGGCGCCAGGCCTCTGCCTCACGCGTTGCGTGCACTGGCCGTCAGACTCCTGGCCTGCCTCCAAGCCTCCTACCGTGTCACGGAGGTGGCCTAGCCCTGGACACTGTCCGCTGGCCCCTGAATGTGCGGCTATTGTGCCGCCATTTGCCTACCGGGCCGAGCTTCCTGCTGCACTTCACCCAATGTCCATGCCGGATATGTAGACCGGGTTTCCTGCCATTTCCTCCCCGCTGCGGCACCGTTCTGCCTTCTTTCGTATTCTTGCCCTGCCCAGTGAGCCTAGGAGGCATTACACTGGCCGAGGCATTTCGGCCCAACGATCAATACAGCCCCCTCTAATCCCGATACTGAAAGGGTTAAACGGCCCAGTCCGGGGTCGGGGCACAGGCCGAGCCCAAAGCCTTGACGGAGGGGTTCGAGGGATGTCCGCCCGACTTTGGGCCCGGGCTGTCATCGTAAAGGGTGATATAGACGCAATGGCCCAGGTGACGCTACGCCGCGCCACGCGATGCTGCGACACACCTGACGACGCCCCCTCCCCCTCCCCTCCTCCCCTTCCCCCGGGCACGCCCATTTCGTGCGGCTGCCGAAAAGAGAAGGAGGGGAGGGGTCTGCTAAAAGTCGCGCTGCGCTCGGATGCGGCACATCAGCGTCCTGCGCCATCGAGAGTGCTGTGCGCATTCCTGTCGCCCTCCCCGGAGGTTCGACAGGAGGACTAGTGCGGGTGAACCCTACGTGGAGCCGTTGGGCGCTGCGCACTACTCGTGGCGCGTGGAGGCCACCAGAGGCAGCCAGAGGCAGCCAGAGGCCGTCAGAATCCTCCAGACGTCAGCGTGGGAGGGGATCCGTGAGACCGTCAGGGCGGGCTTGGTTGTAATCGAGTCGCGGGGCCTCACTTCTCGGGGTGAGCGAGACCTGAAGCCGGGAAGCGGACGGCAGCGGGCGGCAGCGGGCGGCAGCGGACGGCAGCGGGCGGCAGCGGACGGCAGCGGGCGGCAGCGGAGCAGGACGGCGGGCGGCAGCGGGCGGCATGCGGCGCTATTTCTGGGGGCTTTGCTGGTACCGCCCCTGTGCCCTGCCTGGGCCCGGCCCGTGCCATGCCAGGGGGTTTATCATCAGCGGCAGCAGCAGCAGCAGCAGCAGCAGTAGTAGACCTTGCCTTGGCCAAATTGCCAGAGGCTAATTATAAGAATAACTTGATGGGTCTCAAAATGGCGGCGTGGGGCATGGCAGAAGCAGCAGCAGAAGAGCACAGCGCGAAGAAGAAGAAGAGAACAGAAATATGACGCGCCAAGTGCCTTGCCGGTGCGGGCCTAATTTAATTTACATTTTTGTGCCCGCGCACCCCCCCCCCCCCCCCCCTTCACCCCCTGGTATATACCGTCGTGCGTGAAAGAAAGAAGTCAAGAAGGACGGGGGAGGGTGGCAGCCGTGACACGAACCTGGAGTGGATACCGTCTGCTTCCTCGCTCACGCCAGCAGGCACGAATCTGCATCGACGATACGACGATATAGGACATGTCTCTCAACACTTTTGACGAGAATCTCGGCCAAGTTCAGAAAAAATCTTACTGTGATAATTTCAGAGCGCACGGTGACAGTGGCCTTTGGCAGTAAGCACAGCTTCCGCTCCGGTATCCGTTGTAACTCACTCCGCCGGAAGATCTCTCTCGGCGACACCTTTATCGCCGAGATAGTGGCAGCACTTAGAGGGGTGGGGTGGGCTGGGGCCGGCTGGGGCCCGCGGCCGTGCCAAGGGATGCAACTCTGTAGAGAAGTGTCCATGGGATGCGTTTACTGCCGGCCCGGCCGGGCCCGGCCCATCTGAGCCGTGCGCACGGCGCCGCCGACACGGCCCCCGACACGGACCTGCCGCCACTGCAGCCAACCGCACGACCATGACCCTGAGTTCGCACGGCCGGCACGGCGGCTCCCCAGGCCGGTGCGGTGCCCACGGCGCTGGCGCTGCTGGCGCTATCCCTCCCCGGCGCATCGAAACAAATAACTATCGTGCTGCAATGATAACACATCTGTTTGCTAATGGGACTTGGTCTGCTATTTTAATGAGAGACTCAATCATGCGGGAAATGAACAACTGATTCTGCGGACGCTGTGACTCGGCGCCAATCGTCCCCCCCCTGCCTGCAGGCACGGGGGCACGGGGCTGACTCCGCTCCACTTTTCATATTCTGGGTCAATGCCGTTTCTCAAAGCGATGGCGGGAACGAGTCTGATTTGATTACCTCCCCATTTTTCTGGTGCGCCGAAGATGGGAACGCGACTAGAGATAGCATTGCGCGGCCAGGGCAGGTGGACGGGTGCTTGCAGTCGTGCTGCAGCAGAGCTCCCTGCCCCGGCCGAGGCCCCGGCCCTACCCGCCCCCCACCCACAGCCGCGACCTAAACTGGTGGGCGTTGTCTGTCCAAGTGGCGACTTCCGTCCGGGGCCGGGAGGCGCTCTTGGCGGTCTCTTGGCCGTCAGTCTGAGAGGCGGGGGCGGTGCCGCTGGAGTCCATGGGGGACCCGAGGGGAGGGGGAGGAGGGGGGGGGTGCTTGTTGGCTTGTTTCGTGGCCTTTGCTGTGTGTCAGGGCGATCTCCGAGGACGGGCGGGGTGGGCTCTGGCAGCCGAACTGCCCCGCTGCCACTGCCCCCTCCTCCCCTCCCCACCCAGGGCCGCCGGGTCCCCTCCTCTCAGCGCCGTAACAAGCATATAACAAGCCGTTGCCGCTCCTTGCGCAGACAAATGACCGCAAAGATGTCCTCTGACCCTTACGGGACGGGCCCTGGACGTTTCTGCTGCGGCTCCGGCCCCGACCCCGGCAGGCCCTGCTTCATATGCGGCGGGGTGGGCTGGGGGGGGGGGGGGCAGCCGGGACAGGAAGGGCCGCAGAATTGGAAAGATACCATCCCTTTTGCTATATATATATATATATATATATATATATATATATATATATATATATATATATATATATATATCACGCACACGACACAATCTACTTTACCTCTTTCCAACCAAATATCAGAAACGAGTCAAAACATTTTAGCGACAAAAGCTCTCGCCGAAGGGTTAGGTTCCCCTGATTTAGCGAATCTTGCAGGTTAGAATGAAAGTTTCTCAACGATAGAGGTTTTCTGATGCGGAGAATAAAATCGTCGCTCGTGGCCTTGCGCTGGGCCCGGCGTGGGGCAACACGCAGAGGGGGTCGTGCAGCAAGCTGTTGCCCAGCAGATACAGCGGCGCACCACACAGACACAGTGGCGCCCGCCGGCAGCACCCTACTTGCAGACAACTGCATGTGCGCTACACGTATTAAGAACACTTAGGCGGCAGTAAAACCTGCTTGCCGGTTCATCCTCATCCTGCCCACTATCGCGCCCTGCCTGCCTGCAGCTGCACTGATCCGGAACACAACGAGTGACCCACTCGAGTTTCTCGAGCGCCTGTCGACTCCAAGATAGGCAGTCCCGCAGAGCACCGGTGTCTTGCAGGACTGCCTACCCTGGCAGGGGCTCTGCGCGCCTGCACAGCAGCTCAGGATAGCCAATACCGCAGAACTCAGACGTCTCGCGGGATAGCCGATATCCACGTCTCAAAACCGCCGTATGACGACCGTTCAGGCCTGACTGTGTTGTCGCCCCCAGGCTACGCCGGGCTACGCCGGGCTACGCTGGGGTTCGAGGCCAGCGTGGCCAGGGCCTGTTTATCGGCTCCGCCCTCGGCGACCAAACGCCCCACCCCGCCCCGTGACGGTCAAGGAGCCCCATACAATCGTAATGTATTCCATTGAATGCTGGCCTCTCTCCCCCGTTTTTTTTTTCGCTGCTGCGACCCCTTCGTATTCACATACACCGCGCCGGGGGACACCCCTTTCCTCCTGTGTCACACACACACACACACACACACTCACACAAACATTGTCTCTTGTCTGTGTAAGGGACACGCTGCAACTTCCGCGACACACGAAAAATGGACAGCCATCAAATAGGCGCACTGAGCTGCAGAGGAGGAGGTTGGGGGGTTCTTCACGAGATGGCGCTGCGGTCCTGGTGTCCCAAGTGCTGCCCGGCACCGACACTCTGATAGCACAGGCTGCGGACAGAAAATAGACTTCCTTCCGATCACCGATGCTGCACGGCAAACTGGCACCGCTTCCAACAAGACAGGCATGGAGAACGCTTAGCGTTCTGGGACAGACTCGTTCTTTGGTTTTTGAGGGAAGTAATTTTTTTGAGATTTTCATTATTATCAATGTATTTCTTTCTCAAATTTACAAACAAAAAATTGCAATCAGCATTTGTGATCAGTATCTGTGTTTTATCACATTTTAACTGGACTTAGCCACTGATCTATAACTCCAAGACCTGCAGAGTACGCGAACGGTTGGTCCCGAGACAAACTTCCACCGATCTACGGTCTCTAAAAACAAGTATTTTTGTTTTTTGTTTTTCAGGAATCTGTTATGTCATTTTTGACACTATATCAATGCCCAACCAAAACGACCCCAAAACATGCTACGCAGTTTTCGAGATGAATAAAGGGGTCTTAACTGACAGGGCGAGCGCAATACTCGTTCTTTTTTTGCTTCTACGTCATAGTAGTAGTAGAGGAAGCAAAGAACGAGTAAAAACGGTCCGATACTGTCTCGTCGCACTGATCTCCCGCACTGTTCTTTTATGTTGCCATCGGCGTGTAAACAACCCGACGTGAACCATGAGAAGATAATCATCCATGCAACGCGCTGTGCACCGTGCTGTGCTTTGTCCGAGCTCATTTCTTCCTGTGACGTGCGTCCGCGTGGGCGTGCGCGCGTGCGTGCGGCATCGTGACGGGCGGAGTAAATGTTGCCCACACAATGGCCGATGTCTGTCTGCCGCACCCCCGCTGCTCCGCGCTGCTCCCCTTTGGCTCCGCGGCCCGCTTTGTTTCTCCTCGCTGCTGCTCCGCGCTGTGTGGCCCCGCCACGACGTCACACCCCGTACGTCGGATTCCTTTCACCCACCCTGCATTTCCCGTGTGCAGCCAGCCGCCTTTTCCTAGGCTGGACGTTCGAACAGCTGACATATCATGACACATTATGCCTCGAATGCCTCTCGAATGAACACTTTCTTAAATGAAGCAAATCGATAAATATTCTTGGAACAAGAATTACAATCTCGAATTATACAAGAACCCGCTGTTCTACCAGCACCTGGGTGAAGGAATAAAGGTTATCTAGAGAACCTCAGACGAGCTGTACAAGTCTCAAGAACACAAATCCACTGATAAAGATAAAGCCCAGATGCTGATCAAAATCCGCTGGTTGGCACCTCCCTACCGCCCTGTTATCTCCTTGACAGTCGCTCGGTGTGCGCGCACAGCTTCTGTTCTCCCCGCTGCTGCGGCCGCTGATGAGAAGAATAACTCGTCAGCACAACACCTCACGGCGGGGATGATGGCATCAAAAACTCACGACAGGGTTTGGGGGGGCAGTGCTGGTGGTGGTGGTGGTGGTGGTGCCAAGGCTTGTGGTGCGAGGTGTCCCCTCTCTGACAATGAGCCAATGGGCGCACGGCGAACCTTTATTCCTCTTGTGCTTGTGGAGGCACAGAGAGAAAGGCAGACAGATAGATAGATAGATAGATAGATAGATAGATAGATAGATAGATAGATAAATAGATAGATAGATAGATAGATAGAGAGAGAGAGAGAGAGAGAGAGAGAGAGAGAGAGAGAGAGAGAGAGAGAGACAGACAGACAGACAGAGACAGAGAGAGATGGAGAGAGACAGAGAAAGAGAGAGAGGCAGGCTCTTTAGTTCAAAAGAGGTAGAACACACACACACAGGTGAAAGAACACACAGTAGAGGATACTCGCCCCGCCCGGCTGCACGCAGGTATCTAACTATCGTTTCGGCTTTAAATTCCCCCCCCCCCCCACACACACACTGAGACTGCAAACGTAAGATCATGTGAAGCAAATGCAGTGGTACGGCGACTGATAGGCGACGAAGGAGGGGGAGGGAGAAACGTGTCCACGTTGGTCGAGCTCGTGGTGCAGGGGCGGTGCGAGGCTACAGGTCCGTAGAGCCGCCTCGCACAGAGGGAGGGACGTTTGCACGGGCGTACGCTGTACCTCCGCGCCTCCGCGGCCTGTAAAGGCCAGACAAACACGTCGGGAGTGTGGCGACGAGACATTTGCGAAAGCTCCGACCCCCGGCCCCCAGCTTCCGACCCCCGGCCCCGGAACAGGCCAGGCCACCATTCCCAGGCGGTGGTGCCGGGTCGAGCCGGGTGGTCCTGTGGCAGCGTGGCGCTGGTGTCGGCTGTGTCGGTCCTGCGGAATAGAATTACGGGAACTCGATAAGCGCGTGGCTCGTGGAAGACCCCCCCCCCCTCCCCCAACCTCCATCCTCCACCCCCCACCACAGGCTCCTCCCTCAAATCCAAAATTTCATCGGAGGGGTGGTGACAGCCACATGGCAGCGTTGCCAGTATTTCACGGCGTTTATCGCGCCGCAAAGGCCGAGCTGCTGGTTTGTCACACAACGGCAATAGCTTGTTATCTTCCCGGGGGCCGGGCACCCTTTACCCGCGGCCGTAGGGAGGCTGCCGCCGGATATTGCAAAATCACGCACCTTTCGATTCGAAAAGGGGAAATTGACTTTGGAGCACGACTCATCGAGCTTTGCCGCTCTCCCACGGCCGCGGCCCACTCGCTCTTTTGTTCTTCCTGCCGATGCCAATTTGGGAGTCCGGCCGGGCCCGCGGCAGCAGCGGCAGCAGCTCCCCTCTGTCCTCCATTGTCTACCCGACCATGTACTTTCATTACAGTTTTGACGGCCATCCCGCCGGTGGGCGGTGGCCGGCTGGACGTATCGGCTGCCCTCGAACGCTTTGAGTAACGACAGGAATGTTGGCAGCGGCGGGAACGGGCTCGTGAGCGTGATGATCCTCACGCCCCCGCCAGCCCCCGCCAGCCCCCACCAGCCCCCGCCAGCCCCTCCCTTTACCCATTTTGAGAGCCGCCCCTCGCAGCTTGAGGTACAATAGTGTGTGTGTGTGTGTGTGTGTGAGAGAGAGAGAGAGAGAGAGAGAGAGAGAGAGAGAGAGAGAGAGAGAGAGAGAGAGAGAGAGAGAGAGAGAGAGAGAGAGAGAGAGAGAGAGAGAGAGAGAGAGAGAGAGGAGAGGGAGGGGCTCCAGACGACAGGGGAACATTTTCCAATAACCGCGCCTTAGGTCAGGACGGCGAAGGCCTCCTGCGTGGCTACGGTGTCCTCCGGCCCGACCGGCCGGGCCTAACACCCCCGCACCTCCAGCACCGCCGCCACCGGTGGTCTTCACTGATTTCTCGTCGCCACGCCGCCTCGGCAAAAACTTGAGAGCCACCACACACACACACACACACACACACACACACACACAGACGCGAGTGCCGAAGGACGATCCTTTGCACGTCCTCTCGGCTGTACGTTCGCAGAAAAACAGCCCCCGGCCGGACGAGCTCAGGGCCGCCACAGGACCATCCGCGGACAAATAACGGCATTCGACTGTACCACCTCCACCGACCTCCACCAGAATCCACGGGAAAAGAGTTCTGGAACCTTGAGCCTTAATCCCCAACGTAGAATTCTTTGGTCATATTTTGAACATCATGTAACAAATGCTTGTAAAACAGTACCTTAAAAATACACATGTTCGAATAGAGATCTACACTAGGTTGGTTCGTGGGGGATTCGTAACCCGCACCATACTGTCACGGATGTGGGCCGCGGGGGGTTGCGGGGGCCTCGGGGGGCTGCGGGGGCCGCGGGGGCCGCGGGGGCCGCGCCCGAACCGGTTATTGCTTTTCTATACTGCACGTTTGGCACACCCGTTTGGTGACGCACGATGCCGACAGCGGTATGCAGGCGTCCGCCGTGTGCCGTCCCACAGCAACTCGCCCCGGTAATGGCGGTCCCGGTGGTCCCGGCCCAGGCTGCGGCGCCTGCCACCCCGTCCGCCCTCTCGGCTCTACCTTTCAATTTTCGGACCTTTCTCAACCGCACCCCCCAATTCCTAGACCCTTCCCCGCTCCATCTTGCGCCCTTCAAATTGCGCGCGCCCCTCGCACCCATGACCACGCCCTACACCTGCCCGCAGTACACCTGCCCTTTACCCCCCAAAGACCCGCATGCCAGAGCCTAGAGCATCCCGGAGGCGTCCTATTGGCTATCTATCCGCCAGCAGCAGCCCCGCTCCTGACACCCACACCGCCCCCTCAAGCTCTGCCCTGCCCTGCCACTCCTCACCCTCACCTTCCCGCACTTCGCGTCAGTATTTTCTTCCCCACCTCCCCGTGGCGCCGCGGCGCTCACCTGGCCGGCCTCCGGCCTGGCGATATGCACGCGTGCACACCTGGCCATTGAGACGTGCAGAGTGGATGCTGTCGGGGTGGGCCGGGGTGGGGCCGTGGCGTGGCCAGCATCAATCAGAGCCGCAATCATTCATCACCTGCTGCAGAGCCTGCTGGCCTGGCGTAGCGAAGCCCTGCGCCGGCTCCCGCTGGCACCCGCTGGCGCCCCGTAGCGCCCCCCTGGTACCCACTGCTGCTCCCCCCCCCCCCCCCGCAGGGAAAACAGTGGCATCCCATGTAGAGCTGCTGTTGTCCTGGACAGTCCCAACAATCAGGTAGTCCCTTTAAGCATTTTTTCAAAGTGGTTCGAAATTATTTCATTTCAAAAATAATGAAAGTTTCCGACGTTCGAATTGTTAAAGTGAGAGCACACAGGAATCCACTGATAAAACTGATTTTTCCTCATATTTCAGTATGAAATGTGTATGTGTGGGCGCACAGGCACCAGCCCCTGGCTTCCGGGCCAGCAGGCTTGCAGCAGGCGGCCTTCCCAACAACTCCCCCGTTTGTCTTTCCAATCCTGACCACAAGTCCCAACATCCTGCGCTATCCGCCGGAAGCCTCTCTCTCTCTCTCTCTCTCTCTCTCTCTCTCTCTCTCTCTCTCTCTCTCTCTCTCTCTCTCTCTCTCTCTCTCTCTCTCTCTCTCTCTCTCTCTCTCTCTCTCTCTCTCTCTCGCTCTCGCTCTCGCTCTCGCTCTCTCTTCCGCACCGTCAGGCTGAGTCACCTTCTCCACACGACGATCATCCCCGCCTGCGCCCGTCGCCTCAGCGGACGAACCCCGTGCGGCAGAGCCAAGGACACCCGTCGCTGGCACACGCACCCCCCTGTGGAGGAGCTTGGTCCCTACAACCCTCCAAGTTTCGAAGATTGGAAACATTTTTTCGTTTAACTAAATTTTTTTTTTTTGCAAAGTCGCTAGTATATTTAATCCTCAAATAAAAAATATAAGAACAAAAAACCGCAAAAATGGGTGGGTCCTACCTCGTCCCAGACTTCCGTCCGGAACCTTCCTGCTTAACTTCGGTGTTCGGATGGGAACCGGTGTACCAGGAGTTGACCGCCGCTAAGACACAGGCACGACGCAGCCACCTTGGTAGGCAGGCTTCCGCAACGGCCAACATCGCCCCTTCCGCTGACTAGATTTCAGGAGTCAGCCCCCTTCGACCAGCCAGTTGGTCTGTGGCCGTGAGGCCACTCCCTCGCGGATTGAGAGGGAGGTAGGATGCCCAGATCGTACACGGCCGAAGCCGATTGTACTCTACTCTTCTACGCCATGTATCCAAGTAGGTGTTGCCCGAATACTCCAGATTCCGAGGCCTTACGCTTGAAAAATGTAGAAGGCCGAACCCTAGGCCTCTACATTTAACTTCTGCCGAGTCTTGGCAAGCACCATTCCCCTGCTCGGGCGTCGAACCACTGAGTTAACGAGTGTATTCAACCTCCGGGGAATGGCCGCGGCCCAACGTCCGCGGTCACTCAGACAACACACTTTGAACACGTTCATTTGGTATATTTTACCCACCATCCTCGGTCGGCAGACTTCAGAAAAATTTTTACTCCGGCAAAGAGTTGAACCCCGGACCTTGCGGTCACCGGCCAGTCCGCTTGCCCACTACGCTACGGAGCTACGATGGGGAGCGGCAGCGCGCTGTTGCTCGTTTAGCCACTGTCGTGCCACTGTCGTCTCTCGAACAGCGCCGGAATAGCGCGCGGTGTGCTCCGTCTGCGCTCAGGGTCTGGTCAGCCCCTTGGTCCCGATGCACTTCAGGAGGAAGAATGCTGTCATCCATCAGTGTTGCGTTCTCCGCATGGAGAAGTCTGTGTCTGGGCGACACACCGCACATTGTTCTCCGGTTGAAATGTTCCTATGGGCCAGAGAACATATTCTTGTATAATGAAGGCGGTTCTTTGAACATTTTCATACCTGTGTGCTCCTCGTCGGTACCTCCCTCTTTTATCCCTCCCCTTCCGGTACTTGTACTTCACACAATATTCTCACACAATGAACTTATTTCCCCTCAAAACTCAAAGAACGAGTCTGTCCTAGAACGCTGAAGCGTTCCTCCAAGCCTGTCTTGTGCAGGGTCTCATGCAGGGTATGGCAATAATATGCGTCCGGGCCGGGCTGGGCGGATTTGTTGCAGGTCCATGAAGCTTCGTTCTGCTGCACCGCCCGTGTTTCACGCCGCAGTAAAACTCTTTAATGTCACTCCTCTGTTTCCGCGAATAAATGCGGCCATTCTTTCCCGCCTAATAGGGGAGGAAAGGGGGAGGGGGCGCTTGTCCGATCTTTTTTCATCGCCGACATTTGGCGGCTCTGCGCGCTGCCGTGTAATGCGTGCGGTGCGGGCGCGCGCGCGCGCGTGTGCGTGTGTGTGGAGTCAGCACTCATCTGTCTTGATGCGGAGAGCGGCCTCATTCACTTCGTGCACGCTACAGAGCCGCAGGCCGTCCGCTTCCCACCTGTGCCTAGGCAAACACCGGGGCCGGCGCGCTCCCTGCCTGCAGGGCCTGCAGGGCAGAGCCGGCACTGCCGGCCCCTTCGGCCGCATTCCCCGAGCCGGAGGGGCCGGGCGGGCTGTTGTTTGGGTACCTCAGTGCAGCAGCGCTGTGTGATGGCCGGCCGGGATGGGATGGCGTTTGGCACGTGAATGGCCTCAGTACCGGACAGTCAAGAGGGAGTGCCGCAGTGCCGCGCCGGCAGCCGGGGGCCGGGGGCCGGGGCTACCGGGGCTCCGGCAGGCTCCGGCTGCCCACCGCAGGCCGTCAGCAGCGCACGCACGCACACTCAGCGCACCGCACAGCCGCACCGCCCGCAGAGTCATCAGCTCACAAAAGTGTGCGCGATCTGGGAAACATGACCGTAACGGCAGCCCGCACGGCGCCGGTCCTGCGGCTCCTGCGGGCCCCTCCGCCTGGGGACGCCTGCGGAGGTAGGCCACCTTTACGGCAGCGGTGCGGTGCGCACTGCCTATCCTCCCGGCGCCAATGGCCACTCCAGAGGTGTGGGCCGGAAGGGCGGGGCGGGGCGGGGAGCGGGCGGGGGGAGATCCGATACGGACGAGCCTGCGGGCCGTGTGGAGCCTGTGGAGCCTGTGGAGCCTGCGGAGCCTGCGGAGCCTGCGACATCATTCCTGGTCAACGACCCAGCGGCGGACCTTGCCTGGGCAAGGGCCGAGCGACCGCTCCGCTGGCCGCACCTGTAATCTGTGTTTCGCCATCTAAATGCGCGTCGCAGCCACGGGCCCAAACACACCCGGCCAACCCCGGCCCTGCTGCCCTGGTGCTTGGGGGGCGCGCCGGCCGCCCGGACCACCGGCATCCCCACCGGCGGCCTGGAGAAAGGCCCCCGACGAAGAGGCGCCGACGACAACGCACGGCGGTGGCCTAACCTTTATCTCTCTTCCTCCTGCGCCTTGATACCTGCCCCCGCCCCCTTTCCCCATATCACCTCTGTATTCGCCGTCGAATGTGCTATTTCCCTGGTCGCCCCTCTGATAACCCTTTCCTGGGCGTGCCATGGCCAGTACTATCGTCCCCCCCCCCTTCTCCCGCCTGGAACGCATTTTCATCCCTTTCACTCAGTCTGGATACCTCGCCATCCCTATCCCTTTCCTTTACACACCTGCCCCATCCTTGCCCCCCCCCCCCTCTCTCCCGACACCTGCCTCCTCGCTCCCCGCGGTCTTCTTCGCAGATTTCCCTTTACGCCAAGTTGCACCCCTCCCCCTTCTTCCCAGCCCCTTGCGCCTCATTGTAAATTTGCCAGCCGGATGGGACAGGTGCAAATTTCTCTCCTCCCTCAGACCACGCGTGGGGCCCGGGCGCCCCCCGTCGCTCCCCACGCCACGCTGCTCGAGCCACTCATTTTATTTTACTTTATTCTGCCGTTTTTTTAGGGGTCCCTCCTTTTTTCTGCTTTTTTTTTGTTTGTTTCATTCTTCACCTGGCCTGACCACTTTTTCAACGTCTTGGCCGCGTGGGGCTGGTGGTGGACAGAGAAAGCTCGTCGAGGCCGCGAGGCACAAAAAAAGGGGGGAAAAGTGGAACGCATAGTGAGTGAGGTGAGCTGTCTCTCTCTCCCTCTCATTAGCGTGGATTTCCCCGGGGGTGCTAACCGTTACCGGTTAGGGCCGGGCCGGGGCCAGGACAAGGCCAGCTGCTGAGAGGGGTGTGCCGCAGAGCCCAGCCCAGCCACTTTCATTTCATTGCCGGGGCAATTTCATCATTCTGCGTGGGACAACGTGCGCGTCGTTGGTGCATTGTGCGAAGGGCCGGCCGGGAGACAGGCGGGCGCACATGAAGGGAGTTGGGATCTCCCAGCGCAGCCCAGCTCAGCTACCCCGGCGTACCCATCACAACCCCTAAAGCTTTCCGATCCACTCTTTTTACTCGCAGAGTTTGAATCTTGAGAATTCAATATACTTTTGAATTTAAATTTTTTTTTATTGAAATGAAATGCTTTCTATCAATTAATAGAGAAACCAGGGAAACCGCGAAAAAACAAATTCGACCAATAGTGCATGAGTGTAACGAGCTCATCACTTTAAAAAAAATCAAAACTTTTCATCATTAATTTAATTCACCTGGACAGTTGTGGACATTTCGTGAACCCCCCTTCTCCTTTAAGTGTCCACGTGGTATCTGAACAGCCCCAAAGAACGATCCTGTCCTAGAACGGCAAAGCGTTCTCCATGCCTGTCTTGTTTCCTTTTTTCCACCCCTTTTTCATCCAGGGAGAACTTCTCCCTCCCTACCCGTTGCCTCTGCGAATGATCCCGGTACCCGATCCCTCGATCCCTCACCGTTCCGCCCGACGCTGGAGCTCCTTGCTGGCTTATTCTGCGTCCTTCGGAAACACTCGGGGATCGCAGGGCGGCCTGCCTTGCCTCCGAGGCGTGGCAGGTGGCGGCGTGGCGCGGCGAATCCCTCCGCGCCACCTACGACTCGGAGAGCCGGTGCCTCCAGGGCCGCCGGAGCCACAGGAGAGCCGGAGCCACCGGAAAGCCGGAGCCACCGGAGAGCCGGAGCCACCGGAGAGCCGGAGCCACCGGAGAGCCGGAGCAGCCGGAGCCACCGGAGAGCCGGAGCCGGAGCCACCGGAGAGCCGGAGCCACCGGAGAGCCGGAGCCACAGGAGAGCCGGAGCAGCCGGAGCCACCGGAGCAGCCCGAGCTCGCGGCCCGGCGTGGCCGCCCCGTGGTGTGGTGGCCGACCTATTTCACGCTGAGGTGCAAATTGTGCAGAGAAGTGACGGGAATAGCGCCAAATGGGAGAGGAAAAAAAGGGGAAAAGAAGAAGAAAGAAAGCCAAAGGGGTATATTGTGGGACGCTGGGGTAAGCGGGGAAACAGGTGAGGGGGAGGAGGGGGAGGGGAGGACGCCAAGGCAGCGAGAAAGGCATAAAAGGAATCTGGAGAGAGGCTTAACATTTGAAGTAGACTCGACTGCACGGGAGAGGGGAGGGGCGAGGAGGCCCTGCCTGGGGCTCGGGGGTGGCCGGGGGCGGCCGGGGGGGGGGGGGGGGGCCACGCGCGCCGCTAACCTTGTCGTCCTTCTCCTCAGCCCCCCTCGCCCGCCGGGGAGCACCAGGGAGACCGAAAGTGGCGGTATTGTTGCCGTCAAGTTCTGCGTTCAAACGAGTCCAACCGTCCACCGCCTGGCCACACACCCTCCGGCCGGAGCCCGGGGAGCCCGGGGCCTCTGCGGGTCACTGGGACGCGAATGAATGGCCGCGATTATTCGATTGAACTCATTACGCCCCCGTGGGATTACGGCACGGCGCGACAGGTCCTCCAAACCATTGGAGGAGTGGCCGCTTAGAGAGCCGCGCCGCGTAATAACTTACCACAAGGCAGATGCGCAGGACACACCTGCCCAGCCCATAGCGTTGGTGTTGTTGGCAGGGAGCCACTTGACCGGTGATTTCCTCCCTCGTCCCAGCCGTGACCGGCCACATAATTGGATTAGCTGGAAAGTCAATGTTGACGCTCGTTTATTGCGCTGCCCCGACATGCGCCAGGCCAGGTGGTCTGGTCATGGCCGGGTCAGGCCGCGCCCACTTCACTCTCGCTTTCACACACACACGCACACACACACACACACACACACACACACACACACACACACACACACACACACGTGCTGCTTTGTTTTCGAGGTCTGCCGGGCACATTCAACTTTTCCATTTTTCTCCCCTCGGCGGGGGCATGCGCCTGTGGCGCCCCTGGCGCCCGTTTACCCAACAGTTAACGAAGTGATCCTATCTGTTCCCTTCCAACGACGGCAGCTCCGGTGGGCTCGCTCCAATTATTTCCTTTTTTTTTTTTCGTGAGTGTAAACCTTACTTTGTTTGGAACTCCTGTCCAGTGTACTAATTCTCTCCAAGGGCCACACAGCAGCAAATCTGCCCCTCGGGCTGGGGGCTGAAAGATAAAGAATTCAGTAATCGCTTTACCTGCGCCGAAAGCCGCGTAGCTTGCCTTAGCTTCTGCCTGATCGGCCATCACCGGCTAGCCAGTGCAGCGTCCTGCACAGGGCCCTGGACAGCGTCCTGGACAGCACCCTGGACAAAGTTCTGGACAGGGTCCCGGGTCCCGCACCGCTTGAATGAACCGGCGGAAGCACTGCTCCGTCATTCCAGCGCCCGGCACTCCGCCCGCTCCGGTGCCTCGCCGCTCCGTTTTAGCGGCCATTTTGGGTCCTGTTTCGGCGCTCGTTTTCGGGTGGGTTGATGGCCTGCATGCCGCGCGCGCCGGGCCCTGCACAGCCCTGCACAGCCCTGCACAGCCCTGCACAGCCCTGCACAGCCCTGCACAGCCCTGCACAGCCCTGCACAGCCCTGCACAGCCCTGCACAGCCCTGCACAGCCCTGCACAGCCCTGCACAGCCCTGCACAGCCCTGCACAGCCCTGCACAGCCCTGCACAGCCCTGCACAGCCCTGCACAGCCCTGCACAGCCCTGCACAGCCCTGCACAGCCCTGCACGCACATGCACCAACCGTGCGCCCAGCCTCCCCTTGCCGTGTCTATAGACGGGACGCAGTCGTAATTTTAAGTGCCATTTTATGATGGGCTGCAATCGAGCGGCGTGCCGACCAAACAGGCCTCGCCTTACGCCGCGCTAATTGTGGTGCGCGCCAGTGCCGCTGGGAGAAACATGAAAATTCGGCCACCAAAATGACCCAAGGTAAAGAATTAATATAATTGAATTGTAGTTCTGAATGTAAGCGTTATTTTGGAAATATGGTTTCAGTTTTGCAGTGGAACTTTTTGAAAATAAGTTCCAGATACATACAAACATATATAAAATAAAAAATTGTTTCTACATTAGGTTGGCCGCTTATGTCTAACCTCGGGTCGAGCGATACGCCACTGACAATGAGGCTTCCGCGTCTGCTCCTTTCACTCGGTACAAAAGTCTTCTTCTCCTGCTTCTGCGAGGCGGGGCAAAACACACAGCGAACCAGAAAAAAAATGCGAACCCGCTGCTCTCGTCTGGCTAAGCTCTCGTGTTTTTAATTAGAATAGTCCTCTATGAAGACGCAGCCGGCTTGGACCAGGGCAGCAGAAGCCGGCGAGGAGCCGAGGAGCCGTGGCGGAGGGCGACGAGGGGGGCTGTGCGATGCAAAGGCACGAAGGCTCGCACGGGGGTCAGTCACTCTGGAAGGAATTATATTGAGTGCGAAAACGTGAGCTATCTTCTCCCACAGAGACAAGCGAGCACACAGAGGGAGGCCAGTGGGGAGGCTGCAGACCTCGAACTCGAGGATTTTCCAAACTTTTTCCGAAAAATACAGAAATTTATGCGCTTGAGCAAGAGAATAACAATTCGGTTTGAGGCCCAATTTGTATCCTATATTTCGAGGCATCTTTCCACAAAAAAAGAGGACTGCAGGGGCCTTGGCCTGGAGTGTAGCCCAGTGTACACTCTGTCCCTGGTGAGTTGGTCCCTTGTTCTCATCCACACCACCCCTTCACGAACATTCCCCCCCCCCCCGCGCCCTCACACCTCGCAGTTCAATGCCAAGAAGGCCCGAGGTCAACGGATGCCTTTCACCCTCCACGCCATTGAACATTTGCTCCCCCTCCCTGCTTTCACCTTTTCCAAAGTGTGCGACGGAGACAGAGACAGCAAAAGGGGGTTTGCTGTCTTTCATTCCTCCCCCCTCGCCTCCTCTCACTTGCCCGTCATACGGCCCCCCCCCCCCCCCCCCTCAGCCTGCCCTCCTCTCCCTCCGGGGGGTATTGCTGCCGTGTGAGCCCAAGTGCCAAAGGTATCCAATATCGGTCGCTCTGATCCTCCCTGCGTCCCTTTTGTCTCCTCTGCCCCACCCCGTGAGGCAGCATCAAAACAAGTCAACCTCACGCACACACGTACAAACACACACACACACACACACACACACACACACACTCGCACGCACGCACGCCCACGCACACGCAGAGCTAAATCCACGACCACCCTTCTACCAGCCCCCTCCCACACGTGTTCGCGGCCTGGTCCTGGTTCCGCTTTGCGCGTTCCTTCCAAAAACTTTGTTTGTGTTGAGTTGCTGGCACCCGCCGTCTGTCTCTGTCCCTCCCACGCGCAAGTGCGGGCAGCAAGTGAGAGGGAGCGGAGGGAGGGGGAGGGGGGAGAGAGAGGGGGAGAGAGAGAGAGAGAGAGAGAGAGAGAGAGAGAGAGAGAGAGAGAGAGAGAGAGAGAGAGAGAGAGAGAGAGAGAGAGAGAGCCCTGCAAACGGGCAGTATTCACGCGCACCCTTGCCCTCGTGCAACACGCGGTCCCGCTCGCTCCCCTCCCCCAGACCTCGTCAGCCGAAGCCCCCTCCCCCACGTTCACACATGGTTTTTAACTCGTTCCTTGCTGC
The DNA here is from genome assembly GCA_038380765.1 of Odontothrips loti. Classification (NCBI taxonomy): domain Eukaryota; kingdom Metazoa; phylum Arthropoda; class Insecta; order Thysanoptera; family Thripidae; genus Odontothrips; species Odontothrips loti. Next base: position 12,702,126 of record CM076245.1, read on the forward strand.
TGCTGCTACTGAAACAAGGCACACACAACAAGTATTGCGGCCCCCTGAACAAAATTGCTCAGGTCCTACAAACGGGAAGATCACTACTAGACACGCACTCTAAAAATGTCTAGACGCGATCATGCCGCACCAGACTCTCTGGAGGTGGACTCACAGTACTGGACCCCGGACCGCCGGTCTGTTGTGTGTGGGTGTGTGTGTGTGTGTGGGGGGGGGGGGGGTCGAAGATAAGTCGAGCCCCATTCCGGACATGCTTGCCTGCCACAGCTGCTGCTGCCGCTGCTGCCGCTGCTGCCGCTGCTGCCCCGGGCGCAGGTACGCAAATGACTGCGGTGAGCCGGCACTATACGCCACCATATCCATCCCAATTTCGCCTAATCCTTGTGCCCGGCGGCCGCCCGCCCCACACCCCAGCCCAGCACGCGGCCCCGGGGAGTACACCACACCTATCGCCAGGGTGACGACAGCCGCCGTCGGCGTCCCGGCCGGGGTCCCGGGGTCCCGGGGTCCCGGGGTCCCACACCGGACCAGGACGCGCTGAGTAAGTGCAAGGCGCGGGGCGCTGAATTTGCATAGCTGTGCGCCATGTTGCGCCGCGCTGCGCCGTGTCTTATTTTCCTGCCGTGCCCAGCGCGATGTCTGACAGAGATATGCGGCCGCGAATATATTTCTCGCGCGGTGCGGCGCCCGGGTGCATGTCGTTCGGCCCGGCGGCTCCGCTCTGTCCCACTCGTGGGGCGCTCGCCCATGGCGCTGGACAAGGACGGCGGACGCCGTGGGGGATTACAGAGAGAAGAGGGGGGGGGGGGCTCTACCAATTACTAGGGTAGGCTCGGTGCCGCGCTGCTGCTGCGGTCCAGCCAGACCGGGTAAAAAGTTGACGACGCGGTTTCAAACAAAATTCTCCCCCCCCCTCGCCTCTTATCACCATGATGACGTTTCTCGGAAAAATGATTCGGATTTGGGCGAGACACTCGGCCCCCCCGGTGGCGGCTCTGTCAGGAGCTTTGGGCGATGGTTTCTCCGATAGGGCATCCTACCAACTAGCCAAAATCATTTCGTGGCACCTCTCTACAGCAGCGGTGGCGTCCACCAACCCTTGATCCCTGGCGCCTTTCAAAAGGATTGGGAGAGGCAGGAGATGGGGACCGAAGGGAGGCGGAAGAGTGGGGGAGGGGGGGCACAAGGCCGTGCGACGCCTTCACCTACAGCAGCCGTCGGCTGAGAACGGAAATCAATGTGGAGCTGGCGGCACTCTGTGGCTGCTGCTTCGCCGGGGATATTGTCTCTGGAGGAGAGGACAAAAATAAACCCTTGTTTGTGAGTGTTCCAGGACACACACACCCTCCCGCTCGGCGCGCGCGCACACACACACAGACCGCGTTCACGCCCAGTGCACCTGTTACCCCTCTGAACATGGGGCCGTGGAGGAGGCGGGGCGGGAGGGGGGAGGATTTCAGCGATCCCACCCGCTCTGTCACGTGGCTCCCACTAATGGCTTATTTGACACGTCGCTTTGCCGGCCGGTTCCCGGTATCCCGCGGGACCCTCCGCGGTCGGGGCCACTCCTCGGAGCGGCTTCAGTGTCATTAGTTGCCCGCCTCGGCGAGATGACACGATCAGGCAATTATCAACGAGAAAGGCAGCAGCCGCCTTTCACGTTGGCATTAATTATTTGCAGGGCAGCGTGAGGAGCGGGCGTCGTGGAGGTGTGCGGCGGGGACCGGCGGGGACTGGAGGAGCCGGGAGGAGCCCGCCTGCTCGGCCGACATGGCCTACGCAGGGCAGGGCTGACACTAATGAACACCTTGCCTCCTCACCATGTATATTGCGATACACCGCGCTACGCCGCGTGTGCATTCGTGTGATTAATTCGCCCGCCCGCCCCGCAAGACACCAAAGACAGATAGGAAATATAGTCGGGGATGCGAGCGGCGCGGCGGCGGCCGGCCCGGAAGTACCCGGGGGCAGCCGGAGCTGGCACCCGGAGCCTGCACCCGAAGCAGAGGCTCCCGGAGGCAGCCGAAGCTGGCACCCGGAGCCGGCACCAGGCGGCACCCGGGGTGGCACCCCGGAGCCGGCACCCGGCGGCACCCGGAGGCACCCGGAGGCACCCGGAAGCACCCGGAGGCACCCGGGGGTGGCACCCCGGAGCCGGCACCCGGCGGCACCCGGAGGCACCCGGAGGCACCCGGAAGCACCCGGAGGCACCCGGAAGCACCCGGAGGCACCCGGAGGCACCCGGACCCGGCACGACCGGAGCAGAGGCACCCGGAGCCTGCACCGGAGCCAGTGTTGTCCCCACTTCAACATTTACGCAGCGCACTGAAACACGCCACGGCCATGCGGGTAGCAGAAAATGACGACCGCCGTATTTGCACTGTGCAAGCATCACTACATCTCGTCCCAACTCTGCCATTAAGTGGGTTACGTTTCAGCTGCGGTAGAGGACCATCTACAGTCTCCTTCTATAGCCCGCAGTGTACGGCCCGCGGGCCATGTGGGCGCTGACTTGCTGCCTGTCGCGGCCCAGCATCACGACGTGGAGCTGATCCGGGGTGTAAAAACTCCGCCCGCAACGGTCCGCACGCCCGGGGCATGGGCATGGCCGCGGCTCATGGCCGGCCATTGTTCGCTGGCATAATTATCGCGAGCGGCTCATGTGTGGCGCATGGCTCGCGCACAGCTCGCGCACGGCTCACGCACGGCTCACGCACAGTGCACACGCCCCCCTGGCCCAGCCCCCCTCCGGGCCGGCTGTACAGGGCGGGCTGACTTGCAGAAAGCCCTCCTCGCACTCTGTGACTCTTGGCTACTCCGGGCAGTCTGCAGCAGCCCTGCTGTACCAGCCCGGAGCCCGGAGGGGCAACTGGGGCCGGGGGGGGGGGGGGGGGGGGGCTGCGCCTGCAAAAGCGTGTGACCCGCATCCCAACGGGAAATTTCATCCATCATTTTGATGAATGTATTTATTGCCTGTACCCGTACCCCCGGCACCGGCCCCTCCTCCACCACGCACGCCTCCCGCCATTGCTGATGCACACGGTGTACCTGATGTGCACACACACGCACTCTCATATTGAGTCTCTCTCTGCCTCGCTCTGTCTCTCTCACTATCTCGTCCCCCCCCCCCCCCCCACACACACGCCTTTGCTCCGTACACTACAGGAGTCAATATAGCAATGAGATTGAAGCCAGGCGTCATTGCTTTGGCATTGCTCGCCACAGGGCAAGCACCATTTTCAGGCTCATTGTATCATTCATGTGCAGGCGAGCTGCATTCAGAATGCGCCTAATTTTTCATCCCGACTTGTGTAATTATCGTTGGTTGGGCCGAGACTGGGCTGGGGAGGGATAGAGATAGAAGGAGAGAGAAAGGACAGAGAGAGAGAGAGAGAGAGAGAGAGAGAGAGAGAGAGAGAGAGAGAGAGAGAGAGAGAGAGAGAGAGAGAGAGAGAGAGAGAGAGAGAGAGAGAGAGAGAGAGAGAGAGAGGGGGGGGGGGGACAACCGACTTAGGCTTATTTTGGCTCTCCCGACTTCGCCCACACTTTGGAGACCCCAGAACAAGGAGCGCGCGACAGAGAGAGAGAGAGAGAGAGAGAGAGAGAGAGAGAGAGAGAGAGAGAGAGAGAGAGAGAGAGAGAGAGAGAGAGATTGAAGTCGGCAGATGACGGCAGTGCCTCTCACTTCAGCCTGAATTTTCACTTCTCGCGTCCGTGCGGAAGGAATACGAAGGAGGTGGGAGGGAGAGGGCGGGATAAGGCAAGGTGAGGTGCGAGTGAGCGAGGGAAGGCGGGTAGGGGGAGGGAAGAAGAACTTGGAGACGAATAATAGCACGAGTAGGGGACCAGGGGGACCGGGGGGACCCCTGGGGTGGGGAGGGGGGCGTGCTAATGAGAGTAATTAATAAGCTCGGCACCGCTCCACCCGGTCTGGATGGGGAGAAGGCGGTAGGAGGACAGGCGAAAGGGAGAAAGTGCGCTGAGCAGAGTGAAGCGCGGGGCCGGCTGAGGCCGACCAGGTAGAGCTAACCGGGACAGGAGGTATGAAGAGTCGGCCAGAGGTGCCACAGGCGAGTGAGATGTACGGAGCTGCGGGGAGGGCAGTTCACATCACCACGCACTACGCAAGGCGTCAGGTCTGGAGGGGCGCAGTGACGACGCCTCGCCGTCGATCCGTCTGCACCGCACGGCAGAACAGGTCACCACTGCCCGGCATGGACCAACCCGAGGGGGAGTTTACTTCGAATTATTCGGCGTACAGTGGCAAAAAAATCAGGACAAATCGGAATCAACTAGGTTGAAAAAAAATGAAAAATATACGACACAAAATGCTGGGAGTGGCTCGTTACACTCACGCACCCGTCGCGAGTAGCTTTTATGTACTTGAGACACATGGCCAAGTTTTGGCAACTTTACTAGACTTCGTTCTGCTGATGATTCTAGGAGCCACCTCAAGAAACCTGGTCGAGTTGCCACAACTTCATCCCCGTCGTTTAAATAGTAGCGTGTAGTAGCCGTCGGGAGTACCTTATAGGTACTTGAAACACCCGACCAAGTCGTGGCAACTTCACTTGACTTTATGCAGCGACTCGATATGAATGAATGCAGTGAAGTCACTTAAAAAATAAAATAAAATAGTCACGAGCCAATTTTTAAATGCTCGAAAAACCAGAAAATTCCTTAAGAAAAATCAATCTTTTGTTGAGAAAAAAAACGAATAAAATCAAAAGAGTCGGCCAAGATTTGGATCGGTTTAAATCGAGCAGTTATGGCCCCTACGACACCGCCACTCTGCGGCAGAAAGGTAGTGAGCAGCTGGAGCTAAGCGGTGGATGGCAGCCCTGGGCCGGGCGGGGCGGGGCGGGGCTCCGGCGGGGCTCCGGCGGGGCACACCCTGCTCCCTGCGAGTCCTCTCCGGACCAGACAAGCGCGGGCGGGGCGGGGCAGGCGGGGCGGGCGGGGCGGGGTCCTCGCGCTCGGCAAACATGTGCCGCTTGGAGTGTTTGGTGACACGTCAGCGCTCCGCTGGCTGCTCTGGCTGCTCTGGCTCTGCTGTCAGCTCTGCCCCGCTGGCTCCCTGGCTGCTCTGGCCCCACTGGTTGGCCACTTCACCCCAGCCCGGCTGGCATTGCCTTGTGCTTGTCGATGCTACCAGCCTCTGCGAGTGCCCTCCACATTTTTTAAGCCCCTCTGCACTATTCGCGACTGGCGTTCCCGTTTTCCCGCCCCGCCGACATTTTTTGCATCCAGACATGCAAATGCCAGGGGGTCTTCGAACGCTTGGGAGCAGTTGAATGCAATTACACGGCTGTTCCCCGGTCGCGAAGTTGACTTACTGCTCTGTTTTGGCTCCGTGAAAGTTGCGGCAGCAGGGGCGAACACAAGTGCAGTACGGCCGGCCGGGCGGCTGGGCGCTGCTCCGGTCGGTATCATACCGACATAGTTCTCTACCCCACCATCTGAGACCAAACTTTGTTCTTCATCGCAACAAGGCGCGGAACACGCTCGCCGCGCAGTTAATTCTTTTGCTGCGGAGCAGGCGGTCTGTGCCGCCATGACCTGGGCCCGGGAACGGTTGCGGTGGTGAGGCTGGCGCGGGGCGCGGACCGAGACGCCGAGCGCCTGCGGATGGCAGGGTAGGCCAGCCCGCACGGCACGCGAGCATGGAGGAGTCGGTATTGCCTACCCACCAGGCGTCGTGTGCGCGCAGGATTAAGTGCCAGTGAAAGAATCACGATCGTGTCGCGGTTCCGGGCGGTTAAGGGACTCTGTGAGGCCCGGATGGACTCAGCTTGGCGCCAAATTAAAAAAAAAAAAACAACAAAGTCAGAAAGAAAAAATTAAATACTGATTTTAAATCCTGCTACGTTTTGCTCGCGCTCCCCGCTGTCATTGCGCCGCCGCCGCCATGTTCAAACCCAGCGCGGGTGGCTAAACTATCACTGGGCTCAAATTTACATAGGGGGAAAGCCAAGGCAGCCCCCCCCCCTTCCCCCCATCCCCAACCTGCCCCAGTACCTCTCGACGCGGCGACCTGTTCGCTTGATTGATTGGTGAGACAACCGCATTAGTCGGCAGCAAACAGCTCCGGCATCGGCGGCAGCAACGTGGAGTGCGGGAGCCAGGCGAGGCCAGCGACAACACGACACGGCGTGAGTCAGCCCCGCGGTGAGCCGCCAGGGGGTGCTACACAGACAGCCACTGGGTATTGTTTCCCAAAAATAGTTGTCCATCGCTTCGCGCAAAAATAAAATAAAAAGTACGCTAGGCAATCCGCGTAACTTGGCCCCCTCCGCATCGGGTGACGTCAATACCAAGCATGGACAGCGACGAGCGCCGCTGCTGCCGCCTGAGGAGCGCTGCGAGGGGCAGCTGCAAGGTTCTGACCGCGCCACGGCACGGGAGCGGCGCGGCAGGGTGGGCACGGCCAAGTGTGCAGGCAGAGAGGCCGAGCTGTGTCGTGCTGTGGGCACTGCTAGCACTGCTAGCTGTTCGTGTGAAAGCGCGCTCATCACCGTGGACTTTGTCGCCAGGGCGTGCCGCCGTGCCGCCGTGCCGCAGTGCCGCCGTGCCGCCGCCCTAAACAGAAATCTTCACGTTGCCTCTGTGCTGCGCGGCTAACCCCCTCCCCCTTCCCTCTCCTCGCTCTTTTCTTTGGGCCTCCTGCCCCGTCCTGCCCACAACGGCGGGGGATGACAAGCCACCGCTGGTCACGTGCAGGGTGGAAGGGGGTGGGGAAGGGTGTCGGATTGTGAATTCATCCCATGAGCCCAGTGACTTAGTTCCTCTGTGACGGACAGGAAAGCGCGGGCGCGGGTGCCCGCAGGCGCGCCGTAACGCGTTGTGCAGGCAGACGAGGCGGGGGCCGCGGGGGCCGCGGGGGCTGGTCCAGCTAGAGGCCGGACACAGTGTCCGGGCGGGGGGATGGAGCGAGTGCGTCAGCGCAGAAGAACACCCGTGAATTCAATCGGCCCTACATAAAGTCGACACTAGGTGCCCCTCCTCTCCCTCCCTCCCTCTCTCTCTCTCTCTCTCTCTCTCTCTCTCTCTCTCTCTCTCTCTCTCTCTCTCTCTCTCTCTCTCTCTCTCTCTCTCTCTCTCTCTCTCTCTCTCTCTCTCTCTCTCCCCCTCTCTCTCGCCTCTCTTTCTCTCTCGAACACACGCACGAGCACGCTCTCCCCATCACTACCTCTTCGTCGCGTACTTCGCAGGTGCATTTATGCGCCACCTTTCACGTGCGGGTGTGCGTGAGTGGGAGATACTGAAAGATAGAGAGAAGTGCTTTGTGTGTGTGTGTGTGTGTGCGCGTGCGTGCGTGTGGGAGAGTTTTCCCTCCACCGCAGGTGCTACCGCTGCTCCCCAGGGATTGTGCGCCAAAGTTGGCCGTACCGAGTTGTTCCGAGACGTCATCAGTGCCGCGCCATACGCCGCCGCCGACTGGAGTCAGCCGGAGTCCGGAGCCGGGGCGCATATTGCCGTACCCTACATGAGAGAAAACCACGCAGCCCAATGGCGCCCTCTGATTGGCTGCCAAGTCCAGTATGGAAAAGTCTCGTGAAGTGGCCACAACTTGGTCGGGTGTTTCAAGTACTTACAAGGTACTCCAGATGGGTACTACGGCGGTACGATGTAAACGACGAGGATAAAGTTGTGGCGTTGCTACTGAGCAACTGAGGCTGCTCCACTACTTCTTTAGATCTCCCTTATTGGTCCTTAGCAATTTAAACAAAATTTGAAACATAAAATATTTTCGGACAAAAAATAGGTGAGGCTATCTCTAGAGCCTTACCAATTTTGTCAGATTTGACAAAAAATTGAAATCGAGTATTTTCGGTAGCAGTATGTCTGGACCAGCCCCTGAATGCCGTCTTGTCATGAGAAATGTGTTTCATGATGCTATGACATCAGAAAACAAAACGCCGAGCAGGTATGCACCCCAAGGTACTCCCGGCAGGGTCCTAGGCTCTACGTGGCGGAGATACTCTCTGCTACGGTAACCCTCACGATAATCACGTTTTGTTTCCGCTGATATTCTTCTGGACTTCTTCTCCATTTCCGGTTTGGACCTTCTCCGAAACACCCTATTGACATCTAGCTTCAACAGCGTTTTCTTCCCTCGTTTATAAGCCTCGAAAAGTGCCAAATCACTTAAATATATAACGCGGCAGGCTTCAAAAACAGCGTCCATGAGACCCGCTTTTTTGTTGCTCGAAAGCGGGCAATATGGTCACATTATTACTGTTTCGTCCCCTCGAGTGTGGAGGCGCCCAGGACCATGACGCGCGCGTGCAGCGGCGTGTAGTAGACTCTGTTGCGACACGAGACCGCGTCGACGCCACGCTACGCCACGGGTGCGGGATGCGGACCCAAATGAGGCAGTGACCCAAGATTCATCGCACCACATATCCTCACAGGGAGCGGCACAGCGGGGTGCGCGTTGAGGTCACGCCGGGCGGGGTGTTAACTGCTGAAGCCCCGCGTAGCTCGCGGCGACGAAGATGGAGCACGGCGCATTCGTGGCGGCATTCGTCCCGCCCCACCGCCGTGAGTAGCGGCCCAGGGCTCTACCAGGGGCACATGGCACGGGGCACGGGCCTACGGCCACGCCCCCACTCACCGCTTTCACCGACACACTCTTTCCGACAATAAGGTTTATGGGGCCGAATGCTCGGTAAGTAATTTCCCCGCTGCCCACCTTTCCGATAGTTACTGATAGTTACCCGGCTCGGCTCGGCTTGGCTTGTCTCTGCTCAGCTCGGCACGGTTCGGACCGGCTCGGCTCGGCCCGGCTCGGCTTGTCTCTGCTCAGCTCGGCACGGTTCGGACCGGCTCGGCTCGGCCCAGCTCGGCTCCCCAGCAGCACCCTCATCATCTTCGCGTGAAACTGTAGGAAACTCGGCCGCGCCCCCACCTGCACCGCACTCCGAGCCATTCTAGAATTGAGACCATTCGTTACAATGGCTCGTCGCGCGCGCACAGCTCAGGAGAGAGCGGGAGAGAGCGAGAGAGAAAGTCCAGCTCGGGGATGGAGGGCTCGGAGCTGGGTCACCCCCTATGGCTTCTTTCCGAACTTGACCGCCAGCCCCTGGCCTACCTTGGCGTCCACCAGCGGGGGCTGCAGGGGCCGCCGGGGACGCGGAGGGGTCCCGAGGGGTCCGAGGGATGGCGGCGAGCAGCAGAGCGGCCAAGTTGGTGGCCTCTATGGCAGGCCGTCCGGCAGCCCCCTCTCCGGCTGTAAAACAATGGTGAATGATAAAGCATGGAACTTGTTTCATTACCCACATAAGTTTCCGTCCCCGTGTCGCCGGCGGCGTTCTACCGCGCGCTCTTGTGTGGTGCTACAGGGTGGCCGCGCCCCTCTCTCTCCCTCTCTCTCTGTGCCGCAGAGGCCGCGGGGCAGGGCGGCAGGAGGAGTGAGACAGCCGTGGCTCCGCCGGGCTCTGCGTTGCGGGGGGCGTCCATGAAGCATGTGGAACGCGATGAAAGGGTAGTCTTTTGTCGCCCGCTGGGGGGCGTGTATGTGAAGAGGGAGGTGAGACATGCCTGTGGTATTTCCCGCGGCGGCCACCTAAAACGCCCCAAAACGTTCCCTCGTCGTGTGCACCCAGAAAAAAAGACTTCTTGATTGAAGACAAGAAATCATTGATTTTATACTAATACATTTCATTCAATCAAAACTTGTCTTGAATCAAGTTATTTAGACTTGATTCGAGAAAACATTTTTCTAGGTCTAAACTAAAAGTAGACTCACACCAAAGTTCTGACACTCTCCCTTGAGGAACACACCGTAACCAAGGGGCTGACCAGACCCTGAGCGCAGACGGAGCACACCGCGCGCTATTCCGGCGCTGTTCGAGAGACGACAGTGGCACGACAGTGGCTAAACCAGCAACAGCGCGCTGCCACTCCCCATCGTAGCCCCGTAGCGTAGTGGGCTAGCGGACTGACCGGTGACCGTAAGGTCCGGGGTTCAACTCTTTGCCGGAGTAAAAATTTTTCTGAAGTCTGCCGACCGAGGATGGTGGGTAAAATATACTAAATGAACGTGTTCAAAGTGTGTTGTCTGAGTGACCGCGGACGTTGGGCCGCGGCCATTCCCCGGAGGTTGAATACACTCGTTAACTCAGTGGTTCGACGCCCGAGCAGGGGAATGGTGCTTGCCAAGACTCGGCAGAAGTTAAATGTAGAGGCCTAGGGTTCGGCCTTCTACATTTTTCAAGCGTAAGGCCTCGGAATCTGGAGTATTCGGGCAACACCTACTTGGATACATGGCGTAGAAGAGTAGAGTACAATCGGCTTCGGCCGTGTACGATCTGGGCATCCTACCTCCCTCTCAATCCGCGAGGGAGTGGCCTCACGGCCACAGACCAACTGGCTGGTCGAAGGGGGCTGACTCCTGAAATCTGGTCAGCGGAAGGGGCGATGTTGGCCGTTGCGGAAGCCTGCCTACCAAGGTGGCTGCGTCGTGCCTGTGTCTTAGCGGCGGTCAACTCCTGGTACACCGGTTCCCATCCGAACACCGAAGTTAAGCAGGAACGGTTCCGGACGGAAGTCTGGGACGAGGTAGGACCCACCCATTTTTGCCGTTTTTTGTTGTTGTTGTATTTATTATTTGCAGGGTCTGAATCTTGAGGATTCAATATACTTTTGAATTTAAAAAAAATTATAGAAATGAAACGCTTTCTACCAATTAATAGAGAAAAGAAGAAAACCGCGAAAAAACAAATTCGACCAATAGTGGACGAGTGTAACGAGCTCATCACTTTAAAAAAAAAAAAAAACTTTTTATCTAAATGTCCACGTGGTACCTGAACAGCCCCAAAGAACGATCCTGTCCTAGAACGGTAAAGCGTTCTCCATGCCTGTCTTGTTGTGGAAACACACGAAAGGAGGAGCTCTCCCTCTCTGCATGATCCTCTCGGAACTCCTCGGAATACCCTGGAGTGTTGCAGACTCTTGGACAGGGCCGTGCTCCTGGCCGTGATAGCGGGACTGGGATTGGCTGCTCCCGGCTCACGGCCTCGGCCCTCGGCATCCGCGGCCATCACATCGGCAACAGCGGCGGCTGCTAAACTACTAGGAATGCCATGCCGGTGTGTGTGAGGGGCTGGCGGGGGCCGGCGGGGGCCGGCGGGGGGCGGCGGTGGCGGGGACAGAGGAATGTCATCGGGCCGGCCGGGACAACAGAGGGCTGAGCCAGAGGCCTGCGGCGGCCGCCGGTGTTCACAGTGAGGCCGAAAGCCAGTACGATGTACTCCGCGGGGGGCAGGGCGGGGCCGGCGGGGCCGGGGCAGGCGGGGCAGGCGGGGCAGGCGGGGCGCACTCCGACCGCCGGCATCTGACGGCGACGCCCGGCGACGCCGTGTCGGTCAGCTGCTTCTCAACTTAGTCAGGCGACCTCCGATCCCTCCAGGACCTCGCTGTGCGGCATTCCACGACATCCCAACGCTTTTCGTTATAACGAGGGGGAAGTGGTGGGGGAAGGGCGAGGCGGGGGATGCTGCCGCCGCCCCTGCCGGCTGATCCCAACAAACAGCGTGGCCGCTGAGAGGAGGAGGAGAAGCACCACGATATCCTGGATTGCTGCGCTGCGGTGTTTTCTCATCTGCCAGTCTGTCATGTCCATTTCATCTCCGTGTCAATATCCTGGCAATTCTCTTCTGCAGGACACGCCAGACGGAGGGGGGGGGGGCAGCGCTACGTAGCGACGACTGCGGGAAGGCGAGAATGGCGTTGGCGCGGCGGTGGCAGCGTCCTGTTCATCATTTATCACTTTTTGTAATGGCCTGTAGCGGCCGGTGCACCCTTACCCCCCCCCCCCCCGCCGTCGTAGCTAAACGTCTTCACCATTATGTTACCATCAAGACGACACGGGCCAGGCCGTCTCGAGCTCCCCACACCGCGATCCCCACCCCCTGTAAGGCCCCCCCCCCCCACCCCGCATCGCGCACTGTCCCCGCAGCCTCACAGATTTTCGAGTGGGTGCCATTAACTTTGCCCGTCCTGCGAAAGTGCAGGACGGCGCGTGGATGGCGGGAAATCAGTTTCAACCCCCCCCCCCCCCCCTTCCACGCCCACCACCCACTTCCATCACCGGGCGCTTCCTGGAGTGGCAATGAGGGCAACGAACACTACCGCAGTCTCACGACGGGTGGTCCTGGCTGAAAAAGAGTGACAAGGATGGCAGTATAGTGTGCGTCGACAGAGCGGCGGCGGCGGCGCCACGCTGCCCGTCACATTAAGCAAACGGAGACAGGCTTGCATATGTGGAGTGCATTGCCGCGCTGGCGTGGAGCATGTCCTTTTGCAGTGACGCATTTTGCATGCCTGCCTGCCTGTGTGTGTTTAGGTGTACGGACTGTGTGTTCTGCGCACGTGGCGCTTTCATCTTTGCCGTCACTTCTGCGGCGCTCCCGGCGCGTGCTGAACGTGCCGGCCGCGCTCGGGCCGCGCTGCTCCAGCCGCAGTGTCAGTACACATTCACACACGCCTCATTAAAAAAAAAAATGTTAAAAAATAAACATTCGGAAAAATCACACAGCTGTAAAGTACACATTAAAAAAAAACTCAAGAATATTGAAAAAAGAAAAAGTTGAAACCAATGTCCACAAAAATTACAGTTATACACCAAAAGTACAGTGGTGTACAGTCTGTTTCTCCTCCGCACGAACCCAACGTCATGTGGGGGGGGGGCGCTAATGCACGCTAATGCGATCTCGAGGGGCTCGGGTGCAACAAGCCCTGCCGGCCCAGCCGAGTCCCTTCCTTGCATCCCACATCCGGATGGCCGCTGGGCGTCTCCGACTTCATATACATCGTTACTGCGCCGCTCCACATCGCTTCCTCCCGAAAGCGGCAAATGGGTGGCATGTGGGGGTGGGAGGGGAGGGGACCACCGGCTTTGGGGACGCGGTGGGTGGTGGTAGGTGGCCCGCGGGCTCCTGGGCCCCGGGCGAGGCGCCGGGGGCGGCGGGGGCGCCGGGGCCTCTGGCCGGGCATCTGCATGACAATGGCCACACTTCCAGGGCGGTTACCACGGTATTGAGCAAAGAGCGCCGTGCGTTTTGTTTGTTCTGCACCATGCGCGCGCGCCCCGCGCGAACGCGGGGGAGGTGGAGAAACACAGAGAGAAAGAGAGAGACACAGAGATAGAAAGAGAGAGACACAGAGAGAGAAAGAGAGAGAGAGAGAGAGAGAGAGAGAGAGAGAGAGAGAGAGAGAGAGAGAGAGAGAGAGAGAGAGAGAGAGAGAGAGAGAGAGGGTGGGGGGGGGGGGGGGGGGGGGCTGGCAGCGGCAGGGCTGTGCGGAAGGGCGAGGACAGATGTCTGACTGCGCATACTAGGAAGCGGAAACAGCATGTAAGAATGTCAAGTTCATGGGGACTGACAAGGGCGGCACTTGAGAACGCAACGCCGTTGAGAGCAGAGAAAGTGGTGGGGAGGGAAACGGGGGAGGGTGGGAGGGAAGGGTATGCTGTGGGTGTGTGTGGGACAGCGCGCACGGCGCCCATACCCGTCTGCTATAATACGTGTTATCAGATACGCACCATTGACTCGCTATGCCCGCCCGCCCACACAGAGCCGGTGTGCTCAGGGCTGGGTGCCGAGTCGCATGGCGCATTCCACACTGTCGCTCGGTACAACGAAGCAGCCTCGCCACGACCCCAACACCCTCCGGGCCGGGCCCGGGCTCTGCGAGAGGGCGCCAGATACTGGCGCCTGCTCAAATTTTTCGTATCATGCCCCCTCATTTTCAGCGGGTCGGCCGCTTTGGCAGCCCGGCCGGGACTCCATGCTCCACGCCGCAGCCCAGCCGAGACTCCATGCTCCACGCCGCAAACCCAGCCGAGACTCCATCAGACTCCATGCTCCACGCCGCAGCCAGCCGGACTCCTTGCTTCACGCCGCAGCCAGCCAGACTCCTTGCTTCACACCGCAGCCCGGCCGAGACTCCATGCTCCACGCCGCAGCCCGGCCGAGACTCCATGCTCCACGCCTCAGCCCAGCCAAAACTCCAGCCCTACCGCGCGGCATCCCTGCACGTCTGAAGGACGCCACTTTGCCCGTATTAAAGCACGTCCCCAGAAGAAACAGTGTCGCAATGGCGTATTCTAATTAAATTTCAGAGAAGAGTGGACGGTGCCGGAGAGGGAGGAGGTGGCGGTGGCGGCGGCGGCGACGACAGCTGGCTATTTGTCTGGATTGCCTTTCCTTCCTCGCCCCGTTCGCGCCTCGCACGCCGGCGGTTGCAGGATGGCTGTGCTGCCGCCTCCGCTGCTGCTGCTGCTGCTGTTGCTGTTGCTGCTGGTGGTCCGGAGTCTCGGTGTGCTGTTTTTCTTAGTCTGCATATCCCTCTTATCCCCCTTCCCCCTCTTTTTCTCTCGAAAGGACAAACCACAAAGCAGGGCAAACTAAACAGGAGAAATGGAGAGGGTGCATCTGCAATGGCGGAGTGCTCTGCAGAGGCGAGGTTAGATTTCGGACCCAAGCCCCTCTAACGCGCATCGTCCCCATACGGGACGTCGAGAGGCGAGGTCTCCTAGCGTCAGCGCCCATAGCGTCAGCCACTGCAGTAACGGCGCGGCAGTCCGCTGACGGCGCTGTCATGCATCTGCATCCTGGCCGCCGCCCCGCCGCCCCGCCGTCCCAGCGTCCGGCGTTATTTTGCCGGCCCTTGTGCTGTGCTGCCATGCGCTGCACGTCCATTTGGTGCAGTGCGGTGAGAGACCTCCGGTGCCTCCGGTGCCTCCGGTGCCTCCGGTGCCTCCGGTGCCTCCGGTGCCTCCGGTGCCTCCGGTGCCTCCGGTGCCTCCGGTGCCTCCGGTGCCTCCGGTGCCTACGGTGCCTCCGGTGCCTCCGGTGCCTCCGGTGCCTCCGGTGCCTCCGGTGCCTCCGGTGCCTCCGGTGCCTCCGGTGCCTCCGGTGCCTCCGGTGCCTCCGGTGCCTCCGGTGCCTCGGGGCGCGGCGGCCATGGGCTGGCCAGGAGTGCACTGCACTGCCACTGCAGCCCATCCCTGTGAAGGCCGATTCTCTTCCAACTCGAGGCGGTCCCGCGGCGGCCGGAGAGACGGGGGCGAGGGAGGCGGCGGCATCCTGGAGGAGCACGGCGCCGGCCCCCTGCCTCTGCGGACGAACGCTGCTGATGATTGACGCCTGAGAATCAGCCGCGATGGGAAAGCCGTACAACGTGAGTCGGGCTGATCACCAGTAGTGCCTTATCCTGCCGCTTGTACATCAAGGGGGAGGGCTGGATGCCGGTTCTCCGCCCTCAGGGAGGCGGGCCGGGCCGGGCCGGGTTACGCTGTGCCGAGTGCTGACTTTTCATGTGGCGGGCTGTTTGATCACGTGACTGCTGTTTGCACGCCCGGCAGCCTCTGTGCTGTATCCTCTGCGGGCCGCCCGGACAGCGCCTGCAGGGCCGGGAGGGAGGACTGCGCTTGGCTGTGCTAGGCGGCGACCGCACAGCGGGTTCCCAGAAGGTTCCTAGAGGTTCCCGGAGGTTCCCGGAGGTTCCCGGAGGTTCCCGGAGGTTCCCGGAGCAGGTTTCCGAGGGCAGCGCCGCCACCCAAAGTGTTTCATAACATTCACAAGGAGCGGTGAGCGCGCGGATGATAGTAAAGATCCGGGCCTGCTTCGGGTTCTCGAGTGCTCTCTGTTTACGACGCCGGTATAAACAGCCGCTTGGCCGTGCTAGCTTTGGCGTCCCGCTGCGGTGAGCTGGGCGGGCCGGGCGGCGTGGCGCACGACAACAGCCAGCGAGTTACAGCTTCAAACTGCCCTCACTAATGACTTTGCTGCCGTGGGGAGGGCATCGGGGCCCCGGGCCAGGTTCCGGATAATGGCTCGTCATTTGTAAAGAGGCCGGACTCTCAGGGCGACACTCGGTGGGATTGACTGCGCGTGGGGTCGCGTTTCATGCCCCAGGACAGAGCTCATTTGCCTCTGGGAAAGTTCTGCAAACCCGCGCACACACTCCCTCTTCACCCCGATCAAAGCCGTTCATTAGGAATATCCCCAACCAAACCCGACATGGAATACTTCTACTGCGAGAGATCGCTTTCCCCAGCGGAGGGGGGGGGGGCATTGCCCGACGAGAAACGGATACCCTTTCAACAGAGCTAGGGTTTGGATTGCGTCTCGTGGCGCTGCTCGCGAAGTGTTTAATAGCGCGACGGCTCCGCCAACTTTGCCGACGGGTTTTGTTGGGACGTTGCCGTTAGGACACACCACAGCCAAGTCTGTGTTGGTGCAGCACAAACGCCCCAGCCGTCACCCGTCCCTCACCCGGCCCGGCCCAGCCCGGCCCCGCAGTCCCCCGCCAGCCCTGCCCTTCGCTTCACTGTCAGCAACTAGCTGCCTCTGCTCTGCTTGGCTTGGCCTGGCTGTCTCACATGCATATGAGTCAACGCCGTCAGCGTCTCGCCCGCCCCTCTCCGCCCCGTCCCGCCCCGCCCCGCCCCGGCCTTCAACGACGCGATGGCTAAATAGGCGTCAGCTGGCGGTGGATCCCAAAGTCGTGGCCGTTTGGCTGGATGTGGGTCAGAGGCTGCCCTGCAAACTTGCGGGAGAGACCTGGCTAGTCAATGACCTTTCCAGAGCGAGCAACTTTGTTTCAGAGAAAAATTCAGTGACATTCGACAGATGCCCCCTCTGCAATAAATAATAATCAATAAGAAATGTACTTTGAATCCCTACACGGTAGACGACCCAGCCAAAAATCCAGAAATCAGATGATAAATAAATTAGAAATAAAATATTTTTTATCAAAGAATATTCATCGGTTCTTGACTGAGAATGATCCCAGCCTGTATTTTTTTCCCCTGTGTGGTGCAGTAAACCCGCTAGCCGCTGTGAACCACTGCCTAGATCACCCCGGTCCGGCCGGGCCTGGCGCCTCGTCGGCTCGCCGGCTCGCTGGCTCGGCCCCATCACCACTCAGGACTCGTGTTTTTATTTCACTGCAGTCCGTAGGCCGGCTCCTCATTCGTCCGTGAGACCCCGTGGGCTCGGGAGGGCACGGCGGGGTCCACCCCGTGGGGATGGACCGGTCCGTGCCGGGGGTGAGCAGGGCAGTGTGTTATGTGAGAGCCTCCGTGTGGGCCCCCAGTGGGCACCCTGTGGCCCCCTCAGCAGGGGCCAGCGACAACACCGGCTGGCCGCACAACTCTCGGTCCATACCAAGGGCCCGGCCCGGCCCGGCCCAGCCCTGCTCCCAGAAGGGCAGTTTGTATCTGGCTCATGGCGCGGTCATCCCTGCCCAGCGCCCTGCCGCCCAGCCCCGCCCTGCCCCGCCCAGCCCCGCCCAGCCCCGCCCACGACCGTGCGTGTTGCCAGTCGGTCCCAAATGAGCGAACTGTTCACGCATGAGGTCTGCCCGGAACAAAGCGACGAGCGAGCACAACGACCCCTGCTCGCTAGAGCTCAGTCTTAAGTCCATATAACTAGCCACCGCCACCAGCCAGGATTTGACTGTCAAATCGAATCCGAATCGATGTCGACAAATTCAAAGACAATCGATTTATTCGACCGTCGATTCGACACCGATACATTCGATGTTCCTAAACGTTTCCGAACGTTCTCGAACGGCCTCGTATGTCCCCGAACGTTCCCGAACGTTCCCGAACGTTTCCGAACGTTCCCGAACGTTCCCGAACGTTCTCGAACGTTCCCAAACGTTCCCGAACGTTCCTTGGAACGATTCTAGCTGGGCTCGATTCTTTAAAAAATCTGACCAAGGCACCAAGGCGGCCACTTTTCTTTTTCAATTTGCTCGTGTTCCTCCTTGGAGCGGCCATTCCGACCTGTGACCCTCACTTACTCACGGGCTCGGAAATTGTTTCCGTGACACAAGCGCTGTCCGTGCTGCATTCCGGCCACGCGTGCGTAGGGGTGCGCGTTTGGTGGGGCTCCCCCACCCCCTCCCACTCACTGCCCTGAAGGGCGGACAGACAGCTGCCGCACCAGCCCAAGTGTCTGTGCACCACCACCCGCTCCACTCCCCGGTAACCCAGGCCAAACCCTGAGATATCATTTCGAGAGCGCGCCGAGATTGGCAGGAATGATGAGCCAATCAGAACACGGAAACGGTTGGCCATAACAACAGAACTGTGTGTACGCATTTTTACCCTTTGCCGGGGCTTGTAAAAATGACTGTACTTTTCAAAAAAAATAAAAAATATTTCCGTGATTTTTTTTTTTGGCCCCCGGAGTGAGTTCGTGACCCCGTTCCCGAGGGAGCAGGAAGCCCGTAGGGCCGGCGGGGCCGGCGGGGGCTGTTCGCGCTTAGCGGGATTAGCTCCCCCAGGACCCCTTATGTGCTGACTCTCGGCAGGTAACGCCCCAGCTCGGCCCGAGCGGTTTGTTATGCACGCTCCGGACGTGCCCGCCGCCATCGCTAACGCTCCAGGCCGAGTCCGCCAGGCCCGAGGCCAGGCCTCCCGGTGCTGACGGCAGGGGAGGTGCGATGCAAGCGGCTGTCACAAGCTGTCACGCATCCCCGCCCACTCGGTCCCGTGCCGCCCCGCTGTGACACGCTACCGGCAGTGACTTCATCTTTACCGAGACTACGGTGCAGATACATGGGAAACAATGACGTGTATATAGAAAAATAATCACACAATTGCTTTAAAAAAAATAACCGCACTATCTCTTCACCGCCACTTGAATAATGTCTAGGAGAGCAGAGCGCCTGGTGGGTAGGCTGACCCGCTGGTCTCGGCTGTGCTGCGGGCTGGCCTACCCTCGACTTCGCAGGCGCCAACCGTGGCCGCAGCGCAGCAACCCGTCCTCCGCTTTATTCCCGAAGACTTCACCCCCTCTTGAATCCAATTTGCACGGCCAGCGGTGCAGTCAAATGAATGACGCCGTCTGCTCATCGCGGTTCTCGTTCATTAATGATGATCGCTCGGAGCATTGCGAGCCGGACCGAGAGGACCCCGTCGTCCGCAGACCTCGCCGCCGACACCACCGCTATGACCGGAAACGGAGTCGAAGAAACTGCCAGGTCCCTGAGGTGGCTCGGAAATGACAGAGGGGGGCCGGAAACGGTAGCGCGCCTGGCTGCGGGGGCAGCAGGGTTAGGCCGTCCGGACGGCCTCCGGGAGCGCTGCGCCTGGCTGCGCGTTCTGGACGCCCGGAATGCAGTCGGGTGGCGCTTACTGGAGCAGTAATTAGTCCCGCAAATGGGATTGTCCGATACGGCCCTGCGCACGGAGAAAGGGGCTTTGTTGGCTTCACTATCCGGCTGGCAGTCCAACCACAATCCAGTCTGTTTTTTAAAACGTAGCATTCACGCGTCAAAATAATCCCACTTTTTTTTTGGTAGAGGTAGAAATTTCAACGCCCGATCTGAGAATGAATGCACACGATGCAGGCGACTGAGCTTCTTGATCATGAGGAAAACCGGCACAAGCAGATGCTGCTGAGGCGCTCAGTTGGAAACCTGCGGCCGCTTCTGGACGTGCCGCCTCGATCTGCTCCACTTTGTGTGACAACGATACTTGATCACCAGCGCAGCACTACCGCTCCTCTGCCTCACTCGTAGCGCGGCGGCTGCTGAAGGTGCTGAGGCTTGCGCCCTCTTCATTACTAGCTCGTATTTCGTTCTGAGGCCGCGGTGGCGGAGAGCGGCACCCAAGGAGCATCCCAGCCGAACGGACGGGTGGATGCACGGGCGCCTGAGAGAGAGAGACAGAGAGAGAGAGAGAGAGAGAGAGAGAGAGAGAGAGAGAGAGAGAGAGAGAGAGAGAGAGAGAGAGAGAGAGAGAGAGAGAGAGAGAGAGAGAGAGAGAGAGAGAGAGAGAGAGAGAGAGAGAGAGAGAGAGAGAGAGAGAGAGAGAGAGAGAGAGAGAGAGAGAGAGAGAGAGAGAGAGAGAGAGAGAGAGAGAGAGAGAGAGAGAGAGAGAGAGAGAGAGAGAGAGAGAGAGAGAGAGAGAGAGAGAGAGAGAGAGAGAGAGAGAGAGAGAGAGAGAGAGAGAGAGAGAGAAAGAGCGCGTTGGCGGGGCGGTGGGCGCAGCGACAAGTGGCGCGCAGTTGGGCCCGCCGCCGGGAGGTGGCGCCACTTGGATGACCCCGGGCGTACACTAGCTAGCGCAGGCGGGGGCAGTTAGTAGGAGCGGAACCTGGTTTCCCTACTCGCCCTCCTTGGGAAGGGTTCGCTGTGTTCCGCGGAAGAAATGCCCCGCGCTGTGAGATATCTCCTTTAAAGGGGGCCAAAAAAGCAATCACCCTCCTTTGGCGCACCCTCCGGGAGCACAGCACCTTGCACTTACGTGTGTGTGTGGGTGTGTGTTCGTGTGTGTCGTGGGCGACCGGAAGACAAACCGAGAAACCGACACGAACTGTAAGAAGTAGAAATACCAAAGCAAATGGAGGTGTTGGGTGGTACATCATCACAACTTCATTCGTGTGTTTGTACTGCTAAGGCGTTTTCGACTTGTAAAACTTTTGAGGCCAAGCGGGGAAAAACAATCTCTGACATATGTGCAATGCGAGGGAAGAGTAGCCATTTGGAAGGTGTGATCCGGGCCCCAGCACCGAGCCCCGAGCCCCGCCATCGAATGCAGATGATCGCTGATACCGGACGTTGGCAAGTGTGCACGCCCCGGCCCGGCCTGGCCCGCCCAGCCCCACCCCTCCGCGCGTGCTGCCGGGCGCCGCGCTGGGCCGCGCTTGATGGTCGCTCCAGCTGGACACATCCGGAGCACAGACTGGTCCTGGCGGCCCCCGGCAGCCCCTGGCGGCCCCGGCCCACACGGCCGCCCCGGGGCTCACCCCTTCCGCCACACACACATGACCTACGCCATGGCCGGACTCCGGAAAGTGTCGCTATCATACTTGCACCTCCCTACCTCTCACCCCCCCCCCCCCTCTCCCTCTCTCTCTGTTTTACCGTCGCCCCCGACCTCGCCGCCATCCCCTTTTCCGCCATAGTGCGAAACTACATTTGCACATTTGCACGGCTCCGCGCTGAATTGGGGGTTTTCCCCGTTTTGTTCTTCCGGCGCGGCCATGGCGCGGCACGTCGTTACCGGGCCGGGCTGGGGCGGGGGCCGCCCTGGTCTATCTTCCGATCGAATCTCATCTGGTCCAGTTCTCCGGGCCGCAGGACAGCATGCTGCAGCCGCCAGCAGCCCACCCCCGCGCACCGCCACACTCCGAGACGGCTCGCTCGTTCACCATTCCCTCCCGGGCGGCGCTGCAAATGAGCTGCCCGAGCGCACTTATTCTGCGGTCGCCCGCACTTCTCTCCGCCCATAGCAGCGGTGTACCACCTGATTACCATGTCCTCAGTCGGCGCCATTAGTCGCACGTGTGTGATCAGGAGGGGGTGAGGAGAGGCGGGCGAGGTGAGGCGAGTCAGCAGGCCGATCCGATCCGGGAGCGTAGCGCGAGCAGCGGCGAAGTGCGCACAGAGCGTGGACAAACATTTGCCGATCGCGCGCGTCCCCGCCTCCGCAACGCGACAAACACGACCTGATGGTGTGTGTGGGTGTGTGAGTGTGGGGGGGGGGGGGGGGGTAAATCACTCAAGAACTAGTTTGGATACGTGCAGTTTTTCAGACACTCACTGATGGGGTGGGTTGGAAACTGCGGAATGAATTTCTGCAGTCCTTCCAATAACTTTCACCGCCTTACCCCTGCTGTACCCGTGTCGGGGATCACTTCATGGCGCGATGAAATGATTCCCCCTAACTTCTGCGGTGTCGGGGATCACTTCATCGCACCATGAATTGATCTCCTCTCGGTGGGGATCACTTCATGGTGCGATGAAATGATCCCCGACACGGCGGTGTTTGGGGGGATCGCTTCATCGCGATTACATTACTTCGTGGCCCCACACATCCGCGCCCGTAATTACTAATTTGTTTCCATCGGCATCCCCGTTTTGCCGCCTCGCTACGTGTCCTTGTGCTGTGATAGTATGAGCGCGGGATGCCTTTGATTACATGACCACCTCAGGGATGGGAGTCTCATTCTCACTGACGGTGGCCTCGCGCCTCCTCCGCCGATACCGCCACACCTTCCACCCGCCGTGTCGCTGGCTCTGCTGGCTCTGCTGGCTCTGCTGGCTCTGCTGGCTCTGCTGGCTCTGCTGGCTCTGCTGGCTCTGCTGGCTCTGCTGGCTCTGCTGGCTCTACTGGCTCTGCTGGCTCCGCTGGCTCCGCTGGCTCCGCTGGCTCCGCTGGCTCCGTTGGCTCCGCTGGCTCCGCTGGCTCCGCTGGCACCGCTGGCTCTGCTGGCTCTGCTGGCTCTGCTGGCTCTGCTGGCTCTGCTGGCTCGGCTGGCTCCGCTGGCTCCTCTAGCTCCACAGTCTCTGCAGCTGCCGCTGCCGGCCGCCGCGAATCAGGAGAGCTAAAGTTCTAGCGTGCGATAATGATCATGCAAATGCTATTGTTTGCGGAGGTGCACCGCCGCCTTCCTACTCAGCCCTTTTACCTGAGGGCCCCCCTCGGCCCCCCTCGGCCCCCCTCGGCCCCCCTCGGACCACGCCGATCCATACAGCGGGGAACAGCGGCAGGGACCACGTAAGTACCCTGCGGGAGTTTCAATGCGGTACTTCGTCCTTTGAGCATGAGCAGATTTACTAAGAGGGGTGCGGGACAGGGGGGGCTTACAGAACCGTGCACCGCGGCCACCTAACAAGCCTTCACACGAAAACAAAGCAGTGCAGCAAACTTCTTCCAATTCAAACCACCAAGTCGATTCAGGCGCTTTGAGCGTGTCGCCGCGGGTGCTGATGGTCCCGCCTGACCCCGCCCCGCTGACTCCTGCCCTGCGAGGTGCGGTGCGGCGTGCGAGAGCGTTACTATTAATTAGAACACTTAATCCGCGATTGGACGGAGGGCGCCCTGGGGGTCGGCCTGGGGCCCCGCCCGGCCCGGCTCGGCCTGCGCACGCACCTAGGTGATTGTGGCTGGAACTCCAACGGCGCCCCCCGCGTGCTGGCGGAGCCCGGCACCACCGGCCTACGAAAGTCGTCTTCAGTTGGGGGACGTCCTTAAAAGTTTCACCGTCTGTGTTCTAGTACTGCGGGCTTATGGAGGGGTCGAATTGAATAGAGATCCGAACGCGACCCTATAGTACTCAGAATTCATACGTTACTGGATTTGGGCACCAAGCGGTTAAGAATTCTGACAACGACCTGGGATTCTGTTCTGTTATTGGACCACTCACCAGCAGGCAGCGGAGACAGTGAAGATGAAGAATGTTATGCCGTTTAATAGGGTATTTCGGAGAAGCTCAAACCGGAAGTGGAGAAGACGCGTAAGAACAAGAAAAGCGCAAACAGTATAAGGGTAACCGCAGCAGAGAGTATCTCCGCCACGGCGTCGGCCACGAGCCAACTCAAAGTTTACGGAGGCTTAGCTCTCGCTGACGATATGTCACGACCATTTGGTAGGGTCACACTCTTCTCTTCTGGGAATTGAGCTCGTTGAGCTGTGTGGCCACTTGCATACAAAGAATGACCATATCTCTGCCTTTAATTAGCACACGTGTATGGGAATCAGCTGACGGGTTGACGCAGATTCTGGTGCACGTTGATGTGTGTGTGTGTGTGTGTGTGCTGCGGGTGGGGGCGGTCCAAGGCGGAGGGCTGCGCCTGGCTGCAGCATGGCTGCGCTCATGGTGGGGCTCATGCCTGGCCAGCCGGTACACCACGCCGACATAAATTGGGCCTGTATCGACAGGGTCCACAATATGCCCTGGCGCTGTATGGGCTGCTAGGGCTGGGGCCGGGCTGGGCCGGGCTGGGCCGGGCTGGGCCGGGCCGAGGCCTGGACAGGACAGCCCGCCCTGTCCCCAGTGACCCATCACCAGACACGGTATTACGGGCCCCGGCACGGCCGAGGCCCCCGCCGTACAGGATACGACGGCCTCATAATCATTGCCCTTCTTCCCTCGCCTGGCCGCCCTGTCCTCCTTATTTCTCGCTCGTCCTGTCTCGCAGCCTCGGCTTCCACCGCTGCCTCCGGCTGCCCCCAGCTCGCACGCGCACGCACGCACGCACGCACGCACAGCTCCTCCCTCCAACTTTCCTGCCAGTTGCTTTGCCGCCACCTCCCTCCTCCGTTGACGCGCTCACAATCTGGTGCCAGCGCCCCACCGTCGCTACCCCGGCCCCGGCAGCAGGAAGGGGAAGGGATGCCGCCTGATCACCCTTGTTGTTGCAGGAAGACGGGTATAACGTGCGCCGCAGGAAGCGTATCGCTGCTTGGCGCGTGGCTGCGCTGCTACAGGGCTGTGCACAGGGCTGCGCACAGGGCACTGTGCACTGGGCCTCGGCGGCAGCACAGCGCACCCCTCAGCCAAACGCGCAGATACGTCCGCGATGCATTAAAAACGCGAACGTCTCACGATATGACCTAGTCTAGCCCTGCTGCCATCAAAGAAAATCTTCTGCGGGGATTTATCGCAAACTGACAAAGAAATGTTGGACCTGTAATTGGCGCAGCAACACGCTGTGTGGTGTAGTCCGCCAGGTGCTCCGGCCACGTTTGTTCTGCTCGGCTGCTCCTCGGGCTCAGCATCCATAAAACTCACCTTAGTTGGCTCGGACATCTCCAGCGCCGGGGGAACACCAGCATAACAAATATACGACTTCCTGCAGGAGGACCTACGCACAATAGATGCTCTAAAGTACTGCAACTATGTATCCCAGTTACTTTCCACATTTTCTCCCGCATCTCGACTTCCTCCTTCCCTTCCACTTCTCCCGTTTCTCACCGCCCGCCCTCCACTGGCCAGCAGGGCGCCGCCCGTGGAGTAGCCAGCCAATCATACGCGCACTGGCAGGGCAGGCAGGGCGAGGTGGCGGCGGAGGGACGACGAGTGGTTTGACCCGCTCGCTCTGTGCTGTCAGCACTTCCGGAATGAGCCAGACCCAGCGGGGGTGGCCCTTATATCATCCAGGCCTGCCACGCCACCAAGGACACCCCCCTACCCGAGCACCTAGCGGCTAGCATTCAAAGCTGAATAATTACATCCACTTCAGCCACAAAGGCCTTGTACTCCACGCGCAAAACGCTTAAAAAAAGAACCAAAACAACAAAAACCACGCTGACATGAGTCCTCTAGTACTATTAAACCCCCTCTCTTTCTTTCTCTCCCTCTCTTCCTCGCTCCATCCATTTTAAACTGCATAAGTACTTTGCTATATGAATATATTTTTCTTGATTGGAAATTTTAGAGACATACATGAGCCTTTTCCTCTAGCTCTAGTGGGACTAAAGCTCTTTTGTTCGAGGAGCTAAATAGAAATCAATCAAATATTAATCTCTTGGAATAGGAATCGACAATTTGAATTGCAACTCCACTTTTTTCGTTGTATGGCACAAGACGAGCGTCGTGTGCAGTATGTTCGCAGTGAAAAAACAATCCTACCCATAACTTCTGACCTCAACTAACCTGACAAACGACAGGCGAAACGCGCAGTCAGGAATTGACTGCCTTGAAACGACCTGCCACAACCCGAGAGCTCTTTTTAGAACGAAATAAAAGAAAGAGAAGGCTCGACGCAGTTTCTTTTCAGGCTTCCCAACCAGGCAGCGCGACATGTGTCGCACTTTCCCAGCGCAAATTTGCGAAACAAAATAATCGAGCCACACGCACACGCACGCACACACACACACACACACACACACACACACACACACACACAGAGCAATCGCGTTGCCGCCGGCGCGGCCCCTGGGCCCCCTCCGGCCGCTGCCCGATGCGCTGCGGTCAGACCGTATCGGGTGATGAGAAACTAGGGCGCCGCCGTTAGAGGCACAGCATCAGCAGCGGGCCGATGAGCGCCTCGGCCAGCCCTGGCGGCCCCAGTGCCCGACTGACCCCAACAGACCACCCCCCCTCGTGGTTCACACTCGATGCCTATAAGCCCTCCGGCCGCCCCCGGCCCAATCCCTCGCTGCAGTTCTTTGCTTCATGTTGCCCCGACCTTCTCGGCCGGCTGCGACCGCCAAACTAAAGTGATATCCGTGGCCGGGAATGCCTGCTACAGGAGGATAAGGGGGGCGGCTCTGGGGTGTCGGCAAGTACACTGAAAAAAAAATGATTTAGTTGTGGTAGTTAATACTCTTGCTAATTCTGACACAGCTGCAATTTTAGCTCAACTAGGCGATTTATTTGCTCGCGGGGTCCGCTGGTGTCCGCTGGGGTCCGCTGGGGTCGGCTGGGGTCAGCTGGTGTCCGCTGGGGTCCGCTGGTGTCCGCTGGTGTCCGCTGGTGTCCGCTGGTGTCCGCTGGTGTCCGCTGGGGTCCGCTGGGGTCCGCTGGGGTCGGCTGGGGTCCGCTGGGGTCCGCTGGGGTCCGCTGGTGTCCGCTGGGGTCGGCTGGGGTCTGCTACCCGCACGCAGCCGCGCTCCGAGCCACCATCAGTCATGTGCGCTCCATTTGGACATGTTCCTGCGCTGCCGCGGGGAGAGGTAAAGCCGGATAGGACGGGAGAGGGAGGTGGGGAGGGGGGGGGGGGGGAGCAGATGGGTGGGCACAAGTGGAGTGGCGGGGAAAGAAAATCCCTCCCCCTTTCCCCTCGCCCTCTCCTGCCGCCCCGGCCGAGTGGCTCGCTAATCCACCGCACTCTCAGAATATTTTACTTCCCTTGCGTGCCGTCGTGGAGCGTTGGCGTGGCCGGGCGAAGCCAGTAGCAAAGCCGAAGCCGGGACAAGGGCAGATCTGGGCGGGGACCTTTCCTTTCTAAGGACGCATGTGCCCGCCATGGCCCGCTGGTGTTCTGGCTGCGCCTGGCTGCGGCCCGGGCCCTCGGCCAGCCCGGTGGTCCACCACTCCATTAGAACTTTACAAGGGAAGTGGCCCGCCTGGCCGCGGCCGGAGGGGCACTGCCACCCCCGCCGACAGCCCGCCCCGCCCCGCCCCCGACCGGATTGGACGCTGAGCGACTCCTACGACACGACTCTCTTTCATTTCCTGGACGAGACACGGGGCGAGTGTTCCGACAAAATGAGAACGAGTTGGCTGCTGGGGCTGCGGGGGCTCCCGGGGGCTGCGGGGGCTGGCGTCGCGAACTGCGGCCGGTACAGCCGGGTAAATCTCGATAGGTTTCCCGCCCCGCCCGGCCCGGGACCTCGGGGCCTCGCAGCGGGTTGGCAGGAGAGGAGGGGGCGTGACCGGGGGAAGTCCCCCGTGGATCCCGTGAACCCCATGGACCCTGCCATACCGCCTGACGCGGCCGTATCTGGACGGCTATTGTGCTTTCCCTCGTGCAGGAGTAGTTTCGCCGGTTCCCACCGCTGCTGCACGGCGCTGGCCAGCGCTTAGACAGCGCCATCCGACGTCTGGCTTCCTGAAATAAAGGCAGGATCGTGCCTCCATTCGGGCAGTCGGGAAGTGAGGTGAATGGTGCGCACGTCTGCGATTGCGTCCGCTCTGTGCTCGCTACGTCTCTCTCTCCCCCTCAAGACACACGACCTGTTCGCCTTTCCGTCTCTCTTATTTTCATCGTCGCGAAGTCCAGTTCACTATACCATCTTTGCAACCCCCCCCCCCCCCACTCCTCGCCCTCCTTTTGGCTGGAAGCTAAAATGTATAAGTTCCCGTGCGGGAGCCGGACTGAGAGATCTTTAAGTACTTAAGCAGGAGAAATGACTCTCCGCTACTCCCGTGTGCGGGGCGCCCCCGGGCTCGGTTGACCGTGTGCAGTGTTATCTTACGACCCGGCCCGGAGCCAACTGCAGCTGCTCCAGCGCTGCTTTCACTCATTCCTCGCTCCGCCTCTTTGCGGGATCTCCGCTTTCAGGAACGCTGGATGGCGGCTCCGCGCCTCCTCCGCGGCCCGCAAGACACTAAGCCCTCTGTGGCTGAATAAGACCTGCCCGCCCAGCCCGCGCCGAAATGACCGAGAACGTCTTTGGTACGTCTGTGGTACAGCGTCGTTCCGAGTCAGCGGGTTGAAGATCAACGGCACGCATACAAACCAGGCCACCCGCGAGGCACGCAGTGTGCGAGAAACAAGGGACGCGTTCTTATCGGAATTTTGATTTGTCATGTTGCCTCTCTGACCGATCAGTCCCGGCCGGAGCGTGGAGGAGGGAGGCGGTGAGGCCCAGTCCGGTCCGGTCTGGGCGCGGTGGCGTCGGCCATCACACTTTGATGACTGACGTCGGCTGCCGTCGGCTGCCTTGACTGCCGGGCCGCGGCCGAAGCGGCAGCGTCCGTCTCTGTCGCACGGCCCCGGCGCAGCGCCGCGAGAGCGAGAGAGACGGCGCGCGCGGCGGCCCCCCAAGTGGCCGGTCCAGCCGCGCGGGTGATTCGATGGAAATCAAGGCGCTCGACCGTGATGAAAGTGCTGACCACCCCGGCGCCTCCCGTGCCGGCGGCCGGGTTGGGCTGGGACCGCTTCTGCCCGTCTCCCTTCCTCTCCCACATAACCTTGACTCTCCAACCCCGCGTATGCCTCTCTCTCTCGCTCTCATGACGAAGACGGATCATCAGGCCTCCAATGGGACACCCCTTCGATAGTCGTCCATGTGGTGGCCGGGAGGGGCCGGGAGGGGCCGGGGGGGGCCGGGAGGGGCAGTCAGGCAGCGAAATTGAAGGCGGCCGTATTGCGGCTTAAAACCAGAGGGCGGCCTTATCCAGCAGCGACACTCGTTGGACGCGAATCGCCTCGGGGAGTGGAGGTGCTTTTCTTCTTTGCCGCTTTGCTGCTTTGCCTCTCTGTGTCGGATGTCCATCAGGGCTTCGGTATGCCCTACCTGCAAACCTGCATCCGAAAACAGTTGCCTAATCGCTCCCTATTTGCTTTTTGCTTGCCCTGGGGCTATTTCTTCCCCCTGGTCTCACCGTGGTCCCGCCCACGCCTGCGTTTTGGGTGTGGTACCAGCGACACGCGGAGGTAGGGGCGGAGCGAATGGCCCATTATCGCCGAGATGCTCGTCCTGATAAGGACAATAACGTGAATTACTTTGGATTCGGAAACAATCGTCCTCCCTGACTGTGCTTCCCTTGCTCGCGGCCATCCTCGTGCCCAGGCCGGTGGGCCGGTGAGCGCACAAGGATAACGCCCCTGTTGTCCTTGTCAAGGTTTTCCAAAAATCATGTCCTAAACTCCAACCAACTTCTAACTCCACTGCGGACATATTCCTTCTGAATCTGCCGCGGTGATGAAAGGTATGGATGGCACCCGCACGGCACGGCGAGGGCGCGGGGGTGGCCCCGGGCCGTGTGGCTGGGCCGGGTGTGCGCTGAGGAGACCTCAGAGCAGAGCTCGTGTGGGAGAGAGGCGACGATTGTGTCCATCCCAGTCCGTCCGCTTTGAGCGAGCGGGCGCGTTGCGTCACTGATGAGAGTGGCCCTTAGCGGCCACCGTGTCGGAGCTTCTCTGAGGCTCCGGGGCTCCTGGGCTCCGGGCTCCGGGGCTCCTGGCTCCGGGGCTCCTGGGCTCCTGGGCTCCTGGGCTCCTGGGCTCCGGGGCTCCTTGGCTCCGGGGCTCCTGGGCTCCGGGGCTCCTGGGCTCCGGGGCTCCTGGGCTCCTGGGCTCCGGGGCTCCTGGGCTCCTGGGCTCCGGGCACCTCCGGCACGCTGGCGGGCTGCTGTTTCTGTTCTCGCGCTGCCACCGCTCGGATCCAGCCTGTCACCGCCCGGCGTAGCTCTGCGAAGGAGGAACGCGATGACGCCCCAAGGCGGGGGCAGACGGGGTCCTTTTGCGTCCCAGAGCCGCCCCCGTCGCCCGCCCCATCCCAGAACGTTCATGCGCTACCCACGACGCAACGCTGCGGCAAAATAACTGTGCTTTTGTATTTTTGTCGCTCCACGGAAAATTGAGCTGCGTCAATGGCAACATGGTGCTAGCTCAAGGCCGGGTGGGCTGCGATCGCCGAGTCTTCCTTAATAACGTCGCGACTTTGATTGGAGCATTCCATTCTATCATTTTACATCGACAGGCCCCGCGGGCCCGCGGGCAATACGAACGACGATCGTAAAACACGTCGGGCCTCGGGCCTAGCAGGCCTAGCCCAGCGCTGCACGGATGTAAGCCGAAGATACGATTCAAACCCGCCTTATCTTCATCAAAACAGCTAAAGGCACCATGGGTTTTCTCCCGTTCCCTGCGCTCTCGCGACGTATTTCGTTCTTGTTTTTTTTTTGTTTGTTTTGTGGGGTGTTTTGGTTATTTTTTTTCAACTGGCTGTACGCTGACAAAATTTCATTTGATATTTCACGTATATAAGTACATATATCCACAACAGTATTTGTAAGAGCAAACCAGTATGTGTTATTTTTTAAAGTCAGGGATTTTATCACATTTTAACTGGACTTAGCCACTGATCTTATTACTCCAAGCCCTGCAGGGTACGCGAAATGTGATTGTTGACTTCAGGCGACGGCTGGTCCCAAGACAAACTTTCACCGATCTGCGGTCTCTAAAAACGAGTTTTTTTGTTTTTTGTTTTTCAGTAATCTGTTATGTCATTTTTGAAAGTATATCAATGCCCAACCAAAACGCCCCCAAAACAGAATTCCTCCGTTACCTAGTTTTCGAGATGAATAGGGGTCTTAACTGACAGGGCGAGTGTAATACTAGTCCCTTTTTTGCTTCTACGTCAAAGTAGTTGTAGACGGAGCAAAGAACGAGTAAAAAGGGACAATTTTAAAACGCCTGCGCCGCGTATTGACAGCCACTGCGGCGTAAGTGCGGCCATTTTACGGGACAAAAAGTATGTGAGAGCGCGGGATGAGCGAAGAGGTGAAAGGGGATACTGGAGTAAATCACCAAACTTTCGTCCAACTGCATGGAGGTCCGAGCGGAGGGCGGTGTGTGTGTGTGTGTGTGTGTGTGTGTGTGTGTGTGTGTGTGTGTGTGTGTGTGTGTGTGTGTGCGGGGGCGGGGCGGGGCGCCTAAACTTGAGATGAATGGTTCGAAGGGCCTTGAGGGGCCCGCCTTTCACACTCACGACGCCCCCGCGGGCGCAACGGGGCGCGGCCGGACGCCATTGTCTCCCATTGCATTTTCCGGCCGCATTCTCAGGGCGCGCGCCGCTGCATCCCTACCGCGGAGCAGCAGTGCTACCGATGGCCGACAGAAGGCGCTGCTGACTGGGGCCTGAACTGAAACAATCTCAACGTTTTCACAACGGCCAGCCGGGTCACACTAGTCGTCCTAATCCCAGCCCCTGCACTACTTATCGTTAGCTCGCTGCCTAATTTATGGACGGCCCCCGCACGCCCCTAAATCACTGTGATGCTCGCGAATGCTGGCCGGGGGATTTATACGTGGACAGAGGAGGGCCTCTAGGCGAACCGCAGGCCAGCACCGCAGCGGCATGGCCGGGCTGGACTGGGCTCGACCCCCCACCGCACCGGTTGCACCTCACCTCGGCCCTCCCGGCCCAGTGTAAAAGGGACCACTTACCCCCCCTGAAACTGTACCCCCCCGGTACACTATCCCTAGGGGCCATGTACCCCCCCCCCCCCTCGGCCCCCTAGGGATGGTGTACCCCCCCCCCCCCTGGGGGTACACCCCCTAGGGATCGTGTACCCCCGAGTCGTTTGGGGGGGGGGGGGGGGGGGTACATGGCCCCTGGGGATGGTGTACCGGGGGGCACCTCCTCCCTGGGGGTATGCCATCACTGCCACACCGGTACCCTGTAACACCCATCTGCCACGCGCACGCCACGCGCACGCCGCTGCCCTGCTGACCCACTACGCTGTTTGGACTGCATTATTTTGCTGGGCCGCAGAGAGCCGCGCCGTGGTTTTCCGGCACGCGGCGGTGGATTTTCACTCCACATCCGATGCGCCGGGTGTGAACTCCGCATGCAATGCGCACAAGCGGTATTGTTCCCCGCGTAGTTTATTATTTTGCTGAGTAAAAGGTGTCGATAGGGATGGCAGTGCCAGCCATTCTCAGGCGCGCGGGGTTATGTTTGAGAGTATCACGACGATTCATCGCCATTTCCCGTCACGTGTAAATCGGACTGAATCGAGCCCCGAGTTCTGTAACTGTGGAGGCAGGCCAGCAATGAGAGGGAAAGGCTGCGAGCGGACTCGGCTGGTCTGGTGTGGCCGGGCGGGGCCGCAGCGGGGTGGATGGCAAAGGGCGAGGGGGGAGGGCTTTCCGGGAGAGCGAGGCCTGGTTGTGGTCGCCCTGGTCAGCCCTGCACGGCCCAGCATACCGACACATTCAAACTGTCTGTTGGGGCTGGCTAGACACACTCCTGCCGCCCTCGCCTTCTCCCTCCCACTCCACAGACTCTCGCCCCCCCCCCCTCTCTCTCTCCACGCCCCCCCCCCTCCTCGCCCCCACCCCCTCCCTCTCTCCTCTTGTACCTGCCATTCGCGCCCGCGGCGTCATTTTCCATTTCGCTTGGGACGCGTCTGCTCCCTGCGAATCGAACAGGCTCAGCGGAGTCCGTCCTGTGGTAAAACAAAGGCGAAGTGTTACGCCGCTTTGGAAGCACTTTTCTGCTCGAAGCGTAACTCTACGCTCTTCTTAAAGCAGATGAAGGGTTACCCTCCTCTATGACCGAACAGGACACTTTGAAACGTAGCTACGATTACCCTTCAAACGGGCGTAACGTTACGCCTCAGTTTCAGCAGAGTGTCGCGTTGGCCTTAACGACGTTCCATCAGGTGGCCCGAGTGTAAGTACGGCTGTGTAGTGTGACGACGCCCGTATCGCCGTGGTGCCGTGGCCTGGTTCCGGACCCTCCACGCCGCTGAAGCTGTCCCCGGGGTGCCATACTGCCGGGGTGCGCGGGCAGCAGCTTCCTTTTTGTCGTAGGGGAGGAATCTCTGTGAGTTCATACGGGGTGACGATTATCAATCTCGGCGGGGGGCGTGGAGGGCGTCCTGGTGGGGCACTGCCCTCGCGGCCCCCGCGGCCCCCGCGGCCCCCGCCACCCCCGCAGCCGCTCGGGGCGCTGCAGCCAGTGCAGGTGCCGGCGCCGGAACGAGCACGGCGGCGGAAACGCCGTGGAAGAGAAAGAGTACCACCTTACGCAGCCATCAATTACCGCCACTACGAGACGCGGCGGAGAGGCGGTGGGGGGAGGGGGAGGGGGCTGCGGAGGCAGTGGCAGAGGCAGCAGAGGCAGAGCCGAGGCTCTCGGTGGGCTCTGCGCCAAGCGCTCGCGTTGCTACATCAACCACTGTACTGGTGGTGCAGCCAGCGTCCAGCGCAGCAGCACACCGACCGGCACGGAGAAAAAAGATTAGTGGTCACAACTAATCTTTCAGTTGAATGCCAGACAAGCAATAGGTTTCTGTTCTAGGAACTAACATATCGTTGGGAGAACTTATTTGTGAGTTGAACCAACGAAAAGTCAGTTGCTTCCACGAAAAGGTTTTTTTGCGGAAGCAGAAATGTAGTTTTGCTCTGGCAACGCACCTTTTTGTCGGAGCAACAAACTTTTCGTTGGTGCAGCTAACAAATAGTTCCCCAAACAAAACTTTAGTTCTGAGAACAAAATTTACTGCTTGTCTGGAAATCAACTAAAACATTAGTTGCGATCACTAAACTTTTTTCTCCGTGGGGGTCCGGGGCCGGTGTCGGGGGACGGGGACGGGGGACGGGGGACGGGGGACGGGGGACGGGGGGGGACGGGGGACGGGGGGGGGGACGGGGGCTGGCAACGGTACTCCTCGGTGCAGCCCGGAGCGTTTCGAGAGCGTGTGTGTTTCCCGGACGCACATCCCGCATCCCGCCCTCGAGACATGGGTCGTGTTCCCGCAGCGGGAGATGCCATTTTTTCCGACCCCGTTTTCAATATTCCCGCGCATCTGCACGCTGTCGCGTGCACCTGCACACGCACGTGCACGCACACGTGCAGCCGCAGCCGCACGTCCGCAGCAGCTGCAGCAGCTGCAGGCACCGCACGGGAGTCGATGGGGGCCGCCGCGGACGCAGTTGGATGCAGGACACGGCGCCTGCAGTGCACTGCATACAGAGCGCTACCCACCTGCAGCCCTGCAGCCAGCGGGGGCCGGTGGGGGCCAGCCAGGGCTGGTGGAGGCCGACGGGGGCTCCCCAGCGTAGGCCGTGAGGCAGGCCAGGGGCAGTACCCGTCCCACCCCACGCTGGAGGCCGTAGTACGCCCCCAGACACCGAAAGCAGGGGACGTCAGAACTGCCAAGCCCGACCCCACATCCCGGCCTGGCCCCGCGGCTTACGCGGACTGCTTACACCATCAGACCTCCGGCATGTCAGCAGACATCTGTTGACTCGAACGGGCGGTGCGATACAGCCCGGGGTGTCCTCCCGGCCGCTCGTCCTCGGCCTCGGTGCACCGTTGTGGTGGCAGTCAGGACGTTCCCGGCGGTTCCCGGTCGTTCCCAGCAGCGAGTTGAGCTAAGCGGATAAGGGTTGGCCGGCCCGGGGGGTCCGAGGGAGAGGGGGAGGGAGGAAGAGCACACGCGCGGATTTATCTCGGGGGCCTTTGCCTTGCCGAACACCACATACATTCTTGTACCCCGTAACACGTATATATAGTTGGAGCACCGCGTTACGGTCCCACGCTATCGCCTCCGTTCCCGCCCCCTGCCCCCAGCACACCCGAGGCCCACCCCTGGCCCACCCCCGGTCCAACCCCCATCCCAACACCTACAAACCGACCGAGATTTCTTGCCGCCAGTCAAGTTTGGACATAAAGTTAGGGGGCAGTAGTGCGATAGGATACAGGGGTTAGGGCGGCAGGCGGGGCCTTGGTGTACAGCGTGGTGCTGTGCGGTGCGGTGCGGTGCGGTGCGGTGCGGGACCTGCGCCACCGCCGAGACCTGTGCGGCCGACCTCATTTTAATTTTTCGCAAAAGAACGAAGTCGTTGAATAATTTCCTGCGAAAAGGCGAAGTGTAGATAAACCTCCAATGGCTAGACTGACGGTGTCTTGCGGTTTCACAGTGTAGCGCCCCCCCCCTCCCCTGCCGCCCCCGCCGCCGCCTTCCGTCGTCAAAAGGAGAAGAACTCGTACTGCGGCCGCCCCCCCCCCTCTCCACACACCTCCTCTGCCCCTCCTCCCCCACCCCCCACCCCCCTGGCGCCGGGCCGGGCCGGTCTCCGCGGGGACCCGAAGTTGTTGCAGCGCGCACGGCACTCCTCTACGGTAATAAGGAAAAGTAGTACTGCGTCAGACCCTGTGGCTGCCGCCGCGTGGTGGACTGCATCACGGTCGTCATGTCCCGTGTGTGTAGGTGTGTGTGTGTGTGTGTGTGTGTGTGTGTGTGTGTGTGTATATGTGTAGAAGCCTTGGAGTCCCGTTGGGCCAGAGAGTGTAACTATCTACTCGGCAGCGAATGCGAGTTAGCGCACAGCGGTGGTGGTGGTGGTCCGGGCACCCGTCCCGCGTCAGCGCGGGCTGTCGCAGCTGCAGCGCGCTGACAGCGACCGGCCACAAACACGGGGGTCTCGGCCAGCAGCAGCACCTGCAGCGAAGCGGCTTGCTGCCGCTGGCCAGGCCGATAGGCTGCTGCACTACATTCAAGCAGCCAAGCCTCTCTCCCCTGCCACCTAAACTCCACCTTCACTCCCATCCCTGCTTTCTCTCAACTCTAACCCACCGCGCCGCCACAAATCGGAAAAGTTTGGTTCGCTTTGAGCTCTTCGCCGTATGTGTTTGAGCGTGTGGGCGGGTAGATGTGCGTGTGTGTGTGTGTGTGTGTGTGTGTGCGGGTGGATGTGCGTTTGTGTGAGTGTGTGAGTGTGTGTGTGTGTGCGCGCGCGCGCCCGCGCTCGGGAGTGGATGGGAGAGACAGAGTAATTTTCGCGGGTGAAAGGTAGCATAGGAAGGAAGTTACTTACAGTACAAATAATAGTAATATCAGCCGGAGGTGTGGATGCTTATGGATGCACGGAACATGTCGCGGTTCGTGTTACTTTTCCCGCTGCTGCCGCCGCCGCTGCGCGCATGCTCGGTAATAGTCGTTGCGGGCAGCTCTTGAGTTTGGCGCCCTTCCCCTCTCTTCTCGATAATTACAATCTGTGCAGCGCGACATTGAAAACGCAACCGGCTTGGCGCGGCGGCCTGGCGGCGAGGCGTGCTGTATCGACCGCACTGTGCAGCGCGCGGCCGCGCCGGGGCGTCCCGCCGCCTGGAATTGCTTTTCGGTCTAAAGTTATTACAAGTTTCAGAAGCGCTGCGGTCTATATCTTCTCAGAGGAGGCAAAAAAAAAAAAAAAAGAAAGAAAGCTCATGGTGTGTCCTGCAATCGATTGCCCTTCGCCTTCTCGCGGATCCTCCTTCTCGCTGGTCCCCGCCGGCCCCGCTGGTCCCCGCAGCACCGTGCGGGTTGTCCCCAGGGTACCGCGGGCCGCTGGGAGGACGGGGGTGGGGGAAGTGGCCGCTCATATATATAATCCGCCTCTCTCAAAAGTAGTTTCACACAATGTGATGCCCATTCTCTCCCCCACTTCCCACTTCGCACTCCCCCTCCCCCCCTCTCTCTCTCTCTCTCTCTCTCTCTCTCTCTCTCTCTCTCTCTCTCTCTCTCTCTCTCTCTCTCTCTCTCTCTCTCTCTCTCTCTCTCTCTCTCTCTCTCTCTCTCTCTCTCTCTCTCTCTCTCTCTCTCTCTCTCTCTCTCTCTCTCTATCTATCTCTCTCTCGCGCTCTCTTCTGCTCGCTCTGCAGCCAGGTCGGGACAGCAAGCGTAGGGCCAGTAAACTTCTAATGAGAAAAGATCTGGCGGCAGCATTTTATTGCTGGGTCTATCTGATTGGGGGCGGGGCGGGGCGGGGGCTGGAGGCGGGACTTCGCAGATAAAAAAGTGGGGAGGCATGCTATAAACACGCTGACCAGTTGGAGAATTCTTCTTCGGAAAAAGAATGCCTCGCTACCCTACGAGTCACGTCTGCAGCCAGGAAGAAAAAAATAAATAAAAAATGAGCAAAGCTGTTGTTACTTCAGCACGTTGTGGACCGTACTGTAAGGAAAAACAGTGACGGTGCGGCTGTGAAGCGAGGCACTGTTTTAAAAATTGCGGAACGTATCACTAATTTGACAAAAATTATCACTGAATCCGGTGTAATTGCAAAGCGATGCCTGGCCTCCTATGCATCCTCTTGGGAAGATACTACTATTCCTTTGCCATCGCGACTTACCGCAATTGTCAGTGATCTATATCGCCGAGCTGAAGAAAGTGCACCCAAAAAGTTTATTGCAAGCCTTCCCACCGTTTCGGGTGCTGGCATAGAGTACACGTTTCATACGGTCGCGATTACACTGTCTCTCAGCGGCTGAGCTGAGCCCTACTTGACACCCCACTTCCCACTCCGTGGAGAGGACGCCACGTACTGTTTGCGGGCCTCACGCTGACGCACGGGTCGAGAACGCCCCTCCCATGGTGCGAACCACACCACCTCACCACCCCTCCGTACCTCGCTCAGGCCTTTCCACTTTTTGCATCCGGTGTACCGATCCGGAACGTTTTAATGAAGGTTCTTTCACGAGGGAGACACACCTGAGCGGCGCATATAGGTCTGGCGGGAGGTATGAGGGCCGAGGGCCGAGGGCCGAGGGCAGAGGGCAGAGGGCAGAGAAGGAGGTGGAGGGGTGTTGTCGGCGCGCCAGCAAGGAGGTCTTCGGACCCATGGAGCCAAGGGGCCACCGGGAAGGCGAGTTTGGGTCCGTGCATCCCGCCTCACACGCGTGCGTGCGCGCGCGCACACACACACACACACACACACACCTGGCACACGGAATTCATGGCCCAATTTTGTATTTCCCTGACTGGGCAGTGTTATGACGCTACCAGGTGGGATGGGGGAGAAGATTTGCCCCAGATCTCCCCCTCTGCGGCCACATAACATTCTCATCCTCTCTTCTGCGGCGAGTAAATGCCCGCGCTATCGTCGCGTATAAGAATTTTATGAATGCAACCTTTTTTTTTTCTGAGAAAACTCGGACAGCGGAAAAAAAATTACCCTAGGAAAAATTAGTATCAACAGATCGCGATTGTTTGTTGTTTGGAGCGTTCAGCAGGTTGCCAGCTCCATTTGCCATGCCACCGCATCACCTTCCGCTCAGCTGGAGAGTGGAGAGTGAAACTCCGACAAACTTGCCCCTTCCCTACAGAGGGAGTAGACGAGCGATCTTTTCATTCCCTGCTCCCCATCTGCCACTTATGCACCACCCAGACGCATCGAGGACCGGAGGACTGCGGCGGACTCCGGCAGTGTCAGTCAATGAGGCTGCAAACTGTTCCCGCCGCAGCGACACTCGAGGTCTCAACTCGGACCGGTTTACGACCAATGGTCGCGTTCCGACGCGTTGTCTGCAATAATATGCCCCCCCCCCCTCTTGAAGTTCCACTCATGAGCACAAGCTAAAATGACACCACAAACGAAACAGCGAGAGCTTCTAAATTCGTGCTCGCGTTTAGACTATGGGCGCTTGAACTCGAAGTTGGGGAGGGATTGCAGTCCCGGGCTTGGTCTTACGCACTGCTGTATTGGATGGCCGGCCGAAACAACCAGCCGGACTGAGGGGCTGGGGCTCGGGGCCGGGCCGGGCCGGGCCGGGCCGGGCCAGTTGCCGGCCGAGTGAAGCGGCTTCAGGGGCCGCAGCGGCCACAGCCTGCGAATACAAAGCCGCTTTGGGCATGCGGCTCCCGCCGCCCCCGCCGCCCCCGCGCTCAGCTGTATCATTGGCGTGGCGTGTCCATTTGACGCTCCCGCCCAATCGATATTCGCGCCGCTGTCCGCAGCGCTGTGAGAGCGCGTGCCAAAAAGTCGCCCAAGTAATTTCCCGCGTCGTCTGCGTCTCACTGAAGCCAGCGGGCGGCAGCGGACGGCGGCGGGCGGAGCAGCGAAGCTCAAGGCGCCAAAATGCGAAACAAATCAGTGTGCGACAGATAGCTAGCGAAACAACGCGGAGCCTCGGCGTGAGCCCAGCCGGCCCGGCCCGGCCCGGCCCGGCACCGGCTCAGCTCCGCGGCAGCATCTTCCTGATTCCGGCGTTCTGGCGCGGCGGGAATGTGGAAACGCGTGGTTTGACGAAGCGGGCGCTCGCCCCCCCCCCCCCCCCCCCCCGAGACATATGAGAGAAAGACTTTGCACGCATGATAAATGTTTGCTTGTCGGAGCGTTGCGCGCCGCTCATCTCCGTGATTAATCTTGTTCCACACGTCCCCGCGGCCCCTCGGCCTCAGCGGGCTGAGCGCTGCCAACAAGGTGTGACAAAGCGTGGGTTATTGGAGTTCACGACCCCCTTTCGCGCGCGATAATTTAACGTAATCCCGCAGCGCTTGGCGGCGCAGTGCGCCGTGAGTATGCCGCGGCCTCCCCCAAATAAGAGGAGGAGAAATCGGTCGAGAAAAGAGCGGGGCGAGGCGCCGCAGCACCGGCAGCTGCCGCCGCCGACGGGGAGGAAAAACCTGGACAAAGTGGCCACGTCTCCGCCGCAACTCGTCCGCGGTCTCAGCGTCACAAAACCAAAACTAACCCGGCCCTGGTTGCTGTGGCCGGCTCAGCTCATCACCAAGCCTCACCCTCCGGCTAGACGTAATCTCTCTCCCTCTCTCTCTCTCTCTCTCTCTCTCTCTCTCTCTCTCTCTCTCTCTCTCTCTCTCTCTCTCTCTCTCTCTCTCTCTCTCTCTCTCTCTCTCTCTCTCCCCCTCCCTCCCCCTCCCTCTGACGACACCCGCCTTTGCCGCGCACTCGTTCCCCCGCAGGAGGTGGGGGCTGGCCCACGCTGTCGAAGTGCGGACTGGCCTAGTTGTAGTGGCCGCGCTGCCTCTGTGGCGGCCACATCGGAATCCATAAACTCAATTTCGCAGAAATAAGCGCCGCGCTGCCGTTGTTGCGGTGGCGGTGGAGGCGGAAGCGGCGGCGGCGGCGGCGGTAGTGGCCAGGCCGGGATGGCCGCCTCCGTTCTCAATTACGGCGACATAATTCCCAGGCAACCATACCGGCTTGGCTCCCAAACACAAGGAAGCTGCACTGCCAGAAGGCGGCCAGAAGGCGGCCAGACCCGAGGCTCCCCGTCCAGCAGCAGCTCCCCGGGGCCCGGCCGGCCCGCCCCCCGGATCGGTGGACCGTTTGGTGTGAAGCGCGAAAAAGAGGGGGCTATTTCTCAATAAGCCGAGAGCTTCTTCGCTTCCTCTTCATCCCCTTCTCCGCCCCCTCCCCCTCCCTCCCCACCCCCTTCCGCCTGCTGCTGGGCCTGCTGCTAGGAGTGTCGAAGATGACAGCATTTTCAATAAACACCATACTATCACCCTCGGGCGCCAGGCAATCTTTATATATAGTCTTCTACTTTTTTCGTGCTTGCTCTCCCGGGAGCTTCGGTAAATTGTCTTTCTCATCTTCTTTCATCAGTATATCACTTTCAATTCATCTCTCCGCTTCCCGGCGAGCATTATGCCAGCATCTACGTCATTATATGAGAATGTCCCTCTCCTCCTCCTCCTCCCCTCTGCGGCCCTGGGAGGGTCGCTGTTCAAGAGGAATTGCAGAAGCTTCCCATATTTCTCGGTGCGTTTTCTTGAAACCCTATGACATGCCAAGGAGAGGAAACAAAGTTATTACGAAATTCATGGTTCTTTTGTTTGGATGGAAATCGGTCTTAAAATCCAGGTTTTTAACCGTGTCCGGCATCAGGGGCTGTACTTAGTGCGCACGTCCGCGGCGGTTCCGGCGGGTTGTGGTGGTTTGGTACGGACCGCGGGTCTGTGGGCGTCGGGGCGTTCTGTCTGAACTGTAGGAGGCAGAGTTCGGTGGCTGCCAGAGGGCGAATCGGAGGCAGCAGCGGGGAAGGGGAGGGGGAGGGGGGGGGGGCAGCGCGGCCACCGCAGCCTCGCGCGCTTCTCTCCGCTCCACCGTGCGAAGCTGAGCGCGGAGGAGGAGGAGGGGGACGAGTTGTAGGTGTGCGGTGGTGTGAATCGAAGGCCCGCGAATCCCCCGCGGGATTGCCACACTGGATGATATATATCCTCCCCGCCCCGCCCCGTCCTGCCTCCCGGGGTCCCCACCGAGGGCCCCGCCGAGGGCCCCGCCGAGGCCCCCTCCAGGGCTCCCAAGCCAGGATGGCAAGCTTCTGTTTCGTGCAGGCAGATGGCTGTGGGTGGCGCGCTGGCCTGCTGGCGGCGGGCAGCAGGTGTGCCCGGGAGAGCCTAGCCTAGCCCGGCCCGGCCTGCCCCGCCGACTCTTGGCTGGCGATACCGAAGCAGCCACAGCCACACCTTTAGCATGCCGCCCCACCCCGGGCAGGACCCCGGCCCCGGGTTGGGGGCGCGGTGCGGCGCGGTGAGGCAGGCCCACGACTTGGAAGGCCGCCTGCCGCCTGCCGCCGCCTGCAATCTGAGTGTCTCTGCGGCGTCCTCCCTATCTCTCTAGCCTCCCCCATCCTCCCTCTGACCTCGGCAGGCCGGGCCCTCCTCTGGGACAGCACCGCCGCCACCGCCGCCACCGCCTCCACCGTGTGTTCTACGACACCGGGCTTCGGGACGACATGCACCATTGAGTGCGTCGTGTCAGCGGCTTGAATGAGGGCGGGTGATAGGGCG
This sequence comes from Odontothrips loti, assembly GCA_038380765.1. Classification (NCBI taxonomy): domain Eukaryota; kingdom Metazoa; phylum Arthropoda; class Insecta; order Thysanoptera; family Thripidae; genus Odontothrips; species Odontothrips loti. Next base: position 12,743,582 of record CM076245.1, read on the forward strand.
GGTGCGTGTGCGACTGCGATCTGTTTCGAGCTCTTTGACAAAAATGTTAATTATTCGCGGAGCGAGCGGGCGAGCGCTAGCGAACCGCGAGGCGGAGCGCTATCAGCGACCGAATTTTTTTTTTGTCCGTTCGTCACCGGCTGACGCCCAGCCAGCGGTAAGCCTGCGTGGTCAGCAGTAGGATCAGTAGGATCAACCTTTAATGGTCGGGGGGCATACGGTCCCGAGGGCTGGTGTGCCCCCAAGAAGGCGGTCCGAAACGTTTCCCGAAAGTTTCCGAAACGTTCCCGAACGTTAGTTATGCAAAATTTCTAACTGGTAATTCAACTGAGTTGGCTGGGCCGAGCCCAGCAGGCACCGGGACTTATGTAGTCCGAGCCACGGGACTGTGTGCCCCCCGGCTGACCGCCTCACCGCACCCCACACAGTCCCTAAGGCTGGTGTGCCCTCACTTGGCGTCACGTGTTTCGAAGTGGTAGTTTTAGTCCTCGAGGGGGTTCAAAATTCGCGTCGCTCGCTCTCTTGATTGTAATTAATCAATAAATATTCAAGAAATTATCATGCTACAATAACAAAATTTCAGTTATTAGTTTCAATCATCGCGTATAAGGAACGTCACAGCTGATATGCACCCATAAGGCGGTGAGCAGGAGGCACACAGTCCCTAAGGCTGGTGTCGGCTGGTGTGCCCCTAATGAGGCGGTCGGCAGAGGGGGACACGGTCCCTAGGCGAGGGGTGCATCACATGGAAAAGTCACTGTACACCTAACGGAGTAGTGTCATGTGCAATCACGCCTACCCATCCGGCTACCGAGCCACGATGGTGGGTACATGGCCCCTAGGGATAGTGTACCCCCGAGTCGGTTGCTGGGGGGGGGGGGGGGGGGCCATGGCCCCTGGGGATGGTGTACCGGGGGTACAGTTTCAGGGGGGTAAGTGGTCCCTTTTACCCCAGGTTCGAATGCGGCCCCGGCCTCCAATTTTTTTCCTCGATGTTCCGCTCTGCTCTGCGGAGCTAGAGTGGCGGGAGCGCGCTGCGCCCACCATCGTGGCTCGGTAGCCGGATGGGTAAGTGGACCGGCCGGCGACCGACAGGTCCGTGGTTCCATTCTTGCCGGTCGCTCAACTTTTTCTTGTGACACAGCTTGGCGGACAGTGCCTAAGATATACTTCCGAACGTGACGTAGGCATGGCTGTCCAAGCGACCGTGCGGGCTAAGGCGCCGCCGGCACAAACCCCCGGTCCCGAGGGTCTAGGGTTCAATTCCCTAGATTCGAGGGTCCCGCCCGGGGGGCGTTCTGTGCCTCTGGAGAAATCCAGGGGGGAGACTCGGGGGATGTGCAGAGCTTCTAGGGTTCGAAGCTTCTGTTTTCCTCTCTCTGAATCTGGCAGGTGCGGACATGCCGCTACTCGGTACGTAGCGAGTAGAGTACAGCGGCTTCGGCCGTGTACGAAGGGAACCTATGTCCTCCAAATCTTCGCAGGGGCGGACTCCCACGATGAGTGGGGCCAAACCAGACTGCGGTCGAAGGGCACTACAGTATTATGGAGTCCCGGAGGCCGTGGTTAGCGGAGGGAGCCTCGCGCATTGGCGCGGGCTAGGGGTTGCCGGGAGATCCGTCCGGCGCAAGCCGGGTAGCGGGTTCTAGTGCTGTGTCCCGGGGCCAACTAGCAGCCGTAAAGCACCGGTTCCCGTAAGATCACCGAAGTTGAAGGCAGGGGTCCTGGCGGAAGCCGGGACGACATAGGTTTTGTAAACGGCGGTCAAACATCCCATCAGGCTTTTCTTCTCGCTGAATTTTTTTTTCGGAATTTTTTCGGTGTCTGGTGATTGGAATGATTGGGCAGGGACTGGACGTGATTGCACATGACACTATTCCGTTAGGTGTACAGTGACTTTCCCATGTGATGCACCCCTCGCCTAGGGACCGTGTCCCCCTCTGCCGACCGCCTCATTGGGGGCACACCAGCCGACACCAGCCCTAGGGACTGTGTGCCTCCTGCTCACCGCCTTATGGGTGCATATCAGCTGTGACGTTCCTTATACGCGATGATTGAAACTAATAACTGAAATATTGTTCTTGTAATATCTTGAATGTTCTTGAATCGCCAATCGGCGTCGGTGTCCGTGAAGTGCGACGCCGACCGCCTGCGACCAACAGGGTAGGCCAGCCCGCCCCGCACGCCTGCTTGCACAAGTCGCGGCTGCCTACCCGGTAGGGGCCGGACCACCACACCACCCCGCCACGCCACCTGTGACAGCCACGACGAAAGCGAGAGCGCGGGAGCAGTAGAAGGGAGAGGAGGGGGGGGGTGTCTTGGCGCCGGCGGGGTCCGCCTCTGTGCGTGCGCCTGCAGCCCCATAACTCATCCACTTTGTCTGTTTGGGTGCAACAGTGGAAAAACCTCCGTCCGTTAGCAGAGGAAGAAAGCCAGGCACGCGCGAAAGGGGTGAAAGGAAAAGGAAAAGAGGGGGGGGGGGCAGGCTAATGCGCAATGCCTGCCCCCTGCCCCGACTGCGAGGGAAGGAGTCCGGCGTGGCGGCGCCCTGCGGTAATGGTGTCGCTGCCCTCGGTGCCCGTCGGCTTCCCTTGGCGGCCGTCGGCTTCCCTCGGTGGCCGTGGGCTGCCCTCCCCGCTCCGCAGCGAGGCCCTCTTGCCTCGGCACGACCTTGGCGCCGCCGGCCCGGCCCGGCCCACACCGCGCACGCATCCGTCTTATTTCGTCCCGCCGCGGGTCGGCAGTGGATGGCAAGCCCATACCGTTGCAATGTGCCCTCTGACTCCGTGACCTCCATGACCATCTCCGCGCTTCATTCCCTTTCTTCGTTTCTCTGCTGTGCCCGATGGGTCCATTGACTCAGCCGCGCGGCGCCCTCTCCACGAGCCCCCCCCCCCCCCCGCCGCCCCCACCTCTGAGCGAAGCCGGTCAATTAAAATGATTGATGATGAATGTGCCGCTGTGACGCGGCGAGCGTCGTTTGGCGCGTGACCCCTGTGATGGCGATGCCGGACCGTACATTGTCTCGCCCCGATTGGCCCTTATACACGGCCGTATCGCGGGCGCTGCTGCTGCTGCTGCTGCTGCTGCTGCTGCTGCTGCTGCTGCTGCTGCTGCTGCTGCTGCTGCTGCTGCTGCTGCTGCTGCTGCTGCTGCTGCTGCTGCTGCCACGGCCCACGGCAAGGTCAGGCAATGACCAGCCTGAGTGCTCCGAGGCTCACGCACTTATTGGCCCGTCAAAGATACGGGCCGCGGCTGTGAGACTGTCGGGCGGGGGCGGCAGCGGGTGGCAGCGGGCGGCAGCGGGCGGCAGCGGGCGGCAGCGGGCGGCAGCGGGCGGCAGAACCCAGCACTATAAAGCCAAGGTGTCCGGACACCAGCACCAGACCACTGGCGGTCCTGGCAAGAGAAGTCACCCGCCAACTAGCCTCCAATCACTTAGTTGACCGCAGCAACCACCTATGCCACTACAGAGGTGGATGCAGACGCGCAACTCTCCCTATTTGGGTGCAACCTACCCATTCGTACTGCGAACTGGCCAACTGGCGTCTGGGAAGCAATAGCAACGCTGCAAAGTAACACAGATAACTGCGCAGTCCGCTCCTCCAAGTCCCACAAATTATCGGAATGGATACTTCTATCATCAACTGGACGCAATCCTCTTCCCCCTCCCTCCGTTTTTCCCCCTCAAAACGATTCCTTTCTTTTTTTTTGCAATGATGCGCAATCATCGACCTCGATCTGATTTAACGCCCGTCGGTACGAGGCAGCATCAGAGCCCTGCCCTGCCCTGGGGGCGGCTGGTGTGTCTGGACGCTGGTCGTGGCCGCAGCGCGTCATGCCGATATCTTTATGAATTATTCCACCGGGCAAAGGGTGCATGAGAGAGGGAGGGAGGGAGGGAGGCAGGCAGGCGAGGGGGGGGGGGGGGGTACGGTGCGCCCGGTCCCCAAGGCGCAGAGGGTGCCTTGTGGTGGCGCAGCTTCTGCCGCCCGCTGCTTTGGGCGTGATGGAGTCATCGGTTTTGTCCTTACCAGCTGGCCTCCGCCCCCCTGCGGCCCCCTGCGCCCCCCTGCGGCCCCCTGTGGACCCCTGTGGCCCGGCCCAGCTCATCCCTCCCAGCTCTACGGAGCGCACGAGAGAGCGAAGGAAAAAGAGAGACAGGGGCAGAAGGACGGAGAAATCGCGAAAATAAAATAATACACCCCGAGACGCTCATGTCACGAGGCGGCGTGGAACGCCGCCATCAGCGGAGATGACCACATGTCACCGCGGTGTACTGCCAGTACGCTGACCGCTGTTTCACGATCAAAACTTTCGGGGTGTTTTGCAGCAGAAAACACGACAACAGCCTCGCACGCCTCGGTTGTCGGCACAACGTCCCTGACACATGTCCGCCCGCCTCACGCGCGCTCCCGTTTTTCCACGCTCACCGCGCGGCGAGCGCCCGCCGAGCCAATTTCTTCGCCGTTTGGTCGTTGGTTGGCTGCTTCCCACCCCTCCCTTCTTTCTGTGTGTGTTGTCGGCGTCGGCACGGCTGTCAGGCCTTCCACGCCTTGGCCGGCATCGGCAGTGCCGCCGTCCCCGCCGATGCTGCTGCTGCTGCTGCTGCTGCTGCTGCTGCTGCTGCTGCTGCTGCTGCTGCTGCTGCTGCTGCTGCTGCTGCTGCTGCTGCTGCTGCTGCTGCTGCTGCTGCTGCTGCTGCTGCTGCTGCTGCTGCTGCTGCTGCTGCTGCTGCTGCTGCTGCTGCTGCTGCTGCTGCTGCTGCTGCTGCTGCTGCTGCTGCTGCTGCTGCTGCTGCTGCTGCTGCTGCTGCTGCTGCTGCTGCTGCTGCTGCTGCTGCTGCTGCTGCTGCTGCTGCTGCTGCTGCTGCTGCTGCTGCTGCTGCTGCTGCGTGCTCGGTGCGGTCAGCCCGTAATTGAAAAGTTGTCCCCGCGATTAGTTGGAATTCCAGCAGACGCCTGGTGAGCCGCCCCCGCCGCCCCCGCCGCCCCCGCCGCCCCCGCCGCCCCCGCCAATTCTCAGAACGCGGTCGCTGCTGCGCATTTTCGCCGCTGGAAAAGGCGTCGCCGCCAATAACCAGCGGCTCGGCCAGGCCGGTTGGGTCCGCGGGGGCTCCGAGGGAAGAGAACCCGTCATTTCAAGTCGTACTGCTTCGCGCGTGTTCTTTAGGGGGTCTCTAAAAAAAATAAAAAAAAATCTATCAGTGGCATGAAAAGCCAGCAGCGCGCACAATTGATTTTTAATTTGGTTTTCAGTTCTGTGTTTACAAGTTTCTTTCCATTGCCACTTTTACGAACCCAGATCACTGTAGAGACATTGCTTTCGTGATTGATTTAGTTTGAATGCAACTGTTTCCCAGGCCAGTCTGTGGCGACCTTTCTCGCGCCCGTCCGCGAATTAGCTCTGGTTGCCTCCTATTGTCATGAATCAGCGAGTGCTCGCCGCGTGCCTGGAATGGTGCGGCCGGCGATAGTATCTGCCGTGGCGGGGAGGCACCTGGAGAAGAGAGGGCCAAACAGAATTAGCAAACGAGTTGCGAAGGCCGAGGGGGGAATAGCACCGGGCACAAAGAGGAGGAGGGGGCGCTGGAAGGGAGAGTGAGCAAGGGAAGAAAGAGGGAGTGGAGGGAGAAGAAGGAGAAGAAATGAGAGTGGTCCGGCAGATCTGAACTTGTTGCAGGGGCCCGCCTTGGCACGTAGGATACTGCTGGCACGAGTGGGCCGGGGCCTCGCTAGCGCAGCACAGTTTAAATCTTGTATGGATCGCAGTTAAGATAATGAACCTGGTGCAGATCGACCCCGCGATACAGCGCTAGCAGTACGGCCACGGCACGGCCACGGCACGGCCACGGCACGGCACGGCCACGTGTGGGAGCACTATATATCTGACAGAAAGTGTGCGAAAGAGAGAGAAAGCTACAGAAAGAATGACATCCACCGGAAACCGTCGTCACAGACGAGTCAATCGTTGGCGTATTATTAACACGCACGCATCACGTGCAACGCTCATTTTGCGCATATTGTACGTAAACTACGGGGAATGGCAGGCGGTATATGTCCGTGCAGGCCGTGGTGTATTCACCGACTGGGGCGCTTGTACATTGTCGTCAAGGAGACCGCGACAGGGGGCGCCGGGCGGGCGAGTCGGGTTAGCGTCGCCCGACGCCAAAACAGCAAGTGCTGGATGTGTTGCCTATCTTTGCGGCGCGCTGCGAGCGTTTAGAGGTCTGTTTTGGCCCCAAACCGTCACATTTTGGGAATTTTTCACGTGCGACATCATTGCGTAGATCTAAACTGGATGTCTGTGCGGTTAAAAATTGTTAAATAACGAAAATAGATCCGCCGGCGCTGGTACTCGAAGGCACGACATCCGCATGGGCTCTCGGCTGGCGCAGCCACAGGCGACGTGTCGGCGGCGCGGCTTCGAGTACCAGCACCGGCCAAAAGGCTGTTTTCTGTCGGGTAGGCTTGAATTTCTCGCCCGCCCGATTCGGAACACTAGGCGCCGGCCGGTATCGGCGCTTTACTACCAACCTTTAAGCTACTCATTTCCCCACTCTTCCGATTGTACGGAAACTACGGGGAATGACAGGTGATACTTCCGTGCAAGCCGAGGTTTATTCACCAATCACCAACTGGGATGCTTGTACATTGTCGTCCAGGAGACCGCCGGTACCGGCGCTTTACTACCAACCTTTCAGCTACTCATTCTCTCACAATATTTTCGCCTTTCGCGTCAAGCGGGGCTGCTAATAAACTCTGTTCCCTCGCTTGCTAGGCAGCAATAAGTTACGCCCCAAAAAAAATTCAACGCATGCATGAAAAAAGAGAAAGAAAAACAAGGCCGAAAGCGGGGTGGTGTGGCGAAACGTGAAGGTTTCTTCACTCCAGCCACAACACCGCACTCACATTCTTTACTTACGCCACAGATACACCCCGCACGCCCCCTCACCTCCCGCACCCACACAGGCACACACGCAGCCTCGCCGCACCTCGCCGACGTTGAGGCGCGAGCCGGAAAACTTTCGTTGGTGTGCAAAACATTCCTCACATGTCGTGCGGCCCGACGCTGCGTAGAGCAGCGCAGAGCCACTCAGCGCGTTGAGGCGAAAAACTTTGCGCACAAAAAGCGGTGAAACACCTCCTAATCACTGCACCACCGGTGGGGGGGGGGGGGGCAAGGGAGGGGCGGTATACCCGGTGGGGCCCCGGTGGGCCCCGGTAGGCCCCAACGGCCCCGACAGTGCGCGGATCAGATGACAGCAGCAAAACGCGCTGGCTCGGGCGTGGATATCAGCCTCCACATAACTGTGGCACAGAGACCAGGAACAGCTGCTATTGGTGTTTCCGCCGCACCCACTACTTCAAAGGGCCGCCGTCGGTGGCTGTCCCGTCGCGGGGGGCTCGCACCTCGCGCCCCGCCCCCAGACCCCTCCGCTCCGGGGCCGCGATCACCCGGACACAGCGGCGGCGCCTGGCCGGGTCTCGCTTGTTTGCCGCTCTCCACGCCGGCGGCGGTGGACCGGCTTGGTGTACACACAGTACCCATACCCAGTGAAGGCTTTGCTGCCCTGCCCAGCCCTGCCCAGCCCTGCCCAGCCCGGCCGGAGGCTGCAGGGTCCGGGCCGCTCTTTCTGGCTCCCATTCGAGTGTTCCCAGACGTGTCTGGATTCCCTCAGGCCGTCTGACAGACGCTGTCAGCAGCTTCTGCCTGGCCCCTCAGGGAGGAGCGCCGCCGTACCCCTTTGCTCGCCTGACAGCGCGAACCCCACAGATGGCACGCGCCCCGACACGCGCCGCCCACGCGCACGCACGCTGCTGGGGCACGCTGGGGCACGCCGGGTCCACGTTGGGGCCGGGCTTCGTCTCCTGCCGAGCCGGCTCCGTGAACTGCGACTCTGACTGAAAACAAACGTGACAAGGGTGGGGCTGACCTCGTTGGGAAGTTTCTGTGATTCGGACGCGCTGCTACCCTCCACGTCCCCGCTGCCGCGTCCCCGGTCTCGCCCCCGCGCGTCCCCGCCCCTGGGCATCATCGGGATCATGCGTCAGGAGCCCGGCGGACCCGAACTACTCCAATATGGGCGTCACCGCCACCAGCACGTCGGACCCAAAGTCCCGTTGCGACTGACAGTCGTCGTCGACGTCGCCGGCGAGCCGCATCATAACTATCCGTTCTCTCTCTCTCTCTCTCTCTCTCTCTCTCTCTCTCTCTCTCTCTCTCTCTCTCTCTCTCTCTCTCTCTCTCTCTTTCTCTCTCTCGCTCCCTTGCTCTCTGGCAGTGTCTTCCGACTCCTCTATCCCGTTTGTTCCATTTCCTTCTCTTTTGGTCTTCATTCCAGCCATGTCTCACTCCCAGTTTTTGCGCACCCCTGGGTACAGCAAGCATATAATGTGTGGGAGGATGCAAATAATCTTGCTAGGTATCACTACCCATCACAACAAACCATGGCCCATAGAATTTCGACAAACTTGAAAGTTTCTAAATAAGTCGTCCAACAGTTGTACAACATTCCAAAACCTATGGTGTTCTTAAGGGCTGATAGTGGCATCGCATGGGCGCCTCAAAGCCTCAAAGACAGCATTGCTTCGTTGAAAAGGAGGGGGGGGGGGCGGTCAGAGATAAGGAGAACACTGCTAAGACAAAATGTGCGTGCTTGACAAAGACAAACTAGGGGGTGGTCAGCGGGGCCATGCGACCACTTGTTGTCTGGCCGGAGGGGGGATACGCACATAAAGAAAGAGGAGCGGGCAAGGGGCGTTGAAAAATGTCAATACCGTCTGCTGCGCCGTGGCCGGAGGCGCACCGTATCTGGGCGTCTGGCGGTCCTCGGACCGAGATAAACCGACCCAAGCTGGGCGCCGCGGCACCGGCGGGGCGGGGCGGGGCGGGGCGGGCGCAGCACGGGGGCGGGTGCTGTGCTGCAGCCGCATCTCAGTCACCACATTCGGTGCAGCACCGACTCAGCGGACGGGCGCGCCGGCGGTGAACGGAGGAGGAGCCTCATTGTCATCTGAGTGCCGCCGCCACCAGGGGCCGGGCAAGGGCTGGCGGCCGGGATCTGGGGCCGGGATCCAAGATCTGGGGCCCGGGATCCGGGATCCGGGATCCGGGGGCCGGGGGCCGGGGGCCGGGGGCCGGGGGCCGGGGGCCGGGGGCCGGGGGCCGGGGGCCGGGGGCCGGGGGCCGGGGGCCGGGGGCCGGGGGCCGGGGGCCGGGGGCCGGGGGCCGGGGGCCGGGGGCCGGGCGGCGGCGCCTTCGATAGGCGCTCGTCAGAGAGCCGGGCTGGGGCGGGCTGGGCTCGCCGTCGGAGCGGCGGCGAGGGGTCTGCGGGGAGTCTGCGGGGGGTCTGCGGGGGTCTCCAGAGGACGGCGTCGCGGGCCGCACCGCCGGGGGCCGCGAGCTCGCAATGGACATTCATAAAAGTGGGTATTGGAAAAGGGCCTGCGCTGTCTCTCTGAATGCTTTGCCAGCGCCCATTTACCAGATAGAGATATAAATCACAACCCCGGAGCCCCGCCGAGGTCTCAGCAGGATTCTCGCGCTGAATCTCGGACGAGTCGTGCTGGCCGCGGCCGGGGGCCGGGGCTGGGGGCTGGGGGCCGCAGGCGGCCGACTCCGGTCCTCAGGTTCAGCCCTTTCCGATTATGACGAGCTCGATTTTCCTTTCAGTCGTTTCGTTGCAACAGTTTTACTTCCCTTGTCGAATCGTTCGACAACACCACATCCACAGTTGTTTCCCGAGTGGTCCCCGGTCCTGCGCGGCCCCTGGCCGCGTTGACGACGACTTCTAACCGGCTGGCCGCGCGCCGCTGCCGGCGTATTGCATGCGACGTACGGCCAGTCGTTTGGCAGCTACCCGATTGAACGAACGTGTCGTTGCCATCAAGTTTACGATTAGTGCCGCGCCCGGCCCGCGGGTCCGCGTCCGGGTCCGGCCGCAGCTGTCACGGCGGGGGCTGCGGGCGCCGCGCCGCACCCAGCCGCTGCAACGGCACTGGCTCGCTCTAATTTGGAACAGCGTGACGTTATTTGCATTGGCAATGCATTTCAAATTGTAATCAAACGCGGGGAGGGGGGCCTGGGATAATTATGCACATGGCGAATGGAGTGCGCAGGGAGACAGCGGCGGCTCGCGGAGGACGTCCTCCTGATTTCTACCGTGTCCCCCTGCGTGCCCACCGTTTCTTGTGTTTCGTCACACTAAATGCTTTTGTACAAATTTAAGCAAATGGCAAGTGCTTACGTAGGCATGTGCACATTTTCTTGCGGATAGAGTGAAATATTGTGCACAAATGTGCGTCAAGTACCGTTTGCTGATCGAAATTTGCTAGCTGGCGATTTGCTGCGAATAAGGGAATGATGGTGGTGGCTGCGTATAAATCTGCAAACGTGACCAGCAGTAGCAATAAACAATTTTAACTCATCCCCATCCCAAATATACCTAAAAGAACGAGTCTCCTCTAGAACGCATAGCGTTCTCCATGCGAGTCTTGTAATTTTTTTTTGTACGGGCGGCCTAAACAATAGCAGTGCCGGCGAAGGACGACCCTTGCAACACGTGTTCTACGTTTTGGGTCTCGTGGTTTAGCTTCGCGTTGTACTCCGATTCGCGAACCAGAATTGGACTTGTACTGTAGACCCAAATCTCCATGTCCCCTGTGATAGCACCGCTGGTACCATGCGGTCGGGTCCGGGACGACGCTTACGTATACCTGGTAGCCGTGTGGTCAAGGGCGCTGCCTCCCAGTCGGACTCGGAAGTCGGGGTTCGACACACGGCGAGGGTCTAGACTTTTTTCGTAGATTCCGGACTCCACGTTCTTTCTCCTCGCTGTGTATTGAGTCATCTAAACGCCATTTTATCCCCGGTGACAGTATATCTCTCTGGTAGCCGTGTGGTTAGGGACGCTTCGTCCCAGTCGGACACGGAGATCGGGGTTCGACTCCCGGCGAGGGTCGAGGCCTTTTTTTCGTAGATCTCGGACTCCACATTCTTTCTCCTCGCTGGGTGGTGTCATCTAAAGACCGTTGTATCCCTGGCAGTAGTATCCCCCTCTGATAGCCGCGTGGTTTGATGCGCAACATTCTGTGCGGTTGTCGGAGGTTCAATCCCCGGTTGAGGGCTTCTAGAGGTGCTTATGAGAGAGCACCCCGAAGGCCCGCTACTCGTTACCTAAGGTATCCGGTACAACCGTTCCCGGCTGTGGGCGCCTATGAGAGGGGGTCTGCAGTCTTCCTATCCCTATCCTTTTGCTTTACCAATGACAGCCAAAACAAATTATCCTGCATATACCCAGTTTTCAAATTTTGAAAAAAAAAATAACATGTTTTTTTTTCGGTAGGAGTATGTTTAGACTAACCCCTCGGATCCCTGAACACCGTCTTGTCATAAAAATGGAGTCTCATGATGCTTATGACCTCAGGAAAAGAAACACCGAGCAGGTATGCAACCCAAAACTACATCTCTCGCCAAACCTATGGATCCCACGTTGTTACTGAGCAACCGAGGCTGCTCCAGTATATTAATTTTATTGTTCGCTGTACTACGTCTACACTGACATTAAGAATAACTTTTACTTGTGCCCCACACACTATTCTGACACAACAAACCTTATATTTCCTCAATAATAAAAGAACGAGTGTCCTAGAACGCTAAAGCGTTCTCCATGCCTGTCTTGTTTCCAACAGAGTACTGCTGCAAAGTCTGTGTGTACCGCCTAATTTAAATTCACACTCCCCGCATACTCTGTGTTTGAATTTGAACGCGTTAACGCGTTTGCTTGCTGGTCTTTTGGCAGCGGGGGTCGGGCTTGGGCCCCAGGCAGACCTTGGGCAGGCCTCGTACGTGCTTCGTTTGCCGTGGAATTGCGTAACTTGAACCGCATTACAACGCAGCAGCTGAGGGACTGGCCAGGTGTGTTCCCGCGCAGCCCCGCCGCAGCCCCCGCAGCCCCCTTTTCTCACCTCGCCACCTTACCACACACAACAGCATGCGGTGTGGCCTCGGGGCGGTCCGGTAGCGGTCCGGGGCGGACTGGGGGTGGCGCGGGGGCGGCCCGGGGGCGGCCCGGGGGCTGAGGCGCGAGAAAAGCTCATAAAATATGCCCCGAGCGATGTCATGAAATATGCCGCAGCGCGACTATGGTCCTATCGCTCATGGTGGGCGACGGAGTGGGGGAGGAAAGAGAGAGAGGGAGAGAGAGAGAGAGAGAGAGAGAGAGAGAGAGAGAGAGAGAGAGAGAGAGAGAGAGAGAGAGAGAGAGAGAGAGAGAGAGAGAGAGAGAGAGAGAGAGAGAGAGAGAGGGGGGCTGCGCAAATCACACAAATTTCATTGTCACCATGGCCAAAGAGCAGCGCGTCACAGACCTCCGCCTTTTTATAGCACCGTCTCTGCCCCCTCCCTCCCCTTCCCTCTACCCCATCTCATGCTTTCATTCCCCCCTCCTCCTTTCGCACCGGCGATTCAGCTGCGAGAACAAGGACACTACATTCACGCGTCCCCACCGCTGCTTTGTACTTTCCAGGTGTGAAGCAGCAAGGAAAAAAAGAGCGGCGGGGTGGTAAAGAATATGTCAGTAAAAGGTTAACGAATGTTTTCACAGGCTTTTCATGGAGATGGATGAAACGCCGATCCGTATTCGGGTTTACGACGGAAGGCCGGTAGCCCCCGGCTCCCCGGCACGGGGATCACTTCCAAAACGTCACACCTGGATACAGCACATATGTACGGGGGCGGGAAAGGCGAGACCGGTGCTCCACCGCGGATACCCTTCATCTTTTTGTTCAAGATGTTATGTTAATCTCAAGAAAACACAAGGCGCGAGAGAAAAAGAGCGCAGACCAAGGGGAAGAAGAGGACACACGTTTGGTGCCGGGGGTTTGGTTAGGGGGAGAGGGGCTTGGGGGGTATCGGGTGGGACTCACTCCGATAGGCACAAGGTGCACACGCGCACGGGCTGAGCCCATAAATTTTTATTCCCATTGCGATTTATTAAAATCTCCCACCCCTCTCCGCGTTTGGTGTGTGTCTACGTCGGCCGCGGGGTGGGGCAGTGGAGGGGGGGGGGGGCGCTGCGCTGCTCCGCTGGCCGCGCTGGGGGCTGGGGGCTGGGGGCCTGGGGCTGGGCTGGGCTGGGCTGGGGCCGGGGCCGGCCGAGTCAGCCGCGCCGGGCCAGCCGGGCCGGTCCGGGCTATTACAGGGCTATTGTTGGTGCGTTAGCCGGCCGTAGATTGATTTGCATGAGTCCCGGGGGGCGATAGCCACCACTGACCCCCTGCGGGGGCCCCTGCGGCCGGCCTGGCCTGGGCTCGGCCACAGGCACGGCTCCCGGCTGCGCCCAGCCGCCCTGCCGGCCTGTGACCAATACGTCGTCCCCGTGCATGTACCGTCACCGCGGACCCCCCGGTAGCCCCCCCCCCCCCCGGAGCCCCACGGAGCCTCACGGGATCCCCCCGGCCCCCCGGTAGCCCCCCGGCCCCCCGGTAGCCCCCCGGCCCCCCGGTAGGCCCCCGGCCCCCCGGTAGCCCCCCGGCCCCCCGGAGCCCAACGGAGCCTCACGGGATCCCCCCCGTCTGTAGGGTACTTAGCGCACCGGTGGCACCGGCGGACAGAAAGGCGTCCAATAAAACACAGAACGCCGTGTGTTTGCGCCCGGGATCCACCCGGGACACGACGGGACCCGGCCAAAAGCCGGCCGGCAGCAGCAAGTGTGGGTGTCGGGTACTTGATAAGCGCTAACTTGGTGGACGCGGGACACGAGTTTGCCGAGCAGAGTTTGCGTAGACTCGGCACTAATGTGGAATAGGTACCCGCCGGCAACGCCCCCGGCCCGGTCCAGGGCACCGCCAGGAGGGGGCCGCTCTCAGTCAGAAAGTCAGCGCACACACGCCGCGAGCAGGGTCGGTACTCGAACCCGCTGTCCGCTCAAGTACGGGAAGCTCTCACATTCGTGGCGCCTCGAATATTAACAACGTAGTAACGTAGTTCTCCAAATCAGGCAGACACAATTCGTCCAAGTGCGTAACTCCTCGCTTTTCTTCCGAGCAGGGGCTGCCGGTGTATGGCTGCACGGGGCGGTGCCGGCGGCGGGTAGTAAGGGCTGCCGCCGGCTGCTGGCACCCGCCACCCAGTGTCCGCCCGCCGTGTCCTCCGTCCTTGTCGCTCCTCCGCGCGGCCGAGAGAGAAGGACGCTAGCCACGCACAGGGAGAGAGACCATGTTCGCCTCCAGAACAATGCCGACATGACCCTCATTGTCCCCTCGCACTACGAACCGTAAACTTGACGTCAACTTCGTGTCTCCGCCGTAGTTTCTAGCCCCGCTCGCTCTGCCCTCCCCGCTTCTGCTTCTCACGCCACTACTTCTAACAGCCACCTTTTCTCCGCTCGGCCGCCACCTTTGAAACCGATCGATTGGATTACGTTGAGCAGGGTGAGGTGGGTGAGGTTAGATTAGGTAAGGATAGGCGTGTTTGATGAGTTGTACACGGATTCAAGCCGTTTCGTCGCGTCTTCGTGGCGTTTGCACACGATGATTCGCTCGACCAGATTTATTGAGGTGGCATGTCCTTGTACCTGATAAGAGTTGCCACAACTTGGAGGTGTTTCAAGTACTTATGCGGTACTCCTAACTCGCTTGAAGTAATTTCGTTGATTTAGAAATTCGGGAGTTTACTTCCGTCAGCCCACGCACTTTGCCAGGCCCATAAGTATTCAGAGGTGACACGGGAAAAGTACGTCGCCGCAAAGTAACGGGCATCGCGCCGCATGCGTTTGTCTCGGATCGGTGTTGGCCGCCAGCTCAAAGCCTCCCCCATCCACGCCACACACAATCGACAGCCCTGGGCTGGGCTGGGCTGGGCCTGGGGATCTTGCGTCTCCAAGCCGCTAGGCGCTCGCGGCGATAAAAGATAAGCCCCCCGCGGCCCGTCCGCACAGTGTGCACAGTGTCAAGGTGCTGTGAAGGGGCTCCCCGTCTCATTGTTCCGGCCAAGTTTTGTCCGGCCAATAATAATGCCTGTCACACCGCCCTCACGTTTAGTGTTTGCTGTTTCAACAGTTGTTTTCATTCATGCCGCGGCTCAGTGCCATCAGGGCTGTCAGCGGCACACTTGGAGGCCACAATGGGGCGAAAACAGGTCGCCTCCGACGGAGCGCTCGGCCCGGCAGCGCCCCGGCCAGCCGACAGGCCTTATTGATGGTGAGCACAAGGGGACTGGAGCACAGGAAAAAAAAAATTACGTGGGTAGGATGAGGGTTCAAGGACGTTCAAAGGGAGTGTGGAAGCCTATAGCGCGGCGCCCAGGAGTCGGTGAGCGCCGGGAGGGTAGGCAATGCGGCGTGGTTCAGCGCGTGGCTGTGCGGCGGGACAGCCTACCCAGGCAGCCGCAGGCGCCTTCTGCCTGCGTCCCGACCTCTGTTTATTTAGCTCTCTTAGCGTTGAGTATACATTCTTTCCTTAGTGCGTCCCGACCTCTTTCGCGAGCAAATTTGACAGTCCTTGCCGGGAAGGCGGAGGGGATCCCAGGAAATGCTTTGTGCATTGCCGCGTCCGCCTGGAGGTTTTGTCAACGTCTGCTCATATACCACATCTCCGCGCAATTCTACCCCCCCCCCCCCCCTCTCACTTCATCAGGCAGGAACTGCAGCTCTTCTGTTTTCATTTTCGAGGCCGTGCTTTCACTCCACTCGGCCTGGGGCGGTGGGGTGGGTTTCGAGGTCGGCGCCTGTGCCATGGCTGTCTCGTCCGCCGTGTGTCTCACGGCCATAGTCGGCCCCTATGCCTCTTTGAGTGACCGAAGGGCTAGTTCGCGGAGCGAGCCGCGAGGCAGAGCGAGCCGCACACCCGTGTTTCCACATCAATGATACCGCCGATTCTCGCGCGGCGGTGGCGAATTGTGCAGAGAAAGAATGTCCGCACTGCAGTTTGCGAGTGTGTGTGAACCGCGACGGCAGTGCGCAACAAACTCGACGCGACACCTGCGCCGCATGGCAATTAATTCCCTTTAGGGTCGCGGCTGGCGCTAGCTGCCTCCGCGCTGCCGCTGCACCCATCGGTGTTCCCGCTGGTCCCCGTTCCCACGACGGCCGCTGCTGCAAAACGGACAATTACGATGAGGTGTGCCGGGGGACCGCGGCACTGCTCTAGCAGGGAGAAAACTTCACGCTCGGGATTTCTTCATAGGACCCCGACGGCGAAGATTGGACGGGAAAAGGCAGCAACTAGGCGAGGTCAGTCGGGGTGGCATCGACAGAGGTAATATTCTGAGCGTGAATGTCATACATTATACTCAACACTGTTTGACTCAATAAGAGCGAGAGAGAGGGAGAGGAGGAGGAGGAGGAGGAGGAGGAGGAGGAGGAGAGAGAGAGAGAGAGAGAGAGAGAGAGAGAGAGAGAGAGAGAGAGAGAGAGAGAGAGAGAGAGAGAGAGGGGGGGGGGGGCAACCGCGCAAACAACGAGGAACAAGAGAAAAAGGCAGTCAATTTCGTTACAGAAAAACACATCTCCTTCAGCAGCACTCTTTCTGCTCCCCTATTACCCTACTCCGCCCCTCTTCCTACGTTTCTCTTCCTCTCTCCCTGTTTTGCTTCCGGTTTCGCGTATGGCTGTTGACCGCAGGGCCTCACTATTCATTGACCTATATTTTCCCCAGCCATTCAGCAAAGCTCTTCGCCTGCCTTATAAGCCTGGATACGACGCGGCCAGACTGTTGTGACTTCCTTCCTGCACATGAAAAGATCTACAATTTTTTTATGGCGGCATTTCACAAAAATACGAAAGCCGGCTACCCTGACAAAAATCTTCGCGCTGTGCTTCCATCAGAAGAGAGACTCGGTCTTTGAGTTTGAGGGGAATGAAGTTTGTTGTGTGCGGTACAAGTGCAGCGGGGAGCAGGGGGTTACTGACGTTGAGAACACAGGTGTTAGCAGTGCGAGAAGCGATCAGATGTTTACAAATCTGCCGGAGTGAATGAGGTGCAGCGCCGCACGCCGCTGATACGCATCGCATCGCGCAGCATCCGCTCACCCCGCTGTGCCGCTGTACCGCTGTGCACCGTCCCGTCCCAGCGGTCCTGCCGCCCCGAGGGCACCATCAAATATGCACCATCGACACCAGAATATCTGACCCGGGGTGATCGTCCGTGAATAATTGCCGACTCGTTCGGCACAGCAGGACCGTCCGGGAGGGCCTGTGAAAGATGGATATATTGGTGGCGGCGGGCGGCGGCGAGTTTAACGGGACGAGAGTGCAGAAACACGCGCGCTGCTCGCTAGGCTGTTGGCTCAGATCAGTAGCGCCAAGGAGGGGTCGACGGTGGTGCACGCGCATCACCGTCTAGCGAAAAAGGGAGGGAGGTAAGAGGGCGAAAGGGAGGGAGGAGAGGAGAGGGAAATAGAGAAAAAGGAAAGAAAAGATAGAAAAGAAGGGGGAGGAAGGAGAGAGAAGAGGGAAAGGGAAAGAAGTGATGCGTTCGCCGAGAAGTATGTCCGGAGAATGAATGCAATATCAATCTGAACTGCGCACCACTGGTGTATATTTCTTCTTAAAACAAGTATTTTTTGTCTTATCAGAAACCAAAATTTCTAAGTTCCAAGTGTGTGAATGTTCTCAAGACAGGGGTACTTGTTTTACAGATAGAATCCTGTTGACTTCTGAATGGCACACTCTTTGTAACTCTATAATTCATCACTCTCCTGACTCTTCGCTTCCTGATCACTCAGCAGAAACCATATGTGTCGGACGTGCCAAATGTGTCCAACTGATGCCCTCAGAATATAACCACTGAGTACGAACGGAAGGGATTCGCCCGGAGACTAGAGTAACTTGCTGTATGTATAGCAGCAGCGCGAGCCAGAAAACGCCGTTGACCACTAGCGCCATCTCTCGGTGCCAACGGTGCTGCTCTCTGCGGGACAACAGTGGCTAAAGTATCAACAGCGCGCTGTACCTCTCCACCATAGCTCCGTGGCGTAGTGGGCTAGCGGACCGGTCGGCGATCGCAAGGTCCGGGGTTCAATTCTTTGCCGGAGTAAAAATTTTTCTGAAGTCTGCCAACCGAGGATGGTGGGTAAAATATACCAAATGAACGTGTTCAAAGTGTGTTGTCTGAGTGACCGCGGACGTTGGGCCGCGGCCATTCCCCGGAGGTTGAATACACTGCTGAGGAACAGTGGTTCGACGCCCAAGCAGGGGAATGGTGCTTGCCAAGACTCGGCAGAAGTTAAATGTAGAGGCCTAGGGTTCGGCCTTCTACATTTTTCAAGCGTAAGGCCTCGGAATCTGGAGTATTCGGGCAACACCTACTTGGATACATGGCGTAGAAGAGTAGAGTACAATCGGCTTCGGCCGTGTACGATCTGGGCATCCTACCTCCCTCTCAATCCGCGAGGGAGTGGCCTCACGGCCACAGACCAACTGGCTGGTCGAAGGGGGTTGACTCCTGAAATCTAGTCAGCGGAAGGGGCGATGTTGGCCGTTGCGGAAGCCTGCCTACCAAGGTGGCTGCGTCGTGCCTGTGTCTTAGCGGCGGTCAACTCCTGGTACACCGGTTCCCATCCGAACACCGAAGTTAAGCAGGAACGGTTCCGGACGGAAGTCTGGGACGAGGTAGGACCCACCCATTTTTGCCGTTTTTTGTTGTTGTGTATTTATTATTTGCAGGGTCTGAATCTTGAGGATTCAATATACTTTTGAATTTAAAAAAAATTATTGAAATGAAACGATTTCTACCAATTAATAGAGAAAAGAGGAAAACCGCGAAAAAACAAATTCGACCAAAAGTGCATGAGTGTAACGAGCTCATCACTTTAAAAAAATCAAAACTTTTCATCATTTGAATTCACCTGGACAGTTGTGGACATTTCGTGAACTTCCCTTCCCCTCTAAGTGTCCACGTGGTATCTGAACAGCCCCAAAGAACGAGCCTGTCCTAGAACGGTAAAGCGTTCTCCATGCCTGTCTTGTTTCGTCACTCACTGATTCACTGAATATCGCTGTAGTTACATGAAACAGTACACGATATACTACATATTCGCGCAAATCACGCACAAACGATAGAATTTCATGCATTTTACTCTTTCAATCAGGTGTTGAGTGGAAAAAAATATTTTTGTTTGCTGCGCAGAAAAAACGGGGGTTGGGGGGGGGGGGAGAAGGGAGGTTCGAGGTTAAAAAGGGAGGGAGTAACGACAGCTTGCACCACCGTCTTCAGATCGTCTTGGCGCCCCTGGCTCAGATAGGCTGCCGGAGAGCCTAGACTGTCTCATCTCATCTGGAGTCAGGAGTTGTCGCGGGGTGCCTTCTCATTGAGGTTAAGTACTGGTTAGCCGTGCACGGCCGGTCACGGCCCACGGCCCCGCAGCCGCCATCCATCATGGTTCCGTATCGCAGAGCGAGTTATCCCACGGCGTCCCGTCTGCTGCAGGGCGACGACCCACCCCCGACTTTATCATGAAACATTCAGCTGCAACAAATACACTTCCCCGGCCATATGTCTCCTGAGATGGCGGCGTCGCCCCGTGCTTGGAGCAGGGTGCCAGGGGGAAAGGAAAGGTTGGGGGGGGGGGGGGGGCTGATGTCTGCTCACCGAGGCGTTCTTATACCAGACCATCTCGCTGAAATATTTAGCGAAACCGAAACGAGACACGACCGTGCCGGTTAGAAGGTCTATAGAGCCAGAGATGACTGCGACAACTATGGCGGTCTGCACACTGTTAAACTGGAATTGAATCGAATGTGGTCACTCAGACATGGCTGGAAGCACTCCCGGTTTTGCGGACGCAGTTGGGACAAATACTGCTCAAACCAATTATTTTGGTTAGGTCTTAGAAAGTCTGACGACGAGGATGGTAGGTAAAATATACCAAAAGAACATAGTCAAAGTGCCTTGTCTGATTGATCGCAGACGTTGGGCCGCGGACATGCCCCGTAGGTTGAATACGCTGTTGAGAAGCACGTGTAATAAAGAGAGACTTCGAGAACAACCCCAGTCAACGCTTTAGAATCTTCAAAATTCTTTTTTTTTTTTAAGGTTAGACAAGACTTGATCGAAGAAGACATTTTTCTGGGTTCCGCACGGCCGGCCAGGCGAGGCCAGGCGTGGGCCCGACAAGGCGATTGAGCACCCTTGCTTCGCCATCACTTACCGAACGGCGACGACGTGCTGGTGACGTCATCAGCCCCCCCCCCCTGCCCCTTTTCCACACTTCGTGTCATCCCCTGGCTCGATCTGCGGCTGATGGGGCCGATGCGAGAGATGGAGAACCGGGGGCGGATGGTAGCGGTGCGTCCGTACTAGTGGCAGCAGCCGTCCCCCCCCCCCCCCCCCCCCAGCCAGGTGATGGCATGGCACGCCGCTCGTCATGGCGCGTCATACGAAACGTGTTCCGGCAGCGAGCCCGGCCAGATAAGCCCCGTCACACACGGGCCGCGGAGCCCACACCGCCCGCACCGCCCGCACCGCGCAGCGCCGCGCGCACTCGCGGAGGTGACGAAGCATGTCGTGGTCCCGGACCTCCCGCGGCGCCGTCCCCGGCCAATCTGAGCCGTGGCAGAAGCATCGAAGTGTTTTGCAGCGGAAGACAACCGGGCCGGCTGCGCCGTGTAACGCGGCCCGCGCCGAACGCATACGTTGTTTGCACAAGACGCTCTGGGAAAACAGTCGTGTGAATGACGAGCGACTGGTGGCGAAACAAGGCGGCCGCAGTACACACTCTCAAAACTACTGGGAGTGCTAGGCATCGAAGGAGCCGTATGGGTCTATGTGCGCCTGCAGAGACGAACTAGAATCCAAACAGTGGACACTGGACAGTGTGACCGGACAAAGTTACGGAGATAATGACCGGACTAAAAGGCGATGAGCGGACAGTATGACCGGACGCTTGAGCGGACAAACGTATGAGCATGATGACTTATTGAATGATGACTGTGTCTAGTCATAACCGTGGTGACGAACGCACAAAGAAATCTTTCGTCGCTGATAGCGCTCCGCCTCGCGGCTCGCTAACGCTCGCTCGCTCGCTCCCCGAATTATTTGGTGATGGGCAGCTCTCCCTCCAGCCCGTCCCGTTGACAGTTCTCGGCTGAGGGCCGGACACCTTGCGGTGAGCCTCGGCCGTTAGGTCAGCCTCCGCTTCTGGATCCGCCCGGCCCGGCGCCGACGAGGACGACGAGCCCTCGCGGCTTGGCAGCTTTGTGAAAGCGTAATCTTGCGGAAGTAACGCGCGGCGAGGCACGACCCTCCAATGAAGACGTCACCATTTATTTCTAGCCTGCTCTGAATCCTTCGCACTCGGCTCCGCGCTCGGCTCCTCGCCTCACCGGCCCGGTTCCCGGTTCCCTTTCTCAATCCCCCTTATCCGGCCCGTGGCCCGTTCGCATCGTGCCGCCGCTGAGGGGCGGGTTCGTTTTCCTAATTTTCTTCAGATCTCGTTGTTCCGATCCCGCGCGTCGTTACCAGGATCGGCCCTCCCTCCTCTGGAAGCGCCAAGAGGCTGGTCCGTACCGTGCCGTGCCGTGCCGTGCCGTGCTGCTCACGCCTCACCCTGCCAACGGCACACCATGCCGCTGCGATGTCTGTTGTTCTGCCCTTCGTCTTCGTGTTGTGTTCTGCAAATGCGATTCTGCAGTAGGAGATGCAAGGCAGGGGCGGCGACGTTGTGTCGGCGAGGGGGTTAGCAGGGTACCGACTCCGTGGCGGGTGTAGCTTAAGCGGACCTCTGTCGGGGGGCTCATGTGGCGTTTGCCCCCAGCCACGCTAACCCGCGCGCAGACCGTGCCAAAGGTCTGCCCCTACCTCTGCCCCTCTCGTCTGCCCCCCCCCCCTCCCAGACCAAAGCCCATGCGCCTATCCTCCGCACATCGGAAATTCATTAGGGTCCAGGAGTCAGACTGCCCCCCCCCCCCCCGTTAACCAACCAGGCCAGCGCCGGCAGGACGAAGCAGGACCTCCCGTTCTGTTCGCACCCGTTCTGCGATTCACCCGTTGAGGGCCTGCTCGAGAATGAGTCCACCTTGACTTCAGCACCAGGGGCGTTTAGTGCGAAATAATAAGACTCGAAAATCAATCCAGTCTAAATTCTTCTGGTTTCATCATGCTTCTGCATAAGATGCCTCATGATAAATATAGAGAGAACAAAAGTGGATTTTGGCTTTGTTTCCACTGTTTAAATAATGCGCACCCCATCCGCCCCCTCCCTACCACGAGCGTGCCGATGTTGACCCGTTCGGGCACCGTCTTTTGGCACAGGGAGGCGAGGACTTTTCAATTTGGCCTCTGGAAAAAGAGAGGGAACCCGCTGAGCGCGGATGTCCCCAAAACTTCTGAATGTGCCGAAGGCCACCCGCAACCACACCCACCGATTTTATCGTCACCCGTATAGATTAGCAGAGCAGAGGAGTTTTCTCCGAGAGGAGAGTTTTGTGCAGACTGAGTCATCAGCCCCTGGGGCCTGCACTGCAGCGTGCGTGGGTGTTAGATAAGTCGTGTTGAATTGTGGTTCCAGTTTCCGCAGAAGTTCCCGGTTTGTATCACACGTGAAGCGCAATGATCACTGCAGCGTGGGCACAGAACGTATGAACATTTGGCGGGACGATATATGTGTGCGCGAGCGCGAGAGCACTGAGGACCCCGGACGTTGAAATGGTGCCATTTCCTTTTCCCGGAGTCACAATTTGTCGCTTTGCCCGAGTGGCGTGGCCTAATGCCATGCGTGCAAACTACCTCTGGCTCAAGTTGAAGCGCTTCAAAAATCACGCAGAGCAATGTAGTTCATCATTCGTCGCATGATTTTCATATTTTTTTCATTTTGTGACCGCTATCTGACGTACACGTTTCACTTTGTTAGAGCTAGAAGGGTGTAATAAGAAAGACGTGCTCGACCTATCTATAATTTATTCTCATCACTTATCAGAATACAAATTTGTGCAGACCAACATTTTCAATCACCGACATTTCGAAAATACTTTTATGATGCAATGATTACATATCAATCTACATTTCCTTGATAAGTTGCTCAGAGAAATCCACCGACATTATGCAATTATTTCTGATTAGCCTCACAGGACAAGTTATGACAGCACAGCACACCTTGAACATAGCAAAATGACTGCAAAACAACACTTGCACAGTTGAAATCGAGGGTGTTCACCCTCGCCACAGATATGGGCAGCAAGAAAGCAACTGGTGACAGGTTTACATGTATAGCGCGAAACGATTTTAGACATTTAATGCCTAGATCAGTGGTCAAAATAATCATAAAACTTTCCAATACTTAATAAAAGAGACTTACGAATTTATTACAAATGACTTGATAGGAATAAAACATTTAGTAACTGTCTTAAATGATGAGTACAGCGTAAGCAGCGGGTGGGCGTTTGTAAGAACAAAAGCATTTCTTCATTTACTGGGTGCTCTATGAATTTAACGGGGCCAAAAGTAACATGCTTTAGTACCAGAAGTAAACAAATAATTGAAATGTACGTCACGCATGTGAAGCCTCGAGTTATGCGCAGTGAATAATTGCAGTGAGAAATGTGTACATAATAATTTAACAATTCAAATGTGTGCTGAATGCTAAAAATCAGCCGTAAACACATTAACACTTACAAAATTTATCAAGGGGAACATAAGATCAATAAAGCACATACTGAACGAAAAAAGCCTTTTCTTGCTATTTTGTTTGAAAGGAAGCACTGGCAGGGAAACAATCGTAATGGGCTCTTATTGTCACTTCAAAGCCGCTGTCAAGTTATTTTAGCACATGCTAAGCACAGTGAAGGAATTTTGATCTTGTGTGAAACAAATGCTGATGGCTGTCGCTATAACATGATTGAAAGCGCGTATGTGAAAAAACAAAAAAACAAAAGCAAAAACTATTTCTCGGGAGGTATCCCTACATTGCGTACGTTAAAGTACGTTCACTTCACACGTCATATGCAAAAGCTTCGGTGAGAAATAACTTGCATGACAAAACCTTTAGGACAAGAATACAATAAATAACAGCTCAGAAAGTAACAACTCGTCAAGCATAATGTCCGGTGTGCAACTCGCAAAAGCGAGCTACTGCAACATCACAATCGCTCTGAATAAACTAGGCAAACAGTAACAAAGTCAACAAGATGAAAGGTCACACTCTAGTTCAATTATTATTGTTTCACTCTGAAGACAAGGATAACCACTTATCACTGAGCTCAGTAAAAAAAAAAAAAATTAATAAAGGCTTGCGCGTTTAAGCGTCCACAGGATCACACCCTATGTATGCTGAGTTTTTTTTTAATGGGGGTCGGTATGAAAGTAGAGGGATTGTCGCACTGTACACTGGCGTATGTCACACGTTCTTCTTGGGGTCGCCGCTGCTAGCCAACACGACGCACCGAGGTCACCGAATGAGCCCCGGCAAAGGGAGCGGCGCTGGTTGAATGTGTTGAGACGCGGTCGAGGCACCAAGCAGCCGACGGCTTGGCCCGTTGGCCTCACCGCATTTCAATTGCACACTCTGTAGCCAAGCCTCACGGCACGTCACAGAAGAGTTTGTGTGGTTATCCACACAGAAAGTAACTGCTCACGCACGCGCACCCACGCACACACACTCACAGACTCACACACTCATTCACACACGCACTGTCACACGTACGAAATACAAAACGGAAGTCTTTTTCACAGCGCGACGTACTCCGACATGGACGTACAGTGCGGAGGTGGCGGCGGTGGTGGCAGGTCCTGGGAGCCGACGCGTGAGTTGGCCCTCGAGCACACCGTGGCCTCCAGCTGGTCCTCGTCGGGCAGGGACAGCGTCGAGCTGCCGTTGGCCGTCACCCTGGGCCCCATGTTGTCGTAGTGTGGGACGGCCCGGCCCACGTGGCCCGCGGGCGCAACCTCGTCCTTGCGAAGGTGCCGGCGCGGCAGCGTGGCGAAGGGCGCGAGGCTGGGCGTCGACATGCTCATGGGCACGTAGGGCTGGTCAGGCCCCGTGGCCACACTCACGCTCTTGACGATGCCGGTCGGGAGGCCGGCCGGTAGGGCGCGGTGCGGGAACTCGAGCAGGTCTGGGAAGCGCTTCACGTCCCCGATGGACGGCAGCGTTCCCGGCAGCGCGCCCACCGCCAGCCCACCGGGGTGGCCCACGCCCGGCTCCTGGCTCACCGACACCGAGATGAAAATGTTGCCAAACGCACCCGTCGGCAGCACGCTCGAGGAGAACTCTGAAACACAGAACGATGAATAAGACAAGGCTCGCATCGCTTTACACCACCTCCAGCACCGCAGTACGCTGGGCGCTTGTTTAAAAGCTCGCCAAGCCGGTTAGTTCTCGTAACACTCGCGTCAGCCTAGTGGCAGCAGCAGTGCACTCTCAGTACTACCGCGGTGAGTCGGTGTTTGTGTCTGCACAAGTACTCCCCCATCCTGAACCATCACCACGCCAGCCCTCCCGCTCTCGGTTAAGGGTGGAGGAGGCAGGTCGTGCCCGCTATTCCAAACGGCCTCGAAACATATCAAACACACTGTGGTCCTCCACACCCACCTCACACAACCCCCTAGTGCGGGTGTCCGTAATTTGCCATGCGTCTACTTGTCTCTCTCGCTCCCACTCTCCCTGCTTCCCCCGAGTCGGCTGCCCTCCCCTGATAGTGGCTGGTTAAGTGTGTGTGTGGGTGTGTGTGTGTGTGTGTGTGTGTGTGTGTGAGAGAGAGAGAGAGAGAGAGAGAGAGAGAGAGAGAGAGAGAGAGAGAGAGAGAGAGAGAGAGAGAGAGCGAGAGCGAGTTAGGGGCTCATTGTGGCAACCTTTCGCAGGGGTGGTCTCGGCCCTACTCCTCAGGAAAAACACGGGGAGAGGCGTGTTCTACGTAAACATCTCAGTGGCAAAGTAAACACTATACAGGTCGAGCAGATCCCTATGGCTCCTCTAGTCCACCACATCACTGGACTGAGCCCACTGCACACAACCGCACTGATTTACGCTGTAAGAAACAGCCTGCTGATGGCGGAAATGGGCTTTGCAAAGCTTCGGAAGGGGTAACTCTAACTTTTTAACACGATTGGCTTGCTCGAAATGCACGCAATCTGTCGTGATAACCTTACACGCGTTCAGTCTCGGATTCGGCTCAGTCTTTAAGCTAGAAGCAGATAGATTTATAATTTGATGCATAGAGGCTGCATTAACTTGGGACAAAAAAAAATACTATGCAATTGCATATGACGTAGGGCGAGCAAGCGCCGCTGCTGGGCTGCCAGCCACGAGCATCACCTCGGAACTATTTAAGCTGCTGGGTTAGTACCCGCCGGTGTGCCTCTGGACTGGACCGGAGCTCTCTAGGGAGCGATTCCGGATGCAAATGCCTGGGCCATAAAACACTAGCCCAGTATTCCGCGGGCAAGAAGTGGCGTCTACGGGACAGGGAGCGGCATCAGTCATGTATGACTGATTACACCCTTCGCGCCAGTTCGAATACGTATTCCTGAATTAATCGCGCCCGACTTATTTGCAATTATCTAGAGGGTGTGGTGTTTATTCCGAGTGCCTGCGCTTCGTCGCCGTTTCATTCCCCACTCCTAAAGTGTTTCTTAAAAGGGCGCGCAGCAGGCTGCAGCCGTTTCTGACAACCACCGCACGCGTTTCATGCGCTCGCAGATAAAATAGCGAGGGCCAAAAGTCGTGGCAGTAAATTTAAATGGTGGGGTCGTGGTGTATTTAAATTCTTCAAGCGCGGGGTGGGGACCGCGCCAGGGTCGAGGCTGGACGCGGGGGCCTAAGCGGGTGGCCTCGGTGGGAGCCTCGGCGGGAGCCCGCGCAATGGCGCGCCCTCAGGCAGTGCAGGTCAGATGGGGCCGCATGGCAAGGAGGGCATAACTGTTCCAATGACTTTGGTTGTGGATTGCCAGCGCTCAAGTATTCACCTTAAACCGGGGAATAGGGGCGAAGCGGGCGGGCCTAGGGAACTACCTGAGCGTCCCGAGCCTTCTCTCTCTCTCTCTCTCTCTCTCTCTCTCTCTCTCTCTCTCTCTCTCTCTCTCTCTCTCTCTCTCTCTCTCTCTCTCTCTCTCTCTCTCTCTCTCTCTCTCTCTCTCAGGGCCCATTTCTCTTTGCAAGGCGGCCGCACATCATGCGAAACCGTACGGTAGTTCCAGGCGTAATGCGTTTCTCGAGGACCCGCTGCCCTTTGTCCCAAGCACCAAAGAACGGCAAGCGGCAGTCCTTCGCTCGGAAGTAAATGCCATTTTTGCTGGCGCCTCGCTCTCGTACGACTCACCTGGTGGTGGTGGGAACACCGCCATGTTCTCCGAGTGGCTCTCTATCGTAATGTGCAGGGGGGGATCAGGCAAGGGTAGAGGCCTGAGCTCCAGATCCGGCGAGGATCCCAGGACCTCTCTGCTGCCGATCGAAGACGGCGCCCCCTGCGAATGCCGCTCCGTCGCGGTCGTTGTTATGCTCAAGTCCAACAGTTTCTTCTCCTGGTCCGTGAAGCTCACACTTCCCTGTAACACGTAAGAAAAACATAGGATGAAAAATTGCCACCCAGTCAACAACACGTGATACGAGTAATCTACAGAGAGAGTAATCTAGAGTTCGAATGGCGAAATTTGCTTTTAGTATCGGCAAACATTTTAACTTTTTAATATGAGACACATGATGTTTACGCGTCTGACAAAGCGTAAAGCGTGTCTGGCATGGCATTGCATGCTGAATACTTGACAGGGACGTTGCAACATAATTATCAAGCTAGTTCCGCGGCATTTTAGTGCCCGCGGGGACATCCAGCAAAACCAGATCCATCTACTGTGTTTACAAATTAGACGAATATCAAAAGGACGGGACGCACTGGGATCTCGAAATTTATTGCGGTCGAGGCCAGCTTCAATGGTAACGACCATTTTTCTTCCGCCCTCTTTGCAGTTTTTTCCCCGTCCTTTTTTTCTTTTTTTTTTTCAAACGACATACGAAACTCTCATTCGCTGCGGGGGCGGCGTGGTGGCGTGGGGGGGCTGCTGGTAGCGCGGGCAAAGGGACCAGGATGCGACCGGGAGCTCATTGGGATTCAGGCAGCGTTGTCCGAGCGAGCGGAGCCCGGCGGAGCCTGGCGGGCGGAGCCCGGCGGGCGGAGCCCCACGGCGCGGCTCCATGGTCAGTAAGCCCGGCTCGGCTAGCCCCACCGACTAACACGGCCGCCGGCCGCCAGCCCCGCCCCGGACCCGGCTGACCCGGACGGTGCCAGGCGAGCCGGCCGGCACCGTGACGACCGGGCTGGCTGCTTGCCTGCGGGCTGTCTGGCCACCTGTCTGCCCAGCACGGCCCGCGCGCCGCGCCCCCACAACCTGACCGCCTCCGGTGCCGCCAGCAAGCCGAACGCGGAAGAGTAAAATCTCAATATGTCGGACTCGAAGGGAAGAGGAGCGGAGGCCGGCGGGGGCCAGCGGAGCCATTCACGGCACATACACGAGGTGGACCGGCCGGTCGCGTAATGCAAACCAACGGGCGCGGGGTGAGACGGACCTGAAAATTAGGCGCGCAAAGTTCATTACAGCGTACAATGGGCGAAAATGGAAGGAAAGTCGAAGGGTTTAAAGCGGGCGGACGGGAGCGACGCTGCGAACTTGCAAGGCAAGTCGGAGTCGGAGCGCCGTGAAAATCCTCTCGCCGGAAGAGAGAAGAGGCAAACCGGGATAAGTCTAACACAAATAGTGTGCCTTTGGAAGACAGGGGGAAAGGAGAGGATTGGGTAAAGTCGGACCAAAGAAGGGGAAAAGACGTCGTGGAGATGGTCCAGTGAGGCCAAAAGCTTATGCTTCCTCTCTTGTTCTCCGGCCAATACACGCGCAAGAGAAACAGTGAACAAAGAGTGAACATACCAATCATAGCCAATCATAGCGAATCCATGACCAATCCAGGATTTAAATACGGAGAAGGCAAAAAAACGATCCAGGTAAAAAAACTTTCTGCTCTAAGCATGTGAAAAATTTATGGCTGGCGTGTGATCCGATGGCGGAGCACTTTCGGCCATTTCGACTGCATGGGGTCCACGACGTACTGCGGACGTGGGGTTGGCGTTTGATCAACACGAACACCCGTTCGATGAAAACGAAAGTCGTGCGGAGGAGTTGGCTTTCCTCGTGCGCTTCTTGCCCGCAGAATATGTGAATGTGCCTGCCGCTGCCCAGCCGTCTTGGAAGCGCCGCGAAATGCACAGAGCCGCCCACCTGCTGCAGCCGGCCTGGACCACCAGACGGTGAAAAATTTGGTAGCGAGCGAGGAGGATGGGTTGGAAAGAGTTGTAAGCGCCTCAGCGGCAGAAGCCAAAGCCGAGGCCAGAGGTCGACTGCCTCGGCCATCCACCGCACCACCGCGCCGCGCCCTGCCCTGTACCCTGCCAGGAGGGGCGTTGGGAGAAGAGAAAGGCGGGCCGGGAACTGGTGCCGAAAACCATTTTCTGGTCTGAGAGAGCCAGCCGAGAGCGGGGCCGAGAGTGGGCCGGGTGACGCGCGTACGCTTTAACTCCTTCGCCCTGTGTGATAATCCAAGGCAAAGTATGGAGCAGGGCAGGCAGAATATGGAACGATGATTGCTCGCCCGAGGCGTGTGGCGAGGCTTACGACGGCGCGTGCCGACGGCGCGTACCGACGGCGCGTGGTGGTGGCACGGAGGGTGACGAAACAAAAGGTGGTAAGCCGCGCGCCCTCCGGACTGCCGCGGGCCCTGAGGCGGACCCAGGGCAGGCCCGGGGTGAGACCCTGCTACACCTCAAGCACGGAGCGCGGGGGCGCCCTTGACGGCTCCGCGCATCTTCTTCAAGCGCAACCCAGAAGCAGCCGGCGGCGTCGGGGTGAGTCGTACGCAACGCACCGAGTCCATGACAATTTAAATGTGGTGGTGGCGTGGCGGGTCGCGGATGGGTGGCGGGCGGACGGCTGGCGGGTGGCTGGCGGGTGCCGGGCGGGTGCCCTGCGGCCCCTGCAGGGAGTCTTTCTACCCCGGCGCACGTGCTTCAGGCACCGCAGTAGATGACAGACTCCGACGGTGCCGCGTGTTTTTCCCTCCCCAGCTACGTGGCGGAATCGGGCAATGAATTCGGTAATTTGTGGGAAAGCAGATAAGACGACCTGCGGCTGAACACCTTGAAATACGGTTATGGCCGCAGATGTACTTAGCGAGGCCGCGGCTCCGAATGCAGCGACACCGGAGGATGCGGCCCTTGCGGTCCTGAGCGCCACAGCCAGGCGAAGGCCGAGCCAAAGAGAAGCACAAAGCGGTTAACATGCAATACGGGGTCATTAGTGAGCTCGTCTGTCATACCTCAAAGAGAAAGTGACCCGAGGCTGTGTAACCTGAGTCCCAGTGCAGCCTTATCTGCGTCAAGGGAAAGGGAAACGAAACTGAAAACCCGCAAAGCGAGGAGGCGGCGCGGCCTCGCTGAGCCAGAACAGGTTGACGGGCTGCCGGGCTGCCGGGCTGCCTCGCCTCAAGGATGCAGAGGCCGACGTCGGAGGCGGTAAAGCCCCGCCTCCCTTGTATCCCGGAGGGCTTCGGGGGGTCCAGGGAGGGCCCAGGGGGGCCGTAGCGAATCTCGCCACCGTTAATTGAGCCCAGTTTTATAGCCCCCGCTTTCCTTCCTGGACCAAGGCAGACCGAGGGCCGTTAGCGTTCCGTAACACGTACAAAACACGAGGCGCAGCCGGGAGCTGCCGGCCGCTCACAGCAGCCACTCGGAGCCCAAGCAGCGGCTACCTCCATTTCCGACGGCCGCCCAGTTCCGCGTGTTCCGCTGGTATAGGTATACGGCCGACACACGGGCTGCTCCCGGCGATGGAACAAGGCAGCGGGTGCAAGAAGAAGTGTGTGCCTTGGCTCCCATAGACTCGTATTGCGTAGGTCAGAGCCGCCCTGGGCCGCAGGGCCGCACCCCTCGCTGACCGACTGGCCGCAAAACGAAGCCTCTGGCGAAAAGGTGCTGTTTCGAATGGCTGTGCCTCGCCATCCGATATGTGTGGGCCGGGCTGGCGGGGCGCGAGTGGTTGCAGAGCCCGCCCCCCGCTGCCTCCTGGCATCCCGGCGCGCCACCGCAAATCTAGGGCCGGAAGCTAACCGACGATTGTTTGTCCGGCTACACTACCAATGGCCTTGGCACTGAGCTGTCGATGTCTCGCGCGGCCCCGCCCCGGGCCGCCAGGGCCCCTCCCTTTGCAGCCCGCTGTCGCCCCCAATCCAAATCCGTGCGCCTTTGTGTTGTCAGTGCTCAGAAAGGGCTCAGCGGGACGTCTCTCAATTTTCCGCCAGCTGTTGAGTTTGTCTCAGTGGCAGCCTGCCGCTTCCACCAAAAACACGCGCGCCCAAAGCCAGCTGTCAATCGCGGCCGAGGGGAGAAAATAAAATATGTTTGCGCGTCCCGACAAACAGCCGGAATCGTTCCCATCGAGAGGGGAAATTGCTTTTCGGCGACAGCCAAAGGACGAGATGCAGTGCGGCGCTGGAGGACAGGACAACGGCGATTGCCACTCCGCTAAGAGCCTCCTAAGTTGAGGTCAGAGTATCGAAACGCAAAAAGCGTGGAGAAAACCGTAAGTACAGCCCGAGCGAACGTCAAACTACAGCGAGCGCGCGGACAAAAGCTGTGCTAAAGTCGTTGCAGTCCCACAAAAGCTCTCTCTCCCCCTTTTCTACCCGACCTCCATCGCTTTCCTCTGGGCGCTTTTGTCGCGAGGCGTCCAGCGCATGACTACTGCCGCTGTGGAAACTATTCTCATTTCGAGTGAGGCGCCCAGGAATACGAATTCATGAGGAGCAGGGGATTGAGCTCGTTAGCTCGGTCACAAGTGTGCACGACTCCGCGTTGGCGGGCCCCCGTGGCGCACCACTGCCTCCCGCAAGGCGAGGCCGGCGGCGCACGCAGGGCCGGGCCACCCCAACCCGCCAGCACAAACCCCGGCCTGGCCCGAACCCACTAGGCTACGCTAGGCTACTCTGAGTGACGCATGAGAGAAGTTCGAGGCCTGGCGGGCGCCGAGGGCCGAGGCGGGCAGGCGGGCAGGCAGCACTCTCTGCAGTGGATGCCTATCCGGGGGACGGCCTTGGAGGCGGGCCTTGGTAGGTCTGCTGAGTCTTGATTCCTGAGATTCCAGCGGTGACATCGTCAACCAAGGCTGCGGACCGGCCGTGGCCGTGCTCTGGGCCTTGGCCGGGCGGGGCCGGGCGGGGCCGGGCCAGCCCCGCGGCAGCCTGGCGGCCTGGCAAGCGTTGGCTCTATCCCCACCAATACCTAGCCAGCTGCTTCCTGGCTGGCCCCGGGGCAGCGCAGCTAACTCGGCTCAGCTCGGCGGCTCTCTCCCATGAGGTTGGCTCGATGCGCAGGGCAAGAGTGGCGTTGAAGCTAGGATTATTGCGCTGAATGGAATGCGGAAGGACGTTTCCCGCTATCTGTTCCTAGATCCTTCGTGAAACTGGTGCAGGAAATCCTCCCCAATGCCACAGTACACAGTGGGAGATTGATCCGGGCGAAATTCCGGAAGGAAATTTCTCACTGTTATTTTCTTCATATTTCAGAAAGAGGATACGAGGGAACGAGAAGCCTACCGTCATTTTTGCGGGGAACAGCGATTTTTTTGCCTTTCCTTGTTTCCTTCCCGCTCTTGTTTCTACCATGTCCATTTCCATCCCTGCCCAGGCTTGTAGAACCGCAGTTGGCTCGCTTGAACATTACCACTTGTGACTCCCGCTCTCCTCCAAAGTAGAACGCCCACTACCGCCCCGGCTGCGTCCGCACAAGTTCAAGTTCCGAGTGCCGGGCAAAACTGGGGAAACTGGGGAAACTACGGACACCTTACGGCGGTGTCATTCCATATTCCTGACTGCAAGTGGAACGGCCACAAAAGACGAGGGGCGGGTCCGGACGGGTCCGGGCTGCTGCACACTATGTGTACAATGAAAGCTTGCTCTGCCTTTCGCACTAGTCTCAGCCAGCAAGCCCTGCCGGCACTCTGGTAGCGCACGCGTGCGTGTGCATGTAGCATTGTGTGTGTGTGTGTGTGTGTGTGTGTGTGCGTGTGAGTGCGGCGAGAGGCGCTCTGGAGGTTGGCCAAGAGCGGCTAGGACATGACCCGAAAACACAATCGCCTGCTCGGCCCGCCGCGCCACGCTGATGTGCGTTCCCCTTCAATTTGCCCCTTTAAGTTTCATCCGCGTCACGCAATATCTCCACGTCTCCGCACGGGTGTGGCGACGGCCGGGCCTGCCAGGCAGGTCTGCGCCACGCAGCATCACCTTCCGAAGGCGCCCCAGCTCCCACCAGCCCCGCACCCCAGATTAATGAAAGCCAGGCCCCCTTCAGCCTCCATCACTCACTCTGCCAACTTACGTCGTCAGCTCAAGGGACAGCCAGCCATCTTCGCATAATTTCCCCTCTGTGAATCGTGCGGCCAGCAGCCCCCTCCCCCCCGGCTCGGCCACGAAGCCCCCGCACCCCTTCGTGCGGCGCTCTTATTCCGCCATCCACGGCATGTAAATGGGAAGGAGCAAATGAATTAGGGACAATGATTTATTCCACGTTAATG
This sequence comes from Odontothrips loti, assembly GCA_038380765.1. Classification (NCBI taxonomy): domain Eukaryota; kingdom Metazoa; phylum Arthropoda; class Insecta; order Thysanoptera; family Thripidae; genus Odontothrips; species Odontothrips loti. The sequence goes on from CM076245.1 coordinate 12,777,124, forward strand.
CGAATCTAACTGATGTCTAGGTTACCCGGAAAGGTGGAAAAATTGCGAGTGGTGTTTTGGGAGCACGCGGTGTCCGCCAGTCCAGCGTGAAGATCAAAGAGTCGGGTAGCACGGCGACGCGGCCGGCGCGGCCCACACCTGATCTGAGTGATGAGTTCTCGGATCCCCCGGAGCGCTGCTTCTCGGTCGCATGGGCCGCGGAGCGTCGCCCCTGGTGTTCTCTCACAGGAGCAAAGCGGTGTGGAGTCCCCCCCCCCCTCTCTCTCTCTCTCTCTCTCTCTCTCTCTCTCTCTCTCTCTCTCTCTCTCTCTCTCTCTCTCTCTCTCTCTCTCTCTCTCTCTCTCTCTCTCTCTCTCTCTCTCTCTCTCTCTCTCTCTCTCTCTCCATTTGTAGTATTTTTTCCATCCCCTCATTTGTATTCCGTTCGGCATCGCGGTAGCTCTCCGACCCCCTGTCATCTCTCGCGATCAGCACTTCTTCAGCCCCGTTTCCTTTCGCGTAATTCGCCGGGAGGAAACGGCACAGTTTCTGGCTTCAAACTGCTCTCTCTGACTGAGGGTGAGTCCTGGAGCGCAGATTTTTTTTTTTTTTTGTGAATCAAGTTGTTTGCCTGGTGCCATCAGGGTTGTACCATGGCTAAAAATAAAAGTTTGGCGACCGGTCGAAAAAAAAATGCTGGTAGAGAAGTAGCGTTTTAATCCCTCGGCAGACGACCAAATACCATCGACAAACGTCAGCGCAGCGCGGCACGTCGTGTGCACGAAATGGGGCGGCTCTCATCAAGAGTCACCACAACTTGTCCCAGACTTCCCGACGGGGAGCGTTTGATCGGCTTTAATAATTTACAAACTTTGACGATTTTCGTGAACATGGCGGTCGACTCCCTTGGAGGTCCCGGCCGGGCCGGCTGCCAGACCTGCGGTGGCCCACCCGGCGGCCGAGCCCAGCGGCCCACCGCCCACCGCCGACGTAAGAATTCTCGTCATGGCAGCAGCAGAGGCGCGCTTCGCTCGTAAATCTGAGCATGATGGAGTCTTGGCGATCTCCTTTTCTGCCAACTTTCAGCTTATCAATGAGACCGGGCCCCCCCGGAACTTCCGCACAACTTTTTGTCCCTCCGTGCCGAGCTCTTTTTCCGCCGCTTTGCCGCCGCTGCTGTTTCTCGCGAGATCGGGAACCGAGAGGAGCGTGCAGACTGAAATGACCAACCGGCCGCAATAACCGACGGCACTATCGCCGGCTCGCCTTTAACATCACGCCACGCCACAGGCGCCAGGCGCCGAATAATTAAACGAATCCGGAACTCAAAACACAGCGGTAATAACTATTTCATTTAGCTGCAGTGCTGGCGGGCGCGACCCCTCCGGGTATGTTATCTGAAACAGTACCCATGTAAAGCCATCAGCAGCATGCACACAGATCGCATTACAGTAGACTGAGCGCTACCAACAAACGTTTCGCCGACCGTTGCGCTGGCGGTGCTGGCGCTGCCCATCCAAGGGTGGCCCGAGCCTTGCCTTTGCTAGCTCGCCTCGCACTGGGGCTCCCAACTGCTGGAGATAACGGAGCAGCAGGTGCAGTGGGTACAGCAGCGGCGGCAGCGGCGGCAGCGGCGGCAGCGGCGGCAGGTGGGAACGCCGGCTCCGTGTTTTGCACAATCAAAGGGCCGCCCTGCTCCGCCCTGCTCCGCCCTGCTCCGCCCTGCTCCGCCCTGCTCCGCCCTGCTCCGCCCTGCTCCGCCCTGCTCCGCCCTGCTCCGCCCTGCTCCGCCCTGCTCCGCCCTGCTCCGCCCTGCCCCGCCCTGCTCCGCCCTGCTCCGCCCTGCTTCCGCCCTGCTCCGCCCCGCCCCCGTCCCGCCGCCGCGCCGCCGAGCTCTCCTGTTGTTGCAGCCTTTCGCTAATCCGGAGCGAGCAGGCTCGTTTCCGGGGCCGAATCCGCTCTATCAGGCGGGGGACGTGTTTCACATCGGAATGCCGTCGCGAGAGCGCGTGCACAGCGCGGGGACGGGGGGTGAATACGTAGGGGTGGTCGCACCGCGGCACCGCGGCCTTGGGGGTGCCGATGACAGGCGGTGCGCAGTGCACCCCCAGAACCCAGTGGGAACTTACCAAGGTTACTAGACTTTGCACGAAGCTTCGACGTCTCTTGGCTCAAAGTTTATGACCTTGTGAATATTCAAGACCGGATTTTTTTTTCAGGTCAGTCAGTCTGACCGTGGTTCAAGACAACATTGGATTTTCTGGCTGTCTTCCGAAACACTCGGCGGCAGGTGTGGCCAGGTGCGTGTGAGGCCCACGGGACCTCGGCCGACCGCTGGGGCATCGGCGATCACCCCTGACCACCAAAAGTTGTCCATATCCGGGAGGATCTCGGCAGGGAGGGGCGCGGAGGGGCGGTGGGCCAACTTGAATTACTACCGGCGGCCGCTCGCAAGGTGTTCCCCGCACGCCATAACCATCACTTTATGGGCGCAGCAACGACGGAGGTAGCGTCGTCAGGGAGCCGGGGCGGGGCAGGCGGGGAGGGAGGGAAGGGCCGGCTGGACAAGGTCAAACTCCCTGACCACCATTGCCTCGCTGGCATACTGTCGGCCCCAAACTTTCTCGGCCGGCGGCAGCGGCAGCGGCGGCGCCAGCGGGCGCGTGGGATTATCGCTTGACGACGACGCGAACGTTAGCGATGTGAGGAAAAGGGAACCAAGTTTCAGGCACGTTTTATACACTCTCACTTGTTGGACTGGCGCGGAGATATCAGTCAGGCAAGTTAGTCGGCCCGATACGATCGCCCCCCGCACGGTTGTCGGCCCGCCCCTGCCGCGCCATGCCGCTGCCACCCACGCCAACTTCCGGTTGCGGCACGGCCCAAAAGTAACGGTGTCGGCTGCGGCCGCCCTGAACCGCGGACATGCCTCGCTCGGCGTCCCTCGCAGACGTCGCTCCCAACGAAAAAGCACGCGTCGGATGGACAAGTTGTATTTTTCGCACGCACTCCACACGACGCCTTGCCCTCGTGGGATTTCATGCGGCCTGCTTCTCCTGATAAACAATTGTCATGCAATAAAGTGTTTTATGGATGAGGTACAGAGGGGGGAGGCGCGCGGCAGATAAAAGACGGCGGAGAATGTGAGAGGGAGGAGGGGGTGGAGGGGGGCTGTGTTTGGGGGGGGGGGGAGTGCAGACGATGAGGAGGGGTGGAAAAGTACGGGCCGAGACGGCGGGGTGAGGGAACAGCGTGTAACCAGAAAGCAGCCGAGCTTGTGGTTACAAAGGGTGCGGAAACGCCGGGCAATATAACTCTCGGGGCAAAAGACGAGAACAAAGGGTCAACAGTGAGTGCGATGCGTTTGGTGCGTTCGTCGCCGTCGTGGGGGTTTCGGCCTTCCTTGGTCTTGGCGGTAGGCCCGGCCCGGCCCTGCGCCCACCCGACCCTCAGCGGGGCTGTGGGGGCCCCAGCAGCCGCTGCCGGAGGTTGGGTGCAGCACCGCAGCAAATTTACACACCCCAACTGCTGTGTTTCCGGGACAGCACCACGGGGTTTTCCCGCAGAAAAGAAATTTGGGGGAAGCGGCCAGGTGGCACAGACGGAGTACGGAGTTGTGGATGGTGCTCAGCCCCCGGCTCAGACCGACGCTCATGCAAGAGCCTCAAACTATTTTCAAGTTTCTCCCATGCCGGGCTGCAAGCAGGTTCTACCTCTAATAGTTGGCTTGATGACGTCATGAATTCCTAACCCGCCAGCTTTAATTAAGGCCCGGGCTCTTTGAGCTCCCCGCTGGGTCCTCCGGGTCCCACGGGCTCCGGGTCGTCCGGGTCCTCCAGCAGGTCCTCCAGTTCCTCCGGGTCCTCCAGGTCCGCCGGATCCCGCCGCGGGGTCCCTCCTTGTGCCGCGCGGGCTTTGTTCGGCGCGCAGCTCGGAGACCGCGTCCTGAATGGGCGCATTGATCACCTTCTTTGGCATTCACAAGGTTAGGCGCGCGGAGGTCAATTTAAATGCAACACAATCTCCGGAGGGCTCGCGGCTCATGCAGCAGTGCGGGCGGAGGCGCGCGCACTCCCGGGGCCGCGGCACCACCCAGCAGCTGCACCGCACTGCAGGGCTGCATCGACAACGCGTGCACGGACCGCGGCTCGGCTTGGACCTCTCTTCGGCCGTAAATCAATAAAATCCGCCATTGGCTTGCAGGTCATGCATTCGCTGTCGTGAAACATTGCAGGGGACTGAGGGAGGGCGCCAAAACAAGTCATTTGTCTGGGGCGCACCCTGGGGCTCCGCCGTAGGGGAGGGAGGGCGGGGACCGGAGGGAGGGTGGGGGGGGGGGCGTGGCCCGTTGGCCCAGTAGCCGCCCCCAACGCATCAACCTGCCAGCGCTAAATAAGTCCCGCGGGGTCGATTAATTCACGTTGACCGCCGCTGCCTGCCGCTGGCTGCCGCTGGCGGCCGCTGGATCCGAGTTCCGCATACCACCGCCCGCCCGGGGCTGCAGGGCCAGCAGCTGGTGCACTGGGACAGGTCAGTAGGCACAGTGTTACTGCTATGCGCCCTCATCTAGGTTCGTTTTCTTTTGCCAGTGGACTGCGGACAACGCCGACAGCAGTGAGTGGCGGCGAGAGTGCCGCCCCCGCAGCCGGCTCCATAAAACAGAGAGGGAGAGGCCGTGGGGGCGCCCTGTAGTGCGGGTTCCGGCCTATGCTCCGCATCACAAGGGCTGGTGGACACCGCCTGGGAGGTAGGCCGTCCCGTCGAGGCGTCGTGTCGTGCGGGCTGGCCTATGCTACGCATCCGCAGGGGCTGAGTAAAGCCTCAAGATGCAGCACACCATGGGACAGGCTCGGAGGGAAAGAGACCTCGCTCCATTTAAATTCCCCTTGAAATGTACCTGATTCTGTGCCGTTACCACGCGTCTCGCGTCAGCGCGGAGCTGACCCGCGTGGCCTGCAGTACGCTTCGTGGCACCGTGCAAGGCAGACGTGGCACTGTGCCGGTACAGCCCCCGCCCCCTCCCACAACAACAAGGCCGTGAAGGGCGGGATAGGCAATAGGACAGCATGCCACAGAAGCAAGGCCAACAGTGCCTTGGCCAGCTCGGCTCGGATACATGAGAAGGACATCTGAGTGGGCCGCAGTGCCCGGGCACAATGGGGGCATTAATCTCCTGACAGAGACTGATTCGGGAGAAGACAGTTGAGCAGCCGTGGCGGCTTTGACCCGAGCTTCAGCCCTAGCCTCAGCCCAGGCTGAGCTGGCTCCGCCTAGCTCCGCCTAGCTCCGCCGGGCTCTAGCTCCCCCGGCCGGCGGGTCGTCGAGGTCGGCCGCGAAGAAGACTTGACGCCCTCAATTAAAACGTCACGGGGCACGCGATAAATCCCAGCGACTCGTGCGCTAAGGCTGAGCCACTTGAAACGAAAGTCAATCCACTTTTTTCGAGAAAAGTAAAAAAAAAAGGGGGAAAAGGCGGCACCAAGGGCGATTTTTTTGAAAAGACGAGAGAAGGAATTTTAGCGTTGCGTTTGCGGCAGCGACATACTGGCAAACACTACTACTTTCTGACTGTCATCCAAAAATAAGATGATATATTTTTATATGACACTGGGGTTTCAGCGCGTATCCAGGCGCAGCGGATTTACTGGCAATCTCCATCATCATTATCTAGCCGAAACGGACGACTGTCATCGCAGCGTGCAGGTCGAACGAAAATAATGACGCACGAGATACGTCACGTCCTCTTTGCGAGATGACATTCCAATCATTCTCTGCAGCAGGAAATTGACAGCAGCGGTGGAACGGGGGCTCCCCGGAGGAGGGGAGAGAGGGGGAGAGTAGTGGGAGGAAAAGGGGAGGGGGGGGGGAGCCATCTGGCTGGTCCGCCCGGGCGCGCCACTTCAGATGCATTCTTTCGATACGGTGCACAGCCTGATGACGGGGGCCTTCCGCATCTGCTCGACAAGCTGGCCGTGCCGTGTGTCCGTTTACGTTTTGTTTTTCCGCTCCATGTCCCCCCTCCCCTCCCCCTCCCCCCCCCCCCCCCCCCACACACACTTTATTGCGCTATCTCGATCCGTTTTGAAACAGCCGCGTGTCTGACGGCTGCGCGCTGCGCCGGGGCCGTGCGCTGGCCAGTCGCGTCTGCCTTTGTGCTGACTCACACGATTGACATTTATGGCCGCAGAGCATTTATTTCAAAAGCTTTGCCACCCTCCACGCCCTGTTCATGTCCGGCCCGCTGGCGGCCGTGAAGTAGCCGCCCTTCTGTTGCGCACAAACGCGCGCCATCGGTGGAAAAAAAATAAAAAACAAGCGCCGAATTCGAGAGGCGTGTTTTGAAATCCACGTATTCATACGCGAGGAGCCCTCGCTTACAACGTGGCACTTCCTTTTTTTTTTTTTTGGTAAAATCGGGATCAATACTTGGACTGTGGAGCGCGTCCGGCCGGCGGTTCTTCCGGACACAGCCAGGCCTATCGGTCCATCCCCCCCCCTTTCCCCGGACCCCGCTTCCGCCAGCCAGAGCGCACCCGTCCACTGCGGGCGGACGCACCGACAGGCGTCCATCACGTAGAAAATGTCTGTCCCTTGTTTTTGCAAACGGCCGCGTGTGTTGACGAGCACCTGCAGCCTGCAGCCGGCTGCCACAACTGATCCGCTACGGCCGTCATCGCGTCACGGCCGTCACGGCGGGGCCGCCAGGCCGCGCCGCGCCCCGAGATTTACGACGGTAAGGAATGGGGGCCGATGCCATTGATTTCCCCGTCCGGTGTAGCGGCGGCAGGACAGCAGACGATCTGGCGCGGATGTTGTCGGAAAGTTTGGACAGGGAACGTGCACCGTGTACAAAATACAAACACAGCTCGCGGAGGCTGGCCCAATGTGCGTCAGCAGGCTGAAAAAAGTTCAATTATGGGTGATAGGGGACTTGGAGAGGCGGTTTTGAAAACTTTGGCCTGACAGTATAGATTTGAGACCCGAGATAATTATTCAGCTTTGGCTCCGCGATTCCAAAACTGGGATCACATAACCTCTTCTTGATAGGGATAGAAAATGAGGAAGTAAGAGGAGACATCCTCATTTTGACCTACCTACATTCTCTATCAAAAAATTCGCCCGACCTCATTTTTAGAATCCTACGGCCAAAGTCGTGCGTCCAGCTCGGGTCTACAATCCTAAATGCCGGGCCAAGTTTCCCAACTGTCCCTCATCGCCAGAAACTGAGCGATGATTACGACTCCCTCATTCTGAGTGGATCTGCGGGTGGTCTAATCGCGTCTCGCGGAAGCAGGGCGCCTGCAGGCTGCAGGACAGAGGACCCGGGTCCGGCCGGAGCTGTGTGGCAGAAAAGTGAGGAAACGCGGCGTGAAAACAGCCACAGCCACCGCCCCAGCCGCGGCCTGCAGCCCCGGGCACACAGCGCGCAGCGCGCGTCCTCGGCCCAAACTTTTCGGTTGCAAAAGGAAGCTATTTAGACTCTGACAATGAAGGAAGTTGCTTCCGCGTGGTAACCGGATCGTAACGTCCGACCGCTGCGCGCGCTGCGGTGCAGAGGGGCCGCCGGCCGCAGCCAGGGCCGCCACTGCAGGGAGAATACAGGCAGTGCGAAAAAGATGGCGTCTCCGAAAACAACTACCAAAGAGCGGCGGCAGCGCCGCAAACAAACGGTGCAACAAGGGCTCCGCCGACACCGCCAGGCCGGGCCGCCTCTGCGATTGCACCCAGCTTGTACCGCTGAATGTTTAATGGTCTGTCTTGTTTCGCATTATTATCCGGCCCGGCCCTGACAGACTGGGCGGGGCGCGGCGGCGGGGCGGGGCTGCGGGGCGGGGCTGCGGGGCGGGGCTGCGGGGCGGGGCAGCACCTCAGACCGCAGCGCTGATATCTCCCTTTTCCTTCATTACTTCCTGCCTCGCGGATTTAATGAGACTTCGACCGCAGAGGCCCCGGGGACTTTGGGGCCTCACGGTCCTAGAGAGTAGAGGGGGAGAGAGAGAGAGAGAGAGTCAGGCAGGGAACAGCTTCAATGAATAAATGCATTGCCCGTTTTCGTTATGTCGCACAATGCCTAAGTATTGCCGGCGCCCTCCCTGCCTCAGGCCCCCTCACCAACCCCCCGCCGCCGACGCTGCCGCAGTAGCAGCAGCGGCGGTGGCGGCGGTGGCGGCGGTGGTGACGGTGGCGGCGGTGGCGGCGGCGGCAGCGGCGGCAGCGGCGACATTGTAGTCGGTGCCCCACCTCGCCGGCCCCGCGAGCACCGTGAGGCGCCAGTCCGGGGCCGAGAAGGGCCGAGGCCATCAAGCGCCGCGACGCTCCTGCCCGCAACTATGTATACCTCGGCCGCTTATCGGGGCCTCGGCTCAAATTAATAGCGCGTCCCACTGCCAGCATCCTCGGCCCAGGCCTGGGCCGAAGGCACGGCGGACAGCACAGCAAACACCGACGCGACGCACATTACGATGGGCCCTACGAAACCGCGGAGCCTCCTCGCCCCTCACCTGCGATCGGATGCGATTGAACGGCAGCGCGAGACATCGGACTTTGTTTGTAGGGCCCATCGATTAAACTCAAAGCTCCGGAAGATATCACCGTCCGCGGGAATGTACGGGCATTTAATTTTTCAAGGTACGGTAATTGCATGTAATTAAATCACGCTGGGACAATTCCCACATATGTGGGTAAAAAAAAAAAAACTGCTCAAAAGATCCAGAAATTGCTAAATGGCTAAATTTCCACGCATTCACTTATTTCTTAATATTTGTGATTTATGCCTCCGGTGCCCTTGTCTTACCTTGAGGTTGCATTTCCGTCGGTGTCGCTTCCTCCCTCGGCGCGCGCCGCAGAAGCAGCACGAGCACACGACGGTGACGAGCAGGGCGACGACCGCCGAGACCCCACCCGTGGCCAGGCCAGCCCACAGCAGCCAGGACTCGGCCTTGGACAGCGTGGTGGCCGTCACCACCACGGGCAGCGTGAGTGTGGCGCGTGCCGACGCCTTGCCGCGCAGGTTCCGCGCCTGGCAGCCGTACTCGCCGGCCTCCGAGTCCGACACGTTGTACACTGAGATGTTACTCCACTTCTCAAGCAGCCCCTGCCCGTCCTCCTGGTCGATGGCATAGATGGTGTCGGCGCCGAAGGCCGAGCCGTTGCCGCTGACGGGCCGGCCGTTAAAGTACCACGTCACCTCGGGCTCGGGGTCGCCCGAGACACGGCAGTGGAAGGTGACGTTGCCACCCGCCTCCTGCTGGATCATCTTGTCGGCGAGGGCGACGCGCGCGCCGCACGCGAAGTCGCCGGGCGGCACGTCCTCCCAGAGCTTGCTGGCCAGCGGCGGCGGCTCCTCGCACACCAGCGGCAGCGAGTACAGCTTGCTGGCCAGCAGCCACTGCCGGAAGGAGCGTAGCCGGCAGTCGCAGCCCCACGGGTTGCCATCCAGCGCCAGGGTCTTCATCTTGGCCAGCGGCACGAACACGCGCTCCGACAGGTGGCTCAGCCGGTTCCCTTTCAGGTTGACCGACTCGAGCGCAGTCAGGTGCACCAGCGCCTCCTCGTCGATGTGCTCCAGACGGCAGCGCTCGAAGTCCAGGTTCCGTAGGTGCGGCAGCGGCGGGAACTGGTAGCTGCGCAGCTCACTTAGCGGGTTGTTGCTCAGGCACACGACGCGCAGCCGCTCGTTGCCCGCGAACGTGTCCTGGTGCAGCGAGGCGATCTCGTTGTCCGACAGGTCCACCTCGATGAGGATCCGGAGGTCGCGGAAGGCGTCGCGGTGCAGCTCGCGCAGGCCAGCGCCCTTGAGGAAGACGCGCTGCAGGTTGAGCAGTCCGACCGAGGAGAAGGCGGCGGGGGGCAGGTTAGGGATCTTGTTGCCGGACAGGTCCAGCACCTGCGCACAGAGAGAAAGGCACGGTCACATATGGCAGCTCTCGGCCCCTGCGATGCACAGCATAGGCCAGCCCGCACTACATGGCGCCTCCACGGGCTGGCCTACCTCCCAGGCGGTGTCTCCCAGCCCCTGCGATGCACAGCATAGGCCAGCCCGCACTACATGGCGCCTCCACGGGCCGGCCTACCTCCCAGGCGGTGTCCGAGCCCCGCCATCAAAGCTGATGAGTGAGAACTGCGAAGGCTTTGTATAGCAACGCAGCGTTTAGAAAGGGCGAGCCATCCGCGGTTCAATTTCCTCTCTCGGCCTCTCTCTCTTTTATCTACATTTTTACAACTAATTAAAGCCTCGAAAAAAAAAAAAGAGGCGGCGGGAATTAAAAACCCGCGATGACTTGCGCATGAGCCACGAAGAATGCTTCCCCCCTCCCTACCCTCTCTTTCTCTCCTTCCCTCTTGTCCTTCATCATCCTGGCGTTCATTCGAGCACAACACTTGTGCGCGTCATTACTACCCGCGAGCCGTGTAAAAACTTGAGTGCAAGAAGAGTCCGTCCGAATGCGTAGCCCTCCCCATCCCCCCCCCCTCTCTCTCCCCCCCCCCCTCTCTCTCTCTCTCTCTCTCTCTCTCTCTCTCTCTCTCTCTCTCTCTCTCTCTCTCTCTCTCTCTCTCTCTATCTCTCTCCCTCTATCTCTCTCTCTCTCTCTTTCTCTCTCTCTCTCTCTCCCCATCCCAAGGACCCCATCGTTAATTTGCCTTCCGCCTCATTTACGAGACATTTACAGATAGGGGAGGGCGGCGAGGTGAGTGGAGAGGTGCGCGGGCTGCGCTCAGCTCGCGGTCACCGAGCAGCAAGCGGCAGCCAACGGCAGCCAGCGGCCCGCCGCGGGCCTCCCCTCTTTGGGGCGACGCTGGCTGGCCACGCAATACCACACCAGCAAGCAAATTAAATGCGGGCTGGCGCGGTGATTTTGGCGGCAAAGCCCTCCTCAATCCATTCCCCAAACCGAGCAGCGGTGCGCTGAGGGCGAGAGAGAGAGAGAGAGAGAGAGAGAGAGGGGAGGGAGAGAGACCCAGGCCGCCTCGCGCGGCAAATGGCCTGTGGCAGTCATTGATGCGTCCCGATGCCCCACCAAGAGTGCGACAAAGAACATGCGAGTGGGAGAGAGGGAGAGAAAGAAAGAAAGAGAGAGAGAGAGAGAGAGAGAGAGAGAGAGAGAGAGAGAGAGAGAGAGAGAGAGAGAGAGAGAGAGAGAGAGAGAGAGAGAGAGAGAGAGAGAGAGAGAGAGAGAGAGAGAGAGAGAGAGAGAGAGAGAGAGAGAGAGAGAGAGAGAGAGAGAGAGAGAGGGGGGGGGGGGGCAGTAGAGTGAAGAAGAAAAAGAGATACAGAGGGATAGAGCAGGCTGTTGCCACGAGTCGTAAGGGGGAAAGAGAGGGAATGCGGAACGCAAAAAGGAAAAGGAAAGGGCACTCGTTTCATTACGACTTAGAGAGTTAATGAAATGTCGCAGCTGAGCCAAATACTGAAAGTGTCGCTTCCCGTGCGACGGGCACTGCCAACCGGAAAAAGTGTAAGCTAGAGGTGGGTTGGGGGGGGGGGGTCGCCCCGGCAGTAGGTTGTCGATATGGAGACGGGCTGCCGTGTCCGGAGAGTAGTTCTCCCGTAACGGCCGGAGACGAGTCCCAGGGTGCGAGTCCCAAGCACCGAGGACCGGGGCCCGAGGACCGGGGTCCGTCCGACAGACAAATGAGCAGCCATCCCCGTCAAGCCCTGAGCGGTGAGTGGGGCCCGCTGTCCGGCCAGTCGTGAGTTCGGTCCAGTCGCAGACCCTGTCCCGTCCCGTCGCGTCCACTAACAGTCGTACCTGTTGGGGGAGACAGTACCTCTGGTACAACTATGACTCGGATCCCGATCCCATTAGTCCCACCAGTCCCACTAACTCGGGTATGCTAGAAGTGTGTTGTATGGGACGGCTGTCTGTTTCCGAATTGCAAAGCCAAAGAAATAGATTACACTACCTTTATACCGCCAGTTAGCGGCATGGATGGTGAGAAATAAAAGGGGGCATCCTGGCCGCACTCCATTTGCAAACGCTCCTCCGTGGCTATATATTTGATTGGCATGTACACCATTGCACGTATTTAATGACCCACGCTTCTCTCCGCGAATCCCACTTTAATTCTTTGCCAACGGATGGGTGCCGCGTCCCGCGAGAAAAGTCGATACTCGAACTGGAACGTGTCACAACACCTCTTACGAGGGGCCATCCCCCATTTCTAGGTCACTGTGTGTGTAAAGTTAGGCCCTGGCACAGTCGTTTTCCGTTATGGTCTAAAAAAGATAAGTAGTCAGAATTAATGTTTCAATTAATTTCCAGACAGGCAGTTAAGTTTTGTTCTCAGCACTAAAATTTTGTTCGGAGAAACATATGTAAGTTGAACCAACGAAAAGTCCGTTGCTAACGAAAAGTTAGTTGCTCCTACGAAAAGGTTTGTTGCGGAAACAATAATTTAGTTTTGCTCCGGCAACGCACCTATTTGTCGGAGCAACTAACTTTTCGTTGGTGCAACTACCAAATAGTCCCCCTCCCAATAATAATAAAAAAAAAAAATTCTGCTTGTCTTGAAATCAACCTAATCATAGGTTCCGGACAGTTATCTTTTTTCTCCGTGTTCATGCCACTGACCTGCATGTCCGGGTTGAGCGCGGCGGGCACGGTGGTGAGGCCGGCGTTGGGGCACAGCGCCGTCTTCTTGCCGGACGTCCACTTGCAGCGACAGGCCTCGGGGCAGTCGGTCCAGTCAGGGGCGGCCAGCCCGGCGAGGAGCAGTAGCAGCAGGAGCAGCGGCAGCAGCGCACCACCCCCGCCCGCCACCACCCGCGACCCCCCCGCCCCCATCGCGCCTCATCCTGCCGGCAGGCGCATGGGGAGCGGCCTGCAACACACACACACACAACACACGTGGGTTAGCAACGAAGTGCACAAAGTTGACTCACAAATAACGCCGCACTAAACGCCTTGAGATATGTCCTCTGCACGGGACCGTGCCGGGAGCGCGGTGGCGCCCACACCCTACAGCGCACCGCAGCCAGAGGCAGCCACTCGGTCCGCACCTCCTCTTTGCTAAAGACCGAAAACTTGTTGAAAAAGTTGGTCTTGGCGGTGCAGCTGCAAACTCTAGAGCGGCTGTCAGGTAGCAGCAGGTAGCAACTGGGTCACACGGCGCGCGCACAGGCGGCTGCGGCACGGGGGGCTCGGGCTGCTGCACAAACACGGGCGCAGCCGGCCGGCCGGGCCCTGGCCTTTCATACCGACCTCACAGTGTCCCCTTAGTCTGCCGACCCGACCAAATACCCGGCTCCGCTAACTCGCTCTCTGTCCCCCTGCAGGCCCGCAGGCTCCCCCAGCACCGCAGGACCGCAGGACCACAGGGCGACGACAGGTCGACGAAATGCAGCCGAAAGAGGTCCGCCCGGTACCGGTCCGCCGAGGAAAGTAATGAAGTTTTGCAGGCCCTCTACCGCTGTGCCGGTGCAGCCCCCGGTGAGCCCCTGTCATGCGGAGGGTAGGCCACCCGCCGGAGACGCACGGCTCCGCGGTGCCTACCTCACGGGCGCTAGCTCAGGTCGAGACGAGGGGCCGTCAAGCTCCCTTCCGACATCGCTCAGATTTGGTCCACATTTTTTAACAGTTTGACTTCGTCCACAAACACGGCTTTATCAGGAACGGCGAACGAAATTCCGTCGCCCAGCTTCCCTTTGGCTGAACACCGAAATCGATTTGCAAGTGCTGAACCCTGGCGTGGCGCGAAGGGACGGGGGCCGGTGGGGGCCGGTGGGGGCCAGCGGGGGCCGCCACTTTTACGCAAACATGACAGGGGCCAGGGCAGGCCACGGCAGGCCAGGGCCAGCCGGCCCTTTCACGGTTGGGCGCGCCCTTGATCACTGAGCTGTGCCCCGCACTGACACACGAGATAGCGGCACCGCCGGCCCCCACCGGTTCCCGCTGACATCCTTGCAATGCCTGACACGGCGAGCCACTTTGTTATGCGGAAACTATTCGGAAACAATACCGCCGTGTTTCTCAGTCTCATGGCCGCTCTCGCCTCTGAATGGAGTTTTCCGACTGCTCATAGCACGCGGCGTGCTTTGCCATTCGACGAATAATCCCTTCACCTCCGCCCCAGGCCCTGGCATCCGAACGACCCATGGACACATGACCGCAGCCGTCTAGAAAATTGACAAATTAGACACAACTGGCGGCCGGGGACTTTTACGGGTTCTAGCTGTACGATTGCCGTCCGATGTCGTCTTGACGGAGGAGAAACACTAGCGGCATCATTTCATCTCTGCGCAGCGGCGGACAAGTTTGTGGCGGTCGGACGGTGACTCCGCAGTGGGGCAGGGAACCCTTCCGGGCTCTCCCGCGGCTCAAGGCCCGCTAACTGTCCCCGGGGACAGTCGGCTCAGGACCCGGCTGTGCCGGCCCCGGCAGCCACCGGCATCAGTCTCCTCGCCGCCTATGAATAAACAAGACTGCAATTCATCAAAGTGTGCGGCCCTCGCTGCGGTGGCGTAAACAGCAGCTGAGCGTGTCCCACTAGTGCGGGGGGCGTTTTATGCATGGCGACGGGGCGGCGAGGCATACGCCGCCCGCCCCTGCGGCCCCCGGCCCCTCCGGCTCCTGGAGGAGACCGCTACGTTCTACTCGGCCGCTCAATAAACCTTCGGCGCCGGGGCTTCTTCGGGGAACACCCGGGGAACGCCCCGGAGGCAGTAGCGGGTACTTTATCTCACCTCGGGGACATGCAGATACCGGCCACATAGGAGGTTATGGGCCCAGGCCCGGGCCGTGTGGAGGGGAGGGGAGTGCGGCAACTCCTTTCTATCGGAAAACTCCGCCTGCTCCGCCGCTCCACAGCGGACCGGTGAGGAGGAGGTCGCCGCAGTGATCAGCGCCGCCCCGCCTTCTGTTGCAGCGCGTTAAGCCCCCCCCCCCCCCTCACCCGGCTACTTCTCCGGCTGCCTTTGCTCCAGACTTTCTGACATGCTGTCCAGCCTTGTAATTCACTGCACTCCGTCCGCACTAACAACTGCACAGCGAGCGGGGCGGCGCGGGGCGCACTGCTTTGCCATCCAGCCAGCGTTTCTTCCTTGGCCCTGTCTGCGCTGCTAACCGGACTCGACTGGCAAGCGCAGTGACCTGCAGGCTGAGTAGCGCGGTGCGGGGGCGGTGCGGGGGCGGTGAGGGGGCGGTGCGGGGGCGCGGTGCGGGGGCAAGGGCGCAAGCCTGGCCTTCAGCTCCACCGTGCTGCGTCCGACGGGCTTACGCGCCCACCTAACTTACCCCCCTGTTCACGACTGTATTCACCTTGGCCGCCTCTGACCGGAACGCGGCAGCGCCTTGTGGAAGGGCGCACCCCGGTCCAGCGCGCACAGATCCGGCCGACAGGCACATCAGGTCCCACCCGGAGGGGCTCACCGGGCCCGGCGGCGGGACGGGACGGGACGAGTCCCCTTGGCACGACACACCGCCATGGTTCCCCGCGGAAACGTCCCAGCGACGTGTCCGTCCCCACCTATAACCAAATGTCTTGGTGAAATATATTCCCCTCCTGACGAGGCACGACGGAGAAGGCCGGCGGGGGGCGTTCCAGCCCCATGGCGCGGCACCAATGATGATAATATGATGAGAGAGGGGCCCGTCGATTGTCCCGGCCAGCTGCCGGACCAGCAATGCATTCCGAGGGGAGAGGAGGGGAGGAGGGGAGCCTCTCTGGACCAAACAGGGCCGTGCCGTCGTCCATCACAGCATCTGTGCGCAAACGCCGGGGGGTGCAGCGGAGCAGGGCGGCCGTGCCGGGCCGGGGCGGGGAGGGCCGTGCGGGGGACGGCGGGGAGGAGGCGGGCGCAGATCTATGATATAGCCGCAGCCAACGAGGAGGGGGGGGGGGGCGTCCGGAGGGAAAAGCAACCTCAGGAAAGAGACGGTCGGCGGAGGCGAGTCCACTGCCTCTGCCACCGCCACTGCCGCCGCACCGCCGCTGCCGCTGCAAGAATTGCACCCGAAGCGCACCCCACGTTCTGCGCCGCCGGGTTGTGCTGTGCACCGCGGGGTGAAATATATGACGCTCGTTCCCGCTCTTTTTTTAGGCACGGAGTGACCTTATAGTTTCACTGAAGATTGGACTTTTTTTTTAGGCACGGAGTGACCTTATAGTTTCACCCAAAATCGGACTATTTTTTTTTTTTTTTTTTAGGCACGGAGTGAAACGGAGTTGCCTTATTTTAATTTCCAATATTGCCCCTTACGCCAAAACCGAAAGTCTCTGTGAGAAGTTTTTCAGACCTTCCTGACTTTCGCATAGTACCCATACAAGAGCGTCGGACGTCATTTTACACTCCAGAAATGCAGCAGACAGTCTCAAAACCGAGTTGAAATTCAGCTTTCTCACTCCATCCAATGGCAAAAGAAAAAGACAGAGCTAGCGTGCTCGGCTCGTCAACTGGCTGCGTCAGTATCATCCATCCTTCTTCTGCTGCGCTAAAAAGCGGACCTCTCCCTTTCTTGTGAAACAGCCCTTATTGTTGATGTGCCGAGCCGAGTCGAGCCCTGGTTAAAAGGGAGGCAACTCAAGAGTCGGGACCGCTTCGGACCCTAGAACATGCACAAGAGGCGCAACCCTCAGAGCAGATCATTGTCGATGTGCCCACCGGTCGGTGCCAGTGAGAACTAGGGGGCTGCGGGCCGCGCCGCAACCAGCCAACCTATCGACAATGAAGTCTCGCAACGATTCCCCTCACATTTCCCGTTGAAACAAAAAAACTTAAAGTCATCCACGTTCACGTTCCCTTTGTAAATAAAAATTAACTACCAGCTAATCATAAAATTCTTAATTACAAAAAATAGTAAATATGAAAATTGCACTGAATCCAGTTTTGTGACACTCCGGGCCTACCAGTATTTCACGAAGTGTAATAGTATTTTTTTTTCTTGTTATTTTTGCGATTTTTTTTTCTACTTAACTCTGGCCGATTTATTGTCTGTGAAGTTCCTTTACCTCACCCTTACCCTAACCTTCACTTCACCCTTACCCTAACCTATGCCTCACATTTACGCTTACCTTTACATCACCCTTACCCTTACCTTTACCTCACCCTTACCCTTACCCCACCCTTATTCGCGGAGCGAGCGGGCGGGCATAAGCGAACCGCGAGGCGGAGCACTAACAGCGACCGAAATTTTTTTTGGTCCGTTCGTCTCCGGCTGACGCCCAGCCAGCGGTCAGCCGGCGTGGTCAGCAGTAGGATCAGACTGGATGGTCAGTCTTTCATGAGTGAGAAAAAAAAGCCTGATGGCATGTTTGACCGCTGTTGACAAAACCTATGTCGTCCCGGCTTCCGCCAGGACCCCTGCCTTCAACTTCGGTGATCTTACGGGAACCGGTGCTTTACGGCTGCTAGTTGGCCCCGGGACACAGCACTAGAACCCGCTACCCGGCTTGCGCCGGACGGATCTCCCGGCAACCCCTAGCCCGCGCCAATGCGCGAGGCCCCCTCCGCTAACCACGGCCTCCGGGACTCCATCATACTGTAGTGCCCTTCAACCGCAGTCTGGTTTGGCCCCACTCATCGTGGGAGTCCGCCCCTGCGAAGATTTGGAGGACATAGGTTCCCTTCGTACACGGCCGAAGCCGCTGTACTCTACTCGCTACGTACCGAGTAGCGGCATGTCCGCACCTGCCAGATTCAGAGAGAGGAAAACAGAAGCTTCGAACCCTAGAAGCTCTGTACATCCCCCGAGTCTCCCCCCTGGATTTCTCCAGAGGCACAGAACGCCCCCCCGGGCGGGACCCTCGAATCTAGGGAATTGAACCCTAGACCCTCGGGACCGGGGGTTTGTGCCGGCGGCGCCTTAGCCCGCACGGTCGCTTGGACAGCCATACCTGTGCCGCGTTCGGAAGTATTCTCTAGCCACTGTCCTCTGAGCTGTGTCACAAGAAAAAGTTGAGCGACCGGCAAGATTTGAACCCCGGACCTGCCGATCGCCGGCCGGTCCGCTTACCCATCCGGCTACCGAGCCACGATGGTGGGCGCAGCGCGCTCCCGCCACTCTAGCTCCGCAGAGCAGAGCGGAACATCGAGGAAAAAACTTGGAGGCCGGGGCCGCATTCGAACCTGGGGTAAAAGGGACCACTTACCCCCCTGAAACTGTACCCCCCGGTACACCATCCCCAGGGGCCATGTACCCCCCCCCCCCCCCCCCCACCAACCGACTCGGGGTACACTATCCCTAGGGGCCATGTACCCCCCGGGGGGTACACCATCCCTAGGGGCCGTGTACCCCCCCAGCAACCGACTCGGGGGTACACTATCCCTAGGGGCCATGTACCCCCTGGGGGGTACACCATCCCTAGGGGCCGAAATTTGAAGGCTCGGTTTCGAACACCGTACACTATCCCTAGGGGCCATGTACCCCCGGGGGGTACATGGCCCCTAGGGATAGTGTACCCCTGAGTCGGTTGCTGGGGGGGGGGGGACACGGCCCCTGGGGATGGTGTACCGGGGGGTACAGTTTCAGGGGGGGTAAGTGGTCCCTTTTACCCCAGGTTCGAATGCGGCCCCGGCCTCCAAGTTTTTTCCTCGATGTTCCGCTCTGCTCTGCGGAGCTAGAGTGGCGGGAGCGCGCTGCGCCCACCATCGTGGCTCGGTAGCCGGATGGGTAGGCGGACCGGCTGGCGATCGGCAGGTCCGGGGTTCAAATCTTGCCGGTCGCTCAACTTTTTCTTGTGACACAGCTCAGAGGACAGTGGCTAGAGAATACTTCCGAACGCGGCACAGGTATGGCTGTCCAAGCGACCGTGCGGGCTAAGGCGCCGCCGGCACAAACCCCCGGTCCCGAGGGTCTAGGGTTCAATTCCCTAGATTCGAGGGTCCCGCCCGGGGGGGCGTTCTGTGCCTCTGGAGAAATCCAGGGGGGAGACTCGGGGGATGTACAGAGCTTCTAGGGTTCGAAGCTTCTGTTTTCCTCTCTCTGAATCTGGCAGGTGCGGACATGCCGCTACTCGGTACGTAGCGAGTAGAGTACAGCGGCTTCGGCCGTGTACGAAGGGAACCTATGTCCTCCAAATCTTCGCAGGGGCGGACTCCCACGATGAGTGGGGCCAAACCAGACTGCGGTTGAAGGGCACTACAGTATGATGGAGTCCCGGAGGCCGTGGTTAGCGGAGGGGGCCTCGCGCATTGGCGCGGGCTAGGGGTTGCCGGGAGATCCGTCCGGCGCAAGCCGGGTAGCGGGTTCTAGTGCTGTGTCCCGGGGCCAACTAGCAGCCGTAAAGCACCGGTTCCCGTAAGATCACCGAAGTTGAAGGCAGGGGTCCTGGCGGAAGCCAGGACGACATAGGTTTTGTCAACAGCGGTCAAACATGCCATCAGGCTTTTTTTTCTCGCTCTGAATTTTTTTCCCCTGCCCCCTCTTCACTCTCGGACAGATAAAGCGAATCGACATCTCCCGCCTCTTTTGCGATAACTGGCGAAGTTAATGATAACAAACGCAGGGAAAGTTAATCGAACACGCGCTTTGCTCGTCGCCCAGGACTTTGTTTTTAGTGTTTCCCCCTCTCCTCCTGCTCGGATCGCTGTGAGCAGACTAGCCGCGCGGGGTGATACAACTTTGATGCCCCCTCCCCCGCCTCCCTATCAGAAATTCGACGCGACGACACATATACAAAACGAGCGATACGTTAGCGATGGGGGCGGGGCAGATTGCAGCGACGCAGTGATACCCGCTAATAACAAGGGGCTTCTGGCTAGTGCCCCTGCGTGCCGCACGGCGTGCCGCGCCGTGACGCGTCGGGATCGGCCATAAATATAAATTAGTGCGCAGAGCGCGGGCGAGCCGTGCGGGCCGCCGCGGGCCGCCATGGGCCGTCATGGGCAAGCCCGAGTATGGACTATTACCACTACTGGCGGGGCGCGCGGCTCAGCCTAACTAACCATCCTGCGCCATACGCGGCCCACCGGACTCCGGACACGCAAAGTCCGACAACTAGTGTTTAAAGATTTTTTTTTTTTTTTTTGAGCATGGGAAAAAAATAATTCCAGCACTCACAAGCATCACGAGGAAATCAAAAACGGGAAGAAAACAACGATAGTACAAACCTTCTTTTTTTTAGTTATTCCTTTTTCGATCCCAAGCAAAACACCAGCTGAGATTCAAGATGTCGCCAAGTGTGTCGCTGCCTTGCTGCTGACGCGCGCGGATGGCGCAAGCTGCCGCGGATCGGCCGAGTGAGGCGCATGCGGGTGTGCAGGGCGTGGCGCGGCGTGGCGCGGCGTGGCGCGGCGTGGTGGCCGGGGGTCGATATGGATTGCAGGAGATCCTCCCGCGTGGGGCCCACTCGCATAATTCATGAGCGCCCCGCAGCAGCGCAGACGTAAAGGGTGGATGAGGTCGCGAGGGCCCGGCGAGGCCGCCGATCACAGCGGAGCAGCACCACCAGAGAAGCATGCCGACGACGACGACTTCTGTCGAGCGACCGGAAGCCGCTGTGCTGCTGCTGCTGCTGCTGCTGCTGCTGCTGCTGCTGCTGCTGCTGCTGCTGCTGCTGCTGCTGCTGCTGCTGCTGCTGCTGCTGCTGCTGCTGCTGCTGCGGTGGCGGCGGCGGAGGCTGAATTTCCTTATCACGGCCTTGTCAGCCGGTGCTTACGGTGAGCGCGCCGACCGGCGGCGGCTCACGACGGGCAGCGCAACTACTTGATGGTTCTTGCGGTGAGACGGAGGAGGCGGGGGTGGACGGCAGCAGCTCGCCAGTGAGTGCGTGTGTGTTTGTGTGTGTGCGTGTGTGTTTGTGTGTGTGCGTGCGTGTGTGTTTGTGTGCGTGTGTGCGCGTGTGTGCCACCTGATGGCTTTGCGGTTTCCCGAACACTCCCATGGGAGGGTGACGCGGAGTCCGGATGAGGAGGAGTGCGCTCGATGTTCGAGAGATAAGGGAGGACGGCAGACAGGAAGTGGCGCCCCGCCCCTCTGGCACGGAACATATTCTTCATGCCCCTCTGACACTATCGATGGACCTCGTCCCCAGCTGTGTACCGGAAGAGTCGTTACACGTCAAGTGACCGCATGGCCGGCGACCATTGCTCTTCAAGCCTAGAAGAGCGTAAACGAAAGGCATTCAAGAATAGCATTCCTGACCCAAAGACTATCTCTTGATTTTATTCTAAGATGGGCTGCTTGATCCAAGGAAAGATTAGTGAATGCTTTAAAATTAACCTTGCTAAAACTAACATCACAGAATCTCATCGGGGCTACATCAACTCATATCTTCTGTATTTTCAATCGTAAAAGGTTATTTATGACCCCGTTTTTGAAACCATGGCGCCAAGCAGAGTCCAAATGCAGTGTCGAAGCTTGGACGCAAAGTTATCTCAAAACAGCTTCGTTATCGTAGCTTCTATGATATGATTACGATCGCGGCTCGTCCATGCTCAGTGGTCGCATTCGCCCCCCCCCCCCCCCCTCCCCCCGGCCCCCGGACCACAGCACCACAGCATCCCTGTACCCTCTACTGTGAATCACAAAGGCTTCGGTCTGACGGTGCCTACGAAGGCGGGGACACCGCCGGCGCCCCGCTCCCCACAGGGGCGCACAGTACCGGTACGCCTGCCAGGAATACCAACAAGGCAGCTAACAAGCCGTTATCCGGCGGCATGACAGAAATTGAGGCTTATAACTTTCCGGGAGGAGCGCGACAGACGGCGTGTTCGACTTCGTGCAAAGAGCTCACGTCTCCATCGCCGACATTCAAGAGTCACTTGTGGACCCGCGCAGACAAGTGCGGGGACAGGAAAGACGAAACCAGTTTCAGGACCAACTTCGGAAGGTATCTGCTGAGCACCAGAACCGGACATAGTTAAGGACAGTTATGGTGTCACGCAAAATGTCTACTTTGAAGGTGTGTGGGGTCAGCGATCGATCACGGCACGAACGGCAGGACACTCCAGACAGGACCAAGTCAGGAGCCGTCTGGGGGAACGGCTGTGCTGTTTGCCGCAGCCGTCCTATACAAACACCGTCCTGCTGGTCCGGCCCAAGGGGCTCGATTGCTCATCCCGCCTCCTCGAGTGCCAAAGTGGCCCCGAGACTGCAGGCCGGCCGGGCCTTGGGCCGGTCCTTGGGCCGGGCCGACACCACCGAGGTGGCGTGTGTTGACGCAGCAGCCACTACCGGGACTCTGTGGTGCCGGCCGGGCGCAGACGTTGGCAGGCCCCAGGGCATGCGACCAGGCCGAGACAGCGTTCAGCTGGCTGCTGCACTGCGTGCGCCCGCCTTGTGCCCCTCCGCCAGTGGCGGATCCAGGTGTGGCTTTACGGGGGGGGCAAAGTCACGCTTGTTGCCTACTTACAGGCGGAAAAGTTATTCCGGTTGCCTACATTTCCGGCGCCCTTCGGGAGTCTTGGGGGGGGGGGGGGGGGGGGCGATTGACCCTTTGCCCCCCCCCCCCCCCCCCTGGATCCGCGCCTGCCCTCCGCTTGTGACGGCGGCGAAACTTCCGCGACCAAAAGAGAGGCGGGCCGGGTCGGGCCGGGCGCCGCCTGTCGCGTCGCCTTTTCTGAACCTCGCGGCCCGTCAGCCACTCCCCAGCGACGTGGAGGGAGGGCAGACTGAGCGCGACGTTACGCGCGGTAATTCCCAGCGCGAGTTACGCCGCGCGCCTGACGCTGTTGCAGCCCTGGTGGGGACCGGCGGGGACCGGCGGGGACCCGAGCAGCCCCGCAGCCGCACCATGTCGTCTCCGGTACTTTTCTACTACTGCATTGTGGTGCGCTCGCTGAGTGCGCCGCGCGGTGAGTGGGCCGTGACGAGCCGAGCGCAGCCCGCGCGCAGCCGAGTCGGGCCGCGGCGCCGCGCCGAGCTGCGGGGCCGAGCCGAGCCGGCCGGGACAAGCCTCCGCGCTCATGGTTGTCGAGCGCCCTTAAATCTCCCTTTATTCGCTTAAGGCAGCGGCGGCAGCAGCAGCGCCCTCAACGACCGTACACCTCAAGTTGGGGAATTAAAAGGGCGCCTGACAGCACAGAAGCGGCCCCTACCCTACACCCCGGCACCGAGGGGGGCGGCTCGAATTGTACTCAGTACGCGACCACATAATACCTCCTATGATACTCACTGTGCAATACTGAAACTACCGCTGGATTTTGCGACCCCGGCGCATAGGAAATAACAGAAAGGGGTACACTCAAACGACATTCGTAGTCCGAAGTCAACGCAATCCAGCATGGCTCAAAAAACAAAGCATTTTATACGTTGTATTACTTCACATTGCAAACTGAAATAAACTAAAAATCCATCTCACTTTTCGCCTTAGAAACCCGCAGGCGCAGGGTGAGTAGTTGTATCGCGGACATCCTCTCAAAGATCACCAACTTACGAGTCTCCAATTCATGAAAATTCCAGAAAAAAAAAGGTTAGCTACCCCGGCTGCCGCTAGACAGCGCTCCGCTCCAGATTTGCGCACGGACGTCACGCGGGAGTGTTACGGGATTTGTGGACGGCCTTGTCGTCTTTGTTTTCAGGCCGGCGGACGTGGCATCCCGTGCAAGCTTAATGTCGTTAATTGAGGTCCCCAGTCCTTGGTTGTGTGGGCCGTTCAGAGGCCAGCCTCAGGGTGCGGCCCACTGCCCGGCCTGGGGCCGCCCCGCCTTCCGGGTGCCGGTGAACGGCGACACGGCTTCCCTCATTGCGTATGCCGATCCAAGTGGAGCCGTCAAAGGCACGTCACACCAAGGACACGACGGGCACGGCCTGGGAAGGCGCCAGGTGCGGCGAAAGGGTGGCGGCACCGGCAGCAGCCCTGGTGGCGTGGCCAAGGCGTGGCCAAGGCGTGGCCAAGGCGTGGCTGGCTCCGCTTGATGGACCAGGCGACGTAACTACCGCTTCGGCGACAGATATACGCAGCCGAGAGTTTGCTCTGAATGCCCCCGGGATCCCCTCGAGGTGTGCGGCAGCCAGGAGGGGCCGCGAGCGTGGAGCCGTGGAGCTTCTCCTCTCTAATGCAATGAGAAAAGGCGCGTGCAACACTTGCTCGGAATCGCCTCGTAAAAACTCGGCGGCAGCGACGCGGCGGCGCGGCGGCGCGGCGCGGGGATCCTAGCCGACCCTATCCCGCGAGGAAGTCAGTCTCTGTTGGTGCAACAACAGACCCGCCCCGCCCCGCCCCGCCCCGGGGGATGAAGTGAAAGGCAGTGTTTTTTATGCAGATGCGCGTCGCTCCGGCGGCGGCTGCGGGGGGGCGGATCCTGCAAATATTTGGATCATCATCTTTGTTTGAATTTCCTCCGCCGCGGCAAACGGGTCCGCGCTGGAAAAACTGACGGTGGAGACCGGTGGGCGTTAATCCACTTTGCGTCGGGACGATGAAAAGTGTTCGGCGT
Organism: Odontothrips loti; assembly: GCA_038380765.1. Classification (NCBI taxonomy): domain Eukaryota; kingdom Metazoa; phylum Arthropoda; class Insecta; order Thysanoptera; family Thripidae; genus Odontothrips; species Odontothrips loti. The sequence goes on from CM076245.1 coordinate 12,801,419, forward strand.
GCAGCAGGGCCGCCACCGGGCCCGCCGGGCCGCCGCCCAAATGCATCCCGGGCTCCTGAGTTATTCAGCAGGGTCACCCCCTCCCCTCAGACATCACGCAAAGTAATGGAGCCCTTCCCAGCAACGACTCGCCTCGGTGCCCCATAGAGAAGAGCGTCGCTTCGGGCGCGCGCCGCGCCACGCCGCTGTGAGTGAAGTGAAGGTTCTCTTTTAAATTTCCCGGGCGTTGTTATTATTGTTGTAGTTACCAGGCGCCAGGCGTCGGGAGGCCCTCGTGAAAGGATGGGAGAAGGGGAGAGGGGGAGAGGGGGGAGGGGGCAATACTCTTTTCAAGGGGCATACTTCCCCGGGGACCCTCGCCAAAGGCACAAAAGCAGCCATATTCGCGGAGCGGACAAGGAGTTCTCGCACCGCGTCGCCGGATGATCCTCGGTATCATAAACACACCACGAACTTTGCAGGCTTTTCATCTCGCCCCGCATGTAGGTCAAAACCCTTCCGTTTAATTGGACGACGGCGCGCATCAGAGCGACGCATCGCGGAGCGGTTTGGCATTAGAGACGGAAATGGAGGTGCTACACACGAGCCGCGACGTGTCGCTATGAGGAGGGGAGGAGGGGGAGGGGGGGGGGGAGGAGGAAGGGGCACGCCACCGGGAGTGATACCTGCGTGACGGCGCACAGAGAGACAGAGCGAGAAGAGCGACTCGACGAGAATGTCATTCGTGATGCCGCACTGGCATTTCGCGGCCTAATAAGACGCCGGGAAAATGTCGTCGTACACGCGCGCGCGCGTGTGCGGCGTTGGCGAGGGGCTGCCGGTGGCGTGCCGGTGGCGTGCCGGTGGCGTGCCGGTGGTGTGCCGGTGGTGTGCCGGTGGTGTGCCGTCGGCGGCGTGCCGGCTCTCCACCAACAACACCCTCCTCTATTTGTCATTACGTGGGCTTGTTGCACCCGGAGGTAACAAGCTTCCTCATCGGCACAGCCAGGACGCTGCTAGGGGTACATCGGCACCGCGCCGTGTTACGCAAGAGGGTGGGGTGGTGGCGGCGCCGGTGGTCCAATAGGCTCATGAATATGGATACGGCCCCGCCATGTTCGAAGCGAAATGAGGAGAAAGGATACTGGAACGCTGGGAGGCGGTCTCGGTGCGGCGCGGTGCGGCGCGGTGCTGGCGGAGAGCTTAGGTAGACTAATGCCCCCCAAACAGGGCCGCTACGGCCGCCAGTGATTCCCCATTTCGCCCGCCGTCGGTCTGCGGTCGAACAGGCATCAAGGTGCACGGAATTAGGGGGGCAATCACACGAGAGGCGCGGTCCCGGTGTCCACGGTCGGCTCCGGTCGGCCCCCGGAAACCGGGAATACACCAAACGGGTTTCCGTTCGGAGGTATAGCGTTGGTTTGCGTTTCGCGGGGACAGGTTACAGTCGCGGACACTTCGGGGACTTGCACTGCGGTATCGGTACTGTGCAGTCAGCTGATGGGACGGGCCAGGCCACCGCGCTCCGCGGGGCTGCGGGGCTTTCGGGCTGCGCCCGCGGAAGCACAGGAGGCAGGTCGGGAAAATCCCCTTATCGTGGGGTCCGGCCACATCAGCAGTATGCATGGCGGTGTGGTGGGAGCGATCAAGGCTGCTCCTGCGGACAGCAGCGCACAGACCCCCCGTGAGTCAGAACATATCGCTGGGGAGGGCTGTCGGGCACCGGCTAGGGCACCGGCTAGGGCACCGGCTAGGGCACCGGCTAGGGCACCGGCTAGGGCACCGGCTAGGGCACCGGCTAGGGCACCGGCTAGGGCACCGGCTAGGGCACCGGCTAGGGCACCGGCTAGGGCACCGGCTAGGGCACCGGCTAGGGCACCGGCTAGGGCACCGGCTAGGGCACCGGCTAGGGCACCGGCTAGGGCACCGGCTAGGGCACCGGCTAGGGCACCGGCTAGGGCACCGGCTAGGGCACCGGCTAGGGCACCGGCTAGGGCACCGGCTAGGGCACCGGCTAGGGCACCGGCTAGGGGACCGGCTAGGGCACCGGCTAGGGCACCGGCTAGGGCACCGGCTAGGGCACCGGCTAGGGCACCGGCCGGCTCGATCAGCACTGCGGTAAGCTGCGGCAGACTCCCCGCCGAGACGCCCGAAATTCTCCTTCCTTGTTGACATAATTAGACAACGAGGGCTCGTTAACCCTGAAAGCAACGTAAGAAGAGGCCGTGCGCGATGGTGTGGGCGCTGAAATATGCGAAAGGGAAAGGGGACGAGGCTGCTGCGCTGCCGGGCCGGGCCGGGCCGGGCCTTGAGCCGTCGCCGTGGCCCGTACAAAATGCGGTACCACATTAACGCGGGGCTGGCTGGGGCCGATGCAGCCTGAAAGGAACAGGAAAAATGGGGAGTCGGCGGTGCAGGGAGGGGAGGGGCGGAGGAGGGGCGGGGGAGGGGCCGAGGCACGAAATGGGCGTGTTAAGTGGCTGAGGAAGCCGGTAGTGGGGGCGGGCCGGCGGGGGGCGGCGGCAGGAGGAAGCTGTAGCTCCAGAAGGGGTGGAGAGCGGCGGAAGAGGCAACAGCAGGGAGGCGGCCTTGGGGGCGGCGGCGCGGCGGACCGGGCAGCGGCGGCAGCAAACCGCGGCCAGAGGCAGAAGGCGTCGGCGGCCAGCGACAAACGCCTCGGCGGCCATTTACATTGCGCGGCGCGGGGAAAACTTTTTCGGGCCTAGAATAAGAACGGATGGACGGCCATATATCAGTGAGGTGTTTCTCGCTGATCGCCCGCGGAGGCCGTCAGCAGGCCGCCAGGCCGCCCAGGCCGCCCACCGGGGTCGAGGTCGGGGTCGCTCGTTGGAGTGCGGCGAGAGACACGGCCGCCGCCGCTCTTCTGCCAGTGGATGGGCTCAGCCCACGCGCTGCGCTTCTCCTCTGTGTGGGAGTGGGGCACGTGGTACAGCAGTGAATATCGTTCACATATCGGCCGTAAAGAGACCGCGGGTCGAGTGAAAGCTTTGGGAAAAGGGACGGGTGGGGCGTGTTCTACACAGCCGCTGGAACAGGCCAGCGCCGGAGTACTCACCGCGTTATCTCCCGTCCCGTAGCCGTACTCGCCCAATTCGTTGCAAGGGATACAATCGGCGCACGCTCTGCCGATCAAGGGGACGGGTCGGGCCCGGGCCCCGGCCGGAGGTTTGCCCGGACCGGTCGGTCTCGGCAGCTGCGCTCTGCGCTTACAACACGACAACAGAGAAATGCGACCGGGGCAGCAGCAAGTAACGAGCCCTACCCGCTAAAGTATGAAGGCGGTGAGGAATGTGGGCGACGTGAGGCGGCAGGCGGCAGGCGGCGCGACCTTCCAGCCATCTCAGTTAGCAATACTCAACTAGGAAGGAGCGCGTCGATATCGGTTCAGTTCCAGGCCTCAGGCGGCCACAGGCGGCCACAGGCCAAGCCCCGCCGGGCTCCGGGCTCCACGCGCGTGCAGCTGGCTGGCTGTTACAGCCGACGCTTCCCGTACGTCTACGAGCCAAAGCTTTGCTGAGCCCTGCTGCCATAAGCCGAGCCGAGCTGAGCCTGGCCTGGCTCCGGGACCGACGGCAGAGCGCTCGGCCGAAAGTGTTCGATTTGCTCAGCTGATCACTCTCACACTCCGCTCTCACACTCTCGCGTCGCTCGCGTGTCACTGTGAGGAGAGCGGCAGAGGGAGCGGCGCGGAGCGGTGCGGAGCGCGGCCGGCGAGCTAAATAATATAGGACACGGCGGGGCGGTGTCACCAGCCACTCGGGGGAGGTGATGTTGCGGCCCCACCGTTGGCATGTCTGTCTCTCGCCCTCTCTCACTCTCTCTCTCTCTCTCTCTCTCTCTCTCTCTCTCTCTCTCTCTCTCTCTCTCTCTCTCTCTCTCTCTCTCTCTCTCCAAAGTGACCTACATTTCATTAAACCGTGAGCCCCGCGAACGAAGCAGCAACAACGTTGCGCTCTTCTGCCATTCTCCAGCAGCGCGCGGTGGTCCAAAATAACTAGAGCTCGCCAAGGGCGGGTTTCAGAGGACGTAACCTGAGCAACGTGACACGGCACCGGGCGCCTGCGAGCGGTAGGGTAGGCCAGCCCGCACTACACGCGTGCACATGCAGGAGCCGTGGTTGCCTACCCGGCAGGCCAGCCCGGACCCCGCCGGCGCTTGTCGCAGTGCGCGATGCTGTTGGAGGGACGCACGCGGCGCCCTCATGGCGGACTCAAAGAGGTGCTGCTGCTGTCTGCTCTGCAAATGGCTGACACGACGCTCAGTACGCGGTGCTATTGTGAGCGAGCGCGCGTATAATTCCGGAGGAGGCTTTGGCTGCTCTGCCGCGTCCTACGGAGGCAGGCGGCTCCCACTCCCGCCACGCTCTCTCTCCTTGTTCCGCGTTCGCTCCGCGTCTCTTCCGTTCCGCGCCCCTTGTGTGTGCCGCGCCCCTCGAGCGGGTCAGCTGCGGGCATCGGGGGCGGCGGGGGCGGCGGAGGCGGCGGAGTCGTAGCGCTTGCTCTGATAAGAGAGGTCACCACACCACCCAACTGGAGCTCGGCAGGCTCGGTGGGTGTCGTCGATGCGATAGCGTCTACCTGGGAGCGGCGATGCGGCTGCCGGCTATCGGGGCCGGATCTGCTGAGAGAGTGAGACATAAGAGTGCGATAAAAGGCCGGGGGAAACGACTCCCCGCGCTGGCAGCAGCAGGCAGCAGCAGCAGGTGAGCGGGGCGAGGAGAGAACGGTGTTGTGATGCGGTGGGAGGGGGGGGGGGGATTTCTCGCTGTAGCGAGGACGCCAAGAAATTTAGGCCTTTAGCGCACGCGCGCCGGCGCTGCTCGAGGCGTGCGTATTCCTTACTTTTCCAATTTGCTTTCGGCAATGTTGTAATCTTTTATTTCCCGCAGGCGCCTTCCCGGAAAGAGAGCACGGGAGGGTTGGTGCCGAGGCGCGGGGCGGCGGCTGGCTGACCCGGCGGAGCGGCAGAGGAAATCTGAGACGGGCGAGCGGTGTGAAACACCTTGAAGGAGAGAAATGGCTCCAACACACTCGGCGCTGTGCGGGGCTGAGCTGCCTGCGCTCCTCCGCGTGGGAAATCACTTTCGGCCAGCGTGAAATACGGAATTCATAAAATAACGGAATAAACGAGTTTACATCCATCCCAGCCACAATAAGGGAGCACCGTGCGCCGCTTGGAAGAAAAAATATAACAAAAAGAAACCCGAAAAAAATACAAAAATTAAATCGCAGCATACGGGTGAGAAATGTCGAATTTTTCGGTCGGAGCGGAGAGCGACGCGTGCAAGGCATCTTGTCCTTGGCATTAGCCGCGGCCGTGGCAGGGGAAAGGGCACAGCGGGCACTGCGCGGGGACGGCAGGATGGGGCTGGATGCTGAGCGCGGGGAGAGAAGAGAGTGAAAGGAGAGGGGGTGCCTCCCTTTGAAGAGCCGGAGGGTCGACCCTCAAGGCAGCGCTCGGGTGGGCAGGGAGGGGCGCAAAAGACGATGGAATATGAAAATAGAGGGCGTTATAGCGACAAGAGGACATGGCATGGCAGCGCGGGTGGCGGGCGGCGGGCCGGCCGTTGAGGAGGCTAGGAGCCGCACACAGAGTTCCGCGCGCGGACCCTCGCGGCCTGTTCGTCTTGATGTCGTGTCGCGTCCCGAGCAGAAGAAAATAGGCAAAAGGGAAAGGCTCTGTGCGGTCCCCGACATCCCGAACTTAAATCCAGCGGAGTAGTGGGCAAGTTCACCAGCCGCAAGGTTAACGATTCCACGCTCAGATCCCCGCGCTCACAGGACTTCTGCCATCAGCCATGAGCCCCTTCAGAACACGTGTCGCCGACGTCAGCCAGCGCCCGTCCTCCGGGGCCGGGGCCGGGGCCGGGGCCGGGCACAGCCCGCACCACATTTCCATCCCACAATTGTTTCGCAGACGATCCCCGTGTCCCCGGGGTGCACGCCTCACCTCCTCCACCATGTCAGTGCCCCCACAGGCATGCCCTAGCACGCCCCCACCGGCATACCCGCAGCCGTGGCGTCCTCTGGATTGTGTGTCGGCCCACTGCCGCAGCGCCCGCGCGCGCGGTTCGCCCCCGTTTTGTGTAACCAGCCCTCGCAGCCGCTACCCTCTCCCTCCCTCTCTCTCATGCCCTCCGCAAAAGGGCGGCCCATCAAGTCGTGCGCGTCTCCGTCATATTCTTGATAAAGCCAAGCGATGCTCCCCCGGAGCCGCTGCTGCCGCTGCTGCCGCTGCTGCCGCTGCTGCCGCTGCTGCCGCTGCTGCCGCTGCTGCCGCTGCTGCCGCTGCTGCCGCTGCTGCCGCTCGGCGGCCGCTGGAGTCCCGGACCGGAGGCCTCGGAGGCCCGCACGCCCGGAGGCCCCACCCCGCGGACATTTTGGGTCGGCGGTTCGTATAAGGCGAGCTATAGGAAGTCGTTTACCCGTGAATGGCTGGGCGGGCGAGCAGAAGGGTCGGCGGGCTGCCGGCTTGGCTGTGCCGGTGTGCGGCGCGCTGCGGGCTGCGCCACGGCTGCCCAAGCCTGACCCGCAGCGATACCGGGATTAAGGCGCGGCATAGGCAAATGTTGTCCAACTCTGTGTTTATCTTCGGTTGAATATCGGCGGTCCCCTCCCCCCGCCGGTTCAGCATGCGCTGCGACGTGTTTGCATCGCTGCGCTGCGCCGCTTTTCCGCTTCTTGGGCAGAGCCGGATGCTCCGGCGTCCGTAAAGCTAAACTGTTTTGCCTATTCCACCCTCTCGTCCTTTAACTCTTGTGAAATACCCAGGTAAATGCGATCCTATATATAACCTATATATGCAGCATATATAGTGCATATATAGTCCATATATAGTCCTTTATACAGGTCTATATATGGCCATATATATGATCATATATGGTCCCATATATGATCATATATGGCCCTATATATGATCATATATGGACCCATATATGATCATATATGGCCCTATATATGATCATATATGGCCCTATATATGATCATATATGGTTCCATATATGATCATATATAGGGCCATATATGATCATATATAGGGCCATATATGATCATATATAGGGCCATATGATCATATATGGGACCATATATGGTGATATATGGCACCACATATCATGTCACATAGTCTAGATGCAAAAATTAAGGATTTCCGCAGTATTGAACCCTTGACCTTCCCCTTTCGATTTCGATGTCGACGGGCCATCGAAACAAATCGTTTGTTTCGAGATGATTTAAAAGAGCGGTATATCGACCAGGCATTTTGAGTTTACTTCAGCTACTGACATGGTATTCACAATTCAAAGTTTCAATGTGAATAAGATCAGTAGGCAAGCACTCTCGACCACACAGCTCATCGAACTGCCTAAGGCCGGACGTCCTCGGATCAACCTCACAGGACAAGTGGACGGAGGAAGCTCCGGAGCCTAGGCTAACGCCCGCATGTATATCAGCCGCGTGTAGGATTATGTAATGCACTTAAACCATGCTAAACTGCTCATGTCGGATGGGGAAAGTGATAGAGTCGGTTTCAGGAGTTCACATACTATCCGAAGTGATGCTTACATGACTCAGAATCCCAATAGCACGTCCAAAACATAGGAAAATACGAGAAAGCACAGAAACATCCGACACTGGCGCCATCTAGCGGGAAGAAGTTCAGAACCCCTCTACCACCGATATGGATCATATTTTACGGACGGAACCACCGGGAACCACTCAAACGGTGTGTTCGTCGATAAATAGGCATTAAATATTTAATTTTTTTCTGAAATTTGGACACTGTTTTTTTTTTTGCTCGAATAGACGTCTTATGAAGACATAGTATAACCGTCTATAGATGTCTATCCGTAGACGTCTTTCAGTAGAGACAGTAGACCGTCTACAGACTGTCTTTGCAATATCTAACGATAGATATAGATGTGTTAGATGTTCTGAAGACCATCTATAGATATCTACAGACGTCTATATACCTTCTAGATATGATACAGATGGCCTATCTGAGTCTATAGAGGTCTACTGCTGTGTGGAGTACAGGGCTCCACATGCCTCGAGGTATGAGACGTATGGCGAGGTATGAGACTTCATGAATATCCACTAAAACTTACAATTCTGTATATGCCATGTATTCGTACATATAGGTCGTAAATCGCGCCATGTTAGCCATAGATGCAAATATATAGACCATATATCGCAGCACATATACCATATATCGCAGCGTATATGATCCCGCCGAGGAGCCATGGGTTCAAATACTACCGGCTCGTAGCCGTGCATGATGCTAAGTACAATCATATATAAACATATATGGTCTATATATGGCCTATATATGGTTTAATGTATGCCATATGTGGTGATATATAATCATATACAGTTATATATATTGCCATATATGGCATATATGCCGCCATATATACCATATATGCCGCCATATATACCATATATGCCGCCATATATACCATATATGCCGCCATATATACCATATATGCCGCCATATATACCATATATGCCGCCATATACACACATATATGCCGCCATATATACCATATATGGTGGCATATACAGCTATATATGCCTGTATATCGGTGCATATACAGGTGTATATAATTATATATAGCGTATATATAACCCATATATAATCCATATATAACCATATATAACGCCATTTACCTGGGCCCGCGGCGGAGCCCGGAGCAGCCCGGAGTACCCCGGAGCAGCCCGGAGGAGCACGGAGGAGCCCGGAGAAGCCCGGAGCAGCCCGGAGGAGCCCAGAGGAGCCCGGAGAAGCACGGGTGCAGGCCGCCGCCGCACTGATGGCTGGAAAACGACTGTCTGGCATCTCATTTTCGGGGAGCCATAATTACGTCCGGGTTCCCCGCGCGTAATCAGACGATCAAATCCATTGCCGCGGCCCGTATCCCGCGGCGCAGGGGCTCTGCGGCGGGCTGGGGCCCCCATACCCTCTCCCGCCGAAGTAACAAATTTATGATTTTCAATTTGGAAGCCGTCAATACGAGGGGCATTACAATCCCCGCGCCCCACTTTGTAATCCCGCGGCGGACCGAGTAGGAGCGGCGCCAGCCTTCACGTCGGCCGGCCGGAGGGGGATTTGTATTCAGGGGCTCCATTTAGGAGCACTGCGGAGACATGGCCGCTCTCTCAAAGAGCCTTCCCCAACAAGGAGCCGCTCGGACAAGCATGAGAAGTACACGGTTCGGCGTGGTCCCGCTGACCGCGCCTGCTGCACGCTCCTCCCAGCCCGGCCTGTCTTTCGCCTGCTCTCTGCGAGTCTGACACTGTCACGCGGCGTCCCGGACCCGGACCCTGCGCCTGTCGCCTCCTCAAACTCGGCTGCCGTTGCGCGGCTGCCCGGCGCCCCCCGAGCCCGAGAATCCGATTAGGGATTCGGTGCGGCTGCGCGAGCTGCGCGCCCCGCCATCAGCCGCAGACCTCTGACACCGACCGCCTTCGAAAAAATTCGGGATGGGAATTGCCTAATGTACCGGCGCGCGCCAATGTTGGGGACGGAGAACGCAGAGGGTGCGGGGTGACAGCGAGGGCTGCTGCCAGGGGCGTACGTCTTGCAGAGGCTGGGACGGACAGGCCCGGCCCGACCCCGATCAGGAGATGGATGCAAGGGAGACGCCGCCCGGAATACGGCAGTCAACAAAGTTGCTGATTTGTCCCTTAAAATGGAAGTGACGATCGCAGTCCCGTGCAGTAGTTGTCTTGCTCGGCGTACGACCCGGCAAATGTATCTGCATTTATCACAGCGCCTCGACTTTCGAATAATTTGGTTAGACGGTGTGGTATGCTGGGAAGTGGGCAGGTTCGCAGGAGTGGGAGCGAGAGATAGAGAGAGTGAGGGGCAGAGACGGAGTGAGAGCGAAGGGTCGAGGTAAGTAGGTAGATGGGGAAGAGCATTGGCGCAGGGGCTGTGCGGAGTGCCATGGCTGCTTTGCGTCATTCTGCAGCGAACGCAGTTCGTGTGTCTCGGCTGCTGACGTCGGCGGCAGATACGGGGCGGTGCTGCGGTGACGTTGCCTCTGGGAGGGATCTTGAATGATATGTCATATCGAAGTGAAGACACTTGCGTCGCGTCGCGACCCCCCGCCTTTCATATTATTTTTCCCGCTCACTGTTTGCCTCGCTCACACCTCGCGCGTCGCCGCTCAGTGCCCCGGCCGTTTCCACCTGGGTGTCCTTCGGACTTGTTCCCCAACTCCGTCTTCAGCGTCCCTCTTCCACGGTGGCTGGCCACCCAACGCCCCGCAGACCGCGCCGCCCCTGGCTGCCCCTGGTTGCCCCCGGCCCCCTGGCGGCACGGTGCGGTGCGGCGCGTTGCAGTGGTAACTTGACGTTCCGCTAGCGCCGCACCGCAGCGTCAGCGTTCCGAACACGCAACTCTGGCCAACTTTCACTTTTGCGGCACTTGCCGCGATGCACCGGCGCGCACACGCTGTGGGCCTCCCGGCATACTTCTGGACACGGCGGCGCACCGCACACTGCGCGCATGCGATAAGGGCGGGAAATGAGCCGGGACACGGAGCAGAGGCGCAAATCCAACCGAGCTCAACGAACCTCACGAGACGGCTTTCCCTGGATTCCCCTCGTTTTTTACTTCTTCTTTATTTGCTCCACCAGAAAATAAGGAAAAACAAAACGTGTTAATTCCCTCGACGCGTGACACGGCCGGGACCCAGCGGGCGGTGCCGCGGCTCACAGCCACGCACGCTGCCCTTGTTCCCAGCCGACCCGATCGGCCAAGTTCAGCAGATCCACAAACGAAAGGGGGGAGTGCGGCTGGAAAATGGCCGGGGACCGGGGGCCATGGGGGGCTCGTGTTGGTGTGCTGTGGAGGGGCCTATTGTTTCGAAATCTGCGTGCATTCCTCTTCCGTAATGGCCCGGCGAATATTTGTCCGGCCTTGGGTCTTTGTGCGCAAATGATTTACTTATGCGTTGGTGCGAATCAGTAGGTGTTGGGGCCACACGCGCAAATGGCGAGTAAGTGCCAAATGTACCCGCTCCGTTTGGAGAGGGCGCTGCTGTTAGCATTCCGGATCAACGCCTGTGCTTTTAGCCTGCAAACCTACAGCGGCGCAGGATACAACGCACACTACCCATTGATACCACCAACACAACGCACAAAAACAAAGAAAGGGCGAAAAAGGAAGGGAGAAATAAAAATGACAGCATATATTTGGAACTCCGTACCCGAGGCATTCATTTCCCATAATATTGTTTTCAAAAGAGGCTTTCCAAAACTTTTACAATCCGCAGGCGATGAACTCGGTGACATAGGACTGAAAGGGTTCCAGGATAGGGGATTGCAGAAAAGGCACACAGCCTGCGACTCCAGACTCGCGATAGCGAGAGCTGATTTGCATGTGAAAGTTGGCACCGCAGTAGGATCAAAGTGACTATTTTCATAATTCGGTATAAATGGAGAACGGGAAAAGGTACGTGGGAGGTAAGGAGTTGCGCTGGGTCGTGGCTTCAAATCCTCTTTTCCTCTGACGAGAGCGGTCTCAACTCTCTTTCCGCCGTCGTCGTGGCCGCCTTCTTTCCAGAAATGGGGGATTTCACGTCTCTTGATTTGAAAGCTAGAAAGCGCAGTCTGTGGCCTCTTCCATAAAGAACGTCTGAATTTTCAGCGTCATGGGTACGCCAGCCCGTACGTCACGCGTGTATACAGACTCGTAACGATAGGTTCACCCTTGCGACATTATCGTGGACGTACTTAATGGATGATCTGTAGAGCGGATTTGAATCTGACTTGTACTTGACATATACGTTCATTTATGTTTTTATATTTTCACTAAATTTTTAATTTTGTGACCTTTACACCATCGGAACATTACGAGGGGAGAAGGAGATATCATTCTGACAAAATCTCTGTTTTATTTGCACCCCAAAAACATTCCAGGCAGGATGAAAAAAAAAAGATAAGAAAGAATAAAGTAGAAGAGGTGATAGGGAGCAAGGAGAAGAGGGCTAGTAATCGTGATTAATGTTTTCCTCTAGTGCCTGCGGAGTCAAGATGCTGCAGATGAGAGGAAAGCTCTCGAGAAGAAGCTGAAGAAAAGCAGGGACGAGGAGGAGGGAGGGGTTGAAATAGGAGAGAGACAGGTGAACTATTATTCCCTCCCCATGAGCGATGACTGTGGCTTTCATTCTGCGGCCATCTCGACATGGCAGGAGGGCTGCAGCACCACCATTCGGTGATAGGAATTGCTGGCTCACATTTTCTTGCTTCACGCGAATATCCTCAGCATAGAATCCAGTACTCCGTAACGAAGCGCGTATGTGCGTCCCTTTGCTGACATGATACAATAGGGAATTGATTGTTGATCCTAAATCTTGCAACGAAACACACCATGTTAATTTTCTGAACGAAAACTAGCAATGAAATCAAGTTTCGTCCTTGACTGCTTGCATTAGTTGTTCTGTTGGAGAAACTAGAGAGAAGGCGGTGGGTACCGCTAACATCGCCTAGGAAAAAGTTGTGAAGCCCAACGATGATGGAAAGCTCTTTGCGGGGCCGACAGAATCAGGGGAGCTATTCACGTGGAATCGGAGCGGTGGAGCCCTGGCCAGGCCCGGCTCTCTGACCGGACGCCTTCACATGGAGTGCCTGCCCGAATCCCCACCCCCCTGCGTGGGGCCCGCCTGAGGCCCCACCGGAGGCTTGTCCCTGCTTATCACTCCGGTCCAGAACTGCGGATTAGGGGCGTGGGACTCGTTGGGCCAGCTTCCGCCCTTTCAGTCACAGCCGGGGAAGAGAAAAGTCACTCTTTCTGATCGGGACTACTTGTTGTCGGAAAAGGCCCAGAAATAATATGGCTGCCGTCGAAGGAGTGATCTCTGAAGAAAGGCCGTGCGGAGAGACGAAGGAGGAGGGAGGGACATACAATTATTTTCATCCGCCCAGATCATGAAAGGAGAGGCAGGGCGCTTGTTCGCGGTGACGGGAACGACTCAAAGAAAAGATCTCCCGCGACTTTATAGTCCTGACCAGAAAGGCTATGGTATCAGTGGCACACTGTTAGACGGCACAATTGTAAAAATCACATTCCTTAAATAAAGAAACGCGCCACTGATCGTTGCCGCAATAGAAAATGCGTTGGGTTTGAAATGTTTTTGGCGACCAAGTGGTGTGTCAGCAGCATATGCCTTGGAAATGCGCTTCAGGGCCTAGGTGTGGAGCGAAGGCAGCGTAGAGCGGTAGGAGGCCGTGGCCCCGCCGGGCCCCGCTGTCGGCCTCCAGAACCAAAGAAGGGATATAGTAGGTGGTTAATACGTCCCACAGCAGCCCTAAAGCTGCTCACGAGGTGAGGCGGACCGGCGGAACCGGGTGGAGCCTACTGCTGCGTGACTGGCTCGCTGCGAGCCAAGCGGAATGGGTGGGCGTCTAGGAAAAGGAGCCAGCTGCCCAGCGTTGCGTATGGATCCTAAGGGATCCATTGCCACTTTTAGAGAGATTCTCCCCACTTCCCTTATGTGGACTAGATACGATTAGGGATATTAAGGGTTGAAAAAGGGGCGGAGAAATAGAGGGCTAGAATAGGAGGAATACCGATAAATGATAGCGTTTCAAGGCACCATAAAACTGTGCCCCCCTTTCGCGAAGTTTTCTGCAATTACTCGAATAATGCTGTTTTCAGCGAATTTATTAGAGGGCGTGACAGATAAATGACCCCACCATGCCTTCATAAGAAACTTTGTGTAAGTTTCGACGATCTCATTCGACAAGGCAGGTTGAAAACGAACAGAAAAACGCAAGTTCAACCTTCTGAATGTTTTCCTGAAAACATTCACGCCATCATCCACATAATTTTTGAAGTGAAGCTTGTTTTTCTTAAGATGGGCTGTACTTCTAACAGAAGGCCTTTAAATGGACAAACGAAAGAAAAAGGCAGAAAGTGGCTGTTTCCGGGGCGAAACTGGCCCCTTGGGTGGTAGCAAATCATGCTGCCTGTGGCATGGGCAGACAGGCTCCGCTAGTATATTGAGGTTCTACGGCAGTACCTCGCGCTGCCTCAAGCCACCATTTGAACTGGCAGGATTGCACTGTTCCAAATAGCTCGAGCACAGCAGAAATAATGCATCCGTATGTTCGGTTCGTATAAGGTGCACCAGCGGACTGTACCCCGTCCCCCACGCAATCTAACGCGCACGCACACAATTGGGGAACAGTCCGGAAAGCAATCTCGAGTGTTCCTGACCCTCGACCTGACTTCCTTTCACATCTTCTCCTTCTTTCAGCAATTTTGGAGAGACTCCAAGTCTGATAAATTACAAAACAGCAGGGGACTGGATGCGGTTCTTATCTCGCGCAGAGTCGCCATAGTTACATCGAGCGCCAAAAGTAATGTTCTTGTGCTACACAAATACACGACCACTTACATAATTAAACAGTGCGCAGACGCCCGCAGGCACAGTGGCTGCCCGGCCGTCTTACAAAGTTAACAAAACTTTTTCGTTAATCCACTGGCCACTCAATTTAAGGCATTTTCAGAGAACTACCACGCAAAAGGTGAAAAAAGAGAGTTTGGCATTTAAAAAAATATCTTGGCTCCTAGCTTTGCAGTATTCTATTGCGGAGGCGTGGCACTACACAATCATCTGCAGCCACTCATTCCGTGCAATTGGGCAGAGCTCATTTCCATCAGCGATGCGCCGAATGCAAACATTATGCGGCAGGAAAGCAAACATGTCCTGCTTGCTTTTGTCCGCTTGTTTGAGTGTCTCTACGTGGCGCGCACACACGCGCAAGCGCGTGGGCCCTGCGCCCTCCCATTTGCAATATGCGATTGTCCGCGGAGTAGGGACGGGGCGCAGGTGAACGGCAAAACTGATGTTTGAACCTTGAAATTTACCATGCATCCAGTTTGTTATCGAATTGAAGCGCGAAAAAAGTCCCTGCGTCTACCGGCCTGCTATACCAATTTTTTTAATACCTAACAGATGGTCCTCTTCACGTTACGGTTACTCGTCTGTTTGTATAACGGTCAAACGCCACCACTTCGTAGCCCGGCCGGTCCGCCATCCCCTCACTGGCTTAGAGGGCGGAGTGCATGACGTCTCTCTTCCACTTTTTTCGCCAAGCTTGGCTCGTGAGTCTTTCTCCGCTTCCCAGGGGGTCAGCTTTCAGAGTGGCGGCCGACACAGCGTCTGCTCTTTCCTCCTCCCCGCGTTGGGCTCTGTCGGCTGGCTCCCCATCATCAGGGGTGAGGGACATCCTGGCAACCTCAGGGGACGACCACTTGATCCACAGACCACACAAAAAAGGAGTCCCGATGCGTCTGCTGCGACATATAGCGACACAAATGCATTTTGTGGCAAGTGCGGGCTAGTTTGGGCCTGAGACAGCAGTCAGATCTAAACGTTAATCCAAGAGTTCTCGCTGATCAGGTCGAGTGAGCACCTTTGCGTGCGTAGAACACGCCACGAGCGAACTCCACTTCCCCTCCTCCCTACTCGACCCAAACCCGCCGCGACCCCCGCCTCTCCCTCGCCAGCAAGACCACACTAAACTCTCAGCAACTTTCTAGAGGATGAGCTTATCACCCCAATCGGGTCGCCCCCCGAGAGCCACGGGCCGCTTCCCCACCGAGCGCCACGCCAACCACGTGACCGTGTCCGGACTCACGCAGATGCCGGGAACCTACTCTGCCAACCAGCCTGGGAGGTAGGCAGTCCCGCCGCACACGCCTGCTCGACGGGCTGGCCTACGCTGCAGGCGCCCACCGCGGCGGCTGCTAAGGGGCTGGCCGACGCCTCAGCAGGCGCGGGGGACTTAGCGGTGAATGCGCCGTCGGTCCCGCGAGGTCAAACGCCACGCCCTCTTCTTCTTCCATGCGTGAAGGCATAATATTCGGCCCGGCTTGGCGGGGCCACGGGCTGTGGGGTGGGGGCTGTGCACGCAGAAAAAAAATATTAGCTGCCCGAACTAATTTTTTCTGTGGTCTTGGGACAAGCAGTAAATTAAGTTGAGAGAACTAACATACCGTTGGGTCAGCAAAAGAGGGACGAAATATGCCCGTTCCTCTGAATTTTGCTGACACAACAAATTTGTTGCCGACCCAACTAAATGTCGAGTTCTCTCAACTAAATTTATTACTTTTGCCGAAATCAACGAACAAATAAGTTGGGACAGCAAATTATTCTTTTAGGTGTGGACCTGGGGTTGTGGGGCAGTGGCGGGGATGGGGCTGCGCTCTAATCTGCATACAGGACAGAGTACCGGCGGTGTAGCACGTTACAGGAGGACAGAGCATTCATTAATATCACACAGCTGGGAAACGCTTCGCAGCGTGATGCTCAAAGTGATGTGCATGCCACTTGCAATGCAGTAAATTAACTCATCATATCTGTAGCCCGACAGAAGCGTAGCGAACACGGCAGCAGGTGTTGTAAAGACGATAAGCGAGTTTTTGCCAACGCCCAACCCATACATCCACCCTATTTTGCGCGTTCAAATATGTTCACCGCAAATCCCGGCTAAACACATACCATCGTCGCACACAACTTCGCTTGCTCGAACTAACTTGTACGAGCTCGCAGACGATCTAAAGAACCTGTAATGGCTGGATAGTGAATGTAAACAGATGATACGGAAACCGTAAGGGCCTATTACGCTCATTACTTAGCCTCCCGAACGCAAACACGCACGAACTGTTTACCTCCGCACGCCGCGGCTAGCGGTGCTTCGGGGAGCCCACTCCGGGTGCCAGTCATCCCGGGGCGCCGTTAATCAGACAAATTCACCTGTGCTGAACCCGCTTAATTCAGGCCGCCCTCGCGAAAAGCTGGGAGCTTTTTATTAAAACTTACGAGTTGATGGACCGGCAACAGCCCGGCCCGCCGGCACGGCACGGCAGAGGATGGAGTCCGACGGTCTGAGGCGTGCAGAACAAGCCGGACGAAAGTAAAGTGTGCGCGGTCCGTTACCTGCAAAAGAGGAAGAAAATTAAAATTATTTCGGGGGAAAGCATAAGACAGAGAGAAAGGGGGGGGGGGGGGGGGGGTGCAGAAGGAACGCCGGCAGGGTGGCCCCCCGGGCAGCGAAAGTGTCCGCGCAGCTTCAGGCCTGTCCCGTCCCTCGGGGAATTACCCGGCTAGATCCCTCCTTAATGCGGGCGAGGTGAAGCGGGGATACCCGGTACGGACGGGAAGTCACGGCGGAGTGGCGGCCGCCACCTGCAGCAACACAAGCGGCTTATCCCTAACTCCTCTCCCCACATCCCGTCAGCTAGTCTGTGCAAGCCGATGCACTTGAGGGGCGCGCCGGGAGCGCACCGGGCCGGCAGCGCGGGGTTGCGGCCCGCGGTCACGCTCCGCAGTAATAACGCTGCTGCTGTGACCAGCGGGGCCGAGCGGGGCCGGGCGGGGCTGGGTGGGGGCCGGGTGGGGCCGAGCGGGGCTTCCCGCATAAATCTCAACAAGTGTCTTATATAAAGCACACCGGTCCCGAGCCGAGCCCGGCCCCAGGCCTGCTCGGCAGACCAACGGAATGCCGGCGAGCACCAGCCGCCCCGGCCGCCCCAGCCGCCCCCGCCGCCCCAGCCGCCCCAGCCGCCCCCGCCGCCCCAGCCGCCCCAGCCGCCCCAGCACAACGGTCCCCATCAAATCTGCTCTGCTTCTCGCGTCCGTGTTTTCCGGGTCTGCGCCGCCGCCGGTCCGCTCTCACAAAACGCGACACAAATAATGAGGCGGCGCCGCTGTCGAATTCCCAGCGCGGCTCGGCAGTGTTCTTTGCCGAGTTGGCGTCACTTTTCAAGTGTCGCTACTTAATTATTGTTTCCGCTTGAGAAGGAGGCCGACGCTGTCTATGGAGGTGTGCGAAACGAACGTTAACGGATTGGCAGTCCTCCCCCGCTGTGGCGGTGCGGCGGCTGGGGCGACAAACTGCACGCTGTACGATAAGTTCTCATACTGTCGACTTACATAGACAGCGGAAAGAAAAGGGGAAAGAAATACAGCGGCGCGTCCTCGTAGACGCTGTAAAGAAATATTATGAGCGGGTTCCATTATTTTGATGAACTGCTTCATATAGGGAAGGGGAGGCCATTTGAACCGCCACGCGGTGGTGGTGCTGTAGGCTATCCGTATAACCCTCCTGAGACTTCCAAACAAAGGCCGCGACTGCAAACACACACACACTCACACCTGAGCACGTACAGCCCCCCCCCCCCCCCACACACACACCTACACACACGCCGCACCCACACTTATCACGCCGGTCCCAGGCCGTCGTAAAGCGGGCCGAAATCCCTCACGCTGCGACGCCCGGCAGAACAAATCCGAAGAAAGTGAAAATATGCGCCGAGGCGAGCCGGGAGGGGGTGGGTGGGGCGCAGCCGGCGCCCGCTGGGGCCGAACCGAACCGAGCGACTGTCTGAAAGGGTCACAATGATATGAGACGTACGTGTTGTGCGGCGTGATATTTATGTGCGCGGTGAAGGCTGGGCTGCCAGCTATGGCCGGGGGCGGGCCGGGGGCGGGCTGGGGGCGGAGGGGAGGAAAGATTCATGCGCCGCAAGGGACCGTCTTGGCCCGGTCCGGCCGGGCACGGAGATGCCGGAAGAGAAACCGGTCAGAAGCGGGGGCCACACGGTCCGTGCGCGCCGCCAGGGGTATGATAGAATGCAGACAGGGACTGCCTGGCCAGGAGCAGCAGCAGCAGCAGCCAGCAACGCCCCCATCGCAGGTGGCGAGGACTGAACGCGGGTGCACCCCTGGGAACTGAGTACGTCTACGGTAACGAGATTCTTTGTTGAATCAACGGTCGAGATTTAAAAACTCGATTACGTTCCAGTATGGGAAAATTAATAAATAAGTTGGATACTTGTGCGAGACCACAAACCGTTAGTCCATTGCATCAGAGGTCGAGTA
The DNA here is from genome assembly GCA_038380765.1 of Odontothrips loti. Classification (NCBI taxonomy): domain Eukaryota; kingdom Metazoa; phylum Arthropoda; class Insecta; order Thysanoptera; family Thripidae; genus Odontothrips; species Odontothrips loti. The sequence continues at coordinate 12,820,311 of CM076245.1, forward strand.
AATAAAATTATCACGTCTGTGTGTGAATAAGATTGATTTGAGACTTGATTCGTCGCGAAGTGGTATTCATTTTCGGCAAGGAAAAAAAAACAATCTACAAACGACGTGCATCATTGTATTTTCTGCTGCCGCGTCGCTCCGTTCTTTCTCTGGGTCCCTTAGGCAAACTTGCAGCATGTCGTGCCGAGCCCACGCCGAGCCCAGCAGGGAGGCGCTGCCATTACAACCCCTACGTGCTCCAGACCGGATCCACCGACAACACAATAGCCAACCTCCCCAAAGCGAAGGAGGAGAGAGATTGTCACGCGTCTCTCTCTTCCTCGCATGGAATTCCCAGGGCACACTTCGGCCGAGACAACTGTTTGGATCTCACCCTCTCGCACCGAGACAATGAGCGCGAGTGAGACAGAGCTCGACCCTGCTGCGATGAGACATTTCCCTCCGCCGCGATTTATGATAGGTGGGTGTCAGCGGGTGGCAAGCCGCGCTTGGAGATCACAAAGCGCCTGGATCTGAGGGGGGCACACGGGCGACAAGGAAGGCGACAGAAGTGGCAGAGGCGGTGTGTTGTCATCGAAACATTCGCCGCGCGTGTTTGCCTGGCCGTGGTGCGGTTGATTGCCCCCTCTTCTGTTTCCCACGCCGGGCCCAGGGCGGACGGGTGACGCCGACGGAGATGTGAGCGTGACATTCGCCGCGCGGATATGGGAGATCAGAAGCAAGGGCCCTGTGTGTGTGTGTGTGTGTGTGTGTGTGTGTGTGTGTGTGTGTGTGTGTGTGTGTGTGTGTGTGGCTCACGGTAAGTGTGTGCGCCAGTGTGGATCTTGACTAACGATCCTGCTGCAAGGAGTTTTCTCTCTGCGCCGCTCTCGTGCGGGCCGCTGGACTACATTCTAGTAATTAATGCTGAAGAGTCTCGCAATCAACCAACATTTTCAAAATAATGTTCACCCATGAAAATTTAAGACAGATATCATGAATTCAATAACAAATTCGAAAATCGGAAAGAAACAAGAATAAAAGAGAGAAAAAGGTCCCCAAAACAAGTTTCGATTTTTCATTAAGGTACGCCTGCGTCACGAGTCGGGGGCCCCTGCTCAGAGCAGCAGTCTCAGTGTCGGCAACATGTCACAGCGGGTGGGCACGGCACGGCACGGCACGGCACGGCACGGCATGGCGGGCATTAATTTGCACTCGCAAAGAGGAGATGCCAGTAGGCCGAACCCTCGACCGAGCCTCGACCCGGCCGGAGTGCAGCGCTGCGGAGCAGTGAGTGCCCTCCTGTGCCTTTGGCCACAGCACCGCCCGCCGCCTCCTTTCAACCCTTCTCTCCCCGCTGATTCATTGAAAAAAAGGAGTCGACCCAGATCGCTGGTTATTTTCATTGGACAGGGAGACCAAACTGCAGACAAGTGAAACCAATTTAGGAAGTGTCTGCACCATCAGGGGCACACGTTTGAAATTCGAAAATAATTAATTACAGGCAGCCGAGAGAGAGAGAGAGAGAGAGAGAGAGAGAGAGAGAGAGAGAGAGAGAGAGAGAGAGAGAGAGAGAGAGAGAGAGAGAGAGATACGAGAGAAAGGATTCCTGGGAGCACGAAAAGAACCAAAAAGTACTGCGCAGCACTTGCTTAAGCAAAGAAAAGGGAAGTACACACTGACATAATTGGGACACGAGGACTAGACCAACGGCAAGAACACACCAGGCCTTCTCCCTTTCCTTTTTTCCCTCCCGGCAAAATGCAGAAACCTGTTATTTGATATCACCAGCACGCTCGCACGCACACGCCCCCTAACCCCCCCCCCCCCCCCCCCCCCCCCTCGCCGGGTTCTCCGCCGTGACCGTGAGGCCGTGAGGTGGGATGCTACGACGCACACGCCGCTCCTGGGATTGATCACCGGCCAAGACGACGCCGGTCCAACCCCATGCCTGCTCTCCCCCCCCTCTCTCTCTCTCTCTCTCTCTCTCTCTCTCTCTCTCTCTCTCTCTCTCTCTCTCTCTCTCTCTCTCTCTCTCTCTCTCTCTCTGACACACACACATACACGATCCATACAAAACAACTGGCTTTGAAAAATCCATCGTGTTACGATGACAAAAGGCAGTCATCCAAAAGGCTGCTGGCGGCAGCGACGCCGGAGCACCGCTCGCGCCGCGCACGACTTGGTGCCGGGGGCGGGCTGGGGGCGGGCCGGGGGCAGGCCGGGGCCGGAGAGTACGGTCCCGCCCCCGGGCAGCAGGCGCGGATACAACATACACTCCCCCGCCGGTAACCTTCTCCTCTAGGCTGGGTGCGAGCCGTCTCACGACACCCAGCCGTTTCGGCTCGCCCGTGAACAAAAGAGGCGAGCCCTGCCTCCGCCGTGTTGGGTGTGTCATCGGGCTAAAAATTGGGGGCCCTCGTCCGCCAACGAAGAGTGGCAGCAGTGCTTCTAAGAGATGAGGTTGGAGAGAGAGAGAGAGAGAGAGAGAGAGAGCGGGGGGGGGGGGGGGGGGGGGGGAGGAGGGAGGGAGGGAGAGAGAGCGAGAGAGAGACAGAGACACAGAGAGAGAGACAGAGAGACAGAGACAGAGAGAGAGAGAGAGAGAGAGAGAGACAGAAGTAGAGAGACAGAGAGGTTGGCAAAGCCCATCTTGAAATGTTTTGTTATGATTTGAAAGTCAACCAGCAGAAGAGTAGGCCTCTGAGAGCGGCGCCGGGGGGCTGGGGTGACCTCCATGCATGCCAGAGCAGTCCTTATTTCACTGTAAATGCCCCGACACATCGCCAAGTCATGGTATCGCTGTACGGGACACAGCCCACCAGTCGTGCCAACTGGCGGGCCGCATCTCTGTAATGTCCCATGCGTCCCGCCCTTTGTGATTCCCACTCTCAGACTCAAAAGCGCACACTTTCCGTGATCAGTTGGTAGGTTTTGGACCTTATTAAGCCCTGTAATGGCCATCCCGGGGAATACAGGAATACACATCGCGCAACGCAACAGCGCCGACGTGCGCGTCCACGGCCCGCTCGTGGAGTAGTGGGCCCTACGTGTTTTCCTCCTCTATTCACGGCGCAAAAGCGAAGCCATCTCCAGCTGGCGTCGCTATAGCGCCGCTCCGCACCGCTCCGCTTGATGTGATCGCATTCTGCCTCCTCAGTAGGACAAGGGCCTTCATTAGGGGCACTGGCCGTGTCTATACAAAACACTTGACGGGAGCGTGTGGTTTGCTGGAGCCAGCAGCGCTTCAGTTCCGGTCAGCAGCGTTGGGTTTGAAAGCCGCCGTTCGCCGTTTCTCCCTCCACTACTTCCAAACTACCCCCCTTCCCCTCCATCAATTTACCCTTGAAATTCCCATACCCGGCCACCAGCAGATCGAAGCAATTTAGGGTTCACTAAAGGGCCGCCCACCCTCACCCTTTCCCGCAGGAAAATCCTTCAATTCACAACACCCGAGTGGCTTCTGACGGGCGCCCGTTTGCTTGTGAGGTGAGGCAATGAGTCCGACAGCGTTCAATAATTGCGTCGCCGTGCGCCGTGCGCTGGGCCGATACCTGTCAGCCGCCCTCCCTTCTTTCCTGCCCAATCAATTAGCAGCGAGGGAAACGGCTTTCCTCTCGCCACGCCCCTCCATCCGTCGCTTCTCGTTTGTCCATTCGCCCTTCTTTTCGGTGACGTCCCCATTTTCATGCTCGGCGGGTGCCAGCGTCGACGGGCGCTTAATAATAATAATAATGATAATAATAATAAAATGAAGGGAAGCGCAATGAAATCCTTGGCTTATTTCGCGACGAAGGCGGAGGAAAATGTGACGGATTGTGGTGCTGGGCGCTATGGACACGTCGGGGCTGTAAATAATAGCGAGTGCGAATACTTAAGCTCCGGGTACGGGCCCGGCAGAGTTGTGACGTCAGAGGCGCTTCAATGTGATAATTGTATTTGTCGACAACAACACTGGTGAGCGTGACTGGCACTTCCGGGGACGGTTCTCCCTCGAATGAAGCCAAGTCGTTTTGTTTGCGCACCTAAAATAAGAGGCTGTGGTCTAGTCTAAAATCGACAGCCAAACGTTTCAGGCTCCGTACATTTCCGTTAACTTTTGAACGCCCACGTTTAGAGATCGGAAGCTGGAACCCAAGCGCCACTTCAAGCAACGCCTGCAGGATCAGCTGTGACAAGCCCCTCCGGCAAGATGCGGCAAAACTGCGAACGGACAGCGAGGTGCTGAGGGCTCAGGAATATTAAAGCCATTCGGATTCCTCTCCCCCTCGTGCGTGTTTGAGGATGCGAGGGGGAGGGGGGGGAGGGAGGTGGTGGGCAGCATTTCCCGTCCCCTAATTATCTGATTGGGCGTCCGAATCCCACAGATTTAATATCAGAGGGAAGGGCGGGCGGTGGCATTTGGGTCCGGACCCGACCGAATCTCTCCCTCTCCCTTCGGGCACCGGCGCCGCCAGTGCCACGCCACGGCCTGTCCGAATTGGATGAGCACACAGGCCGGTGGCCGGGGGCGGGAGCCGGGGGCGGCGCAGGCGGCACATCAGCATGCGCACTCCACGGAAATAATCACGCACAGCGCCCATCGAGTGCGTGCTGGCCTGGCAAACGCAACGGCGTCTGTCTCTCCCGCACGCTCCTCTTTTCAGCTTCTCTCTCTCTCTCTTTCTCCCTTTGGCTGCTGCTGTTGCGGCTATTCCGGCCGCATTTTTACCTGGGCTGCCCGCAGAGAGGGGAGGGGGGTAGGGGGACCACAGAGTGGTTGGCAGAGCATAAATCCCCGGCTGGGGCTGGCGGCTGCATGGCGGGCTGCCGAGGAACCACCGCTTGCTACCTTTGGCTCCGCTGCTCTGCCCGGCAGTGCCCGGCTGTGGCCGGCTGAGGGCTGAGACCGCCCCCACCATATTCCATAGCGAGGCTCTGCAGGACGGCAGTGGTGGTAGTGGCGCGCCCAGCAGCGACGCACGCGTCTCACGCACTGTCCCACTCACACACACACACACACACACACACACACACACACACACACACCAAAAACGTGCGTACACGACGCTCGAACATGCACATTTGCTCTTGAGCCGTAACATTGTAACACTTCTGGGCGGAAGAGGGCGGGAGCAAAGGATGCTCAGCCTGAACATTCGGCCTGTACACAACACACACACACACACACACACACACACACAAACGGGTGCACGCACACGCAACCCCACCCCACCCCCCACCCCCACACGCACACAAACACGCACCGGAGAGGGGAAGGGAGGAAGGCAGTTTACGAGATAGAGTCAGTCGGCGGAGGAAAGGGTGGGCGCGGCGAAAGAAAGGCTCGGGTGGGAGAAAAAGGGGAGAGCAGAGAGAGAGAGAGAGACAGACAGAGAGACAGAGAGAGAGAGAGAGAGAGAGAGAGAGAGAAAGAAAGAAAGAAGGAGACGTGAAGGGCAGAATGTGTTGCGGTGAATCGAACCCGCACCGCGTCCGCCGCCGCCCGCCTCCCGGCTTTCATCGAAGGTGAGGCCGAAGACTGAGTGAGCGAGGGGGTGGAGGGGGTGGAGTGGGTTGGGGTGGGTGGTGGGGGTGGGGCGGGAAAACGACTTGGCTGCTCTGCGGCTTCGCGCTCACCGCGGCCACTTCTTCCTTTCCGCGGAATGCGGGACTAAATAAAACCCTTAGCCGGCTAACGACGCAGTCCCTCTCTCTCGCTCTTGTGGGGAGAGGAGGGGCAGCGGCAGTGTGTGGCCGCTGCGGGGGCCTGCGGGCATCAGAAGTAAGCACCCTATTGACGGTGTAAAAACACTTTGCGTCAAAACATGGCGCTAGATTAGCGCGAACACGGGTCATGGTCCCGGAAAACACAACACGCGCGCGCAGACACACAACATACGTACACCCGCCGCTGCCTGTAGTGCCAAACAGCGTGTCAGTGGGGTTTGTGGTTACGCTATCGCGGTGAGTGGACCAGGACGGGAGGGAAGGGGTCATTCACCGGCCAGTGCTGCCGGAGGGAGGGAGAGAGAGGGGTGGCTCCTGCGTCCATCGGCGGCAGGAATCGAACGTCATATTGGGGGAGGCGCGGCGGCGCGAGGGCCGGGCCGGGCAGTGGGGGTGCGGCGAGTAGATTAGGCCATTCCACCGTGGTCCGAGGGGTCTTAAAAAAAGACTTTATGAAACAGAAATAACGACCCGAGGACGAAACGGGCCATCTCGCGTGCACCGGCCCGGCCAGCGGCCCCCGCAGCCCCCGCTGGGCTGGCCGGCCGTGGGGACAGGACGTCGCAGCCACTTGGTTCCGAGGCAGGAGGGGTGGCTTCTCGCCGGGTCCGCAGCCGAGGGACGGTGCGTGGGGAGGAGGGGGAGACGACTTGGCTGGAGATATCGATTCTAATTTTTTACGGCCCGGCCTCGGCCCGTCCGCACAGGCCAAAAGCAGCCTCCGGGGAAATTCAGGTGCGAAGGCCAGAGAACCCCCGATTATTTCCAGGAAGCAGAGCTTTCTGATCGAAAACAAAAAGTTTCCTGTATTTTTTTCCCTTCTTACGAAATCCCGCTCTTTTATATACACCCTGTCAGAGACAATGTTGTCACAAAATTTTGAACCAAGCGCCAGGAAGATACAGCACATGCCACTATGCAATTTAGCACCAAACGGATGATATTTTTCTTCAGCCGTGGTTCAAATCGCAAACATTGTGTGGCAATGAAATTGTCCTATGGCATGTACTGTGCTGTCCTCGTTCGCGGTCCGCATCATAATCACGGCGGCTGCGGCTGATAGAGAGTCCATCTCCTGAGTGGTGACTAGTAGCACCTCAGTAGTAATCGCAGCAGGCTCTTTCATTGTGACACCATTTAGTCCCGCTCGTGGCGCTCCTTCCGTTTTTAAGTGCGGGGCGTTGCGGGTCGTTTCGCCCCGTCGGGATCCAGGACAGAGCGGGAACGCGGGGACAGGCGTGGCGCCAGGCCGGGGGCCGGGCCTCTGCAAGCCCGCAGACTCCGAGCTCGGCCCGGAGCCCGGAGCCCGGGGACGACGTGACCCAGCACCGGTCTGTGCACACCCCCGTCTCCCGCCCGTCTCTCTCTCTCCCTCCCTCCCTCTCTCCTCCTCTCTCCCCACCTTTTCCAACGCGTCTTTTACTTAATGTCCGCCAGCAAAGCCCGGCGCTCCCCTTATTTCAGCCCTACGCGCCGCCGCGTCTCCGCACCCCGCAGATATCACGAGTTTCCACCCGAGTTTCGCACGCCTCTCCCTCACTCTCTCTCTCTCTCCCCTTCCTCTTTGGTCCTTTTCTGGGACTCGTGGAGTCGTTCGTACTGTCCTCGCCAAACTTGCTCTCAAAAACGTAGGTCTGGTCAGGTCCTGCGGGTGGTCACGTCCTCGGGCGTTTGGCTCCACAATCAGGGCGGCTGCAGCGGCGGTGCAGCGGGCGCACGGCACACGGCCGGCTGCGGGCGCCGCCCCGCCGACCTCTTTCCTGACCCGACCCGAGGCCCCTGCGACACGTACGGCCCAGACCCCGAAACGCGAGCCGTCGCCAGCCATCACAGGTTGTGAAAGCAGCACGACACGAGCCGCCGTTGTCGCGCTCCTTTCCCCTCATCGAGATACGGAACGAAAGAGGAGAGCGAGAGAGGAAGAGAGAGCGAGTGCGAGTGGGACACAGAGATACAGAGGGCTGCTGCAGCACCTCTGGCCCGGAGTACCCGCCTGCCCAGCCCGCTTCCGGGGCGGGATTGGCAGCGCGGACGCGGATGGACGTGATTCGCCCAACGATAAGGGAGAGAACGGCTGGCGTGTGAACACGCTGCGAATACCACCCATTTAGCTTGGCGACAACTCTTATGGCTGCGTCAGAGCTTCTACTGCTGTGTCAATAATATCTCTCGCACACACTACGCTTGCACGGAAAAAAAGGCTACAGAAGGAAAACAAGGTGTGAATAAGGTGAGATGAGCGTTCAGCTCTCACAGCATTTCGCGAGCGCCACTCTCTCTCTCTCTCTCTCTCTCTCTCTCTCTCTCTCTCTCTCTCTCTCTCTCTCTCTCTCTCTCTCTCTCTCTCTCTCTCTCTCTCTCTCTCTCTCTCTCTCTCTCTCTCGGTGCAGGTGTCACGGCACGCGCCCGGCACGCGCCAGCTCGGCACACGCTCGGCTCACGCTCGGCACACGCTCGGCACACGCTCAGCACAACGCTCTGCGCCCCACCTTTCCTCTGGTCTTTTCCCAGCCCATCACGCGCATAAGCCGGGTACTTAGGGGGCCGTAAACGGCTCGGTGCGGTAAAACCCGTGACCACCCCACCCGGCCCCAACACAGGCGGGCGGATTTGAAAGCGAATAATTCTGCGAGAATACATTCCCCGGCATGCAGATAGCCGCGGGGGCCACTCCGTTAGGCTTAGTGGGGCGAGGCCTGGCGAGGCCTGGGGTGCTCCTCAAGGGGGACGCCACCCTCCTTATCAGTATCACTCGGTTTTTGCACCGGCCTGCCATTAGTTTGCACCCTATCGCTGGCTGTGATCTGTACTGGATCAGCGGCACGGGAACTTTCGCGAGGAGAGGACTATATTCGGCCGCCCGCGGAGGCCTCTTATATGGACCTCTGGCCAACACCACAACGCGCCGGCAAAAAAGAGCCCCTGCTGCAGTGGCAGAGGCGACTGTTATAGAGTTATCGCACAAAAACGTCTCTGAGGGAAGTGTTGTCATCACAATGCGGGCAAAACCTATCCGAACACCGCGTCAACTCCCTCCGTGGATGGGATGTGCGAAGTGTAGAGCGCAACCAACTAATGACCGACACCGCCTTCTGAGAAGGCAACGCTCCGCTGCACCTCGGGGTGCGGGTGAGCGCCAGTGAGACCCGCACGGAGGCGTGGCCGCCGTGCGGCAACCTCTCCCACGGTGCTTCCCGTCCCCTGCAAAACTGTCTCCTAAAGAAGCCTCTCTCACTCCTCCTCGAGGAAACGCTGTGTCAGTGACCTGTCTCAGTGCTGTGATAGTGCTGTCGGCACAGCGGGGGCGGGGGCTCAGGGCGGGGCCCCTGCGGCCTGCGGTCACCGTGTCCCTCATAAATTGACGAGTTCCTGCCCCCCACTCCGCGTTCCCAGCGAACAAGCGGAGGGGCGCGCGCACTGTCTGCCACCACAGTGCACACACAGACCCTCGGAGTGCTTTAGAAACGAAAACGCAAACAGTGCAAAATTGTGTAGCATTGAAGAAGAGAATGCTTAAATGAACCCATTTAAAAAAACGTAGGAGGGGCAGCGAAAGGTCAAGGTCAGACATTACTACAACCGTTCACTCATGCGTGAAGTCGAAAATAGAAGGAGAGGAAGTTTGATGAGAAGGTAATTAAACTGCTCATTTCGAGGCTCATTTCTTTTTAAAACGGAGAAATAAAGTGGAGCGGGCTGACTGTGCGAAAACAATGTTGCTCGCTGCCGCGCCTGGGAAAGGCAGTCGAAAGCCGAGGGCGAAAGCCGAAGGGCGAAAGCCAGCGAAAGCCGAGGGCGAAAGCCGAGGGTAGAAGCTGGTCGTGCAGCAGGCCAGGTATGGGCAAGCAAGCCAGCGCTCTAATTACATCCTATCAAACAAGCCTAGGCCGCACCGGAGCCGCGCCTGAGTGGAACGGGTGGAAGCTGTGCGGGAGGGGGCAGGCCGGGGCGCAGCGGCCATTGACCTCAGACCCGACCGAGTCAGTCAGTCAGTCAGCTCGGGGACGGAGCAGCAAACCGCGGTACAAAACTTCCTGCCTTTGTAGGGAGCTTAACTGTTACTCCTAACACGCCACTGGAGAGGAGCGCGGGCTGCGTCCGCGGTGACAACGAGGTCAGCGCCTCTCATCACCCGCCTCACCGTACCTGGTGGCAGCGCCGTTGTTTGGAAAACGTTCAATGGCAACAGTGAGAAAGCTGAATTTGAACTCGGTTTTGAGACTGTTTGCTACATTTCTGGAGCGTAAAATCACGCCCGGCACTCTTGTATGGGTACCATGCGAAGGTCAGGAAGGTTTGAAAAACTTCTCACAGAGACTTTCGGTTTTAGCGTAAGGGGCACCATAGGAAATGAAAAATGTCCAATCTTGAGTGAAACTATAAGGTCACTCCGTACCTAAAAAAATGGTATGGGTGAGCGGGATGATAAATAAGGGCCATAGATGGAGTTTTGTGAATTACGCAGGCAGCGGCGCAGCACACGCGGGAAGGACGAGGAGTGGGGGTCTGGGGAGAGGCAGGCCAGGCAGGGCGAAGCGAGGAAGCTAGCTCAAGAGCGCATCGTTAGACGTTTAATTGAGTCGCTAACTTGCCGCTGAAGCGTGCTGGGCTAGACTCGTTGCCCGGACTGGCGGTCCGAGGGAAGGGTGGGCTAAGGAGGCCCGCGCCAGGGAAGCTCAGCCCAGGCTGTTTGGGGCCGGGCCGGGGTCCGGGTGTGCCCAGAGGCCGTTCCGGACTAGGTCAGGCCCGGTCAGGCCCGGTCAGGCCCCGCTGCGGTCCGGCGAGTGAAACTGGGAGGGCGCTGGCCCCGCTGGCCCGCTTGCACATCGGATCGCCGACAGCTACCTCCTGAGTGCCCCAGCCACCCCCACGGCACTGCTCCTGCTCCCACTGCGCCTTGCCAAACGACGCGTGGAAAACCAAGCCTCCCCCCTCCCCACCCCTGGCATCACTCCCCCTACCTCCCTCCCTTCCTTCCGGACACTGAATGTAAAAGCAACTGCCTTCTTTCTGGCTGTGGGCCTGCTCTGTCCTTAACGCCCCGGGGCTTTACCCCGACAGCGGGGCGGCGCAGGAGGCATTTCCACTCCCTCCTCTATCCCCCCCCTCCCTTTCTACATGCCCCCCTTTACTGTCCTGCCTCTCCGCTCGCGGCCATTTCCTTCAATCTCACCCGGCAGCCCGGCGGGGCCTTGAGCCGAGAGACGACAGCACGACAACGAAAAGAGAACGAAGGTGGCGCACCATGTCACGCGTGCGCTCGCGGGCCTCGTTACACGCATCGGGAACGGCGGCGCCCACACCGAGTGCCGTTTCCTTTACACCCCGGCTCGCCGTACATATCCCACCTTCAGAGTTCGGAATATTTTTTTAAGACTCTCGCGCCACACTCCGCCGCTCTTCAGTTATACGGCGGGCGCCAGCTGACGTGAAGAGGCAGCTCTGTGCGCGGCCGGGCCCCCAAGGACAAGGCCGACGACGTCTTGTTGTGTAGCCGCAGTAAAGATATGCGGCATGCGGCCCTCTGTACACATGTGTGTGACCGTGTAAGCAGTGCGGCCCTAAACTGGGTCGGTGCGGATCCCCCCGCCCCCTCCCGTGACCTATTTTCCAGATTCCGCGCTGCGCACGCTGCGAGCATCGGAAGCCGCTCAAAGTGTCGAGACCACTCCCTTCCTCATCTATCGAGATGGATCCCGCGCCCGGCCACGACGCGCAATCACCTCAAAATATAAACCGTTTTTTTTTCTCCTTATTTAAAACGGTTGATTCTTGTCGTTGCGACGAAACAAGTCGGGACCTCCATAAATCCTGCGGTGGCGCATGGCTCCGCATGGCTCCACATGGCTCCACATGGCTCCGCGCTATGTGGTGACCATGCCGGGGGACGACGCCGGGTCCGGGGTGGACGCTCGGCTGCTGCAGTCTGGTGGCCCGGACCGGCGTGAAGCGCTCACTGCTTCGAGCGGAAGGGATGATGGAGGGAGGTAGGGAGGGGCGGGGAGGGGGAGGGGGAGGGAGGGCAGTTTTAATCAAGAGCGTGTTATGCCTTGGAGGCTCCTTTACGAGACGAAGCAGCGTTCGGAACTTTGGCAACAAAACACGTGCGACCGATGAGTACTGACGGGCGGACGGCCAGCGGCAGCCATGGCGACACGGTGCGGGCTGCTCCTCCAGCCAGCTGCACACCACGCACCACACCGACCAGGCATAATTAGACGGCTGTACCGGAGTGTGTGCCTAATTAGGTGCACGGTTTGTTCACATTTTGTGTGTGTGTGTGTGTGTGTGTGTGTGTGTGGCCGTCAAGTGGCTGAGCGCACGTCTCCCCATCAGGAGCACCGCACAATGCAACCGTCCCGCTGACATGCGCCCTCCGCCCTCCCGCCCCGCCAGCCCCGCCAGCCCCGCCAGCCCCACCAACCCCACCAGGTCCGCCACCACTCCGCATAATAACAATAATCTGACGGCGTGCCTCCTGACGCCATTTCCAGCGAAGCGCGCACAAAACACACGGCGCAATACATCGGGGAAATGAAAAAAAAAAAAAAATCCGGCACGTCATGGCGATGCAGCGATGCACTTTGCTGCGGCAGATAAGGGGCGTAGGGCACCAGCAGCGCCACAGCAGCGCCCCCGGCGGCCTTCTTTCTTCGTGCCCCCGAAAAAAATAAAGGGGTGAAAAAAACGACGGGTGCGATGAGCGGGGATGAGCGCCGGCGGAGCTCTGCTGAAAAGCCCGCCGTTATCTTAATCTGCCCCCTCTCCCTCTGGTGTGTTTATTGGCCGGAGGTCCCCGAGGCGTGGGTGGGCCCCCGCCGCCGTATATAGAGCGCGGCCCGAGCGCGAACCCTCGGACAGAAACGGCCCCGGCGCGCTGGCGTATACACACACGCCGCATTCATGACTCTGCCGACTCCAGTTGACGTAAGCTGATGGCAGCTTTCTAAGTACGCTCGACCGCTCTGAAAAACGTAGGTCATGGGCACCTGGAGGGTAGGCAGTCCCGTAGCACACGTGTGTGTAACGGGCTGGCCTACCCTGCAGGCGTTCCTCGCGCGGCAGCCGTCAGTGCTGCAGCTCGCATGTCCGACGGCCTAATCTACCGTGGCCGTGCACCCCTTGGGCACCCCTTGGGCACCCCTTGGTCACCCCTTTTGGGCACTGCTTGCGCACCCCTTGGGCACCCCGCCGGCCGACACAAGGCCACAGTGGAGCAGCGTGCTCTTCGAGAGTGCAACCGCAATAATACGCAATTCGCTGGCGGCATGCATAAAAACACCGTCCGAGGGGGGAGGCAGGGGAATGGCGTCATAATGGCATCTCCGGCGTGCGGCGCGCGTGCTGTGCCATGGGCGTGCATTACTTCCCCTCATAATCGGCTGGCACAGGGTCGGGTCGGGCCGCGGGGGTGGGAGGCTGCACGCAGGCGGGGGGGAGGAGGAAACGGCGGAACTGGATGCGTCTGCATTCTGCCCTCCCATAATTAGTCGGCAAAAACTGCAGCCATTGCGCGAAAAGGCTTCGTGTTGGAGCAGTGCGGGGCGGCAGCGGGGGCGGGAGCGGGGGCGGAAGCGGGGACGGCAGCGGGGGTGGTAGTGGCGTGCTCCCTTGTTCACTGACATCTGGAATCGCTGCGCTAAGGACGTGCCCGAGTGCCATTAGCCCGGCGGGCGGGGAGCTCCCCATGTCGTCCTGTCTTTGGGTCCATCCCCCTCCTCTCTGTCCCTCTCTCGCTCTCTCCACGCGGCAAACAGGAGCGACACCCCGGCTTTGTACATGTCCAGGGATCCGGCACAAAGAGGATAACTCGGCCAGATTCGGTGCCCAATAGCGTCTGAATCGTCACGAGCTCCCCGTCGGCCGGGTGGTGCCGGTGTTCCAGTTTGTCCAGCAGTTGGGGCGGCGCTCGGGGTTCGGTTCGGCTGGGCTGGGTCACAGAGCGGTGCAGCGGCGGCGGGGCGGCGGCAGGGCGCCCAGGCTGAGTTAGTTGTGCTTATCTGCGGTGAACATCCGGAGGCCGTGCCGTGTAGAGGTGCGGCTCGCTGCCCGGCGAGGCGTGGCGTGTGTGGCGACGCTGGCAGGGCCGGTGGCAGGGCCGGTGGCAGGGCCGGTGGCAGGGCCGGTGGCAGGGCCGGTGGCAGGGCCGGTGGAGGGCCGGTGGCAGGGCCGGTGGCAGGGCCGGTGGCAGGGCCGGTGGCAGGGCCGGTGGCAGGGCCGGTGGCAGGGCCGGTGGCAGGGCCGGTGGCAGGGCCGGTGGCAGGGCCGGTGGCAGGGCCGGTGGCAGGGCCGGTGGCAGGGCCGGTGGCAGGGCCGGTGGCCGGTGGCAGGGCCGGTGGCAGGGCCGGTGGCAGGGCCGGGCCGGTGGCAGGGCCGGTGGCAGGGCCGGTGGCAGGGCCGGTGGCAGGGCCGGTGGCCCGGTGGCAGGGCCGGTGGCAGGGCCGGTGGCAGGGCCGGTGGCAGGGCCGGTGGCAGGGCCGGTGGCAGGGCCGGTGGCAGGGACGGTGGCAGGGCCGGTGGCAGGGCCGGTGGCAGGGCCGGTGGCAGGGCCGGTGGTGGGGCCGGTGGCAGGGCCGGTGGCAGGGCCGGTGGTGGCAGGGCCGGTGACGGGCCGGTGGCAGGGCCGGTGGCAGGGCCGGTGGCAGGGCCGGTGGCAGGGCCGGTGGCAGGGCCGGTGGCAGGGCCGGTGGCAGGGCCGGTGGCAGGGCCGGTGGCAGGGCCGGTGGCAGGGCCGGTGGCAGGGCCGGTGGCAGGGCCGGTGGCAGGGCCGGTGGCAGGGCCGGTGGCCGGTGGCAGGGCCGGTGGCAGGGCCGGTGGCAGGGCCGGTGGCAGGGCCGGTGGCAGGGCCGGTGGGGGCAGGGCCGGTGGCAGGGCCGGTGGCAGGGCCGGTGGCAGGGCCGGTGGCAGGGCCGGTGGCAGGGCCGGTGGCAGGGACGGTGGGGGCCGGTGGCAGGGCCGGTGGCAGGGCCGGTGGCAGGGCCGGTGGCAGGGCCGGTGGCAGGGCCGGTGGCAGGGCCGGTGGCAGGGCCGGTGGCAGGGCCGGTGGCAGGGCCGGTGGCAGGGCCGGTGGTGGGGCCGGTGGCAGGGCCGGTGGCGGGGCCGGTGGCGGGGCCGGTGGCAGGGCCACACGAGGCCACACGAGGCCACTCCGGCACCACCTCCCCGCTAACCACTACTTGCTTGCCTTCCGTTTGATGTGGCGCGCAGAGCAGCGGAGCACGCATCTGGCGCTGCAGCACGGAGCGGTGCCATGCGGAGGCACGACTAGTGGGGACACTGGGAGTCAAAGGGTCGCAGCAGAGGATTCAGGACCTATCCAGCAGGACAGAAAAAATAGCGGGACGGGGTCACATGACTTTTGTGAACGAATTATTTGGAGTGTAGTGCGTGCGGCCGGCGGCGGCGTTTGCCCCGGTCCGCATGACGCGACTGCCATCATTGTACACACGCCGGGAATTGCCTCAAAACGTTCTCGTTGAAATAGACATTAAAAAAAAAAACACCGCAACCGTGAGGTGAAACAGATCGAAATTACTGCTCTCGTTTGTGTTTGCCACGATCACCGCGGCAATGTCGGTCCGTGTGACAATAGCCCCACCAGTCAGACACAGCAGGCCGACGGTTCATTACAGCCGGTAGGGCCGCGCGGATGGACAGCGCGCATGGCGTGTCACGGACGTGTCACCGACGTGTCACTCCCGAGGAGGCACCGGAGGCTAGCACCGTTTATAATTGGGCACGGTCACGCGCTTCCAGTGGATGTCCCCTTTTTCATGCGGTGATTGACTTTCGAGCACGCGGGCCGGGCCTTTGAGTGGAGCACGCAGCCGGCAGGAACGAACGTCATGAAAAAAGATGGTTGTCGTCTATCATCTCTCCTTTTTTTTCACCATGTTATACGGGGCGGGTTTTTGTTTTCCCCTTTGACGTCGCACGGCGAAAAGAGTAATCTCCCTCAATTTTATATCTCTGTCCTCTTGTGCGCTGCGGCCGGCGTGGAGGAGGCGGCGCCGCGCAAATCGATTGTAGTCCACCGCACCAACAGACCCCCAAAAAAAGAACCCGCCCGGGACGCTGCAGCGGCGTCGGTATCAGCGGATGCACGCAGCAAACCAGCTCCGCTTTCAGGGATAATCACCAGCCTGAAAGCGAATATGTTTTTTTGTCCTTTTCTTTTTAAGGCACTGCGCTGGTGGAATATACCTGAGAATGTGCGCTGGCCGCACGCTGCATAGTGGGAGGACAAAGAATCATCGGACCTGAGTTAGGTGACGGGAGGGTGAATTTCGACCGCGGAATTCCACGGTGGAATTTTCTCTGCGATCTTAGGTGCTTAGGGCTGTGTCTGGCAGTGCTGGAGCAGCACGTGACTGTCGGAATCAGCTCCCACGCGGCAAGCAGCGGGAGGGTTTCAGGAACCAATCCGGATCACCACGACAGGCGAAGAGGGACAAGCTGACTCTTCCGGCCTGGAAAACGGAGCGGATGACCGGCGGAGCCCAGAGCCGCCTGAAGACCACTATCCCAGCAATGTGGTGCTGACCTTTACAACATCGTAAAGAACAAAAAAGCTGTTCGTGCCGCAAGAACAGACCGCGGACAAGGTGAGAAGACAGTGCGGGGTAGGGCCTGTATGGTGGTGGGGGAGAGCGAGGGAGAGCGAGAGAGAGGGGGGAGGAGAGAGAGAGAGAGAGAGAGAGAGAGAGAGAGAGAGAGAGAGAGAGAGAGAGAGAGAGAGAGAGAGCGAGAAAGAAAGACAGAGACAGAGACGGGATTAATCAGACTCGTCTCGAGCGTGGGACAGCACGCAGCAGTTCTCCTCCCCTTCCCCTTCTCCCCCGCCGTTGTACTATCACGACGGGACATTTTACCTTCGCCTCACGCGCGCTGCCCGTGTACGTAGCGCGCGTTGTGGAGTAGCAGCGCCGCCAGTGAACTGGGCACTCTCTGGGCAGTATGCTTTAATTAAAACCAGGGCCGTGTGCACGCACACGGGGCGGGGCCCCCTCCCACTGAACCCCGCACACTCTCTTCCGCCCCCTCACCGCCCCCTACCCCAACCCACAGCGCGACACAGGGAGCTGCGGAACCTCCCTGGCAACCATGGTGTCCCTGACCCCGCAAAAACCGTGCGACTGGGGTCAGTGGGAGAGAGACAGAGACAGACACACAGACAGACAGAGCGAAGAGATAGTACGAAGGTCCATCCCGTCCACCGCGCCCGACACGGGAGTCTGTCAGCCCCGCTAACACCCCTACGGCCTCCGCTGCAGACAAAGGCGGAAGTCACCGAAATGAGCAGCAGCAACAACAGTAGTGGGGGCGGGGGCAGGCGGGGGCCAGATGGGTGCAAGGATGTGACGTGACCTCTGGACATGAATGTGGCTGTCGAGCTCGCGGAGCGACTAATTGTGCCGGAAACAGATTCATTGCCCGGGGCCAGGTCGCTACATGTGCGACATTCGTTTCGGCTGAGGGTTTCAGTCTCTCCGCAGCGGAGATGAGGGGACGGCAAAACCTCGGGTGGGTGGAACAACACGGGAGGAGGAGTGTCACAGTTGCTGGCGTGTGTCGCATTCGCTATTCGCTTTGTGCGCGCCACGCCCGGGTTATTATCCAGGACGTTACACAGCGATGAGCGCTCCGAATGAGCACGGGCCGTCACCGGGAACTAAGAATAATGCGAGCGACGCATGGCGGGAAGCAATTATGAGGGTAATGCATTCCGGGTAGCGACACCGATGACGGGCACTCGACGCTACACGGTGGCGTCACCCGCTCACCTGCAGCGGAGCCTGCAGCGGACAGACGAGTGGGGATTTAAAACGACGGGGCGCCCTTGTCAGCGTCGGGCACCCGGTGATGACACGGCGAGAAACATTGTGCGCCGCGAACAGACAGTATTCCGCCCCGGCCGCGCGATGCAAACCACGCGAATTAAAAATGTTAGTTGCGGCACCGGGGCAAGCAATAAATTAAGTTGCAGGAACTTCCATTTTAATCGAGAAAAAAAAATGCTTGCAAAAAATATTATGCTTGACAAAATAGAAGTTCTCTCGACAAAATAACTTGGGCCAAAATTATTGCATTTGCGCGACGGACGTACAACTTACTCAGCTGACTGCGCCAGGAGAGGATCCGCTGTCCCGTACTGCCTGGGGGTGGGAAGGGGGAAGCGAAGCGGACAGTCGGAGAGAGAGAGAGAGGGGGGGGGGGGGGGTCACGAGAGTGTGAGAGATAAGATTGGGATTGGAGAACCAAAACGGCAAACTGAAGCTACGCGAAAAACAACAAATCACGACAGTACAATTCTGCGAACCGATGTTGCCTTCGAGCGACAAAAGGATACCGGTCAGAAACGCCATAATTTTATTTTTATTTTTCGCGCTGATATACTCGGAATTGTTCGGTGTTGTTGGCTCGGCGGGTCGATCACTGCGTCCCAGTCCATCTCGTCCGGTGGGTGAGAGAGGGAGAGAGAGAGAGAGAGAGAGAGAGAGAGAGAGAGAGAGAGAGAGAGAGAGAGAGAGAGAGAGAGAGAGAGAGAGAGAGAGAGACTCTGGTGAGGGCGAGGTCAGGGCCTGCCCGAGGGCGAGCCTGCGGGCCTCCACGACGCCCCGGGTACCCGCGGTCGTCCTCTACGTGGGCTCCGCTGCTCGGCCCCACTGGCCGTAAGTCACTGCGATTTCTCACTTGTGACAAGTGTCTCTCCGGCGGGACCGGCCCGAGAACGGCGAACATGAGACTCGGTGGGCGGTGCCGGGGCCTCGGACAGGGACAGGCAGCCGGACTCTCTTCGTGCCGGAAAAAAAAATAAAGGCGAAAGCAGCTTCACACCGGTCCGAGCGGAAGCAGGCGAAGCCTCCAGAGGTCCAGGACGGGGCGACCAGCGGGGTACCGGCGGGGCGGGGCAGCGTGACAGATTGGCGAGCGTGCCCTCATCAACCGGCGGGGCGCGTCCAGCGCAGCGCAGTGCAGCGCGGATGCCAGGCCCCCACTGCCTTCCTATTTCCGACACTATTTCCCCCAGTTCCGAGTTTCGTTCTTCCAACACTGACAAAAAAAAAAAAAAAAGGGGGGGGCAAAAAGCGTCGCAATATCGGTCACGTAATATAAGTACGGTCCCTAACCCGGCCGGAGTACCGGTGATCAGGGCGCTAAACTGCGGCCCGGAGGCCCGGAGGCCCGGAGGCCCAGGGCGGCGGGGAGGTGAGGTCATCCCGTGACGAGGGGTGCTGCTTGGCGTGAGATTCGCTCCCAATCTGCTGCCGCGCCGTGGTCCTGTAAGGCAGCCGCAAGGCTGTCCCACAAGCCGGGGCCCCGCAAAGGCGCACAGCGCTGCAGACTCCCCCGAGGAGGGAGGGACGGCGAGGCGAGGCCAGGCGGCCAAGTTGGGCGGAAAATAGCAGCGCGCGGTGCGCACCGCCCCTTGACCAGCTCTGCTTGCCTACATTTAAGGGGAAAACGGCGTGCCGGTGGCGTCCTCACGCCCCGCGCCGCCGCCGCCGCCGCTGCTGCTGCCGCCGCCTCCCCCAGCCAGCGGCGGCCCCGACGAAAAAAATTGGGTCTTTAGGGCGGCGACCCATGACGCGTGGAAGCAGGAGAGATGTGGGGGAGCTGGCAAGGTGGGAGGGGGAGGGGGGACAATGGCGTCGGATGTCGTTGCTACGCCGTGGTCCCGCGGGGGACGTCTCCTCCCGGGGGCCGCGTCGGGGGCCGCCGTTGGTGTGGGGGATGACGGGGGTCGTCAAGGCCGCAGCGGAGGGTAATATGCGTGGCGGTGGCGCGCGGCGGCGCCATTCGCGGTGAGCGTCCTGCCCCCCCCCCCCCCCCCCACACACACACACAGCTAGAGAGGTATGCGGGGCGTAGCGAGCGTCGTGAACGGAGTTCCTCGGCGAATACCTCACCACCCGACGCACGCTCCCGATGAACGCGTTTCGCGTAGAGTCCACGCCCAGCGCAATTACGGCCGCAATTCATGCGTCATTTTGGTCTCCGAGTCGCGTGCATCTGGTGCGGGTTTGCGGACTACCCTGCTGACTGAGCAGGACGGTGAATGCCGTTTGCACGCGCTGCGTTTCGGAACGCAAGGTTTTTCGGAAGTGAGTTCAGCATCGCGGAAGGCAAGCTGGCGATGGTAGGCGAAGATGCCTCTACGGGGGAGAACTGCACGATCAGAAGTATTCGTGAATCAAGCATTTGTACCCAAAAATATCGACCGTGCTTGAATCAGGCATGGAACAAAATCGGGATGCATGATTAAAGCATAACGTTACATGCGAATACATGATTCAAGAATAGTCCACATTCTTAGAGAAGTATTCATGAAGCATTCTTTTTTTAAGGGTGTGAAGCTGAGAGAGGCGGAAGACAGCTGGCTCTCAGCCGGCCGGGAGTCGCGCACACGGGTCAGCTGGTAATTATCCGTTAATTATGCATAATTAAAAGTGGGCGTTGTGATAACGCCGTTGCAACAAATGATACCCCAGCTAAAGCGACCGTGCCGTCTCGTTGCCGTGGGAGCTCCCCGAGCTGCTGTTTGGAAGGCTGCTGCGGCAGCGGTAGCAGCGGCGGCCCGGGGCCCTAAAATACTACTATCGCGGCAGTAATGAGTTCTGAAGGACTCTGGAGTAAGACAGAGAGCGGACCCACACAGAGCAACAAGTCATGCATTCGGGGGTATGAATCATGGCCAGCGGCCCGCGGGGTGATTCTGTTGACGGTATCGGGGCCGGTCACTCGACGGCTTTAGAACACCTGCTGTGTTTCGTCCATCGTCCAGCTTGGTCGTAACTGTTATCTCGACTTTTCGTTTTTACTGTCGAAGTTGATTATATTCAATGCCGATAAGGTAGAATTTGTGAAAAAAAATCGATTCCCATTCCTTCCTGTTACGACCCTTTGCCACGAGCCTGATCGCCGCTGGTGAATTTAATTTTCGGATCAAACACAGCCAGGAGGAAGCATGTCAGGTCGTCATATCGTGGCGAGTCCGATTCTCAGGAGGGTCCTCGCTGTATCCAATCAGGGATCAAAGGCGTGCAGCTTCCAGATCAAAGATCAGATCAAAGACCCGGGAGTGGCCGCTCACAATCCAGACATTGACACTGGTGTGTCCAATTTCTTCTCCGAGATGAAAACTTCTCTGAAGTTCATGAATATGTGCTTGACTCAGAATGCCACGAAGGCAATTTTGGAGTGCGCTAGGGATCTGGAAATACGTGTGGGCGACAACCGTCGAAGCAGACAGCGCACTCGCTGCCCGACCATGATCTTTTCGGTAATGAAAACAAACAAGAACAATATAAAAGGGAAGAGCTATTACATAGGGACATCAGTCTCCCATGCTGTCTTTTATTCACGCGCTTCTCTCGCGAAGATGGAAACTTTCCTGTTCCCTCTCGACTTCAACGCATTTTTTTTCCTCCGCATGGGGCACAGAGGCCTTCCTCCCCCTAACTCTCAGCTTGGGCCCTTCTTGTCAGCTGCCGCCTCTTTGCACTGCGCACGAGACGTTTCGACACTAAAGTCATTATTAAAACTTTGGACACCATTACACCGTCCAACTTCGGCCACCGTTAATTATTCATGCCTGCGGTACGCTTTGGGCGCCCGATCGCGGAATCTCAACTGCATTACAAGTAGAGGGTGCGTAAGAGGGGCGGAGTATGCTTCGGACAGGCAAAGTACATGTTAAGTACTATCCTACCGGCACAGCCTTTTTCTTCACACGCCACGGAGAATATTTGGCAATGAGAAGAGTCCATTCAGGTCATAGGTTTCAAGGAATGGCAGAGAAGAGCGAGAGATGGAACGAGGAAACAGGGGGGTGGCACGATCTCACTGGAGACCCGTCCGCGTCGCCGGGCCTCTCGCTCGTATTTTCCGGAAGGCGCAGGAAATTGCGTCCGCCTGGTGTAGGTGAACCACACCACGGCCACGCCCAAGGTGTGGCGGCCACGGGGTCAAGCAACAGACCGAGAGAGAAACAGACGGACGGAGCGAGGGTGGGCGACGGTTGGGAGAGAGACGGAGATGGAAGGGGATTGGAGAGACTTTGTGTGGCTGACGGCGCGTGGCAGCCCCTTCACTTTTTCCTCACGCAGCGCGGACTCGTGCACGAGGAAGGCCGCTTACACTCGCCACAAACATAATTGGCGTCAGGAAGTGAGGCTGGCCATGGCAGCCATGGGGCTGGGACTGGGCCTCCGGGCTTGCGACACCTCCAGGCCTTGTGTTCCTGTTCCGCGTCGCGTCGCGTGCGCAACCGTGTAATCCTCAAATTTTACGCCGTGCTGGCCGCCGGGCCCGAGGCCGAGGCCTTTTCTTTTGTGGCCAAGCAGAAGTCATATCGCCGGAGCCCATCGCCTCAGCGCGCGTCACCGTTGTCGCGTGGGCGACCGGGCTGGGGAAGGAGAGGAGGGTAGAGGGGGGGGGGGCGGTGCACGCCGACGTTGGCTTTAATTAAACGCTATTCATTGCCTGGTAACAAGCTTTTGTTGCGCACCGCCCCGGGGGAAGGGTCCTGTCGAGGCGCACCGCACACCTGCTTTTGTACCCTGCCGGGCCTGCTGGGCCTGCCGGGCCTGCTGCTCTATAACGCTGGCCGTCAGCAAAAGAAGGGCCGCTGTCATCACAGAGGCCTCGGCTGTCACTGAGCCGCACCGTCCAGACAGGAGGCGGTGCGGGCAGACGCCGTCATCGGCGCCGGAACGCCGGGGGTGAGAGAGAGAGAGAGAGAGAGAGAGAGAGAGAGAGAGAGAGAGAGAGAGAGAGAGAGAGAGAGAGAGAGAGAGAGAGAGAGAGAGAGAGAGAGAGTCCGAATTACAGCAGCCGCGACAGTAATAAAATAAATACGTAACGTGTTGCGAATAGAGTACTCCGGGGAAACCCGGAGTGGAAGTAAAGCAGTCGTATCGAAGAAGAAGAAGAACGCAAGGAAAGTTTGGGAAGGGATCACTCGATTTTTGGTTTAAGAAAAACCGCTATTTTTCATACTTCTCCACCGTTTCTCTTCTTCGTTATGACTTCTGACGTCCGTTCGATCTCTGTAGTATTCGAAAGGGTATTCCACAAGGATTTGACCGGAAGTAAGAAGAACAAAACGATTTATAAAACACGGCAGTGGGGATAGGGGTCGTCCGGTGTGCGCATGCGCGATCACTGCCTGGTTTCCCCCACTGCGGTATTTTGGAAGTCGTTTTGTTCTTCTTACTTCCAGTCAAATCCTTAGTTGGAATACCTCCTTTCTAAACAACACGGGGATGCCTTGTTTTCCGCACCGCGTCCGGACACGGACAGCATCAAACATTGCTCCATATCTGCACAGAAACGCGTGTCAGATAGGATTCTGAGGCTAGAGTACTCTGGAGATGGTCGAATCGGAAGTAAGAAGTCGTACCAAAGAAGAAGAACCCTGTACAAAATATGAGAAATCACGTGATTTTTGAAGGTTGACGGGGTTCCGAATACTTCATTTCTCATGACCCCTGCATTCTTCTTCTTTATTACTTCTTACTTCCGTTCTGAGTTTCTCACGAGTACTCTTTCAAAAAGAAACGCGTTCCTTGAACCACTCAGCAGACCTTTGAAATCGAAACGTGCCCACAACCCTGAATGCCGCTGAGCACGTTTTCCAACTAAGTCCGCGTGTGTGTTCGCTTTATACAGTCCCCTCTCCGCCCCGAGCAGGCCGTCGTCTGGATCGAGGCGAGGCCTCTATACGGTTCGCCCCAGGGCACAGCCGGGCACAGCCGGGCACAGCCGGGCACAGCCGGGCACAGCGCCGCTCGGCTCGGCGCACAGCGCGCCGTGCGTAGATCCAATGTCATGCGGAGTATTGTATGGCGGCGCTTTTATTACCGTTATCGTCTGTGCTTTTAGATCATGTTATCTTCTGGCGCATGACGCGGGGCCGCGGCGGGCGGCAGGGAAGCCACGACCGTGAAAGGGCGACGGCAGCCCGCGACTTGTATGCCAACCGGGCGGCCCCATCGGCCCCCCAGTGCGGGGTGAGCAAGTCAGTCCGCCGGGGGAGTCGCTTTCAATGTGCGTGACCAGTGCACGGACGGCGTTGGGGCGGGGCGGGCGGGCCGAGCGGGTCGGGTGGGCCGAGCGCGGTGACCACGATGGGCGGTGCGGCGGGGGATTTCAAAACGGCAGATTAAACATTCCTTTTGGTATGGCAGCAAAACAGCACAAAAACAATGGTGGGTGTAGCGATACTGCACAGTGCTGCGTGGATATTAGTCACAGTGTCCACTAGCGAGCGAAACGAAAAAGAAACAAAAAAAAAAACAACAACATGGGAACGCGTGAGTGAAATGAGCCAAGCATCGTGTGGGAGCTAGGAAAACACCCGCAGTGAGCAGGGCGGATGAAATCGCGTTGCGGAGTGCGCGTGTGCGGCGCTTTGGCGCGGACATTCCGCGGTGTGTTTCTCCCCTCGTCTGATTACATCCACGACGGTTTTTTACACCATACGCTGCCGGGTCCCTGCATGTGCGCGATTATTATTTAACGACGGCACATCAAAGTAAGGTAAAAGTACCGTCTAACAGGCCTGGATCTAAGCAAACAGCCTCGGCGAGAAGCAATCTTCGTCCCGCTTTGCCGTCCCAGTCACCTCGCCGCCTCGTCTCCCCGGTGACCCCACGAGGGAGTCTTTGAGGACGGAGCTTTGCCGTTGGACAAGGTGATTAGCCTCTCGGCTAACATAGTGCGCGCCTCTCTGTAATTAGATTATTTGTCAATATTCAACCGACTTTGGAAGAAGGGAAAACACGGCAGCTCGGGATGGGGGCTTGAGGGCGCAAGTGGGTGGGAGGAGGGGGTTGCAGCTGGGGCGCGCTGGCCATATCGGCGGCATGGCGGCTTCTTGGATATCAAGGATTACGCTATTTGGATACAGGCCTAGGGAAACAAACAAAGACCTTTGTCAACCCCGGAGCCTCTCCCATCGGGGCCAGGGGCAGTACCCCCCCCCCCCCCCCCCGGCCCCCACTGAGCGCCCCAGAGCCTTATGGGGCCCTGAAGGCCTTACAGAGCTCCACCGCAGTCACATCCACCTTTTTCGTCAGCGGGCGAGAGTACGCGGACCACACTGGAATGTGGGCCTGGGCACCAACATGCAAGATTTGACCCATATTTTCGAAAGAGAAGCGCATCCTAATTCGAAGACTGTCGCTGGAGTGGGAGCCGATTCGTTTTTCTTCCAGTCCAAACAATTTCCCTATCTAAATGGGCTGTGTATAAAACCCTACGGAAATTTTCAACACCATTTGCCCGTTGCGTCCAACGAATACACCGAGGAGGACTTAATTCAGAAATATCATTGCAATCAATCTTTTTATGCCCTGGCCCTAGCAGCGGCAGGCAGTAGTATATCTACAGCAACCCGAGACTGGGCGGGAGTTATCGGGCGAATAACAGTGGGGCTGGCTGAGAAGAGGGTAGTGCTACGCAGCGGATGGTACCAATGACGTGATGTTGGCTAGCCTGGAAGTCACTGCAGACATTCCTTAGCAAGCCTCACAAGAGACTTGTGTAGGTCGGCCTTCGTCCGGCTGCCGTCAGACACAACACCGCAGCGGCTGCCGACAAAGCGAATCGCACGGCATCACAGCCCGGCCCGAGGGCTGCAAGGATGGCGGGGCTATTTGCGCTGAGGGGCCGCGGGGGCCGCAGGGGCCGCGGGGGCCGCCCCTCAAGTAGGACCGCGCCACCCAATGGAACGCGCGGCGTGCGGTGGCTTCACAAGTTTCGGACTTCGGAGCTTCGCTCAGCCGGAGTGCCGATCGGGTGGACCGGGCTGTACGAGGGAACTAGTGGGGTGCGGACACAAGAGCGAGAAGGAGAGTGAGAGAGAAAGAGCGAGACCGCGAGGCATGGTAGAAATGTCTGTCAAATTGTTTTTTTTTTTTTTTTTTCAGACAGTCCGTTATTTCGCATTTCCACCAACTCATCTGTAGTTGTGGTGGTGGTAGTGGTTTCTCATATCTCACCAAGTACAGTGTGATATGTTTCGCTCTACCACCAGACTGAGATGTAAGTTAAAACTGCCGATCATATTTTAACGCTTTTCGTGAGAACCGATTTTTGGAGGAGTGAACTTGACTAAAGTGAAAGGCGTGGTATAAAGATATGCACGCTGAAAGGGTCCATTTTGGTCAAAGATGAAATGCGAAAAACGAATTCTTACGGGTAGAATTGTGATCCAATTTATTCTTTCCAACGGTCTGCTCTTAAATGGGGCCAACAACTCCCTCTGAAAGACTTGGAGCCGGGCCCACACCAGTGGGAAGCCTTTCAAAACGGAAGCACACGAAATGGCTTCCTTTTGCTCTCGCTCTCCAAAAATTAATTACTCTCTCGTCTCTTTGCCATAACATAACCTGTTCGTTATTTTGTGGTCCTACCGCTCATGTGAGCCCCCTTCCTTACTTGTAGTTAATCGATCGATGCACATCATATAGGGCCCACTGCAGATCGGGAGAGTGAAGAAGCTCATTAGTGTCGGTCTATAGCAGTCCGTAGGGCAGTTATCAATTTGACCCATTTATGTTAGCTCAATGCCCAAGCAAAAAAAATTGCAGCAGAAAAGGTTGAACACGGGTTTAACAGTGCTCGAGTCGAAGCTGATGAGGGCGCGGTGGCAATCAACCTGGCCTGGCGATAGCACTTGAATGGGATGAGGATTGGCCGGGTATGACATACTTTTGGTTTGAGGCCATGCAACCGGCCCGGAATCAGTAACG
Organism: Odontothrips loti; assembly: GCA_038380765.1. Lineage (NCBI taxonomy): Eukaryota > Metazoa > Arthropoda > Insecta > Thysanoptera > Thripidae > Odontothrips > Odontothrips loti. Next base: position 12,846,758 of record CM076245.1, read on the forward strand.
AGGTGGTGTGCTGTGGTGCGCAGAAGCTGTGCGCGCGCGGTACACGTGAACTATTTTGCGCCAATGTCTAAAAATGGATGCGTGTAATCAGCGCACGACAAACAAGGATACCATGTGCACGAGATGGAAACAAAAGAGTCCGATAACCGAGCGCAACGGATCATTATCCGTACTAGGCATGTTGAATTTGTTTGTTTGCGTTTGTGATGCACCTCATCAGCGTGCGTGTTCCCAACTCGTCTGAATCGTTTCCACATAATTACAGATGTGATTCAGGCCGCACTCCATAGGTTTGCCGCGGACTCGAAATTCCATCTATCTACCATATTCCGTTCAGTTTCTAGAGGTGCGACAGAAGCGTGGCAGAGCACCTCACCTTTGGCTGGGCACAAACTGGACGATGGGAATGAAGTCGAGAACGAAGCGGGAGGGGGATAATGGGGGTGTTAGATGGGCTAGCGATGGCGGAGCAGCAAAGCCACTGCGGGGCCAATGGGATGACGTTCTTCAAATAGCGCCAGGGTGATGGTGTTTGCTAGAGAACACGGCTCGGAGGGCGTGTATGCTGCTAGAGGGCCCCTCGCAGCTCGAGGAGGAGCGCAAAGGGACGAGGGGGCTTAAATCACCATCAAGCAATATCACGGCGCCGACCCCCCTGCTGTGGCAGTTGCAAGCGCACAGACCCCGCCCCGGGCGGATGAGCGTGGGGACCAGAGTAATAATCAGAAGTAAACACGCTCGTCACCGCTCCCCTACCTGCCACACCGCGCCACACCCCCAGTACGGCGAGGCGCGGCGTAGTGTGGCAAGCACGGCACTAATTGTTTCGCTCGCAGCTGCTTAGAGGAACAACCTCCAACACCCTCCAGTTCTCCACTAGTGCCGCCGTTTCGCTGGAGCTGTGCCTTGGCTCTGCCAGCAGTGCACGCGTGCCGGTTTTCCCTAACGGAGGTCTCGGGCCGACCTAGCCCTGGAACCCAGCCTCCCAACTTTGTAAAGCTAGCACACAAGTGGAAATCCGGAAGCAACTCGTAAAAACGAGGCCGGACGGAGCTTTGCTAGAGCAGGAATTTGAACGTGCAGACAGGCCGGCCTTGACCTCTCGGGCACCCTACTGCGTGTTGCCACATCCACAAACAACCAAACTCTATCGGAGTAAGGGGCGTACACAAACCATGTGGTCAGATTTGTATCGATAATTCAGACCCCTACCTCCCCACTCGTGGTTAGCCTAACTTAACCCGTCCTATACCTAACTGCAGGGGCGTGGTTCTGAACCGTATACCCACACTCCCTTTTTTGACCCCGTGGATTGTGTACCCCCCCCCCCCCCCCCCCCCCTAATGTCGTACTTTCGAACCCCATGCACCGTGACGCGGCAAACACCGGTACACCTAAAAGTGACCCCAGAAAACTCCAAAGTGGCAACTTGACATCCGTGACATTGGCGAACACTTAGCCGATTGGCGCGGTCCTTCTCAGAACACGCCCGTGCGGTGTGGCTGGTGTGGTGGCATGTGATGGCTCCGCCGTGGTTTTCACTGGAGTGGAAGCCCCACCCAAGGCTTCGGCTGAGGCTCCGGCCAAGCTCCGACCCGGTGGTGAGGACCAGCGAGGCCCGCGCAGGGACTGAATCAAGGCAACTTGGGCGGCTGCTGGTGGGTTCGGCCATGTCCCGGCTTGGCTGGGGAACCTAGGGAACCTCTCCCACTCCTCAAGGCTATGGCCGTCCCGCAGCCAGACCTGTCTCCGGCATTTCACTCGCGAGTCCAAGGGGTCGTGTGTTCCACCTGGCACATCTTCCCGCAGGGCCCGGTGTCCTGAGTGGTCCATTCACTTGGCCGGGCTGGCATGCAGGGCACGGCTGCTGTATTTCACATCGTACCGTACTTTCCACTTTGTGTAGCGTGCGCTGGTGGCCCGCTAGCCCCCTCAGCATGCCGAAACCTAGCCTCCGTTGGGCCCCAAACGTCCCCAACGCGCCTGCCCGGCCTCGCGCCTTTATTTTATCCGTTCCCGCTGCGAGGAAAATTTGCCGCTACTTTGTGCGGAGGGGTACTAATGTTCAAAAATGAAGGTGGTATGACAACGGGGATGAAAGAGCGAGCGAGAGAGAGAGAGAGAGAGAGAGAGAGAGAGAGAGAGAGAGAGAGAGAGAGAGAGAGAGAGAGAGAGAGAGAGAGAGAGAGAGAGAGAGAGGGGGGGGGGGATTTCAGTGACAGTCACATCTGAATTTATGACGTTTTTGTGGGTGGAATCGCAGAAATATTACTGACGTGTCCCGTCTTTTCACTGCTGAGCTCATGATATGTATTCATTTTAATCCACATTCCTCTTATCCCTGCAATGCCACCGGCTGCCACTCCGAACCAAGACAACGACATTTCGTGATCCTTTCTCAACGTCGGATAGCCTCATTTATTTTCAAGGCAAAAGGGTTGCTGTCCGCGGATCGAAAGTTTGTGCGTGTGTTTGTATGTGTTTGGGGGCGGGTAGTCCCACAATCTCTCAGAGACATCCCAAGCGAGCTCCCAGACGTCAGCGCCCTTCACCTTTACGACAGCGCAAAAGGAGGTTTGCCGTTTTGAATCTGCCGCGCACATACTAATTTAAACAATACTTTTTTGCTGGGGACGGGCATTATATAAAAAGGTTTCGGTGAGGAACATTTATTTGAAGAAAACTTTGTCGGTACTCAACATTCAGCAGGAATGCTTACTTGTGGAGGTCTTTGGTCCATTATCATGGCTGTGGTTAGCTTCAGTATCCCTCACGCACGTCGTGGTCACGTTGACGCAGCACTCCTGGACAAAGTCGAGTGGCTAGCAGAACACATTTTTTTCCAATCGGCCTGAACCATTTCAGTTTGAGCAGTCGCGTCTGGTAACTTTTTTCTGGGTCTCTTTCCCCCGCGCCTCGCTGCTCACCCTCCGTAACTCACCGTATGTCTTTTTCTCCTGCCACCTTGTCGTCGCCCTACGTTGCCCTTGGAGAGGTTCACAATTTTCTTTCGGCGCCATGAAATCCTAGTCCAATTCCGCAGCCTTTCAGCAGAGTACGCCGAAGCCATTTCTACTATTGAACCGCCCCATGCTTTTGTACATTGCAGTCCGTGTCCATTTAAAGGGTTTCGGCGACCTTGTGCTCGCCGCCCACCACTCCAGAGCTGCGCTCTCCTTTCTTATTTCCTCTGTTGGCCTTCCTTTCGCCGCGAGCCCGGGGCGGAAATGGGTAAACGAAGAGTCACTGCACACAAGCTTGGGGCGAGGCTGGGGCGAGGTATGACAATGGGGGCGCAAGGGATGTGCCAAGCCCCGGCCGTGCCCCGGCTGTGTTCCGGCTGGGGGACGCCCCGTGTCCGCAGACGGACCAAGCAAACGTTGCGGTCTCTCAATAGCAACAAAAACAACGGGAGTGTTTGCGGCTGCGATTCTCTTCTGGTCTCGTGGTGTAAATGGGGTCTGGCGATTCCTCTTACATTTGGATTCACGTTCTTTTTAAAAGTCACACGCTGAGAGCGAGAACGGGAAAGAAATACGACCCTGAAAACTTTCTTTAACGAAGCTAGCGAGGAAGGCACAACAGCAGCAGCGTTTTCCTGGCATTTGCCAGCTAAGAAAGTAAGTTTCGAGTCCTAACTGCCACCTCATGACCCAGTGCCTCCCACATTTGGGCAACACCCAGTCATTCGTTCCAATTAGCCGAGCCCACCCCCACCCCACGGACCATCCCGTAAAAGTAACGTGCCAAGGATGCCATTCCGAAGTGATTGTCGCTCAAGCGCACGGCCACGACACAGATCCACCCCCCATGTCGACCTTGTAGCATAACTAGACGGGACTTGGTTTGCTGCCACCATCACAGCGGAAAAACTCCGGTGAGTATCGCAGGAACAGCACGGGACCCGCCGCAGTCAGTCCAACGCCTTTTCTATCTCCGGTGCCACCTCCATCCCTCCTCGACTGCGAGAGCACCCTGTAAACTTGTCCTCTATCAGCTTGACTAGTAGACGGGGTCGGTCAAGAACCTTACTTAAGAGGCCTATGTGGTGGAAGAGGGACTGTTGCAAACAGAGGACATACCAGAGTGGCCGTGGCTGGTAGTGAGTGAGGTAGGCAGTATTGGAGGCAGCAATTCTCAGTGTCAAGTACCTGAAAGAAGAAAAGAAAATGCAATGCTACAACACGAAGTGCTCACAGAAACGTGCATAGTAAATTTACGGACGAGGAAATGTATCATCCCATCAAATGGTTGTGCGTGGAAATAAGTGCACCGACAGAAAATCCTCGGGAATAAGAAGAGAATGAGACAAGTTACCAAGCGCATAGTGATTAAAGATCATGGTAGTAATCTGCTCGCACAGGACATAGCCTCGGACAAAGCCGGCCTTATAGCAGAGCTGACGTTATTGTACAGGTCATTATTGCTGTTTCTCGCCCACTAACAGTACCAACAACAAATACCACCGCCACTATATCCGCCCACCCCGGCTAGGATGAACCCCCCGCCAGTCCATCTACCCCGCGGGACTCCATCCGGGCCTCCGCTCCCCCATCCCGTTGTCAGGCCGGAGTGGATATGCAACTCCTCGGATCTCCAGTGACACCAGGCCGAGATTGATAGCCTTACATTCTGCGCTACCTGCGCGCCCCAACGGGGCTACACAATGGCAGAGAGAGAGAGAGAGAGAGAGAGAGAGAGAGAGAGAGAGAGAGAGAGAGAGAGAGAGAGAGAGAGAGAGAGAGAGAGAGAGAGACAGAGAGACAGAGAGACGGCGGGGCCAACCCAAATGAGAGAGGCGTCTCTCAGCCGCCCCCCGCCTCCCCATCAACTTTGCAAAGCGAAAAATGCCCGTTTTTAGGTAATTAGCAGATACACAAGTTTTTTTTTTTTTTCACGGAGAGACAAAATATAAACCAATAGAAATTTGTGGGAAAAAATTGTGGATAGCCTTGATTTTTTGGCTATTTCATAGCACCGTTAAAATAAACCATTTTCTGGTTTTGGCCCGACGTGAAGGTACGATCATTTGAGACTTTTTAGCGGAAAGCTGTGCAGTAAACCTTGAAAGCTTTGCAGTGGGCAGTGAGCCCAAAACAAACATTTGTAGCACAAAATAGAGAGAAAAACAGAACAAGAGAGGCGAGCGGACGGTGAACCCAGAATGTGAGCATGTGGCCAGAAGGTCAGAGGACCAATGTTCGGCTCAGTCACGTCTACTCGAGCCAATTCGCCTGTTTTCAAAACTTGGAAACGAGAAAAGGCAGCACGTTCACGGTAAGTTCTAAGACAGCAGCACATCGTCCTGCAGAGCCAACTCGAGGCAGGCACCCCTCCCCCAGCCTGCAACCTTCTACAATACCGCCGCCACCCCCCGGCCTAGCGGGCTAAGCAAACTCGTCGTGGTAAGGCAATAAATTGTGCGTAGGGAGTTTGGTGCGTGGGGAAGGCAGAAGTAGATATCGGCAGCAGCGGATAGGCCCCAGAAACAAGTCTACTATCAGAGGCCAATGCACTGAAACACACTATTTACCACCATCACTCGCAATACCAGAAGAATCGGAGCCCCGATGCAGAAGCCTAAACCTTTTTAGGACAACCACTAACGCAGCCATCTTTTTTGTCGTGATTTACTCATTTTTCAAAGCAGACCTCGGCGCTCCATTATTTCTTTTCGTTAGTTAATTTTAACCGGGGCCCTTTTGTCTCTTCGCCAACGAAATGGGATGCGGAAGTATGTGGCGCAGTGAGGGAGACGGCCGCAAGTGCCGCCGGAAGAGGCTTCGCGGGCCTCAAAATGTGAGGTTTAATTACGTCCCCCGTCCCAGGATGACATGGCCCTGGCCTGCCGCTGAGTGGCCAGGAATGGCCGAACCGTGTAGCACGGCCGGCCAACTGTCCCTGCGTCCGGCCCACATCTCCGCTGTCAATTTCTCACGACGGCCCTTTATGTTTTATTTGTCTGTGTCAGGCGGCCTCCCCGTTCTGTGCTAAATGCGGCCCTTTCCATTAAAGGAGGGAGAGCGCTGCGATATTTTCGAAGGGAAGAGAGCGTTGACGTCAGCAGAGTGGTGATGCCTTTCACCTTCTGACATTGTGAAAACCAGATTTCCCTCCTTGCGATTGGTTTCGCTTTCGCCTGACGACGGATGGCAGATGAACGGGTTATACATTATTCCATATAAAAAGCTATTCCAAGTTATCAGAAAAATAAGGGAACACGGTCAATGAGGTTGGCCTGGATGTGGGCGTCAAGCTGTGGCATTCAGGATGTGCCTGTGAGCAGACAGCTTCTTCCTTGTTCAGCATTCCGGCTGTTCTCTCAGGGTAGAGGGTCGCTTTTGGTACTGGGTTACACTATGGACACTCGGAGAGCAATGAGAGCTGAAAGCCCCTCTCAGCTGGAAATCCTTTCTCCTCCGTGGCGACCCCTGTGGCAGTGCGGCCACCGGCCCCTTGCTGCATTATTACTTATCTGGCCAGGCCAAGCCATAGAAGAGGCTGAGCTTACTGACGCAGCCGCCCCGTGGGGCAGCCCTGAGGGCAGCCCTGAGCGCAGCCCTGTGGGGCAGCCCGGACCAACGCCACGGAATGAAGACTGTGATCCCCTCCCCACGGGCGGCTCGCTTCTCCCTCGGCCCCCCTCGCTGTCGTCTGAACGGCCCCCTGGACAAGCAAACGCAAGACACGTAGCCGGGCTGCACCAGGGGAAATTATGTTCAATCAACGGTGACTGTCCTCGGCTTATTCGTGTTTATTGCGCTCCCACGCCGCAGTCCCCCAGACGAAACAACAACCGGAGAGCTTACGCCCTTTAATGAAACGCAGTACAAGCAGCCGGCGACACCCAGGCGGTGGAAAGAGGTGGAAAAACTTGGAGTTCAGGCTGCATCCATAACAAGCAGGGTTCGAGGTAAAAATCTCGGGCCGGTGGGATGAAAACTGGCTGCACAGCCGTGACGCCCGAGTTTTAGTCAGGGATAGGGGTTTCCTGGAATACAAATGGCCCCGCAACCCCTGGCCGGAGGGACGCTTTCTCATCAGAATGTGCATACGCATAAATTGCAAATGCAGCTAGTCCGAGCACACCCCGACCTGTGCCTGCACCCCGCCGCGCCACCTCCAGAATCCCCCGGTCGACCTGCAGGAAGACTATTTCCAGAGTTCCCTTCATAAAAAGATACAACGAAGGCCGGAACTTTTCGTCGTAAAAGTCGAAAAGCGAGAAAACGAGAAGTAAGTGAGTGGGTGCTTGCCGGGGTAAAAAGGCGGGCTGCGGCCGAGGTTCCGAATTGCTTCATCTAAAAGGCAAGGAGCTGGCGCAACACCGCTTGTTTACGGCTTCGAACAAATATCGCGACTGAGGGGGTCCGGGAAGGGCCGGGAGAAAGTGACACGGTCCTCAGCCCGGTAGCTCAAGTGGCAGCCCAGCAAGGCCCATAAACACGGCGCATCACCACTAGCCGGAACGACTCGGCTCATTTCCGTGCGAGGTGTTGGCCCCGTCCAGCGGCGTCTTAATTAGTAACAGCATGCAGTGTTGATGAGGCCGGCCGGGCTGAATAAGGGATGCGCCTTGTGTGGCGTCTGGTGAGCGGGAAGTGGCGGCCCGGGGGGCTGCCAAGGTGTGCGTGCGGTTCGGTAGCAGCCCTTGCACTGTAGTTTAAAACCGGACTACACCACGACCGTGTCCTATTTGTCGAGCCGTGCGGAGTTTGATCCGGCCCCGGCGGAGACACACTCGTGTTAATGTGGTGGGTGACGGTTCACTGTCTGGCGCCGTTCGGCCATTCCACGGCCGTCGCAGAAACTCGTTCCTGCGTTCCCGTTCCGCGAAAACGAGCAATGAACGAAGAGGGTCGGAGAGCCCGGCGCGGGGGTTGAGGACCGAAGACCAGAGGGTGGCCCGGAGGGTGGCCGGAGACAAACGGGGCGGAGGTCGAATGCATACACATGGATGGCACATGGCGCGTGATCCAGTTTCGGGAAGACGTGCCTATGGCGCGGGGTCTCCTTCCCGGAAGGGTCGCTCCCGGTCCAGCCCCCCTCAGTGGGGTCAGCGACCGCCGCGCGCTGCAGGTGTTTTGCAAGGGGACTCGGGTGGGCGGGGCCAGTGCGGGCACCGCAAACGCCAGCCCGTCACAGCTGCTGCGGAACAAAAGAATATGGCACAGGCAAGAAAAACAAGGCGGGCAGCACAACTCTCATCTCCCGTCGCATACCCTTTCCAGAGAGGGCGAGAGAGAAGGAGCAAAAATAAAAATGCGTGTGCTGGTATTTTTTCCCCCTTTCGGGCGTCTGGGGGATGAATAATCCATCGCGGGCCAATGCGGAAGAAGCAGCGGAACACACTGGGGTCAGCGTCAGACACGGGTTCGAGGCGGAGGACGCCGGCTTTACAAAAGACAGCGTCCTCGCCACTGCCCCGCCCCGCCCCCGCCACCCCCCGGCGCTATCCATATTCAGCCCGGTGAAAGGAGAACAAGTGCTCCCGGCCAGATAAATAAGCAGCCCTGCCTCGGCAGCGCCCGGCCCGGCAGCGCCCGGCAGCGCTTCGGACCCTCGGCAAGACCTCAGCCCGGCCGGTGAAAGCGTTTATCTTTAAAATCAACACGGCCCGCGACTTGGATTCTTCGGGCTTATACACCCTCCAGACGGGGTGCGGCCGCCACGCCTTTCCCTATAATGGCCTGAAAGCACCCCACCGCAGCGGCTGGGTGGGCGGAGGCGGGCGGAGGCGGGCGGAGGCGGGCGGAGGGTGGGTGAGATAATTTTATGCCCGACGCAATTTCGAGGCAGTGATCTCCATTTCAATAACGATTCGCCGGCGGCGCGCGGCCGCGTTCGGTCAACCGCCGCGCCGCCGAACCGTTAACCCCCAGCCCAGCCCGGCCCAGCGGAGTGTTCATCACACAACAGCTGGAATGGGGATCAATCCCGCTGGGGCCCGTGGCGGCCGCCCAGCCCGGGCAAGACCGGTGGGTTACGAGGCGGTTACAAACGGATCGACGCGGCGGCAGTTGCCTGCAACATTACAGCCAGTCCCGCCCGGCGCTGTAATATTGGCAGACGATGGTGCCATTCGAGGCGGTGTGGGCAGGACACAAAGTTATTGACACGGGGCTGTGGGGGCAACAACCGGACACCGGACGCACGACGGCACGGCCAGGCAAGGGCCATAGGCAAAGGCGTGGCGTCGCTTTGCCCACCATTTCCAATACTGACCAATTAGCGATACGCCCATGATGGAATTTGTTCCGCGCGTAGGCCTCCCCACCAGGCCCAACCCTTCACACACACGCACACGCACACACACACACACACACACTCACTTACGTGGCTTGCCACCCCGTTTTTACCTCGATTCCGCTCTCTGGCCCTGCCGGAAACGGTTTTGTAATCACATAAAGCACCCTTTGACGGCAGGAGGGTGCTGCCGCCGCCACCACCGCGGTCACCGCTGCTGCCGCTGCACGCCGCAAAACCACATGAAAAGCGGCGACAGCGCTACGTCTCAGCAACAGTGGTCACCGCGAGTGCTGCAGCGGCTGCAGCGGCCCCGTCAGCTTACCGCGGCTTAATCTCCGGGAGCCTTTGTACCGCTTTAGAGCAGATGGCGCAGGCAGGACCTCGCCGTACTTACGCTGCCGCGCTGTCCTTCGGAGAATAAACAAGGCCACCGCCTTCTTTTTCGCATTCCAATTTACTTTCCCCGACTTCTCCGGTGCTAAGTACGTGCCACGGCGCTGGCTTTGTTCGGACGTATTGGCCGCCCCCCAATCACGGCAGGGAAGAGAACAGCTGGTATTCATTACGGGGCACCCCTTGGGCACCCCTTGAGTGGGCATCCCTCGAGCACCCCGTGAGCACGCCGTGGGCAGCCCCCGCACGTCCTCTTTTCTTATTTATGAATTCCCTCTCATAAACTGCCTCGCCGGTCGGTCGCGGTCCGTGCGGCCCGGGCCGACCGGGGCGTTGGAGCACACCAAGGCAGGCCTGGCAAAACTTTGCTCCCCTCCTCTTTTTTCCCGGTGGGGATATCGGAAAGTCCATTTTCCGCTTCAAGTCGAGCGCAATGAGGTACAAGGCTTGCGGTCCTGCGAGGCCTTTGGCGGGGCCGGGTGAGGCCTCAGCGGAGTCTTGGGCTCATTAGGCGGAGCATCAAGCCTCGGCAGCGAGAGTGTCCTGGGGGAGGTCCTGGGGTGGGGGCGGGGGGGGGGGGGGGGGGGGGGCTGGAGGCGGACCGCACCCGCGCGGGCCCGACCCTGGCCGTCCTGATAGTTGACATGTCAGAATGCTTCCAGCGGAGTTGGACCACGGCCCGGCGGAGAAGGGCAGCGAGCAGGCCCCGGCCGCCCCCCAGCCGCCCCCCGACCGCCCCCGGCCGCCCCCAGGGCGCTGTCCCACCCCCAACAGCAGCGGCGCAGCAGCTTAGCGGGCCTCTCGCGGCCCCCGGCGGAAAGGGCAGCCGACTCGTGTTCTGATATCCATCTCTGCTCCATGCAAACACACACACACACACACACACACACACACACACACACACACACACACACACACACACAGAAGGCGCTCGCTGTCGTCCGGCGAGCACGCGGCTTTGGGGTCTTGGCGAGGCAGCAGGCGAAGCCTGGTTACGCTGCCAGCGCGCGGCCGGGGCCGGGCCGGGCCGGGCCGGGCCGCGGCAGAGCGGAGCAGAGGCCTTGACAGACGATTATTGTTGTGGTTGCGCGCCATATCGCCGAGCAGAGGCAGAGGGGCTCAGCCAAGCACCACACAGCGGTCACGACGCTGCGTACGAAAGGTCATCGGGAGCTCCGGGCATACCCGCGCGGGGCGCCTAATTCAAGAATTATTTAAAGAGCGGTGAAAATTGAATGAACTCCCCCGCTAGAAAAGTGCGGGCTTTGTGCTAACGATATCCCCAAGCGGGGCCTCGCGGCGGGTGGCCTGGACAGGGGGCCTGGGCGGGGGGCCTGGGCGGGGGAGGGGGCAGGGGGAGGGGGCCACGGCGGCCGACAATGGAGCGTGCAGTTGCTCTGTCCGAGCATAGCATGGGCCTTTTGGGGCCGAACAGTGCCGGACAGGACAGCCGGGCCGGGCCAGGCCGGGGTCGGGGTTGGGTTGGGTAGGGTGCGGTCCACCCTCCGCTTTGGGGCCGTGCCAGAAAAACAAAACGAGCCGTGTCGAGTTGTACGGGGACGACCGCAGCGACCGAACCGCAGGGGCAGAGGGGGGCTAGTCCATACCAAGGCACGGCATGGCCACGGCACGGCCACGGCACGGCCACGGCATGGCCACGGCATGGCCACGGCATGGCCACGGGGAAGGCAGCGAGGGCTCCCTGTCTGTACTGGGCCTCCCCACTGTTTCATTTCTCGAGCAATCCTTTTTGGAGTCCCTTCATTCACTGCACCCCCTCCCCTCCCCTTATCTCATTTGCGCCAACCCCACGCCCCTCCCATAACAGCGCCTGTGACGCCCCCTCCACTGATATTGCACCTCTCGCAGCCGCAGTCCTTCCAGCGCACTGGACCTTTTTTTTTTTTTTGCAACAAAAGCGGAGTGCTCTTATGCGGCACCTCAAACTAATCCACCTCGCCCATCTGCCCCTAATCCGCTTACACGCTGGAAGGGATAATCTCGGTGTGCACGTCAGATATTCTCGCTTAAATTGTAAATAAAAAGCTGGGGTGATCGGCCGTCCTCGCGTCATGTGCGTGCTCTTTGTGAAATGACCAATCGTCCCCACCCCTTTTCCCTTTTACCAAAGCCAGTCACTGTTCAGGAGGCGTGTTATGTTATTCTCAAACCACTGGGGCGCCCGGGATTTCCCACACCCCCCGCTCCCCACAATACTCCGGCACCACGTGCCCCCCTCATCCCCTCGCACCCTGCCAGTTAACACACCCATCAGTTCCGTGACCCACCAATAGAACAAACGCGCCATTGTTCCCCGTCCTCTCCATTAATCAGAGGAGTGCCTCCCTCCCGTCCCGCAGGCCCAGGTTGGCGCACACACCACTTTTCCCCCTCGGGTCCCCACGGCCGCGGCGGGAGCTGCGCGCCACACCGTGAGTGCGGTGGTGCGGGGCGGGGACCAACCTATGGCACCGATTATTTTTATTTTTTTTATATTGACGATACGCCGCTTTTGCACCGAAAAGGAAATAAACGGGGTAATTGGGCGTGGAGCTCACGAAATACTGTTACGCCCCTTTCCCCTGCCCATAATGCATTTAGGACATTGCTTATTACACCTCGCAGTAAAACAATTTCGCTACGCGAAATTGGCACGGACCACATTGGGTTCAGCCGAACAGCGAGACAGTGGTGTCCGCGGCGGGGCCAGGGTCGCGGCCTGACCGAGCGCCCCTCCGGACCCCGCCCCCGCAGACACAGGTGTTTGTGGTGAGGAAGTGCCTCGTCCAGACCGATGCCCTGACCGGCACTACGCTCTGCCACGGCAGCCGGGCCGCTGGCCTGTCACTGCTGTGTAAACCGCGGAGGGCAGCAGCCCCACCAGCAGCAGGACCGGTCGCTGCCCCGCCCAGTTCACTGCTGCGCACTGCACGCGAGGGGGAGTCGAGTCTCTATGGCGGCTGGCTGTCTGCCAGGTGGACTTCACACAGTGCCCCAGATACCACCACCCCTCTGAGCCACTGCATTCTTCTCCGGCTCCCTCTCTCTCTCACACCGGAACCTCTTCCACGGCCTCTCTCTCTCTCTCTCTCTCTCTCTCTCTCTCTCTCTCTCTCTCTCTCTCTCTCTCTCTCTCTCTCTCTCTCTCTCTCTCTCTCTCTCTCTCTCTCTCTCTCTCTCTCTCTCTCTCTCTCTCTCTCTCTCTCTCTCTCTCTCTCTCTCTCTCTCTCTCTCTCTCTCTCTCTCTCTCTCTTTCTTCTGACTCGCCAGCGCAGGCAAGGCGCGCCTGAGAGCCATTAATTGCAGATCACCCACCTCACTGAAAGCTCTTCATTCATAAAACCCTTCCCGCCCGCCCTAGGCCCCCCGCCGCGCTCTGCCCGGCTGCAGCCTCCGACCTCCGGGCTGCCTGCCCCCGGCCAGGCCCCCGCCAGCCCCCCGCCAGCCCCCGCCAGCCCCCCACCAGCCCCCGGCCAGCCCCTGCGGACTCAGCCCCCGCGCCGGTTCCCTTCTAAGCCGCCAAGAGAAAGCGCGCCCGAGGCTGCGGAGGAATAAGAAGTACTCCAATAACAAAGTTGCGATCCAAGTGGAGTGGAGTGCGCCTCGGAGCCCCTCCCCGCGGCGCCTAGCTCTCGCACCTCCCTCCCAAACGCCTCTGGGATGACCGTCAGTCGCCGTCGGCAGCCCGTCGCCAAGGGTCGTGTGAATGGAAGCACGGCGGCGGCGCGTGCGGCTTGGCGAAAACAAATTCTCATTCGCGAACACCAAACAGAAAGTTAGTCTCGGAGCTGACTATTTATACGCGGGGCGACCACTGCGGTGATCAGCCAGCACCAATAACGCCCCCCGCGGCGCGCACACTCAAACTTAGATTGAGGGGGGGCGAACGAGCCCAGCGGATTGCCAGCCATTCTGACACGGGCGCAGCCCTCAGAGCCCTCAGGACAGCCTGCCAGAGCGTACAGGCGTCGGCCTTTGCCGTGTTTGTGTGCCGGGCGCGTGCGTGTGCTGTGTGAGGGTGTGCTTGCGTGGTTGTGTTTGCAGACCTACTAAGGGTTCGGGGCGTAAAGCACAGCCCTCAACAATTTGCCCCCGTCGTCCTACGAATGGGCTGGAAAGGGAGTCCTGAAGGCCCCGGAGGCCGGAGGAGGGCTGAGACCGCTGGGGCCGCTGGGGCTGATCTGCAGACTTAGTGGGTGTGGTCAGAAAGAATTCCCGCTCATTCCTGGACCTTGGTCGGGCAGTGCGGCGGCGGCTCCAAATCAGTGCTGCCGTCGTTTTTGCAGTTATTTATGGGCCCATCTCTCTCTCTCTGTCTGTCTGTCTGTCTGTCTGTCTGTCTCTCTCTCTCTCTCTCTCTCTCTCTCTCTCTCTCTCTCTCTCTCTCTCTCTCTCTCTCTCTCTCTCTCTCTCTCTCTCTCTCTCTCTGAGGCGATACGGTGACGACCCCAGAGTTCTCTTTGTCTCTCTCTCTCTCTGGTAGTTTCAACGTCGGTCTCTCGCATGCAATTCTGAGACGCGAGTCACTTTTCGGGGGAGGAGAAAGGGAGGGAAAGGGGGAGGGAGGGGGAAGGGGGGATGGGTCCCGGCCAAGTGCGGCGTTGGCGGGTGCTAATGCTCGGAAAAGGGCTCCGGGAATCGGTGGCGGAGCAGGGGGGCGGGCGGGCAGCGGGCAGCAGGGGGAGCGACTGCCATTCGAGGACGCGACACGTAAGTGAGAGAGAGCAAGAGAGAGAGCAAGAGAGAGAGAGACAGAGAGAGAGAGAGAGAGAGAGAGAGAGAGAGAGAGAGAGAGAGAGAGAGAGAGAGAGAGAGCAGGGGAGGGCGATGACCGGCGTCATGGACAGGGTGACCTCTCCGCGACGAGGTCACACCGCATCACGCGCGCAGAGCTTATCAACCCAATCACACGGCGCCGAAGCAGTGGGGAATCGATTTTCCCGCACAGTTTTTGGTTTTACAAAAGGGCGCGCGCGGCCACCGCCAATTACTCCGAGCGCGGCGGTGGCAGGGCAGGGCCTATTGTGCGGTGCTGCCTCAGGCCGGCACGGAACACAGTGTATGGTTGGTGCTTGTACCGACTTTTACTTTCAGGTCGACAAAGTTTGAGGACCGCGAGGCTCTGCGGGGGCCAGGGGCTGGGGGGCGGAGGGCCTGAGGGGGGGGGGGGGGGGGGAGGGGCCGGGGGCCTGGGGGGCACTCCCGTATACCTGGACTCCCAGCCGCAGCAGAGCGGGGCCGACAGGCACGACACCTCGCTAACGATATGCGCCATCGCACTCCGCGCCCCGCGTCCCGCTGGGGGAGCATCCGCAGGCCCAACACAAGGAGGCCCTGCAAGCGCAGCACAGTATGTGTTGACGGTGCTTGGGACACGGAACAAACACCCCCCCCCCCACACACACACACACACAGGCGGGGGTCGCTTGAAAGGAACGACCAGACCACGATGTACGTACAAAGCGGTCGTTAGCCTGGGCGAGATAAGGGGGTGAGAGGCGGCGGGGAGCGCGGACACACACCGACGTAAGAGGAGTGGCCGTTGCGTTTCAGAGGATAGAACGACGCATCGAAATGCTGTCTCTGCTATCGAGCATGGCCGTTGTCGTCAAGACGGCGGCAGCGCGGCTGTCGACCTTTATCAGACATCGTGCGGTACTTTATGCGTGCAACATGCCCACTGGTGGCGAGGCGAGGTGATACGGGACGTACGGCGCCCTCGACGGCCCCGGCGGCGGATGGCTTCGGGACGCAAAAGTCCATAGCGCCAGGCGAAACGAAAAAAAAATTGTCTAAAAACGCGTCATACCACCACGTGCAGCAAATACTTATTTTTTTATTTTTTAATATCCACGCCGAGGCTGGCAGTGTACGGTGTTGTGTGCTGGGGTGCTGACGACGGAGGCTCGGGTGCCAGTGCGCTTAGCGGCGAGAGCCGCGCGGACAAGGTGCTAATGACAAGAAAATGAATAATGATGGGGAGGTCCTCCGTATGCATAATGCACGGCGAAGCGTGTGATTACCGGTCTGAGGGGAGTCTCATCCGTTACTTTAACAGACCACGGACCGCCATCCACCTGTGAGTGCTGAATGCGCCGGCTCGGACAGCGCCGACCGCTGGGAATGAGATCCGAATGAGACTGTGCGTCAGGCGATGGAGTGTAGTCGTCCCTAAAGCCCACGGGTAGGTCAGCAGGGCGCGTGACGAGGGGCGTTCTCACCAGTTGGAAAAGGGCGCGGTCCCAGCAACAGACGGACCAGCACTGGTAGAGAAAGGGCTGGGAAACAGACTTTGAGCCGGCCTCATTTCCAATTCTCTTTCTCAAGGGGATTAGCCAATCCCGGCCCTTTATTAATTCTTGGCTAATTGTCTTCGTTTCAGCCCTGGAGACTTGCTGGGGGTACCATCCAAACGCGCACCGCACAAGTAAGCCTGCACCGCTGTGTCCCCACCACTGCTCCCTTTCACTCGCGGTTTGTGTATTCGAACGGATTCATTCAGGGGAGAAAAATTAAATAAAAGAAAGGGAATTGTTTTGCCAGCGTGCACCGCCTATTTTATATTTCGGCTGAATCGATTCCTAAGTCTGAGTTTGGTCCCGCGCTGCTCTGGCTTCTGTGGCTGCCGGCGGTTTGTTGGCCCCCTTTGTTGCCTCTCCAAACAGGGATATTTCTCGTTTTGCGGCCCTGACATTGAACGACTTTTCCAGCACCACACGTCGAGCGGCTAGGTAGGGGATGCTTTGCGGCGGGGGATTGGCCGGTCCCGCGGGGAGGGGATCGAAGGGGATTGGAGGGGACCGGAGGGGACCGGGGGGGACCGGAGGGGACCGGGGGGACCCGGGGGGGACCGGAGGGGACCGGGGGGGGGGGGGGGGACCGGAGGGGACTCTTTCCGTCCCGCGGCGCTGTGTTGTTCGTGGAGTCGCCGGAGCGGGAAATTCAAACCCACACATCTGACACGTGGCCGACACGCGGGGGCACGGGGGCGGCTAGCGCCGGGCGGCCGGCCATCCCGGAACTGAGTGGCAGTACGCGCTTGACGGGGGCGCGGCGCGGTTGCCGGGCGTTAAGCGCGCTTCATGCGGGATAAAACGTAACAACAGCAGCGGGGCCTTTCAGCACAACAGAGCGATGCGCCGCCGCAGCCCCAGTGGGGGCCCGGTGGGGGCCGGGTGGGGGCCCGGTAGGGGCCCGGTGGGGCCACCTGGTCCAGCCTACCATCCGTTCATGCCAGCGCATTTGTGCGTGGTGGTGTTGCGAGCGTCAAACGAAGCGCAAAGGAAAATGTTAACATGCCACACCCACGCGGCCCGTCCGTCCGGCTGGCCACTGCGGAAGCCGTGGGGGACTACAGCGGAGCAAACACAACCAGGGGGAGAAAAAACCGGATCCGGAATAAAAACACAAGCCCCCCGCCGGGCGCCAAAACTCGTACGCTCAGTATTTTAAAAACGCAAGCTTGGCGATGGAAAACGAACTCATTTTTTTCATTGGTCTAAGTGCGCCATTGTGTGTGTGGGCGGTGGGGTGCCGTCGATCGACGGAGGAAGATGAGGTAGGAAGGGGGGCGTCCGGAGGGAACTGGGGAAGAGCGTCGCAAGTTTAGCCCGATTTTATGTTCGCGAAGCACTTTGGTTAACGCAGTCATTCAAACGACCATGCGAGCACAGCCTCGGCGGAGCTCCGCCAGCCTGGCGTCGTCTTCCTCAGCCCGTTCCCCTCTGCCCTGGGCCCTCCAGCCCTGGGCCCTGCAGCCCTTGGCCCTCCAGCCCTGGGCCCTGCAGCCCTTGGCCCTCCAGCCCTGGGCCCTGCAGCCCTTGGCCCTCCAGCCCTGGGCCCTCCAGCCCTGGGCCCTCCAGCCCTGGGCCCTCCAGCCCTGGGCCCTCCAGTCCAGGGCCCCCCAGCCCGAGGCCTGCTTCCTCTGCGCGCGACCAACTAACAGCGGCGAGTTAACGTCGATCGGGGAGGCAATAAAGTTAAGACAGTCCACCTGGGTGCTGAGGCCTCAGACGAGCCCCACGCCCAACCCCCTATAATAGAAAAGGATGTCCCTTTTTGGTCCAAAAAATGCGCCCCTGAAGGCCCCCCTTCAAATTGGGACCAGAAAAGGACTCCAGTTATATATAATTATATAGGAGTTATACATGCCAACCTTATATAATTATATATACCTCACTTCACCCGGGGACTTCAGAGGAAGTTCCTTTTCGATCAGGGGCCAGTCCGGCTCCAGACGAGCGCCGCCTTCATATTTCAGATAGACAGGGGGTGTGGGTGTGGCCGATGGCCGTGTCCAGGGAACGCTGGCCGTGTGACCGCCGAGCCGCACTCTCCGAGAGAATCAAGTATGGATGAAAACGTCTAGCCGCAGCACATGCCGGCCGCGCCGTTGGGGTTTGCGGAGGCCTTGAGGACCCGTCGGTACACACGCACGCAGCACACGCACGCAGCACACGGCACACGCGTGCCGCACCGGACCGTGTCAAGGGCCACCACACGATCGCCGCGGCCCGCATCCCGCTCTTCTCGTCCGTTTCCATCCTCTGGGATGAGTGAGTACGGCATTATGGTCGTGCGTCATGCCCATCAAGTCCGAGACAAACTGCGTTCATATTCCTCAGAGCCTTCGTCCCTTCTCAGAGCTGTCCCAGGGGGGGGGGCCCGAGTGGTGTGCCAGGGGGGGGGGGGGGGGTCCCAGGGGAGGGCCGGCGCGGGGTCCCGGGGGAGTCCCGGCAGGGGGTCCATCGTAACGGCCATAGCCAGGCGCGTCATCGCGGTAGTATCGGTGACATAAAACGCTCTCAATAAAGGACCACGCGCGGCACCTGGAGAGCTTCCCGCCTTCATTACAAGAAGAGGGCAATAATGCACGTAGCTCGTGCGTGCGCGTGTGCGATGATGGTGATGTGTGCGAGTGTGTGTGTGTGGGGATAGGCGGCGGGGCAGGCAGTACGGAGAAGCACATCGGCCGTCCCGCGCTTTGGTCCCCACGCAGCACTTCAACTTTTACACTGGGTCACAGGTTGCATGGCTATCGCTGGTTTTACGTCCGGCACAGTCGCCGACTGGCCGGGATGGGCGGCCCCGGAGGCCGTAGCCCGGAGCCCGGAGGCGCGGCAGTCCGAGGCCCACTCCACCACCCCTGCTACGCCACCGCGCGCCCTTACAGGCCGTCCTACCTCGCGCTTGTGGCCCGGAGAAGGGAGGTTCCGGGAAACGCCTTATGGAAGCCGCACCGCTGACTCTTCCTGCAGGACTTCCCCAGCCCAGCCCCACCACCCACCTCACCAGACCCGCATAGAGGCCCATCCAGTTTGGCTACAGCGGGCTACAGTCCTTAATTCTTTTGAACGGGCTCAGTCGTAAAGTCGCATCCCACCCTCCCCACCTCAAACACGCGCGAACGCACGCGCTGCTGTGTGTGTGTGTGTGTGTGTGTGTGTGTGTGTGTGCGGCGAGACGACCCCTTTTCCCCGCCTAATCACCATCCACTTTGATGAGGCGATCCCGCATGGAAATGACCTGCTTCACCGCTGTCTGACGTCACCGCCCGGGAAGGAGCGAGGCTCGGGGTCAGCGCCGGGTCCACACCGCCGGGACGTCAAGTGCGGTTAAGCCAGTGCCGGCAGAGGTCCATACCTGCAAAACAAAGAGCAGCACGGCTTTAGCGTTAAGGCGGCACTCTCCGCGTCGAAAATTAGCATCGATTTCAGTCGATTGGCAGGCAAGCAGTTTCCCTGTGTATAAAGATCACTCGGTCTGAAGGGCAGGTGCTATAAACGGCCGTAAAATCTTTGATAGTCACTCCCTCCGCCCTCGTCACTCAGTTTTATACCGGGCCGCCAGTTCCGCCGGGCCGCACGGGCAGCAGGCCGCGCTCCGGCCAGGTCCGCACGTCATGTGGGTCCGCTCCGGTCCGCTCCATGTCGCGGTCTAATTCTGAGCAGCACTGCGGGGCATGCTTGCAGCGGCCGTATAAAACCGCGACATAAGACTGCCACGGGCAGCGTCCTCCCCTCCGCACCTAACTATTACAGTGTTGCCAACTTTATGTGTTTAGGGGGAATTTCGCTAAACGCCCGCATAAAAGCAGCATTACGGGCCAGGAGGGGACGGGCCTATCCGACGGCCATAGCACGGCCATGTGCGTCCTCGGACCGGACCTCAGTTTACATCCTCGGCCCACCTCCTGGCGTCCCCTGTGCTGCCACAGCGGCCCAGCTCACTCTCACACATGATATCGGCATCACCCTTGTCCCAGATATTGCTCCTGCATCCCTTGCATTTTGTCTCAGCGCACACATAGCGCCTGCTGGGTAGGCATCCTCACCTTCCGCAGGGCACGCGTGCCGTGCGGGCTGGCCTACCCTGGCGCTCGCAGGCGCTCGACGGCGTCGCATCGTTCGTTGCTTTGGCTTGGAGCGACGCGGGCCGGACGCAGTTTATGGAGGCCGCCCTAGTAAAAGCTCGTTACGAATTTAATCGAGCTCAGGGAGCCGTGCGTCCACCGGCCGACTACCAAGTTACACGGTGGACTCCTCTCGGATCACCCAGTAAATCGCACGGAGGTTGTTCCGAGCGGTTGCAGCAGCCGTCGCACAACCCTGCCATAACTCGCGCGCGGAATTTCCGGGGAGCTGTTTATCTCCAAAAGTTGGATCGCACGGCGGCACGAGGGAAGAGGAGGGGGAGGAAAATGCAAAACAATCATACACTCTCCTGGTTCGCAATACGGTGTGTGTGTGTGCGCGCGCGTGCGCGCTCTCCTTACGAGCAGCAGGCGGTGCGCAGCGGCGCCCTGGCCGTGTCGACCCATCCGGTGCACCTTTGGACCAGGTATGCAACCCGGAAAACAACCCCTTCCCCAACCATTTGGCGCTGGCAGGACGGAGGGGTGGGGCGGACGGGGCGGGAAGGGTGCGCAGCGGCGGCAGCGGCGGCAGCGGCGGCAGCGGCGGCAGCGGCGGCATCGGCGGCACGGCGGCGGCGTCTGGGCGTAGCGCCAGCGCCGCAACACCACCGGCGCCATCTCATCACTTCGGCACGGCCCGCGCCACGCCATTGTCCGCGAAGCACTTCCCGTAGGAGAGCGGAGCGGACCCGAGGGAAACCGGAGGAGACCGGGGAAGACCGAAGAACACTTGGAGGGGGCCGAAAGGTGTGTTCCCGTCGCCAATATCTGCGCGCTGCGAGCCCAGACCAGCCCCAGCCCGGCCCGGCCCGGCCCGCCGAAGGCGATGCACCGCCGGCACACCAGCGTCTCGACTTGAGAGGTATCCGGGGCGCGTCGCTGCGCCCGTCCCGTCCCGCCGGGAACAAAGGCGCGCATTCCGCGCATCTCCGTGTCGGCGGGACGCCAGAAGCTGCCAGCAGCCGCCAGCAGCCGCCAGCAGCCGCCAGCTGCCGCCAGCAGCCGCCAGCTGCCGCGAGCATCACGGTGCCGGGCGCGTCCAGCCGGAGCAGATCCGCATTGAGGTGCTGCAGGCACACGGCACCGCCGCAGTGGGAGCCAGGCGGCAGGGGAAGGAGGCCGATTATTTCCCGACGACGGTCCATGTATGCGCAACAGCCCACGACAACTCGTACATAAATACGGAACGTCACCGGCAGGGCGGGCCCAGGCCGAGGGCTGGGATAAGCCCCCTCCCCCTCCTGACCCTCTTATCTCCGGCCTCTCCACGCATCCGCCCCCGCGTACCCCACGGCGTTACGTATTGTGCCATCTGAGCTGGCCCCGCGGCGCTCCGCAGCGAGATTGCCACCGTGTTACTACTCGTCGTGCCTGTGATGGCGTCTCGTAGGAAGCGCGGCCAGTTCCTCTGCTCGAACCTACTCGCCGCCTTTCGTCCAGAGGCACATTCGGAGCACCGTTGTCAAAAAAAAAAAATATATATATATATATATATATATATATATATATATATATATATATATATATATATATATATATTTGATTCATCGAAAAATGTCGACCAGAGTACTCTGGGGAAGCCAGAAGCGGGAAGTATGAAATTGTAACGAAGAGGAAGAAAACTATGGTACGAGAAATCACGAAAGACGATTGAATTTTCTCCTCCTACTTTACCGCCGTTCTTCTTCTTCGTTACGACTTCTTACTTCCGCTTGGCTTCTCCGGAGCGCCCTATCAAGTTTGTTTTTTTCTGCTCTCAGCTTCGCTAGGTTATGTTCGGTTGTTGCATTTTTTTGTTGTTAAAGCGTGCAACTGGCAGACAAGGCGCCCACCTCTGGAACTTTCTCACAGTTATAGTCCACGCTCGCAGTGAGCACAACAGTGACAGCTTCACGCGATCGAGACGCGCGTCGTGGGCGCTGGCTTATATGAATTGAGCGGAGGGAGCGGCCCACGGCGGCAAACACGCGCGCGCACACACAGACAGCACAGTAGACGCCAGCAGACCTCCACCGTGTTGGGACAGGTGCGGCATTCGCAGCAATCGGCGCCAGGGAAATCTGTTCCCACGGGCCGGGCCGGGCTGGGCGGGCGGGCGGCGCCGGCCGGAGCCGAGTCGAGTATTATTGTTGTGTGCGTCAGCCGCGCGACAGGAAGGCGAGAGTGTACGAAATGCGGTCCCTGAGAGAGAGAGAGAGAGAGAGAGAGAGAGAGAGAGAGAGAGAGAGAGAGAGAGAGAGAGAGAGAGAGAGAGAGAGAGAGAGAGAGAGAGAGAGAGAGAGAGAGAGAGAGAGAGAGAGAGAGAGAGGGGGGGGGGGGGTGTACGGCTGAGGAACGGCGGAGCGGGAGAGAGAGAGAGAGAGAGAGAGAGAGAGAGGCTCTGAAGGGGCTGCAGGGGGTCATCAAATAAGCCGGCAAAGACATCAAATTTGTAATCCTGCGGGAATTAGAGGGGCACGAGGGATCGGGATGGATGTACCACCGACGGCGAGAGAGGAAAGAGAGGGAAAGGGCAGAGAGGAAGAGCAGAGGGAAAGAATTAGAGGGAAAACGGAATGAAGGCGGGAGCAGGAATGCTCGGAACCATGACAAGCCTTCCACGGTGGACCAAATCACATCTGAGGGGGGCGAATAGAGTACGGACGGCGCTGGCGCAGGCGGAGCGGGCCGAGTCGTAGCGAGCCGAGGGGGCGGAGCCTGCGGAGCCTCGAGAGGGTAAATGAGTCGGGGAGCTGCAGCCAGCGGGGCCGTGACGTCCCGCACATACATACACACACACAGTTTGCTGTTTCCACCGCCACCTGCTTTGTGCTTTAGTCGGAAGTACCGTCGTCCAAGCCTCGGGGCCAAATCATTTTGTTTACATTTCAGTTGTTTGACTATCCATCGGACTCCGTACTTCATTCCGGCGTACGCCGTCAAATATTTGAATCCCTTTATTCTGTCCAGCTCGGAATAGGGTTCTTCCAAGAAAACGTCCACTTTCCGGTTTGGATCCGTTTGCTTTCCCTTTAGCTTAATTCACTCGCAGTACCTTCCTTGCAGCCATCCACGAAACCAGGTAAGTAAGCTACGACAGTAAATTATTTCCAGATTGCCACTAAGAAAATGTGGTTGGCTTAAAGACATATCTCCTTCAAACGGTATATTAGGTATATCGTTTATGTTATTACAAAGGTTGGTGTATGCTAGGCCAGATCACGTAAACAGGCTTTGCTCGTCGCAAAGAACTGTTCCGCCCCTGGCACTGGCATACACCTCCCTTGACCTGCCGGCTCTGTGAGACCCTGCGAGATCACTATCACTTCTTGGCATTGCACTGAATTCGCTCCAAAGAGACGTCTCCTATAGGAAGAAGGGATTTTCTCTGATGATCAACGATATCATAGAAAAGACCACTTTGAATCTCCCCGCTGTGGGTCTAATAGTTCTCGAGGTGTCGTGGTGGACAAACAGACATCTTTTTTTTTTTTTAGTCCTACCCGGGCAAGGGCTTTACTGTCATTCCACAAACTAACCTCGGTGAAAACTGTTCTCTGCTGGCACACGTGACCCCAAACACCACCAAAAAACTTTGATGGGTTGACGTCACACTGTTACTGGCTGCTCCCCACAATCAGTGTACCCACAATCATCGATTAAAAATCTTAAAAACTGCATTCCTAAAAACGGACGCCATTACTAGCTCAAATTTCGAATCGTCTGCAAATTTGTTGCAGTTCGGTGTAACTTTTAGGGGCGCATCAGGCTCCGCTCATCGCAAAGCACTGTCCCGCCCCTCCACCCTGGCACACAACTACCTCGGCCTCCCGGCGGCAATCATTGCGTCCCTGTGATGTCCATCACCTGCACTGAATCAGCTAGACATCTCCTACGCTCCTAACCACCCGTTCCCGTGAGGGCTTTGCTATCGCTCAGCCGAAGTCATCGTACAGTTCGTGTCAGTCCTCTACGATGGCCGTGGTCGAGTATTGACATTGACATGGCAACACCGCCGTGTACCGCCTCGGCTGCCCCCGCCGCCCCCGGCTGCCCCCGGCTGCACCCGGCACACTGGCTGGTTGCGCTACTCGGTGCTGTGCAGGGATAAAACTGCGGCGAGAATATATCCTGTTGCCCCCTTTGTGCTTATCACGCGGGCTGAGGTGATAATTCATTCCTGTATTTACGTGTCAACGCTAATGGGCCGACGTTCACATGGAAAAGCGGCCACGGTTCACATGGAAGTGCGGGCAGCGGCCTCTGTACAACGGGGCCGGCGGGTGCCACCAGGATGTCCCCGAGCGCCGACCGGCCAGGGGGCTGACTTTATTCAAAAGGGCGAGAGGGGGAGGGGGAAGGGGGCTCTGCAGCGGCCACCACGGCAAGGCCTGTCTGAGTTGACCGTCCCTTAGAGGGACGTCATGTTTAATGAATGAAGGGACTGGCCCAAGGAAAACCGTGTCCACCGTTCGCGTCAGCGAGCGCCATCACGCCGCTCTTCTTCATATGCATTCAAATCCAATCAAGCTGGACAAAAGTTTTGACGGTCCCGGCGGTGCGGCCGTAGTGTGCGCCACGCATTTAGCGGCCGGGCCGCCCGCTGGGCGCCGCTGGGCCGGGCTGTGTGTTTTGAATTTACCGCGGACGATGGAGCAATCACACGACAACTTTACGCGGCACTTCCGCCTCCCCGCCCCGCGTAGCACCGGCCGTGTTTACACGCGGATAGCGGAGGTGCCCACGTTTGTCGGAAAGTCCTGGACTTTGGTAAGAGGGCCGCATCAACGGGGACCTCACTTTAAAAAAAAATCGGTAAGAGTAGCAGAACAAAAAAACACACAACAGAAAATGTTAAAATAAGTAACCTTAAGAAAAACAAAAAGGCAAACATACGACAAAAAATGCTAAAAAGATCTCTGAAAATTGACAAAACAACAAATTCCCAATGTTTTTAGAAAAATCAAAATTTTGTGGAAAAACATATACGGGAGAAAATCAGCCATAATTTAAATCGGTGTACTTCGAGAAGGGGCAGTGATGGCCCGCTTGGGGAGCCGGAGCCGGATTGTCGAGAACCACGGACGGAGTCCCCTCGAGCAGTGGCCGACCGGGGCAACGGGGCACCAGGGCACCGAGGCAAAGGGCTTAGACAAACCCGTAAGGCCGGCTTTGGCCCGACTAGCTGACGCGAGCTGCCGCTGGTTGTCTACGGTCGTCGATACCATTCTGCCTCCAATATTTCAACTGGAGGGCTGCAGAGCGGCCCGGGCCGGGGCGGTGCGGTCCCGCGGGGCCCGGCGGCGGCATAGGCACTGGGCCACCACTGACCATCAAGGGGTCCCGCAATTTATTGTGACGTCCGCCCAGCCGGCCTTGTCCTGCTGGGCCAACGGGGGCCGCCGCCCCTCCAAGGCGCTCAGCCGGTGCCCAGGCGGGGCCCGGGCGAGGCTCCCTGCAGCACGGCCAGCAGCCCCCGCAGTCCCCGGCTGCAGGGGGAGGTCCGAAGGTCCCCGTCGAGGGCTCCCAGAGGTTTGCCCTGCGAGCCGATCAATCATTGACAAATGAAAAATGGTTGTCAGCTGCTGGGGCGGCCCTCGACTGCTAGCCGTGCCGAGCCATGCCGAGCAGTGCCGAGCCGAGCCGAGCCGAGCCCGGCCTGTCTGCTGCTGGTCCGCGGGCGGGTGAACTGGCTGAGGGGCCGCCCTCTTGTGGCCATCAGGCCGCCTACGGCCGCCGACTTACTGTCCACGGCGACGCCTCGTTACGGCAAAGCCGCTCTGTGCGATTCGCCGCACGAACAAGGAGGAGGCCGGGACAGAGCGGAGAAAAGGAAAAGGAATGAATCCTCGTCGACACGTCAGCTGCAAGTCGATGAAAGCGAAACTCGGGCAAAACAGATGATTGGATGTGCGAAGATTAAAGGCGGTACCAAATGAATAATACAGCGCGAGTGCGCGCGGCACCGCCTGCCAAAGCGCTATGCGGCGCTATGCGGCGCTATGCGGCGCTATGCGGCGCGCGGGCCGAGGGAGCCACCTTTGTAATCACCTCTTTGTGGACGAGGGACTTTCAGTGGAGTTCGATGAAATCAAAGCAGCTGTGTACATCCTGGGGGAAGCAGGGCAACGCGGACGGATTCGATTTTCTTTCCTGCTAACGAACCGTTCATTCCTCTCCTGCCTCCCAAGGCCGAGCGGGAGCCTCTTCTCCGGTTCGGCAGACTGGCAAGAGAGATAGAGAGAGAGAGAGTGTGTGGGAGAGAGATAGCGAGAGAGATTTGATTCTGTTTATTCTGAGAGAGGGAGAGAGAGAGAGAGAGAGAGAGAGAGAGAGAGAGAGAGAGAGAGAGAGAGAGAGAGAGAGAGAGAGAGAGAGAGAGTGTTCAGCTACGCGTGTCAACGGCCTCTGCCCCCCGCCGTCGGCTTTGAGGCCAGCCCATCAGGGGCCCATGGCGCGGGGCCGGGGTGCGGCCCCAGTGCTGTTTTACATCGCCGACGCCCCGCGCGCCCGTAATGTTGATCTGCTGTGGCGTCAGGGATAGAAGTTCGCTTAGAGAGTAACGAAATCACTATGCCGCGAGGATTGATTGAAACGGTACCACGCAGAAAGTTGTGCCAATTCCAGCGTTTCGTTCATCGAGCTGCTGTGCCCCGCCTGCAGCCTGCAGCCCCGCTGCTCCTGGCTGCGCCACGCTGCGGCGAGGCCATCGGTCCCGGTACGGTGGCCCGGCGTTGTCTTGCGAGAACAACCGAGTCGGCCCGTGACGATATTGCAGTACTTCCCAAACTTTGTTGTGGTCCGTTGCTGGTGTATGATGATGCCGACCTGCAACTCCGAACCCAAGTGACAAAACAACTCGGGCCGCGTTTATTTATGGCGTGTGGCCGTCGAGCAGAGGCCGGTAGGGGCCGGCAGAGGTCGGCGGAGGCCTTGCTGTGCAGACCAGCTCGTGTTGGCGTCAGCGATTCTGCGGTGCGGTGCAGCGGTTCTGGGCAGGCGCTGGCCCCAGGCTCTCTCCTCCCACCCCCTCACTCCCTCCCACACACTACCAACCACCCTCCTTCCCCCTCTCACCACCGAGGCCAGCCTCAGCAAGAAGGAATGGGGTGGCATTCATACCACATGAGGCTACCCACCAAGTCCAGCACACACCAAGTGAAGACACATGGCCCATTTACTATTTACAAGGAGGCGGTCACCGGGTGGCAAAATATCGGCCAGTCGTTTCGGGGAAGCGCTTCTCGCTGGCCTCCATGCTTAAACTTTGAGCTATATCCCTAAAAGATGACCGCCATCCTGCCTGGGCTCCGATGGGCTCCGCTGGGCTCCACTGAACTCTCTTCGGGATCGGTCGGGACGGCGCCGGCGGCCGCGTCTGCTCGCCCGCCCGCCGAGTTTCGCCATTTCCCCCATGAGATGGTCAGCAAACACTCCCCCGGCGTGCGCACTTGACTAGCTGGACATGTGATGGGGTTTGGAGGGCCCCGCTCTCCGCACTGACCTTGCCATGTTGTCATAAAAAAGGGGGAAGGGCGACCCTTGCTTTATCGCGCCACATTCTTCATCACCGGCAGAGGTGGGCGGTCTCCACTCCAGGGCGCCCCGGTCCCGGACCCACGCGGCTGCCCCGAGCCACCTCCACCGCCCCTATCGGTTTTATATATCTCTTATTTCGGACTACGACGATCGTCTATTCCATTTCGGATAGCAATAGAAAGGGCCGGTGGGGGTGTGACCCCCCTCCCTTCCCCGCGGCAGGGCGAGGGCCGCGCGTCATCAAGGGTTATCATTAAGCATTTCGCATCGGGAAACATAATGAGTTCGCAGCCAATTCTATCTCGAGCAAGATGAAACCTTGTGAATTGAAAGGCAAAACAGAAAAGAAAAAGAGGTGAAAAACGCAAGTAGAGGGGCTCGGCAACTCGGTGTATAATGAAGAGATCTCCCATTCAAATGGCCCTCCACGTTGCGGGCTTATTAATAATGGTTCACACCTTCGCCTCGCCGAGTCCCTGGGCCCAGGCCAGGCCCACTGTGCTCCGCCTCCCAGGCCGCCACTGTAGCCTCTGCGGGGGCCGCTTTGTGGTGGGCGGCGCGGAGTATGCCTGATGTGTCATGCCCGGAACAACTCTTAGCGGCCGAGATTAAATCGGCAACATATCACCCGCTGATGAAGGGCCGGGGAGCCAACAGGTGCTGCCACCATCTTTATGGCGGCAATTCACGCTTGTACGTGCCGTTGCCGTTTAGCCGCAGCTTTCCGCAGAAGCAATAACAGCCGCCTGTCGGGGGGGCTGCGGGGGCCCTGCGGGGCTGCGGGGGCCCTGTGGGGCCTAGCTGCGGGCGCTCTGCGTCAGCCAGGGCCGCCCAGAAGGCCACCGCGTCGGGCTCAAGCGGTATCACTCAAAGGATGGCGCCGCCAGGCGTGATCGTGTATAGCTGCGGCAACTTAATCTCGTCCCGGGTCCCCGACGCGGTCCCGAACGCGGTCCCCGACGCCCAGCCAGCCCTGCTATTGTGCCTCCTGATGTATATCATGAATAGCGACAAGGCCGGAGGGCCGGCACAGGACTGGCCGCGCGCCCGGCTCCGCTCTGCTGCCTCCGCCCGGAGCCGAGCCGGCGTGTCCTCCAGCCAGATAATTAAATTTCATTAAATAACTTGAGCTCCGGGCTTTCAGGCCGCGGCAGTGAGAGCGTGGCGTGGGCGGCCCGTGCGCGGCCCGTGCGTGGCCCGTGTGACGCAGCGAGGGCCGGGCAGTCCATCGAAAGATGCGGCGAACGAAAGGCTTCCATCCATTCCACCCGCGTCCGCCGTCAGCTTATGTAAACAGCAGCTGCCGTTGGGACACACACCCCCCGGCGACCCCTCGGTTGCCGGGCGCGCTGCTATTGGGCGGGACTAGTGTTGTACGCATTGCGTATGTTCAAGGACGCTCGCGCCCTTCCCCCTCATGGGGGGGGGGGGGGGGGGGGGGGGGCAGGTCAGACGCGCTCGGATGGGCTCAGGGGCCGCGGTGCCGGTGGGAAAGGAAGTTTGTGGGCGGAACAGCCGTCCCGGGCCGTGCCTGCGACTGCGGGGGGCGGGGAGAGGAACCGCTGGGAGCCACTGGCAGCGCTGGGAGCGCTGACCACACAAATGGATGAGGTGTGAGCGTCAGTGGCAGCAGGCAACCGGCTGGAGAACTTGTGCTTCCTGCACTGGAAAAATGTTGCGGCAACTCCGAGGGGGAAACGACGGAGGTAATCCGGCTGACATTGATCTTTCATCCGGGGTAATCCGGGGTAATCCGGGGTAATCCGAGGTAATCCGGGGTAATCCGGGCCAATGTTTACGATTTTTGTGTACCCCTTAATTAATTTTATTAAGTGTAATCCGGGAGTAATCCTGGAGTAATCTGGGGTAATCCGGCGGGGTAATCCGAGTTAATCCGGGGTAATCCTCACCCGGCTGACACAGAATTTGTCCGTCGTTTCCCCCTCGGGCAATTCGCTGCTGGCAAAATCTGAAGTGCCAACTTTCCTTTGGCATCTGAAGTGTGTCCCGCGGCCAACCAACCCCGCGCCGTGAGTTGAAGTCGACATCCGGAAAGGCATTACCTTCCGAGATAGCGATACCTTGAACGCCGCGAGCCCAAACTACTTACACACTTCACAACCATCGAGTGCGGGCAGAAACTAGTCTCTCGTTCTGGCAAGTTGAGCTGAGGAAGTGAAGCTTGAGAGCCAGCGCAGAGAGCAGTTTGCCTTCCGGACCAGCCGGACGGGCGCGGGGTCACGGGTGGGGCTTGACTGATAGCGTGTCTGGAGCGCGCCCGCCCTGGCGCTGAGCGCGAAGTGCACGCTGGGAGGAGCCCTGGGAGAAGGCCTGGGAGGAGCCCGGTAAGGTGCTGTGGGTCCTCTTGGGGGAGGCCCGGCACCCGGCAGCAGCCCGCTGGCCCGCTGGCCGTCGGGGGAGACACGGCTATGAACTGCACCCCGTCTGTAAGGGGCTGGGGTGAGGCCCGTGCTGGGGCACAGGCCCGTGGTGGCCGCACCCCGTCTCCACCCCCCGTCCCGGCGGTGCCACCACGGTGCCACTCCGACAGGCCAAGTCCCCCCGCGGCCCGCCTCCCGGCCAGCCCCACGTCCCCACACGCATGCATTTTCATCAGCTGCCGTGTGCCTTGGTTGGTGCGTGTATATATGCGTGTGGCCCAGCGGCCCGGCCCGGAGGCATATTGTCGGCCAACCACGTTTCATAAGAGAGCTTTACTGCACCGTAAAACCAAGGTGGGCCCAAGGCCTTGCCATAACGTCCGCGGCCGGGCGGCCCCGGGTCACACCCCGCCCCGCCGCTCCACCACCCCGGCGTCCTCGGCGTCCTCAGCGTCCCAGGCTCTCGGTCAAGCGGCCGACCCTCTTAGTGAGTTCCTGGCCTCATTGCGTCTCAAGGGGGCCGCTGCAGACCAGGGTCCCCGCCAGGGCTTCGGCCAGCAGGATTACAGCTGCAGCGCCCTTCACGTGACAGAGGGCCCTTCGCCTCTTCAGGGCCAGCCGAAGGTCCCGCCCCGCCGCCAACCTCCCCCGCCCGCACGCCAAGGTCCTGACCAGCGGCGGCCGGCAGAAACCGGCAGGGACCGGCGGGGGGAGCTTGTTGTGTGCATGTTGGCAGCTCACTAGGAGACTCGCGGGAAAACTAAATGAAATGGACTCTGAAAATCAGTGCGAAGAAAATATTAGAGATATTGTTTTCTTTAGGTTGATTGTTTTATTTTTTGAGCGTGGGGTAGGTGCACAACTGTCTGGCTCCAGACTGACGCCAGCAGCAGTATCCGAATTAGGACCCCCCCCCCCCCCCCCCCTCCCCCCCCGCACGGCGTGCGGACGGCGAGATTCCCCAGACTCCAGAATGTGTGCCGAGAGGAGTGTGTAACCCGGCGGGCCGGCGGGTGTCGAGGACGAGGGGACCAAAGTGGGCCGCCACTGCCGGCGGGGCCGTTCGGGAGACACGCCGCCCCACACCGCCCTGCCCCGCACGGGCCACGGGTCCTCTGCCTCAGACACACTTTTGATTAAACAAGTCGTTGGGGAAGGCTCTGCCTCCACCAGGCAGGGGGGGGGGGGGGGGGGGGAGGTCGTGACGAGGGCACCTTGACGAGACGCTCCCCGGCACGGCCAGCCACGGCCTATGGGGAGTCTAAGAGGCTCGCGCTGCTTCCAAAACCTGCCTCCAGATGTACGTGAGAGCTGTGCGGGGTGCGCGCGCTGTGAGGAGAGGGACGGAGAGAGATGGGTAGACCCTCCCAGCTCTACCATCTCTATCACGCTCCCCTCATTCTCCCGTTTCACGCCAACACCAGCGGTGGTGAAGACGCTTCTCCGAATTACGTTGCCGCTAACAAGAATCGAACTATGGCTGCCGGCTGCCCGTGGCCTGTCCGTGGCCTGCCGTTGACCGCAGGACGTGTTGTGCAGAGGTCAGCGTCCGAACACACAGCTGCCGCAGCCGCTGGAGGCGCGGGCCGCAGCCGGGAACCCACGGGAACCTCTCGCGGGTGCAATCGGCTGCGAGGCAATATGCACGCGCATTCACTTTTATTTGAGCGGGGCGCCCTCCGAGCCCGTTTTGTGGTGGTACTCGTTCAACTAGGGATTTTACGCGTCGTCTACACGCCGCTTCTACTACCCCCCACCGTGCCGAGGAGGGCCGCAGAAAAAGGGAAAGTGCCTTGTGTGCGTCGGGATGCTCAGCGCACAAACGAGGCCTCACGCCCTCCCACCGCACATACCGAGTGAAATTCGCACAGCGGGAGACGCGCGCGCGCACTCTCTCTCTCTCTCTCTCTCTCTCTCTCTCTCTCTCTCTCTCTCTCTCTCTCTCTCTCTCTCTCTCTCTCTCTCTCTCTCTCTCTCTCTCTCTCTCTCTCTCTCTCACACACACACACACACACACACACACACGTCGTCACCCGTCGTACCCTTAGCGCCCTTTGCCCTGCCGTTGCGGCCACCAGACCAGGCACCAACACACGCATTCCCAGCCCGTCAGCAGCCGAGCCAGTTCTGTGTGAGACTCCTCGGAGATGACAGCTGCGGGGGAGGGAAAGTACTGCTTGGAAACACTTCGGGGCAAGTGGGAGAGGAAGAAAACACACACAGGCGCAGGCGCGCACGCGCGCACGCACCCTCTTAGGCAGGGCGCGGCGACGCCCGCTAAGGTGACGTCGCCACATTTTTTTCGCATACCCCAGCATAAAACGGAATCCGGGTTGACAGATCGGCACACACGCTGTGCTGCTGGCTCTGATGTGTGCACACGGGTGCGCGCACGCGGCGGGCCTTTGTTCGTCTTTCCTCACGCCCCGTCCCACCCCGCCCTGCGGGCCCCCCTCCCGCTCCCCTCGGCGGACATCAAGACAAATAATCCGGAATTCGTCACGATCCGCGCAGGTAACAAATTTTCCCCCTTGCCGGCGGCGGGGCGTGGCGGCCTCGGCCCCGGAGGCGACGCGGACCAGAGCAGGGAGGACAGGGCGCCCGGCAGGGGGGAAATCGTGTTGAATGAAACATTTTGGCGCTCAAGTCGACGGAACCATCCTCTCGCCTCGCAGAGCTGTTCGGCTCCACCGCGCGCGCGACAGAGATGACGAGGACGGTGCCGGAGGTGGGTGCGAGAGGGACTGAGCGCGAGGCAGCGGTGTGGCTAATGCTGCTGGAAAAGATGATAAATGCTTCCGACCAAGCAGATAGGTCGCGCGCACGCCGTGATAAAGTGGCTGTTCGAGCAGCTCCTTGACTTGACGTGGAGAGGGCGGCAAGAGAAGTCCGCGGCAGAATGAGCTAGAGGGGGCGTCAAGTCACACACGGAGACGCGCATCAACGGAGCGCCTGCAGCGGGCCGCGTAGGCCGCGTGCCCAGCACTAGTGTTCGGCGGGACTGCCTACCCGGCGGGCTGAGACCACAGGAGCGCCTGCAGCGGGCCGCGTAGGCCGCGTGCCCAGCACTAGTGTTCGGCGGGACTGCCTACCCGGCGGGCTGAGTCCACAGGAGCGCCTGGCGCGCCCAGCACTCGCGTTCGGTGGGACTGCCTACCCAGCAGCACGGTAGAAAGGCAAAGCAGCCGAGAAGAGGAACAAGGAGAAGGAGGGACAAGAAGATACCAAGAGCGGTAGGTGAGGGGGCGGCGGAGCGCGGTCAGGATCCTGCTGTGGCTGCTTCTAAATAACGACGCGCATTATTTCCTCACAAAGAGCAGAGAAAAGAGTTGAAAGCTCCCGGCATTAATTTTAATTTTTCTTAATCAGCTTTTTTTTCCCCCGCAGTAATCACAGGGGCGGGCGGTGGCGCGGCGTAGTGAGCCGACCGCATTTTCCGGGGAATGCGCTCCGCCGCTCTGCTGGAGGGAATAAAGCAGAAGGTCCAGCCGGGCGTTGGGCCGGGCAGCAGGCAGTGGCCAAGGCAGGCGCAGGGTGCAAAGAAGGGTGGAAGGAGGGTTGTCCCGAAATATCATTTGTGCAACGAGCCGAGAATGCCACACTGGGCAGCGACTGCGTGGGCGCGGTAGAGCCGGAAACAAAGCCAGCTCCCGACTGCCACGTCCAGCTGTCCGCGCCGTGTTACCGTGCCCTCATTACCTGGCCGACGGCCCTTGTGTATACGCGGGGCACTCGGCGCGCTGCTGCTGCCCGCAGGATGTAACGTCGAGGAGTCGATCGGTCGGCGGTGGGCTATCCGTGCATCCACCGGAAGGGCCGAGGAGGGGCGCGGCCGAAGGCGGCCGCCAGGGACAATGAGCGCTTTATTGCCTTAACTTTTAGGTGACACAGTGGGCAGCCCAGCCCAGCCCATCCCCGGCCCGGCAGCCGGTGTCTTCGGCCTCCAAGATGTAAATCGGCAGTGCCAATGTCCCCGCAGGACGGGGCGTAGCGAAGACCCCCTTTCCCTTTCACCGGCCGCCTCTGGGTCTCCGCCTCCACCCAGCCTCCTCCGCTCCAGGATGAAGGCTACGACGGGCTGCGCAGCGCTTCCGGTGCACCGCGCAGCTGTAGCGAGGGGCGAATCACTAACGTAATCATGTGTACAAAATTCTAGTAATTTTTAAAAAGAAATTGATAAAAATTGCGAATTTGAAGTTAGACTTGGACTTCATGCCGAAAAATTGCACCTACATAGGCTAAAATGGCCATAAAAGCAATAAAATTATAAAATTAACGAAAACTACGGGTTGTAATCCGACGAAATCCTGAAATCTGTGTACACATTTTTAATGAGTGGTTGTCCCCTCGAGCTGTAGGCAGTGGCGGGCAGACTCGGCCCGACCATCTGCAATAAGTGTCTGCACTTCCGACAGTCGACTGGTCTGCGCACCCATTTCTCCTCCTCTTCTTCGACCTTTATTCAAAATTTCCCATCGCCTCGGGTGGTGGTGGTGGCCTCGCTTTGCCAGCCCTTCTCCTTCCCTGTTTACCCTTTTGTCCGGCGCGGCACACGCGCACATGCGCACACGCGCACAAGCGTGCAAAACGCCGTAGTTCAAGCAGTTTCGGACGGGATACGAGTAAACAAGCCGTAAACTTAGGGAGTAAACACAGGCGTATAAACCGCAGAGCGGGCCGTTGGAGCGGCTGCCTGCGCCGCGCGCCTCTCTCGCGTAACGCCTCGCCAAAGTCTAGTCAGTGGCGCACGCGCTGCACCGGAGGGCCTCCCAGACTGTTTCCTGTGCACGTCTGCGTGGACCTTTTCCTCACGTCGTTATGCTGCTGCGTGTGGCCGCTGCCCGATACAAGGTCCGATACCACCCCGCTGCGCGCGTTCACCAGATAAACGAGCATATTATAGGGTAAGTACATGTTGAAAAAAACATCACGATGGAGAAAGAATGACAGCAGGTGCAAAAAAAAAAAAATCACAGCAGTTGCAAAAATAACACCCTCCAAGCAGAAATTACAAATGAGCGAGTTTTAAATAAAATGTCCACTTTTGAGTAAGGGGGGAGGGGGGGGAGGATTTTTTTTTGGGGGAACCCGCATGATTTATTTTGGTACATAGGCGTGATTTATTCAACTGCACGCACACTCTAGAGGCGTGCGTGGCAGGCAGAGTGCAGCAAGGGGGAAATCACTCACGTAATGGTCGGTCGAACGGTCAGTAATAGGCCTGTAATTGCTCTGTAATATGTAATACCCGCGTAATTGGTGTAATATTGCAGTAATGCCTATAATAGCCCTGTAATAGGTGTAATAAGTGTGACAAAAAACACCTTTAAAATGACAAAAGTTAGCGATTTTCAGCGAAAGTCGAATTTCTTGAGCTTGTGTCTTGGTGACAACTTCCTTCTTCTCAACCCCAATCTAAAATATGTATAAGCTAAAACTAGATTAGAAAGAAATTTTACAATTGGGGCTTTAACAATCCTTGGTTTATACTTTAGTGATGGTCATACTTATGTTGTTTTCTCTCAAGGTTTGGAATAAATCCATAACAGTGATTTTTCTTCTATTTGCCGTATTCCTTTTCAAATCTTCGTAAGTATTCGTACAGATTCATATCAAAGCTAACACATTGGTCTAGAACAACCAGTTATGTGGCTCACTGCCCATTTGAACCTAATAATAAGTGTGATAAGCTATTCAAACTTGAGCTGTGACTAAGGAGTTTTTAAATAAAATGTGGAAGTGCCGTAATTGCTCCAAAAAATATTATTTGAAGCTCGAACTTATAAGTAACCTTCCACTCAACCTTTCAAATAGAGACTGGAATTTTATATCATTGTTAGATGCCAATACTTTAACTTCGAGCAGAATCACATCAGGAAGGAGAATATGAACATCCACCTACAAATTATGCATGTTTGATGCCTGCACTAGCGACTACCCGTTGTCAAAACTGGGGGCTTAGGTGCTTGCTGCAGGTGACGTCTGGCAAAACAGGGCCTTCTTAAACAGGGACTTCCCAACTATCACTACACTACAGTTCCTCCCGGCACTACTCCATGCCCTGGGGACCCCTTAAGGTGCAAGATAGGCCAGGGGCGCCGGAAGTGGGGTCAGGGGGGACAGCCTGCCCCCCCCCCCCCCCCCCCCAAAATGTCAGGGGGTGCATTGCCCCCTGATATTTCACCTCCTGGTAGCACGAAAACTGAAAACTAGAAACGGTGAGAAACGGTGGGCGCGGGAGGCTTTTGAATCGGTCCCGTTTTGCCGCGCGCCTTGATGACTGACCGCGACCGCCTTGCCTGACTGCGTCGCTTGGTGTTGACTGGGCGGCTGGCCGCTCAAAGTTTTTGGTTCATCGGGCTCTACTAGAAAATAAAAATGTCTATCTGTAAAAGTGCACTTAAATTTTCCGTGAACTGTAAATTGTCAGGAATGAACATGTTTCATTCCAACTGTTATGCATAATCGTCAATGTGTGTCACAATTTCCGCTTATCAGAACACAATTTTTTTAGGTCGAGGGGGGGGGGAAGGAGACAGGGCTGTAATGATTGTATTTGATGTAATACCTGTAATTGAACTGTAATGGACTGTAATGGTCGGAACAGTGTAGTAATGCTTGTAATTTGTGTAATATGCGTAATTGGTCCGTAATCGTTGTAATGATTCAAAATGTAATAGTCGGTCGACCATTTTCATGAGTGATTTCCCCCTTGGAGTGCAGGTCAGGCGTGTGGCCAGCTGAGCTCAGCAGTCGGCGGCCGCCGCTCGCCCCCCTCAGCCCGCGCAGGGAGGCCATGTCATCCGTCATCAAATATCCGTTTGGCCGCACAATATGCGAGCCGCAGCCCCCGGCATCGTGTAGCGCGGTCTCGACGCGAGGAAGGATGGCCAGGGTTTCTCGGCTTGTCCACTTTCAACTGTTCCTACTCCCAGAGTTTTTTTGCCTCCCCCCCTCCTCCCCATCCCTTCTCTTTGTTTCTCTCT
This sequence comes from Odontothrips loti, assembly GCA_038380765.1. Classification (NCBI taxonomy): domain Eukaryota; kingdom Metazoa; phylum Arthropoda; class Insecta; order Thysanoptera; family Thripidae; genus Odontothrips; species Odontothrips loti. The sequence goes on from CM076245.1 coordinate 12,883,699, forward strand.
CACGCTATCTCAGTCCCTCTTCCACCCCCTCTGCTCATCTCCTTGCTTATTTATCTCACCCGCTTCCCACATTTTTCATTCCCGCAGAAAAAGAAAGGACAAGAGAGAGAGAGAAAGAGCGAGTGAGATATTGGAAGGGAGGAAGAAAGAGAAAGAGAGAGAGAGAGAGAGAGAGAGAGAGAGAGAGAGAGAGAGAGAGAGAGAGAGAGAGAGAGAGAGAGAGAGAGAGAGGGGTGGGGTAGGGTGAGGGCATGGAGAGTGGTGGTGGTGGCGAGAGGCGGATGTTCAACCCCCCTAAACCATCCCCCCTTTCGGATCCCTCCCCCTTCTCCTCTTTACTCCCGATGGGTCGGTCGCACATATCGCAAAAGGGCTTGGCTGGGTGTTAGGCGTGTGCGCGTGTGTGTGTGTGTGTGTGTGTGTGTGTGTGCGTATGTGTGCGTGTGTGTATGCGTGCGTGTGTGTGTGTGTGTGTGTGTGTGTGTGTGTGTGTTAGCAACTGTGTAGTCGTCTGTGCGCGCAAGTGTATGTGTTTGCCGATTTGGGTCACCAGGGTGCTTGCCCCAACATTGCTTACCGATCGCGCCCTCGCACCACACTGCTGTCCTGGCCCTTTCACTAACGTGCCCAGGAGCCAAAAAAAGGCGTGTGTGTGAGCGCGCTGCGCTTGCCGATGTGTGTGTGCATCGCGTTGGTCGTAGGCTGATGGGCGCAACCCAGTCAACCCTCGTCACTTTTTAGTCATTTTCTTATGCGCGCGCACTGTGAACCTCCTGCGTGCTGCACAGTTTGCTGCATAAAACCGGCCGTGATGTTCTAATGCACCTCTCCACTGGAGTAGCAAAGCTCCTTTCTCATTCTCTAAACGGGCATTATAATTGCAGAAACGTAAGAGAAAGGAGAAGGACAGTGGCATTTTACAGCACGGCTTTCCATGGACAGCCGTCGGACGTTGACTTGTCGCGACAACTGAAAGAGCCCAACACGGAGTCAAGGGTCGAGCCGGTCACGGGGGTGGGTGAGCAGAACAAAGGCACAGCGCTATGGCCCGGCCTGTGACCCCCCCGGGTCTCCGGGCTGCTCTGTGCTGACAAAGCGCGATGCACCAAGACGCTTCGTGTTCATCGGGACGCTCGGGCATCGCGCGCTTTGTCCTCCATCCTGATGCTGCCGCGGCTGTTCTCATTTCTTTTGTGCCGCATACACACAGAAAAAAAATTATTAATAATGCGTCTTCCAATTTTTTTTCCTGAAGAATACAGCGAATAACTCGCTGACCCAAACACAAATTTTCGCTGAGTGAGTGCCACATTATTATTTATACAAAAATTATCAAGACGCACCTGTTTTCAACTCGAGCAAAGTTTTTATCGCTTGCGTTTTACTCAATTAGTGCAACAAATAATTATTTAGAGAAATTAGACTTCTACAAAAATATAATAACAATTGAGCAATTTTTTAAAAGCCACATTAAACACAACGACAAAAGAAAGAGAAAATAATAATCACCCCTGCCATGAAAGTCGATATTCAAAGCATTTCGTTTCACTGAGACTGCAAGACGTGGCAGTTGGCAGGCCCGTTGCGCTGGTGCTGTGGCCCGGAGGAGGTCATCTGATCAACAGGCACCGCGGCAACTTGCTTGGCGTCCCAGGCGATGGAGTCGCGGCGGGGCCGCCGGGGACTTGGCTCCGACCGCGCCCTCTGATCATGCCCAGTGTGGCGGGCCAGGAGCCCCCGCAGCCCCAGCAGCCCCCGCACGCGCGCACCTCCCGTACCGCCCTCTGCGACGGCAGCGAACGACTTGGCCGAACAAGCCGCACGGAGACAAGGTCAAACACCGAGCAAGTCTTTCTGTCGGGACGTGGTGGGAATGAAAGTCGACCTGGGCCGCGGCCCGGCCCGGCCCGTCCCGGCCGATGCTGTCAGCGAACACTCTTTGATGCGGTGCCCATGCCGTCGCCGTCAAGGTGCCCGTCCGCTTCTCCTTGGCGGAGATGGCGTCCTTATTGCTCCGCCCCTGCGCGCCTGCCGCGCCTGTTGCGGCTCGCGTGCGACACGGCCTGCATAGCGGCCGCCGGCGTGGTGGAGGCTCCCGACAGTCGTCACCCGGCCCCTCGGCGGTGGCGATGCGGGCAGCGTATCTCCATCTGTACGTTTCTCCTCCCCCCCCCCCCCGCTGTGCCACCTCCCTCACCCGCCTTACTTATCTCCTCTCCGTTCGTTCATCCTTCCCCATCACATCAGTCAGCCCCAGGACAGTGGTTGAGGGGAGGGGAGGGGAGGGGCCTAATCTAGCCGCCACCATCGGACCCCGCCCCACCCCGCAGCCCGCCGCCTCTGCCGGATCAGCAGGTAAATGGAAGCAGGGGAAAGGGTTGGGGGACGCAGGCTCGGACGCAGGCCTCCTGGGAGGGAGTCTGCCGGGGCAGCGGCCGGCAGCAGCATGACGGAGGGGAAGAGTGACCTCCCCGAGTCAATCAGTCACGGGCATGGGGTCGGCGGCAGCATTCCTGGCAGGCGCCTGCAGCCTCTTCGTCCTGGCGTACGTCAGCAGACAGAAGCTGGTGGGGCGGGGCCTCTGGCGTCTCGGGTGCTGTTTTTCTGGCTTTGGGTTCGAGGAACCTTCTGTGAGCTCGAATGAAGAACGTGCGGAAATTTTCTAATATCCGACCAAAAACTTGTGCCCCCCCCCCCCCCAAAAAAAACAAAAAAAAAGAACAAGAAGAAAAACATACACTCACACAAATATGGGGCTCTTTGACGTAAAGATCAATCGTGAAAATCGATTTTTCTCGGAAAAAAAAAAACTTAAATTTTGACCCGCCTACAAAATATGACTGAGAAGATTTTTCGCACAAAAAAAAATGTTTGCGTGCGTTCCGATATGCTAGAGAACCCCACCGAGCTCGAACGAAATTGGAGGCTTGCAGCGCCAGGCCAGGCCTCGGGAGGGGGTCGGAGGCGCTGCCAGCGCCGCTGTGTGACCAACGAAGTTAGGCCGGCGGGGCAGGTGACGACGGGCCGGCGACAGCGGGCAGAGAAGGAAACCACAATGCCGACCCAGACCTCGGCATGAGGAAAATGCGGCCGAGGTAGATAGAGAGATGGATAGAATTGGTCGTGAGGTCGTCGAATTCCCACTTGAATTTGAGAGCGAGAGAGCGACAGAAGGGAGGGGCGGGGCCCGTGTTCCGGGGCGGTGCGGCGTGGGCGTCAGGGAGGGGGGAGGGGAGGGGGCCTTGAGACGTACGCTGCTGCGCTACTGCTGAGATCGCATTCTCATGGAGATTCACAGCTCGTGCACACAAATAATGTGGCTATCGTATGACGCACATATGGAACGCGAGAGCAGAGCGCATGGGTCGCTCCGCTTTTGCGCAAACACGATCCTCTTGCTGTTTTCAACCAGGCGCAGCAGCGCAGCGGGGGGATATATGAGAGACAGACAAGCGGCGGAAGAGAGAGGGAGGGAGAGAGTGGGAGGGGGTGTAGAGTGGGAGGGATGAATTATTCCTTCTCCGCAAGCCCTTTTCACTAAACAATTTGATTGCGGCTCTACACGTGAACACGCTCTTGGGGCGCGCGCACGTCCGCACACGGCGCACGGCATCACGTACCTCCCCGCACGCGTAATCTTCCGTACGCGGGCTACATTATCTCAGCGGCAGACAGTTCTCCTCTCATGGTGTTTAGCGTACTCCGCGCTCCGCCGTGGATGACGGCGTGCATTCTGATAGACATCGGGCACATGGACGTGCTCACGCGGGCTGAAGACTCACTCGGCGCCGCTCCGGTGCCGCCGCGTCCTGCCGCCAGACAGACTCCGCTCCGCGTCTCCCCGTACCTGCAGCAGACAAAACTCAAGTGAAACACTCTGCATCTCGGTTGCCCTCGGTGACAGCCGGGGCGGGGCGGGGCAGCGTCTGACGCGCTTAATATTCCCCAACGCAGCGCTCGGGCCCGGGTACCGGCGGCCGCGGGCACCCCCGGCGAACGCGACGTGTCGGCAGCGAACTCGCGCTTAAAGCCCTGAAACGTGATCAACTCCCTGCTGCGGGGCCCGCCAGGCGCGGCGGGGGGCCTAAGGATCCACTCGGCAGCCGTGCCGCGACGGCATGAGGGGCGCGGCTGTGTCACTGGGCAGAGGGCAAAGGACCCGACATCAGAATCACGGGGTGCATGTGCCGTGCGGTGCATGCCGGGGCGCCGTGGAGGCCAACGACACGCGGCCCTCCTCCTCCCCGACTGTGTGCGCGGCGCGTGCAGAACAATGTCATGCTGGCCCGGCCCGGAGCTCCTATCGGCCAGCCCGGCTCCCTGGCAGTGGCCGCAAACGTTACATTGATTGCATGGAGAATGCCATCAAAGACGTGTGTGCTTATGCCGCACGCATGCCGCACGCAGCTCTGCGCCACTGCTGCTCCGCGCGCACGGAATGTTGATCTCTAAATCTCAGCCTCTGCCTTTGATGTGCCCACCAGCAGGGCTCCCGCCGAGCCGCGCGCCACAACGCGCCGACCCCCCTTTATGCAATTAATACTGACGCGACAATGCAAACCGCGCCCCGCCAATACTCTGGCGGCGGTGATTGCGCCGAGCGGGGCATAAATACTGGGAGCGGCCGGCCCAGCCACCGCGTCACCGCGCCACCCAAATAGAAAGAAACAATCAGTGTACCTGTAATCACGTGGGGAGGGGGGAGGGGGAAGCAAAATTTACAATGTGGGCGGGTTTTGTTTTGTTTCTGCGCCCTGCTGCCGCTGTGCGCGTGAACCGGAGGGAATCTTTCATCGGAGTATTTTTGAGGTCCGTATAGCGGGTGGCTGGTGGCATCGGGCTGTGCACCAGAGGGGCGACTCCTGATGGGGTTGGGGTCCTGAAGGACAGAAGGAGGCCGGGAGAGTGGGGAGGTAGGAACACGCGTACCCCGGAGAAGTGTAACGCGAGTTTCGTAAGCCAGCTTTGCTTCTGCTGGCACACTTTCGGCCCGGCCGCCGCGGCTCCGTGCAGCGGTGTCTGCTCAGACTTCTCTGAGCCAGGATAGAAACTCAGCGCACTAATTCAATCCCCGCCTGGCCGCCAGAGTGCATTTACAGCGCCGGCGCCGTCGGCCGATGCCGGCCGGCTGACAGAGTGCAGTGTCCCGGAGTCTTTACGCCCCGGTACCGGAACGCTCCCATAAGAACTCGAAGATGAAAGCAGGATCCTGCGTTCCGCTGCCCCGGACACACTGCTGGAGGGAGCAGGGCACACACTCGTCCACATGGGAAGGCAGGGCCCCACCGGCTGGGGGCCCCACAGGGGGGCGGCCGGTCAGCTGATGCTGGCGCCGCAGCCTTTCCAGATTTATAGCCGCCAGCGTTGTGTGCGCCCTCCTTGCGCCAGGCCAGGCACGGCACGGCACGGCACGGCACGGCACGGCACGGCACGGCACGGCACGGCCCCCAGACCTCCCCTGGTTCACACACTACTCGCTCGTTCTCGGGATCAGACCACCCCTTGCGCTGGATGTAGGGCTTAAAGCTATCGTGTACTATTGATTCAACAGTGTTCATTCAAGGTCCACACTAACTGACTCCTGATTCGCCGCAACACGTCATCGCATGCCGCATAATTTATAAAGTCTATTGACTCGGTCAGTTGATTGAATCTCAGGTCAGCACACCCGAGTGAGTTAATACCGTGCCTGCAAACCTGATTGCGCATTTACCTGGTTACGGACCCAAGCCGCTGGCTGAGCTGAGTCACTCAGGACGGGATGGCGGCAGCCCAAGGGCGGCCATGGGCCAGTCCTCCGAGCACGACGGGCCGCGCATCACAAAACTCTATTTTCTCCAGCGAGTAATATTCAGGTGCTCCATCCATTTGCCTCATTTACCAAGTACGCCTCGCCACTGCGCAAACTCCTTCACCATAGCCTCTATTTTGTCCTGCTCCTCCTCTCCCCCGGCACTGCAGGTCTGCTGGTGCGCCGCGGGGCACATATTAACAGCTCGACCGCGAGCCAATGGCGAAGTGCACTGGGACGGGCCAGGGTCGGGGCCCACGGGGGCCAGGGGACTGGGGGGCCCGGGCCAGTGGAGAGCGTATTTCTGCCGCGAATGGCCTTATTTTCTGTGCGAAGTGCACGGTGCCTGCAGGCCAGAGCGGGAGGGGGGGGGGGTCTGTCTGGCGGGGAGAGGGCGCAGTCAGGTACCCGCAATTTTAATTCCCATTTAGACGCCAGCGCTATCTGCCGTTCGTTAAGCGGGTGGCCATAGCCATCCCCGGGGAATAAAAAAGACATCTCGCATGCAAAGGGTTCGTTGAGCTCGATAGCCTTTCGACCTTGCCGTCTCTGCTCTCGTCTCGGAGAGAGAGAGCGTTTACGTGGAGAAGTGCGTTAATCTTTGCGCCGAGTGGCTGATCTTCATCCCTAAAAGATGGGCGACCGTCCGAGCGGTAATCATGGTCCGGCTAGGAGAGTCTTTTGATGAAATCGTAAAAATCGTACACACACACACACACACACACACACACACATGTTGCTTGACTGTTACGTTTATTTTTCTTCTGCGCGCCACTGCAAACGTTGTCAAGGGCTCTCGCACATCGACACAACACTTTATCGGATTTCAATAGACGTCAGTGTGACATCCCATGTGTGCCGACACCTCCCCGGGGGGGCGAGGGCCTCTGATTGTAAACGGGCGGGCGCGGAGGGCGGTAAACAAGGTTAAAATGTACTACCATTAAATACGCCCTGATTACTTCTCTTTCGACTGAAACGAACAAGGCGGCTCCGGCGTTGCCACGAGCTCCACCCAAAGTCGCGCTCCCGGCATGTGCTTTTCATGCATTTAGGCGGGGCCCATTAGGCAAATCCGAGGGGCCAAGTCGAGTCAAGGTCTCCTCAGTGCACTCGTCCTGGGCGACATGCCGTCGCGCTAATGGAATCCCAGCCAAAACCCCGCATCGGGATCGGGTCGGGCCAGACGCCATTTCAGCTCCCCGAACCACAAGCCTTGAAATTGTATTCACTGTCAGAATGATTAGAAACAGTGGGTCGATCAGAATAAATTGATAGCCTTGACAGGTTCTCAGCATCATGAATTTGCCAAATTCGTCGCGCTCGCCTTTTCGAATGACTCGCGATGAGAATCGCAGGCGTTTGCTATCGAACTCAGTGGGCCATGGAAGCGCTGGCAGTTTGTCTCCGGAATGGCTGTTAGGGGCGCCTTGCGCCGGGTCCGTGGGCGCCTCCGCAGCCTCGGCCGGGCTGCGCACGCTAAGGCCCCAACCCCTCAAGACCAATCCGATCTCTCAATCACGATTGCTGCAGTCTGCATCTCCATGCCACGGTCGCCACCTGTTGCGTCTCCAATAGCTTTATGATGCCTTTCGCCTTTTCTTTCCAGAAGACCGCTCCCGATTAAGCGGGCCGGCAGGACTACACTGCAAAACGGTGGACAGGCTCCTATGGGAGCCCGTAGAGCTCGGTGAAACCGCAATGTTCACCTGAGCTACAAAAAAAGAGCTAGCGGGACTGAGGTGAGGCGGGCCATAGGCTCTCAGCCTAGGGGGGCTTAAGATCGACTTCTCGCAAAATACAGTCGAGCATTTTTTTTTACTTTATTTTTTATTTATTTCTTACGTTTTTGCGTTTGTTTTGCGTGACGTGAGAGTGATCCGTAAACGGGTGATATCCATTGGTAAAGGCACTGCGGTATGAGGCAAGCCGGCCACTGCAAAGGATCCCGTCCCCCAAACAAGAAGAGAGCGCCAGGAGATAAACTGATTGCAGACAGTCCCCAGAGCAGCCTTTCTCAAACAGCATTTTCTTCCGACCGAAGCCGAGCAGACCGTACCGCCGCCGTACCGCTGCACCGCCGTGCCGGCAGCGTAAGAGTGACGACGAACCCAAGATAAAGGTGGAAGCAGACGGGTCCAAGTGCTTGTCTGCTGCCGATTGTACACACTATCGTTTCGTGAACTCGAAGCACGAGGAGCCGGGAGGAACGGGGCCAGCGCCGAGCTCAAAGCCTCTCAAACCGAGCACGGAAACATCAAGTTTCAGCAAGGGGACATAGGAAAAGAGTGCCGGCAGTTCGAGAGGGGGAGAGAGAGAGGAGAGAGAGAGAGAGAGAGAGAGAGAGAGAGAGAGAGAGAGAGAGAGAGAGAGAGAGAGAGAGAGAGAGAGAGAGAGAGAGAGAGAGGGAGAGAGCGAAAAGAGGGGGGGGGGAGGAGCTCCCTTCCTTTACATGCGCCAGTAAACTTGAGCATCACCTGGTCGGTACTACAGGATGGTAAAATTTAAAGAGAACGAAGCAGGAGGGTTGGGGGGAGGGGGGGGGGTACAGATATTGGAGGGGTTGCGGTGCTATGTGGAGAATCGAACCTCCAAAATGCTACTGCAGGGCGGGGCAGGGCCGGCGGGGCCAGCGGGACCGCGGGAGACGCGGCGAGCTCAGGGGTACCATGCGGTGGAGCGAGGCCCCCGCGGAGTCCCCGGAGGGTCACAGCGGTCCGCAAAGGATGGCCATGTAGGTCCGACTACCTTCCAATTATGGCCGCCCGCAGCAAACCACTCCGAGTCCGGGCGGGTCCGGGCCGCGACCCGACCCCCCGGCCCCAGCCCCGCCCCCGCCCCCACCCCGGCCCCCCCACTCCAGCCCCGGCCCCGGCCCCCGCCCTGGCCCTGGCCCCGGCCACGCCCCCGCACCGGCTTTAAATATTACTTCTCTTGAGTGTGTACACAGGATGGCGGCAGGGTGATCGGCAATTTCCATTAGCGGCCCAATGCCTAGGCAATGCGCTCTCCCAGCGTTCTTACGGTGTAAAGGAGCGGCGTGCGCGCGGGTGGGGTGAGAGGGTGGCAGCCAGACGGAGCCGGCCGGGGCGGGGCGGGGCGGGGCGGGGCGGGGCGGGGGCCGGCGGTCACGCGGGGGTTTCGAATCTTACTCCTGAGTCATACCGCAAAGCCACATCTGACGACGTCGTCTGGCATTGGCCGGCCAGCCGTGCCTCCCAGAGCGGCGCAGCGGCTGAGCTCCCGGCCAGTTCTGCGGCACAAGGTGACCAGTAGCAAAAAGCAACAGCAAAAAAAAAAAAAAAAAAAAAACGGGAAAATCTAAATATGTCAAGATAGGCGCGAAAACCGAAAAAGTCACATGAACGATACAAAAAGGTTCACTAATTCGGAAAAATGGTTTCTATCAAAAGCAATTTCTTGTTGGGAAAATGAAAATGGAATCAAGAGAATCAGCCATGATTTAAATGGGTATACATATCGCTGCGCACAGCGCATGCGCCGTGTCCGCCCTCGCTGCGCTTTTTGCCGCACCGGCAGGATAGGGGCGGCTCCAGCGGCTCCAGCGGCTCCTGGCTGGAGTATGTAATGCTCAGCGCACTGTGTTTTTACGGGTATCGAGACTATAAACGCATTTCGAGCTGGCTGGGGAGGGGACAGGGGGAGGGGGAGGGGACAGGGGGAGGGGGCAGGGGAGGGGGACAGGGGGGACGGGGGAGGGGACAGGGGAGGGGGCACCATTACGACCTCCCGGCACCGCGGCACCGCGGCGCTCGCCAGGATATCCCCGCAGAGTGCCGCTCGGCGAGCACCTCGGATCGGGGAACGTGTTAGCCTCTCTCGCGGTGCGAGTTAGGAATGCAGCGCGCGGCTAGCTGGGGGAGAAAATTAGCGCATCTGAGCGAGCGGCGAGCGCAGACAGGGGCTGGGCTGGGCGGGGGAAGACTCGGGCCGCGGCCACGGGTGTGTTATCAGCCAGGCAGGCGCGCGGAGCACTGCCCCGGCCCGACTCCCAGTTTTGTTGGGCGCCACCTGGGAGCGAGCAGCCACCGACACTTGCTGTTTAGTTTGAGGCGGCGGGGGCCGGGCGGGGGCCGGGCGGGGGCCGGGCGGCGGACCCCAAACTTGAAGTTTCCTTTTTGCGCGCGGCCAAGGGGGCAGCCAGGCCCGCCTGCTTCCGGGCGCTGCCGCTTGTGTACTGCAAGGTGTTCTTGCCGACAAGGGCCGGGTTCCATTGCATCTGCTTAGCTCGGGCCTGGCGGGCTGCGGTGCAGGGGTCTCCACCCTGAGAGGGCCCTCGGGCTCCCTTAGATGTCGGGGGGACACGACCGCAGCGGCGCCAGCGGCGCCAGCGCCATATCCTGTCCTGCAGCGGGGACGCTAAAACGCTGCATTACCCCAGGCACGGCTTTGCGGGTCACACCGGTCACTGTCATGTACACCATCCCCGTTTCGGTAACCTTTTCGCCGACAGACACGTTAAGGCGAGCTGTTTCAGTCATGAATATATGAGGACTTACATTTCGAATCGGCGGACCTTTTCAGACAGGACGCACATTCCCAACCGGACAAAAATTCAAGCACTTTTCTGACCGCGGCCATTTTTGAACGGGAAGGTCCTTCGTAGCACCCAGTAGGGCTTCTGCTATGGACGACCAGAAATGAGAGAGTGAGAAATTTTCGGGACCGAAAACGGATGACTCCGGGCATCATCATCATCAGCGGCTGTTTGCCTTTGTCGCCACTTGAGATGCGGCGGGACGCAGCTCCTTTGTGATCCCTTAAATAGCACCTCGTGGACGCGCGCCGTTCCATAAAGCGGCGAAAGGCGGGGATGCAGAGTTCGGCCTCAGGCGGCTCCAGGCCGAGGTGGGGAGGGGAGGGGGGGGCGAGGCTAGAGGGGCGGCAAAAACGTTCGCCGTTTGCCCGATCATTAGCGCCCCTCCCACTGCGATGCTTCCCCTCCCCCTCGCCCCCCCCCCCCTCCCATCCCTATCGCTGACCGCCCCGCCTCCCGACTGTTATATACCTCATCTGCGCTCCCCGCCGCGCCCCCTCCCCCCACCCCCATGACCACTACGTACTCGGGAGGATACCCGCTAATGTTCTCCACGAACGTCGTTGAACATGCTCGTTCCGGGACCACCCAATTCATAATTCAAGGCAAGAAGGAGGGGGAGGGGGGATATGGTGAGGAAGGAAGTGTCCACGAAAAGGGAAAGTGGGCTCAAAGGCGGAAGGGTCAGAGGGGGAGTGAACGTGGAGGGGAGGCCGGCGCCCCAACGTAATGGAAGGCCTTGGAAGGACCGGTTATGAAAATGTTTTTAAGAAAAGGGAGACAAGCATCGGGAAGAGAATTTTATTTTTACTTTTTAAGTGAAAAAAAAATTAAGAGCGCCACGACCTCAAAAGCATAATTTCGGCGGCAGGAGCGGCCCACGCACGGCATACTGGACGAGCAAGTGGCGTGGAAATGGGGAAGATTCTTAATTCATGAGCAACCTGCAGAAAAGTCACATGAACTGGGCTGGCGGCAGAGCAGCAAGGACCTGCTCCGACCGCACAATCTTAAACGTCTGCTTACGCCTGCCTGTGGCGTCGGTCTGCCCAGCCACCGCACCCACCCCCACACCCCCGACCGCGAGCCTCAACCCTCCGGCCAGTGCCGGGCCCCCAGCCAAGGGACGGCCACCCGTGTAGCAATATCGGCTGCCCTGATGCCATCTCTAGCGCTGACAGCTCCATTACCATTTAGGAATGGAATTTGTATACGCCATTAGCCTGCTGGGCACAATACCGACCTCCCCCCTCTCCTGCCGCTGTCCAGAGAGTGGATTCTACGTTCACCCCTCCTGCTGTATCTGGTACCCATATCACCCATGTGCCGGTCCGCGAGCCGCCAGGCCCTCGCGGCCTCTGCGTACCGAGCTGGCCGACACTCAAGAAAGAAACGGGGCAAGAAAAGGAGCGTGCGTCCTGATTCGGTGTAGTACGGGGGCGGGCGGGATATGCAGGGCTAGGAGGGACACGCGCGTGAACCGTGCGTGGATGGTGCAAACGGGCTTCCTCCGGGATCAATTGGAATTTGCGAATCGAGATCAGAGAGGGAGAGAGAGAGAGAGAGAGAGAGAGAGAGAGAGAGAGAGGCGGACAGACAGAGAGCAAGCCCTACAAGCGGGGGAAATAGAATAGGGGGTTTGCATGCAAGGCGAAGAACCCGAGACGCGACTCCTCCACTTCGCCCCCTCCCCTCCCCACTCTCCTTGTGCGTTCCGAGCCACCCAAAGCTATCTGCATTCTTGATCTCGCGTTTTAACGACGTGTCATCTGCCAGCCAGCCAGCCGCCAAGTCAGTCAAGATGGAAGGGCCGGGTCGGGCGCACGGCGGCGGCAGCGGCCCTCCCGGCCCCAGCCCGGGCCCGGCCGACATCTCGGATCGGGATTGCCTCACAATACGAGCGCCCCCTCTCTGTATCCTGGAATTGGCTGCCGGGAGGAGAGCGCGCTGCTTCTCTTCTTTTCCGCAAACGAGGGCAGAGGAGGGGGCGCATTTGTATGGAGGCGGGGAGCGGCCGGCCAATCATGCATTTACTCTCTTCTGAACGGGAGGCATTTGTCGCACAGGCACCTCTGTGGCCAGGCACCGCCGACTCCGTGCGTCCGTCTGTGACGTCTGTTGCCCGTGTGTGCAGGTGTCGGTAGGGGAGAGCATAGACCCGACGGGTCCCGACCACACTCTGGTTTATTAGTTCACAGCAACACTGCACAGAGTTGCGTTCACTGGCCACAGGGCCCCTTTGGGCTTCACAACACTTAACACTCTACTCACACATGAGTTCGGCTTGCGGGGAACGTGGGGCGGAGAGGCACGCAGCTTCAACCGCGGAGGGGTGAGTTGTAGACTGAGGTGTCTGCCGGGGGCGGACGCGTGCTTTTATACTTTGTCTAGCCGCCAATTGCTGGTGCTGCTGCCGCAGCGGTGCCGCCGCCGTGCTGCAGTGGTGTTCCTGTTGCACTATCGCCAGCGGCGTCCGCTTGCAGCGGCCCTGACCAGTAGTGACCCTGGTGCATATATATACTGCGTGCAGCGCGCGCGTTTCGGCGCTGTTCACCTAGGGCGAGCTATTTCCTATGGCGGCTAGTACTTGTGACATCTCACATGTTACACGTCCGGCCCCCGGCTGCCCCCGGCTGCCCCTGGCTGCCCCCGGCTGCCCCCGGCTGCCCCCGGCTGCCCCCGGCTGCCCCCGGCTGCCCCCGGCTGCCCCGGCTGCCCCCGGTCCCGCCCCGTCCGGCTCCGCATCCTATCCCAGCCGAGCCCCTTGGCCTCGGTCCCCCGGCAGTCCCCTCTGGTCCCCTCTGTACGGGCCTACTCAATTGCCCGACCTGTGTACAGTCACATTCAGGCAGCCGCTCCCGGAGATTTCTGTCCATGCCTTTTCGGGCCCCTTTCACACGCGCCGATACAAGGAGGGCCTCTCGCAAAGGACGTGAAAGGTTGCTTCAAGTGGTTCGAGAATTGCGTACTGCCGGGGCCTATAGTCGGGGGGAGTGGCCAGAACAGCAAATCATGGGATTTACAGATCGCCTTATTTTCTCGTAGAAGTCTGGGGGCCGAGCCACGACCCCTAATAACAGTAAAGTAAGCTGGCCGCTTTGAACTTTGCAAAGAGATATATCAGGCCGCGCTGAGAGGTGCACTCCTGATGCAGCAGAACAAACACGCACTTTCGGAAACTTAAACAGGGTCACTACGGCCCAAATACGGTAAGAGCAGGAATAAAGAGGAGGCGGTGAACTTGGGAAGTAGAGGGGGTCGAGAGAAGTTTATTTCTTTCCGTTCCTTGTGGGTCGTATCATCGTGATGTTGCGTTTGGAGTTGGCTAAGCGTTTTAGAGCAGAAAGTTGTGCGCTCCTGACCTTTCCTAACCCTCTTCCTTCATTCGTCCTGCACACTCGTTTTAGCCAGCATTATTCATTCATGAATCCTCAGAGTCCCGCAAGGAACGACGGTGTATTTCCCTAAGTTGCACCTTCATTTCTGACTCCAGATTGGGACCACAACTACTTCGGGGCCAAAGTCCCGTTAGATAAACAAAGTGCGAGAAGCCTCATAAAACACGACGAGATGGTGGCCGTATCCACGGATCCTTCGCATTCACTTACGCATTTTAACAGGCCCCTCGAGATGAGATGCTTGTGTATCGCCTTGCCTGACGTACCTAGAAAAAAGAAACAGCGTGTTAAGTTGTGGACAGAGCACGATGGCACAAGAAGTGTGTGCTCGTTTACGCCCTGAGCACTATCTGCTCTCTTTCCCTTCTACGATACACCTCATCCACAGCATCTCCCGTGAGATACGGAGGGCGCTTCCGAAACACCTGGTACCCTGTAAATGATGAGGGGCATAAGTGGGGACGCTGGGCTGTGTGATAGGAAGTGATGAATCATGCCATCGACGCCGCGCTGCTGCTGCTGCTGCTGCTGCTGCTGCTGCTGGTGCTGCTGCTGCTGCTGGTGCTGCTGCTGCTGCTGCTGCTGCTGCTGCTGCTGCTGCTGCTGCTGCTGCTGCTGCTGCTGCTGCTGCTGCTGCTAAGATAAGGTAGTGCATCGGCCACAAGAGGAGCGTCCTGGAAGCTTTTGAAAAATGGTAATATCGATTGGGAGCGGCCGCAAACGGCGGGGCGCTGTTCTCGGCACAGTTGATAATGGATACCCGCACGGCTCAATCAGTTCCCTGTCGTCTGAATTCCGCCTCAAATCTGATCCTGCATCTGATTCAAATTACAGCCTTGCAGGTGCGTGCGCTCACGGCTCTGAGGCGTTGTCCACCGCAGACCTCCGGGCCCAAGTCACGGCGGGCGGGTGGAGAAGCGGGCGGGCAGGCGGGCGGGCGGGGCGTTTCACTTTGGGCAGACTACTCCCCCCCCCCCCCCCCCCCATCACACCCATCCCACCGCGACCCCGGCATTGGCCCCAGCCCGACCCTTTATACAGCGCAGCCTGAACCAATATTACAGAATATGAGACAAGAGGATATAGGGGCGCAGGTGGTGGTCGGGGGGGGGGGGGGGGGGCGCGGCCGGGCACGGCACAATGGCAGGCCGAGGACGGGTTAGAGAGGGAGATTACCGGCTGGCACCGGTGTGCGCGGCGGCCGGGGGCCGCGGGGGGCCGCGGGGGGCCGCGGGGGCCGCGGGGGCGTGAGGGCAGGGCCGGGGGCAGGGCCAGGGGCCGGGTCCGGTCGGTGATCAGAGAGATGCCCGCGGAACAGCTGCTGGCTTCCCTATCAGAGCCACTTCCCTATGTACATGCTGCAGCCTAACAAAAGTGAACGGAATCGGCTGCCCCGCCCGCCTCTCCTCTCCGCGATAAATAACCGTTTGGGTGTCGGCGGGGAGCACTCCGCGGCCACACGCTGCGGTTCCAGCGCGGCCGGCTCCGGGCTCCGGGCTCCGGGGGAGAGGTCTCTGAGCGAGGCCGGAGGGGCTCCGGCGGAGGGGGCGTCGTCAGTACAAGGGGCTGAATTAGGCAGTTCGTGCAGTTGTTACACTGAGGATGACTACTGGGCTCGGCCTTGTGGCGTCAGCGACAGTTTTTTTTTCCTTGTTTGCAACCCGCACTGCGCGACAAAGCCTCGAACCGACTTTGTGACAAGAACTGAAGGCGCGGATGAAAAACAGGCTGAATAGCAGGGAAGTTGTGAGAGTCGAGATCGATATGGACGAGCAGCGAGCGTGACAGAGATGGACAACCGGCCGCGGAGGTGAGAAGAGGACGGCGAATGGGTAGGCCGTATCTCTGTCCTCGCAGCGCACGCGGGGGAAAGTTGTGGTCGGTAGAATGGGAGGAAAAGCGCTGCGAGAAATGGGAGGATAGGAACGCAAAAGAAGGTATTAGCATATCGCCGTGATGAAAAAAGAAAAAAAGAAAAAAGCCACGCAGTGCCGCGCAGCGAATGCTTATGATAAAGATATTCCCTCCCTATTTAATCCCGTGATAAAGTTGGGAATACAAAGACACACAAGCGGCAAAGCGGCTACCCGTGCTCTTTTTTTCGATTTATCTTTTCGTTCCCTTCCTCCGTCTATCTCTATGTCTTTCCTTCCCCTCCCTCCCTCTGTCTCTATTCATTTCGTTTTCTTCCCCTCCCTCTATTCCAATCTCGCCTCCTCCCCCTTCCCCCTCTACCTCTATCTCTTTCTTTTCGCGAACTGATTCACGCGCAGAGTAGTAGTGAGGGGGCACAAGGTCTCCCCCAGCAGCAATAAGCCCACCCCACTACTGTAATGCCTTGGGTACACACGCTGGAGGGTCGGCTAGGCACAGGTGTACGACCTAATCGAGTTACAATTGAAATAAAATTAGCAGTTGGAGGAGGACACCGCCGTAAAACACACGGCTCCCCGCTCTCTGTGATCGATTTTCACCGGCGCGCGCGCGCGTGTGTGCGTGTGCGAGTGTGTGTGTGCTTTGTCGTCTCAGAAGGGGTGGGCGGGTGGAAGGGAGTTGTCTATCAGTGGAAAAATAAAGGTCTCGTGCCTCTGCAGAGTTGTGCGTTCAACGACGTCATTTCAAGTATTTGTCTTCGATTCACTTGAAAAGACACTCATGAAGAAGCAAGGACATGTGGCGACCTTTTCGTCCCTGCGGGAGGTGGTTCGCGAGCAACTCGATTCTACACGCGGTCCCTCTCCCATCGCCGATTTTGTGAGAACAGAAGCTCGCCGCCGGTTTTATCGGTTTTATCCATGAGTTCTTCACATCGTTGTTGAAACAACCTAAAGTTACTGCACACGTGATCCCATTTAGCTGTTACTGACTGAATCCTTTGAAATAGCAGCGCTCGGCGCGAGAAAGAGAATGACTAGACGCGCTTTAGGCTTTGTGACTTTTCCACACACACATAGTAAAGCAGTGTCTGCTCTGCTGCTGGGTTTGGCAGGGTAACTGTCACCGCACCGCCGTGCTGCCGCGGCGCGCAGCGCAAAACAAACCAATAAGGCATTCCGTTCTTTTCGTATTTTTCTCGGGCGACGCGGAGGCAGCCACGGCGAGGCGTCCTCCTCATCTTCCCCAAATGAGCTATGGCAGGGGCAAAACTGGAAATAATTAAGCGGGAGCTGGCGACGCCATTGTGAGTAATGTGCTGCGGGGAAGGAGATAGAAAAATCAGCCGGGCTGGGCTGGGCTGGGCTGGGCTGGGCTGGGCTGGGCTGGGCTGGGCTGGGCTGGGCTGGGCTGGGCTGGGCTGGGCTGGGCTGGGCTGGGCTGGGCTGGGCTGGGCTGGGCTGGGCAGGGCAGGGCTGGGCTGGGTGCAGTGCAGTGCAGTGTAGCAGGAAGCGACTGCACCGCCCTGAGAGGGGAGGAGGCCAAACCAGGAGCCGAGGCCGCCGCCTGACTGCTGGGGACAATGGCCGTCTGGGAGACGAGGGAACATAGCGGCACAGTGCGCTCCCAGATATCGAGATGAATGAGGGGACGAAGAGAGGAAATCGCGGGGTGAAAAGGAAGAGACATTGTGGCGCCGGCCCCGCGGCCTCCACCATGCGGCTGATGGATCACAATCGCAGTGTGACCGGTTCACTCCTTATTGTGCAGCGCCGTTTTTCCTGTTTGTGAATAACGGGCGCGGCGATGGTATGTTTCGGAGTTTCCTCCTGCCCAAGGGCCTCTGGTCATTCCATTTCCGTCCGCGCTGCATTCTTTATTTATTTAGCGCAGCTATGAAGTACAACCCGTGCCGCGTGTTCTCCACAACGCGAGCGCCTGTATGATTGTTACAGGTGGGCTTGTGGGGGCGGGGGAGGCTGCGCCCGGGGCTGTGTGCGCCAGTGAGGCGACTCGGTATACACACGGTCCAACCTCTCCGCGCCCAGGCGCGGATCCAGGGGCGGCTCTAGGGGGGGGGGACGATGTACCGCTTTCTGCCTACTTTCAGGCGGATTGTAACGCGAATTGCCTACCTTTCGGGAGCTCTTAGAGCGCCCTAGGGGGGGGGGGCGATCGCCCCGTCGCCCCCCCCCCCCCCCCCCCCCCCCGGGATCCGCGCCTGCCGCGCCCCCGCTGTGCCGCGCAGACGGCGGCGTTGCGTTTCTCATCAGCCCTCTTTTCCTCAAGTCATCCAGAAGCGTCGGCAGTCGAGTCCGGGAGGGTTGGAGGGGGTGGAGGTCGTGCCGCTATGCGGGCGAGTGCTCCACGGAGCGTGCGGGGGCGGGGCGGGGCGGGCGGGGCGGGCGGGGCGGGCGGGGCGGGCGGGACCAGAAGTAGGTTGCCGCGCGAGGGCATCCTATGCGGGGTGTGCTGGTTGGGTGTTACGCGGTCCGGGCGGGGCGGGGCAGGGCAGGGCCATTGCACCAAATGCACATCCAAACGAGGTGTTCGCATGCCCCAGAGTCAATTTGAAGGCCCGGTAATCCCGCTCGATTCGGAGCTGCGCTATGCTCCCCTCGCTCGCTCCTCTCACAGACAGCGGCCCCAGCCTTATCCCCCCGGCTCTTCGCCTTTCCGCCTCAAACGCGGGGTCTGATTTGAACTAACGAAGTTTGCGACGAGTTCCCCACCCCCGCGGCCTGCCGCACCCTGCAGCCTCCAGCCCCTCCCAAGTGGCCGGGCGGAGTGAGCAGTGAGCTCGCAGCGCGTCCCTCCGGCCTCCACCGCCCCCATCGCCCCCGCCGCCCCCCACCGGCGGCGCACCCAACCCAAGTTCTAACGCCCCTGTCCCGCGCTTAGCGCGCGTGCGTTCCCAACTCGGGCGTTGATGCCGTGACAAGCCTGTAAACGCAAAATAAAGAAGGCCGCGAGTCACACAATTTCAAGCGGTGGTCGCAGGGTGAGGACCCACCCTCTCACCCCCTCCCCCTCGTTCCTCTCACCCCCTCCCCTTTCCCTTCTCTCGCTCGCTCGCATGCTTGCTCGCTCGGGGATCTCCATAAATTACCCAAAGTTAACCACGGTGGAGCGGCCCCCTCCCCGCGGTCCCAGGGTGCGATCGGGTACGCGGGATGCGGGAGGGAAATAATGAATGTGGCGGGCAATATTATGAACCCTTTTCTGTTTTATTTTCTTGACTTTTAATTTTCAAGCGGCTGCCGCTTCTTCGGTTCCAGAGCGTCCACTCGCCGCCATGCTTGTTTCCGGTGTGACGCAAGAATTTGTAATTGTTGTTCCCCTTCGAGCCCCTTCCTCTCTGCAGAAAGCTTCCCGAGGCCACCGTCGACTCCCCCCCCCCCTCTCCCCTCCCCACTCCCCCACCCCCTTCCCCCAGACGGCAACCGCGGCGGCACTGTGGCATTCCCGGAGTATGACATCCATGGCGGCGAGCAATGTCTGCCAGCAATCCATGTCGTAAGCCGGGCACAGCGTCGGGCACCGAGGGGCAGGGGCAGCTAACGAGAGGGAAGAAGACAGGCTACCGTGTGTATGTGTGCGTGCAGTGAGAAAGAGAGAGAGAGAAAGACTAGGAGAAAACAATGTTCCGGGCAGCGCATGGGAGGGGAAAAAGTGGGAGGAAAGAAGAAAGACGGAGGACATGTGACAGTCGGACACAACGCATGCTCGCTACAGAGGTTTCCGGCCCAGCGAGCAGATCCAGTGGGGGGCGAGGGGAAGGCGATGGAGGGAGGGGGGGGGCATCAGGGGAGTGAGAGGAGACTGTCGGGACGGAGGTGGTGTGTAGGTGCGGATGAGAAAGACAGAGAGAGAGAGAGAGAGAGAGAGAGAGAGAGAGAGAGAGAGAGAGAGAGAGAGAGAGAGAGCGGGGGGGGGGGGGGGGGGGGGTGAGAGCACAGGCCCGGATTGGAGCCGGAGAGGAGGCGAACGCCATCTGTCCTGGATTGGAGGTCAGCGCCCACCAAATCACAGCTCGGAGGGTGAATCAGCCATCAGCCCGGAGCTGGGGGTCGGGACTGGCCCCAGGGCCTCGGCCATGCCGCTGTTTGAACGAGCACCAGATAAATATTCTTGCGGACGCACGCAAGACCTCGGTTATGTGTGTACCAGCAGGACGCACAAACATCCTCTAGGTACCCGGCCGGGCCGCAGAGCCCCGAGCCCGGAGGGCACGGAGGGTGTGGGTGGGGAGGGGTAGCAGAGCCTCGGTAGGGCCCCGGCGGGGTTCCGGTGGGGCGCTCCGGCGAGCGGCGGTGGTCGTGGGAAACGTGGGCGGAGGAGGCGCTGGCTAGGCTGCCTAAACTTCCCGGCGCCCCGCTGTAGCCCGTGACGGCACGGCCGGGGCGGGGGCGCCGTGGTGCCGCGGCGGAGGTTGCTGTACTACTCCTGTTACTCCCGGGTACCAGATCTCCCGCCTCTTCGGACCGATACTGTCCCCCCCCCCCCTCCTTTCCAGCCCGCCCACTTTTCAATATTATATTTCTCATCCCGGGCTCATTCGGGCTCTCCGATGCCGGCCGGCCTGCTGCGTCACCTCGGACTTCACAAAGTGCCGCGCCTCCCCGCTGATGGCGGCGCTATCTCCGAGAGGATGATGATGAATCCAGGCCTGGGCCCAGGCCGCCGCTGCCGCCGCTGCCGCCGAGGAGACGCAGGGCGACGCGTTCGCCTCGCCGCGTAACCTGCAATCTACTTTCAAACTTAAACCGTCGGGGCGGGCGCTCCATAAATAAGTTGGGATGTCAGCACAGCCGCATAAGTCCAACATGTTTAAATTAGTTCCAGGCAGATTACACGCACGGGGTGCCGGTCGGGCCGCGCTGGCGAACGTCACCCCTCGTGTAGTTAGTTCAGAAACTAGGCCCGCCGCGCTGGCGTGGCGGAGGGCCTACTCGTAGGCGGGCGGGGCCGAGGCGGCGCCGCGACGTCAGCCAGCCCGAGTCCATCGGCTTCGACGCGCCCCTGGGCGCACGCTGGCCTCGGAGATAGCGTCGCCAAAAAGGGATGTTTTTACGGGATGCCCCGGGGGGAGCACAGTGCCCTCATGTCAGAGTCGGTACTAGTTACGGTGGGAGCAGCCGACCTCCGCACGACCGCCGCCGAAGGGACAAACAAGCTCGGCCGGTGGCCGCTCGGCCTCGTCCTGGCAGAAGTCAGAGTTACCCGGCCCAGAGATTGGTATAGTTTCCACTTGGCGTCCCGCAGCCACATCTCAACTAACCCCCTTCCCGAGAGTTAAGCAGGCGCCGCGTGACGCGCCAACCCCTCAGTCCGCCCGGCCCGGCCCGGCCCGGCCCGGCACAGCAGCTACAACAGTACCACGGCCAGCACGGTCAGGGTCCGCCGGCCGCCGGCGCGGACAACTTCATTAAAACGGAAACGGCTGATTGATTCTATTTGCAGGACGCCGCCGCGCTGTACAGTGGCCGTGGTGTGGCAAAAGGAGTATATATTGGGAAAACGCAGCAGAGCAACGCGGAGCCAGCGGAGCCAGCGGAGCAAGCCTATTGTAGCGTTTTACCGCGGCTCCAATTTGCAGCTGTTGTCTGTGCAGAGAGCGCGCGCATCGTGCCGGCATCAAAGACTCATCCTGCCAAAAACACACACACACACACACACACACACACACACACACACACACACACACACAGACGCGCGCGACAACAAAACTGGTCGTCCCGCGGGCCCCTATAGCGCGCTGCACGTCCTCGACCAACTTTTCGTGAGGTATTTTTGTCCCGCCGCAGTGAAACGAAATAAACGGGATGGTATCGTCGCATGCATGCACACATGGTGAGCGTATCTCTCGACCCCAGAGTAGGAGGGGACGCTCGAGAGAGACGTCGTGTGGCAGGTGAAGCACGGGGGGAGGGGAAGGAGGAGGAGGAGGGCTGCCAGTGACGATGAGTGGGCCAGGGCCGAGCGCAAAATGAATACCGCAGCGACGCAACAGAGGCAGGTGTACGGCTGCACTGTGCTGCAGCGGTAGCCCTATCGGGGGCCCCGGGGGACCGGAGCGCATGGCTATTAAACAATCTGAGCAGCCCCCTGCCCCCACCACCCCCACCGCCCCCACCGACTCCCACCGCTGAGCCCACCGAGCTCTACCACCGCACACACCCCGCGGGGCGGCGGCGCCCGCACGCACAATACCGTCATTGAGAAGGATCGCAATTATCGAGGCCTGAATCCCACCCCACCCCATCTCTCCCTCTCTCTCTCTCTCTCTCTCTCTCTCTCTCTCTCTCTCTCTCTCTCTCTCTCTCTCTCTCTCTCTCTCTCTCTCTCTCTCTCTCTCTCTCTCTCTCTCTCTCTCTCTCTCTCTCTCTCTCTCTCTCTCTCTCTCTCATATTCCGTTGCCTGCGCTGCCTCCTCTCCCTGAGGAGAGTGCCGGTGGAGCTCTCGTGCCCGTCAGCCCGCAGCGCCACTTCTTCTATTGCGTCCATCTCACTCCGTCCCCCCCCCCCTCTCTCTCTCTCTCTCTCTCTCTCTCTCTCTCTCTCTCTCTCTCTCTCTCTCTCTCTCTCTCTCTCTCTTCTCTCTCTCTCTCTCTCCCTCTCTCTCTCTCTCTCTCTCGTTCTCCCTCTCTCCCTCCCTCTCTCTCCCTCTCTCTCTCTCTCTCTCTCCTCCCTCATGAGTACGCCCCTCAAAGAGAGGATTACATTTGGCCGTAGGTGTGGTCGGCATTAGAGCCGCGCGGGGCGCGGGTGCTGAGGTGCAGGGCGAGGCTCGTTTGGGCGCCGCTGGCGGCGAGCTCAGCTCCCCGCAATAGAGTATACACCAGCTACTGCTCGCATGGCAGGGCCGCAACTACACAAAGTGAAAAAGTAATTTCCGTCCCCCTTCCCCCCTCATCTGGCAGCCCTGTGGCCCCCGTTCGTGAGAAGTATGCCGGTAGTCTGCACATCGACTGCCGCGTCGTTGGAGTTTGGAGGGCGGTTGAATGAGATGGGCAGCAGAATGCTACAGCCGGCTACGGCGCACGCGAGCCCTAAGAAACACCAGCATAATTCCACAACGCCCCCGTACCATTTTTTCCGAACCCTTTCCGAACAGGTAAGCATTTTTGAAAGTAATAATTTAGCTTCTCTAATGTCTTTTCCCACCGTGATTTGTTCTTTAGCCTGCATGCTTACCCTATTACATGCTTCCGTTTTCCTGTTTCCCTACACTGTGCGTGCTACGGCCGGTGTAGGGAGGTTTTGTTTTTCCCGTGTTTCTGCAGCCCGCAGTGGCGGTGGAGCTTGTCGAAGTGTCCGCCAGAGCGGCGCGCGTCCTCGTGTCGCGTTTCGTGTAATTAGCTCCCAGACACAGCGAATACCCAACTCAAAAGTACAGACGGGGTGAGGAGGGCGGCGGAGAGCAGATGACAGAAAGAGGGACCCCGAACGGACGGCCCGGCACGGCCCGGCACAGCCCGGCACAGCCCGGCACAGCCCGGCACAGCCCGGCACAGCCCGGCACAGCCGTGCGTGCTGTTGTGTCGCCGCATTACCCGTGTCTTTTCACAGCAGCAGCGCGATGTGCCGCTCCCTTTGAACCCCCTCCCATCTCCTGTCCCGCCCTGCTGCCCTGCCCTACTCATATATTTGGTTTCTTCTCTTTTCCTTTTGCGTGAGTAACGCTCTCTCGGTTCTGTAATTATCTCGATCGATGCTGCGTATAATGTTGACAGTTCGCTCGCCAGGTGGTTTTATTTGTGCCACTTTAAAAAATAGAAGGAAAAAGGAAGAAAAAGGAAAAGGATCTTATTACGGAATTTTAATCGAGTTTTTGGTATGTCTTGGCTGCTGCATGAAGAAACAATATCCTGCGGCGGCAGTCCGGCCCGGCGCTGCCAGTGGCCTCCGGGCCACTCTACTCCCAGACTACTCCGGGCTGCTCCGGGCTGCTCCGGGCTGCTCCGGGATGCTCCGGGCTGCTCCGGGATGCTCCGGGCTGCTCCGGGATGCTCCGGGCTGCTCCGGGATGCTCCGGACTGCTCCGGGATGCTCCGGGCTGCTCCAGGCTACTCCGGGCCGCTCCGGGCTACTCCGGGATGCTCCGGGCTACTCCGGGATGCTCCGGGCTACTCCGGGATGCTCCGGCATATGGAGAGGCCGGCCGGGGCTCCGCAGAGCGGTGTGGGGTGGTCGGCCCGAGAGGGTTACCGTAGGGGCCACCCGAGTGGGCGGCAGGCTGCTCTGCGGCCTAAAACTGGACTGGGGAGGGGAGGGCAGCAAGGGGCGGGGGGGGGGGGGCTCTTCAATTAACTGCGGCCTCTCGAGTCCGCCGTGGCCGCCGCCGTCGACGGGGTGGCGGGTGGCTGGCTAAGGGTGGCGGAGGGAGAGCCGAGAGTCGCATCAGCAGCCAGTGCCTTTAGCCCGGCCCGGCCCGGCCCGGCCCCTGCCGCCGACAGCCTGAGGGTTCTTCTCCACGCACTCACAAGCGCAGCAGGGGCCTAAGGGCGGCTGGCTGGGCCGGGGTCCAGAGAGCCTGCAGTGCCCAGCCCGGCTTGCACAGCTTGCTCCAGTAAGCCAGGCCATGGCTGGCTGTGGATGTTTATTGTGTCCTCGTCTGCCGACCTGCTCCTTTCCTCCCGTACGCTCGCTCCGCTCGCCTTGCCCGGCGGCCCACTCACCGCCGGCCACAAGCCTGCGCCCCGTGCTGCAGCAGGCTGTGCATGCCCATGCCCAGGTACCATGGCTGGGCCAGACCAGCCTGCACCACTCTTTGATAAATCATGCAGACAAACAAAACATTGGAGGGGGCACATGCATTACGTGGCGTGTCCCTTCATTTCTAGCAGGATGCAGGACGCATACCAAAATAAGACGCGGCGAGCGAGAGCGGATGTACGTCACGGTGCGGGATATAGATGGCCGTTCTAGGGAGGGGGCTGGGGTGCAGGAGAGAGAGAGAGAGAGAGAGAGAGAGAGAGAGAGAGAGAGAGAGAGAGAGAGAGAGAGAGAGAGAGAGAGAGAGAGAGAGAGAGAGAGAGAGAGAGAGAGAGAGAGAGAGAGAGAGAGAGAGAGAGAGAGAGAGAGAGAGAGGGGCCCCTGCTTGCCGATGTTGAATCCAGATAAGCGCTAAACCCAGACGGGCGTAGCGGCGGCGGTGCGGCCTGCACTGTGCGGCCACCTACCCCTGGACCGCCCCGCACCGCCCCCGCACCGCCCCCGCACCGCCCCCGCACCGCCCCCGCACCGCCCCCGCGCCGCGGCGGACACAGGCGTCTGGCTGTGGCCTGCGGCGCTGCTGCAGTGCCCCGACGGAGAGCGCCACCACCGCCGAGGGGAAGGGAAGGGAGGGGTTTCACGTTACCGGCCGGCGACAAAGCGCCCCGCCCCGCCCTCCCCTCCCCGCACCTCTCCAGCCTCCCTTCCCCGCCTGCCGATGCAAGAAAACGAGCTTCCATACTAACTGCACGCAGGAAAAAAAGACGCGACTTGGATTTTGGCGTCGGTCTGCAGACTACCTGCGGGTCCGTAAAGTCCAAGGGCTTTTACCCTTTGTGGGTGGCAGTGTGTTGGGGCCAGGGCTGATCTTGTTTGGGAGGACATGCGCTGTGGTCAGCCCGGCCGGATCGTGGACCGGAAGGCCGAGACCACGGACTGCGGACGCGCGCGACATGACTCGGAGCGGGGCTGAGCCGAGTCAAGCCGAGCCGAGCCGAGCCGAGTCGAGCCGAGCCGAGCCGCTCGGAAGCCGCCGCTGCAACTCCGGATGCCAGCAGTCAATGTTTTTCCTCCAGCAGCATGGACCGTCTTAGCGGGGGAAAAAATGACTGCACTGACCTAATTTAATTTGGTGGCCTTTTACAACTTAGTAAGAAGAAGTGGCGGGCGCGCCGAAAGAGACGGGCCGTGGGCCGGCGGCGGCAGCGAAAAGGGCCCCGCCCCGCCCCGCCCCGTCCGGCTCTGGGCTGGGCAGGCCTTCAACAATGTCACGGAATGAACTTGCTAATGCGTGGTGCTGGTGCTGGCGGCGGCCACTGGCAACACTCCCCCCCCCCCCCTCTCTGTGTGAAACGGAATTTTGGCCCTGAGAAAAAATGAGCCACCGCCTGGCCAGGCCGGGCCGGCGAGCAGCGAGCGAACGGCACTGTCAACGCGTTTGCGAAGTATTTCCATGAGAGGGAGGGTTGTGGGAAAAGAAAGAGGGACGGTTGTTTTTTTCCCCCTCACGGCTGGGTGCCGGGGGTTAATTTCAGCGGCGGGTTCAGGACAGCGCTGCCCTCCCACGCACTGCAGTGGGCCCACGGTGTCCACGGTACCCGCGGCTGCCCTAATCTCCGCTGACAGCCCTTCCTGTCTTTCGCTTCATTCCGAGGAGCTCTGTTTGGCGCAGGGCCTTACGCTGCGAGACAGGTGCGGTGGCTGATAGCAGGGGATTCGGGGGTGGCTGGGGGAAGGTGTGGTCCGGGGTGAGAGGGAGGGGGGGGGGGGGCTGCTCGACGTGGACTAGCAAGCATAAAATGAAGTGTCACTGCCAGAACCCTCTCCCTCCCAGGCCCATGCCACTGGCTGCTGCTGGTCGGGGTGACTCTGCATGGGCGTACGGGAGGGACCTTCCTGAAATACAGTCCGAAAATGAAAACTGGATATTTTCTAGTGGGCAGCCTTTCTATTCTCCTTGTTCTTGTTTCGCTGCACGATCGTTGCGCATTTTAGGAGAAGGGGGAAAATATGTTGGGCGTTTCTTGGCACGGGCTCGGTCCGCAGTAAAGCATTCCGCTTATGAACGCATCACCACTCGCCAATGCCCATCGGAGGAGGAGGGAAATATTGTTCCGGTCGTTGCCCCGCTCCCCTATCTCTCTTCCCTACTTTCTGACAACTTAGAACTTTCTGCGTGGGGCCGTTAAATCCTTTAGGGACCAGCCCCGGTCCGAGCCCCTTCCCGCAGGGCCGAACGGGCTGTGAGAAGGGCTCGCTGGCTCGTTCGCGGATTAGAAAGGGAGGAGGGGGAAGGGGGGCGAAGGGCGTCCCAATAGGGCGAATGAGAGGGCAGTTTGTGTTCCATAATCTATTGCCAGAGGAATACACGTATGCCAACGGACAGCGGCCCCGCCAGAGAGAGGCTCCGCAGAGGATATCGCTTCGAGGTCCGCCGGAGGAAAAGAGGGCAACGTACACGGCGGTGTGTGGGCGTGACAGAGAGGGGGTGATGAAGAGGGAGCGGCGCCGCAGGGGAGCTAGGGCGCTGGCAGAGTGCGGCCGGGCGGTATGAGACTTCTCGCTGTGAAATAAATACCAAGGACGCGGTACGCAACACGTTGGCTGCCTGCGCCGGCCCGCGCGGCACGCATCGACGCTTATAAATCCTCGCGGCTGGCGTTGCCTTCATCGCTGCGGGTAGGAGCCGCAGGACCGCGCGGGCACCACCGAACCACAGGACCAGCCCTAGGTCAAACAGCCAGAGCCGGCCGCCACCGTCAGCCAACCGACCGACTCAACAGCCTAAAATGCAAATCAACCCAGCCGCTGTTTTGATCCCTTTAGGTCATGCCCGGGGGGGGGGGGGGGGGGGGGGGGGGGGGGGGGGGGGGGGTGGAGCCTCAGGAAGTTGGAGTAGGGGGGATGAAATCAGATTGCCCCCGCACCTGGTGAATTTATAACACTGCGCATGTGTATAATGCATGCCACGGCATCCGGCCGCATTCGGCCGCATTCGGCCGCTGCGGACTGCAGAGACAACGCGTGATGCCTAATTTGTGTGCTCTCCGGACCACAAAGTCAGAGAGAGAGAGAGGGAGAGAGAGAGAGAGAGAGAGAGAGAGAGAGAGAGAGAGAGAGAGAGAGAGAGAGAGAGAGAGAGAGAGAGAGAGAGAGAGCGAGAGAGACGATCATGGTGGGTACTTTGACGCGGCTTGTTGCCTTACATCTCTGTTCTCTTTCCATCTTTGTTCTCTCGCTATCTCTCTGTCTCTCTCCCGTTCCCTCGCTTCGAACAAGGGAGTTTGCACGTCCACTCGCCAAAAAGTTTGGCCATTACTGAACAAAATGCCCCGGCCCCCTCCTCCCGCTTCGACTTTATTACTCCTCCTCCTCAGATGTCGGCGGCCGCCCCGGCGCCACACCACTCGAAACGCACCTGCATGGCGTGACAACAAATCATCCCCGCGGCATAAAACTCTCGTTTAATTCTACTGCCGGTACATTTGCCGCGACCCCCCGCAGCGCGTGGAGCTCGTCCCGACAGCAGGGCAGGAGCGGAGAGGAACGGGGGACGGAAGAGCAACGAGAAAGTACGAAGATTTGACTGAAACTTGTGGACTAAGGCCCGCGGGCCGCAACTTCCTTATAAGTGATCTCAAGGTGTTTGAGGAGGCGAGTTAAACGCCTTTGTTGGGAATCAGCCTGTTTGTCAACCTGCTCGGCAGCCTGCTTCGTCGCCTTGAGCTGCTTTGAGCCCGTGCAGCGGCTTTCTTCTCTAAGTATACTAATTTGCTTTGAGATGTGAGGGAAAAAAATGACGATACAGAACCGTCATCAAAGCAGATGATACTTTGGGGTTATATTTTCATGTTTTATTCCTATTTTCCTTTACGTTGCGACCCCTGGCTTGCATGTCGGAGGGCGACGAAAATAAGACACGCCACTGATGTGTGACTGCAACGCTATGGCACTGTGCGCCCTGCGGCCGGGGCAGCCATGGAAGTTTACGCGTCTCGGCTCGGTCCAGGCGGAGAAGGATCGGAGCCGGGGTATCCCCGAGTGCCCTGAGTACCCCAGGCGAAGGAGAGGAAAGGAGAGAAGAGAGAGACGTGGGGGAGGGGGAGGGGGGAGGCTGCGGCTGGTGTGAGCCACAACGAAGAATAGAATAGGAGAGAGAGAGACAGAGAGAGAGAGAGAGAGCGACACCGAGAGAAGTGCGCGGCGCGGTGCGTATAAGAGGAGAGAGAGGAGAGGGAGAGAAAGAAGAGTGCGCGACTCGGCACGGCGCGGCGCAGCGAAGGAGATAAGAGAGAGAAGGAGCGATGGGCGACACAGACGGCGGAACGCGGCCCCCCCTGTGGTATAATACTTCTGCGTGCTGCCTATGCCTCCGCATGAGAGTACAAGCCGCTGACACATTATCTTTACATTATTGTTTCTTTCTTTTAAAGCTGATGATAATGTATCATCTGCTAAAAATTAGTTAACAAATCAGATTATAAATCCATATCGGGATAGTTCCGAGAAAAAAAAATTAATTAAGGTTTCAGAATTATACTAGGACCAAGATTGGGCTTTGTCATTCAGGAAAGACAGTCTTCGGTCCGTCGTGCAGTGTGGCACGCTGAAGGCCGACGGACAGTCGAAGCTAGCGATAGCGCCTGTGATTCCGTGGGTAGGCAAGCCCGCGGTACACGCCCGTCCAGCGGGCTTGCCTACCCTCACATTGCAAGGGGCTCCGCGGCGACCGCTGCTGACGGGCGGCGGACGGAACGGACAGAGGCCGAGGACGCCGTCCTGTCCTGCCCGGGGTGCGGCGCGGTGCTGTGTCCTGTGGCAGCGCCGGGCACCGCGGGGCGGTGAAGAGGACCCGTTTTATTTTGAAACGGGATCACAGCATAAATATAGGTGCTCCCCCCCCCCCTCCACCCTGCTCTGCGTGATGCTCCACCAAAAGCCGCAGCAGCGACCAAAGAATTTCTTCCCGCTTTGGAAAATAATAATAATATCGGAGCGTGGGAGAGCGCGTCGCCGCGTATCGCCCTTTCGAACCTTCTCTTCGGAGCTCCCCGGGGCAGAAGGACCCCAGCAGCAGAAAATTCTGCACGAATTCATGAGCTTTGCTCCGTTAAAGGCACGGTGAAACAGCGTTTCCGAGGAACGAGAACTCCTCGGGCTACGACACGCATGCTGGGATGACGCAGGCAGCGGCTTGCTCGCTGCTCCTTCTCTCCGACATTCCGCCGGCTCTCCTCCCCGGGAAAGGGGACGAACCGATAAACCCGAGGACGAGAGAGGGAGAGGAGAGGAGAGGCGCGCCCTTGGCCGCTCCGCCGCGCCGCCGCGCCGCGCTGCGCCAAAGGCCAGATCGCATCAACGGCTTTCGGTACGCATCAAAGCCAGGGACGCGCGGCAAAGTTTAGGGTCGCATGTGTGTGGCCGCACCAGTCCACGAGTGGCCGAGTGGTCCACGAGTGGGTGGCCGCGGTACGCGGGCACAATCCTCGACGAGCTCCTATGCAAGCTGCTGTGGCACTCAACACTAACCCTCCCTCACCGGCTAGGATTCTAGTGATGCCAACGGCTCTTCAACCCCGGTTAGGACGGAAATGAGCGGGTAGGAATCGTTTGCTGTAAAAAAAAAATCAGTCGACAAATTTTGCCAGCCGTTTGGATTCACCACAAAACACGGGGGAAGGTGGACGCCGCAGCGTCCATGGGCTAACTCGCTCTTTGCATCTTTTGATTCTGACTTTAATTCGCAACCGGAATATACCTGGTAGCAGATTTGGATTTGGATCAATGTGTCCGCCTCCTCGCGCTGATACCCCACATAACGTTCCACACATTTCCTAACCGACGCTTTAGCCACACTGAACGTTTTTACATTTAGGGCCTAGACCAATACTCGCTCTCTGCGACGCGGAGTAGCGCCAGCGTTGGAAGCCGCGTACCGGTGAAGCCCGCATTCTCCTCGCGTCGAAAAGAGTTTGGGCGTGGCGAGGGTCGAGGGCCCGTACCTGCAAACAGAAGAAACGAAACACGGTCAGTGGAGCCGCTCCTCGTAAAGCAAACACGCGGAGCGCTAGCGTGGCCGGACAGTAGACCGCACCCGCGAGTACTCGACCATCCCAGGCCGAGCCGGACGTTTTTACTCGCTCTTTGCGAACGCGGCTTCCAACGCTGGCGCTACTCCGCGTCGCAGAGAGCGAGTATTGGTCTGGGCCCGGGTCAACACTGCGGCGGTGCAGGTTGTCCGCCGTCCGCCGCCCATTACTCAAGCTGCAGGCTGCAGTTGACCTCGCAGGGCCGGGCAGGGCCGGGCAGGGCCGGGCAGGGCCGGGCCCCGACAGACTACACGCCTTGACCCCCGGCCCCGAGCCCTCCGGGTCCCCGCCTGGTCCCTGCCGACGCCGCCCTGCCGCGGCCCCGCCCCGCATCAATCCTTGTCTTCGCACCGCACCGCCCCTGCACCGCCCCGGCACCGCCCTCTCCACGCCTTTGCAGTCCATTAGAATCGATTGCGTCCGGAAGCACAACTCGATTTGGACCAAAGTTGGAGCAGCGGGCGGCGGGCGGGGAGGGCGCCGCCTTACTTAGCGACGCCCCAGCCGCCACGCTGACGCTGACTCGGCGCGCACTCCAGCCAACGACACACTTATTCGAAAACAAAACACGCGGGCGAAATTGACGACGCGGCGCTTCCCCCGGAGTTGTTCCTCTGCTGGCCTCGCCTTGGCCGCCGGGCGCCGCCGTCGGGCCCGCTGACGGCCACGCCACGCAGCGCGGCGGAGGAGTGAGGACGGTACGTGAGGAATGGAGACGCGGGGCGCGCCAAGCTGCCCGGCCCGGCCGGCCCCGCACCCCTCTGGTCCGCACCACCACCGCGCCAAGCTGCCCGGCCCGGCCGGCCCCGCACCCCTCTGGTCCGCACCACCACCGCGCCAAGCCAGTCGCGCGCTCCCCTTTTTGGCGGGCGGCCGCCGCGCCACCACCGCCTTTTTTTTTTTCTTCCCCGTCCTTGCAGTGCGCGCTTTTTGCCCCGCTCTCCTCCATCCCAAGATTGAATTTCACGTGAGCGGAGTTCTCTGCGGGAGGTCGCGGTGGGGGGTCGCGGTGGGGGGGGGGGGGGGTCGCGGTGGGGGGTCGCGGAGAGGGCCACCGCGATGGTGCTACCGCAGCAGCTCGGTCTGTCTGTCACCGCCGCTTGTCGGTGCGCCCCCCCCCCCCCCCCCCCGGGGCCCCACTCGGGGTCTCCGGGTCCCCGGGACCACCCCGGTCCGTGTTCCGTCCGTCTCAATACCCGGCCGGATCCAGCAATAATGCCGTCGTTTTAAATGCGGGCTCGCGGGGCCCCCGGCCGGAGGGCGGCGGCGGCGGCGGTCGGACAAGAGGCGCGCGGGACGCGAGAAAACTTTCCAGCGCCGGCCACTTCTTCCGTCTGTTGTTTTGCTCGGCGCTGCCACTTCCCTCCCCAGGGAGAGAGAGAGAAAGGGAGGGAGAGAGGAGAGAGGCCGAGAAAAGTCGTTAAGCCGGAATGACGCTCTTTCACACTGGCGAGTACGTTCCGCTGTGTAATATTTCCCCGTAAACAGATCCCAATTCGTCGTACCGTTGTTATGCCGTTAGAAAACAGGGTCTTTACGACTCACAACTAACGGTGTAAAAACCGGGGTGATGCTCCCTGCGAATGGGACGGTGATCGTAGATCGGGTTGTGTCGTGTGTTCTACCGTTCGCGTTTCAGACAAAATACAATTGCCCTGGAAGGAAGAGAAAACGCAGGCAGACAGAGAGACAGCACGAACGGCAGACTGACAGACAGACAGACAGACAGACAGGCAGACAGACAGACAGACAGACAAAGAGAGCGAGATCTACAACAGAACAAGCGAAGGATTAGAGGAGCGGATCGCCCGACACAGAACACAAGAGAAAGGCAGGCCGGGGAGAATGAAGTCGGAGGAGACCCGAAAAGGACAGTGCTGTGGAGCAGCGAAGGCGGAGAGCTCCACGCGGACCGTGTGCGGACCGTGTGCGGCCGCGTGTCCTGTGGTGAGGGATGGGGGCCGCCAGGTGAAACGACCCGGCAGGCCTCAATCAACGCACCCTTATTTGCTGACATTTCGATTTCGTAAAGAAGGCGGCCAGGCCCGCGGGGCGGCGCTGCTGTGCACTGGAGTGCGTGCGCGTGGGCGTGTGCGTGGGCGTGCGCGTGGCCAAGCCAGTTGCGCACGCGTGACCGAGCGCTACGCTATGCGGCGGCGGTGCGCCCCCAACACCTTCACACACCTCACCGCGGCCCAACACGCGTACATCGGCTTCGGTAACACGAGTATTTCATCAGCATGACGGCTCTATGTTGGCCGCCCCCGACGCCCCCTCCCCCCGCCACCCCACCCCGCCCCTACCTCCCCACGCGCGATTCAGTCGCAGAGCCAGTGGGGAGGTGACAAGGGACAAAATGTGATGAAACCCAGGCTTCAACAATTCCTAAATTAATTTTCGTCTCCTCTAAACCGCAATGCTTATCCTGGGGGTCACTTCGAATAGATTACACGCGAAGTCGGGCCGCTATGCTCACATTCGTTTCGCCCAACATATTTTCCCAGGGCATAAAAAAAGAGGGGGGGGGAAAGGAGACAGCCGAAAAATGCCAGCCAGGCAGACGCGCCATGTGCCACGGCTCTCTTTCACAGGGCAAAGAGTGCGTGTGTGTTTTTACAGGCCCTCGCCGTATAAGGGCAGGCGCGGCGCGCGGCGGCCGGCGGGCTCTTTTGCCAGTCTGGCGGCCGCTCAGCCTGGCCCCGCCGGCCCCGCCTGGACCCTGGCGGCCGGATGAACCAGGGGTCCATAACCTAACATAACATTAAGAAATAACGCAACGTTATATGCCCCGCCGGCCCCGCCTGGACCCTGGCGGCTGCGGATGTTATAGAACTGAAATTCGCCTCAGCCGCTCTGCTGCTGTTGCGGCAGTTGCAAAAGGCATCTTCCCTCGTCGCTTGGCTCGCTTCGCAGGCAGTCGGAAGACACAAATCCCCCAACCGTCCCTTCCCCTCTCACCTGGTCCATTTCACTCGTTTCCAAACCAGCCATTGGCTTGGCGGAAATCGGAGCGACAGACAGTTCCGGCTCTCGCTCATCGTTTTCCCAGCGGTCCGGTGGCTCAATGGTTAGAAGGCGTGCGCCGCACGACGGGCCACAGATGGTCTGAGGTTCGATTCCTACCGCTTCTCGAAATATATTTTGCTTGTCTTTGTAGGAGCAGAGACGGGGAGGGGGCATGACTAACAGGAACAAGGCCGAGATGGAGAGGCCGAGGCTTGGGATTCAAGAAATGTGGCAACGTAGTCATCGGAGGGGAAGGGGAAGGGGGTGAGGATGGAAAGGGGAGGCTGAGGATCTGGCAACACAGCCAGGTTCTCAGCGTATTTTAACGTTATTATATAACCGTTACATCTTATAACACACCGGGTCAACGTTATGTTATTAACATTGTCCATGGGTTATTGGAATATAAGTTACGTTATTGTAACATAACATTAGAAAATAACTATCACTAATGTTACACTTCGTAACATTATAATGTTACGCGTTATGTTAAGTTATGGGTCCCTGGGATGAACCCGAACCCGGCCGCCACTGGCCCTGGGCCAGAGGGTGTCCGGAGAGCAGCGCGTCGGAGCGAAGCCTTGCGCAGCCACCGCGGGGTGGGAGGCCGAGGACGGGAGGCCGAGGACGGGAGGCCGAGGACGGGAGGCCGAGGACAGCATCGGCACACCAGCCGGCACCAGCGCGTCCTTTGAGGACCTTGGTGCCCCCGGGGGGGTTCGCCAATAGATTACGGCCGCCTGTCGCTACTCCGCGGCCTTCAGTGTCGGAGGCGAAAGTATTTCGGGAGATACTGCGTGCTCGAGCGGCCGCTCAGCAGCCCTGCGGTCCCTCCGGGCGTTCCTGCGGGGCCTTTGGGCCACACACGGCCCCCGTCCTGGCCGCATCCCCGCTGCCCACTTTTCTCCGGCCTCCGGAGCCCCCCAACGCCCGGGGCCGCCCGGAGCGGACGCCGCCGCACCGCAAAGCTGTTGGACGCCCACAACCGGCAGCAGCTCGGCACAGCCCCGCCCGCATTTATGCTGGACGCGGACCTTTGGGGCGCAATTACTGTGTGGCCCTCCAGCGCGCCCCGCTGCCCCGCTGCCTCGCGCTGCCGGACCGCCCGCCTCCGGCCCGCCTCCGGCAGCGGCCGCTAAGGCGACAAGAGGCCGGGGGCCGCGCAGGGCCGGGCTGGTCGCTAAGCCGGGCTGAAGGCGCGGCGGGACAGAGAGGCCCGGCGCCCGGCCACTGCCCCACAAGTCCGGCGCAACTTAAACAACCAAGGCGGTGCGTGCATGTCCCGCGCGCTGCGCTGCTGGCGGGGGCGGCCGAGGCTGGCCTGAGTTCAGAGTTCAGCACAGAGCGGGTTCTTCTTCCTTCCTCTCTCTCTCTCTCTCTCTCTCTCTCTCTCTCTCTCTCTCTCTCTCTCTCTCTCTCTCTCTCTCTCTCTCTCTCTCTCTCTCTTTCTATCTTCTCTCTCTCTCTCTCTCTCTCTCTCTCTCTCTCTCTATCTCTCTCTCCCACTCTGTTCCTAGTGCCAAAAAAATATGTATGCAACTGGACTAAAAAGAAAGAGCCGAGATCTCGAAATTTCATGGAATTTCTTTATCGCCGCAATGGACGAGTATCGATGGCTTCAGGGTAATAGCGGTTCTCGCGCAGAGTATCTCCGGGGCGCACATACATGTCCGGAAGCGTGATATCGTGTGCGCGGGCCGGGGCGAACGGTGTGCCGTTTGAATTTCAATTCCGAGTCGTTTTCTGCATGTCGTACAGTAAACGTCAGGAAGGGGGCGGGTCGGGATGGGAATAGGAAGAAGCGGTCCGCGAGGACGTGAGGAGCCCCAAGGCCTCGGCCGAGGCCGGCCGGTGTCGGGTCGGGGGCAGCAAGGAGCCCAGCACGGAGAAAAACGATCAGTGTTCGCAACTAATGTTAACGTTTCAGTTGATTTCTGGACAAACAGTAAATTTGGTTCTGAGAACTGAAATTTGTTTTGGGGAAACTTTGTTTGTCGCTCCAACAAATGGGTGCGTTTCCGGAGCAAAACTACATTTTCGCTTCAGCAACTGACTTTTCGTTGGTTCAATAAAGAAAAAGGTATCCCAACAAGTTCTCCGAACAAAAAAAGTACTGCTTGTCTGGAAATCACCGGAACCAAAAGTTGCGAGCAACAATCTTTTTTCCCTGTGATGTCCTCCGGGGAGCAGCAGCGCTCCGCGAGCAGCACGGCCTGGCGGCGGCGGTGCGCCAGGAATACGCACTGCAGGGCCAGAGACAATTAAAAGGGAAGGCGGGGGGATAAAGTACAGCCGCGCGTGCGGGTGGTGGAGGTCGTGGAGGCCGCGCAGGCAGTGAAGGTCGTGGAGGCCGTGAAGGCCGTGAAGGCCACGGAGGCCGTGTGTCGTGCCGGCCGACAGCACCGGCAGAACCGGCACCCGCGCGAGGACTGCGAATCGGCGCGTTTACCGCGCGTGTTTCCGCCCCACTGTGCTGCAGCACAGGCCGCGCCGCGCCGCTCCGCACTCCATAGCAGGGGCGCCGCCCCAGCCGGCCCGGGATGTGGGGAAGGGGTGACCGTCAGCGGCCATGAGCCGCGAGCCCCAGGAGGCTCTCGAACGGTGGGAAACACCCGCGTTTGGCGAACAGTTTCAAGGTCGTAACGTTTTTACCAGGGGTCCATAACCTAACATAACATTAAGAAATAACGCAACGTTATATGTTAGAGTTATAACGCGTAACATTTACCGCGTTCAAGGAATTTAACGTTATGTCCAATTAACATTTAGACCACGTTGTGGTTACGTTACCGAAACGTTTACCGTAGGTAACAAAAAAGGAATGTTATGACGATAACGTTATGCAACTCTAACTTAAATAACGTTATGATAACGTTATAGAACTGAAATTCAAATAGCTAAAAAGATACCCGACTGTGTTGCCAAGTCGGTTCTGCCCCCCCCCCCGGACCCCCTCCCCCTCTTTCTGTGTTGCCACATTTCTAGATAATTGACTGACGGTGTGGGCTAGTTGTGTTCTGCCATCCACACTTATCTCCCCCCCCCCGTCCTAGGTGCGTATAGAAAAACAAAATTGACGACGGCCGGGAGGGGGAACCGAACCCATGACCCTTCACTCGGCACCTCCGTCACAGCGACACTAACCACTGAGCTACTGAGCCAATGTGACAACTACTTTATGGGACTGGACTAGCAGCAGCCGTGATCGGCGAGTGCCGGGTGGACCGACCGGGCTGGCCGCTGCCTCAGCCGCTCTGCTGCTGTTGCGGCAGTTGCAAAAGGCATCTTCCCTCGTCGCTTGGCTCGCTTCGCAGGCAGTCGGAAGACACAAATCCCCCAACCGTCCCTTCCCCTCTCACCTGGTCCATTTCACTCGTTTCCAAACCAGCCATTGGCTTGGCGGAAATCGGAGCGACAGACAGTTCCGGCTCTCGCTCATCGTTTTCCCAGCGGTCCGGTGGCTCAATGGTTAGAAGGCGTGCGCCGCACGACGGGCCACAGATGGTCTGAGGTTCGATTCCTACCGCTTCTCGAAATATATTTTGCTTGTCTTTGTAGGAGCAGAGACGGGGAGGGGGCATGACTAACAGGAACAAGGCCGAGATGGAGAGGCCGAGGCTTGGGATTCAAGAAATGTGGCAACGTAGTCATCGGAGGGGAAGGGGAAGGGGGTGAGGATGGAAAGGGGGAGGCTGAGGATCTGGCAACACAGCCAGGTTCTCAGCGTATTTTAACGTTATTATTGTAACGTTATACGTTTTTTTCATAACGTTATGATGAATGTTATTAGCATAACCGTTATGCCTGAACGTAACAAACTTATCCATATAACCGTTACATCTTATAACACACCGGGTCAACGTTATGTTATTAACATTGTCCATGGGTTATTGGAATATAAGTTACGTTATTGTAACATAACATTAGAAAATAACTATCACTAATGTTACACTTCGTAACATTATAATGTTACGCGTTATGTTAAGTTATGGGTCCCTGGTTTTTACTGCGCAGTCTGTCCGTTTCCCCTGCATATCTGAGTAGACTGTCATTTTCAGACGCACAGCCCTGCCTCTTTGGCGAGAAGGGGAGAGTGTCCCAGCGGCGCGTCCCCAGGACCTGCATAGGACCCGCGTGCCGCGTCGCTACTCCCGCCGCGTCCCGTCCAACCGAAAAATAAAATAAATAACTCCCTTTCCCGTTTCTCTCTCGCCTCTGTTTTCAATGACGGGAACACAGCAGCGGCCCCCGTCCCCGCTCCCGCCTCGGCCCCTAGAGAGCGACGCGAAAAGGAAGTCTCATCCTTTCATGTTATTATATTTTCAGATAAGCCTTTGTTTGCATTTTTATCTTTTCCAGGCAAATGAAATGTCTCTTGACTCGCGATTCGATAAAATATGCCGATTTGCTGCGACCGGCTGCGACGCTTTGCGTGTTTTTTTTATTTTTCTATTTATTTTACGTTTATTGTAGTCAAGAATGGTGGATCAATGAGAAAGGACTTTATGATATGACGTTGGAGCGATGGCGGCTTCGGTGCACAAGAACGAACGAGGGGGGAAGGATACAGGCGTTGACGCAGCGCAGGGCGTTGGGGGCGAGGCCGAGGGTCCACAGGGCCACAGGGCCGCAGGGCAGCAGGGCCACAGGGCCGCAGGGCCACAGGGCCACAGGGCCACAGGGCAGCAGGGCCACAGGGCAGCAGGGCCACAGGGCCACAGGGCCACAGGGCCACAGGGCCACAGGGCCACAGGGCAGCAGGGCCACAGGGCCACAGGGCCACAGGGCCACAGGGCCACAGGGCAGCAGGGCCACAGGGCCGGAGGACCAGCGGAGTGGATTCGAACGGCGTCTAGTCAGCGCGTTCCGCCGCGCAGATTCCGGATGGCGATGACATCGCACACATGATACAATGGCCTTATCGACCTCCTTTTGTTTTTCACTCTTTTCATATTTTCTGCCTCGCTGTTCTCCCTCTCCGCCGGCGAGGCC
This sequence comes from Odontothrips loti, assembly GCA_038380765.1. Lineage (NCBI taxonomy): Eukaryota > Metazoa > Arthropoda > Insecta > Thysanoptera > Thripidae > Odontothrips > Odontothrips loti. Next base: position 12,922,125 of record CM076245.1, read on the forward strand.
CTCCGCACTAACACTACGCCTCCCGCCTCTCGCCCCCAGCCCCCCGCATCGGACGTGCAGGGCGCTCGTCAGCAGACTTTTGGCGGGGCCGGTCCGCTTCACGCAGTCAGAGACGGCCCAGGCTGCCGAGGCGGAGGCCCTTGGCCCGAGGGGCGGAAAAGGAACGGCGAGAGGCAGACGGATGTATCGGAATGTGACTGCGATAGCGGCAATGGCCTCTCGCCTGCTGCCCCGGCAGGAATCCCATACAACCACCACCGCCATACGTCCGTCAGGGGCGTCCACTGTTTTCGACATTGCAGTATACGACAGTGGTTATTGCAAAGAAAAAGTGATGTGTCAAAAGTGCAAACACTTTTGTAAGAGCTCAGCAAAACCCAACCGCGATTTCTCATTGCTGAATTCATTTTTAACTTTTAATTGCCCTTCCATCTGCACTCAGAAAACCGTTTCCTTCATTCAAAGACGCCGTCCTTCGTGGGGAGACAATGAAATAGCTTCTTTAATTTTAAAGAATTTTCCCTCATACAATAGAAAATTTACCTTACATCAAAAGCGCCTCCATCGATTCAAGGGAAAAAATTACCTTGACACAAAGTTTCTTTGAATCAAGAAACCGATTTTCTGGGCTGTGCTACAAGAACAAGCTCGCACAAAATTATGGTTACTCAGCCCAAAAAATATTTCAATTATATCTTCTAATGACATCAAAAGCCCTCCGAAGCTTTCGACGCCCTCCTCCCAGCCCAGCCGAGCCGCGCGCTTGCCATGGCGGGGCGAACAACCCAGCGCCGGAACCACCCCACCCTCCCCGCGGGCCCCGAAAACAAACACACATCCACATATCAGAGCACGATGCAGCAGTCCTGCATGACAGCTCTGTACGCAGCGCCCCCCCCCCCCCCCCTCCCTGACCAGACTTGACAAAAATGATAAGAATGCGGGGCGTGAGGAAAGAGGGGTCACAGCGGCACACAGGGTGGGGAGGCGGGGCGGGGAGGAGGGGCGGGGTCATCACCACGCTCCAGCTCAGACCGTGTCCCGGACGAGCGGTGGACGCCGCGACGCCGCCGTTTTGGTTTCGTCCGTTTTGCCGCCCGCCCTCGGCCCCGCCCTTGGCCCCGCCGCCATCGGACCCACGCAGGAAGTCGGTGCCGTTCGAGATAGTTTATCGGTCGTTCGCTGTTTGATCCCCCGCCTCCGCCCCCGCTTTCCCTGCCGTGCCCCCCCCCCCCTCTCCCGCAGTGCAGACGCGCCACAGACAATGGCCGGCCAGACCTTGTGGCAATAAGGGTTACGCGACCACTGCGTCATTTTCTCGGTGCAATAACAACTCGGTGGGAACTGAGATGAATCCCGTTTGCAGTACAGCAAAACCGTCCCCAACGCTGCCGCCGCCACTGTCCACGATGTGGTCCCAAAGGTTCGCCGTACGACATAGCGCAGGGAGCCGCCGGGGCAGTAATTGAAGTATGCATTAGTGTATGATGAGATACGAGTATCATAAGGGGTATCATAAGGTCGGGTAGGGAGTACTTTGGGAACTGCCCTTCCCTCTCGTTTATTGTACAGACTAATCCACCAAAAGGAGGAAGACCTGGCAGAATCACAGTGCTAGAGCCAACTACCGCAAAAGTGCTGCCTCATGTGCTGCACAACCACACCGTATAAAGCTTTCCCGTCACACACACACACGCACACACACACACACACACACGCGCGCGCGCGCGCACTCGAGCAGGCAGCACGTGTGGGACTCGTAGCGCAATATCATACTGCAGCCTTCCAATTCTCAGCAGGTGCGCGACGCCACAGGAACGGCTCCAACGCACGCACGACCTTGTGGATGGCACGAGGCGCCTGCGGCCACCTGCGGCCACCTGCGGACACCTGCGGGCACCTGCGGGCACCTGCGGGCACCTGCGGCCACCTGCGGGCACCTGCGAGAACCTGCGGGTACCTGCCGCCACCAGCCCAGTAACGGGTGAGCCAAACTGCGCTGGCACTTCCCCGCCGTACGCCACCGCCTTTTAGAACAATCGTCGCACCAATTTCGCTCCTCTATTCCTCTCCCCCTCTCTGGCCATCTCTCTCCTGCTCACACGGCTCTGCTGCTGCCACACCAATGACACTCCCTGCAGCAGGGTAGGGTCCGGGCGGCGGTCGGGGTGTCAGTTGGTACTAGTTGTGCTGCGGCCCGGACCGGCCTGGGGGATAAATCGAGTGCTTTGGCGCGGTCACTAGGCTGCCACCCTGGCGACAACCGCTGTGCCGTCGGTGAGTTCTGAAATTGATCAGGAGGAGGGGAGTTAATTTTGCAGTTAGTACCGCTGCAGTCGGGCTGCTTCTTTGACATCGCGGCCTGCAGCGCCGCCCCCGCTAAACGGAGTTTTATTTCCAAGAAAACCCAATCCAAGTCTCTGGAGTCATCGGGGAGGCGGCGGGGAGCCGGCAGGGGTCTCCCGGTCCCCGTCCACGCAGATCTCGTCTCTTATATCCCCGACGCTGGCGGTGTGGCCGGGTGAAGGGGTGGAAAAGTTTAGCGTCCTTCAACTTTGTGCTGCAGGATGGTTGTCCAAAAGATTCGAACCTTTTGTGCCTTGTCGCACAAAAAGTCTCCGGACAACAAATACAAAAGGAGGTTTGCAGAGAAACTTTGGCAGTAGCAAGAGCAGCCGATGGCTGCCGGAGGCGGCGCAAGGCGGCGCAAGGCGTCCCTCTCGCCCAATCTGCGTCCCAGTGCAATTAAATTTGGGTCAGACATCCTCCGCCGAGGAAATGACGAGCTGAAGCCCCTCGGTGGGAAGGGCCGGGCAGAGCTGGGCCAGCCACCAGCTCTTACTTTGTAGCGGCGGGTGCACTGCTGGCCAACACAGCTGTTACTGTCCGTCTGGAAAAAGTAGCAATATCTCTCCAGCACCACCAAATGCCTTTTGGTCTCAATGCACAGCGTATGATTGGAATCGACGTGTGGTTTAAGAATTTGCAAAACGTTGCCGAGTCCCTGCTGGACTCCAAGGCTTTCTGCCGAGGCCCCGGGGCTGCTGCGGCTCCACCTTGCCAGGGACCCGAGCAGCGCACCGGCGTCGCAGGTGCAGAAAGGAACCTGAGTAGGACAACAAGTTTCCCCAGAGAAACACGATTGCATAAAAAGTGTTTGCGGATGAAAACCCTTCCCCTCCTTCCTCCTTTTTAAAAAGAAAACAATTTACTTCATCTCATTATTCGCTGGCACAAACAGCAATATTAAAACCCCGGGCAACGGACACGCAACTTTTTCCCCCCTTTCTCTCTTTCCCTCCCTCCCTCCCTCCCTCTTGCTCGCTCGCTCGCACTCACTCTCCTTTCATAACATTTAGAATTTTGCTGTACTTGGAAAAGTTGGTCATCAAACTAATCCGCTTGGCAATATCGACGGCAGCCACTAAACCTCGATCGATCTGACTCCCCCGGCTGCCGCTGCTGCTGCTGCTGCTGCTGCTGCTGCTGCTGCTGCGGCGGCGGCTGCATGTCTTGGGGCATCGCCTCTCCTCTCGGTCACCCGGGCGGGGCGCCTCGACTCAATTCCCCTGATCAAAATATTTGACTGATGCATGAAGTATACAAATGAAACAAGATATCGAATGCGAGACCGGCGACATGAGGAGCGGGAGCAGAGAAACAAACAAGAAAAGAGAAGACTTCTAAAATAGGGACAGGGGAGTCGGAAAGGTGGGGTAGAAGGGGGGGGGGGGGAGATCGAAGTAGCGGCGTTGTGCTTCTCGTAAAGTATGGCTCCGCACACCGCTGCAAAAAGGGGTCGAGGGTAAAGGAGCGAACACAGAGCAGGGCGGGAAGAGGGGGGGGGGGGGGGAGGCAGTGCGCAAGGGCCGCGCCGCGCCGTGCTGTGCGGTCGGGGGAGTGGGTCTTTCATGAATTTCGTGCGCCTTGCACTTGGAACAATATTTTAAGTACACCCCCCCCCTCCTCCTCACTCCCCTCTCCGCCGCCGGTGTGGGTCGCGGTAGGTCCGTTTGTGGGCCACCAGGCCGTGCCGTAGGCCGCCTGTGCCGCCTTTGGGGCCGGTGACTCCAAGACGTGGGTGTTGGCGGCGGAGAGGGTTTCCATGTTAATGCCCCCTTCCCGGACCGGTAACGGCGCCGCCGAGCCCCGCCCGCCCCCACCCGGCGCCGCTGGGCACCGCCGGGCACCGCCGGGCACCGCGCTCCGAATTGCCTCCGGGGGAAGTCAGTCGTCAGTCGATTGGAAGTGCTGCGGTGGAGAAGCGAGTCGGGGGAGGCGACGGCCGGGGAAGCAGCCACTGCCGGCACCCGCGGCCCTGCAGGCCCTGCAGGCCCTGCTGCACCCCGCCGCCGGCACCCGCACGCCTCCGAGCCGACGCGCCTCCCAGCACGGGGAGGAGAGAAAATTTAGGTGCGACATCCAAACACGCCAGGCGGCTTGGCAGGCACCATAATTGCTTGCGGCTCGCGTACGCACGCAGGCCCTCGCAGCTCCACGTCACGTTTCTTTATTTTTATTATTTTTCATTTGAAAATTGAACCATCGCAGCGCACGCGTCGAAGTAAGACGGCGTTTCGCCCCACAGTGGTTACTGGAATGTATTTCATTTCCATAAATTTCGCGCCCTGGCTTCTTGCCGGCTTGGTTTGCTTGCTCTTTCTCGAGAGGAGCGCGGAAACCAATATATTAGAGGGACAGACAGACCCCCGCCGGATCACAGGACCAGGACAGAACCGCTCAGTGCCCCGGCGGCCGGCAGAACACACATTCCCACACTCATTTCCGAGTCCGAGTGCCGCATGGTGCCGCCACCCCCGGTCACGCCATACGGTTAAAAGGCAAGGGCCTTTTTAAAGCATGCACTGGCTTAAAAGATATATGTCTACGAGGTGCAAATATTATGGGTCCCGGACACCATAACTCTGGCTTACGGATCTTACCCCCTCCCGGGCGGCCCCGGACGGCCCCGGACGGCCCCGGACGGGTGGCACGCTGGTTCTAATCCTCCCGTCCCAGCCCAGCCCGCGGACATCCTCGACCAGCCCTTAGCCCTAACCAGCCCGTGCCCACACAGGCCTTGCACTCAAACCATAAATCAAATTTCATTCATAGCCAGCCCGCAGGCGTAGCAGGCGTGCAGTGAACGTATTTCCGCAAAAGTGCGTTCCCTAGTCTCTACTTTATTCCCCTCCAGAGGATCGGGGGCGCGGAGGAGGGAAGGGGAGGGGGTGGCAGTGGCGGCAGAGGGCAGGGGGTTGGAAGGACCTCGCGATAGAATAAGCGCCGTCTGTAAATTTCCCCCCAAAAAAGTATAAGCACACAGGGCCGCACTCACTCCGAAGGGAAGAAGAGGAGGGTGGATCTCGCAGGTAGCCGAGTGGTGTACGAAGGCCCTGACAGCTCTGCGGGAATTCTACCCCCTCGACCCCGGCAGCCTCTTGGTCTGCGGCGCTGGAATATTGCGGTTTCCTTGTCTTCCCCGCGCCTCCGCTCCCCTCCGCTCCCCTCCGCCCCTCTGGCGGGTTGACCGTCGCTGAGTCGAGTCCTGCTTGAGGTGGTGTCCCCGGGGGATCCACGGGGCCCGGCGGGGGCCGCGGGGGCCGCGGGGGCCACTCAAGTGATTCCATCCGAACTGCATTCCGACCCGCACTGTGGCCTTCATAGAGCCGCAGTCTGCCGCCGCCATGGACCCCGCGGACTGGGCAGGAGCCGGCAGGACCCGGCAGGACCCGGCAGGACCCGCCGGCCGCTCGCCTCGCCGGAATGAAGCCGTAAATACGGCAGCCGAGGCGCGGCCACCTTGATCGTAAATTGGGAAATAGCACCACCGTGTGCGGAGGGGGGTCGGCGCGCGCGCTCGCCGTACAATTACAATAAAATTGCAGAACAGTGTAAATCTTGCAAGACATTCCAGCCGGCAGCCAGACACACACCACCGGACCGGACTGGGGGTCGGAGTCTCTCCGTACGTGGCTGTTGGATTCCCACGGCGAGATTCATGTCCTCGTATAACACGAGGTGCTGCTACACACACGCACGCACACAAACACACGCTCGGGGGTGCCCGGGTGCCCCGCAGCGTCGCCTGGCGGTACCCGCACACGCCTCGGCGGACTTTAAGTGCGAAACGAAATGGCTTACCGCTCCACGTCATATAATGGCTTCCCAATGTCGGTTACATTCCCCACCCTGCGCGGAATGCGCACCTTCTCTGCCTGTGCGTCCGATCTTGCTGCCACCGCGCGGCGGTTCGATTCCCATATATCACTATTTTCTAAATTGCACTACAAAACTGTTATTGCAAGAAATAGCGGTACACTCTTTGCAGCTCAGCGGTTTTAGAAACTGTTCGCGATGCTGGCTAATTTTGCAATAACAGACCCATTACTGTATGTCTTATGTATCACGTTTTCTTTGCAATAAGCACTGTATTGCTGCATCGAAAACAGTGATGTTGCTCTCCACAAACTCACAATTAAATCCGGCCTCGCCCAGTCGAGGTTATCCGGCCTTCCCTGTGATCTTTTTAATTTATTTCACTTGGTTCTGGCCACCCTTGGCTGTGTGTCTCCTGCAGGTGATTCCACCATTACGTTGGGCGGACGGCCGCTCCAGAGAGGGCTAGAGCCGTTATTGGAAAACGATGGCTGAAGTGAATATGATAGGGTACCACGGAGAAGCTTGGAGAATGGAGAAGCCCTGCGGCACTGCGGGGTCCTGCGGGGCGCGGAGCGGTCCGGAGGAGCCCGAAGGAGCCCGGAGCAGCCCGGAGGAGCCCGGAGGAGCCCGGAGGAGCCCGGAGGAGCCCGGAGAAGCCCGGAGGAGCCCGGAGTAGCCCGGAGTAGCCCGGAGGAGCCCGGAGGAGCCCGGAGGAGCCCGGAGGAGCCCGGAGGAGCCCGAAGGAGCCCGGAGCAGCCCGGAGCTGCCGTCTTCTTTACCATCTTTTTCTTTCTCCGTACCCTATGATGCGACGGGCTTCAGACTGCAGAGGCTGCACACATGCAGGAATCCCCAGGAGGACGTGGGCGTCCACCCAACCACGTCGCACTGGCTCCACTGGAAGGAAATGTCCTTCACAGCCGGGATGTTGTCTGTAGCTGCCACCGTGTCAAAATGCCACGAAGACCTTCCACGTCATGATGAAATATTAGATTCCTACAGAGCCATAGTCTTTATTCGTCGGATGTTTTCGGCCGTGGCACGGTTGTAAATGAAATTGGTCTGTAAAGGAGCCGGCAAGCGGAGCCGGGGCGTCGTGTGCTGCCGAGATCCAAGTTTAATTACACGTTTCGATTTGCGGGTGCGCCGCTCAGCGAACAGCGGCGCGCGCGCGCGCGCGTGTGTGTGTGTGTGTGTGTGTGTGTGTGTATGCGCGTGTGTACGTGTACACTCAGCCGCGCGCACACTCGCGCACCTTTGAGCCGACTTCGCCGGATGCACATTGGTTTCGAATAAACCGCACGCGCTTGTGTGCGCGCAAAGTGTGTCTGGCTGCGCGCGTGCGTGTAACTGACAAGTAGTGGGAAGTTGAGACTCCCCGAGGCCCGGCGTCATCACTGCTGGCACGTGCGGCCGCCGCTGCTACCGCAGATGACTACCCGCTGCCGCCACCGCCACTGCCACCCCCGCTGCCGCCACTCCGCAGCCCGGGCTAATTTCACGGGGTGCGTCGCCTCGCACCACAGTGCGTGCTACGCTGCGGGTAACGGTCCTAAGTTGCGGTAGAGAGGCCCGGAACAAGCACCGCCGCCACACCAAGAGAAAGAGGGCGGGGAGGAGGAGGAGGAGGAGTGCCAAATCCCGGTCACATAGACAGGTGCCGCGCCACTTGAATCCGTTTGCGGAATACTTTTCGCCGCGCTGTTAAGGGTTCTTGTTGAGCTGGAAGTTAAGTTTCTTTGAGGAAGAAGAAGAAGAAGAATGGTGTGGCGAGGATAGGCTAGAGGCTGGTGCTAAGGCGTGACTTTACCCCCGATGGAGCATACAGATAGACAGATAGAGAAGGCAAATCGTGCAAATCCGGAGATCAGCCGTGGCTGGTCGAAACGCTACGGCCGGGAAGGGGGTGGGCCAGGGGCCGGGCCAGGGGGTGGGCCAGGGGCCGGGCCAGGGGGTGCAGGGCCAGGGGCCGGGCCAGGGGGTGCAGGGCCAGGGGGTGCAGGGCCAGGGGGTGCAGGGCCGCTGGGCCGCAGGGAGACTTCGCCGCGGGCCCGGTCCAGAGCAATCAATCGTCGAGTTCTCAATGAGCTTTGTTCTCCAAAACCCCGACTAGCCGCGGCCAGCTCACGCATCAGGTTGGGGGCGGGCGGGGGGTGGGCGGGGGCGGACGGGGGGCGGGCATGCCTCACGTCAGTCGCACGCCCGCGCTGTGCCGTGCGCTGCCCTATTTACGGGCCCCGCATTTTGCCTGACTTAACCCGACTCCCCGCGCCGCGCTGCGCCACCAGCCGGACTATGCTATGGTCGGGTCGGGTCCGGGAGGCTTGATTTGGTGCAGGTCAGTTGGAAAGGCCCGCGTCGGGGGAGGAGGCAGAGGGGGGCGTGTGCGTGTGTGCGTGTGCGCGTGTGCGCGTGCGCGACTCTAATGTCCTCCATGGTTCTCCATTTGCGGCCATTTGTTATTTCCTTTCCAGCTCCAGTCCAGACCGGGCTCCAGGCTCCGGGCTCCGGGCTCTGGACTCTGCACTCCAGGCTTCAGGCTCCAAGGCCGCCCACTGCCGTGCGCCACCTGCGCGCATTCCCACGGTAAACAAGAAAAGGTATGCGCCTAAAGTTTTGACTTCCTCAAGGTGTTGAGTAAATTAGCATGGCAACAACTGCCACGGGTCTGAGCCTCACGAATATTCCGCTCTGAGCCCCCCCGGGGGGGTTGGGGGCCGGGGGAGAGGAGGGGGGGGGGGCGGCACGGGGCCCTTTCCGCCCGAGATGATTCAATTTCGGAGATGAATATGATGCGATCCTTGCCCAAACGATGCTTTATTCGTCCTGGTAACATCGGAAAACGATTTTTGATGATGACGCGCCATGCCGTGGCCATGTTTCAAAGGCAAATCTGGGACGTTTCGAGCCACTCGGGCCATCATCGCCCACACCCCGGCCACCGCCGAGAGGCCCGAGAGGCAGGCACCGGCTGCTGCGCGGAGCTCGGCGGAGCTGCATGGAGAGGGGAGGGGAGGGGGGGATAGGCCTCTTGATATGCATACCCCTCGGCCGGGGTCGGGGCTGGGGCCTGAAATCGGTGCGGCCTTTCTCTGCTATAAAACCGACAGACCCAGGCAGAGCCATGGGCAGAGCTATGGGCAGAGCCATGGGCACAGCCATGGGCACAGCCGTGGGCAGAGCCATGGGCACAGCCATGGGCACAGCCATGGGCAGAGCCGTGGGCAGAGCCGTGGGCACAGCCATGGGCACAGCCGTGGGCAGAGCCGTGGGCACAGCCATGGGCACAGCCGTGGGCACAGCCATGGGCACAGCCGTGGGCAGAGCCGTGGGCACAGCCATGGGCACAGCCATGGGCACAGCCATGGGCACAGCCATGGGCACAGCCGTGGGCACAGCCATGGGCACAGCCATGGGCACAGCCATGGGCACAGCCATGGGCACAGCCGTGGGCACAGCCGTGGGCACAGCCATGGGCACAGCCGTGGGCACAGCCGTGGGCACAGCCTGCAATGGTATACGGCGCGGATTGCGGCCTGGCCCCGCCACTAACTGCCTCTGTGGTGTGACTGCCTCGGGGCTCTCGGGGCGGGGCCGGGCCAGGCTGGACCTGCACTGCATCCCATCCCTCTCCAGCAGCAGGTAATCGAGGTGGGTGTCCTTCCCCCACGGACCGCGTAACGGGGCAGAGAACGGCTACCCAGGGCTACCGAGGACTCCGTCGGGAACGGGCACTGCCCGCGCCGTTACAGCGGGGCGCTACCGACCCTGCGATGCGGACTCTGATTGTTTTCCTCCCCCGAATGCATTCCGACACTCGGGTTTTGATTCTTACACCGACCCGAGCTCGTTCCCCGGGGCTTGCCGGGGCCTCCGCTGCGGGTAGGGTCAGGTCAGGGGGTGTGGCCGGTTTGGTTAGGTTAGGTCCGAAAGAGATTGGATTAGGCTGCTTGCGCTCGGCTGGCGCCGGCCGGGCTCCGGCGGCCCCCGGATGCAAATGCCTGCGGGCGCCGCGACCACGCCGGTCCGTCCCCTTGCCTTCCCTTCACGCTGCCAGCGCAGCGCGGCGTTGCGCCAAATTAATTTGCGCCCTCCAGGCAGCGCCCGGCCTTGGCCGCCCCCGGCCGCCCCCGGCCGCCCCCCTGTGGATCCTGGCCGCGGTGAACCGCACTGATGACGGTCAGACGGCGCGGGGTGAGGGCTGCGGTGATGGGGTCCAGTGCATCTCCGGTCGGATCTCCCCTCCGATACACCTGGCAACAACGCCGGCACGCAAACGAGGCGGAAAATGCTGAGACGGGCCTCCAGCCAGCGCCGGCACCGCCAGCACCGCCAGCACCGCCTGCGGGACCTCTATGTACGGGGAGGAGGGAAGGAAAGGGAGAAGCCTCGTCACGGAAGCGACCCAAATATTTGTCATGAGCGTCAATATAAAGGCTGTGTCGTGTGTGTGTGTGCACGCGCTGGTGTGCGAGTGAGTGAGTGAGTGTGTGTGTGTGTTTTGCAGAGGCAACCGACGCCCTAGGCGGGGCAACTCATCAGTGACGCTCGCAGCGTCCGATAGACAGCCCGCAATTAGAGAGAAAGCGGCGGCATTTAGAAAGGAGGGGGAAAGAGAGCGAGAGAGAGGTGGGGGGAAGGGGGGCTGGGGGAGCGGGGAGATTGGGGGTGGTTGTAAGAGGAAAAGGAGGAGAGAGAGAGAGAGAGAGAGAGAGAAGGGAAAAAGCAAAGCGTCATCCCCCATCCATGGTCATGACGTGATGCCGTGCGATGTGGTGGCGCCAGCGGAAGCAGCGCCGAGCAGCGCTCTCTCTCTCTCTTCTCTCTCTCTCCCTCCCTCCCTCTCTCTCTCTCTCTCTCTCTCTCTCTCTCTCTCTCTCTCTCTCTCTCTCTCAATCGAGCGCGTCCAGATCTCTCTCTCTCTCTCTCTCTCTCTCTCTCTCTCTCTCTCTCTCTCTCTCTCTCTGGGGGCGAAACGAAAATGAGTTGGTCGCGGAGTAACAGGAAGGGCGGAGTAACAGGAAGGGCGCAGGGGGCAGCGCACACACACGATGCGAACGACTCCCGAACAAAATGCATGGCCCGGGGAAACAAAGTGTATCTTATCTCCCGCCGCTGCCTGCCGCCGGCCAGTATCTTAACTAGCGAATTTTCATCTCTCCCGACGAGGCGAACGGATACGGCTTTGTGCTCCCTAATCCGGGCGTGGCGTCCAATCTGGATAAGGCCGTTTCCTTTCCGGGTCGGGGGAAAATTCATTAAAGACGGAAGCCCTGGTGGCTTCCTACTCCGAGCCCATTCCTCTTTCAGCGGACCGGCCAGCGCCTGCGCCCCGCACCCGCCCGCACCTGCACCCGCCCGCACCCACACCCGACCTCACTCGCAGCCGCCCTCGCCCGCACCCGCACCCGCCCGCACCCGCACCCGCCCGCACCCGCACCCTCCCGCACCCGCACCCTCCCGCACCCGCCCGCACCTGAAAAACATGCCGCTGAAGGCTCCTATCGGCCCCGTTTAGCGGGTGCCGTGTCAGCATTACCCAGTCCGGCCGGGGTGGGCGGGGAAGGGAGAAGAGGAGCCCAGAACAGTCCGTCGCGTAGATTTCCACGACGATAGATTTGTTCCCATTCATCTTGGGCTGAATCGGCACCCCGGCCGACCGTCCCGTCCGCTCCCAAGGCAGTAGGACAGGCCGCTCAGTGACCCCCAGCCCCGTCCCGACCTCCGCTGTTCCTCGGGGGGGGGGGGGGGGGTCAGTTGTCGATCCCCCTACCCGCAGGGCGCCCGCACCCCGGCCGCGCCTCTAGTGTATCCCCCTACCCGCAGGGCGCCCGCACCCCGGCCGCGCCTCCACCAAGTGTTATTACCGGGGATATTCCTCGGGATTACGCCGCGGGCGCCGCGACGCTATGCGCTGGGTAGAAGGGATCACAGCACCCGGCGGCGCCCGGGACCCCTTGTTTACGTTTGTCATTACGCTAAAAGCGATAGTGTAGGCCAGCGCCCGGCCGGGGCCGCCGGGGGCGCAGCCACCCCGGGACCCTCAGCGCGGACCCCGTCAGCGGGAAACATAAAAAAGTCCCGACGCTGCCGTCCGTGAGCGGCGGCGGGAAGCGGAAGCGGATTGAAGGCAGCGGCCGAGGCACACGAGGGCTCAGTCAGGGCGCCGAGGGGAAGCCTGCCCACGGAGCACGGAACAGCATCAGCGGGTCCACCAAGGCGCTGACCTTCCTCCTTCTGCTCCGCCTTCGCTGGGCCCGGACACAATTACGGATTTTATGGCAGTTTGTGTACCGTAGTCACGGAGAGGGGAGGACAGGGCAAGGCAGGCTGCAGAAGTGGGGGCGGGGGCGCCCGGGGGTGCATCGGCGGGGATAAGGCGTGGGCGGATTGGGGAAGCAGAAGGAGGGGGCAGCCGGGGGCAGGCGGGGGCAGGGCAGTCGGCCTGACTGCTTGATGGGGGGGCTGACGGGAGGGGGTGCGGGTGGGGTCGGCAGGGGGTGCGACGAATGAATCGGACTGAGGACGTGTGTCGCATAGCCGCGCGGCTGGCTCCCACCGGGAGGGGGCCGGAGGGGTGAGGGGGGGGGGGGGTAGTGGAGCTGTCGTCGCCCCCCGCAGCCGCCGCACTGCCACATCCGCCGCCGCTGCTGGTGACAAGAGACTGGACGAGCCTGCCAGTGCCCGCCCCCGCCCCCGCCCCCGCCCCCGCCCCCTTGGAGACTCAGACAGTGCGTGACGAGCACGGCGTAGCAGCGTAGCACGGCACTGAGCAGCACATCCAGGGACTGGGGTGGTCCGAATGGACTGTCCAGGCCTTCGCTTCCTCGGCCACTGCAGCCCAGCGGCAGCGGCGGCTGTAATGGCCATGGTGCCGTGCCAACCGACAAGTCGACAGCCAACTGGGCCGTGAACCCCACGGTCCGGTCCGGCTTCAGCCCGGCCCCGGCCCGGCCCCTCACTGCCGCGGCCAGCCCCCTGCCGGCAGCAGGCCACTCGCAGACCACAACGAGACGATCGCGAGAGGGAGATGGCGATGGCGATAGTTAGGCCCAAGTTGGACGGGCACCTCACCTCCATCACCGGCAGTGACCTGGCTGGGGTGGGGCCGGCGGGAGGCGGGAGCCAGGAGGCCGCCGTAGGAACGAGAGTGAACGCATCCGTAGAGCACTCTGGCCCGGCCAGGGGTCAGGGGTCGGGGCGGGGGTCACTGCTTGTCAGGTGCCGCGCAAGCGCATTGGGAGCCAGCAGCGGGGCTGGGAGGCGGCAGGAGGCGGACGCGCCGGGAGCGGCGCGTCGGAGACTATGCAATATGCATCGCGAGGCCCAGACGCCCCGCCCCGCCACGCAATATCAGCGATCGCAGAGTGGAGCCGCGGTGGCGGTGGCAGCGGCAGCAGCGGCGGCAGCGGCGGCGGCGGCGGCGGCGGCAGCGGCACAGCGCGAGTGCGCTGCGAGACGCCTTTGGGAAATTTCGGGCTTAGCTCTCGCGTCGCGTCTCGGGTGCGTATTAAGCGCGAGAGGCAGAGCAGAGCCGTGCCGTGCCGGGTCGGGGGACAGAGGGGGAGGGGGGGGGGCTGGGCTGCCAAGAACACGTCAAGTCGTCGTCTCGCCTCGTCTCGACTTGGCCCTCGCCCGGCGGCCTATTCCGGGGGGATATTTAAGCCTTTCTCACCGGCGGTGGGGCACGGCGGGCCCATAGCCCGGCCTAGGCAGGCCTCGATAAGGCGGCAGTGCCAGGCCGGAGCCCTCGTTAAAGTTTCAAGCGAGGAAAATGGGGTCGATAAAACGGATTGTCACTCCCGGTGAGGGTGGCTGGGCAGCCGAGGACCGGCGCCGGGGCGCTGCACAGGGCGCCACACGGCTGTGCCGCGCTGTGTGAGGCGGGCGCACGTCGTGAGGCATGTGTGCGTGCGCGCGCGCAAACCAAACGAATTGGGGGACGCAGCGGCAGCGGCAACGAGCCGGCAGTGCGGCGAGGCGGAACGGGACGGCGGACGGGACGGGACGGGGAGGTTTGAGTGGCACAAAACCAATCGGGGCCCGCATGGCGCCGCCGGGATGCCAGGGGCCGGGGCCCTGCGGAGGGGCCACACACGGCACTGATTTGTTTGGCACACATATTTGAGCGGCGCCCGGCTGCCTTCGCGCCCGGCACTAATCACTCTTTCGTGTTATCCCGTGGTCAAGGGCGTCAGTGTGTCACCCCCCCCCCTCCCCATCCCCCCGCAGGAGCAGAGATCCGCAGCGCTCATCGTCAAACGCACATAATGTTCCACACCATTTGCAGCGCCCCTCTCTTCTCCCCCTACACGGCCCCCGTCCGGGCCGCACACGGAACAGATTCCACTAATATACGCTATCTATTTCTGTAAATGACAGGCCGTTCCGTTCCGGGATCGCATCGCAAAGGGGAGGGTGGGGGAGGCGGGAGGTGCGAGGGGGAAAGGGGTAGACAATGGACAACCTATTTCAGCCCGTATTGCTTGATCCACCTCCGAGCCATTCAGAAACAAAATAGCCATGGCCCCGCCTTGGCCGGTGGCAGTGGCGGACGGCGGTCTGGCGTCGCTGATCGGGTGGCCCTGCCTAGCACACCGTCCGGCACACGGCCCGGCACAAGGCCTAGCACACGGCCTAGCACACCGTCCGGCCACCGCGACCGGCGGTGAAGAGCGCCTGCGAATGCCAGGGTAGGCCAGCCCGCGCGACGTGCGTGCATGGCGGAGCCCACGTGTTGCCTACCCGCCAGGCGCCAGGACTCCACACTGGGTGATCCGTGTAGCGCGCGACGGTTGCCCAGAGGCACTGGCAATGCGCCGGTGCGTAGGGCCTGGGGCAGAGCAGGCGGAGTAGGCAGAGCAGGCAGAGCAGGCAGAGCAGGCAGAGCAGGCAGAGCAGGCAGAGCAGGCAGAGCAGGCCGTGACGCTGATCCCAGTGCACTGCCGCTCCTCCGCCACACCCCACCGCCATGATTCATAACGAAATCACCGCGCCGCCGGCCTTCCGCACCGCTCCGCTCTGGCGCCCTACCTGGGCCTGAGGCACACGCAGGACGGCTGCACGGCCGCGCCCACCAAGCGCCACGCCCAGCGGGAATACATCAACGCCACGCGCCAACAAAGAGAAAAGAACTGGGATTTGGTAGCGTTCGCTTTGGCGGTGTGTTGGCGCGGTGTTGGTGAGCAGGGCCGCGGCCCCGGCGGCTGGCTGCCGCACCGCTGGCAGCACAAGCACCGCAGCGCCCTTGCCGGAATGGGCTTGTTGTCCCCAGAAAGCCTAAGGGGCCGCTGAATTCCTGTCCCCTGGGCCGTGGCCGAGGCCGCGAGCTGGCGGAGGTTTTTCCAGAGGAGGGCGCGAGCAGCGCGAGGCTAACCGAGTCTAATGGAATAATTGATGGCGGGACAGTGGCCGGACCGGCGCGAGGCGAGGCGCGGCACAGGGCCAGCGGCAGCGCGGCCCTGCCAGCCGGCCGGCGCCCCGCCACGCCCCCGCTAAACTAGATGAAATGGAAATTGCAAAACGCAATGGCAGCGCGCGGGAAACAAAGCCGCTCGCATTGGCGTTTCCCATCGATTAGCGGCGGCCATTGTGCGCCTGACAGTGGCCGCCAAGGCCCCCCCCCCCCTGCCTCCGACGCACTTTCACTTTCTGAAGGACCCTACAAGGGGAGTGCACAAGCTGCAAGTCTCCGACTTTGGTCTTACTTTGGAAGTTCGACGGTCATTTGAAGAATAAAAACAGCGAAAAGGACTCGAAAAAGTTGGGAGGTTTTTTTAAAACTAAATTTTCAAAAAACAAACTCAAATATTTTAAACCTTGACCGGTACAAATAGATGATTACATATTACTGGAATAAATCAGGTGCGTTCTTCATTCCGTCCAATGGTCCTTGGGACCCCAAAGCTAGCAAACGCCACGCTGTTGAGCTGCTGCGCTGGGTATCTACGCCCAGCGAGCCGCCCCGGCCCCGGCCCGGCCACCGCGCCCCGCCCAACACCCGGCCATAACTCTTGCCGTTTGTTTGTCTGCCCGGTGTAATTACGGAAGGTGGAGGTAGTCCAGGACGGGAAGCGCTGCACCGCGCCACCATCATCACGGCCGAGGGCCGTCCCTAAAGTGCGTGAAGCCCGCAGGGCCTGCAGGGCCTGCTGCAGGGCCTGCCGCGTCCTCACCCAGCTGCTGAAGGGGAAGGCCGCCTTACTGTACGCAGCGCTGCGCCCGGTCCGCACGGCCGCGGACTGGGTGGCCGCACGGACGGCGACCCTCGGCAGAATTACGGCCGCGTCGCGTCCCCTCGAGTGCCGTCGGAGCGGAGCTGGGCGCCGAGGTGGAGTCCGTCAATGTCACGGACTGAAGGGCGGCTTGGACACTCGCCCGGACCCGCCCGGACCTGGCCTCCCCTCTGCGTGACCGCGTCCGGTCAAAAGGGGGTGATAGACACACACCCTCGGCATGTTTTCGTGGGGGCCATTTTGCTCCTGCTGTGGGCTCTATACACGGACGGAGCATTGTTTAAACAAGCACACAATTCAAACTCGTATATCGTTCTCTCTCTCTCTCTCTCTCTCTCTCTCTCTCTCTCTCTCTCTCTCTCTCTCTCTCTCTCTCTCTCTCTCTCTCTCTCTCTCTTTCACACGCCCCCAGAGAGTCGGCCAAGCCTCCCCCGGGTTTAACTTGCACATCAACTCCCCCACCGTCCCGCAGCCCCCGGCCGCCACAGCAGTGCTTGTTTTCCCTTTGGTGCCCGCTGTATATTCTGTGCCGTGCGCATTCACTTTTTCCGCTCTATTTCTCATCGGGGTTGGCGGTCTGTCGCCGTGAAGCGGGGATCAGCTGCAATCAGACGTGGCGGTGGCGTGGGAAATCAAGTGCAACGGAACGCGTTGAGGCGGCCATGCGTCTGGTGATGGACGCGTCGACGCGTCGCGCCGGCGACGCCGGGGGAGGCCGGGGCTGGGGTCGGGGCCCTGAACGTCCCGGCATTAGCATAAAGCAGATTTGCGAAGGGGTATGGGTAGAGGGTACGGCACGCCTGCATCAATCTTGCCTTTGGTCCTCCACCGTCAGTCCGCGCCGTCGACGGGGAGCTCGGGGCCAGCCGGGGGCCGTAGCGGAGATCGGGCACCGCCGGCCCGCCGGCCCCGGGACCCCGCTGCCGCGCGTCTCACCCCCTTTCTACTACGCCGTCGTTCTCATAAGCCCCCCCGCGGAGGAGCCCGCGTGCCGCGTCCGTCCTCGCGCGGGAAGGGGGGCGCCGACGACCCCCTCCACCTCCCGAGAGGCCTAGCGGCCGAGCCAGGGCGCCACCCTCCCGCTCTCTTCAACTCGTTTCCCGCACAAGTTGCCTCCGACGCCGCGACCCAGCAAGGGACGTGCGAATCTTGGCGTGCTGGGACTCGGCCAGGACCCCGCCAGAGGACCCCCGCCAGAGGACCCCGCCAGAGGACCCCCGCCAGAGGACCCATCTCCCCATGCAGGCGGCACAGAGGCACCTGGTCCCGATTCATTATGCGAGGCACGGTAGCCAGGTATCTCTCTGCCGGCCATTAACAGTCATCAATCATCATCAATCGTGTAAGCCTGCCACCCCCCGAACCTCACCGAACCTCATGCCCTACCTGCCGCACCCCCCTCCGGCCCCCTCTGGCACGACCCTCTCCCGTCAGCTGCTGCTGAGTGCGTCTCAATGTGACGCCGCACGCCGCTGACAGAGTCGAGTTTGAAAAGGTCACCACGGGTTGGAACATTATCGAGTTGCAGGGCCCTTCAGACGGCGTCATTTTGTGCTTCTTAGAAGTTTGTTTCCAAGTGTCCAGAAAATGAGACACATGCGAGGTCGCGTTCATTTTTCGCGCGCAGAAATTCAGTAGTGTCGAGACGTTTTCTTTTTTATTTCCAGAGCTGAAGTGTCCCACAAAAGGGATCCGTTGTGTTAGTTTTGAGAATTCATCCTTAGCCCGCCTTTTGTCCCACACGGACAATCACACCCTCAATTTCTCCGCGCCTCGCCCGCTTCTCTCGTTCTTCCATTCTTTCTCCGCACCCCTCCTCGCCCTCACACACACACACACACACACACACACACACACACACACACACACGCGCGGCCCTTTCTCCTCAATGCAGAGCCCAGCCATCCCGCCAGCGCAGACAGTGCAATTTTTCAGCCCGTCGACAGCTTACATTTCGCCCTGGCCCCGGCCCTCTCTGCCTCGCTTGCCGTCGCCCTCGCGTCGCCTGGCAGTGCGGGCCGGGCCGGGCAGCGGCGGGGCGTGGCAGGCGTGGCAGGCGTGGCAGGCGTGGCAGGCGTGGCAGGCGTGGCAGGCGTGGCAGGCGTGGCAGGCGTGGCAGGCGTGGCAGGCGTGGCCCGGGGCGGTCTGAGCGCTGGGCAGCCGCGGGCACACAGTGCAGCGCTCACTGCACCGCCCGCCGCCCGGCCCGGCGCACCGCGCTGACAGGCGTGAGATAGTGACTTTGAGCCCTCCTCCATGCCACCCTGCCGCCCCATCCCATCACCCCGTCAAAACAGTGGGCTTGCGGGAGGGCCGCAGCTGTGTCATGGCCGTGGAGGGGTCGGCCAGAGGTTTTAACGCGGAAATCGGCTAGTGAAGCGAGGCTGCTGCACCGCGGGCCCATTCAGAGTCAATGAGTACAGCGCGGGGGCAGCACGCAGGGGCAGGGACTGTGTCCGGGATCAGCGGCAGCGTGCGCGGCCCCCGCATCGCCCCCGCACCGCCCCCGCACCGCCCCGGTGAAGTGCGACGACCACTCGGCGGCCCGGCGTCGCCGCGATGATGCGGGCGGACAGTGGTGGCCAGTGGCCGAGGCCGTGGCGTCGCGGCCAGAGGAGAGGACGACACTCTTCTATGTAAACGGAGCGGTTTATCTCCGCGTGTCAACAGAGTGCCCTTCAAACTCGCGGAGGAGTCCCCAAACTCATCGCCGCGCCGTCCCCTCCGGTCCCCTCCGGTCCCCGCCGGCCCCCGCCCCCTCCAGCGCCGCGGGCCCGTCCGTCCCAGACGCCGAACGGACTGGGGTCCCTGCCCGGCCCCGCGCCGCCCAGCCCCGCCCCGCCCTCTCCCTCCCCGCGCCACCCCGCCCAGCCCTCCGGCCGCGCTCAAACTCGACTTGAGTCGCGAAAGCGAAGATACGTCCGGAAAGGGAAACGGGCGATAAATAATGTTTCTCCCGCTTCGGTTGGCGACTGGGGAAAGTTGAGGCGAGCCGGACGGTCCCGGACGGTCCCGGACGGTCCCGGACGGTCCCGGACAGTCCCGGACGACCCGGGGCGGCCGGCCGGCCGGCCAGAGCAGGGCGGGATCCGCCCCTGTGGGTTTGCGTCGCAGGTCCTTGAACTTGGAAGAACTGCCCGTCTGCTCGCCGTCCGCCGCCTCCCCGTCCCGGCGTCCCCTACCCGCAGCGCCCGCCTCGGCGGACGTTCGAGGAGAAGTGGCGGGGAGAAAAAAAAGTGAACAAAAGGAGAGGAAAGCAAATTGACCTAAGTTGAAACCCCTCAAGAAACATACGGATGGTCTGTAACAGATGTGCAACTTCCAGAGTACGCACTGCAAACCGAACAGAAACGAAAGAAAAATAATGTCACTCCTATTTAATGTTTTATTTCCAGTATTCAAACTGTTTTCACATTCGATGGAATCCAACGCTCACTCCCTTCGCCCGAAAATCGGATCAGTACATTCCGTACTAACATCGGGTCACCTTGACAACCGCGCAGCCCTGGAGTGTGCTCAACTCCTCGAGAGAAGAGGGCAAAAGCACAAAAGTTTTTCCGCCTTATTCGGAGATAAACCGGTCGAGGACACGCAGCGCACGCTGATCTAATAACAAATGTAACGGCAGACACGGCGGGGAGCGCGAGAGCGCGAGGCCACGTCATGAGAGACATACATAGCCAATCCCGCCTCCGCGGGCTGCGGGGCTGCGGGGCTCTGACAGGTGCGGAATGAGGTCCCGGCCCGACCCGCCTCCTCAAGGACGCCATTTCTGTGACATCGGAGAAAATCGTGTTGGCCGATAGGCCTGGCAGCTGCTTGGGCGAATGAGATCGTGTGAACGCAAGGGGCCGCACACAAGAACATAACAACAAAAAATAAAAAAAAATAGAAAATAAGACACTTCTGGTCGATTCAAGCAAAATATTTACATGAAAATATGTTTCCGAAAAGTTTTTTGAAAACATTTCTGAAACATTTCGATCCGTCTTGTCTCGCCGGAAAAATTCAGTGACTATAGCCCTTGACTGACTGCCGGGCGGCCTCGGCTGACACGGTCTCGGGGGACTCTGCCAAAGCCGGGACCTCTCTGGCCGCAGGACCGGAGGCACCGGAGGCGGCCGCGGCCGCGACAGCCGCTCTGTAAATGAAGCAGTTCGCGTGAAGGCGACGAAAGCGTAGGGCAACGAGTTATGTACGCGGTACGGGACTCCCGGCCGCCCCCGGCCGCCCCCGGCCGTCCCCGGCCGTCCCCGGCCGCCCCCGGCCGCCCCCGGCCGCCCCCGGCCGCCCCCGGCCGCCCCCGGCCGCCCCCGGCCGCCCCCCGGCCGCCCCCGGCCGCCCCCGGCCGCCCCCGGCCGCCCCCGGCCGCCCCCGGCCGTCCCCGGCCGTCCCCGCAGTGCACCAGGACGGGTCCCGCGGCGGGGAGGAAGGGCGTTGCCGCGGCGTTCCTGTGCCAACGACGGTCACGGGGATCAATGGGCCGGAACAAAAACTTTGTGATGTTTGTCTGATAAAACCTGTGGCTCTGGCCGTGGCACTCGCCACTGGTGCCGGTGCGATGCGGCCAGTGGTGTCAGTGGACACTGGGCTGGACGACGACCGCGCCGAACGAGTCAACGGACATTTGCAGATTCGCGGACAATCAATCACAAGAATACGAGATTAAAAATATTTAAAAAAAAAACAACTGAAAACGGTTTTGAACGCACCCTGGCATTGCAAACTGGCGTTCATGTCGTTAAAAATGTTTTTATTTAAATAGACACATTCGCGTTTTAAAATCGGCTCGTGAACATTTTAGGCAGAGTTGAGAGGACCCCCGAAACGAGACCTTAGGTTTCCCATAGTCACCAGCCGAGTAACGCCTGTGGTGTGAAAGGCCAGTTATTTCGGCGGGCGTGTTGCGCTCTTTGCGCCGCCTGGCGCCCAGCGCGCCCAGCGCGCCCAGCGGAAGCCCGTGAGCAGGCGTGCTGTGCGGGCTGGCCTACCCAACCGCTCACAGGCGTTCCCAGCTCAGCTGACCCCCTACCCAGGGTGCGCGCGCGCAAAGAGGTGAGACGGAGAGGGAGAGGAAACAAAGTAAACATTTCGATTCAGATTAGCAGCCATGTGGAGCAGCAGGAGAGAGCGAGTTAGCGATAGAGTAATATACGGCGAGGGCGAGAGAGAGAGGCTTCTATGGCGTCGCATCTTTCCAAATCTATGTTGTTGTTTTTTTGTTGTTGTTGTTGACAATGTAAAATGGAAAGGCCTGCATTTAAACCACCAAATTACAATTTCAGCGCGTATTCCCCGTAATCCCACTCAGTTGTTTACATGATGTGCCGCCGGACGCATACATCGGATGTGAATCAATTAACCCACTGATACGGACATTTATTAATTAATTATCTCCTTGGGGCTTTGGTGATCGCAGGTAATAATTGATGCACCGCGTACATGCCTGCATTGCTGTCGCCAGGCGCCTCAAAGCGGTTCAGTGGCGGGCGCACAGCCTCTCCGCCGAGCTTCGAGAGCCCGGAGCTGGTTAGAAACCTCAAATCTAACAAGTTTTCTTGTGTGTTCTTATCGTTTTTTTGTTGTTGTTTTTTTTTCAAAATTTAGATCCCATAAAAATTTTACATTTTAAATTTCCCAATTAGACCGAAAATGGTGATCAAGTTCGAAGGACAGCTGGCCCAATCCCAATATGCCCTGATTTGAAAAGAGGTTTTGCAGAGGTGGATCTATTCAAAGTCCCCTGAAAGTATACTGCACCCCACGCTCGCGTTTGGGGGTCGGAGATGATTTACATGAATACCGAGCGAATCCATGAAACATTCAGAAGTTTCAAATGCCATATGAATTTTAATTTAAATTTCAATTAAAACTCCTTACAAATTAATTTCAAAACAACGGCGTCATAATTAGTTTTTTTGTTAAATAACCATTACCTGTTTTCACATCCGGTTGGTGAGATCCTGGGGAGCCTATGGCATCCCGGTATCCAGCTGGACACGGCTGCAGCGGCGGTGAATCGCAGACACACACACACACACTCACAAACTCGCACACGGGGATGTCACACTTGGCACTATTATAATTCACTTCACTTGTCACGGGCACGTGGGGGAGTCGGTAGTCGTTGTAGTAGTGTTGCCGTTATTCCACACTCGCGGCAATCATATTCTGATGAAATTACCCGCACTGCTTAACTTTTCACTCGTCAACACGCGCACAGTCCAACATCCCCTTCAACGGAGACTTTTCGGAAAAGGGGGAAAAAAATCACTCGTTAAGCCACGTGCAGATCAACCTGACCTTTTCTTATGTTTTATTTTTTCCAGGATATTGGGTGACCGGCGTCGCACCGTTACGGCGTCGGCCTCGGCATCCGGGCTGGCCCGGCGGCTGGGCCGGGGCTTCCGCCTCGCCTCCGCGCTTCGCGTCTTCGTGTCGTCGTCGGCGCACAACACACCCTGGAAGCCGCGTGGCGGAGCGTCGTGTCGTGGCGCGTCGCGCATTCGGGCCGCGCGCTGGGGAGCGACTGCCGGCGCGGCCCGCACCGGCCCAGGGGGTGGGAGGGGGAGGCGAGGGGGTGGCCGGGGGCGGCCAGGGGGCGGCCGCGCCAGCAGCAGCCAGAGGGCGCCACCGGATGAGGGCCAGGGGGATGCCGCACTGCTGGGGGTGGGTGGCAGGGCAGGGCAGGGCAGGTGAGGTGAGTCTGACTGCCGGCACATGTCGCCCCCGCTGCTGGATGCAGTGTCGCGTCAGGGGGTGGGGGTGGGGGAGGGGAGTCTGCGGGAGGTCGCGGTAGCCTGAGGGAGCCTGCGGTCAGACGGCGAACGCCACGGACAACGCGCAGGGCATCAGCGTGAGTGAAACCTGAAGGGTGGGAGGGGGAGGGGGTACTGCAGGAGCACCGCGCTGAGAGGAACGTCTTCGCCGGCCGCACCGCACCGGGCTGCCTGCAGCTGAGACACGCAGCCTTATCACATCTATCTTACTTCACAGCACTCCCCTTTACTGCATGCGGCGCCCAGTTTTTGTGCCAATCCAAAGAGCTATTTCCCGGGTCGGCACAGAATGTGTTTCGTTTCGCCTATCCGTCAGATCGTGTCCATAAGGGATCTGCCATCGATAACGAACAAATGGCGCGCCGGCCGGGTAGGCAGCCACGACAGCTGCACGCACGCTTGTACTGCGGGCTTGAGCTGCGGGTCTGCCCACCCTGGACTCGCAGGCGCTCGGGGTTGCTGTTCGCAGTGTGCGTCAGAGGAGATTATTCAGACGGATACTTAATGGACGGCGCCTTAAGGGGAGGCGTGTGGACGGATGGGCTAGACTGGCCCGGCCCCGCTCATGCGGAAGAGAAAGAATAACTAGGGGCGATTTGGAACACCTGGCTGGCTGAGGGCGTGTGCGCACGAAGGCAGGCTAGTCCTGAGCCAGCAGTCAGCCAGCAGTCAGCCGGCAGTCAGCCAGCAGTCAGCCAGCAGTCAGCCAGCAGTCAGCCAGCAGTCAGCCAGCAGTCAGCCAGCAGTCAGCCAGCAGTCAGCCAGCAGTCAGCCGGCAGTCAGCCAGCAGTCAGCCAGCAGTCAGCCAGCAGTCAGCCAGCAGTCAGCCAGCAGTCAGCCAGCAGTCAGCCAGCAGTCAGCCGGCAGTCAGCCGGCAGTCAGCCAGCAGTCAGCCCGCGCCCGTCCAGCGCGATGGGTGTGGTTGTTTGGGGCGTGGCAGAGCACCGGTGGCGTCGCCGCCCGCGCGCGCGTTGTCATGGTGACGGAAGGGACTGCGACGCAAAGTTGGGCCGCCCTCATCAGTCAGCCGTGCTTACCGCCTATTAACATCCCGGCAGGGCAGGCCGGGAGCCGGGCGGGGACGTCACCGGCAGCCCCCCGCCGCCGCCGATGCTAACTATACGGACGTAAGGCGTGGTGGCGGTGGCTGTGTGCGACGGCCGACCGATTGCCGGAAGCGGAAGCAGCGGCGGCGGAGAGGGTTCGGCGCCGCGCCACGGCGACACGCGAGTGGAAGATGGATGACGGGGACCGCGGGCAACGCGGGCGCCCCTCCTGATTGACACCTCCACGGCCTCCGCCCCGCTCTGGGGGCCCGGAGGGCCCGCGCCGGCCTCCGCCAGCCTCAGGTAGCGCCGGGACGGTGCGGGGCCCAGCCGAGGACGCCCAGCCCAGCACAGCTCGGGCACGGGTGAGGACCCCGGGGAGAGGACCGCCTCCGCCTCCAGCATCCCCGGACCACCGCACCAACCCGGCGCTACAAAAAGTCAAATCGGATCGGCTGGCGCCGCAAATCCCGCTCCTTGCCTGCTGCACGCGCGCCGCCTCGCATTTCGAAAGGGGATGCGAGGGGAGGGGGGGGTGAGCAGTGTGCCCCGACCGCCGTAGATCCTCTGCCCCCCAAAAGTTGGCAACCTTGCCACTTACTTCCGCTCTATTCCACTACCGCACCCCTCGCCAACACCGCCGCACCAAATCCACCAGGCCCGACTTCCCTAGCTCCGCCGCCAACTTGTAATACGTCTCTTCATCGGGGGTGTCAACCCCTGGTACAGATTTGTTGGCATAATACGAGGCCGATCCGCGGAGGGTGGGTGCGGGGGGAGGGGAGGAGCCCTCGAAGTGGGAGGCACGGGGGAGTGCCACTGCCGCTCCCCTCTTAGACAAAAGCCTCGCACGATCAGAGGAGGCAGCATCTCATCAGGGAGGCCCCGCCCCGGAGGGTCCGCCGAGGGGGCCGAGGGGGCCGAGGGAGCCGAGGGAGCCGAGGGAGTCGAGGGGGTCGAGGGAGCCGAGGGAGACGAGGGGGTCGAGGGAGCCGAGGGAGACGAGGGACCCGAGGGGGCCGAGGGGGCCGAGGGAGCCGAGGGGACTAGGCGCGCTCTCGTGACGGGTTGGCATGGCGGTACCCGTGCCGTGGGCCTAGGCTTCTGCCTAGGCTGCGGGGGTTAGGGGAGAGGGGGGCGTGGGAGCGACAGGAGGTAACGAAGTGTTGGGCCGCCACGCCGGAGGCGCTTGGGGGCGCGGCGGAGCACAGTCAGCGTTACACTTGGCGTGGCATATCACTCCGTCAACAGCGATGCCTGGCAACAAGGCGGCGTTACTTTGTCAACAGAACACTACTGCTGTGGGGCAACGAGGGCGGCTGGGCCGGAAGGGGGCGGGGCGGGGCGGGGCGGGGCGGAGCTCCAGACCTGCCCAGGCTGGGCAGGCGCGGCACGGACCAAGTTTTGGTGGGAATGTCGCTTGCGGGAGGATGGGGGCACCAGGATCGGAGAGGAGAGGGGGAGGGAGATTGGAGGAGGACAGAGCGTCAAGGGACGACGCCCCCACGCGCCGGCTGCGGCACAGGGTGCAGTGAAAAATGAAGAGAAATTTAGGCGAGGGATATCTTTGTGGCGACGAAAAGAGCGAGATAGAGAGGGAGAGAGAGAGAGAGAGAGAGAGAGAGAGAGAGAGAGAGAGAGAGAGAGAGAGAGAGAGAGAGAGAGAGAGGATAGAGAGAGAGACGGTGGGGGGAGGCAGACACGGAGATGAGGAGGAGGAGGGGGGCGGCGAGAGAAGTATGTGGGCCACGTTCCTCCCGTCAAATGGGGCATGACGAGTAGAATCATCCCCCCCCCTCCCTCTCCCCCCTTTCCGACTCATCCTGCGACGTGGCGGAGCGTTTGGTGGCGCGGCGCGCAGACGCCCAGAGTCGGCAGAGAGCCCCAAAACTCGCCCCGGTAATTTCGCTGATGGCCGATACTCCGATCGTATCCGCCGGTGAGAAGGTGCAGAACAGCCACAGCGGAGTGACATTAGCAGCGAAGCTTTCAGGCCGGCGGTGCTGGCGGTGCCGGCGGCCCAGGGCGTGATCCGTTAAAAGCTTGTTGCGTGGCGGCCGCCATTATGGCAGCCACGCGATGGTACGCGGCCAGTGGGCCCCGCCCCGGGCCCCGCCCCGAGCCCAACACGGCACCGCAGGGCTCGGGCCAAGACCTCTCGGCCAAAGCCCGTTCCCCTGGCGTCCCAACATCGTCACCAGACCGCTTGGTGGGTAGGCAACCACGGTCCCCGCACTCGCATGCACGCGTGTCGTGCGAGCCGGCCCATCCTAGCCACTAGCAGGCGCTAGAATGACGCCTGCAGATTATCTAACCCACTTCCCGTCTGGCCCGGCTCCCGGCTCCCCTTCCGGCTCGTTCCCCGGCGGGGCACGTGTGCGTGTGACGCGAACTGTGTCCCGTGATTTCTACTTCAAAAAAAAAAAAAAAAAAAAAAAACAACGCTTTCTGTTATGAAAAAACAAGACAGGCATGGAGAACGCTTTACCATTCTAGGACAGGCTCGTTCTTTGGGGCTGTTCAGATACCACGTGGACACTTACAGGGGAAGGGGGGTTCACGAAATGTCCACAACTGTCCAGGTAAATTCAAATGATAAAAAGTTTTGATTTTTTTTAAAGTGATGAGCTCGTTACACTCATGCACTATTGGTCGAATTTGTGTTTTTTTGTCGGTAAATTCAAATGATAAAAAGTTTTGATTTTTTTTAAAGTGATGAGCT
Source organism: Odontothrips loti (assembly GCA_038380765.1). NCBI lineage: Eukaryota > Metazoa > Arthropoda > Insecta > Thysanoptera > Thripidae > Odontothrips > Odontothrips loti. The sequence continues at coordinate 12,949,069 of CM076245.1, forward strand.
CGTTACACTCATGCACTATTGGTCGAATTTGTGTTTTTTTTCGCGGTTTTCCTCTTTTCTCTATTAATTGGTAGTAAGCGTTTCATTTCAATAATTTTTTTTTTAATTCAAAAGTATATTTAATCCTCAAGATTCAGACCCTGCAAATAAAAAATACAACAACATCAAAAAACGGCAAAAATGGGTGGGTCCTACCTCGTCCCAGACTTCCGTCCGGAACCGTTCCTGCTTAACTTCGGTGTTCGGATGGGAACCGGTGTACCAGGAGTTGACCGCCGCTAAGACACAGGCACGACGCAGCCACCTTGGTAGGCAGGCTTCCGCAACGGCCAACATCGCCCCTTCCGCTGACTAGATTTCAGGAGTCAACCCCCTTCGACCAGCCAGTTGGTCTGTGGCCGTGAGGCCACTCCCTCGCGGATTGAGAGGGAGGTAGGATGCCCAGATCGTACACGGCCGAAGCCGATTGTACTCTACTCTTCTACGCCATGTATCCAAGTAGGTGTTGCCCGAATACTCCAGATTCCGAGGCCTTACGCTTGAAAAATGTAGAAGGCCGAACCCTAGGCCTCTACATTTAACTTCTGCCGAGTCTTGGCAAGCACCATTCCCCTGCTCGGGCGTCGAACCACTGTTCCTCAGCAGTGTATTCAACCTCCGGGGAATGGCCGCGGCCCAACGTCCGCGGTCACTCAGACAACACACTTTGAACACGTTCTTTTGGTATATTTTACCCACCATCCTCGGTCGGCAAACGTCAGAAAAATATTTACTCCGGCAAAGAGTTGAACCCCGAACCTTGCGGTCATCGGCCAGTTCGCTAGCCCACTACGCTACGGAGCTACGATGGAGAGCCGCAGCGCGCTGTTGGTGCTTTAGCCACTGTCGTGCAGATCAGAACCGCTTGGCTCGCGCGAGGTGCTGTGTCCGCGCGCTGAGCCTGGCCAGCCACCTCGTCCCATTCCCCATTTGCCGCTGGTTCTCGGACAGCGCCGGAATTGCGCGCCGTGTGCTCCGAGGGGGCAACCACTCGTTTAAACTATGTACACAGATTTCAGGTTTTCGTTGGACTACACCCCGTGGTTATCGTTAATTTTAGAATTTTATTGCTTTTCTGGCTATTTCAGCCTATGTAGGTGCTATTTTTCGGCATGAAGTCCAAGTCCAACTTAAATTTCGCATTTTTTTTCAGTTTGTTTTTAAAAATTTCTGGAATTTTGTACACATGATTACGCGAGTGATTCGCCCCTCGGTGTGCTCCGTCCGCGTTTAGGGTCTGGTCAGCCTCTTGGTACCGGCGTGTTTCGGAAGGGAGAGTGTCAATACCCATCAGTGATGCGTTCGCCGAGAAGTATGTTGCTTCGCACACATCGTGCAACCCGTTCTCCATGCCTGTCTTGCTCTGAGTGGGCGGCGCCCCGCGGGTGCGCAGTCCCCGCCGGACTCCGCAGAGGTCACGCTCCACTACGCGTCGCGCATCGCGTCCAGTCCGGCTGACCTCCCCTCCACGATGTGATGCGCCGTGTGTGGCTGTGCCACGGCGCGGTGCGGTGCAGTGTCACGAGGCCGGCGCCCGCCAGCGCCGCAGGAGTACATGCTACATGGACGACCCGGTCGTAACCGTCCCCCGCCTTTTTGCGCGCGCGCGCGCAGCAGCGCAGCGCAGCGTGGGGGCCACGGGAGCGTTCAAACAACTCACCCCCTCCCCCTCCCTCCTCCCCCCTCCCCCTTCCAGCCCCCTGCTTCTTCCCGGCGGTCGTAAACGTGCGCAGCAGACGACAAGGTCGGTCCGTCCCGGCGCATTCATTTGATAACAACAAACAGTGCCCCGGCGCTGCCCTGGCTCTGCCCCTGCCCGCCGAGGCGTGGCCGGGCGTGGTCGCGTCCCCGAGGAGGCAGCAGCGGGCAGCGCATGCCAGCTCCGCGAGGGGAGGAGGGCCGGGGGCCGCGGGCCGCGAGCAGGTGGATGGCAGCTGCTGGCCCCGCCGGTGCGCGCCGGCCGGAGCGGACCATAAAGTAACGCAGCAGGGGAAAGAAGACTTCAATTCCGCCGCCCGTGTATTTCATGTTGCCCCCCGCCGGCCCCGCAGCCCGCGGGCACAGCGGGACACAGGGTGGACGGCCCCGCGTGGTCCCTTCAATGTCGGATGGGGCCGCGGCCTCTCGCGGAATGCATAATTTGAGTTTACTTCGGGCAGCGAGTAGCCGCGTGACCTTCCCGGATGAGGCGGCGTGGAACTGTCCGTGGGAATCGAACCCAGAGAGCGCCAAGTCGGGGAGACTTCGGCCCGCGCCAACGACAGTTTGCTCCACGCCGACATCCCGAGACGAGGCCACAGACTATACGAGGATATGCGCCCCGTAGGGGGTAAGGTTAAGGTGCTGTTGGGGCTGTAAGTGACGAGCGGGCGGAGGGGAGGGGGCCACCCCCCGTGGGGCTACCCCCCGTGGGGCTCCGGGCAGCCGCCTGGTGGTGCCCGGCGGCGGCCAGCAGGCTGCTCGCAACAGTAATTAAAGTTTGCCTCCACTTGTCCTGGCTGGGCTGGTGCTGCTGAGGCTGCTGGGGCTGCTGCAGGCTGCTGGGCTGAGCTCGCCCGGCCGGGCTGGTGGGGGAGGGGGAGAGGGGGGTGGGGCAGAGGGCGGCTGCTGTCACGCGGGAATTCTCCTTGGCACTCTCACTTTTCTTACCGTTCGTGTGATGTCTCGTAATGTTTGATGAATTAATGAGTTGACTTCGGGGACGTTCACAAACCACGTGTAATTTTTCCCGGTCCAGAGGGAGACTGCTGGGAACAAACTGTCGTTTGGCACGGGCCGGAGTCCTCCCAGGAATCCGAATACCTGGTGGGTTCGATTCCCACGGGTGGGTCCCGACGCACCTCCTTCCCCTGAAGCTGGAATCGTTTCAATAATCCCATCTCGTGTGGTTTGTGAATCATGTGTGAACCTCACCATTCGAAGGGGGTCTACTCGTATAGTACTTCGTACACAAACCTATAATACCTCTCGTAATACTTCAAATTATTTGTAATATAATACTTATATAATCGGATTTTGTCGCCCATCGCCTAAAAGATAGGCAATTTCCTATATATTTATTTTGTAATTCTGTGAGATGTCACGGAAGAGGATGTTATTTAATTTTCACTTGTATATTGAATCCGCATGGAAGTGCTCCCTGCAGGTCCCAAAAATAAATGGCTAAAATCCGTCCGGACCGGAACAGTTCCTGCTTGTAACTTCGGTGTTCGGATGGGAGCCGGTCTACCAGGGGTTGACCGCCACTAAGACACTGGCAGGACGTAGGTAACAAGTAAGAGAGAGATTTTGGATGATGCCCCCCCCCCCCCCCGTTCGCCACTTCTGCATCAATTTGTGGCCTGACCATGACAGGGCCGGTGGGTGTCTCGGAGTGTCTCGGCTCCGGCAGCTCGGCTCCGGCAGCTCGGCTCCGGCATCTCGGCTCCGGCAGCTCGGCTCCGGCAGCTCGGCTCCGGCAGCTCGGCTCCGGCAGCTCGGCTCCGGCAGCTCGGCTCCGGCAGCTCGGCTCCGGCAGCTCGGCTCCGGCAGCTCGGCTCGCCAGCCCTTGCCGCGCCCTAGACGTGTCATTCCAAGTTTGAGTACACACGCTGATCTGAGGCGAGGCGAGGCGCGCGTTTGCCGCGCGGTGCGCAGCGAGGACGCCGTGCGACGCCATGCTCCCCCGGGATGGGGTGGGCCGTGGGGGGCAGGGCTTAAGCGGGCGGCTGCCAGGCGATGAGTTCCGCGTAATAGTTTCCGCGAGCGCAACTTCCACACACGCCGAGGCGCGGGGCGGCAGCGGCCATGGCGCCGCGGCTACCGTCTGGGAGGCGCGGGCCCGCAAGGCTGGGGGTTCGAATCCCATTACCGCCGCGGCAGCGGAAGCCGCCGTGCGCCGTTTTCCGCCGGCTGCAGAGAGCTGAGCGCAGCAGGACCACATAACGGCCGCGGCCCGTCGCCCGCTGCCCCGACCCTGATATTTGTTGGTCCGCGGAGACGGTGACGTCCGGCCGGAGAGCGAGGCCGCGTCGCCGCACCGAGCCCACCGAGCCCCTGCGGAGCCGAAGGTAGGCCTCCCGGCCGACTCCTATGCACGGCGGGCGTGCCTACCTCACAGGCGGGCAGCAGCCGCAGCTGTGCAGGGTGGTGGGGGCGGGGCAGCGGGCAGCACCCCGCCCCCACGCCCGCGCCAGTTCCGCTCTGCCGGTGTGGCGCACTCTTTCAAAGACAAACAATGGGAGGGGGAGAGGGAGAGAGAGAGAGAGAGAGAGAGAGAGAGAGAGAGAGAGAGAGAGAGCGTCGACAGCAATCCGAGTCGGGTCGGGTGGTGTGCGTGCTATAGCCGTGGGCTGGAGGCGCCAGAGGCAGAAGCCGCCGCCTGCCACCACGACCACTAGGACCACCAGGACCCTCTGCTCTGCCTTGCCGCCTGCCGCCCTCCCCGGCGCACCTTGGTGGGACGCGGCGTGGGTACTCGCCTCTGGTCGGAGTCGGTGAACGGAACAGAAAGGGCAAAGCCAGGGCAGGGGCCAGGGCAGGGGCCAGGGCAGGGGCCAGGGCAGGGGCCAGGGCAGGGGCCAGGGCAGGGGCCAGGGCAGGGGCCAGGGCAGGGGCCAGGGCAGGGGCCAGGGCAGGGGCCAGGGCAGGGGCCAGGGCAGGGGCCAGGGCAGGGGCCAGGGCAGGGGCCAGGGCAGGGGCCAGGGCAGGGGCCAGGGCAGGGTCCAGGGCCAGACGGCCACAAAAGAAAACACCGGCGCGAGTAGAGAACCAGGACCACGAGGGCGAGGGTGAGGGCGAGGCGAGTCGGGACCAGCCGGGACTACCCAGACCCACCTAGGCCCGGCGCGGCATGACAAAGCTCAGCATGAGGAGAGAGAGGAGGTTGCCAGCGCCGGCCCGGTAGGCTGACGGAGTGGAGTCGGTGAATAATGGTCGCCGGGACAGTCGGAGACAAGACACCCACCCTCCGTTCCACACACGGGCGCAGAGGGAGGGGGGCGGACAGAGGTTTCTTTTCGGGGCGCAATTTATACACACCGTGCTTTCGTCTTGCCCCCCCCCCCCCCCATCTCTTCCCTGCTCTTCCCACCCGCACCACAGCGGCCACCATATCCCCGTAGCCCAGCCCAGACCCCCAGACCACCCCGGCCATCAGCTCCCGCCAAGAATCACGAGGAACTAACCCCATTCTCGGCAACACCACGCCCCACCCACCCCATCAACTTCACGGCTGTCGCGGCCATGTTGCAGTGCGATAGTGGAAGTACATAGCTTTGCTTGCAAGCAGCGAGGGAAAGAGAGATAAACCTAAGACCTAAGACAGATTCCTAAACCGACCTCGCAGCGAAGCAAGGGGTGATGTGGTGGCTGGCACGGGCACTATGAGATCCGCAAGACCGAGGAAGACGAGGGAAGGGGAGGGGGCTGAGGGATTGTACGAAACTTGCATTCGAGTTTCTTGTCGTGCAAGCTTCAAAAACAAGGTTTGCTCTAAAAATGGAATGAGGATGAGACTGAGAAGGACAAATCCACCCGGAGAAACGTGCAGTAGTTTACGGGCAGCTCCCCCCCCCCCCCCCCCCCCCCGGGCCCAGTCACGCTTCCCCTGCTACAATTACGTTGAGCACCGCTATTAAGTTAGTAGACTTTCCTCTGAGTGGAAATTAATCAGGACGGACACGGACCGCCGCACTACACTTGCTGTTTGTTACAGAGCTGCGGCCACAACCACCCCACCCCTCACCGTCCTAGGCAGCTCTTTGGCTTGGCTCCTTTATTCATACCCAAATCTGGGTATGTCAGGCATTTGTTCGATTTGCCTCTCGTTTAGGAGTAGGAACATCTCTTCGCATCCTGTTTCTGTGCTATTATGTGCATTCGACGAGACCCCATTCACCAGCGCGCACGTGGGTGGCGGTACCCCATTCACAAAACACAGCAGCATGGGGTAGCTAGCGACGCGCGTATTTTAGCGGGTATCTCTAAGCGTCGATCTAGCGTGTGGAGTGTGGAGCTGGCCAATCCGCCATTTATGGTTTCAATAATGATGGGCTTCCGCCAGGACCCCTGCCTTCAACTTCGGTGATCTTACGGGAATCAGTGCCTTGCGGTTGCTAGTTGGCCTAGGAACACTGCTCTAGAACCCGCTACTCAGCTATCGCCGGACGGATCTTCCGGCAACCCTTAGGTCCCATTGACTAAGAGAGGGTGTGTATTGCTCAACGCAAATCTCTAATTTTCTTTTTTATCCGATTTCCCTTGTGACATAATGCCCTCATCCAATAACCCATGACAGAACAATAAAATTAAAAACAATATTTAACATTGTTGTCAATCACTTTATCTTGGCAGACTGCCATCATCATCATCGTCTTTGTGTAACGCCCCTGGGAATGGTCTTTGTTGTAGAAAGATAAAATAAAATTGAGAAGGGTTGGTTTTAAAAGGTTAATCACATATTTATTTTAGGTTTACAAACTAATAAACTATAAAAGTATAAAATAATCACATTACGCGTTCTTAGGAACGTTTGGATCACTCTGTTTTTCCGGGTTTGGTGCACTAAAAAGCATTTTCAGATCATCCAGGGTAAGTTTTGATGCCTGAGTATTTCTTGTTCCCGTCAGAACATTTTCAGCCAGTTGAAGTTTAAAATCTTGAAGCTTCTTGATCCTCTCTTCTATTGTGTTCACAGTAATGAATCTGAAATGCATTTTAGGAAGTGTCAATATAAATAGTACGAGCAAAACTAGATGAACAGCAAATGAAACAATGGACCACCATACCTATAAATAAAAACATCTTTCTTCTGACCTACTCTGTAAATTCGGTCACAAGCTTGGTTTTCTAATTGTGGATTCCAGTGGATATCCACTAATAAAAGGTGATTTGCACCAACAAGGTTCAAACCAACTCCACCAGCTGTGAGGGAAAGCAGCAAAACCTGGGAATAATGAGGACCATGTACTTACAACATATTTTCGACTGGGCATCACATTAAAATATTAAATGGCTAATAATCACCTGCGGTCCGGAGCCCGAATGGTTGAATGAATTGACAATTTCTTGACGTTTGTCCACTGGTACTTCACCAGTAAGCATTGCAAACTTCACCTTCATGTCTCCCAAAAACTTTGCTATGATATTGAGCATTGAGGTCCACTGAGATACAATTATAGCTTTATCATCGGTGTCAAGAAATTTTTCTTGAACAAGATCAAGTACAGCTCGAATCTGGAAGGAAATACACAATTTTTTAAACCCTAACGACACCTTAAAAAAGAAAGAGGAAGAAAAAACAGGCATTTGCTAATAAGCCAACACGCAAACAAAGTCATGCCTTCAATCTTAACATGGCTGAGATTTTTTTCTCTTTTTCTAAGAGTCATATACTTGCCTTTGCACTTGGTCTATCAAAGCTAAGTACCGGATTATCGGCAGCGATAGGTTCATCTTTTTCTTCTTCTTCTTCCTTTTCAAGATCAGACTCATCAATGTTCAGTCTGTTCATTTGGTTAAACAGGTCTACATCCAATCCATCAGAATCCTCCAAACTTCCACCACCAAAATCCAAATCACCACTCTCCACCATCTGTAATCAGACAAGAAAATGATAAAATGCATACCAAATATAGAGAACTCTAAGGGAGAATCTACTTAGACTGTATACCTTCTTGATTAGGCCTGGATGGCAACAAATCTGCCGAAGGCGGAGTAAAAGAACCAAAATTTGATGGGTTTTAATATCAGTCAGGCCTTTCATCTTTCTGTGCATTTTGGCAAGTTCCTCAGTTGTAGTAAACTGGTTCTCCGCCGATTCTAATAAAATATAAATGAAAAATAAAAATAAATAAGAAACAAAATAAAATGTGCTGATAAAAGTCTTCTCAATAAATCACTAACATACCTTCTTGCTCCCAGACAGGTTTAGTAGTGGTCCCATAGCGGGCATCAAGAAATTGCTGCTTTTCAGATCTCTGATGGAGGAATTGTGCAAACAGAGTAGAAGAGAAAATTGCAACTTTTTCATATATTACAAGTTCTTCAGGGTCCAAATGAACATCCACCACTTCAAAAGATTTAGCTGGAAGACAGTTGAGATCACCTCTTTCCTGCAGTTGCTCCTTCGTTCTTCTTAGCATCAATGATTTCATCATGGTACTCAAACGTAGCATTCCAGCAGCATTTTTATTATCTACCCATTTCTTCCACACGGCAAGGTCATCAAAAGGGGAACATCTTAAAAACTTGAGTAGGGCATAGAGATCAAGTTCTTTGTTTTGAATAGGGGTTCCAGTCAAACACCATCTATGTTTTCCTATCAGCTCGCATACACCTAACGCCATCTGGCTTTTATGGTTTCTTACCATGTGCGCCTCATCCAGTATAATGCGCTCCCATTTAACCATGAACAAAGGACCTTTATCCTTCATCCTGGTGCAATTCTTGGCTGTTTCTACACCACTTTCTCTGCTGACCAAATTGTAAGTGGTGATGACCACATCAACTTTAGCAAGGCGGCGTGGTTTGGTTTCACGCTTAGTACCATGATAAAGATCCACAGACAGTGCCCTTTTTTTCACGCGCTTGAGGATTTCTCTTTCCCACTGGGCTATTAAACTAGCAGGACACACCACCAGGGTTCCACCTCTGGGCATTCGTGAGTACTTTGAGCTCATCCAGCCACGAGAATCATCATCATCAGAGTCACTCTCACTATCTTCAGAATTTTCTTTATCCTCAATATCCTTGAGGATAAGAGCAATCATACTTAGTGTTTTGCCCAAACCCATATCATCAGCAAGAATACCTCCTGAGGGTTTCTCATTTTCTCTCCATAGCATCCATGCTAAACCATGTTTCTGGTGAGGCATTAATTCTACCTTCAACAGCCTTGGATCTTCAGCTAAGGTATCCTCTGATGGGCAAGATTTCAATGCACTGTGAAGCTTAGATAGGGCCTCAACTGTAAGTGACTTCTCAGTTAGGTAAGTTTGCATACCTGGAACAGATAGTTTTATGAGCATAAACTTACCTTAATCAACATAGCAGTAAGAATATGGGACAACATACCTCTTTTCCCAAGACCTGAAATTGTCATGTCAGGATTAGGGAGCTCTCCCCAATTAGGCATTTTAGAAATATTTGAGTCAGCAGATGGACTGTAGTCGTCATCATCATCCTCCTCTTCATCATCACCACCCCCCACAGCTTCATCAAAGAGAAATTCTGAAGCAAATACATCACGTTCTCTTGGTTCTGTTTTAACTGGCTGGAAATTAACCTTAGACTGAACAGATGCCTTAGCTGATTTCAAAAACTGATTCATCCCTGTGAAGAAATACAAGAAATTATTTTATACAGCAGAATCAAAATGTTCTAAAATAGGGAGAGAAAACTAACCACTTTTCTGATGAAAGTATTCTTTACTCTTTTCTAGTTCCTTTTTCAGATTGGTCTCAAGTACCTTTAATTTTGCTACTAGATTCATGAGGTTTCTTCCATGATCAGGTAGGTTTTCAACATCAATACTATCTAATAGTGCCTGCAATGAAGAACTAACTATATTAACACTGACATTAGCAGAAGAATGAAATCTGAAAGAATGAAGATTTTCAATGAATACTTCAATACTATTTCATAAAACAAACCTCTTTCACCCTTAAATCATGTTCAACACCTGACAATTCTGTCATGATGTCAGCTACACTGCGCTTCTCAGGGGAGTGCTGTAAAAAAGAACAATACTGGAGTTAACAAACAAGGATATACTATTATGAGAGTTAGCAGCACCAACATACCTGTCTTGTAGCTCCAACTGGGGAGTTCTGAAGTGAAGAATCAGATTGCGTAAGATCTACTAGACTAGTTTGCTCTTGTTCAATATCACGATCTGCACTATTGTTATCACTTAATGATTGATCCAAATTATGAACTGGACTGTCATCAATGATAGTTTGCTCTTGTTCAATATCATGATCTGCACTAGTTTTATCACTCAATGATTGTAGATTATTAACTGAACTGCCACTAATGATACGGCTTAATCTTCTTGTTTCATCTAAATTTTCAACATCCCCATCTAAGAGATAAGATTCAGTGTTGTTCTCACAATGTAAATTCACTGGAGAATGGACAGATTCAATACTGTCTTCAAAGCGTGAATCTGCTGGAGAATGGGCAGAATCAATACGGTCTTCATGATGCCTATTTGCTGGAGTACTGTAAGATTCGATATGCTTTGACACATCAAAATTAGAGTTATTTTGATCGTTTTCACTTTCAGTAGCAGTCGCTTCAGTACCACTTCCAGAATCAGAGAATGAAGCTTTTTGATTTTTTGGAGAAAAGGTCTTTGATTCAGTTTGATCTTCCTCGTCATCTGGTCCCTCCAAGTTCTGAATCATCTCAGAACTATCACTAGTATCTACTTCAGTAGCAGGTTTCTCAAAAGCAACTGATTCTGGTGATCCCTCTTCAAAACTCAAATAAACTGAGTCACTAGTAGCATTGCCTACAGTACTCCTTCGGGACTTGCTCAACAAACTGCGTCTACCTGTCTTGGCAAAGGCAGGCATTACCTTAGAAACTATTTTAGGAGAAGCAGAATCAGTCGTGACATTTTCAATAGAATCGTCAATAACAGAATTTTCATGATCAGTTTCAGGAATTTCAATATCTGAACTTCTGTTCTGAATTATGTCAGATTCTGAGTCTGAATCAGGGACGAGCTTTCCAGGAATGGGGGATGCACATATTTCTTCATCTGATTCATCAGACTGAAATACTAGTCTCCCTCTAGATTTCTTTTGATAAGGAGTGCTGCTAACGTTGGAGTCATCCATGGTTGCACCTACAAACAATAACAATACTTAGACACTGAAAACCGTACCTAGGAAATCCAGCCCTACACATGACATTTAATTACTAATGGTGTCCTGGCACCTAGCTAAAATGTTAACCCTGGTTTTAACGCAACTAATGGCGTGAAATATTCCGTCATGAAACAGTAAAAACAGTACAAAATCCTTGAACGTACTGTTCTCCTTGACACATGTGACGATTCCAACCAAACAAGAAAAGATTCAAATACAATCCGACGCTGCAGGCTCTGTATAAGAAGGAAACTAAAAGTGCGAGAGGTTCGATGCAACTGACGCAGTGCACAGCACACACACACGCAATATTTAACACACGCCCACGCCTCGCTCCTTAACGAACAGCCGGTCCAGCCGGTATACCAAAAGAACAAAAGCGTGCTCGAATTTGAATTGAAGGGTGAAAAAGAACAAAAACAAAGAACCAGACTTGCCAAAACACGATGAAACTAACACACAGTCAAATCTTAACAAATAACGTCACAATCATTATTGCAATAAGTAAAAGGGGAACTAACTGTCCTACTTACTCAATACCGGATTTTTCCTTTCCCAGAAAATTAGCGCAAGTAATAGCTTACCCCGTAAAGAATTGCCTGTGGATGGCTAGACCGAAGTACGACAAGAAAGAAATGAACTGTTAATATTGTTGAAAACCACCTCTATGAGCATACAGAGGAATCTCTGCCAATATCACTCTGCAAACTACCAATCTTCATTTCGCTTCCATTTGTTGCAAGACATTCGTGACGAGACTAAATCAGCTAAAATTGTTGCTGTTCGGCACTACGTTAGGCAAGCAGCCTCCTCCCTCCCTCCGTCCCCTCCTCGAGACCGGCACGGGCTTGCACGGGCAAACTTGTTGCAGTTGAGTTGGGTTATGACCTTCTATTGTTAGAGGGCCGCTTTTAGTTGCAGAATACCCTGTTCGTCCAGCAATATGGGTAAAAAAAGGAATTCTCCATAGTCTGTTTCCCATTGATTCAACCAATAGTTTTAACTACGCCCATACGTATACCTGCTTCTGCTGTTTCCCGCGATTGCGCAATAGCCAGGGAGTCGTAACTTACCGTAACCCTAAATATTGCACTCACTATGACGGTTAAAGTTTATAACACTAACGCCTAACGAAGTGAATCGAAATATCGTTGTATGCTTGTAACGTTGTTTAATGTTCTTGGTATAACGCGTTACACAATTTAACGTTAATGATTTACCATTAATTTTGGGTCACGCCGCTAACCGTTATAAGGTTAACGATAAGTCTTTAACGTTATTGCATTCTCAGGTGGGATTAACGTTAAATCGAGCATCGTCGATTTAACGTTATCTCAATACCTTTCATTTAACGTTAATTTTGGTTAGTCTTGCAAAAGTTTAAAAACTATTATTTCGCACTACTTTGTTGCCAGCGAACGCCCCCTTCCTCCGTCTTCCCATCCTGTGTTGCCACATTTCTCGAATTGCTCGAAGACCCGTCCGGCGAGCCGTGCCCCCTTGTCGGTTTTGGCGGGCTTCCCACCGCTGCCGGAGCAGAACAGCAAAAGAAACCTGGGCGACAGTGGTGTTCGAACCCGGATTCAACCGAGCAACGGAATATCCGACTGTACCGGCGCCTCTACCCACTGCGCCACCTGGCCACGCTGAATGTAGTGGGTCAGGTTCCGTCTACGCATCTATCTCTGTCGGTCTTGTTGCGCGAACTGACCGCTGCCTGGCAAGGGTGAAGGGTGAAGCGGGGGCGACTGGGAGCGCCAGCCGTTGCCGAAGCTCTGCTACCGAACGGCCGAGTCCAGCCCAGCCAGGCCCGGTGACGAACCATCGTTCGATTCGGTGCCTGTGTTGTGGCAGCGCGTAGCAGCCAAGCCAAAGATCTCACACTCGGCAGGCAGATCGCTACGGAACTCACTTCTGTCCGTCGTCCCAGTGGCTTAGTGGTTAGACAGCCGAAACCGAGGCCGAGACATGGTGGAGAGCTCTCGTCTGTTGATGGATCCCGGTTCGAGTCCCCCCTACGCCAATTGAGGTTTTTGCTTTTCTGCTAGGGGAGTGAAGGGTAGCAGTAGGCAAAGTGCCTGGGAGACCGTGAGTCTCCGGGGGCCAAAAAATGTGGTGAGGGTGAGACATTCACATGTGGCAACAGAGAGAGAGAGAGAGAGGGGGGGGGCAGTTCTTGGCAACGCAGCTTGTCCTCCCAAAACATCTTTTTTTTTTTGTGCAGAAAATTGACATTTAACGTTATTTTGTCGCGGCATGTTAAAGTTATAACTCCAACGAAAATGAAAAAGCACGCAGGTTAAAGTTTTAAAAAAATGTCACCCGTTGCGTTATATTGCTAATAACGTCGCAAACATAACATAAATGTTGGTGGTAACATATTTAACGTTAATTCAATTAACTAACTGTTGTAGGTTAATGGTATACCATATAACTCCCTAAATTGTGGCTTTTCGTTAAGATATTTAACGCAACGTTATTGGCAAATGCTGACGCCGATAGTTACTGTAACTTTAACATATTTTGCGTTATGGTAAGTTACGACACCCTGGCAATAGCTGGACAATTGCTGTCATTCGTAAACTGTCTTGTTTCATATAGAGGGCTGCAGTCTGTCGAAAAAGTAATGGCGACAGACAAAAAATAGATTTGCACTCAATTCCGGGAAGCTCTGACTTTGACATTGATTTTGCGTCTGTTGCGTCGTCTGCTGCAGCCGGTGTTGCAGCGGCCCCGCCCCCTTTGAAGATCGACCATTTTCGCGGGAAGTTCGAGTTCCTGAGCAACTTCATCTACTCCCCCATCCAGCGGGATGGGCTGCAGTACCCTACGGTGGAGCACGCCTTCCAGGCCGCCAAGTGCCTGGACATGGCGGGCAAGCAGAGCATCCTGGCCCAGAGGTCCCCGGCCGCGGCGAAGCGGGCCGGCCGGCGAGTCCAACTACGGCCTTACTGGGAGAGCGTCAAAGTAGGTGGAGGTGGATAGTTTATGTGTATCCGTCTCCGTGTCGGCACTCGAAACCTATAAGTGTTTTCAAAAATGTTTTGTTGTAGGTGGACATCATGCGCGACATCCTGAGACTTAAATTTGCGCCCAGTACTGACTTTGCCGCCCAACTGCTGGCGACCGGGGAAGCCCAGCTGATCGAGGGCAACAACCATCACGACGACTTTTGGGGCTCCTGCGCGTGCCCCAAGCATCGCGGCCTACCCGGACTCAACATGCTGGGCAAACTGCTTATGCAAGTAAGAAAAGAGCTCTCAAGCTGAAAAGTTTCTCTCAAAAAATGCCTCGATTGCGCGGGTTTAAGTAGTTGAGACATTTCTGTCACTTATAGAAAGGTCTCCATGCTTGAATGATCGTTTCAATTGTGCAGTTCGAGCAACTTTTTGCCGTTGTTTTTAAAGTCAGAATCGTGCATTGCTATACTGTGATATAATTTCTAAGGAAGTTTCATTTGCAGTTTTATGTATTTTTATATTTTTCACTTTTTGAACTCTACCAATTGTAAACACTTGTTATGAAAATAAACAACAAGAAAACCATAACTTAAGTTAAAGTGTCAAACTTTATTCCTATGGCTCAGTTTATCCTTATAACTATTGCTGAAGAAAGTGATTTACAAGCTAAAACTTAGTGACACATACTTTTCTATGTGACTTACATTCCAGTAATGTTAAGACATACAATTTATAAAGTAAGACCCGCTTCTTCATAACACTTGTAGATCTTGTACACAGCATTGCAGTATGCAGCAGTTCTCATATTAATGCCCAAGTTGTGCTCCTTGGCCATAAATTTGATTTCCTAAACAGACAGACAGGTGCTTGCTGATGGTAACTCACAATGGCCTGTGGCCTAAACAATTATCCATCAAAACTTACAGCAGCTGTTTTTTCCATTGTTGCCTCCAAACTTGCTCTTACAATCTCTTTCTCTGAAGCATCTTGTAATCTGCGTTTGAATTCATCTGATGGTCGAATTTCTATATTGCAGTTCGGAAGTGACTTATTTAGGGATTTCTGTACTGAATCTGAAAAAAGAAAGATAATGCATTTCCCTATTACCTTGCCTTAGGAGTAATGCATAGACTGGCCAGCCACTCAATCACTGAAACATACTCACCCAGGAGATGCAATTGAGTTCCCTCCTCATACTTGAGGCTCAATCTACCAAACGATTTATGATTGACGTTTTTCACCCATTCAAAGTAGGACACTGTCACTCCCCCGGCATTGAGATAAATGTCGGGGATGATCAAAACTTTTTTGTCCATCAAAATTCGATCCGCAGCCGGAGTAAGGGGTCCGTTGGCCCCCTCTGCAATAATCTGAAAAGTGACACAACGCTCACACCACAGAGACAATGAATAGGCTGACACACACACACACACACACACACACACACACACACACACACACACACACACACACACGAGCGCGCAGTGCTGCTACACGGCTACCTTTGTCCTCAATTTGGCCGCGTTGTCCAAGTGAATGACTTTCTCCGTGGCGCACGGCGCCAAGATGTCACATTCAGCGAACAGCATTTCGTCCCGGTCTACGGACTCGGACCCGGGGAAGTCCCGGACGCCCCCCGTGCGCTGCACGTGCTCCATCAACTCCTGCGGGAGGAGCGCGGGGTGGCAGTGGTAGCATAGCGCCTGGGAGGTAGGCATCGCACGATCTGATGTGCACCCGAGCGGTGCGGTACTGCCTACCCTCCGGGCGGCCTCGGCCTCAGCCTCTCCCCGCCCCACCCCCGCCAACGCCCCCGCCCCGCACTCACATGAGGGTTGATACCCTCGCAGCTGCGGATGGCGCAATCGTGCTCGATGACACCGATGCACCTGGCGCCCGCCTTGCTGAAGAAGCGCGCCGTGTGGAAGCCGACGTTCCCGAAGCCCTGCGGACATCCGAGCCCCGCGGGTGAGAGTGTCCGGACCGCTGCCCTGCCCAGCCCTGCCGCCTCAACCCCACCTGCACCACGTACGTCTTGTCCTTCCAGCCGGGCGCAAGCCCGATCTCCTGCATGAGCTCCGGCTCCCTGAGGAAGCAGTCGGTGCCCAGGAAGACGCCGCGGCCCGTCGCGTCCTGGCGGCCCGCTATGCCGCCCAGGTTGATGGGCTTGCCCGTCACCGTGGCGTACGAGTTGATATCCGCGTGCCCTGGGGAGCGAGGGCGGAGGGCGGCCCGGACGGCGTCAGCTCAGCGTCAGAGGCGCGTGGGGCTTGGGGGCTTGGGGCTGGCGGGGCGGCCGACGGCTGTTACCGAGTGTTTTGGCGTACTGGTCAGCGATCCAGCTCATCTCCAGCGGCCCCGTGTTCATGTCCGGGGCGGGGACGTCGATGCCGGGACCTTCGCCAGAAGAGGTATGACAACGGGGAGACGAGGCGAGCCACGGGCCCCAGGCCGCATCACGCCTGCTCCTGACCATCACCCACCGATGAACCCGCGCTTCACCAGCTCCAGGGTGTACCGCCTCGTGATTTTCTCCAGCTCGTTCTCGCTGAACTTCTTGGGGTTGATCTTGATGCCGCCCTTGGCGCCGCCGAACGGCGCGTTGACGCAGGCCGTCTTGTAGGACATGAGCGCCGCTAGGCCCTTCACCTCGTCCGCGCTCATGTCCTCGCTGAACCGGATGCCTGCGCAGCACGGCTCAGCTGCAGTTTTCTCTCTCTCTCTCTCTCTCTCTCTCTCTCTCTCTCTCTCTCTCTCTCTCTCTCTCTCTCTCTCTCTCTCTCTCTCTCTCTCTCTCTCTCTGGCATTGGCATCATGTCGTCTCACTCACCTCCCTTCACCGGTATCTTGTGCACGCTGTGGTGCGCCCGGTAGCCGGTGATGAGGGTGAACGAGCCGTCGTCCAGCTTGACTGGGAACGTCACCTGGGAGGCAAACATCCCCCGATGAGGGCGCGGCCCGGGCCGGCCGCACTCGCGCGGAGACGGCTCCTCCCGCCCCGTGCCCCGCCTCACCTCGACGCAGGCCGAGCAGGACCCCATGATACGCATGATGCCCTCGACGCGGTGCCGGCGCTGCTCGTCAGTCAGCCGCTGCCGCCGCGTCATGGACCTCTCGAACATGGGGACCAGCCTGCCCACGGCGAAGTGGTAGTTGTAGTCGACCATCGCCGTGAACAGCGGGTCCCGCTCCTCGGGCATGCAGCGCAGATGCTCCGGTATCTACAGAAAGCCAGGCCCTATCTGTGCGGTGTTCGAACCCCAAACGGACGCAACAAGGAGAGAGAGGTCGTTTGTCTTTACCTCGTACTTGATGGAGGAGGGCGAGCCCGGCTTGCACGGGTCGCCAGTGCTCTGGCTGTATGGCTGAGGCTGTGTGCGACATAGCGGTGGACACAACAGACGGAAGGAGAGTGCGTGCCGGAACATGGGCAGCATGATCCCCATGAGAAAGCCCGTCAACAATAAACAAAAAGGTGGGAATACATTGTTGGGTCAAGGCTGAGAGCTGAGTCCAGGTGAGCTTAACACAAAGAAACGGGTACTGATACTGACAAGTTTGTTGTGGCATATACTTTTATTGAACTGCTTTTACTTTTCAAAACTACCAGAAAAGGATATATACTGATTTTATATATTAACTATATATAAGTATGCATTTTGTGACAGCAGAAATAACACACAAAACATCAAACCTTATAAAATTTAACATCAACTAGAATCATATTGTAAAATTAGATCCACATACTGGTATTTAGAACGACCCGTGATGAATCAAAAATGTTTTTTACCACAAAAATGTACCGCTAAAAACAATTCACATCATTCTCCTACTAAAAGAAATCACCTTCATGCAATGCTCTAACTTGTTAAACAGACAGAAAAGTCAATCAGAGTCAAGTAAATAAGTCAAATTTTGTGGCTCAAACATAGAAATGTGTTTGTAGCCTAATTAAAATACAACAAACGTTTAATAAAAAAAAAAATCCCTGTAGCTACTGCACAAACCCAGAAGCTCTGAAACAGAATAGTTTTGATTCTGTAACCGCAACAATGTCAGGCAATTGATGAACTTTGTTTTGCACCCGCACCCCAACATAAATAACGCATTCTGAATGGCCAATGCTAAGTTTTTTTTGGAATGAATGTGGATCCAGATTTAGAAGATCCTCTGGTGTCTTCAGCGGATACAGCAATATTTGTCCTACAACAAAAAACGGTTTGATAATGCCATTTGTACCTCATATTTTAGGACAAGCCATCAAGTCACAGTAAACACATACCTAGGTTTGTTCCCACCATAAACAAATTTCCTACCAATGCAGCACTCACACAATTGAATGTATAAGGCCAATGTATGATATGGCATTTATTCCGAACTGAAACAATCACTCTGCCAGCTGAAAAGGAGGATACAAAAATTGTTGGTTTTCCAAAGTTGAGTCCTCTTTTTGGGGGGAAGAAAATGGATCTCATTTTACCTGTTAAACTTAATGAAATCTGTCCTGGCCATATATATGCCTTAAATATGCATAAATTCTCAACATTACTCAGCAGTTGTTTCGAACAAAGCCATGAATTTGGCCTGTCATACTCTACCAGGAAAGGCCCGCGTTTTTGACTTATAAACAGCTTCTGAAAAAAGTACAAAAAAGATACAAACTTGCTTCAAATTTTAAAAGTGATTTAAGATGCCTGAGATTGTTGAAGAGAGTCAAAAACATACCTCATAGCTGTTAACAGCAACAAAGGGACCACAAGGAACTTCATAATTTCTGTAGTCAGAGCACCGTTCCATGTCATTTTTTTTAATGAGTGTATTTGCAGTTGTTCCTCTCACAGGATCCCATTCAAACAAATTTTCTCCACAGCGACTGTGAGTACAACAGTGGGTAGGAAATTTAGTACAGAAAGCTGATAAAATCACTACCACCACTCAACATCCACTTTTAATACAATTTAGAGACTAGTTTCGATTTTAGAGAACCTCTATGGTCTGTAGCAGGTCTAACAAAACAAAACTTACGAAATTTTTCTCAAGTCTCTTGTTGGAGAAAGACCGCCATCTATCATGTAACCACTCATATCATAAACACAAACTAATGTGTTAGCCCAGTGAATAATTACGCGGTAGTGTAAATCCTCTTTTTTGACGTTTAGGGGGAAAAAAATATTGATAGTTTTACAAATATACTTAATGATCCAGAAATATTCTACACAAAAAAAGTTAAAGAAGTAAAAATGACAACCCACCAGGAGATAAGTGAACAATTACTTGGTCAACTACAATTTGTTTGTGTACAATTGTTGTTATATTTGTTTCACTTTTGTCTGGATTCCATACACCTACTCCTCCTTTTCTAGTTCCAAATATGACATCTTGACCTGCACATAGTCATAGTTATTGTAAAGATATAACTTAAATGTGCAAACAGACAATGCACATCTACCAGATAGAGCCTGGTGAGAGCCTGGTGCAATAATTTATTCTTACCTGCAATATCTACTGTTGTTATTTCATCCATTGTAACATTCCCCGTGAAACAAAGAGAAAAATCCCATTTGTAGACTGAACTCCACATATGAGCACAAGAATAAATTTGTTTCCATGGATAGTGCAACGCACGTGCTTCACTACTTGTTACACATGAAGATGACAGCCCCCACAGAGGGGTCAAGAAGTGAATACCAAGATCTAAAATGTGGTGGAATGCACTGTCATCATGGAGAACATACCTTCCCCATTGAGCTGCCTGAAACATGAAACCCACTGAATTTTGAAAGTAATAGCATCACAGAAATCTATTAAAATTCTACTCAAGTGGCTACCTTACCTCATTAACAAGATTGAAGAGCAAAGAGCAAGTACTTGACAGTCTTACAAGAGATTTGGCATCCAAATATTTGATTATCACTTCCAAAACCTCAGGAGGCAAAGTCTGGAAATCATAATAGGAAGTTGTTGGTTTGTTCTGAATTACCGATAAAGATCAACGTTTTGATTGAAAAATAGAGCTTCAAGAACCAAATACATACAAGTAACCAGGAATCCGTTTGAGGGCATTTGTTCTCTACGACTGGAATAGGTGGTTCCATGTAGGGTTCTGCAAGTTCGGCAGCAGGCTCTAGGGTGGTTGGTGTTCCATAAAACGAAGAACTAGATCGTCGATCTAGTCGAAATAATGCCATTGTAGTATGCGGTGCTATCCACGGAGAAGGATACGATTCACTGCTTGAACCTTCGGCACCTGTGAATCCAATGGCGAGGGTGAGGGTGTCTGTGAAAGTGATTCGAATGAACGCCGAGTGCCGAGTTTCGAGTTTCCTCCCTTGCCTTCCTCACGACTGCAAATAAGAACCCCACCTGTTTGTTTGTTGATAGAGCTAGTGCAGAGTTTGGCCCGTAGGTGGCGTCGCAGCGTCGCGCAGCATGCGTCGTAGCGTCGCGTCGCTACCCCCGGTGGGCCGCGTCACTACTCCGCACCGGACCGCGGCGCTACTCCCCGCCCTCCCCGCCCGGGTATGCGGCACTCGGGGAATTTCCTTGGCACATTCGGCACTCTGTGGCACTCGATCCCTGCTGTGTCCTGGACTAGCGCGGAGCGCGGAGCACGGTGATGCCGGCTATTCGGATATTTAGCGCTGCCTGCTGTGTAGTGTCGTCCAGCCGCGTCCGACAGGAGCACGGCATGCGCTGGACTCGGTTTGATTGTCCTACCCCTTCTGACCACGTGCCCTTGTCCTTTCCCTTTGTCACGAGCACGAGACACGCATTACCCCGCGTGGGCTAATGCCTCGGACTCGGGCCTCGGAGTCGGATGGCCGTTGGCCTGGCCTCGGGACGGGGGCCTCGGGGCGGACGCCGGGTCGTTCACCCCGCGGCTGATGGCCGTCGGGTGGAGGATGGGATGGGGATGTTACCGCGGGACGGCACGGGCACACGGAAGCTCCCGGAGGCCCAGGGGGGCGGAACGGAACGGAAGAGGGGGCCTCTTAATGACCACCAAAAGGGACCGTAGACGGTATCCGTCTCATCGACAATGAAGGCCGAAGCAGTCTAATTCGGCAATACAATGAACAGCGCAGCGCCAAGTCTCGGCGGCCTGAATCCGTCCCTGGCCCCCCAGGGACAAGTGCCCCCCGAAGCGACTTTTAATGGACCGAAGATAAAGCGGGATCTCTTGTCTGCCGCCGCTTGGTTCCGGGTTTCTCCGCGCGCCACGCCGCGCCCCGTCCGACCCCTCAAGTGCCAGTGCCACGCCAGCGTCAGAGCCTGCCCTCTAATGAATAATATTTGAGCGCGGAGCCTGGCGGAGCCCATCCCGACAGCTCCGGGACCGGCGACCTCCGGTGAGAGCTAGCGACGATCCGAAAGTGCCGAGCCGAACGAAAGAAGGGGCGAACGTTGGCACGCCTGATCAGCTATTAAGGTGTGTGCGGTGCCTGCAACTTTTATGAAGGCTGGAGGAGGGGTCGGATGACCCGGGGCTGCGGGGGCCTGCGGGTGCGGTCCCGGCCCGGCCAGCCCTTACTGCTGCCTTTACTGCGAACGCTGACGCCTTTCAACGTCGTGCATGATGGATGGGGCTGAGCGAAAGGTCAACAAAATTAAACATACACGCGGGGTAGGGCGACACAACACGGCGCTCACATGAGGCACGCGACTGCCTCCCCGGCCCACGGGCCCACGGGCCCACGCACACAGTCGGACAGGGTTGTGCCGCCGTTCTCCGACAACTGGCGGTGACAGAAACACGACGCCCCTCAGCTGGTCTGCGACTCTGTCAGCGTATCGTTGACTCTGTCGCTGTCGCTAGGGCTCCGAAACTCAACGAAACTGCGGTTTTTTAGGGGCATATATCTCGTGAACTGTGTCTACGACCGTTACCCGTAGAATAACAAAATATTGAAATTTAATTTCCTATTTTTGTTAATGCCTGCGTAACGATTGTAGCTCACGCCCTTTACGAGAAAATGATCCCAAAAATTCGCAGTTTCGTTTAGTTTTGGAGCTCTGGCTGTCGCCGCCTCCGCCGCCTCCCCGCTGCCGAGCGCCTGCAGGGCCGAGGATAGCCCAGCCCGCAACGCGCGGGCGCACGGCGGGCCGGGCTGACCTGCCTACCCGCACGGCGCCCGCGCGTCAGAAGGGGAAAAACTCGGTGCGTCAGCGAGTAAATCTCGTTGCCTTCGCGCTCGGCGTGCTCTGCAGGGCGGAACCTTATTGAAGTGAAGAAGAGCTGGCGGAACGCATTCGCTGCTGCAGCCACTCCCGGCTAGGAGGGGTCGCGGCCGGCGGCGGTGCGGTGGCTCCACGGGGCCGGGGCCGGGGCACGGGGGGCGCTCCCCACGCCGCCAGCGAGAAGAACACTTTGGGGGGTTTAGCGCGCCGAGAGAGGAAGTCGACAAGGCTGCCTGCAAGCCTCGGTGCCAAACAGGGCAAGCAAGGGCAAACAAACTCCCGCCCCCCCCCCCCCAAGCCGAGCTGATTTCGCTCAAATAGCGGGCACCGGCGTGTCGCGGCGCGCCAGAGCGTAGCGCTGCGACCCCCCCCCCCCCCCCCTCTCCCCAACGGACTGACGGATAAAGCGAGGGGCGAGGTGTTGCCGTCTCTGTATATTGGAATATTTTCGTGTCGTTGTGGGAGGTAGGAGTCTCGAATATTGCTGTTTAATGGAGATGGCTGTGACGCCCGTAATGTGGCGAGCAGCGTGTTATGGTACTGCCCAAGGGCGGTGCGGTAAGGGAGTGATCATTTTTTTTATTTTGATTTGTTGTTGACGAGAACAGGTGGGGTTCCAGATATACACAACGTGAGGAGGCACGTCAGGAGGTAATTGAGATGTTTCCAGTGTCTCTGGGATTTATCTGAAAACTTCAAATGAAAGTTATCGCCCTATCGGGTTGTTTTACGATACGCGTGCTGGACATAATTCCCTCATGACGGCGGAAATTATAACATTTTCTCGAAAACATTTTAGAATCACTTTATTAAGCAGCATTCTGCAGTCGGTACGCAACTTTGTACCGCACAAGTCATTGGGAAAACTGTGAAATTGCCGTGCAAGGCGAGCTCTTGAGCAGTGCCCCTTTAATGCATGCAAAGAAATGGGAGGGGGCGGGCGTTTATAGCCAGGGGGTGAAGTCGCCTGCGTCGCACCACGCTAACGGACGAGACACTGCGCCAACAGTTCGCATCTCCAGTGTCAAGCATCACGAGTACCAACGGCCCCCGTCTAAATGAAGCAGACTCGCCACATGGCCATTCCGACCTCGTCCATGTCCCCCAGCGCCGTGTCCGAGTCGTGGACCCATCAGGACGGGGCGCCGCGGACATCCCGAACACCTCAGGCGTGCCTCCGGCCCTCCGGCCGCTGGGCTGGACACCCTCACCTTACCGAAGCCACAAGCGATGGCCAAACTTTCTCTCGCGTTCGCGTCCGCGCAAAGAAGGACGCGAAAATTGTCAGTTGCGGACAGCGCGCGCGCGAGTTGCCCGGAGAAGTAATGACCCAAGTTTTGAACGTGTGTCCAGACTACTGGGACCACCCGGCCCCACCCGCCCGCCCCCGCCCCCTCCCGCTACCCCCACTGCCCCTACCCGCCGGCTTGGCGGGTATCCGTCTTGAGTGAGGCCACTCGTGCGATGCGCTGCTGACGGCAAAGAAAAGCGCGGGCGCTGACGGATGGTCTTCGGGTCGAGGGAAGGGAGGGCAGGGTCCCGATGTCCCCGCCGAGGCGATTAGGGGTGGGAGCTGGGGGAGGGGTCGTCACTGAGGTAAGCGCCGTGGGCCGCGGCCAGAAACACACACATGCAGACACACACAATTTGACAAAAAATTAAAATCGAGTATTTTCGGTAGCAGTATGTCTGGACCAGCCCCTGAATGCCGTCTTGTCATAAAAAATGTGTATCATGATGCTATGACATCAGGAAACAAAACGCCGAGCAGGTATGCACCCCAAGGTACTCCCGACAGGGTCCTACGCTCTACGACGTAAACGACGGGGATAAAGTTGTGGCCACTCGACCATATTTCTTGAGGTGGCCCCCGGCATCATTACCAGTCGCCCCACAAAGTCTCGTGAAGTGGCCACAACTTGGTCGGGTGTTTCAAGTACTTACAAGGTACTCCAGATGGGTACTACGGCGGTACGATGTAAACGACGAGGATAAAGTTGTGGCGTTGCTACTGAGCAACTGAGGCTGCTCCACTACTTCTTAAGATCTCCCTTATTGGTCTATAGGAATTTAAACAAAATTTGAAACATAAAATATTTTCGGACAAAAAATAGGTGAGGCTATCTATAGTCTGGCCACTTTGGGAAGAGCGCTGGGCGCACCTCGCGGGGCCTAATCCAAGTAGCCGTGGGCGCTTGGCTGGCTGGGCCGCTCTGGCGGAGTGGAGTGTCAGCCCTGTGTCAGCCCTGTGTCAGCCCTGTGGCAGCCCTGTGGCAGCCCTGTGGCAGCCCTGTGGCAGCCCTGTGGCAGCCCTGAGGCCGCCGGACGGCACGCTGTCGCAAGGCTCCGGTCCTGTCCGGGCCCGTGGGGGACACCTTGCGGGATTAGCGGCGGCGCGGCGGCGCTTTCCAATCTACCTGTGGTCCGCATAACTTGATTCAGGCCGGGGCTCCGGGGCTCCGGGCTCCAGCTCCGGGCTCCGGGGCCGCTGCGCCTCGCTCTGGCTCTTGTAAACACGCAGACCGGCTCAGTCCGGCTCGGCTCGGGGCTAATAGGCAGGTTTCATCAGAAATTCGTCCAGATTGAAACTGGTCTAATCCGCGTTGTGCCGCGCCGTGCTGGGCTGGGCTGGTCCGACACTGGCAGCCCCGGCGGGCCGCCGCACGGCAGAGCCGCATAGAGCCGCGTCGCACGGGGTACGCGGGAGCAAACAGGACCCACCCCAGCCTAGCCCCAGTCCAGCCCAAGCCCGGCCCAGCCCGGCCAGCTCCCTGGATCAGCGCCAGCCGAGGCAAGGTTAAGCTCAAGGCTCCGCGTGACACATTCGCAGCCCGCGGGCCGCTGGCCGCGGCGGGGCGCCGGAGTGCCGTGGGAGTTGATTCTCATTAGTATACCTCGTCTCATTTGGAACAAGGGTGCTGGGCGGTCAGAGAGGCCCGAGCTGCCCGGGCCATCAGGGGCCATCAGCGGCGGCCTGGGCTGGGCCCGCCTGGGCTGGGCCCGCCTGGGCTGGGCCCGCCCACCCCCGCCAGCCTGCCAGCAGCAGCGACCCATTGCAGCCGTAATGCCGTTTCGGGTGTTTGGTTTCTCCCCAGAATGCTCTTCCTGCTCTGCCTGCCCTGCCTGCTCTGCCCCCGCGTCGCCAACGACCCGTTTCACCTCGCCTGCTGGCGGCTGGTAGTTTGCCGCGCAAATAATTGACACCGAGCCCGGTGGGGCCCGGCGGAGCCCGGCGGAGCCCGGCGGAGCCCGGCACGGGCGCGATAGATGGAACGGAACGGAGGTCTTAATTTGGTTCTGAGCTGCAAACGAGGCGAGGGGAGGAGATCGTTAAGGCAGTGAACTGCAACTCATCGGCATTAGAGGGAATCGCAATTGATGGGCCCGGCCCAGAGCCTGGCCGCGAGCCCGGCCCGCCTCTGGCGCGCGGCGCGCCAGGAACTGGCAACGGGTACGCTGCTTACGGCGCCTTACGGTTTAGCAGGGGAAGGGGACGATACGGAAACGGCGACCCGCGTTTCCTGGAGGGCGCCGAAAAACTAATCTGGTGCTGACGCTGGTTCGTTAGACATCGGGAGATGGCTCTCGGCCTCTCGGCGCGGGAGGAAGCGAATGCTCCACGCGGTCGTGAGTTGAAATTATGCACGGTCGGGGTACACACATCCTGAGGCGCTCGGCGTTCTGAGCTTGATGCAGTGGATTCCCGCTTTACTTCCGCCTGGTTCGGTCGCACAGGCGTGGAAATAATCCTCACTAAGAAAACACATACGGTGAAAATAACTCTCAAAATCATTCCAGATGGTATTTGTGGGTCCCAGTTCCAGACTGCCGAGTGGTAACGAAGCCACGGGGGTCCCTTCTCACTTTTGTTCCGCCCCTTTTCCCCACTCCATGCCTTCGGCGGAACCAAAGCGAGAGCCCGACTGTAGTTTCGTGGCCACCGACCGTCGTGAAGGGGTGAGGGGTGGGATGGCGGGGCGGCGGGGCGGCGGGGCGGCGGGGCGGCGGGGCGGCGTCACCAGAGATCAGCGTCTCCATGCCAGCCGACGCTCGTAGATTCCATTTGCCGTCGGCGGCGGGTCGCTCCGCTCCGGCTCGGGCCCTCCGGTGCCCTCCGGTGCCCTCCGGCGCGTCCTCCGGCTCCGGGCGGTTCCGGGACTGCCGGACCGACCGTGGGTGACGTCACGAAACCGATGCCGATGTGCGCCGGCTGACGTCACAGCTGTCCCCGCCCCCACCACTCCCACACCCCACACCCCTCACTACCCCGCTCTGCTCACACCGCCTTCGCGCCCCCGCCCGCACATGTATGCAAGTTGACGCGCACCCACACAGCTGCCGCACCGCACCACCCCCGCAGACCCTGCGCTGGCCCTGCGCGCCCCTTTGGATGAGCCAACAAGCCCGCCCGGCTGCCTAACGCTCTTGCAAACCGCCTTGCGCCCCTGCGGCCGGCTTTGTTCGGGGATTCGCCAAACGCTTACCAGTGCTGCTGGGCACCCTCCCCCCCCCCTCCCTCTCTCCTAAGGTCAAGGGTCAGCTGGAAAAGCCTGGCGGGGGTAAGGAGGTGACGGCTCCCGTTTTCAGGGGAGAGCGGGGTCCACATCTCTGCCCCTAAGTGTACACTGATTGTGTTGATTGTGTCGATTGTTACAGCAAACTTATAGCAAATTTAAAATTGAAGTCTAGAAATGGCGTTTTACGGTCATTTCCAGCCCTATAATGTAGCTATCAAACCTTCTTCTCGGACAGTTTTTAAGATATTTTATCGACGATTGCGTCTGATTGTCTCAACATGTGTACACTGATGGTCTCGAGTTGTGGACCCCTCAGGGGAGACACGCCTTCTCCTCGAATGCTCAGCCTTTGTTTCCCTTTCCAGTGCGCTGCGCTGATTCCCAGTCGAAAATCGGAGCGTACAGACAGCGTGCGCGAACGCCTTACTGGTAGCGTTTGGTTGGTGTCCAGCGGAGGCTGCAGAAGCCCACGGGAAGCGTTCCGACAGCGGCCGGCTAGAGTGTTATTGCCGCCTCGAACGCTGTCCGGAGCGCACGGGAAGCGTTCGGGAAGCGTTTGGGTGGTGCTGCAGCGCCTCCGCGCCGAAGCGCGCGGGAAGCGTTCGGCTGGCGGGAGGATCGCTTGCGCGCGCTGGGGCGGGGGGTAGCGACGGGACGGCGGACGGCCTCCTCAGGTCTCACTATCGCATAAGAGGTACAAGCGAATACAGCAAGACTGTTAATTAAGTTAGCTATTTAGTTTTTGAAAGTGAAAATAAGGAAAAAAATTGGCATTTTTTATTTCAGCGTTTCTTATTTTCTGACGCCGATTGTCATCGGAATCATTTAACGGAAACGGTCTTTCGGCCGCCACCTTTGCCGGGAGTTGAACCCATGCCTCTTCGCTCAATAGTCCGAGAGCGCGAACGCTGCCCCGGAACTACCGAACTGCCTTGAGGGTGAGCCGCGCGGTGGACTCCCTCCTTCAGCGAGCCTCCTCCCACTCCTCTGCGCGGTGTGAGGAGTCGACCAATCACGGAGAGCCGCCGAGTCACGTGACATCTCCGAACCGAGCGCGATTTTTCTAAGTCCCGTCCTTCCAGCGGTAGCGACTGAGATCGCCGTAGGAAAGCTTCCGACTAGCGTCAGCGTGGTGTCCAAGTAGCGTTTGCCAACGCCTCACGCAGGATGGTGTCCGCGAAGCAATGCGGAATGCTACCGCCACGCATGCGGGAGGCGAATGCGTAGCGTCCGTGAATACCCCCGCTCCGGAGTGTTCGGGAGGCTTTGGGATCGCTTCCGCCGCGCTCCCCGACTAGCGGCCGGGAGGCGACCGTGGAGCGTTCGGGAACGCTGTCTGCCGGCCGCCGCGGGTGGAGTTCGGGAGGCATTCTGGATCGCTACCGCCACGCTCCCGACTAGCGTGTGAGAGGCGTTCGCATAGCGTTCGGCAACGCTTCGCACCGCCCGCCGTAGGCTGGTGTCTCAGAAGTCTTTCGGTAGCGTTCGGGAAAGGTGCCCGACAGCAACAGGGCAGCGATGGGACAGTCATTCGGAACGCTTCGTGTGCGTGTAGAGTTAGGGGAGCGTAAGGCTAGCGTTGGGAAACGCCATCTCGTCTGCGTATAGCGATCCAAACGCTGTCCGAACACCTTCTTGTTGCTCCGCGGTAGCGTTGGCGCGCTCCGCATTTTCGACTGGGATATGGAATGCCTTCGTCTTCGTATGGCCTCGTGCTCGAGTCGAGAAGCGGAGACGGGCGTCGCGAGGTCGGGTCGAATCGCAGCCTGCTTTCGGCGCCGTTGCCGCTTCTTGGCGAGGAATTTGCGAGAAAGCTCGCGAAAAATCCCACCCGATCCGCGAGACCGCTTCTTTTCTCCTCGCGCTCTCCGATCAGAGACGGGGAGAAAGGGAGAAGAGGCGGACGGATTCCTTCTCTCTGCCTTCGCTACGTCGAATCAACTCATTCCTTTTTGCAAGAAGGCCAAAAGAAGAGCAGGAGGACGATGAGCGCGGAGGGATGGGTGTTCTTATGAGCCGGCCCTTCCTGCGGGCCGCGACGGTGGACGGCGGCCAAAGTTCCGAGAACACCAGGAGCGGCGCCGTCACCCTAATTTCGTGTCCCCCCCTCCTCTTCTCCCCTCCCTCGTCCTTCGAGTCTTCGTCCTGCAGTGAAAGTATTCAACAGTCAGATATGAAATCGAAGACAGCGAGACGAGGACGAGGCGGGCGCGGGCGCGGGCGCGCCGGGACGTTATGCAACACTCTGTGCGGGGCGGGCGGCGTGTTGCCTACCCTCGCTTCCGCGGGCGCTCGTCTGTGCGCTCTGCGCTGGCTGGTGGGGGGCTCGCGGGGGGCTCGTCATGCCGAGCCCGCCCCGCTCCGCCCCGCTCCGCCCCGCTCCGCCCCGCTCCGCCCTGCTCCGCCCCTCTCCGCCCCGCTCCGCCCCGCTCCGCCCCGCCCCGGCCGCGTTGTGTACCGTGGTGAACGAAGTGCTCACCTTGCTGCGTGTGGAAGGATGGTGATGGATAGGCCTCGAGAAACCCAATAGGACTTAATTATACCGGGAAGCGGAAGTAGGGGTTCAGCTGAGTTGTCTTATGGACCACATGAACCTGGGCCCGGGCACGCCGCTCCACCACCGCGCCGCTCCCAGTAGATTTTCGCGCGCCGCCGCTGACAAAATTTCAATTTCAGTGCCCTCAATTTCAATTTATATTTGCGCCACTTTCAAGTCGAATAGACAGGTCTTGATCCTCTTTGAAGGGCGAAAGACATGTCGACCTTTCCCCTTCTTTTCGCGGAACATTGAGTGGGCGACAACGCTGGACCTTCCCGTCACTGAAAGGACTACCTTGGCTCTGATGTTTGCTTTCCGTCACTTACGACAGCATTCCGAGCGAACTGTTTGGGTTAGCTCTGTGCTGCTCTTCTATATATCTCTCTCTCTGTCTCCCCCCTCTCTCTCTCTCTCTCTCTCTCTCTCTCTCTCTCTCTCTCTCTCTCTCTCTCTCTCTCTCTCTCTCTCTCTCTCTCTCTCTCTCTCTCTCTCTCTCTCTCTCTCTCTCTCTCTCTCTCTCTCTCAGTGTCTACCCGACGGCGCTGCCCTCGGCCCTGCAAGTTCCAAGGCCTACCGAGTTATACTTTTCCCGTACGTTTTGCCGGCAGCCCCCCCCCCCTTCCCCCAGGCGAGTCCACTTTCGCTTGCTTGTGCGTGTGTGGCTGTGTGCAGAAAGAGACAGCACTACAGCATAGTTTACTGTCTACCCGTGGGCAAGGAAATTTCACAAAGGAGAGAGAGAGAGACAGAGATATCGTGTCCAGTTTTTTTCTGCCCCTCACCCTTGCCCTTTATCCTCCTTGTTCCTTCTGTCTCTTATCTTTCCATCTCCTGCCGCGAAGCAGGTCGAGTGATATGGGGTCCGACCCGCGCGGTTCTCACTGTTTCCCTGTCCGTGATCGCTTACCCACCCCTTGCTGTAGTGGACGTCTCGACGCGGGTTGCACTTCACCACCAGGACCCCACACCAAGCCGCAGGTCCAGGCTCAATCTCTAGCCCCTGCTTCTGGCCCGAACGTTAGCGCGGTTAATTAATTTTTGAGGCCCCTCTGAGGGCGTGTTGAGCGTGTTGCGGGGACTATAACTCAAGCCAGCGCGACACGACCGGGCACAGCTCGATGTGGGCAGGGAAGTAAAGGGACAGGCCAGGGCGGCAGGCCAGGGCGGCCTGCGAAAAACAGCGCTGGGAGTGTTTGCACCCTTTGCCCGCACCCCTTACCACTCACACCGGTCTAAGCGGGTACATCGAGACCTGCCTACCGCCAGCGCTCCCCCTCCAGGTAATCATCTCTCTTCCCGTCCTTTGTTTGAGATGGCATTAAAGAGTTTCGCTCTCCTGGAACCTGCCTTAGCGGCTTCACGCCCTCTGTTCAGTCTCATAGTGTGGTTGGCAGCCCTGACGTCATCCGTGCGGTGGTGAAGACCCGCAAAACACCACTGCACGTGCCGGGCACACGCCTTTCCGTCACTGAAAGGACTACCTTGGCCGCGCGCCGCGCTGGCGACCTTTGCCTCTTCGTATGCGCCTCTCGCGCGCGCTAAGATTCATCCCGCCGAAACAGAATGGCCCCGAGACGGGGGAAGACCTCGCAATGAATGGGCTACTTGTTAACGCACAGAAAGGGCCCACCGAGGGGCTAAATCATTCGGGTGCGTGCCATTGTCTGCCGGGGGGAGACGGATATCCGCCAGCCGCTGCTCCGCCAGATCGACTCTGCTAAAGGCAAAGGTCTGATTTTCAGCCGTGCTGCAGGAACTGCTGGGTCCCCATTTAAAATAAAATAAAATTGGGGCGTGCTATGTGCAAAGTTTGCGTTATCGAAGAGCCACTGCTTCGCGCCGAAAGCAAAGTCCAAAGCCAAAGATGAGATTTACGGGGAGCGCACTGGACTGAAGCGGGGCAGGTGGCTCCGGTCCCTCCCCTAACGTGAGTTCGATTCCCCACAGTTATTGTTTGTACACGCAATCTGGATCGGCTTTCAATAAATTTATGCATTACGATTGGGGAGGGCGCGGCCGCCGTGCTGCACCTGGTGCTCATCCCACAGCCCCGACCGCAGAGTGTCCTTGCTGGGGCTTATGTAGGTAACTATGCCAGCACGTGCCACGTGCCATGTGCCCCCACCAACCACCCTTTTCCCCCCTTGAGCTGGGCTGGTCTCTCCGGGTCGAGATCCCGTAAGGCAGGCAGGAGGCTTGGTTGTTTTCAAGAGAAAGAGTTCCAAACCAGTCGCGATTTAATTCTGCCTGGGGCAGTCACAGCCTCGCAGTTCACTCTTGTTGTGAATTCTCCTCGGCGAGTCACGTTACTGTGAGTAATCCGCACTGTAGCTCACGCCCTCACGCTTCATTAAAGTGGGACTAACTCATTTGAGACTACACTTCTTGTTGGATTGTCTTGGGCAACTCGCTCTGCAGTAGGGCAGGGCCGGGCCGGGAATTAGGGTGGGGGTGGGGAGGGGCCGTGTTACTTGGTGCGTGTGCGAGGCCGGCGCGTGGCCGGTGCGTGCGCGCACATGTGCGAGTGAGTGCGGAGAGGCGCATACGTGTCACTGCGAAAGGGTTCGTTTATCTTCGGCCACACATTGCGCGGCGCGGACGGCGACCGTGCGTTTTTTTTCTCCGCCCGCTTCGCGCCGAATTCGTTTGCACACAGCGAGCCGAGCCGAGCCCGAGCCCGCGCGCCGGGGCTGACAGTGAGGGACGCGGCAAGCATGTGTTGCCAACTGTGCAGCCAAAAATGCGGCAGCGCGCCCTCTCCTCCCGCGCACCGCCGGGCCGGGCACACTCTGTAAAGGTACGTGCCTGGATTCAGCGTAAATTGAACACATATTCGGAATTCCCTAATTCAACAACATGATGCTTATCTGTTGAATATGCGAATGAGGAAATTTTTCATTGAATTTTCCCAGGATTTGTCAGTTTTGACTGGCTACACAAGAATGATTTCACGAATAATTGAAAAATTTCACACAGCACCCTGCACATAAACTTTTTCTGTCGGATTTTAAATTTTTCGGGAAACTGACATCTTTAATCCGTATGCCTGATTCAAGCATGTAGGCTGATGTTCAAATCAAGCACCCACTGACAAAAATTCCGCTTCAAGCATATTCTGCTCGAGGATGGACCTGAGGTTGAGTCATGAAATTTTCTATAAAACGGGCAATATTATGCTTGATTCGGGAATACACTTTTTTTTTTTTTTTTTTTTGCGAGTGCTTTGGTAGCCTCGTCGGCCTCACCGCTCGTGCCCGCCTCTTTCTCGTTCCCCTGGCGGGCTTTGTGACAACCGCGTGGAGCTGCCGTGTGTGCGGCTTGTCCAACTTTGCCCAGAAAGGGGTCCCGCCGTGCGATCCCGTCTCGCTGTGCCTCCCTGTCCCCCTTGGGACCCCTCGGACCCCTGTGGGAGAGCCCCTGGGACTGGCACCCTGCTCTGCCCGGACCCGCCCGGCCGCAGCGTCCTCCTCGGCGGGCGACAGGCGTGCGCGGCCGGGAGGGAAACTTGGGGCGCGAGGCGAGGCGCGTGCTGAGCCCGCAGTAGTGCTGACGGGACTCTGCCGAGCCGTGCCCGGCGGTGCCATGAGGTGCGCTGCGCAGCGCCACGCGACCGCAGCTGTTTTCCGATCTCATGATGAACCCAGCATTTTGACGACTTAGCTCCTGAAAATTTTCGTGAAAATTCATCAGAAACACCCAGGTATTGCTTTCCCTTTGTATTCGTTCTTTGCTTCCTCTACTACTTCTAGCAAGCACAAGCACATTCCGCTCGCCCTGCCGGTTGAGAGCCCTATTCATCTCGAAAACAACCAAACGGAGGGATTCTTTTTTTTGGGGCGTTTTGGTTGGGCATTGATGGATAATGTAGTTTCGAAAGTGACATAACAGATTTCTGCAAAATACTTGCTTTAAGAGACCGCAGATCGTGGGACTAGCCGTCACCCGCATAGTCAACAATGTCTTTTCGCGCACTCTGCAGGGCTTGGAGTAATAAACCAGGGGCTAAGTTAGTTAGAATGTGATAAAAACCCAGACTTTAAAAAATCACAGATACTGCTTGCAAAATTTGTTTGTAAATTTGAGAACCAAATACATTTGAATTATGAAAATTTCAAAAACCTTTTTTTCCATTTAAAAATCAAAGAAAGAGTCTTTCCTAGAACGCTAAGCGTAGTTCTTTTATTCGAATATTTGACAAGAAACGTAGCCCCATGTGGAAGTGCGGGCACCGTGGGTATCCTGCGCCCGAATCCCTGGCGGACTCTGGGGTGGGACGCTGGCGCTGGCACGCCGCTGGCACGCCGCTGGCACGCCGCCGGCACGCCGCGCGGCCTGCGGCGGTCAGCAGCCAGCCAGGGGAACTCTCCGCAAAGCGGAATTAAATTGTGGTACCCGCGGTGCGTCCTACGCTGTCCGGACAGTCGCCCGCCGTGCTATTCGACTGCGAAGAGGGAAAAGAGGGGGGGTGGAGGGGATGGGAGGGGGGACTTCATACTCTTGGAATAAAGTTCGTATCTTTTCTGTGCACCGAGGCACCGCGCAAAGGAGACATTGTCTCAAAACGGGGAGGCGAGAGCACGAGAAAGAGCAATTAATACAAAAGAGGAGAAAGGACGATGACCTGTCTGCACAATAGCATGACTATACACTTTCTTCTTCTTTTCTCTTTAACTTACGGTGTTGCGGTGGAATAGCCCGCGGGACAATTTTGGTGTTTTAAACACACGATTGAACGAACATGAACAGCGTTGCTGGTGAGTAGACGGACACGTACTGTACAGGTGCCCGGATACCCGGCTACCCTGTGTCATCGGTTGTCATCGCGGCTTCCAGCTTGGTCTTCCTTTGAAGGGGTAAAGCGCGCCCGCTCCCAGGAGGACAGCGTCAGACAGAGGGGGATCCAGAGGCGTAATCAGAGAGGCTGCGTCCGAGCCCGGAGTGAGACGGAATCGAACTGCACGCCGGGCGAGCGAGCGAGACACAAGGAGGGGCGATTTGTTTACCTGTCGCCCCTCCTTGTGTCTCGCTCGCTCGCCCGGCGTGCAGTTCGATTCCGTCTCACTCCCGGCTCGGACGCAGCCTCTCTGATTACGCCACTGGGGGGATCGCGCTGAACTAAAACTGTGACCCGGAATCGGGCCTACTCGGTGGCAAGTCCCTGGAGAGGAAACTCTCGGGCAGAGAGATGCCGGTGCCCAACGGCACGCGACTTGCACCCGACTGGCACGCGAGCGGCACGCGAGTGGCACGGGGCCGCGAGGACAGCGGTGCGGCAGCCCAGCCAGAGGCCTCAGCGACCGTGGGCCGTGGGGCCGCCGCCAGCGCCCAGACCAGACCAGCCCCCGCCAGTCCGCGTCCAACCTCCTCAGCAGTCGCACGGAGCCAGCCGCGTACCGCACCGCGCCAGCCATAGCGCTCGGCTCGGATCGGCTCGGCGTCGGCGCTGCGAGAACCTCGCCGCCACGGGCCGAGCGCCACGGGCCGACCGCCACCCCCGAAGTCTCCACCCCCGACCGCCCTGAAGGCCCCGCCGGACCTGCGCGATGTGATGGTGCGGTTGTGACGGTGCAGTGATTCGCAGAGTGCGCGCGCGTGTGTGTGTGTGTGAGTGTGTGTGTGTGTGTGTCAACGCAGTGACAGTGCGTGTGCGTGTGTGTGTGTGTGTGTGCAGAAGGAAGTGACAGTGTCGAACGTGACAGTGACAGTGTTCCCGTCAGCAACACCGCCCAACGCCACACGGATTAACTCCTACCCACGCGAGCTCCCTACTCGTCGCAGACAAGGTGTAAGTGTGCCAACCAACTCGATCCGATTGTGCAGAAAATCCCGAAATAAGTTTGACGGAGTATTCCGACACAGTGATTGGAAAATTTGCAACCGAACTTTTTACGGTTTTCCGACAGTATTTTCTTGCAGAGTTCCTGTCCTGTAAAGAACTGCGTTCAAAACGACAAGTGTAACACTCAGTGAAAGTTCGCCCGCTCCCGCCTGCTGTCTATCCAGCTTCGCTCGTAAAGCGCCATGGCCCTATGTGGAAAGGCTAGCCCAGATTCACCTATGCGGGCGTGAAGAATACCGCCTAGATGTACAAACACAGTTCAGGTTCACTATCACGGCGCGAGGGCGCCTAGTAGGTAGGCAGCCGCGACTCTTGCATGCAGGCGTGTCGTGCGGGCGGGCCTACCCTCGTCTTGGCAGGCGTTTTCCGGTCTCTGGACTGGGAAGGTGACCAGATTATACTAGAGGGGTAGAGAAAAATGAAAAAAAAACGCAACACAAATTCTGCAATTTAACAGCTCTCGCGCATTTACAATAGTTTGAAACCAGTCTATGACAGAGAAGCGGGAAGCATACGTGTTGTAAAAGTGCACAAATTTCCAGCTGTATGTTGCGGTGTTAAAGGCCGTGCAGTCGCGCTCACGTGGGCAATACCCGTCGATACGTGTGGCTGCGATGTGGCCGATGCGGGCTGAGCTTTCCATCCCAACACCTCATTCGCGACGTATCCATTCCACAACCACGAATCTACTTTCGGCTCTGGAATGACGACGGATCATTTTTGTGCGGACACCTTTTGTGTGAATTAGTAATGTCTTTAAAAATGCTGAGGCCTGATAATTTTAGAGACATCCACCCACACATACCTTGAGATTTACAAAAAAAAAAAAAAGTTCAATTGTTGTTCCGCGTCACGAAGTAGATCCGTCGTCGCCGTTCCAAACCCGAAAGTAGATCCGTCCTGTCGTGTTGCACGGTGAGCCCCCGTGAGACGGGCAGTGAGCCGTGGCCCGCGGCTGAGCCTTGGGCTGAGCTGTGAGCTGCGATGCGCTACCCGAGAGTGCTGCTGGAGCCGAACCGGGTGGAGCCCCGCCCCCGCGTGCCCTCGGGCCCGCGCCATGGCAGCCCGCGCGCGGACGGCTTAGACGTGATATCGCTACACCTTTGAGGCGGCGATATGACTATGCAGAACTCGATATCCGTCCCGTCCTCCCGTCCCCTGTGGCAGCGCGCGTGTTCCTCACCTGAAGCGACACGCGTTCACCGTGACGGGCTCGCCCTCTCGCTTTTGCCAGCGCCTTCTTTTGTCAGCTAATGGTGCGGCATGGCTGCAAAGTGTCTGGGCCGCTGGTCACCGCTGGTCACCGCATTCGTCCACAGCCCGGCCGTCTGTTCTGTCCCCGTGGCTCCGCCCGCGTCGCAGCGCGCGTTGCGGGGGCGACTGGGCGCGTAGGGCAAGATGGGCGACAGGTGAACTTGGTCCTGCTAATTTATGAGGCCAGCGGTGCGGTACGGTGCGGCCGAGCCGGGCCGCCGTCCGCTGGCTGGCTGGCTGGCTGGCTGGCTGGCTGGCTGGCTGCTCGGCCGGGCCGGACGACCAGTCTGGCCCCCAGCTGGCGACGCCCCAGGCCACTGTCGCGGACACGCCTCTTTGGCGGACATTAGATTTCATTCAATTGCGGAGCAGACACACGGGTCGAAAGTGATTTTTATAGAAATTCTTTCGCGTCTCACCTTCGCCAAAGCACTGCCGTGCGATGGAAACTTTCCATTTAATTCCAACCAACAGGCTATTCATAAGTTTCCTGCCTTCGTGGTGACGGCAGCCACACAGGTGGTATTAAACTCCCCCCCCCCTCTCCCACATTTTTCAAAAAAAAAATAAAATGGCAGTGTGGTCGATAGGTATAGAGGAAAGAATTCTTCCGGTGGGGCCGGTGGGGAAAGGATGCGGCCTACCAAATCTCTTGAGCCCTTCTTGTCCTCCCTCAGCCGTCCGACGGCTCCTGCTGCAGCACGGCAGAACCCTGCCTGCAGGCTCCAGGACCTGCCGGAAGACCCTCCCGAATGTGCGGGGCCGCGTGAGGCCGGCCGGGGTGTGCCGGAAAAAGGAGAATAGGAGGTGCCACCTCTGGTGCAGCGTAGTCCGGTCTGGTGGCCGGGGCTCAGGCGGGCTCAGCCCCTGCTCAGCCCCCACTGTCCCCGAGCCCCGGCACCCACTGCCTGCTCATTATTAATCGGCACGGCTTGCAAGCGCTGTGCAGCCCACACCGGCGAGGAGTTTGGCGGCGCTGTGTGTGTCCTCGATCGGGCCGGTCAGTGATCCCCCCTACACTACACTGCTGTCTCGGCCGGCGTCCCGGCTCCCGGCGTCGCCCCGCGCTGGACCATCGTCGCAGGTCCGATAGTGCGTTCATAGTGCGATATGAACGCGGAACGTATAGTCTCTACGCGACACCGGCATTTCAAACGTTCACGAAGGCACTAAGGCACGAATGTTCACACACACTGTGTGCCTATTTCAAAACCCAAAAATGACATCGTTTTGAGTTATGGTCGTGGATGGCACTGTTTTCGTGACAGTGCACGCAGATTGGTTTCTTTGAGGCAGCCGCGGGCACAGCGGCCCCCGCTGGGCCCCACCGCGGCGTGGCGGAGTCAAGGGTGTGGGAGAGCAGGGATCGGCTCGTCGGACCCGTTGGCACTGGCCGCGCGCCAAGAGCAGCGACGGCAACATCAGGGGCGGGGCGGGGCAGCGGTGGTGACGACCAGTGGCGGCTGCTGGCGGCCCAGTGGCGTAGGGCCGAGGGCGGCCCCCCGCTTCCTTAGGAGCTGTAAGTGACAATGACGGTGGCGTTGTGTGCAGTTGTGTACTTCCCGGGGATTGGAATACATACCGGGTTGCTTGGTATCGGCTCGTACGTAGGTACGCGGGAGCAATTGTTTCATTTACCCCCCTCGGGGTTGGATGACGTGATGTACAGATTGGGCGCACTGAGAACATATAACGCGTACATTACGCTGTGTGCGCCGACTCGGAGGCCGTGGATGGAAGAGGCGTCGCGAAGAGGACGTCGCCAACATGATGGGTTGGAAGGGGGAGGTCCGGAGGTCCGTGTCCCCGATATTGTGGAAAAAGTGCGGGAGAGCCGTGGGTGTAAAGCTATTGGCGAAAGGCAGCGGTGGTGTTTGAAGCAAAGCGGCCAGGGGAGCGTGCTTCCCGGCTGGGATTTCACAAAGAGGCGGGCGGAGGGGCAATCTCGTCCCATTCCTGTCATCCACGACGCGCGGTTACGCGATCCGAGATCCCATCGAAAGGGCCGGCGGGGGGACCATTCTGCCGAGAACGGTCTGGCCAGAGAGGATATGTGCACCATTAGGCCCGTTGTACGTCTATCAGGTCCACCACAGTGATTGGCGTGCGTCCTGCCCCACGGCCCTGGGGGCCCCGGGGGCCCCGGTGAGGCGCGGGCTTTGAGATAAGCCCCGCCGCGCCGCACCCACATGGGGGCCCAAGGGCCCCAGGGCTGCCAGTGGATCTGCCTTACAACCATAAACGCCGCGTTGCGATGACGGTTTCACTCTGGCGAGAGCGTTCTGTTTCTGAAAATCAATGACTCGCTCTCGCTTTTAAGTAATCGAATCACCTGACCAAGTTGTGGCAACTTTACTAGACTCCGTGCAGTGGCTGGTAATGGTGCCAGGAGCCACCTCAATAAATCTGGTTGAGTTGCCACAACTTGATCCTCGTCGTTCACCCAGTGCCTGTCGGAAGTACCTTTCAAGTACTAGAAACACTTGACCAAGTTGTGGAAACTTTGCTAGACTTCGTGTAGTTGCTGGAAATGATGAGAGGGGCAAATTCAGTAAATCTTGTCAAGTTGTCACAACTTTGTCCCCGCCGTTGACGCAAAACCCGTCGGGATTTCCTTTTGAGTACTTCTTGTAACTCACTTCCCTTAACGTTACATAACCTCAACCCCCTTAACCTGTCCTAACTTATCCATACCTCACGTAAACTACTTGAAACAAACCTAAGGTTAGGTTAGGCCCGTTGGTGATTTCCTAACGCCCCACCGCTAGGGGCCGCCAGTGCGGCCCTGCCCACACTCTAGAGTTGTTTCTCCTCCAAGCGCCCGCACTTCTTGGAGCGCCCGTCATCCGAGGCGACGCGCCGCAACGCGCTGGTGGCGGCCGCAGAGGAAACCAGGGTCTCATAAATCTAGCGGTTTATTCCCGTCGTCGATGTTAACCCTCGGTCAACGAGATTGTCCGCAAAGAACCGACCCGACCCCTATTGTACCCGGGTGGCACCGTAGCACGGGCCTCGCCATGGGTCCTGCCACGGGCCCCGCCATGAGCCCTGCCATGGGCCCTGCCATGAGCCCTGCCATGGGCCCCGCCATGGGCCCCGCCACAGGCCCCACCGCGATACCGACACGTAACTTGGCGCTGAAAAAATAAAAGTGGCGACGGACGGTGCGGCGCTGCTGGCTCTGGTCGGCGCGCCACCACACCCCCACCACCTGTTCACGCCACACTGCTCGTCCAAGAATCTGACCCAGTGTCGAGGGAGAGAGACAGACAGACTGAGCGCCCGCGCGCGCGCGCGCGCGCGCGCGAGAGAGAGAGAGAGAGAGAGAGAGAGAGAGAGAGAGAGAGAGAGAGAGAGAGAGAGAGAGAGAGAGAGAGAGAGTGGGGGGAAGGGGGTAGGGAGGAACGGTGTTGACAAACAGCGAGTCGTGGTCCGGTTGGTTTTCCGAGGTGGGAGGGAGATGGAGACGGTTCTTGGCGGACGCGTGTCGTCGCGTTGAGTCGCGTGGCGTCACGTGGCGTAGTGTGCCGTGGCGTGGCGTCACCCCTCCCGCCCACACCGTGTCGCGGGCATAAGCGAGTAAAGGGTCCACCAATCAACGTGACCTTTGTATACACGCATAGAGAGGAAGCAAAGGGAAATCAAGTTTCCTTGACAACCGTCCGAAGCCCGTGTGCGGGGTCATGGCGAAGGGAGCCACGAGCGTGCTGCAGTCATGAGGCTGTGCCGGGCTGTGCCGGGCTGTGCCGCCAACTCCCGCGGGGTCACGGCTCGTAGGCAGAGGGCTCTTTAGTCTAAATCGTTCTCGTCGCTCTCGGCTGCCCTCGGCCCCTGCTTCACCTCCAAGGGAAGCCAGCCTCCGTTTAGGACGCGAATGGACGCAGCGGTACACTGAAATCTACAACAAGTCGCGCTCTAAAACGGGGTGGTGAGGGAGTGGTCCTTTGGAGGGACGTGTTCTCTGAGCATCTCCGTAAATTGCCAACTCCTTTTGCGCGCGGCAAGTGACTCCCATTTCACTTTGAGTTTTGTGAAGGCCGCAGCAACACGGCCTCTGGGCCCCGGCCGCTGCCGCCGCTGCCTCTTGGCGGCGGTACAAAGCGGAGGTAAGAATTTAAATCGGCGGAATGACTTGAGTTTGTTCGGAGTGGATGGCGCGGAAAGGCACGGCGGCACACGGCTCAGCCGCAGGCCCCGCAGACAGCAGCCGAACACTGTGCCTACCTGGCGAGGTCGGCCTAATTCTTGCAAAGCCAGAGGGCTCGGGCTGGGCGGGGGTAGCGGGGTAGCGGGGCTCCCTGGCAGGCTCATAGTGCTGGGCGGGGGCGTGGGGCCTGCTGGGCCTGCTAGGCCTGCTAGGCCTGCTGGGCCTGCGGGGCCCGTGGGGTGGACAGTCGTAAAATGAAGGACTTGATTAACCCCAGGATACGGGGCAGCCATGAGGGGCGCGCGTGAAAGCTTAGGCTGGGGTGCCCGAGCCCCCAAACCCCAGGGCCCCAGGGCCCCACTCTGCCCTACCTGGCCGCACGAGCGCGGTGAGCACGGCCAGGGCACGGCCGATACGCACTATTGGCTGAGCCGAAGTGCCGGGTGCGGCCGGGGGCGGCAGGGCCATAGGGGCCGCGGGCGGCTGGGGGCGGCGTCAGGAAGTCAGTGACCCACCCAGCCTGGAAGCCTAGGCGCGGCCTTGGCGTACGAGTGTGTGAGCGTAGCGGGGCGAGGCCCATTCACAAACTGGCGCCCGCACTGAATGGGCTGCTAAATGATGCGGGCGCCTCCCGCTGGCCCGGCCTCTCCCGGCGGGCTCCTATACCGGCCCCGCCGACAAGCCGCGTTTCCTGCCGAGCGCCGGCGAAATATTAGGGCTTAATGTCATCCTGCCGGCCGAGGCGCACGGATCATGTAGCGAACGTGGTCCGAAAGTGCCTCATGAAAACGGCGCCGAATAATGTGAGATTTTATCCCGGATGACAAGGGCTGTTAAAATTGTTAAGTAAGCGCTATAATTTCACGCGCCCCCTCGTCCCTCTGCTGTCGTGACGCTTGCCCTGTATCCTTGGCGCGGATTACCTTAAGTCCTTGGTAAGCCGTGTTAATTAATTCGATTTTCCCCACGCCCTCGCCGTTGTGCCTTTTTTTTTAGCCAAGTTTTTAATTCATCCGCGGAGAAGAGAATCAAGTCCGCCTCCAAGGGCACACCGGGCACACCCTTGTTTGTTAACATCTGTTTGTGTGGACGTTGTTGTGGCGGGGCCTGTACTGTGCCACTGGACCCGGCCGCTGGACCATCGCGCCCAGCAATCAATCTATCTAGGACACCTATACAATGGTGTCGTTGCTGAGGATCATGATGATTATGATGCGATCATGACCGCGTGAGGATAACTCAAGGGCATTACTCGCATTTATCATCATAGCAGCGGAAGCATGCACAAGAGGCTGTGTCGTGAAAGGGAGAGCGGAAGTGTCCGCGTGTGTGCGTGGGAGGAAAAGAGAGGGCAGGATGCGAGCACGTTTGTGATTTCAAACTGCAGCTACCGCGGCGGAGCTACCAAAACTGACGGAAAGTGTGAACGTTTTAAAAGTTTTTCCCGCCTCAGGTTATGGTGTGCAGAGAGGGTTCCACAGTCAGCACCGTGACGTCATGCCGCGTCTGCTTCATTGTGTACAAAGGGCAGGAGAAGAGCAGTGCAGAACGCCGAGCTGCACATATTTTTTAGCCGTTTTTCACACATGTCACACAAAGCGCTGCATTCACGTCGTGTTATCATTATAAATTTTTTTTTGCGGGCGCAGCCGTTCCCGCTCACGCACAAGCTGTTTCGGAGCCGAGGTGCGCACGTATGCTCGTGTGTGCAGTGGAAGCAGAAAGTGAGTGCAACTGAAGATCCTTCCACCCGGGTACATATACATTCACAAACACAATTTTCTCTTGAGTGTCATTTTTGTTCGTACGAGAATGGAAAGAAAACGACACTCCCAAAGTTACCGCTCCCTTCGACATGCCCCCGGCATAGCTTGGAGAAACACTCTGCATAGCGGCGCAGCACGCCGTCGAGCTGGGCGGGGCAACTTGGACGCCTCACCGCGCGTCGGGGCTGATTCCCCGACTGGCTTCGGCTCGGTAACCAGAACGAGGTTTGTGTTGTGTGACAACCTGGCGAAGCTTCGCAAGGCGGCAAGCGGACCCTGTCGAAGGCGCTGAGCAAACCGCGCGAGGAAAACACGGAACATCGTAGACCGGCGGAGAGGAAGAGCGGCGTGACGGGCCGAGACCAGTGAGCGGCTCCCTGCCCGCACCGGGCACCGGCCTCTCGCCTTGGACAGACGCCAGGCTGCGTCCGGATCGTCACGTGGGCGCATGGCCCTGGCTCTGCGTAGGGTGTTTTGTGGCTTTTGACGCAGCCTTATATCGGGGTTGGACTTGCACTCGCTGGTACCCACTGGTACTCACTGGTACTGCTCGACTCGACATGCATGACGCCGTCGGCTTGTGTTGCCTTTCATCCACATAAATTTTTTTCTTTTTAAATCCAGCGAAAGATTTTGGTTGACTCGAAAAAAAAATTGAATAGTCATTTATTTTCCTAAGTAACAGCTTTTCCCTTTTAACCAGAGTGAAAAATGAAGAGGTGCGAAGGCGTCTCAGTCTGGGAGCGTTGTGCACAGGAGGTTTCTTAAGGCCCTAAGCCTTCCCGGAGCGTCTGGGACCCGGCCCGGGGCCCTTGCGGAGTGCCTCATCGCCCCCACTATATCTGTCGCACGCCTCCCCATTTGTGCGGCCGCCCTGCACGGGGGAGGTATACGCAGCGCAGCTCAGATTCCGCGCGCGCACTCACACGCACACACACGCACGCACGCGCACACGCCCACTAACGTGCGACAGTTACGTGAAGCGCACACGACGTGAGACTGCGTAGGCCTGCCATAGACATGAGCAGGCTGCCCAGTCATCCTCATGGCTGGCCCCTGGCTGCCCCTGGCTGCCCCTGGCTGGCCCCTGGCCCTGCCTGGCCTGGCCCTGCCTGGGCCGTGACGATACGGTGGCTGGCTGTCCGCCAGGCTGGCGCCTCTCCGCGGCCCCCGCCCCCGCCGCCCGGCTGGCAGAGCACTCTTACCTTCCTCTGCCCTGTCGGGGCCGGGCCGTGCTCTCCGACCTCTCCAAACAGCTTTCGTTTAAGCTCCAGTCGAGGAGGGCATCGGGAGGGCCTCGGGAGGGCCTCGGGAGGGCCCGGCCCCCGCAGCAGGTGAGAGGTGAGCTAGGCCTCGGTGGGACGCGCTCTAGTTATCCCCGCGATATTTACACGAATACTGACGTCGGTTTTTTTGGGGGCGCACTCATGTTTTGGAAATAGCCTGGCCGACTGGTTTGAGGCACGACACAGGTGCCTGAGGTGCGGGCGGGGCGGGGTATGGGGGGGGGGGGGGGGGTTGGCACATCCCGCGGTGGGCGCGGTCTGAACGGCCGGAGAAGGAATTATACCGGCTAGCTTGTGGGGAGAGGGCTCAGTCTGTATTAGGAGGATTCGCAGCGAGGTTAGATCATTTGCCTCCGCTGACAACAGGGATTAGCGGGGGCCGGCAGGGGCCGGCAGGGGCCGGCAGGGGCCGGCAGGGGCCGGCAGGTAAGGGGAGCCGAGCCCTGCTCTGTCGCCCGTCACGCCATGCGTTCGAGCGCCACACGATTGCGGTCAGCCCTTCCGAGCTCACATTCTGCTTTTGTTTCGTTCGCAGTCAACGCGTTACGGGCCGCCGTGACGGTTCAGGCGGGTGGAACTCGCGGACGGCGCCGCGCAAAAGTTTGGGAGGAGACGGGGCCGTGTGGTCTGGCCTGTCAAGCTCGGGCTCCAAATTAAATTTGCGGCGGTGGTGCTAAGCAGACACTACCCGCCATGGAGTGGGAATTCACATGGGGACGCGCTCCAATGCCGGCCAGGGGATACGACGCACCACTCAATTATGGCGGAGGGGGGGGGGGGATTGCAGGCGTTTGCCGTTTAAGCAAGCCTGGCACGGCTCAGCTCACAGGATTATACGCGATGTTTCGATACCTGTTACGAACAAGACTGGCATGGAGAACACTAATGCGTTCGGATAGGCACAACGGGCACAGCGCAAGTCCACAACGCCAGTATCTGTTTCAAATTGCTTTTCATTTCACACACGCCTTGTTTTTATCTTTCCCACTTTTACTCTTTTTCATTTTTCAAACAGTTGCCGCCGAGTTTAATCGGCGTTCAG
Source organism: Odontothrips loti (assembly GCA_038380765.1). Lineage (NCBI taxonomy): Eukaryota > Metazoa > Arthropoda > Insecta > Thysanoptera > Thripidae > Odontothrips > Odontothrips loti. The sequence goes on from CM076245.1 coordinate 12,993,492, forward strand.
GTTCTGCTTTTCTCAAAGTCGTTTATGCCGGACGAGCTGGTAATTAGAAAAGAGCAAAATAGAAAAGAAGCAAAAGAGGGTCGTTCCGCAGCGAATGAATGCACGGAATGGAAAGGAATATAAGGGAAACGGGGCTAATGAACACATCGGTGTTGTCAGCAAAATTATTGTTCCCTATGGGAAGATACAACCGTGAAATGAATTCGTTGTTCATTGCGAGCGATATCGCCCACGTGGAATACTCGAGGACACGTTCTGCGCGGCCTTGACCTTCACTGTTGTTTCAACGTTGTCTCTTTAATACTAAAAAAAAATTGTATTTTTTTTTAATTACGAAATAAAAAAGGCAGATGAAGTCATCAACTCTCGCATTTTAAAGATTATCTTTATTTACTGGCTGTGGTCGCTTTTGCTTAGCGTTGTCCAGGTGTTTTAGTGTGTAATACGGACCAGAGGACTGGAGTCTCGATTCTGCGAATCACGTGAAACTTGGTAATGAAGAAACTGTCCGAAACAAATCAGTCCTCGTTTTCTCTGCGAGCCGTTTGCAGTAGCCTTCGCTCGTTCCCCTTGTCCTGTATCGCTCATACGGAATGTCAATCAGAGTGCGTGACGGCCTCTGCAGTGGCCGGGCGCCGGCCGGCCCGGCCCGGGCCCCGGTTCCTTGGCACACCTCCATGTTTGGCCAGCGAATCGGCTCGCATCGAAGCGGCGGTATACAGCGGGGCAGAGGTGGTCCCAGCTCAGCACCTGCCGGAGCCGTGGGACGGGGAGCGACACGACGGGGACCGTATGGCAGCAGCCGATTTGAGCGCCGAGCACAACAAGCTGGTCCTCGTGACGGGGGAAGCTCAGCGCCACCGACAAAGTGGCAACGCGGAGTTTGGTGTGGCGGCCGGGTGTGCGAGCATTCGGCAGCACCGCTACCGTTTGGCCTGTTGCTCTGGCACCTCCGCCCCCCCCCCCCCCCCATTCTTCTGTTTCGCCGCAGTCGCGCAGGCGGGAAAAAGTTTGACACCGCCTTTGGTGGAGGTTACCTGTTGACCGAGTCCAACGAGTTTATATCAATTATTCATTCCCCGTTCCCACCGGTCCTCCAGCCCGGGCTGGCGTGGGGCCCCGTCACGGCACGGCAGAAGCTGTCAGAAACCAGAAACTAACCGGAAATTTTCCGGAGCGATCCTCACTGGCCGTTAACTCGGTTCGTGTAGATTTCTAAAACCTGCAGAAAATTCAGAACGCTAAAAATTGCTATTAGCGTGATACATTGGCCACAATCTAGATTCAAATTTCACAAAGTATTAATGCATAACTTTTTGAAGAAAAATTCAAAGTCTCATTTTTCCAACTTTTAGTCGAATTCTCCGACAGTGCATGGCATCTCATTCTCTGGCGCCTGGCAATGCAAAGTTTTGGACAAAACCGCCAAGTTTGAAATAATCGCGGCGCGAAAGTGCGCAAAGGGCGAAGAATAGCGGAGAGAGGGCGCGGCAAGTACTGGATATCACGGGAACGAAACTTCGCATGACGTCCCCCTGAGGGCTGGAGAGGAGAGGGGCGAGGATGAGGGTTAGAGACTGCCACGGGCAGCTAAGTGTGCCGTGTCCAGCAAAGATTCGAGCGCGAACGATTCCAGATCATTTTTTTCTGTTCTCACAAGGGCTCGGTCCTTTGCCGAAATTTATTTAAAAATGAAAACCGTGGTTCCACCAGATGCGTCAGCCAGAGCCGCGCGGTACTTCAGGCGCGTACGCAGGATTTCAGTTTAGGGGGGGGGGGGGGGGTCACGTCGCGCTTTTTGCCTACTTACAGGCTGAATGCCGTGGGGGCTGCCTACCTTCCGGGCGGCGCCCTTTGGCCGTCGAGGGATTTGAGGGGGCGTCGCGACCCCTTGCCCCCCCCTTCCTCCTAAATACGCGCCTTTGTACTTCACCAGCCGGATGCCTTTCCATGCCTAGCCAACCAGCCACTATCATCAACGAATCTGGCCCGCAACTCTCTAAAACATCCGCCATTAAAATACGCGTTGGACCATGCAAAAGCCGCCGCGCAGTTGCGCAGTACGGCCCCTAACCTCGGCCTCCGACCTTCTCATATAAAGTCCCTCACCGCCTTCCCTCTCTTTCTCTCTCCCTCTCTCATCAATCCTCTCGTCCCAAACATTTCTCCCGTAGGGCTGCTTTCATCCCCATCCAGTCAGCAGTCGTGACATGGCGGGCCACCGAGCCGCTTGCGACGACGCTCCACTGGCTTTACTGCAAAGTGGTTGGGCGCGCGGCCCTGCAATTACAACGGCATGGAGCGAAAAGAAAAGGGGGGCGGTGGTTCGGGCTCAGGCTCCAGGCTCCGGGCTCCAGGCTATGTGCACTGCTGTGGCTGATGCGACTGGAACGCGGGTCGAACATGGAACGGTCAAAGCCAGCTCGGCTGCGGCTGACACCTGGCTGACTCATTGCGCCCGCACGAGTGCCCAGTGCCAGTGCCCCCGGCCTCCGATTGCCTCCGGCTGACTCCGGCTGCCCTTCGGCCGTCGAGTCTGACGCGCGCTGCTGTGCGTTCGCACCTCACAGCGGCCGACCTGGCCGTGCTGAAGCACCACGTCGACGTGCCTGCCCTAGAAAACAGTGGCGTCAATCGGCTGGAAGCGGGGTCGTCCATAAAGTAGCGCAATAGAATTTTCTCCTGGCTGCGATACCGATATGAAAGCCGGGAGGACACGCCATCGCCGCCTGCAAATGCCGGGGTAGGCCAGTCCGCACGACAGGCGTGCATGCAGAACAGATTTGCTGCCTACCCAGCAGGGGGGCTGCGCAGCACTGGGACTGGCTATGATGAGTGTATGAGATGGCGACCAATATCATGGGCGTACTTTGAGGATGATCCGTGTGGGAGCTGCTGCAGAGGCCTGGCCCGAGATGGCCGCCCCTGGCCGCCCACGCGCAGTGCGTGTCACACGACCGTTCGGACACCATCGCAGGCCGCAGGGGCCATATGGCTCCATCGAGGCGCGTAAGCACCCCGGTGACCCCCACTGACCCCTGCGGGCTGCGGCCTGCGGCCTGCGGGCTGCGGACTCGAGAGCCGATCGGGCGGGGCGGGGCGCGGCCGGGCGTCCCCACTATTCCTGGATTTACTGGACGCCGCACGCCTTTTCTCCCGAAAAGCAATATGCATGCGGTCGTATCGCATGGCATATGGCCGGGCCGCAGAGCGAATCTCGCGACGCGGATCTCGCATCTGGGGCCTTGTGGGCCTCGGCGGGCTGGGCCTCGGCGGGCTGGGCGCGGGCTGAGCCTCTCCAGGGTCACGATGAAGAATTGGCAGCTGGGGCAGCTGGGGCAGCTGGGGCAGCTGGGACAGCTAGGCTGGTGCCGTGGGCCGCTTGCGCTGGGGTCGCCGTCACCACGCGGTTCTCGCTCACATTTTTCCCGCCTGTGTTCACCACTTTGATCGCGTGGATTTTTCGTTTGCATTCGCGGGGCGTCGCGAGCCGTTCTTTTATGCCGCGCGTGGAGGAGCACGTCTCGACGACATGAGAGGAGGCGCAGCGCGGCGTGGCCCGTTGGCTCGGCGGGGTGCTCAGTGCTCATGCCCCTTATCTGCCTGGGGCCGCGCGGCAAATACTCCAGCAGCCTGCCGGGTGCCGGGTGCTGTGGTGTCGAAGGAAAACATGATAAGGGTTCGAGGCTTCCGAGTGGTACGGCTCTGGAGTAGTGAGGCTCCCGGAGAAATCATGTTCCCGAGCAGTGAGGCTCCCAAAGTAATGAGGCTACCGAAATAGTGAGGCTCCCGCAAGTAGTGAGGCTGCCGAGTAGCAAGGCTCCCGAGCAGTATGCAGGCTGCCGAAGTAGTGAGGCTCCCCAGTAGCAAGGCTCCTGAAGCAGTGAGGCTTCCGAAGTAGTGAGGCTTCCGATCAGAAATGCTCCTGATTTAGTGAGGCTTCCCGAAGTAGTGAGGATTCCGAGTAGCAAGGCTCCCGAAGGAGTAAGGCTGCCGAAGTAGTGAGGCTTCCGAGCAGAAATGCTCCTGATGTAGTGAGGCTTCCCGAAGTAATGAGGCTTCCGAGTAGCAAGGCTCCCGAGCAAAGATGCTCCCGAGTAGCAAGGCTCCCATAGTAGTCTGGCTCCCGAGTAGTACAGCTCTCCGAATAATGAGGTGCATCTGGTTGTAAAGAGCCCCTCGAGTTAGGATCCCTGCGTATTAAAGCACACCGTGTTCGCCCGCAGCGGTGAAGTGGACTGCAGTGGCCTTGCAGCTCCGCCTCGCACCCAGTTCTCGGCCACCGCGCATATATACACAGCGCGTGCACTCGCAGGCTGTCAGCACGTCCGTCTGTGTGACTACTCGCCCTTAACACGCATTCATACACACATACACACGCGCGCGCATTGCGGTGTCAGTGTCCTAATCCTCAGGAGCGAGCACGGCCGTGCGTGTACGATGGCCTGCGCTGTTTCGTTTGCAAAGTTTTGGACCGCGTCCAGTGCGCTGTCCGTCTCCCTCGGCGGGCCTCACCCACCCCAGATGCCAGTCCGCACTCCCTGCTGTCTCAGGTCACTGTCACGCCGGTGAGGAAGGCGGCGAAATAATTGACACAGTTACCCACATCCTTCAAGGTCCGAGCGGCATATTCTGCGAACGCGCATCAACACGAAGACCTACACTTGGGGATGTTTTTCTTTCTTGGCCCCTTTGAGCGATCAGGGTTGAGGTGAGGGGTAGCGCCACAGCACCATTACGCTGATGCTGCTCCGCGCTGCCCGCATTGGCATGCCGCATACAATGGAGATGCGCTGGCTGGCTCCGCTGGCTTCCTGGGCGTGAACAGCTTCTCGCTGCTGCTTCAGCAATGCGCCTCAGGTTTCTCAGGGTGGCAGCAGGCGGTGTGCTAAATTGAACCATTGCAGGGCTCAGCGGCAGTCCTGCTTACATCGGCTGACGAGGCGACTCGATGCGTAACAGCGGCCCAAATGGCATGTGCATCTGGAGCCTTCCTCGGCAAAGTAAACCAATTTTATGGAACGATAACGCACGTCGAACTTTCATAGGGATTCCAGAAAAAAATGTGCTTTCTTTTACCGCGTCATCCTAAGTGAGCAAGGGTCGGCATCTGTCCACGATGGCGGGCGAATCGTTCCGTGAGGTGCACCGGCTTGATTCGTGACCCCGCATACGTACTTGTATAAATAACGTCACCTCTGGCAGTGCTCTCAGCACAGCTGAATTGACTCCCGGAGTTGTCTCTCCGGGGGCGGCCGGGGGGGCAACGAGCCCAGCCGTGACGCGTGACGCTCCGAAACGCCCGCACATGTATTTCTCCCGTCGCCTCATAAATATTTGCCAGCAGTACCGGCGCCACCAAGCGGCGGCCATGCGGGCAGTAAACCACAAATGACATAGCGGCGCCGGGGAAACGTCCTCGGCGTTGCAGCAGTCAACCACGCTGAGCTGCTTCCCTCGAAAATGAGATTCTCCTTGTCGGAGGATCCCGCCGGGGAGGATTCCTATCCCACCGAGGGCGTGGTGGTGTTGGCGGAGGTGAGGGGACGGTCTCAGGTTGCAATCCGACACGCGCCCGCCCAGCCCCGCCCAGCCGAGAACAGGGGCAGCAGGAATACTTTGATCAAATAGAACGCTGCTGTCGTCCCTCCAGCCGTGCCTCCAGCCGTGCCTCCAGCCGCCGGCCTCTGACCCGGAGCAGAGGGACACAACACCGCCACCACACGAGGCCTCGACGGCGGCCTCGGCGGGGGAAGTTGGCGGGGAGGGGCGAACATGATGTGCGGACGTGGAGGTCAGGTCAACCGCGAGTGTCACATTCGTCTCACACGTGATGCATCAAGCCTTTGATGAAGTTGTTTCGGTAGTCGGCAGTTGGCGGGGAGGCCGCTGGAGGCTCTGCCCTGCTCGGCTCCAACAGCTGACGACGGTTAATTATTTACGCCCCACATCGTTATGGTTCTGGACGGCACGGAGTAGCGCTCCGCCGATGGCGCGCGGCGGTGGCGGCGGCCCTGCCCCGCCTCGCACTCACGCGGACAAGAGCGAAGTCTGTCAAGTCCCAACTCAATTTTCTCCGCGCTTGACTTGGAGTGGACTGGGCGCGTGGGAGGGCCCGCACAGCCGGCCTCCGGCCTGTGCCGGGTCTGAGCCCGCACCTCGCCCCGCTCCGGGCTGGGTGCGGGCCGTTGGTTTTCTTTGGCGTCTGCCTCTGCCCTCTGCTGTGGCGCACAAACGCACAGTATCTTCCCCGTCCCCGTCAGGGGTGGCATTAATGTCGCCGCCCCCTGTGCCGGGACACAGCGTCGCTCGGGGGCTGAAGATGCCCGGCCCGGGTCGGGCCAGAGACCAGAACGGCACCACACGACCCCGAGGGCCCCCGGGGGACCCCGACAGCCGCCTGCACCACCCGCAGACGTCGTCGTAGTTTGTTCCGTATGATCTGAAACTTCAGGGGACGCGGCTGAGTGCGCTGAAAGTCCGGAAATGGCCCTGGCCCGGGACGGCGGGGCGGGGCCGGTGGTACGGGTCCTGAGTCCTGGGTCCTGGCCGGGGACGGCGCCCGCGTCCTCTGGACTGAGACTGCAGATTGAACCCGTTCCCTCGCCCCTCCGCCCCCCCCCCTCCCTCGGCGCTCTGCCCCTCATTTTGGGCGCGCACTGAGGAGAATGGCGACAGCTTCTAGGTGCGACGAGTGCTTTGGCTGGCTTTTCATCAGCGCCGGCCTGCCCTGGTGCTGCGCTGTGTCCGAGCCGGCCGGAGCGGAGGTCCGGTCCTGGTCCGGCGCGTGCAGCGGCAAGCCCGCGCGCTCCGAGCTCCGAAATGATATATCACGTTCATCTCCGACTGCAGCCAGCGAGCGGGGCGGATGGGCAGGACAGCTGTCCGCCTCTACTGGAGTCCAAGGTCCGGCCCTGGCGGCCCCGGCGGCCCCGAACCGTGCAGGACTCTGGAGGGTTACTTCTGATTAACTTCTCGGCCAGATTGTGCGGCTGGCGCCGGCCCTGTGCGCGCTATCATTGGTACGTCGTCGGCTCCGGCCTCGGCTCCAGTGGCTGCGGCCCTCCATGCCCGTCCCCTCGTCTATTACACCCCGCCGTCCTCCCTCCGGCCGCTTCTTTACCGGCGTTCCTTTCTCTCGGCCGGGAGGAGGAATTAAGCTTCCCAGGGTCACGTGGTCCAGCCCCTGTCACGGCGGCCTGGCGGCCGGGCACCGCACCTCACAAGTGCAGCGCCGCGACCCGGGCGCGCAAGTAGATAGGAGGACCCGCTCAGCGGTAAATCTACTCGCGCACCCCTGCCACCGCCGGAGGCACCGGGGCCCAGCTCGGAATAAAAATAGTGGGGCACGATCATGCGGCTTCCCCGCGGCTGCCGAGTTATTGGGCGGAGTCCGCCCGGAGTGAAACCGCACCAGACCAGAGTCGTCGCCGTACTTTTACGAACCCAGCGAGATCCCAGAGCCGCCGCGCCGTGCCGCGGTACGGTGTGAAGGTGTCCGGGGTAATGCCGGTCATGAAATGCCGACCCGCGCGGCCGGGCGGGGCGGAGCGGAGCACGCAACACGCAGCGCGGGCCGCGGGCTGACTGCTGACTGCTGACTGCTAACTGCTGCCTGCTGCCTGCTGCCTGCTGCCTGCGCCCGCCTCAGTCGGACGGGATAATGCGGTAATAAGCGGGCAATTGCAGCGCCAGCATCCAACGCACCGCTGGGCGCAGTACGGTTCCCTGAACCACCCCGGCCGGGCAGGCGCCAGGTCCACAGAGTGAGGTCTTTAGGCCAGCAGCCCCACCGGGGGTCCCGGGGGCACGAGGTCCCCGGGGGTACGGGGGCCCCGGGGGCACCCAGCCGAACCCCTGCGGTGTGTACGGCCCCACGCTTCCCATGGTCCCCATGCTACCTACGGTACCCATGATTTGCGGTGTTGGCGGGTCATGCCGGCCCGGCTCATCATGCCGGGACATGACCTGCTGCCGCGTTATTCAGCCCGTTTCGCACATCGATGCCTTTGATCTATGCTGGAAGGATAAATAATTCATGCGCGGAGTTGATGACCGTGCCCCCCCCCCCCCCCGCACACACATCACGGGGGGTAATTTCCGAAGGTGGTTTGAAACGGACAGGCAATAGTACTCCCCCTTCCCACCTCGCTCTCACCCTCCCCTCCCTCCCCCCTGGAACGGAGTCGGGTCGACCGGCCGTTGGCAGCCCCCAAGGACACACAGCAGTGCGTGTCTCGGGTTGGCCGACACGGGACGGCACGGGACGGGGTGTTAATAGGACACGTTTTGTTCATTTGGAGGCGTGTCACCCCTCGGCACGGCCCCCGGCACGGCCTCAGACACGGCCCCGGCACGCTTGTGCTTCATCACGCCCCGGTCTAGGCTCTGCGTGCCATTGTTGTAGAATGGTATGTCGGAATAAGATTGTCAACCCCAGCGCTGCCCCCGGCTGCCCCCGGCTGCCCCCGGGCCCCTGGCCTGCAGCCTCAGGCGTGGCGCATGCCGCCTGCCGCCGGGCCCCTGCCCCTGCAGTTACAGACGTGGCCGAACAGAAACCAGAACGCCCGGTGCTCCCGGAGGCTCCCAGCCCGGAAGGGAACAGCAGCGTGCATCTCGTGCATCCGCCTGGACTCCACCGCCGATGCGTCCCGACTGCATGTGTCGTGAGTCCGCGGTGTCGTGCAACACGGACGGAAGGCTTCCCTCACTCAAATACAATTCAGGGGGAAAAAAAAAACAGGTAAAAGTCGGAGAAGCAGAAGAAAAATTCAGTGGAAACAGGAAAATTAAGAAACGAATAAAAATCGGAAAGAGATTTGAAAAAAAAAAAAAAAATATCAGAAAAGCTCCAGAAAAAAAGGATGAAAAACAAGTCATGTACATTCCGGCAGCGCCCGTCCGGTCCTCCGGTACCTCCCCGTCCGTTCCGGTCCGGACTGCATAGCGCGGCTCCACGCCTCGCCCCCGAACCGCAGCAGCAAGCCGGCATCATCGAGGAAGCCGACCAAAGCCAGCGTGGCCAGCACGGCGTGCCGCACGCCGCTTGCCTGGGATGATGAGGCTTGTTTCGGTTCGTGCTGGGCTGCCGATTGGTTTGGCGGGGCTGCCGCTGCTGCCGCTGCTGCCGCGGTGGGGCGGGTCGGGGTGGTGCGTGGCGTGGCGCGGCCCAGTGGGGAGCGCCACAAGTACAGCCGGTCCGTTGTTCGCGCCCGCAAACCGCATGGAAACAGCTCGACAGCAATGTGCGCAACACACCGCAATCACCGTGGGCGCTGGGGGCGGCTGCGGCCGGGGAACGCACAGAACATTTCTTTATCACATTGCCACCGTATTTTCGACCTCGTCACGGACCTCGTAAATTCAATATTAGGGCCGCACGCCCCAACTGCGCAGCGCCAAGTCGGGGGCGGGACAGAATAAGTGAAAACATATACAGGTCCAACGCTGCTTGCGCGGTGAAATTCAATTACTGGGACGTTTTGACGAGCTGGCAGAGTTGGTAACGAATCGCGTTTTCTCTTTGTTCCAGATGGTTGACGCGTGATGATGTCCTCGTTGGGCCGTGTTCTGCTGTCGCAGCCCCGGCGTGGCCCACAGAGGTACACGAGGGCCCCGGGCAACACACTCGACTCGGCCTGACCACACGTGCAGCGTGGTCACGGTCTTGGCCTCCTCCCAGCGCCTTGTTGCTGTGCTGTAGCAGCCTGCGGGGCCTGCGGGGCCTGCGGGGCCTGCAGTGCAGCGCCGCCACCACCCAGGCCGCTGCCAGGCCCTCCCTGTCACCCCCCAGCCCTGTGCCACACTGTACGCGTGGTCTGCAGTGACGAGCCGCCCGAGCCGCCCCCGAAAACTAAGGTTTGTCCATGTGCACGAGACTCACGTGTGTTGGTGTCGTGAATTATTCAAGAGCTCCTCAAAATGGCTTCAGTGAATTTTAAAACGGGTCAGGCTCGTTAGAAAGTTACGATATGAGATGAGACATAATCTCGTATGCAGGGCAGTGAAATAACCTCCTTTTTTTGGGTCTGTTTTTTTATTATTTTTTAGTATTTAAAAATAAAGAAAAGGAGAACAAAGAACAGGGAGTCCTGGAGTTTAATCGCGCAGTAATGAAGTTCTCGGTCGCTTGAGCGCTGCCGGCGAAGCGGGTGGTGGCGACGCCCGGTGATGGCACCGTCTCCCCTGCCCTACCCTGGCCTGCCCTGCCCTGTCCTTTACCGGTGAAGGTGAAGGGTGACGCCGCCCACGCCCCCAGAGTTTGTTTGTTGCTTCTCGGCACGACAGACTATTATACGTAGTTCTGGAGCTCAACCCCTTTCTGGGGTTCAGTGGACCCTAGCCGAGTACCGCCGAGCTCCACACAAACACGTCTGACACCCGCTGCCGCTCAGCACGCAGGACAAGCACTCACACTGCATATGCCACTTTCTAACCAAGGAACGCAGCGCAAGCCGCTTGACTTTAGAATCGCTTCAGATGCGGCTAAAGGGTGCGATAATTGTCCCATAACGACGCCCCCCGCCACAGAACCGCACACCACGGTCGTCACCACGGCAGAGCGGGGGGTGGGCGCAGTGAAGTGCCCGAGAGGTGCCGGGAAAGCGTGGCGAGAGAGAGAGAGAGAGAGAGAGAGAGAGAGAGAGAGAGAGAGAGAGAGAGAGAGAGAGAGAGAGAGAGAGAGAGAGAGAGAGAGAGAGAGAGAGAGAGAAAGAGAGGGTGGGGGAGAGGGAGAGAAAAAGAGAGGCTCAAGTCGGAGACCACCTGACCTCGCCAGCGGGGACCAGGCCCCCGTAGCTGGACATAGAGTGCCCTCCAGCATATCCAGGCTGCACCTCTACGGCCGTCTTCTACAACCACACACACACACACACACACACACACACACGCGCGGCTGCTTTGATAACATTATTTCCTGCTGCAACGCAGTTAGTATGTGCGAGCGTGTTTCGCTGCAGGTCAAACAGCTCCGCAGTGGACCCACATGTGCTCCTATTTTCTCCTCATACGGTCCAATAATAATGATAATAATGCCAGAACCATCATGGTTTTGTATCGGGCCGCCGCCCGCCGCCCCACGGGATCGTATCGACCGTTAGAATTAGTTCTGAGCCGCGCTGCTACCCGTGCTGCTCTCCTGCGCTGCCCCGGCTGGTCCCGGCCAAGTCCCGGCGGCGCAGCACCGTTCCGGCCTTCTTGGCCTCCTCCGCACGTCCGGCAGAGAAGGCTGAAGCCGGCTATAGCGGCCCCCGGAGACTTCCTGCACGGCTGCGCTCGCTCGATGGGCTGCCTTTACTTCCGCCTCCGCTTCCGACCCGATGTCGATATGGCGAGAGAATTAACAGAGGAAGATAGGGGGGGGGGGGGGGGGCGAGCAGCAGCCCAGGGGCGGCGCCAGGGGGAATATTGAGAGTGTGACCAGTCCGGCACGCAGGCGGGCACGGCCCGGCACAGCCCGGCACAGCTAGAGAGCCCGGCGCCCGGCGCAGCACGGCGCAGTGTCTGTTCCTAAATGATACAGCCCTGGAATGAGGTGGGACGGGACGGGACCCTGAGGATGCCCGCTTTTGTCGTGGTGGAGGTGGAGGGCAGCCGGCGGGTGGGGGCTGCCAGCCGGGTCGTGCGATGCCACCAGAGGAGGCTTAAATTACCTTGGACAAAAGACACAGGACGCGATCCCGCCGGCGGCACAAAGGAACTAGTTTTAATGATGTTTTATCTCGGCCGAGGAGAGGAAACGCGCCGGAGGGCGAAACTGGTGCGGCATGATTCAGAGCAGGTGACTCCAGCAGCACGAGGCTCCAGCGGCTCCAGCGGCTCCAGCGGCTCCAGTGAGTCGACGAGAGGTGCTGCGCTGCGCTGGTCCTCGCACTGCCCGTTGACGTGTGTCCGGATGGCTGCAGGGCGGCGCAGCGCTGGCCGGGCTCCTGATCCGTGACCCGTGCCCACGGGTACGTCAGGACGTCTGACGGCGTTCCCTTTAGGAACCGACGGGAAGGGGCGGCCCGGCAAAGCGGGTCTAGGCCAGCCAGGGGCCGGCGCACTAGGCCAGCACGGTCAGGGCCGTGGCCAGGGCCGTGGCCAGGGCCGGGCGCGGGCGGCTGCGAGCACAGAGGCTGCTAAAGGAACCCCCCTGCTCTGCTCTACCCTCCATTTGTCAGGGAGGTTGATCCAGAGGAGCTGGCTCCCCAGCGGGCGATTTCTCTTTGCGCCGAGCCACGCCATGGCCAGGCTACCGCCCCCCCCCCTCCAGCGGCTCCGCCCCGCGCTCCCCGCGCCCGGAGATAACTGCATATACATCCACGGCATGCCGTCCCAGATAGAGAGTGGTCGGGATTCATACTCTGGCTGCGCGGCGCCCTGCGCTGTGTTTGTGCGAACGGATCCGAACCTCGGCGCGTCTCTAATTCTCGACGACTCGGCAGACCCGTCCCTCGCTCCCGCCGTCCCTTCTCGCAAGGAACTTCAATATTTTGATTTGAGCCCCTGGCAGACGGGGGCGCGGCAGAGGGTGCGACGACCCCTACGAGAGAGGGGCCGAGGGGCCTTCGCATGCGTGGCATTCCTTCAGTGCATGGCGGAGATACCAACGTTTGCTGCTCCCCCCCCCCCCCTCCGGCCCTCTCTCTCTCTCTGCCCCTCTCTCTCTCTCTCTCTCTCTCTCTCTCTCTCTCTCTCTCTCTCTCTCTCTCTCTCTCTCTCTCTCTCTCTCTCTCTCTCTCTCTCCTTCTCATTCGTTCGTCTGCCCGTCTCCTGCCCTGCTTTTAACAGCATCGCACACAAACACAATGCACACACACTCACACACGCACACGCTCGCACGCACGCACGTGCTCACGCGCACGCACACGGCCACACACGGCCCAGGCCGTCAACCCTCTGGATGGCGCCAGGCGTGCTTTCCTCCGGGGACCGACTCGCCACCCGTCTTATCTCCGAAGCAAAACACACGGAGGGAAGGGCTGGCCGAGGGGCGGGGAAACGGAACGGGACGGGACGGGACGGATCCGGGGGATGGGATCCGGAGAGCGTCTGTCTGGCGGCGAAAGGTTGCAAACGGCGTCACTCGGCGGTGCCACTCGAGAAGCGGACAGAATGCGCCTCTTTCCATCCCGCCGTGTTGAGACTGCCGAGGCAGAGGGCCCAGCAGCCCGGAGGGCACCGGAGGGCACCGGAGGGCCCAGCATGGAGGGGGCCGGGCGCCGCCCACGCGCCGCATCCTCCCCGGCGCTCCTCTCTCCTCTGCAAAGTACTCCTCCGTCGCGTAATTAATTGTAAAATGCCGCCGCTGCCGTGGAGTTGGGCCCGTGAGAAATGTTTCACTTTAGCCGCTTTGCCTTGGCCTTGCTTCCTCCGGCCCGTCGTGTGCAGTGCTTTTTGCCTCGCGAGGGTGGAGCGGGTCAGGGTAGGGTGCACACCACCCCCAGCACCCCCCAGACCCCCGCTCATTTTCTTTCCGTGGCAGCGGGACCTAATAGAGCGTAGCTGACTCGGTCCAGGAGGATGGGGAAGGGGGGGGGGAGGGGGAACTCAAAGACCTCCCCGACCTGGGCTGCTGTGTGCACAAAGTGCCCTGGAGCCAATACCGCTGACAAGTTCCAATGCGGGCACACACACACACACACACACACACACACACACACAAAGGCATTACTCGCTTAGTGTGTATCTTCGGATTATAACGCTAACCCAGCGAATAGTTCGCTAGTCCATACACTAATTTTCACTGGGTGAACAAAAAAATTTCATGAACATTTTTTATTTTTTTTGCGAGAGGCAACGCTGTACCGGGCCTCTGCATTCCCGTCCCGGGCAACACCAAGTAACACCCAAGCAGGACGTGCTGCCGACCTCTGCTCTCATGCTACTATTTTGCTCTCTCTCTCTCCCTCTCTCTCTTGCCCCCTCTCTATTTTGCCAACAATTTCAGACCACACAACTCCCGATTTAGACAGTTTACTTTTGGCGGCTAATGTTGGCCCCTACGCGGCCACACTCTGTGCTGTGTGGTTGGTTGCGGTGCGTACTCGCAGACGGGTCGAGGCGAGTGGCGGGTGCCTGGCAGTGCCTGGCAGTGCCTGGCGGGGCGGTGCAGTTCCCGCCCGTTCCCAGTCCGACCCGCCATGCCGCCACTCGGCCAGCGCGAAGCTCTCTCAGCTCGCCGCTTCGCGCTAGCACCCGCCGAGAGTTTACTTTATCTGGATGGAACGCAAAGACTACCCGAGACGTAGTCGGGGTTGACACAACCCCTTCACCGCGCGGCCCACCTTAAGTATGCATGCGCCACCACGCGGTCTAGACGAAAATGTAATTTTCGTATGCGTGTCAGTCTTGTCCACACACACGCACACATGCACATACGCAAACACACACACACACACACACACCTACACACACACACACACACCGCAGACTCAGGCGGCTCCACATTAAGCAAATGCTCGCAGCAGATTTCGATACGGTCAGACACTCCCCTAGTTAGGCGGGGCGAGCTGGAGGCGGCGGAGTGGGGTTGCCGCGTGCTGGTTTAGTTTTTTAAATACATTCTTATCGCCCCTTGCGGTGACCTTAGGGTAGACAGGAGAAATAAGGTGAGCCGGAAGTAGAATTTAACAAACGCGGCGTTGGGTTCTGCCGAGTGGCCTGGACGTGGCCGGCGGGCAGCCCCAGTAGTCCAGGCCCTCGCACGCACGACCGTTTCCACCCGTTCCTTTATCAAAGGGTTGCCCACAGCCTTTCTCTCCCTACCGGCCGGTGCACGACCGCCCGTGAGCCGTATGGGAACACTCAAAGGGTTTTGAAGTCAGCTTGCTATTAAATTTAAATTAAATTCCAAGTTTTCTGTTTATCGTGTGTTGCTTTCATCCTTCCGTCACGTTTTTTACCATATTGGTTCTATAAACTGACGTCAGAGTAACAATAAGGTCCCGGATTCTGTTTTGGCGCACGACCCCGGCTCCGGACCGCACCTTAAACATTCCATAAAGTCGGAGTCCCTTGAGGCGTTTGAGGACTGTGGACGCCGGTTCGGTGGCTTTCCATCCCGGTACATCCGGACATGGCCTCGACGGGTTTGGCGCTGCCATGGCCGGCGGGCAGGTGGAGGGGCGGCGCGGGGCGCCCCTGTCCCAGGGGCCCAGGGGCCCGGGGCGCTCTGTTGCCCCCAGGGTCCGCATTACTGTCGGTGAGGTAGCACGTCGTGCACGTTTGGGTGGACCGTAGCGAAAGGGAAAGGAGCGGCCGGCCGCCGAGACCAAGTAGCAGAGGGCCCTTAGAAGGACGGCCGGGGGCGGCCGGGGGCGGCCGGGGGCGGCCGGGGGCGGCCGGGGGCGGCCGGGGGCGGCCGGGGGCGGCCGGGGGCGGCCGGGGGCGGCCGGGGGCGGCCGGGGGCGGCCGGGGGCGGCCGGGGGGCCCTCAGGACGACAAAAGATAGGCAACCGCTCGTAAAGCGGCGGTGCAGTGCGGGGAGGTTGGGAAGGCGCGGCGCGGCGGCGGTGGCATCTCGGAAGGAAGAGGAGAGGAAGAGGGCGTGGGGGTCAAAAACATGTCCCTCACCCGGCGCGTCGCCCTCCATACAGCAGACGGCCGCCGGGGCTGTAAGTATTTTTCGGCGTTATATCTCGCAGCTTAGGCTCCAGTTCCAGACCCCCCCCCCCCCCCCCCCCCTACGTCGTGATAGCGACGCGGCGGCGCCTGGAGGGGCGGAGCGGGGACAGATTGCGTCTGGCTCGTCTGGCCTGCCATCTCGGGCGGCCCGGCGTGGGCCCGGCGTATACGGCAGAGCAGAAAAGAGCTCATGTGAAATGGAAGCGAAAGCATGTGCTCCCAGTTTGTTATGGTTATGGGTCGCGGCGCTGAGGCTCCGTGTGGCCGTCGGCCGGCCAACCCACCAATGCAATTATTATTATTACCAGAGGCCCCGTGTGTTGAGGAAAACGCGAGCGAATAAATGTTGGTCGCTGCTTGATGTGACTGTACCGCTGGGGCACGGACGGGTCGGGTCGGCGTACAGTGCCCCTGATGCATGGAGTCATCAAAGAGGACGCGGCGTGGCGTGGCGTGGCGTGGCGTGGCGTGGCGTGGCGTGGTGTGGCGCGGCGCGGAGGGAGAGCCGAGAGCCATTCACGACCGCAGTGTCACTGACCCAGCTGCATGGCGGCCGAGGCCGGAGGACGGTGCAGAGGAAAGGAGAGGCACGACGAGGAGGCTGCATACATTTGTATGATGTCAATCCCTGGGGGGCTCCGCACCGCCGCTGCACACCGCCTCTTTACATATCGCGCTTCCATCGCGCTTCCATTCCGCAAGTCGTCAACGCGTTCTGACGCGGGAAATCGGAGTGGAAAGACGTCCGGGGCCACCCAGGGGACCGCGGCGGTGCGCGGCGGGCACCTGCGGGAGACGCGAGAGACGCTTGTCACCTCTCTCTCTCTCTCTCTCTCTCTCTCTCTCTCTCTCTCTCTCTCTCTCTCTCTCTCTCCCTCTCCCTCTCTCTCTCTCTCTCTCTCTCTCTCTCTCTCTCTCTCTCTCTCTCTCTCTCTCTCTCTCTCTCTCTCTCTCTCTATATATATATATATATATATATATATATATATATATATATACCGCATACCGCAGAAATGGTCCATCCTCTGTGGCCCCGCATAGACGGTGACGGCAGCGCTCATCTCTCTCAATTCGGACGTCCAATCTTCGCCGCCTATATGGCCCGCCGCGAGTCTTCCGCGTCCCCCGGCGTCCCTGACACCCGCGGCCGTCTCGTCCCGTCCTGTCGTCTGCTTGCTCCGATTGCAAATGCCGCGGGGGCGTGCGGCAGCGGGGCGGGGTGGGGCGGGGCGGGGCGGGGCGGGGCGGGGACAGTGCGGCATGCGTCAGCCGTCAGGCCGCGAGGCTGGGCCAGGCGCCACACACCGGCGAGAGGCGCGACAGCACCGCGGGAGACGAACATGGTCTGGTCACACCGCCGTAAACGAAACTGCGGTGCGGCTGGTGGGGCGGCGGGGCAGCGGGGGGGGGGGGGGGGGTCGCAAGTCCTTGAACCGATCCGAAGAAGATCCGGCCTGCTGCCTGCGGTGTCGTGGCGCGTGTGGCGTGGCCGCGGTGGGAGGGGCCCGTGCCTTCCGATACGGCGGAGACCGGTGCGGTGCGGGCCGGAGTAACACAGCGCGGCCGGTGACGAGCGCCGCCATGTGTGCCTTGGCGTGGGCGCCCACCGCTCGGCAGGACGGGCTCCGGGAAGAATGTTCTACAATAACGGAGCCCCTCTGCCCGCCACCTAGACGGCGGAGTTATCTGTTCAGCTCGTCCAACGATATTGTCAAAAGAGTGAGGCTGCGTGGGTACGCAAGGTACGCATAGCGCCTGCTGGGTAGGCAGTCACTACTTCTGCGTGCAGGCGTGTCGTGCGGGCTGGCCTACCCGGGCACTCACAGGCGTCGCCATTCCCCAGTCGAGGAGAGGATATGTGGACGTAGGGTAAGTGCAGGTAAATAAATCACGCTGGGGGGAAAAATCGCAGCAGGTAAAAAAATACCACTCTAAAAAAAAACCTTTTGAAATTTATTTTTATTTTTAGCATGCATGGGATTGTTTTTCGAGCGTGATTTACCTACTCGTTCCCTTCTTTATTGGATGCCGCCTAATAAATGCGAGAGCGCTCCACGCTGACGTGGGCCCTTATATTGTCGTCCGCCTCCGGCCCTCCTCTGTGAGTTCCTCCGCCCTGCCGCCGGCACGTGGACCTCGGTGGGCAGGGCATCATGTGTCATATCATATGTCATATACAGGGCTCGGCTCGGTCTGCTGACCGCTCAGGACTTGAAGGCGGACCCGACCGCCAACAACGCGCACGACGGCCACGCAGAGCGGTGCGTGTACTCGGCAATGCAAAGGCCACATACACAGCGACCCGAGCAGACCCGCGGTAGCTCCCCGCCCACGGCTCCTCGCCGCCTCCGGCTTGGCCTTCTGTTACGGGCTGTACCGCACACAAAGCGGCCGCGTCAATGTTTTCTTTTACCAGATCCACATTTCACCCGGGACCCTCTTTCCCCGTTTCCCCCTGAGAGGTCCTTGTCCTCGCCCGTTAAGCTGAGCCTCCTTTGGCGCGCCGCCGGGTGGGCGGGGCAGCGGGGCGGTGGAGGGTCACGCTGATAGTTTCAGCTCAGCGGTGAGTAGTCCGTCGTGACGGCGGCCCTGGGGCGGACGAGCTGGCTAAGCCCTCCACATCGGCAGAAGATTAAATCGCGAGACAAAACCGGCAGCGGCCAGGTCAGGCTCAGGTCATGGTAGGGGAGGGGGCTAACGGGGGCGTACTTCACGACCGCACTTTGCATTGATTGCAGTGACCGCCGCGGCTCGTCTTAAGCCCTGTATACTGCACTGCCGTTACCGCGGCCGGCGGCGGAGGCGGAGGCCGAGGCCGGCGGGGCGTGGGCTGCCGGTGCGAGCCGACGTGCCCCCTATAGCAGCGCCCCCAGCAGCCCCCAGCAGGGGCCCTGTCGGGGCGCCTCTGCCCGGAGAAAAAAATTACCAAATCATGGGTGTTTTAATAAACACATGACATCGGCCTAAAACACTATGCAAAGTGTAACATTTTTGGTTAAAAAGAAAATATAAGGAAAAGGGTCCGCGTAAAAGATTTAGTAATGAAAAAAAAGGAAATCTTGGGTGGGAAAGGAGGAGGAGAGGGATGGGAAGGCTGCGGACCCCCTCTCATAAGAGCCCACAGCCGGGATACCTAGGTAACGAGTTAACGGGCCTTCGGGGTGCTCTCTCATTAGCGCCCCTAGAAGCCCTCAACCAGGGGTAGAACCCGAGGCGGCTGCATGCATGGGAAGCTGCGCATCAACCCATTCGACTACCGACTACCAGAGGATCTGGAGAAGTCCGGGGATTCCGCGACCTTTAAATGACACACCAGACACCGAAGAGAAAGAACGTGGAGTCCGAGGTTTACGAAAACGGTCCACCTCCCACCGGGTGGCGAACCTTGGCCTTTCAGTCCCCCTGGGACGCAGCGCCCTGGACCACACGGCTACCAGAGACTCGTGAGAGTACCAGGGCGGACAGAGCCAATTGGCCCAGCCGTGCTGGGCGCTGGCGCGGAGCAAACGCGAATCGTTTATTCTTCGTGTGCTTTGACACGAGTTTAATTAATTATGAGAGAGTTGATTTTCATCGCGCGTTCGCGACGGATCGGTGGTTATGATTTCGTATCAGAGACTGTATCGGGCGGCGGAGGGTTTTCACCTCACCGGAGAAGCGGCGCGAAGTTTGAGGTCGGTTAATGAAAGTGCGATGAGCCGGGATGCGTCGTTTCACGTTCCCAGCGCTGCGCAGTAACGGATTGCCGCTGTAAGGCACCTGCTTCGACGTTTCGGGGCCTCCGCGGAGCCGCGGTCGGGTGCGGTGGCGCGAGGCGAGTGTTTTATCATGCGTAGAGCCGCCACCCTCACCCGCCCCCCTGACACACTCCAGCTGCCCGGTGATATATCGACGCCAGGGCAGCTGTTTACAGCAGCGTTAGCGCTCGGCTTGCGGGAGTAATCATTGGGTAGAGAAAGTGCTGGCAAAAGAAAATGCGATAGGCACTGCAGGTAAAAAGACAGACACTTATTTAAAAACAAAAACAAAATACAACTGGAGATTTGGCGAGTTTTAGACAAAATGCCTAATTTTGAGAAACGCGTGATTTTATTTTTTTACCTGCGTGTGTTCCTGATACTATCGTGATTTATTTTGCTTGCACTTACTCTCTTGCCCTGCCTCTTATATCCGCGCGTCCTGGAGCAAACATGCCACCATTTATTGTGGTGAACACTTTGGATGAATAAGTGAGGTGAAAATCACGCGGTAACCCGCTTTGCAGCACACACCGCAGATGTAATGAGAGTGCCGTTACCTCACGCCCGCGGTCCGCGATTGGAATCATCGTCTCTCTCTCACTCTTTCTCTCTCTCTCTCTCTCTCTCTCTCTCTCTCTCTCTCTCTCTCTCTCTCTCTCTCTCTCTCTCTCTCTCTCTCTCTCTCTCTCTCTCTCTCTCTCTCTCTCTCCTTCCCTCCCCCCTCTCTCTCCATGTGCCAGTGACCAGGGTAATGAAACATTCCCCGAATCCACGTTACTTCGTAGCACGGTGGGCTCGTTGGACACCGCTCGTTCGCTCACACGGGCGGTATTGGCCTGTACTTCCCAGAGAAAGGCTTTCTTGTTCCAAGTCTATTAAATGTCTTGACCTTTTGGGGATTGAACCAAGCAAAGTAGTTACTCACGTGAAGTCGTGTTGTGTTGGATTAAGAATTTTCCTCTTGGATCAAGACTTTGTTGGCATTGGTTCAACATTTTTATGGACTTAGTTATATGCCCAAAAACGGATGGATCAAGAAAATTTTACTTGTTCCAAGAACCGGTTTCCCTGAGCGCATAAGCCGACGACGTGTCGGAAATTGAGTTTTGAGTGCTACCCTTGGCGCGCCCTTGCTGTGTGTGTGCAGAGATGCGGATGGCGGAAGTCGCCTTACCTGAGTGTGAAGGTGCCTGTGCAGGCCGACTCGGGCCCCCGCCGCCCCTCAGCAGCCCCTTCTGATAGCAGCGATGACGCCCTGGGGAATCTGATAGACTCCCCCTCCCCAGCACACCCAGAAAAACGGTTTCTTGATTCAAAGAAACTTTGGGTCAAGGTAATTTTTCCCTTGAATCGAGGGGGGCGCTTTTGATGTGAGGTAAATTTTCTATTGTATGAAAGAAAATTCCTTAAAATTAAAGAAACTATTTTATTGTCCCCCCACGAAGGACGGCGTCTTTGAATTAAGGGAACGGTTTTCTGAGAGCACCCGCCTCCCGCGGGTTCTGCTCCAGAAAGTTGCGGTGGCCGGGGGCGGCAGCGGCGCCCAGCACAGGTACGGCGGCGCGGGGCGGGGCGCACGGGGCGGGGCGGGGCGGAGCGCGGCGCGACGCGGCCGGGGACTGGCACGCCAACGCCATCCTCTTTGCCACCGCACCCGACTATTTTTAAATTGCCCGCCCGAGTCGTACGTCCTCTCGTAAACATCAAGTGAATGTCGAGAGGAGCGGCTCGCGGGGCGTTTGTCGTAGTTTCTTATGTCAAACGGAGAGGCGAGGAGGTGTGGGGTGGGGCTCGCTAGCTGCGGAATTCATCCGCTCTCAATTACAGCAGCTCTCGGCGCCGGAAAACGAGGGGAGGGGAAATGGTTGACTTTCCCGAAAAGTGGAATCCGAGTTTTCTTCGTTAGTTGGGTTGCGTCGCAATAAATTGTCCAATATAAGGCAAAGTGCTGTTTGTTGCTGCCCAGCTCTGACCGGCTTTGGCCTTGTGTGAAGTTTGTTTACAGTGGCGGGCTATATTAGATAAAATTCATATATTTTTCTAGGTTTCGCTGTGTTTCAACCCTTAAAAATATTGGAAAAAACATTCCTGATTTCCTTTATTTTATCTATTCCTTCTAGCACACAAGGACGATCCAAGAACGAACCCCTCGAGACGAATCTTTAACTTTCACTGGAGCGCCGTTGCCTTGCCAAGCCCTTTTGCCCTTCCTGACCTTCCACTGGGTGCTTTCATTGTCTCGAAATCTATTCGAGCCATCGGAAGTGGGAGGGGGGCCGGGATGGGCTCATTATCTGTCATTCGTGTTTCTCATCCCCGCCATATCGAATCGACGTGTGCGGGGCCGCACCGGGGCCGCCAGAGCCCCCGAGCCCCCGAGCCCCTGGGGGCACACACCTCTTCATCCCCTTACCAACCTCTTTGCCATGCCAATTAATCGCGCCAAAGAGGTCCTCTCACCTTGCCCGGTCCGAGCCTCGGTGCCCGTCAGTGACGTTGAAATATGAAAGCGAATTGATAAATGTGTTTGAGTGCGAGGACGACGACTCAGGGTGTCCTCAGAGCCCTCCGGTGTCTAACGAGCAGGGCGGCTCCGCGGTGGAGCCCCCGCGCCCCTCAGGAGCCCCCGCGCCCCTCAGGAGCCCCCGCGCCCCTCAGGAGCCCCCGCACCCCTCAGGAGCCCCCGCACCCCTCAGGAGCCCCCGCGCCCCTCAGGAGCCCCCGCGCCCCTCAGGAGCCCCCGCGCCCCACAGGATCCCCCCGCCCCACAGGATTCCCCCCCCCCCGGGAGCCCCCGTGCGGCCTGGACCAACTCAAGAGAGGTTTGGAGTTACCGGGGACTTATTAGGCCACTCGAACGGGCGGTGGCGAGAACGTCGATTAATTACCATTTTCAGGGGACGCGACACGGCTGACGACAGAGCGAGGGGTGCCTAGGGGGCCACAGGGGGGGGGGGGGGGGCACAGGGGGGCTAGGGAGACAGAGCCGAGGCAATTAAAAGCCCTTCGGAGATGGAGAGATTTCCGGAGCATTACCTGTCCGAGACTCTTCGGGACGAACGGTTCAACGACCAACGCATTGAAGTCAATGACGCGCGGCACGCTGCGCGCCGGTCTAGGAAGGCGGGGAAACTCTGTTCTGTGAGTGTACACCAAGAAGTCAAATTTGACGAATAGATAATTTTTTCAATCAACCCTCTCAAAAATAATGAAATTTCACAGGAGTGATTGGAAAAGATCGAAAACGGTGAACACCTCGAAAGTTTTATTTCTCCCTCGCGGGTCGATGGCTGTTGGGCGGAGAAACGGGCCGGCGTCGGCTCTCCACTCCAAGCTCCTCGCCTCCCGTCTGCCTCACGGCCGCGCCATCAACGCCCCGCGTCATCGGTTACCGATACCGACCAATCAGGCGCGTGGTTGTTTTCATCCCGTCCCGTTTATTCGTGAGGCTTTGCGGAGCTCGGCTCGGCTTGCGGGTGGCCCGGACGCGCTGTCGGCCCCAAGACGCCTCACGGCTCACACTGTCTTCTGGAGGCAGAGCTGCGCCGGGCTGCTGCTGCCGCTGCTGCCACTGCTGCCGCTGCTGCCGCTGCTGCTGCCGCTGCCGCTGCTGCTGCTGCTGCCGCTGCCGCTGCTGCTGCCGCTGCTGCAGCTGTGCTGCCGCCGGGCCACAGACAAAAGAACGTATTCCCCTTCCCGTTTTCCCAGCCAGTCGTCCGCCGGGAGGCGAGAGCTGCCCGTGAGATATGCCGTTCCTCATTCAGGGAGTACGCCGCAGCCGTTCTGCATGCACTCCCATCGCTGTATTCGCAGTAGTGATTTCGATCTCCTGTGTGGGAGCGAGGGAGATGGCGCGTGGCGTCGCGCTGCTTCTCCCTCTGGCTCCCTCCCTTTGAGACGGATAACACACCACGAGTTGCGTCTTTGGCCGCGCGCTCCGCGCTCCGGCAGACGGGACGGGTGGCACGGCGGGCCTCATCTCACGCGAAAGCAGTCCCCATCTCCCTTTTCAGTCTTTGCTCTTTTCCCCCCTTTTGTGCGTGCGCGGCGTAAAGCTGGCTGCTTCTTGCCGCGCCCAAGGCTGCAGCTAAACCGTTCCGTATTGCGAGGAGAAGCCCCCGAGGCGTGCTGGCCGGACGCCGCGGCCCGGAAGATAAGCGGCCGTCAGCCGTGAGGTAGGCAACGCGCTCGGCAGCCGCGCTCCGGGATTGCCTACCCTGCCGACCGCAGGCGGTCCCGGTGCGATGCGCGCTGCCCTCCAGAGGCCGCAGTGCCGCAGTGCGGTGCCATGTCCACTGCGTTACGATCCTCCCCTCGGTGCTTGCCATTCGTTAGCGCGCCCACTGGGCTCCGCTCCCCACTTGGGCCCAGCCTGGTAATGAGGAAGTTAGTTCCGCAGTCGTCAGCATGCGTGGAGGGGCGTGAGGGGGCGGGGCGGGCACGGGACCACGGCTCCCAGAGCCCAGGTGCGCCGGCTGTGCACTCCGGACGCGCGAATGATTTGTTGCGTGCGCACCTGGCCGTGCTACACGCAGTTAACGCATGTCATGTATCCCTCGTTTTCACCCCGGGTCAGTAATCTCGGCTTGGCATCGTGCAGTTTAATCTCGTCCACGGTCAGCGCGCTGGCCCTCACAATCGGCCGTCGTCGTCCACCTTCGTACTCCTCCGAAAAATTAAAAGCAATGACCCGATTCCCTAAGTGGGGAGCGCTGCACCCCCTCCCAGACCGTGGCTCTCTCTCTCTCACTCTCGCTTCCTCCCTCTCTTTCTCGCGCCCCGCCGGTAGGTGCCGCCTTGTCGCTATCTCGCTATTTATCTCTGACCAGGGAACCCTTTATCTCGCAGGAACCACTTTGTCAGAAAGCGTGCTCGCGCGCCCTGCCCTGGCCGCCGCCACCACCCCCAACCCCCCGTATGCGTGGCGTTGGCGTCGGGGGCCGCTGCAGGAAGACGTCAGATTACTCCGTTGCCCCGTTTCATAACCGCCCGGACCCCACCGCTGCCCTCGCCTGCCTTTATTCCGCTTCGTTCCCTTGCGCCGCGATTCTTATCTGCGCCGACGAGGATTGGTCCTTGTTCCCCGCCGCCGCTGAAGTGATGATCAGCGGCACATCGGCGCAGCCCGCAGCCCGCAGCCCGCAGCCGCAGGTGGAAGTGGAGCCGATCGCGCTGTCCTCCGGCCTCCCGCAGCCCGCAGCGCGCAGCCCGCAGCCGCAGGTGGAAGTGGAGCCGATCGCGCTGTCCTCCGGCCTCCCGCAGCCCGCAGCGCGCAGCCCGCAGCCGCAGGTGGAAGTGGAGCCGATCGCGCTGTCCTCCGGCCTCCCGCAGCCCGCAGCGCGCAGCCCGCAGCCGCAGGTCCGATCGCGCTGTCCTCCGGCCTCCCGCAGCCCGCAGCGCGCAGCCCGCAGCCGCAGGTGGAAGTGGAGCCGATCGCGCTGTCCTCCGGCCTCCCGCAGCCCGCAGCGCGCAGCCCGCAGCCGCAGGTGGAAGTGGAGCCGATCGCGCTGTCCTCCGGCCTCCCGCAGCCGTGAGTCTGTGAGCAGCCCGTCCCGACACCGGTTCGCATTACCATACAAATCGAAAACATTCGCAATGAGAGTGATAAATGGCCAGGGCTGCCTCCGGAAGGCTGCAGAGTCACCCGCACATGAAACCTCTCCTCCGTTGGGGTGTGCCTCTGTACGCCTTGGTGGGTTTCGAGGAACAAATCCCGATCTCCCAGGTCCGCTCCAAACGAAACAAAGACATCGAACGATGTTGAAACGGAGCAGGCGGATCGGACTTCAGTCATGAACACCCAATTCGTTATACAATTTGTTGACAGCTAGCCAGGGTGTTTGTCCCCCTGGCCCCCTGCTGCTACACCCTCATCTCGTATTCCCGCCTCCCGTTTTCATTAAGGTGTACGTCTCGATACAACTGTCCTCACAGCCCTTCCCCTCTGGCGTGGCCTTTGCAATTCAATACACCCCTATTGAGTGGAGACGCGGCATGTCCGCTTCCTTCGCAGTCTGCATAATGCAGTGAGCTCAGGCTTTACGAACCTGTTCATTTTCGACAGCGCCGCAGACCCCTTAGCCTCCGCTTTTCCTCCCAAAAACAATTGAGTCCGCACCAGACCATCGAGTGTGGGGGCCACCAAAACAAGCAGTGCCTCGCCGCCATTTTCACCATTAGAGTTCAACGGCACGGAAAGCCGGGCTATTATCACGTATTTACTTTACACAGAAATGGCCCAAGTTTGCCAGCCAAGCGCACTCTGCTCTTTATCTCATTTTTTTTCCCCTCTACCCTCTGTGCCTAGAGTCATTTTTATTTGCGTCTGCTTTCTGGAGCGAGGAATGGTCCCTGCTGAGGCCGGGCTGCGCCTGCGCTTGGCGCCCCGACCAGCTGGGCAGAAAGCCTGCCTCAGCGCTACATGAGCCCCCCCGCCTCGCCATCCTATCGGATCCTATTCGTAGAACCGATCGGATGCATGATTATAATGTTCACGCGGCCTCATTCACCGGACGCCGGAGCCGCGGCCGAACGTGGGCCAGTTCTCTCCCGTTTTAATGAGACCACTTATTAGACAGGTTTCTTGCTTTCTCGAGAAGAGCGCGGTAAAAAAAAAAAAATACACACACACACTTCACTATTTTTTAAAATTCAATTGCATTTTCGTTTCGGCTAGGGCTCTTTAAAAGCAGATTGTAATTTTCTCCACCGTGGACCATCTCCACTCCGCTTCCCTCATTCGTATTCGGCCCGAGAGGGTATACACCCCGTGTCTTTCCTCACGATTTCCCCCCGCCATTTCGGGCTCGCCTCGCTCTAATCTTGACAGTTTGGCAATCGAGAGGCGATCGTAGCGGAGAGTGGCGCGGTGGTCCCGTGAGGCCCCGCGGGCCGGGGGCGGCCGGGGGCGGCCGGGAGCCTGTGGGGTCCCTCATCCCGCACCGTGCCATCCCAAACCCATCCCGCCCCATCCCGTCGCCATCACGCGTCCTCCTCGTGAATCTGATTTTCGCTAAGTGGTCTCCGGGGAACAAACCCGCCGTGCCGCGTTCCCTTTCGCCCCGCGGCCCCCAGCGGCCCCCAGCGGCCCCCCATGGCCCACCGCCACGGAATCAAGACGTACACACTGGGCTACTCCTCACCCCACCCCCGACCCACCCCCTAACCACCCCCTAACCACCGCCACACCTCCCCGCGCTCCGAGGTGAGTGATTCCTATCTGGGTCTTATCCGGCTTCGTGTTGGCGACGTGGTGCCTCTTGGGAAGAGGCGGCAGCGGCCGCAGCAGCAGCGGCAGCAGCAGCCACCTCTGAGCCGTGCGAATCCCTCTCCAGCAGCGGTCCGTTGTTTCTCGTGATTCTTGCTGCTTCCTGAGCGGCCTGCAAAAGGCGAAGGACATCATCAGCGAGAGCAAAGACTTTGGAGTTTTGAGGTCGGCTACCTAACGTAACCTAACCTGCTCGCTTTTTCATACCGACTGTTTACGTTGTCGTGTATTTTGTTTCTTCTCTCTCTCTCTCTCTCTCTCTCTCTCTCTCTCTCTCTCTCTCTCTCTCTCTCTCTCTCTCTCTCTCTCACTTCTCCCGTTCCTGAGCCTCGCCTCTGTTGCTGTCCTACTTGATTACGTCTCTCTTGACGCGGCCCGCTACACAGAGAAAACAGTTTAGTGTTCTTAACTAATGTTTCAGTTGATTTCCAGACAAGCAGTAAATTTAGTTCTGAGAACCAAAATATTGCTTGGGGAACTATTTGTGAGTTGCACCAACGACAAGTAAGCTGCTCCAACTGCTCCAACGAACAGGTACGTTTCTGGAGAGAACCAAATTTTAGTTCCCAAACCCAAAAGATTTCTGCTTGTCTGGAAATCAACTGAAAAATTACTTGCGACCAATTTTGTTTCTACATGTACACGTTCGTCGTGTCCTGGTGCCTCGGCACAAAACCCCCTCCCGTGGCCTGATTGTAAGTATGGGAGTCCGGACGGAAAGAATTGTTTCGTTGTGGCACTCTCCTTTTGTTTCGTGGCGTTGGGATGGTGATGGGGTTGTGGGTGTGCGCGTGTCATCCGTTTGCACGAATGAGGCGGACGGAACTGTATTATCGCACATGTGTGTGGTGGGGCGGGCCCGCGGGGCTGTGAGTGAGTGGGTGGGTGAGTGGGAGTGGGAGTGGTCTGAGGGGCGGGCGGGACTTCCACGTGACTGGGCATCACCGAGGTCGGCGGGGGAGAGAGAGAGAGAGAAACATTACCGGGAAAATAGGCATTGTGATCCGTGTACGGAACACAAGGCCTATTTTCGGTGCCGCCACATGTCGAAGGCCAGACTGAACATCGAGAGGCCCCCCGCGGAGATCTTTAGGATAGGAAGGCCGCGGGCCCTGCGTTAGTTTTCATATCCTATTTCTTTCTCTCCGGACCGGCGCGGGGAGGGGAGGCGGGAAGGACTTGCGCAGCTGATCTGCTGCGGTCGCCATAGCCGCTGCGACGGCGGGCTATTTTTTCGCGTCCGATTCCAGATGTGACGGGGTGAAATATGCTGTCCGACAGCTCCCTAACGGCGCTGGGGGCGGATCGGCGCCGCTTACAAGTCCGCTCTGGTGGTCTGGTCACCGCCGGCAGCCGGCAGCCAGTGGCTTCCCCTGGAGCCGCCGGTCCATCAAGTGGCTGGCGGCGAGCTCGGAACTCGGCCCTGCTGCGTAATAAACACCGAGTAAACACTTCGGGTTCAAGTTCGCCCAACTAGCTTGCGCAAGCGGAATCAACGGCCAACACTTCTGCAGGAAATATAACTCCGAGGGAGCGGGAGGGTGCTTTTCCCCATCGGCGGCGGACTATTTTTGGTCTCTTGTGAAGGCGCCCCGAGTTGGGGTCGTAATGAGGGAGAGGAGGGCATACAGCACCCTGTATTTATCAACTTGTTGGGAATCTGATGGTAGGCTCGAGGCGCGGGGAGCGGGGCGGGGGGTGGGGAGGGGGCGGGGGTGGCGCACAGCGGCCGGGTGGGATGGATAGGGAGCCTGACGCCGCAGGCCGCGGGGGAGGGAGGAGGTGTCAAGCCGCAGCAGAGTTGGAGAAGTGGGTGGCCAGCCATCCGGGAGCCATCTGCCGGCTGTCGTTATGGCGAGAGCATTTGTCCGCATGGACCCTGAGGGCTGGCCGCTGGTGCCGCTGGTGCCGCTGGTGCCGCTGGCCTCGGCCCTTACGGCCTGCCCGCTGAGCGCTGCCTACGGCCTACTGCAGTCGGCCTGCCGCTCGCACTACGCCTGACCTTCGCGGGCATGCGGAGCTCTGCGGACAACGCTGCGCCAGACGCAGGAATTCTGATGGCCGACGGTGGTGACTTTTTACGACGGTGCTCTACACCCGCAGCCCACACCCGCTACCGTCTGCCTGTGCTGTGGCCGCCGGCGGGCGGGGCCGGGCGGGGCCGGGCGGGGCGGGGTGTGAAGCCTAGCATCCCTATGTCGGGCCCCCGCCGCCCCCCGCCGCCCCCCGCTGCCCCCGGCTGGGGGCGGGGCGCGCTGCTGCTGGTTGTGAGGGCGGCGGCGGGGGCCTTGTTGAGCGGGGGATGAGAATGAGAGCAGACGGGGTAATCCCCTGGCCGGGTGTGCGCGGTGGTGCCTATTAGACAGCCAGCCTCCCCCGCCCCCGGGCGCCTCTGGGTGCCTCCGGCACCGGAGAGACATGCCGAGTCGTAATCTCTACAGGCGTAGGTAAGGTGATCACACGTCGGCTCGGCGCACCGTGCTGCTTCGCAAATACGTTTCCCACACAGTCCGCCCGGCCCGGCCCGCCCCCGCAGCGTCCTACCCCTCCTACGCTTTGCACATATGGCCGGAGACCTGTCAATTTGCCGCGCCTCTCTCCCTATCACGCTTGTAGGCCGCAGTGCCGATAGGCGCTAGGATCTGCAGTCGCCCACCTGCTGGTGTTGAAGGCTATTAATCATCTCGTGGACGGCGAAGGCGAAGTGGAGAGGATGGGGGAGAGGTGGAGGGGGAGAGGGAGAGGGAGAAAAGAGGGGGTAGAGGAGAAGAACGGGTGGGTAGGGAGGAAGCGGTTATCCGTCTGACTGGGATACACGGTTGGCCGGCAGTGTGTGATTCTCGGCAAACATATACCGTACGTTCGTCGGAAATTAATCATACCGAATACGAATCGTATATTAACGATGGTCATAAATAAAAACCGCCCTCGCTAAAACATTGTTCTCTCACAGTTTTGTTCTGTGTCTCGTTTTAGCATTATCAAGAATATAAATAAAAAAAACTTCATCGGCAGGCCGCTGAGCCACACGATTTCTGATTGAAACCGATTTGTGTGTTTTTTTTTTAAAAAAAAACATGAGCAGCAAAGAAGGCTGACTTCTTCATAACAGAACGGAATTGAGAGGAAATTACGTAGTCCGACACGGGTTCCGCAAGGAGAACGAGCAGGCGTCGTCTATATGGCTGCGTGTGTGCGGGTGACGTGCGAATGTGTCAGGGCGTCGGAAGGGGTGGGCCGGGGCCGGGTGCGGAGTCCCACGTGTATACTCGCCCCCGCCAATCCACCCCGAGCAGGACAAGCCGGCCTCCGACGCGGCCACGACGCCACTGCTTCTCTCGTGGGGTGTGATGGAGTGAGTGCGTGCCGGGGGCGCGCGGGGGCAGGAGGGGGCGGGTGGGGGTGGGAGGAGGCGGGCGCGGATGGGAGGGGGCGGGCGGGGTCCGTCCGGATAGTAGGCCAGCCTGACAGCCACATTTGGTCCGCGTGCCGGGTGGTGAATCGGCCGTGACAACTGGCCACTTTCGGCTGTGGCCTGCGGCCTGGCCCTCGGGCCGGCCTGTGCGCCTGGGGGCGTGTGGCCTGCGGCCCGCTGTGGGACCCTCGACCCCGGCACGCCGCCACGCCCCCTGCCCCTGCCGTATTTCCATAACATCCACAACACTCTCTCCGCAGCCCGTCGGCTCTGCTCCGCTCTGTTGCCACTCTCCGTCGTGAGGATCCACAGCCCCCTTATTTGCCAGCGCCGCTTCCGCCCCGTCGGCCTGCGCAGAATTTACAGGCTTTACAGGCCCCCGAGATATCCGCCAATATGTGGGGGAGGTCGGGCAACAGCGGGCCGTCTCAAACTGTGTCCGCGAGAATGACAAAGATGCAGGGTAGGTGCAGGTACGTTAATCACGATGGAAAAGAGAAATCACAGCCGGTAAAACAAGTTAACACCCTGCTTCATAAAATAGCCATGTTTCGCAAGTTTTTCGAGAAAATGCCTGTGTTAGATACAGATGTGATTTTTTTCACCTCCATGTGTGTTTATTGCTTTCCCAGGGCCATGTCCGCATACCGTGCTGACTAACTCGGGTCCGATGTCCCGGTACCGGGTGCTCCATAATGGGAAGCAGGCCCATGGTCCCTGTGGGGGGCACCGGCGGCCTAACGTGTGTGGCGTGTAGGTGAAGGCACAAGTTTTGGAGTAGGTGCGGGGTCCTGCGGCACGCCCCGCACAGCACGCCGCCGGCGCAGAATAGGCAGCCCGCCGAGCACATGAATCACTGTCGCTCGGCCGCGAGTGGTCCAGGGCCAGGCCGGGCCTGCCGGTTACCGCGGCCCGTAAATTTATGTTTTGAGAGCGATTTCCCTTCCCCGCTACCAGCGGCGTACCCTTGCCTACAAAACCTCCTCTTCAGTTGCAGGTGCTCTCACACAAACACAGTTCTCCGTGGACCTGAGATTGGTATGCAGCCCTGCACATCTCTCTTTGCCTCTCTCTCTCTCTCTCTCTCTCTCTCTCTCTCTCTCTCTCTCTCTCTCTCTCTCTCTCTCTCTCTCTCTCTCTCTCTCTCTCTCTCTCTCTCTCTCTCTCTCTCTCTCTCTCTCTCTCTCTCTCTCTCTCTCTCTCTCTCTCTCTCTCTCTCTCTCTGACCTTTCTTGCCGAGATGAAGTCTGCAGTGTTTTTAATCGCACCACTACCCTCCTCCTCCGGCAGCAGCAGACTGGGTCGTGCATATTACCTCCCTCTTGCACTAGCCGGGCGGAGGAGAGAGGGAGAGGGACGGCAGCCCAAAGTTGGACATCGGCCGCCAGTTTATTGCCTCTCTTGCCGCCGTATATCCCCGGGCCGGCCCAGGAGGGCTCGGCTGCAATCCCCCCCTCCCTGCGCCCGCCACCTCCTGGTGTTCTGTGTCTTTATCTATGTCGTCGGAGCCAGCCTAGGCCAGCGAGGCCAGCCCACCGCCCTGGGGCCCTGTGGCCTTGTGGCCCTGTGGTCCTGTGGTCCTTGTTGGTGGCCGGGGTGGGGCTCTGGGCTGGCCAGGGCGCCCCATCCTATCTCACTGCTGCAAGGCCGGCGCCAGCCACAAGGCAAGGGGGTCCCGGCTCAGACTGGGGCCCACAAGGGGGCCCGCAGGGGGGCGTTATGAGATCAGTTGTTATTCCCGTGACCACCACGACCCGCACCACAGCACGGAGGCGCATCCCCCGCCGTAAGCTGCGGCGGCGGCGGCGGCCTCTGGCGGTCCGGCCCCATCTTGTGCCCCGATGACAAAGCCGTTGCCCCGTGGAGCGGAAGGGCAGGACAGGGCGGCACGGGCCGGGGGCGTGCCGCCGCTGCACCGCGCTCCTTCCTACCTGAGCCTGGGCGGGCCGCGAGCCAGCAGTGAGCGGCCGCCAGTCCAGCCGCAAATAGACGGTATCACAGACCGTAATTGCAGCAAAGTAGCGTGCAGATTGTTTCCGTGCGGAAGAGGCGGCCCCCTCTCCAACCCGGTGGACGCCGACCGACAGGCCTCCCGACCCCACCACAACAACCAGACGGCCGACAGCAAAACATGACCATCTCTGCCGTGCGGTCAGCCCCAGCCGCCCCAGCCGCCCCAGCCCCCACAGCGGACCATGTCCCTCGCCGCTCATCCCCTCCCCCTTCCCGCCTTCCTCCCACGAGATACGAGCGCGTTAATCGGCTGCAGTACCACAAAGGGGATGGGATGCCGAGCAAAAGCGAATCCACGCGGAGCAATGCGAACACAGAGAGGCGACGGGCCGGGCAGGGCCATGCAATGCCGGGAGGGCAGTGCAGGGCGGTGCAGACTGATGACGGCTCCTCGTCCCGCCGGGGTCCCCGCCGCCCTCCCGTCCCCACCCTCTCCCGTCCCACTCGAGTCGGCGCCAGTCGCACGGAATTTACGATCTTTCATGCGCACACACCACGACAACCACGAAATACCAGCTCCGGCAGAGTAGTTGGGCGTGGCGGTTGGGGCGGCGGGGGGCGGCGCGGAGGGGCGGGGGCCGCGGGCAGAGCCGGGGGCAGAGCCGGGGGCAGGGCAGCATGGCGCTCCCGGCCCGGCCCGGCCTGAGTGAATTATAGTCGTCTTCGCAAACAACATGAAGGCTCCCGCAATTTTATATATAAATTACTTGCCGGTGGCCGGCCACAGCGGCGACCATGGGAAGGCAGGCGGGCGGGCCGGGCGGGCAGAGAGCGTGATCGTAGAGCGGAGTTCGACGATAAATTAGCATTAAAGCCCAATTAGTACGACGACAAGCTGGCCGAACACGCGGATGGAGGCGGCGAAGCCCGCGGAGCCCACCATGCAGGGGCCGGCATCCAAGGTTACCACTCCCCGGTGCAGGGAGATGCCGCCGCTGGCCGCTGGCGCTGGGCCCATCCCTGCCGCCTGCCGGTCCCGCCCCGCTTCGTCTCGTCCTCCGTGGCCTTGGAAAATGAGTGTGGCCGCGAAACAAGTTCGCTTTACTCCGCTCGGGGCGTCGACTTGGCGGGAGCAGAGCTCCCCGCGGCTCCCCGCCCCGCCCGCCCCGTCCCATGGGGCGCAGTCACGAACAGCCCTCGAGACAGAAACAATTTGAGGCGAAGAGCACAATTCCCTTTCTGCCCCCACGTGCTTGAGCGCGTCGTCAGGACGGAATCACTTACTTCCTGGCGGTCGGCACTGCAGCCGCGGCGCTGCCGGGCCGGGCCGGGCAGGGCAGGGTGGAGGTCGGAGCAGGCGGACCGGACCATGCGACTCTGCGGCGCACCGGCAAACCGACCAACGCCTGCTCGTGCTTGTGGCGACGTTGAGCCGGAGCGGAGCACTGGCAGCGGCTTCCCGGCGGCTTCCCGACGGCTCCCCACTCTACCGCACCCTGGACCCGGACGTACAACGCCACTCTTCGGGAACAGCCCTTCGCCGAGCTTCGCTTCTCCGACAATGTCGCAGTGATGGCCGCGTCGAACTTAGTGCAGGACTGCCGCTAAGACCCCGCTCGCGTGTGCAGGGCACTCAGACCGGGCCTGCCGGGGCATGCCTGCCTCGGACGCCGCTGTCAGCTTGAGCGTGATGGTCGGCTGGACAGGACATCCGGGGCAGCAGCGGTGCTAGCGGTGCTCCATTACCCAGCTGCACTCGGAGAAAAAGATTAGTGTTCGCAGCTAATGTTTTAGTTGATTTCCAGACAAGCAGTAAATTTGGTTCTGACCACAAAAACTTTGTTTGGGGAACTTGTGTTAGTTGCACCAACGAAAAGTTAGTTGCTCCAACGAACAGGTGCGTTCGGAAACGTAAACAAGCCTTATCGTTGGAGCAACTAAGTTTTCGGTGGAGCAACTGACATTTCATCAGTTCAACTAACAAACAGTTCCCTAACAAAATTTTCGTTCTCAGAACAAAAAATTACTGCTTGCCTGGAAATTAACAAAAAAATTAAATACTACCATTAATCTTTTTTCTCCGTGCACTCTTGCCGCCCACTTTCTCACCCCCTGTTCTTGTGTTCTTGTTGTCGCGCTCTTGTCTCTGCGGGGCGGCTGCGATGACTGCTGCAGCGGCGGTGCTTGGCGCAGCTCGGCGGCGCTGACGTTGCGGACAGTGCCGGGTGATTTACGCTCCCCGAAGGCGACGCCCGCTATCCACTCGGCCGATGGCAGTAATCACAGTAGTCGGGTCGTCTCAACCCGCTCTCCATGTCCCGCGAGGATCTAGCCTGATGATGATGATTGTGGGGAGGGTCCTTTCGAGGGGATGAGAAAGGGACGCGAGCGGCCGGTTAGCCCGGCGGGAGGGCGGGAGCGCCTGCGAATGCCAGGGTAGGCCAGCCCGCACAACGCACGCGCGTCATGGTTGCCTACCCAGCAAGGTGCCATTGATTGTGTACCAAGGCCGGTTGACGTTTGCGACAATAGCGCGGACGCACTGAACGTATGATCCCTTGGGAGCAAGCACGGCCTTGGTGGACATTGCGAGGGTTGTCGGGCGTTAGGAGGGCGCCAGCCCGGGACAGTGGGGTGGGTGGGAGCGGGCGGGAGCGGGCGGGAGCAGGCGGAAGCATCGGATAACAGAGAGCTTGTGTCCGGTCCAGTCGGCTGGCTGCTTCTGAGCGTTGTTGACGTGCTCCGGTTTGATTGGGGTGCAGCAGCGCTCGTTGGCTCCGGGCACTGAAGGGATAGGTAAATCACGCCCACGACCGTCGGGCAGGGGGGGGGGGGTCCTCCCAGGTCAGCGCACACTCTCACCCATTGCCGCTGTTGTTGGCAGCATGGCCACATCAGCGTTGGCCGGATTCTTTGCCGATGAATGCGGGGCGCGGGGAGCGAGACCCAGGGCCCAGGTGGCTGCGGTTCGCTACCACCTACCGCACCCGCCCCCACCCCCATGGCAGCTGGGTGCACAGCAGACCGGGCCGTGGGCCGTGGGGTTTGTAATTAGGTTTCAAGAAAGGCCCTATCGCGGTCCGCCGGGGCCGCAGACGTGGCCGCAGCGCGGTGCTCCCGGCCTCCCCGCCGTGTGGGTCAGCAGGGGATCCGGGGCCCAGGACCGAGCTAACCGGATCCAGGCCGGAGGCGCCGAGCTGCCGTACGGAGCACGGAGCGCGCCGAGCATGCAGTCCGCACCCCTGTCGCCAATTTCCGTGCTAAGCCAGCTCCGCGCTGCCGCGCCGCTGTCCCTTATTCGGTCCCCTTGTACGCTACTGCTGCTTATTTTAAAATTCCACGGGGCAGGCTAACGGCGGACTTGATGAGAGCAGGGCGCGGCTCACGGCGCGCAGCTCGCACCCATCCTAGCGGGTACTCGTTAGCGGGGCCGCTCTTAATGACCCCCGGCATCCATCTTGCTGAAGGCTGCACGGATGACGTTATTTTCAACGCGGAAAAAAAGACCCTGGGTGGAAATACACGGGGCGCGATGCATCGAAGGACGCCGTCGGGGCTGTGACCGGCCTGCTCGGCCCCGATAGAGGCGCCCGGACGCACTCCTACTGTGAGCCCAGTTTACCGCCGGAGCCGGGCCGGGGAGAAAAATGGCCGCTGGCGCTGTACGTTGTGCTTCCGGTGTAGCGGCCCTCCCGCTAGCGTACGACTGGGGCTGCGGGGGCCACGGGGGCGGCTGGGGCTGCGGCAACGAGCGTGGCGGCGCACCGATAGCCTGGCGTGCGGCCGGGGGCCGAGCCCTGCCAGCGGCGTCCAGCCCGCCGTGCGCAGCCGGGCGCCACAGAGCTGCCGTGACGGTGGTTCCATTCCGTTTCATCCCTTGTCGGTCGGCAGCGGGGCAGTGGCAGTAGCAGTGCAGTGGGAGTAGTAGTGGCGGTGGCAGTGGTAATGGCCGTGCGTTGCGACGCGGGGCGCCTCCAAATCCCTCCCTGAGTCGACAGCGACGTTTCCAGGCCCAGCTGTGAAAGAGCGGACGGGGACGCGCCGACGTCGCGAGCCGCCCACACCGACACACACTCACCGCGGCGAGGGAAGTCCGGCCCGGACACCAACCCCCTGCAGCCCCGCCCCTCCCACAGCCCCCGCGGCCCCCGCGCCCCGCGGGCCCCGCGAGCCCCGAACAGCCCCCGCTCTCGGAACCGCCGCCGTCGCTGACATGACGTAATGATGACAGAGACGCGTGAATTAGGTGTGGGAGGTCCCCGGCGGTCCCAGGCGGACCCCGGCCCGAGCTGGTTATGTCGCACCAAGGGGCTGCTGCTGCTGCTGCTGCTGCTGCTGCTGCTGCTGCTGCTGCTGCTGCCTCTGCTGCTGCTGCTGCTGCTGCGGTGCGGTGCGGTGCGGGAGGAAGGCTACCCTCTCCCGCCAACTGCAATGAATGCAACACGTTTACCGCAATCGCGGGCCACATCTGAGGTTCACCTTGTGCACGCAGAGCTGCAATGAGTTGTTTCAGCCGTAGGAGTGTTTCATTCGGCTGTCACAAAAGCACTATCAGCAATGAGTTATCATTCGGATTGCGGCTCCATTTGCACAGAGTTGTGTCGTAATCATTGCAGTTCACTCCAGTTCGCGAAAAATCACACTCGTAACGAAAACCGTGTTGTGATCTGACCACAGATAAACTCCCACGCGCAGCCTTCCACTTCCGCACCTGGCCGAGCCCCCCCCCCCCCCCCCCCATCGCGGCCCTCCCCTCCTGCTGCTCCGTTAATGGCAAGCATCGTAAATACGTCGTCGTTTACGGCTCCCTGCTCGCTACTCCGGGCTGTAAAATTCGCAATAAAATTGGCATTGATGCGGAGGAGTGAAAAAGATCGCCTGAATCGCAACGTAGACTAGCTGGGATTATGGGTGGTTGTGGGGGGGGGGGGGGGCGATGTGAACTGACGTTGCGGGGTGAGTCACGTCTACAAGGACGTCGAGGAAGAAACGAAGCGAAATGTCAGGCGCAGGTCGGCCGCGGGGTGGCGCGGACAGAGCCGTAAGGTTCACGGGGGTGGGGGGTTACCGGCGCACTAAAGGAAGACAGATAGTGCCGATAGGGCAGCGGGGGCCGCGGGCTGATTGGGCGGCGAACGCCTTAATGAGAGTAGCGATGCGGCGACGCGCTGTCACAGCCTGCCGATAGTGGCCGTCACGACTATTCGCCCTCGGCACCCATTCAATTACTACCCGTCGCGATAAGGTGCCGGAAGTGACGCCCCTGCGCCGCCCCGCGCCGCCCCGCGGCCTTCGGTATTGCCCCTTGGTTCTTTCCCTCTGCTTCGCAATGTTCACAAGCCAATAATTTTTCTCCTCTCTTTCTCTCTCTCTCTCTCTCTCTCTCTCTCTCTCTCTCTCTCTCTCTCTCTCTCTCTCTCTCTCTCTCTCTCTCTCTCTCTCTCTCTCTCTCTCTCTCTTTTTTTTCAAGAAGATGACGAGTGAGTGGTTTGTCTCGGTGATACTACCGAGGACACTGGAGTGGGGCATTAAGGGAACCTGGTCGTACAGAGCTCGGCTATTGCTGGGCCGGCGAAAAACCACGCTTGCTAACCCCGTAGAGGGAGAAGTGCGGTGCGGCGGCGGCATCAGGCGGTCTCGGGCCACCAGATCCCTCCCCGCATCCCGCGGAGACAGCCGAGCCGAGCCGCCCTAACCACATAATGGCGGCAGCTAAAGTTAACTTGAATAATATATTGCCTTGTGGAGAAGCGCCGCTCCGCTCTCCGAAGGGCGTCGCTGTGGCGTCGGCTGCGGTGCTGCGGCCGCTGGACGGGACGTGGACTGTTCCCTCAGTAGCCGGGGTGTAGCCGATGCAGACCACCACGGACACCCGATGAGGCGAGGCGGCGGGGCGGGCGGCGTAAGCGGACGCACGAACACTGCAGCGGCGCTGTGAAAGAGAAGGATAAAGTGTGATCCGGGATCCGGGATCCGGGATCCGGGGGCTCCGGCCCGGCCCGGTGCGGGTCGTATGAATGAATGCATGGGCCGGGCCGGGCCAGGCAGCGTGTTGGCGCCCCCCACATCCCCTCGCACCCCTTGG
The DNA here is from genome assembly GCA_038380765.1 of Odontothrips loti. NCBI lineage: Eukaryota > Metazoa > Arthropoda > Insecta > Thysanoptera > Thripidae > Odontothrips > Odontothrips loti. The sequence continues at coordinate 13,031,558 of CM076245.1, forward strand.
CAGGCCCTCCCCTAGGCCCCTAGGCAGCCCCTAGGCAGCCCCTAGGCAGCCCCTCCTAGGCAGCCCCTACTAGGCCCGGCCCCACGCCCGCCCACGCTCGCCAAGGCTTGCATACTGAACATGCTAATGCGCGCCTCTGCGCCGCTGCCGTCCGCATAGGCGGCCCCGGCCCTGCCACGGCCCACCCGCGGCAGCGGTGCGCCTCTATTTTTAAGACAATCTTATATTTGATGGCAGTCGTAGCTGACTGACAGCGTCGTATTGTATTTATAGCCGATCGCATCCCCGGCGGCGGCGTGGTGCCGAGACGCTGCTAGTGCTGCGGCAGGCGGCGCCAGCTACTACCACCGTCCTGTACCTCATCTCGACCCGACAAAAAGTTGACTTCCCCATCACAGTTTGTCAAAATAATCTCTCGTCCCCTCTCGCGCGCGACGAGTTTCGTGACCTTGATACGCCGCTGACTGCCGCGCCCTTCTGTGTTGGAACTGCTAGTAACCTAATTTCTTTCGCGCGCACTGTCACTCCCGTGTGTGTGTGTGTGTGTGTGTGTGTGTGTGTGTGTGTGTGTGTGTGACGGTAGCCAGAAGCGATGCGCCCTGTCACAAAGGCGCCTCATATTTTTGTCTGCCTCACGCATGTACCTCGCTGTCATAAAGGTCTAGGCTGCGACCACGCCGTGTGTATGATCTCGGGGGCTGGGGCCCGAGCAGGGGTGTTCGCGCCCCGGGCCCGCCACGCCCGCCGTGCCCGCCGCCACTCCCACGGTATCCATCACTCTTGTGGCACGGGCACGCCTTGTCAGCCGGCGTCTCAGTTTGACGCGGTCCGGACGGGGGGACGCAGAGACACGCCTAGAGGCGTCGAACCCCGACACGCGTGTGCGACCAAGAAAGGGGGAAAATCAGTCGGTCCCCACGAGGAGGTCCCGCAGGACCCGCACGTGCACCGCAGTGTGCTCCGTACTGAGATGCCCGTCCAGGTAAAATCAAATGGCTTATATATAGTCATATATGAAGTATATATAATTATATATCAGTCATAAATATATATATATATAGTTATATATAGTCATACATAGTGCGATATATAATTATATATGACATATATATAATGATATATAACCTATATATCTTTATATATACCTGATATATACTTATATATTACACAATATATAGCTATATATAATAATCTTATATATAACTTATATATGACAACTATTATATATAGGTCAATATATGGCTATATATAAGCTTATATATAGTTATATATAGGTGATATATAGTAGATATATAGGTATATATCGTCATATATATATATGTATGGGTATATATCATTATATATCTCCTGATATATGAATATATATGAATATATATATTAGTATATATAAGCGATATATAATCTATATATAAGCATATATGACTATCCTATACAGCCATCAAATCAGTGACCTGTGAGCGGAGCATGGGTGTGCCAGTACCACCTGGAGTCCCTCTGGGCCACCAGGACACCAACTCGTTACACCGAGGACCCCAGAGGACGCCGCCGACATACTGATCACACAAATCACACAGAGGGATACTGATGTCGAGGGACGTCCTTTTGTTCTTGCCCCCTTCGCAGACGTGTGGTGAGATCAGTGATACGACAGGGAGGCTTAGGATGGTGTGGGGAGGGTTGGGGTGGTGGCGGCCCAGACCAGCACAACAGGTGTTATTGAAGCCCGTGAACCGCTGCTGCCGAGAGGTGGGGCCCGCGGGCGCCGGGCAGGACGAGGGCGGGCTGTAGGGAGGGGGGCTCTTGGCAACTTTGGCTCATTTGCTCGGTAAATTAACGAAACTCTCGTTCGCAATGAGGAAAGGGCGGTAATTGTCGGACGGAGCGGCACGACTCGCCAAGTCAGGCCCAAAAAGCGGAAGCGAAGGTTGTGGCCGGGAGCCTTCTTGTTGGCGGGGCTGCCGGGGCCACTGCGCATCCAGCTTGGCAGATTTAGACGGACACCGCCAGCAGGCAGCAAACTCTGGCCGTGGGCCGAGCGGATCAATCGTACGTCATTGGAAATGCAGTTGTTTGGCGTGCACTCGAGGGTGACTGACAGGCGGAGTAAATTTATAATTATCGACGTGTGTTAGTTGTTGTGGTAGGGGTGGGGGAAGTGCTGGGGGCCGTGCTGGGCTGGCCGTGCTGTCCACCGCACGACTGGTCCCTGGGGGTCGCTGTGCGGTGTTGGTCGTGCCCGCCGGCCCGGACATCCCAAGACCCAGCAACAACCCCTTAGGTGTCTTAACGGCTCAGAGTGGGGCGGCGTCATGGGAGACTCATGGCCGGGCCATGAGAGCCTTACTGCGGCACATAACACGCCAAGCTGCTGCCGGCGGTGGCCAGCAACACTGAAATCTTAGTCCCGTGATGATATCCTGCGACATTAGAGGGAAATGACAAGCTTCGCAGCAGTTTTCTCTGTGTCCCTGCGGGTCATGAGAGTCTTTTACTCCGTGCCGGTGGGTTCGGGTGTGGATTCTCATATCGGTCAGGACTATAGCTCGGTGACTACGGCCGCTTGTTGACATGTCACACACCGCCCCCCCCCCCCCCCACACACACACACCAAAAAAACACACACGAGAGCCTTTCGCTTGGCTTGCCAGACCCCGCCGTCCCGCGCTGCGTACCACCTCGGCGCTCTCTCTCTCTCTCTCCCTCTCTCTCTCTCTCTCTCTCTCTCTCTCTCTCTCTCTCTCTCTCTCTCTCTCTCTCTCTCTCTCTCTCTCTCTCTCTCTCTCTCTCTCTCTCTCTCTTCCCTTCTCTCTCTCCCTCTCTCTCTCTCCCCCGCTGCGCCCGCTGTTAAAAGTAGATTTGGAGCCAGCGTGGCTCACGGGCCGCGACACGGATATAGATAGTCGGCTGCTGTGCAAGAGGGAGAAGGACGCGGCGCGGTTGTGGGAGTCAGAGAGAGAGAGAGAGAGAGAGAGAGAGAGAGAGAGAGAGAGAGAGAGAGAGAGAGAGAGAGAGAGAGAGACATAGTCAGAGGCAAGGTGACAACCCCCCTCCTTTCCCCCGCCCGCTTTTGCATATCTGAATCCCCCCTCTCCCCTCTCTCACACGCGGTACAGCCCAAGGCCCTCGCCGGACGGTCCCACACCGTGCTCAAACAGAATCCTTTCGCTCGCCTCACTTTCGCTACGTGTCGATTCAATTAGCCAGGTCACCATAGACAAATGCTTCTGTTCGTCGCCGCCAAAAAGCCAATGACAGCTCAATCACTGCTATGACCATGTTTCCCAAAGTGTTGCAGCGTTTATCTAAACCACCAAAATCAGTGCGTTACAAAGCCTTCGACGGTTAGTTTGCACTCCGCTGAAATGCAGTGTTTTTAGTGTGTCGCTCTGCTCGTGTACTGATTGCACCAACCAACGGCTGCGCGCGCGCGAACAGTCACGCATGGCATCGCGGGAACGCGACGAAGCCGGGTGCCTCCAGGGCCAAGCGTTTGATGTACGAGTCTGTATCAGACGGCGTTGGCAGAGCCAGGGCCGGGGGCTAGGGCCGGGGGCTAGGGCCGGGGGCTAGGGCCGGGGGCTAGGGCCGGGGGCTAGGGCCGGGGGCTAGGGCCGGGGGCTAGGGCCGGGGGCTAGGGCCGGGTGCTGGGGCCGGGTGCTGGGGCCGGGGGGTCAGCACTGCTGCTGCCTCACCAACTTTCCCCAAGTGCACGTCTGGCCGCCCCTGGCCCGGTATTGTACGTGTATCGCCCCCACGGGGCCGAGGCGAGGCGAAGCGAGGCGAGGCACATACCCATGCCGCGCTCCACATGAAAGTATCATCCTCGCAGTTTTACGGCAATCTCGATGTAGCCGTGCTGGTGATGATGCCCCATCTTATCGAGCCGGGGCTTCCGGCCCGGCGCGGCGCGGATGTCGGTGATTGCCTCTGCTCCCAGGCCGGCCGAGCTGGCCCGGCCCGGTGCAGACGCAGCGGCAGGGAGGCCAGGCCTCCTCCCGTTGTGTCACATCCCGTCCCGTCCCGTCCTGTCGCGTCCCGTCCGATCGAGTTTAACACGTGGCCCGGCCCGCCTCGGCGTGTGTGTAGGCTGTGCTGTGGCTTCTGGCTGCGCTCGGCCCCCTGTGCCCCCTCCCCCCGCCGCCGCGGCCCTCCCCGTCAGCCCCACCCCCACCCCCGCTCCGCCTCGGCCAACTATCAGAAAGGCCCGACTTCTTCTACGCTGGGCCCTTCTCCTCTCCCCTCTCTCGTAGGCGGCGGTAACGGAGACGACGGAAATGGCCTGCCAAGGACGACGGACGCTAGGATAACGGCTGCACACAAACCGGCGACCCAGGTAAAAATGGCTTATATATAGTCATATATGAAGTATATATGAAGTATATATCAGTCATATATACTAATATATATACGGTGATATATCATAGTATAAATAGGTATATATCGTCGTATGGGTATATATCATTATATATCTCCTGACATATGAATATATAAAAGTATATATAAGCGATATATAAACTATATATAATCTATATACAAGCACTTTCACCCGGGGAGTGGAGGCGGCGCGGAGGAGGCCGAGGCATCATGGCGCGCAATTCTCACGGCATTCACTGCCGGCCCGCTCCTGGGACTCTTTACTCTGCGCACGCGAAGTGTGCCGAACGGGAGGGAGTGTGGTGGCGGCGTGCGGTTGCCCCCCCCCCCCCCCCCCCCCCGTCCCCAGCGCGGGAGAGCAGCGGACCGAGCGCTCATATCCCCAACGCAAAGAGCTGCTCGCCGGCCCGGTCTGGTAGCACGGCATGTGTGTGGGGTCCCGGAGCCAGCGCCATAAGCACCTCGCGGGGCTGAAGGGCCGAAGCTGAAACATAACTCTGGCCTGTGGGGGGACTTGTGCCGCCCTCCCCGTCCTCGCGTTGGCGGCCGCGTGGCCTGTGCCCCCCGGCGGCCGCAGGGCAAGGGGCAGGTGACACGAGCTTGACGGCCTCCTGGAGGCCCACGCGGGCCCTCGAACTCTTGGCGAGAAGGAAACTTTCCCACCCGAGAAGGGAGGGGGGGGGGTCACGAATTATCGGAAGTGTCTCCTGCGTGGTGGTGGTGGCCCGGACCCCCGGACCCCCCGGATGCCACATTCTACCGACTGGCCGCATGGCTCAGTGGCCTTCGGAACGCTTTGGCCGTCCGACCCAGCGGCCCTCGACGGCGAACCGGACCGGGCGGAAAGCCTCGACTAGGTTAACTTAGTCTTTGTGTGTTCTGCGCCGCGCACTTGCTGCTGGGGGGCTTCTAAGGTCTCGGTCAATGCCCTCTATTTTAGCGAGCGTTCCTTCCGCTCCTCCTTCCCACGTAAGCACATCAACAGCAGGTGAGGTCAGTTGACTTTTCTCCGTCGAACCCCCGACTGGCTCAGCACCGGCTGACCACCGCGCTCGACACCTCTGCGCCCCCTTCGGCGTTTAGAAACGCGATGCCGCTTTGTGCTCGCAGCCCCAGAGGGGGGGGAGCGGATCAGGCCCTACGCCAGCGTGATGTCAAACCCGACACCACCGCAGCAGCAGCAGCAGCAGCAGCAGCAGCAAGCCGAGCGTCGGCCGTGAGACCAGGAGCGTTTCATTACTTTGAGGGTAGACGAAAGCCTATTGCCTCGCTCCTCTAAGGCAGACCAATCAATCATTATTGTGGATCACCTGCGGGATCGGTTATTGAGGGCGTTGACCGCGATAGGCTCGCTCGCTGCGACGTTGTCGGCACGTTTGAAAAGGCGACCCACGTAGTTAATATCCAGGTGGAGTACTTTGCAAACGAGAGCCTGACATAGTTTTCTGTGTTCTTCCTTTCTTCTTGCTTCGCCTTTGGTGTGGGTGGTGGTGGTCGCGGTGGGGGGGGGGGGGGTAGCACCTGTCCACACACAAACGGGAGCGTCGTGCCAAAAACTTATGTGCGCGAAGTCGTCTGGCGCATTACCGAGTTTGAGAGCTTCTCACGTTTGTATGAAAAGAGTGGCAAGCGCGGGTTCTCTTAAGGGACTGAGCGCCTGAGTGGGTAGGCTGTACCGCCCAGCAGCCGTGCGTGGCGGTATCCTGCCTACCCTGCAGGCGCTCCCAACCCGCACTTGCTGCCGCCGCTGCCGCTGCCACAGCCGCGCCGCGCTCCGCACACACAGCCTCGGCAAACACACACTTGTGCGCGTCTTCCTTACACACGGCCGGGCAGACAGTTAATAAGCGGAGTGGATCAGCCACGCGCGTGTTGGTCCACGCCTGTTTGCTGCTGAGCGCGTGCGGCGAGCGCGCTTGTTGCCGCCCTTGCTATCGCCACGCGTCGCTTTGCATTACCTGCTATTGTCGCACATAGCGCGCTGGCGGCCCCGGAGGCAGGCAGCCGGAGGCAGGCAGCCGGAGGCAGGCAGCCGGAGGCAGGCAGCTGGAGGCAGGCAGCTGGAGGCAGGCAGCCGGAGGCAGGCAGCCGGAGGCAGGCAGCCGGAGGCAGGCAGCCGGAGGCGGCACTTGCTGCCGATTCAACGCGCCCGCTGCGTCCTTCACCACACCGCGCTTTGTAACAGTTTGATTGTGCGCGGCGGGCTGTGTCCCCGCCCCACCCCCTCACTGTTGTTGTCGTTTGTTGCCCTCCTCGTCGACCTCACTTCGTCCTCTTTCTCCAATCAATTCCCCCCCCCCCCTCTCTCTCTCTCTCTCTCTCTCTCTCTCTATCTATCTATCTATCTATCTATCTATCTATGTATCTCTCCGCTCTCTGTGTGCTCACTTGTTCGCCACATCCGTCATCCTCCAGACTCTGCTGCCCCCAACACAAAAGACTCCCCCCCCCCGACCACCACCACCACCACCACCACCACCACCACCACCACCACCACCACAACCCCACCACCACCACAACCCCGACGACGCGTAATAGTGTGAGATTGATACGTTGCGCTGCGCTTTTGGCAGCGGCCTGCGTCAGTCGCGGCCATGAGCGGGGGCCGACCGTAGGCCGCAGGCGCGCTGCGTGTCCTCGTGGCCTCGTGGCGTCCAGGTCGGCGAGGAAACCGCTCGCGGGCCGGCGAGAATCACCCCAAAACGGAAATGGGGGTTCACTTTGGAGGTCAGGGTCGGGCTTTCGTCCTTTCCACAATCCCCTACATTAAAAGTTAGAATAAGAAAAAAAAAACATCTCCTGTTCTCCTTTTGTCGCGGAGCAGCGCGAGTCCCGACCCCTGACTACTCAAACATGATGCTGGTTCGTGTTGGCTGTCGTTATGCCGTGCTCGAGCACGGTTCACATCTTACACGCGATCTATGTGTTCCGGACAGCGATTGGTAATGGGTTCCAAGTCCGCCCCCCACCCTCAAAAAAAAAAGAAAAAATGTTTCCGCGACAATGACTTGCAATTTGTGTGATGATCCATTTCCCGCCGTGTGGGTTGTCACCGACTGCAGTCCACAGTCCACACGATTGGCGGCCATTTGAATAATACGGTCCGGTGCAATTTGTTCTGTGACACCCGCAAAAGGGCGCGCTCATCCTATTTATTTGAAGCTGGGTCTGGTCGGCAGATGGCGTCGCTGCCGCGGGGCCCAGTAGCCCAGAGGGATCACCCTCCGAATCACATCCACCACCGAGGCAGGAGAGAGGGGGAGCGGCGGCGGCAGGGCGTTTAAATTGCCCTGTTCGTTGATGGTCAGAGGCGAGTTTCTGGAAAAAAGAAGTTGTCGTGGCAACTTTGGTAGAGGCCCTCACCAGACGGGCCGGCCGCAGTCACACGGAGGGCACAGTCGTGCGCTGTGCACTGCTGACCCACGGCGCCACACACGGCGCCCACCCCGCCCGACCCCGCCGCTGTCCACCGCGCTGTGCGCGCCGGCGTAGGCAAAATTGCCACAACGAGTTTACAACAAGGGGATGGGGTCTGCTGTCCAACGCTCCCCCACTCCAGTGAGGGGGACAGTTGGGGTTTGAGGCTTGACGCACACGAGCTCGCAAAATTTTATGACCGGCCTTTAGCATGCGAAATTTGGCGGAGGTTTTGAGCTGTGCCGTCCCGCCTAACTTGCCACTTGTGAAGTGCAGCCGGGCCTCGTGTGCTGGCCTGCGGGGCCAGCGGGGCCAGCGGAGCGCGCTAACCTTGTTCACGCCCGCACTCTGATCTGCTCCGCAGTGCAGAGCGCAACACGCCGACACGAGGGGGAAACCCCGCACGGAAATGGCATTTCGTTCGGTGTGCACCTCCCTTGCCGCCGTTTCGGCGATGTTCTCGTTTAGCTCTAATGGCTTCTTTTTATTTTCCCCTTTCAGGTACACGGCACGCCGGCGTCGCCTGCCCAGCGAGCGAGGCGGGGTAATCATGGTGTCGATCGGGACAGGTGAGAATACGATTGTGGAAATGGAATGGGGGAGGGGGTGGTGGACGTCGCCTCGGAATTTGTTGTGCGCGGAGGACGTTTTAACTGGGGCAAAAAGGGGGGAGGGGCGTGAGCTTGTTTTCTCTGCGGAATATAAATAAATTTATGATGCACATTGTGTGCGCTTCGCGCCACCCCGCCCCAACTCCTCATTATTTGCTTTCCCATTTCCAATAGAAGGCAAGATGGAAGCGACGACCACTCCCCGCCGCAGTCCTACAGTCTGGAAAGTTGTACACGTTCCGACGGCCTGGGATCGTGTGAGGACGAATTGTAAGGAAAGTTTTCCGTTGTCATTTTTTTAAGTCCCCCCCCCCCCCCCCAAAAAAAAAAAAAAATATTGTGATATAAATTTTTTCCAGATTTTAACGGAGAACTGAAAACAAAAATCGGAATTTCCCCCAGAAACAGAGAATATGATAGAGTAGCGTGGCCAAGTGCCAAATGTTGATTAATTAAATTTAACGCATAATTATTTATCTTTGGGTTTTAGAAAATTTCAATTTGGGATACCAACTGTCCTGTCCTACCGTTTTCTCGTACATTTATAAAAAAAAAAAAAAAAATTCTGGCAGTGATACGCACTTGGAACTCGGAACTCATGACCGTAACTGCCGTGACGCTCAGCGACGCCCGCTTCCACTTCCAGCTCCTCAGTGTCGCTCCCATTTCGTTCGAATGCCGTGGAGAGAGAGAGAGAGAGAGAGAGAGAGAGAGAGAGAGAGAGAGAGAGAGAGAGAGAGAGAGAGAGAGAGAGAGAGAGAGAGAGAGAGAGAGAGAGAGAGAGCGAGAGAGAGAGAGAGAGACCTTCCACTCTATCCGGCGCACATGCGCCACGTGGCACATAGTAGGCGTGTAAGCGAAAAATATTAAAATTCAAGGCAGCGCTTTAATCTTGAATCCCTCCTCACTTTCTCTCTCTCTCTCTCTCTCTCTCTCTCTCTCTCTCTCTCTCTCTCTCTCTCTCTCTCTCTCTCTCTCTCTCTCTCTCTCTCTCTCTCTCTCTCTCTCTCTCTCTCTCTTTTCCCCTGTGCTCCCCACTTCTCACTCTTTCTATTGTCGTTCGGCACACTTCTCGCATGCTTTATCCCTTTCTCCTTTACGTGAGACTTTTGCTAGCCGCGCTCCTCTTGTTGGCAGGCCCTTTCGGATCATGCGCTCGGCTCGCAAATGGTGGACGCTTTACCGCGCCACTATCTCATTCTCGATCATTAACGACACTATATAAAAGGCAGCTTTGGGCTTTTTCGAAGCTCGGGCTCCACCGAGCGGGGTCCGGCCTAAAAATGATTACACCGCCCCCTTCCACCACGTTTTATTCTCGCCTATAAAACCAGTAACAATCCATCCCCATAATGCTGCTTAGCGATTTCTGCAGTGATCCTCCTCCTGAAAAATGTGGCGCCGACATCCGGCAGGCGAGGCGAATCTCTTCCGTGGAGCCGCGGAGGGCCGGGGATGGAATGGGATATCGGCCGAATTTCTATCTCCAGTTCATCCGCGGAAATAATGGGTAAAGTTCTGCCGCGGGAATCATGACCGGGCAGAAAGGCGGGCCAAAACGGTGGGTTGTCCGCGCGACTTTGGGGGCCGCGGGACGGGTAAGCGGGCCGCGGCGGCACGGCGGCCCGGTGGCACGGCTATGCCTTTTTTATGCCCCACAAAACGAGAGGAGAGCTGACCGCGGGCTGGAGGAATTCAACAGAGCGGCGGGGCGGCGGCGGCTGGTAGGGGACCAGCGGGGAGGGGGAACCTCTCTGCCTCCCTCATCGGTATGCAAAGCGCCCCGGAGAGCGGCCGGGTTGGCGGATGGAGGGATGGGGGACATATGACGCGAGTTGTGCAAATCTGACAGACGGCATTATTATTGAAATCATTACCGATTCATGGGGCCGCGGGTTTAACAGAGTTACGGTGCAGTAGGCGGAGGGAGGGGGGCGTGCGGGGGTGGGGCGGACGGGTGGGGCGCGCCGTGCTAATCGTCCGCCATGTGGGAATGATTTGTGTCCGAGAGTCCTGAAATAGCGGTTGATGTCGGAACGGGTGCAGTCCGCTGCTGCCGCCGGTGTCGCTGCCGCCGTCGCTAGCTCTGCTACAGCTTGTGCCGCCGGGCGCCCGCGCACGCCCAGGGGGGTAGGCCAGCCCGCACGACACGCCTGTAGCGCGTGCGTCCGGACTGCCTACCCACCAGGCGCCACGCGTGCCTCACAGTGCGTTCTGCTTGCAGTCTATCAGCCGCTCAGCTCGTCGCAGTATGGCAGTTGTGAGAACAGCATAGCCGAGCCCTGGGTGGGTCCGAATATGGCAGGACGGTTGGTAGACGGATGCTGAGTGGAATCGCAAAGTATGCTCACTGCGCCCGAGGGACTTGCCACGATGACTCAACCTTTCCAGCCCGCAGCCATCCAGCCGCGGCCATGCGTTGTGTCGGTCCGGGGAGATCAGGCGGGGCGGTCCGAGTCCGCGGCGAGCGCCCGCGGCCGGTCCCCGTCCCCGCCCCGGCCTTCATGCTGTCCTGCCCACGGCCGGTCCCCGTCCCCGCCCCCGGCCTTCATGCTGTCCTGCCCGCGGCCGGTCCCCGTCCCCGCCCCCGCCCCGGCCTTCATGCTGTCCTGCCCACGGCCGCGTCCCGATCGCCGAACGCCCCACCATTCGGACTACGGCGGGTCGCCGGCAGACGTTCCCCCTTTTCCCGCGGAGACGAAGGCCACGGCCGAGCGGATCGCCGGGGAGAAAACGTCACAGCTGGACGTCTTGCCGATGAACTTGGCCTGCACCATAACCACGCCGCGCGGGACTGAGTTTGGCGCGCTATTAAAATAGTTGCGCCGCATTTCCTGCCGAGTTTTTCAGAAGCGGAAGTTTCCCTCGTGCGCACTGCACACCCTCTCGCCAGGCCAACGAGGGCGGGAGGGCGGTGGGTGTCCCCCGCCGAGGCGGCAGCGTTGGCGGTCCCCGATGGCGGCCGGCAGAGCCCCAGCCGAGCCGGGGGCTCCCGGGGAGAAGTGATGGGGCACTTTTCCTGTTGTCATCATGCCGACTTAAATCTCAGATCTCTTGCTGGAATATTTCTTTCTCTGCGGGGGGGAAGGGCCGGGGCGCACAGCCGGGGCGCAGACGACGCACCACGGCCCACGTCATGTCCGGGGAGACATAAAATTGCGGACGCACGACTGCGTTCCCAGTCGCTGGAACCTCCGCCCTTCGCCCCCCCCCCCCCCGCTCCCACCGCCGCGGCCTCGGCCAGGGCCTGCAATGAATACTGTGCCAAGAGGACGAGGCGGAACGGCGCGGTACGGGGCAAAGGGAAGAGAAAAATTAGGGCAGAACTTTGCATTGCTGAGCCCTTGGCGAGGTCCTTGCCGAGGTCCTTGTTCCTAGTGGCCTGCTTTAATAACGTGCAGGGGAGGCGTTGCACTGGCACTCCGAGGGGAAGAGCCGGTGCCGATGCAGGTGTGCAGCCCGGCCGAACCTGGAGGACATGGTCACCGTCAGGCCGGTGGCTAGAAGGAGTTGCGTTGGCCTATTATTCATCGGCGTGAGCCTCGTGCCGTGCCATGCCGTGCCGTGCCATGCCGTGCGTGTGTCACGTCGGGCTTCGACTCGGCCGTTTGTCACCCCCCCCCCCTCATCGCCCCATACAGGCGCCGCGGCTTCCGGCCTGGGTCTCTCTGTCACTTGTAAATAATGCGCCGCAGAACTGTGCCCTGTCGGCCCGGCTTCAGCTCCGGCCTGCTTGCTGCACGCCCTGGAGGATAGGCCAGCCCGCGCGACATGGGAGTCCAGCACGAGCCTATAGTTTGCCAACACACTAAATGCAAAAGTACAATTTTGTCCACGTTTTCGTAATACTTTTGTGCACAGCCCAAACAGAGGACAATTTTGTTGATAATTGGAAAACAAAAACAAAGTTGTCTTCGATTTGGAATGCGCACAAAATCTTGCTCGTTGCATGTGGCATTTAGTGTGTACGAGGCCCGGCCGTCCGGGCTGCTTCTATCGGCACTCGATGTTTTCCACCTTGCCGTCCTCTGTTCTCGGAGCTCTCGGAGCTCGTTTGAGCCCCTCTGGCACGTGTCCCGAGTGTGCCTCCGCCCCGGAGCCCGGACTCGTGCCCCCTGGATTTTCCTGCTGTCCCAGCAGTGACACACTCAGAGGGGCCCGCGGGCGCGGCCGGCTAGCACACATACGCTGGGAGCCAGGCCAGGCTAGAGGGCCGGAGCCGGCCGGAGCCGGCCGGAGCCCTAGCCCGAGGACCAGAGGGACCGCAGAGACCCACCCGACAAGCATTCTCTTACGCACAGCGCGTAATAAATTAGCGCCGCAATAATTTTCCAGTCGTCTTGCAGGAACCCCTGTGGCCCGCGGAGAGAGAGAGAGAGAGAGAGAGAGAGAGAGAGAGAGAGAGAGAGAGAGAGAGAGAGAGAGAGAGAGAGAGAGAGAGAGAAGTCGCTTTCATGTACGTAGGCTCCAGCAGGCACCAGCCGGCTCCAGCAGGCTTCAGCTGGACGAGGCAGTCGTCCTACAGTAAACCGCCACCCAGAATCCTCGCATTGAAACGAGATCGCACACGAAACTCGCACACACACACACACACACACACACACACACACACACACACGAAAAAAAATGTGTCCCAACAACTTGAACCGGGTCAGTTTTCGGACACTGTGATGTGAACGAAGCGGAGAATTGTGTATATGTGCGCGCGCTGCCTGCCTATGGCATGGGCTGCTGCCGCCTGCTGCCGCCTGCTGCCGCCTGCTGCCGCCTGCTGCTGGTGTGGTATGGTGCTGGGCCGGTGTAGGGCGCGGGTGCCCCATGTGGGTGACGCTGGGCATGCTTCATGCGGCCGTCCGGGCCCGTCCCATAGCGGTGTATAGTATGCATCCATCTCTTTGACCGCCCGCCCTCCGCCCCCAGCCCCACCGACCCCGCTCCCCCACCACCCCGCGCGTTTGTTCAACCGCGAAATTCGGCTTTTCTGTCCGGCGTGGCGCGGCGCGGCGCGGCCGAGTCCAGTATCACGTGTCACGCCTCGCACGGAGACTGATTCTCCTCCATTCAGATGCAGATTGCTCGCCGGGTCTAGCGGGCGGATGTATGTCTGTTGCGTGTGTGTGTGTGTGTGTGCGCGTGTGTGTGTGTGTGTGTGTATAAAATCGGACCGCTGTGGGTACCATATGCTTGCGGCTGACGTGCCCGCAGCGGAACCGTCGCTCGCGACACGCCTGACCGGGAATCGGGATAAAGCAGCTTGTGACAGAAGCGATATATGAACCGCATTACCCCTCCGCCCCCGCATGCTGCCCGGCTGTTAAATAAACGGAACGCTCTCAAGCTGGTTCCTTCGGAGAGGGTGGTCTCTCTGTCTGCCTGTCTGTCTGTCTGTCTGTCTGTCTGTCTGTCTGTCTGTCTGTCTGTCTCTCTGTCTGTCTCTCTCTCTCTCTCTCTCTCTCTCTCTCTCTCTCTCTCTCTCTCTCTCTCTCTCTCTCTCTCTCTCTCTCTCTCTCTCTCTCTCTCTCTCTCTCTCTCTCTCTCTCTCTCGCTGGCTCTCACTGGCTCTCTCTCTCTGCACGAGGGGGTCGTGTCTCCATTACCATCCGGTCGCCGCACCACCCGACGAGTGTAGTGACCTCCGGACCACCGAGCCGAGCCGAGCCGAGCCGAGCCGAGCCTTGTTTTTGACGTGTCGCGGTGCGCTGCCTTCATAAATACGTGATTCCTGTTTCGCATTGACCCCGGCCGCTGCGTAGCGGTATCGTAGCTGAACCCCTTTCCCCCCCGGTCTGTGATAACACCGTCACCCTATCTGCCCCCGAGGCCAACCGCCCTGTCTTCAATCTCCGCATCGTAGCACATCCACCCTCGACATCCATCACCTTCTTCTTCCTTGCCTGCTATGCCCCGCTGAGCAGCTGCCGATCGCTGGGTATAGGGATGTGTCACGCGCGTGCGTGCCGCGTGCGTGCCGCGTGCGTCGACTCTCTGTCAGCCGGGGCTTTGACTCGCCTCCTCGCGCCCGCACCAGTGCGGCTGGGCCCGGGCTGGTCTGGTGCGCACTTCCACTGAGATGATATCCGTCGTGAAACTTTTCCGGCTAACAAGAAAACAGCCTCCAACGCGGTTATTTGCCGCTCCCTAAGGATAGCGAATCGTCCGAGGGATGGGATATCACAACGCCGCGCTCTTGTCAGCTGCTGCCCTCCCCCCCCCCCCCCCCCCATTCCGAGCCACACCCACCCCTTGCGGTCGCCGAGTTGCGAAAACAGTTGGCTGGAATCATCGTTCACCGGCCTAGTTTGAGCAACTGCTCCCACGCCCTGACCGCGCGGACCGGGGCCGGGGCCGGGGCACCCTGGCCGAGGTCCAGCGCTCTAGTATCGGCGTGGGCTATGGGTCGGTCCGCCCCGCCCTTCCGCCCTTGCATCCCTCGCCGCGGCGACCGCAATACAAACCCTCTAGCCCCAACCCCCCACCCCTCCCCTCCTCCATCCGGCAGCAACCAATATGCCGTGTATGTAGCCTCTCGCCATGCATTTCGCGCACAACAGAATTGCACCGCTTCTCTGCCAACCGAACCGCCCCTTTTCAGCCCCATTCCTCGGCGGCTCCCGACAGCGCTCGGGCGGCAGCAAAGGCAGCAACCAATATGTGTTGCGGGCGTCTCGCGCCCAAATCGTGCGAGCCCGCGCTCCAAATGTATTTGCAATTTTTGTTCTCGAGCGCGTGCTGGGCGCGTGCAGTGCACCGCTTCCGGCGCGAGCGGCCGGAGCGGCGGAGTCTTCGGATGAACACGGAGCTGGCGAGATAAGAAAACCGGCCCCCGTACTCGATACCATAAATGTGGATCGCTCTCGATACTCCCCCCCCCGGGGTAGGGGAGGGGGGGGGGGGCAAGGAGCCGAGGGCGGCGGGGCGCGTGGGTTCAATGGGCTGGCGAGGCCCGGGCGGCCCGTGGCGGCCGAGGCACTCAGGAGGGGAGGGGAGGGGGCGTCGGCAGCGTCACATTCGAGTGGCTTATGTGTGCGGAGCCGAGCGGAGCAGAGCGGCAGGGCGAAGTGAGGCGAGGCGAGGCGCTGGTGGTGGGTCAGCCCCTCCTAACTGACGCTGCTTAGCAGTCTCTCTGTTTTATACGGTCTCTATTTAATCGGCTCGGATAAAAAACTGAAGCCACCTCGATTTTTCCCTGTCTTTGCGACTTTGATTCTCGGAGAGTAGAATAATGATTCCAGATTCTGACCTGCCACTGTGGGGTGTTTCTTCTCTGGTTTGGGTCTGGAGTGTGGTGCGTGGATCTGGCGGTGGGCGGGGTGGGCGCCGCGCCGCTACTTGTCGGCTACGCCCCGCCCCTCAGAGGCACGGGAGTCTCTGGGTCCGGGTTCAATTCCCCGATATCGACTCTGCCAGTGAAACAAGCAAAAGACGAGGGGACGACAGTGAGAGGAACAAAGCGCAGGGATGTGGGGGGGGGGGGGGAGGGGGAGTCTGCGGACCGTCTGCTCTCCACGAGTTGCCCTGCTTGTCTCAAATCGACTGCGGCGGAGGTCACGATACCTGGCCGTGTGAGAGCCGTTGTCTGGGACGGGGTGGGCGCCTCCCGGTGCTCTAATGTAACCACTGGAACGGGGCGTAGCTGGTCCGGGCGGGGGCGTTATGTGTGAAGCGTCATGTGGAGGACACGGCAGAGTTCAGAGTTTTTGAACTCCCCCGCCCACGCCGTGCGAAATAGGACACTTCCTCGAGTGCCTCGACCCTCGAGGAGCTCGTCCGGGGTGCGTGGTGCTGGTGCTGGTGCATCTGTAGCCGCGGCACGTCCCTGCAGTTGTCTTTCCTGAAGAGGGGTCGGGTCACCCGGAGGAGACTGGAGGGGCCGGGCCTGCACGTGCTGAGCCGCAGCTGGTTGCTTGTATGACGACATGCCTACCCCCGGAAGCCGCTTAGCGCCGCCCGGCCGGCCGATAGGCTTCTACCGCGTCCGGCAGTCCGGCCGCGACGTGATTCCCGAACAGATTTCCATACGCCGTGCGCGGCCAGGGTCCCCATGGGCGCCCCCCCCCCCCCCCCGGGTCCCGTAGTGAGCGTTGTCAGCGGGCCGTGATTGGACGGCTCTGCTGTGTTGTTCTTTTCAGTGGCACCACCCACCAGCCGCCCCCGTCTGTTTGGGCCGAGTTTTTCGCGTCCATTAGCCCATTGATTGCGTCCCGGCCGACCCGCAGCCCGCGGCCCGCAGCCGGTGGGGCCGAACTCCTGGCAACACGTCGGCCCGAGCCGCTGGGCTGGACCCACCGCGTAAGCTTTGGGAGCCGTAATGAGAGACCGCGGCCGAAAGCGTTTGGCAAAAAAGTTTTGGGAGTCTGCATGAATCGGCTCACATCGTTTGGGGTTGTTATTTCTCGTTTTCCAGATTCGGATCCCATTTCGGCGTAGTGACGCTTGAATGAATCACGCGGCCTTAATTACGGAGGTTACATTCAGGAAACTCCGCCAAGCACATAGAAAATATGGCTGTATCGAGCATGGATTTTTTTAAATGTATATATTATTATTTTTAGAGTGCCGCCCCGCCGTCTTTGGTTTTTGCAGGCGATGGGATTCGAGCGCGTATCGAGCTGCACGCATGGCGGCGCACGGCGGGGGCTGAGATGGGCCGCATGCCAGAACTTTCGTCCAGCGAGGGGATGACTTGCAAAAACCTATCAAAGTTGGCAAACTCTGCGGCCAACACTACTCGATGACGGCGCAATTTCAATTTGCGGTGCGTTTTGTTGTGCAGCCCGGGCCAGCCACGCATGGTCCCCGTGGTGATCACCAGACCACGGGCATGCGGGATCCGTTTTCGATGTTTTTATGGGTTCCTATTCACGCTTTTCTCCCTGTCATCATTTCGTGATGCCGGGCGCAAGTCGAGCGAAGGAAATTTTTCGTTTGTAAAGAGTCGCTGCGAACATCGCGTGCGTCGGATAACCTCCTATTTCCGTCTCCTGATTCACCCCTTCAACCCTCCGGCGTTCAGTAGCGCTGGTTCGCTCGCCCGGGGAGGGGCGAGACGAGATAGGCTCATGACAACCGCTTCAAAGTGTTTGTCGTGCTCCGGTGTCCCCTCGTCTCCCGGGATCACCTCGCAAACCCGTCCCTAGCACAGTCCATACCACAGACCAGCACAACCCAGCGCACCCCGGATACCCGTGATTCGCTCGACATTAATTTTCCGCTGGCACCAGTGGCTCACGCCGCCCTCCGTGTTTGCCCAGGCACCCCAACCCAAGTGGATGCGACATCGAACGCGGGGATCGGCCCGTTTGAGGACGGCTGGGGCTGCTGGAGCCCGTCCGCACGCAGGCGGCTGAGCTCTCCCCGGAAGGGGAACAGGAGAACACGGGCCTGGCCTGGCCAGGCCGCTGAATGCTCGTTTGGCTTTGAAGAGGGCTTTATGACCGGCTGGCTTTTGTGTGCAAACACATGTGCTCCCTACAGCAGCCTAACTCCTCATTCGGCCATCATGGGCTTAACAACCACGTGGGCGCCAGGGCGCTTGAGTTTTTTTGCCTCGTCCGGGTGGGGACATGCCATGACAGCTTGACACACAGCCCGTTGATCCCCTTCCCAGGCCCGGCCTGGTACAGTCGCGGTCTGCGGTCAGCATTTTCCAATGAAAGGAAACTCGGTAATGTGTTTGTTTATTCCGCGGGGTACATTACCACACCCGGAAATATGAATGTGGGACAGGGCCCAGAAAATTGTGTTCTTGATACCGGTTTTAGGCAAGCATTTGCATATGGTAAAATGCATTTGGACCGTAGCACATTACTAGATTTAATGCAAATGCCAAAAACCGGTATGAAGAACACATCTTTCTGGGTGAGTGTGATAAGAAGTTGATTTTTTCTTGCCTCGGCCGAAACTTGCCTTATTTTGTTTTTCGTGTGATTTTTCCGGATTTTTAAAACAATTCTCCTCGTTAACGCCTATAATTTTTTTTTTTGTTTCATGTTTAATTTTGGTAATTTTATGGAACTGCACTCGCAGCAGGGGGTGGGGCGTGTGGGCCCCTGGGGGGCCGTGGTGCCTAACATGTCCCGTCGGAGCCGCATGTCGAAATGTCTTCGTCGCTATGCAAATCACAAACTTGGCTGCTGGCATTCGGCGCGCATGCGGCACACGCGCGCTAGCTGTGAGTCGCCGCGTCGTCGGGTCGCGTCAGTCTTCGCCGCGGGCTGACTGACTTATCTCCGGGCTGAATTCAAATTTGGTCCGCGCCGATCGACCATCGACGCCTCACGGCGACCGATCGGGCAGCCGAACTCCGATGATTGAATCCGTGCCCTCAGTACAGTTGTTGCCTAAGCGCAGGCCATCGCCCCGCCGCGTGTTCTCTGACGGCAAGCTTCGTGCGATTTTATTGCACGCAGCCCTCGGTCCGCCTCCGCCCGGCCCGGCTGGGCCCGGCCCACCGCAGCCGCAGAGGGGATACAGTCCTCTGTGAGTCCACCACGTGAGCATCGGCACGTCCCAAGAGATTGGTAGGCGCAGTGGGACCTCTCTGCGGACCCCTCTGTGGACCCCCCGGTGCGCTCGCACGCCCTCCCCCCCCCCCCTCTTCTCTCTCTCTCTCTCTCTCTCTCTCTCTCTCTCTCTCTCTCTCTCTCTCTCTCTCTCTCTCTCTCTCTCTCTCTCTCTCTCTCTCTCTCTCTCTCTCTCTCTCTCTCTCTCTCTCTCTCTCTCTCTCACTCACTCTCTCTCTCTCTCTCTCTCAACCCCAAAGTCCCGCCACAAAGGAATATCCGGCCTGCTTTCCATCGGGCGAAAAAATGGCCCCGAATAACGTAAAAGTCTCCGGGCGGGGAGGTGCTGGCGGAGGCTACCGGGTGCGAGGACGCAGAGGTACTTTCGCACAGGCCCCGGGGGAAGGATTCAGTGTCTGCGTGGCCCGGCACAGCCCCGGCACAGCCCCGGCACAGCCCCAGCACGGCCAGGCAGCCTCCCGGGGCCACGAAGCCGGGGCCGTACCAAAGGCCGAAGGGAAAGGGAGGGGAACAATGGCGAAGGGTGGGAATGGGTCAGGCAGCCACGCACTCGCACACACATACGCACACACACACACACACACACACACACACACACAAATACACAGCACGCACGAACGTGGCGACAAGGAGATGACAAAAGAGACGGCTTTCTTCGCGACGTTTGCCGGTGCCGGAGGGCCGCCAGCCCCACGGCTCCGCAGGGCGCCGACAGAACTGCCCCCCCCCCCCCTTCTCTCTCTCTCTCTCTCTCTCTCTCTCTCTCTCTCTCTCTCTCTCTCTCTCTCTCTCTCTCTCTCTCTCTCTCTCTCTCTCTCTCTCTCTCTCTCTCTCTCTCTCTCTCTCTCTCTCTCTCTCTCTCTCTCTCTCTCTCTCTCTCTCTCTCTCTCTCTCTCTCTCCCTCTCTCCCGTCTCTCAAACGGGGCGCGGCGAGAACAACGAGCCCGTCGTCGCCTATGGCAAGGATGCGACGGGATGGTTTCGGCAAGTTTGCTCTACACGCTCTTGGCACTCCAGCAAAAAGGAAGAAAAAGGATAAAGGATCTGAGTCTGTCAAGCAGCCGCTGTTGTTTTGACGTATTATAGTGACAGCGCAAGTGTCGGAGGAAAGGACGAGGAAGGGCGTATGGAGCCCGGCGGCAGCGCGGGCTCCGGGCTGGAGGAGGCGGCGGGCTCCGGCAGTCTCTCCGACAGCGCGGGAGCTGTGTGTCTGGCGATAGGATTATGTGTATCTCTCCTAGACACAAACCGCATTATTCTTTCCGGCTGCGTCGGCGGCCTCGGAGTCGGCGCGGCCCCAGGCAGAGGCAGGCCGCCCCCGGCGCGCAGCCGCCTGGAAGGGGTCAATGTCGCTCCTCCGGTCTCCGGGTGGGGCGGGCTGAGCTGTGAGCCCCCCGGTGGCGCCCCGGCGGCGCCCCAGCGGGCCCCGAGGCGCTTGTGGCACCAGCGAGCTCTGCTGGCTCTGCCAGTCTCCAATCGCTGTCGCTTTTGATTGCAGGCCAATGGAAGCTATCCGGCCCGAGACACCCTCCCCGATAGCCATGTGGTTTCCTTCACAGCATTGGTTACTTTTTATCTCGACTGGAGGCTTTGGTTACGTCGCTTCCGACGTTCCTGCCTTGAAAAATAATGGTTTGAAAAACAGAGAAGGTTGATAAAAACGAGGACACAGCGATTGTCTGCAGGAGGAAGCACTGTGGGAGTGTTGAACTTGAGCAAGCCTTCATGAACTCATTTAACCCCTCCGGATCGGAAGCTGGAATCGGCGGAGCGCGGCCCCGCTTGACGAGTAGCCACAGCACGGGAGCGGTGGCCCGGTCCGGGCTCGGGGCTCCGGGGGTCGACGGCCCCGCCACCGGCCCTCCTCCGGACATCCGGCCTGCCTCCGGGCTGCGGGCTGCGAGTGACAGCAGATCGCACCCAGTCGCACACTAAATTCTTATGAAGAATTTTATTCAGAAGTTACAGACGCTGAGCTCTGCATAATATTGTGCGGAATAACGGACAAATTATCCGTTATTACGCAGCCGCACGTGCAAAAGCGTCTGTAACTTCTAAATAAAATTCTTCATAAGAATTTAGTGTGCGGTAGAGCGACGGCAGGCGGCGGGAGGAGGGTGGCACTTGGGACCGAAAGGCCGATTGCCCGAGTTACAGAGAGAGCCGAGAAGAATGGAAACTGCTGACGAATCGGACAGACGAGCGGGTCCATCAGACGAAGAGACCATCCGAAAAGGACGTCCAAGCGCACAATGCAGACCAGTGTTCCGAGGCGCGACGCGCGTAGCGCCTAGTGGATAGGCAAACCCGACTGCGTGCATGCATGCGTGTCGAGCGGGCTTGCCTACCCTCTCATCCACAGGCGCTCGGCTTCGCCGTCCACTGCCGGAGCCAGAACTTGGCGTACAAAGCTCGGCGCGTGGACAAGAATGTGCTGTGAAAATATTATGAAGACTTCATTTCCTTCGCATCCCGAAAGCTCTCTTCCTTGATTGACTTTAGCTGGATACTTTTTGATTGGGGTACTCTCTACGCCGTTCGCCGACACCGCCAGCAGGCGTGACGCAGTGGTGGGTGTGTTGTGTGCGACAGGCAGAGGCCGTGTTAGGGTGGCTGATGAGCCGAGCCGTGTGTCCCCTACGGGCCCCGACGGGCCCACGGGCTCGCCTGATGAGCTTATCGAAATTGCATATCAGTATGCGAGGCGAGGCCGATATGAATGTTGTTCGCAGAGGCTGCTCCGCTCCCCTCTGGTCGTGGTCGCCGCAACTGATTGGTCTTCTTCATTATTTTCTCTTCCTCCCCCTCCCTGCCGCTGTCCGCCCCGCTGTCGGCTGCAAGGGCTCTGCCGCCCCTCCCGGCCTCCCCGGGCCTCGCCGGCCTCCTGGCCAGAAGGGTCATAATTTAAAGCAACTCTGCCACCGCGCCGCTCGGACGATGTTCCAATCTCGGCAGGGCAATTACCTGTCGTTTAATCGATCGAGGCAAGGACAATATTTCAAGAGATTAATGTTCTCTCCCTCTGTCCCGGCAGAGGCCGTGCGCGGGCGTGGCCGCCGGGGGCGCACGGCAGGTGGGGGCCGCCCGCCGGCCCGGAAGGAGAAGAAGAAGAGCCGCGAGCAGCACTCGGACCAGCCGACGGCCAGGTGGGGGCCGGCCGTGCTCGGGCCAGCCGACGGCCAGGTCAAGCCCTCCTGCTCGTGCCGATGACGGGGACGTGGGGATGCCTGGAGTCACAGCGGCAGAGCCTCGGCTAGAGCCTTTGGAAGGAGGATCGACTCCCGGCCCTCCGGCAGCCGGCTGTGGTCAAGTGATTTAGAGCCGGTGGCGCCCGGTGGCACCCCGACCTTGTGCCGGGGCTTTAGCGAAGCAAGCGAGGGGCGGGTGCGGGCGGCTGGAATCGAAAGGAACGCTCACGGGGTCGGATGTTTGACTTGTCTCGCACAACAACGGCCCCTGCCGGCCGCCGGCCCCTGCCACCGCTCGGCCCATCCCCTCCGCCTCGCCCCCTGACCGAACCCTCCTGGCGGCTCGCCACACCAATCGCATGCAAATGGCGCCGAAGGAGAACGACCGGCCGTCATTGCAAGCAACGGCATGGGCCAGCCGGGACGGGGCGGGACAGGACGGTGAAGAAGTTGAAAGCGGCGCACAACGGAGGTGGGGTGGGGCTTCCTTGAGGTGCGGCGAGGGGAGGGTCTGACGCCGTGTGCACACACACACACACCCCCACACACACACACACACACACACACACTCACTCACTCACATTCTGCGCGCGCCTAAACAGCGACCTCACTCCACCGTGCCGCCCAGAAGTCCCCGCCTTTTGAGAGCGTGAGCCCATACCTGGAATCTAAATTATTCATGGGGGGTGTTCCTGAGAAGGTAAAGAGACGGCCCGGAGCGGGGAGGGGGCAATCAAGGGCGTGAGTAGGTCAAGAGCCGCTCCCTCGGCGGTACTCGGTTGAGTTCGGCTCGGCTCAGCTCGGCTCGGCGCGTTGCGTGCGGGACCTGCCATCAAGCCCGCGCCGAGGCTCGCCAAGACGCCTCGCCGCCTCGCTGTCTGCAGTAATTAATTTGCGCCTTATTCGCCCGTCACTCAGGGAGTGGGAGTGGTCCCCATTGCAGCCCGCAGAGCTGTCAGCGCCGCTGACACGTCATCAGTAAGTAGACTTCATCGCTACCCCCCCGTGAGTGTCGCACCCGTCAGGTGAAAAGCGGTGATGCAATGACCATTTTGTAAGAGGACGTTCGACAAAAAATAATTTACTGTGTGCATGCGCGGACATCATAAGCTTCCCGCCAACTGGTCCGGCGCAGAGTCCAAACTCCAAACAGGAGATCTGGAAACCGGGAGGGGGGGGGGGGAGAGAACGCAGAACGAGGAGAAGTTGCGGGAATGCAGTGGGGCCGGAGGGGTTGCCACCCCTATTCTCATCAAGGGCGGATTGGAGGGGGAAGGGGGGAGGGGCAGATGCCGTCGGCCCGAGGGGAGCAGAAGAAAGGGAAAGTGAGGCCGGCGGACGCAACAAACACTCAGGCCGCTCACCTTGCCTGCTGCGGCTGCTGACTCGACAGCGTCGCAAAAAGACCTTTCCCCGCATTCGGATTGGTGCTCTGCTTGTAGCACCCTGCTGCTGCTGCTTCTGCTGCTGGGCGCCAGGACCCAAAGGGACCCCTTAGCCCCCCCCCCTCTTCCCCTCCAATCCATTTTCCTTTCAGTCCACCGTACCGCTCTCCCGATTTTGGTCCAAACCGCTCTGCCGCTGAGCTGATTAAGGCCTCCACGTGCCGCTGACGTCGGACCGCAGGGGTTTACTACATGGCGTCTCGCCGCGGCAGCGCGTCAGCGGCTCCAGCGGCTCCAGCAGATCCAGTGCTCCCGGTGGCTCCAGCCGGCCCGGGATGGCATTCGGGGAGCGGAGGCCGGAGGCGGAGGACGCGTTCCGGCACCACAAGGACGCCTCACTCTCCCGCCGAACGCCCGTATGCTAATTCGATGGATTTTTGTGGCGGTGACGCGGCGCGGACCGTAAATACGGCGTGCAGATTAAGCAGTCCTCTAAATGCGAGGGCACAGGCGGCGGAGACTTGAATAAATCCTGGTTGGGCGCGGTCCGGCCAGGCCAGGCGTGCGCTCTCCAAGACTAGTGTGATATCGTGCGGCTTGGAGGGCTCCGTCCCAGTGCGCGCCACGCCGCTCTCTTTCTCTCTCTCTCTCTCTCTCTCTCTCTCTCTCTCTCTCTCTCTCTCTCTCTCTCTCTCTCTCTCTCTCTCTCTCTCTCTCTCTCTCTCTCTCTCTCTCTCTCTCTCTCTCTCTCTCGCTCTCTCTCTCTCTCTCTCTCTCTCTCTCTCTCTCTCTCTCTCTCTTCCCTCTCTTTCCCACTTGCTATACCCCTGCCCCCTCCATACGAATAAGAGTAGGCTTTGGGTCAATTTCATGCGCTGGCGCTCCCATTGGAAAAGAGTAAGGGGAGCCAGGGGAGAGTCGTATTTTGCCGTATTAAACGGGTCGGTGCTTGATAAGGTTCGCAGTAGCAGTTGCAGCCGGCGGGCTGTATGACGCCTTCACAGAGGCAAAGTATCAGTGGCCGAAACTATTTTTCAGTTGTTTTCCAGACAAGCAGTAAATTGGTTCTGAGAACTAAAATTTAGTTGTGGGAACTGTGGAGCTGTGGCCTGCGCCTGGCCTGTGCCGTGCCTTGGCTGTACCGCGGTCTCGCGCACGGCGCCATTAAAGAGAGATTACGCCCCGAGCCATGCTGCCACGCACCGCCGGCCCCCAGAGCAGGGGGCATGGCGCGAGGGAAATAACAGAGATGCGCTTTCAAAAGAGCAAAGCAGGCCAATAGAAGCTCACAGCGCTGCTGGGCGTTTTGTGTAAAGGATGTGGTGTGAATGAGGCCGTCGTGATGTCCTCTGAGCGGCACGGCGGGGCCGGGCGGGCCAGGCGCCCTTGGCGAGTCTCAGCGCCCTCCGCTCTATGTCGCCCATTCAGACCCCAGGCTAACCAGGAGGTAGGGATGCTCCGCCTCGGTGCTTTACCTCCAGTAAGCCGTGCGAACACAAGCACGCACATGGCAGGCAAGAAAGAGCCCCGGAGCCTCGGCGCCTTTGGCGGGCGGTGCGCTGAGGCGCTGAGGCCGTTTCTGGCAGGGCCGGCCGGAGGGCGGCGGGCGGCGGGAGGCATCCGGGGTGTGCGGGGGCCCTGAGGACAACACGCGGGCGAAATAAGAAAGTGGCCGTCAGGGGCGGATCTAGGATCCGCTCAAGGGGGGGGGGGCGAAGTCCCGCTTTTTGCCTACTTACAGCTGGCCCGTCCCTTCCGTCAACCTCGGTGCCAGTTCCGCTGCGCTCCACCGGCACCTCCCTTCGGCCCCCGCCTCAAGTCTTCCTAGAAGTGCCCGATAGCAGATGTATTTGTTACGATTAAAATCGTTAACCTGAGTCCGTCCCTATGCGCGCCGCGATGGTAATGGTTTGCGCGCGGCGGGCAACCCTAATCTCAAAAAACAATAAAGACAAATTTTCATTAATCAAAAATGCGATACAAATCGAAAATTGTTGCCGCCGCGTACGTGAATATAGATAAAAAATGGAGTTTATCCTGAAAATTTGAAGTTTATTTGTGAACGATTAGTCTGCGTACATACGTCCGAACGAACGAACATCCGGCATAAGACTATAAGCCCGGCTCCTTTTCGTTTCTAAAGAAACGTGCCGGGACGGGCTAAAAACCAGAGCGCCGAATGCCGTCCGTCCCCGGCGCCTTGCCTCTGTGTTCTTTCTCTCTCTTTGTTATATGACCACCGGCGACTGGGAACGGCGGCGCAGTCCGCTCTGCAAAATGAAACGGAAGTATTTTCATAGTCGTTTGCCCTTTTTTTTTCTGGGAAATCCGAGGACTGTGCAATGTCGCTTTTGTTTGGCGGGGGGAGGAGGAGGGTACGGGGGTAAAAAGGCCACGAAATTCCGGCGCTTTAAAGACAATCGACTCCGGGGAATATCGCGTTTCAAATGGCGGCGTTGAATTGGAGCACTCGGCGGCGGCGGCGTGGGAATAGACACTGGAGCGGCGGCCCTTCGGGTGTCGATACCCCTGAGCCCGCTAAGGTGCTCCTGACGGCACGGCCCGACACGCGCACGGCACGAGAGACAGAGTGGGGCTTAGCGCGGCACGCATGTGTGAGACAGGGCCGTGCCGTGGGGCCGTTCTCCAGCCGACTGGCACCGTGCACGGCCTGGAGCGCCTAGAGGAAGTCCGCGGCCACCTCCGGCTCGCTCCCGCCTCGCAACACGCACACATTCACACGACGGCAGAAGATCTGCCCCCTCTCGGCCCTCGGCTCGTTACACACTCAGGTGCCCGGCGACCGCACGCCCTCCTCTGTCAGCCCGATGACAAAAGTTTTACGGGCGGAGCGGAGCCCGGAGCCCGGCGGAAGCCGGCGGGGGCGGCGGGGGCGGCGGGGGCGGCAGGGACGGCAGGGGCCCTCTCTTTATATTCGGATGCTGCAGCAAGGCGGGGCGGGGCGCGCACGCCACTCATAAAGGAACCTTTTGTTCTCGCCGGTGCCCTTTGAGGCCCCGGTCGCCCCCGTGCCCCGGGAACCCCTACGAGGGGCTTACCGGGCTCATGCTGTCGCTGCCACCGCGCGACGCATCAAAGAAATAGTGATATATGACGACTTTCTCCCACCCTCCGACCCTCAACACTTTTTGCGTTTTTCTTTCCGTCCGGGGGATCTGCTGTCCAAACGCTGCTATTAAGGTGCGCATGACGCCCTGGGAAGGGACCCGAAGGGACGCAGAGCAGCGCTGCTGGGCGCGAACGGATACGGACGACGGCCTCTCCGTCTTGGATGGCAGACGCGGTCGTCAGAGGAGGGCAGAAGGCACACAGCACGGGGGGCTCGGTGGAGGTTGATAAACGAACTCTTTTTTTTTTAAGCGTCAGGCGCCACCCCGGCCCTGGGTGCTATCGGAGCCGCTCGCCCTGCGGGGGAGGAGGAAGGGGGTGGGGCATCGGCGAGACTAGGCAGCAATAGGCAGATGGTTGGGAGGCTGGGTGGGCCTGATAGAGCGCTGCTGTCAGTCAAGCCGCTTAGTCCACTGCGACCCCCTTCCCCCCTTCCCCTGCCCTGGTTTTGCAGTCAACACGCCATGCCGTCTAGACTGCGTCTGTGGGTCCTTGCTGTGTGGATTACCTCCATGACGGGCTGGAACTGGCTGGCCGGGTGCAGGGCCGTGCGGGGCCGTGCGGGGCCATCATGGGCCCCTGTCAAACTGTCAGCCGACAAGCAAACACATCCCCGGTGACAGCGGCGGACCGAAGGCGCCGCCAACGACTCCAGAAGCGGAAGCCAATCGCACCCACACACGCAGGACGTGATCTCCGCGTCACGTTCAGCCCTCGCTGAAAAGAAAAAAGTTTGGTATTGAGTTTGGAAATGCCGAGGAGTCAAACATGACGGATGAAATTTATCTTTGGATTTTTCAAATTTCAAACAATTTAGGGTACAAATTTTCCTAACGTTTTCTCGCAAATTTCAAAGGAAGACCAAGTTTCTGACAGTGCAGTGACGTAACGTTCTGCGCATACGCCGCGCGGCCCCCGCCACGGGCCAGGTGTATGTTTTGGGACAAACCGCGTTGGCTGCGCGCCGCAGACTCCACTCCTCGTGATTAACAACAGCATCGGGGATGGCATGGCGGCATGGCAGCGCAGCACTCTGTACCGCACACAGAGGCGCTCTGTGCGCGGCAGCGGCACTCTGCGCGCCGCGAGTGCCTCGACACGTCATGGAATACGTATGAGGGCTGCGTCCGGGGTGCGCAGTCTCCATGGTGCGGGCGAACAGGGCGCGCCGTTTTGCAATGCATACGCTACCGTTTGCTCACTCGACTCGTCGCCGTCCCTTATGTGGCGCTGCCGGGCGGAGTTGGGGAGCAGCGGAGCCCCTGCTGAGGGCGGGGTAGGCAGCCCGCCGGGCAGAGAGGCGAGCCGCGGGGCTGTCCACCGCACGGCGCTGCGGTGCTGGCCGCGGCTGCACGCCAGTCGCGGGTTAGTATGCCGTAAGAATAAAGTGACGTGGTAAAGAGCGCACAGTTCTTACTGCAAAGTTATTATGCAGATAGTCGTGCCACTTGTTGAGTTGTAAGAGTGATAAGCTCCTGTGGGGGCACAACAGGAAGCCCCCAGCAGGGCTCCCTGCGTGTAAGCAGGCGGCCGCCACGAGCCACCACGGGCCGCCGCGGGCCGCCACGGGCAACCACGGGCCACCACGGGCCGCCACAGGGCCCACCGCAGCAGCAGCTGATGCCGGCTGATGCCTCGCCTCCTGTTGCTGGAGCGCTAATGCAGGCGAGTGCTGGCGCCGCTACGGGATCTAGTTAGCGAGGTATGCAAATCTCAACACGGGTCCCCCCGGTGGGTCCGGCGGCCCCACAGGGGGTGCCCACAAGGGGAGGGGGAGGGCAGCCTAGAGGGGCCCAGCAGTGTAGGGTCTGAGTGGGTCTTCACGGGGGCCGCCAGGGTCGCTGCGGCAGTCCAACCGGACCGGCATGGTGCTGGTGCTGGGCCCGGCTGGGCCCCCGTCCGCTCCCATCCAGCCTGCCCCCGGGGGGCCCCTGGGATACCGAGGTGTTACGCCGGTCACCAGGACCGACCGGCCGACCGCCCTGTCACAGCGCCCTCTGAGGACGGCGGGGGTTAAAAAGGCCTCTTAAGGGGCTTCTTAGCGCAGTGGGAAAGGGGGGGGGGCATTATTATTCAGCGTTGCTGGTCCAGTGGCCTAGTGGCGGAGCTGCTAGCCGGTGGCCAGGAAAGTTAAAAAAAAAAAAAAAAACACGTGGAAACATTCATATTGTGTACGTAGTCAACCGTACATTCTTATTGACCTGTGACGTGTGGCGAAGGCTTCGGGCGTGACCGAGGTGCTCATATTTGCCGATGGTCGCAGGCCCGGGGGGCACGACAGGCCGGTAGGGACCGTGGCCTTCCACGTGCCGTGCGCGTGCCGTGCGCGTGCCGTGCGCGTGTAGTCCACACAGATAGGCTGCGCCGCGGGGCTTACCCGGATCCCGTGTCTGGCCGCTGAATTAAACACGCCGACGACAAATTAATAGTTTACCTCACTCCTTTATGCACTGTCCGTGTTTGTAATGCGCCCAGCGGGGTGGGGGTCTTGTTTACCTCCCCCACCGGCGGCCGCAGCGGCCGCACCCGGGGTGGGCAGGACCTCAGCGGCGCTCAGGCGATCAGAACTCGGGCCGGAACCAGCAGGACTTCGCCCAGACCCACTTGGCCCACACAACTCCGAGACCCTCTAGAACAAGTACTCTTGTTGCATGGAATGTCGACTATGCGATGTAATCAAGAAGCTCATTAATTATGGATTCCATAAGCTGCTGCCAAATTAATACCCTACTTTGTTTAAAGCGTAAGTCCTTAGCGACAAGGTCGTTGATTCAGGCTTACGTTTTTGAGAGTGTGTAAACACTGACGCCGCATTTTTATTTTTTTCAGTCATAAAGAACTGCTATCCCTTGGTCAGAGGGCCTGGATTCGGCATGTCACTCAAATACTGCTGGCGATATGGGAGGCGTTGACACAACGGCCGTGCTCCACGCCCTGGTTGTCGTTAAGTATGAATTCCCCGGTGCAGAACGAACGCCGAACGCGGCGTGTGCAAATACGTGAAGCCAACCGGGGAACACTCGGACGTTGCGGCACGGCACGGCTACGGCAGGATCAAGTCGGGTCGCCGTGTCGGCAGGGGCGTGGGGCCGCAGGGGCGGATCAGAGTTTGCCTAGGGCAGTTAAAGCTGTTCTGGGACTGGGAATGCTATATGCCGCCGGGTAAGTTCTCCGAGTGGGACCGTGTGAGGGGTTGGAGGGAAAAAGGGAGGGGAGGTGACAATCACACCGCTCTCCCTCTTCGTCCCCTCGGGCCCGACCTCTGCCGCGCGGAATCTCAACTCTTTGGGGACGGGTTAAGAAAGGCAGGCGACGTAAGTAACCCCCCCCCCCCCCCCCTTTTCCACCCAGTTACGCCACGCCGCGCCACGTCCTTCGCGATCTACTTTCGCCACGGCAAGTGTGCTCGTCCTACCCCATGAAGGGAGGGCACAGCAAATGACACCGAGTCCGGGCCCAGGGGCGATTTACTCTCAGACTCTGTGTACAGGGTACTACAGCTGTAGTAGTTTGTAGTAGGTACTACAAGGTCAACAGACCTAATATTTTCGAATATTTATACACTTTTTTTTATGTCTTAGGGCCAAAATGTTTGGATTTGTGGTAGGAAGGTATTACAAAAGTATTACAAAGTACTACAGGACACTTTGTACAGGGTACTACAGGAGTGAATTGCCCCTCGGTCCGGGCCTATTCCGGCGACACTTCTCCGGGAGCTCCGACCGGCTGAGAGCGCGAGGAGGCGCCCGTATGCAAATGGTGCTTTGTCTCTGTCCTTCAGGCGCGCCGCGCGCGATTTGCTCCGGTCAAACGGCGGTGGAGGGAGAGAGACGGAGAGGGCCGGCGGGCGCTGAGGACCCGCCGTCAAGCTGCAGCTCACCGCAACCCACGACCGAATAATATATGTGCATGTCGTCTTGGAGGAGGGAGGCTCATTTTCCACGCGGAAATGAAACTTTTTTTTTAAAACTGTGTGTAGAGAATTAAAGCGAGAAATTAAAGTGCAATGCTGACCACTACACAGTGAGTGTGCGTAAGCTTGGGCTTTAGGCCCAATAGCTAGGCTAGGCGGCCAAGCCCACTGTACACATCGCCACGCGTTCGCTCCCGAGTCAACAAGTCGTTTGTTCTGCGTGAAACATCAAAGACGTACGCTTGAAAAGGGAAGGCGCTTATTCGCTGAACAGCGGACCGGGGCTGGAAAGCCGGGTTTGGCATCGCGAGGCGTGGCAGAGGCGCCAGGCGCCAGGCGCCCTCGGGACTCTGGTGGGGCGGAGGGCACGCGAGCTCTACCCGTTTTCCCGTCTATCTGTTCATCGCCGGAAGGCGGACACGTAAGTCAGTTTCGTCGTAGGTCCCGCCGTAGCAGTCAAGTTGTGGAGGAGGTGCTCGCTTGGCGCCGCGTCGTGACGTCGGTGATGAGGGCTGGGAGGGGGCGGAGCGGTGCGGAGCGGTGCGGAGCGGTGCAGAGCGGTGCGGAGCGGTGCGGAGCGGTGCGGGGGCGGGGGTCCTTGTGAGACCCGAACCCAGACCATCCCGACCCCTGCCGGCCGCCCCAGAGACAAACAGAGACCACCTGCCACCTGCTCTGTGCCGGCCGGCGACTCCGCCCTCTGAGATACCATGGCCCAAATGCGTGCTCCCAACCGCTCCACGGCTCCACCCCGGGGCTTCCGCAGGTCTCGCAAGTACCGCAGGCACCGCAGGCACCGCAAGTACCGCAGGCACCGCAGGTACCGCAGGCACCGCAGGCACCGCAGGCGTGCGAGACGGGGCGGGGGTAGTCATGATGATGTTGGCCATAAAACCCACAGCGCATCTCAGGTAGTGCACTGGCTCTCCCACCTAGACGGCGCGGCGGGGCGATGACAGTATGAGGCCTCTGTGCACTTTGTTCTCTCTCTCTCTCTCTCTCTCTCTCTCTCTCTCTCTCTCTCTCTCTCTCTCTCTCTCTCTCTCTCTCTCTCTCTCTCTCTCTCTCTCTCTCTCTCTCACACACACACACACACACACACTCTCTCACTGGCCACGGCAAGGTCAAGGTAACGGCCGCGGCCACGGCGCGTCTTTTCATTTTATGGGCGCACTGTGACAGTGGCGGTGCAATTTGCACGGAGGGCTTTCAGATCCCACTCCCGTCCAAAGAGTCGCACATAGAAAAAAAATGAAAGCGGGGCTAGAGGACGGAGAGTGGCTGGGGTGGCCTCGACTGGGCTGGGGCTGGCCCCGCCCTCAGCTTGGTCTCAGCTTGGTCTCAGCTTGGTCTCAGCCTGGCCTCAGCCTGGAACGGTTGCTCCCCGGTGCGGCCGCGGCTCGTGCGTGCGGACAGACTCGCAGACTCCGGTGTGGGACTGGCTTTGACACTAATGGACCCGGACGGAGCAGCGGCGGCGCGTGTGTGCGTATGAAAGGGAGGCCCTCCGCCCAACTTGCACCTCTGAGATGTGCCTAACTCGGGGCGCTGAGTGCTCGGATCACAGTATAGTTGTGTCGGCGCGGGGCTCCGGGGTGGGAGCAGCGTAGGCCGGGGTTCGACGCAGTTGACAGGTCTCCGTGTGGGACCCGAGCCCGCAGCCCACGCCGACAAGCCAGCAAGGACTCCCCCTGGGTTTTTCCCCTTTCTGTCTCCTCCGGCCGGCGCGGAGCGCGGACTGTGGCAGTGGCATTCGGGTCCCTCCTGTCCCTACCCGTGTCGGCCCGCACCCTTGTCGAACATTCCGTCCCCGGCGTCCTGCTCTGCTGCCGTGCGCTGCACCAGCACAGCCCCGACCAACAGTCCCCACACGGCTGCAGCGTGATTGGACCAACAAGTGGGCGTGGGGGCCGCGGGGGCGTCGCTGATTCATATGCCGGGCCGCGAGGCCGGACGCGCGTGGACGCGAACAAAACAAACAAGACAGGCATGGAAAACGCTGTACCGTTCTAGGACAGGCTCGACATGTGTCGAACACTTTAAACATGCCCCACTGGTGCCCTCAAATCGGCATCTCTGCGCACGTGCGGAGGGGACTCGCCCGGAGACTAGAGTAACTTGCTGTATGTATAGCAGCAGCGCGAGCCAGAAAACGCCGTTGACCACTAGCGCCATCTCTCGGAGCCAACGGTGCTGCTCTCTGCGGGACAACAGTGGCTAAAGTATCAATAGCGCGCTGCTCCCCTCCACCATAGCTCCGTAGCGAAGTGGGCTAGCGGACCGGTCGGCGACCGCAAGGTTCGAGGTTCAACTCTTTGCCGGAGTAAATATTTTTCTGAAGTCTGCCGACCGAGGATGGTGGGTAAAATATACCAAAAGAACGTGTTCAAAGTGTGTTGTCTGAGTGACCGCGGACGTTGGGCCGCGGCCATTCCCCGGAGGTTGAATACACTCGTTGACTCAGTGGTTCGACGCCCGAGCAGGGGAATGGTGCTTGCCAAGACTCGGCAGAAGTTAAATGTAGAGGCCTAGGGTTCGGCCTTCTACATTTTTCAAGCGTAAGGCCTCGGAATCTGGAGTATTCGGGCAACACCTACTTGGATACATGGCGTAGAAGAGTAGAGTACAATCGGCTTCGGCCGTGTACGATCTGGGCATCCTACCTCCCTCTCAATCCGCGAGGGAGTGGCCTCACGGCCACAGACCAACTGGCTGGTCGAAGGGGGCTGACTCCTGAAATCTGGTCAGCGGAAGGGGCGATGTTGGCCGTTGCGGAAGCCTGCCTACCAAGGTGGCTGCGTCGTGCCTGTGTCTTAGCGGCGGTCAACTCCTGGTACACCGGTTCCCATCCGAACACCGAAGTTAAGCAGGAACGGTTCCGGACGGAAGTCTGGGACGAGGTAGGACCCACCCATTTTTGCCGTTTTTTGTTGTTGTTGTATTTTTTATTTGCTGCATCTAGGATTTGAGACCGGAGTGAGACTTTGCGTGGCCACAGTGAGGCGTGCCACTGACTTCCTCACTTCCCATCAGAAAATGTCGCGTGATCCAGTGTTTGAAATCCCGTCGCCAAACTGGTTTTTAAATCAGGTATCTAGCCCTTAAATTTGAGGCCAAGAGTTCAGAACAACTTCTTTACGTCTCTTATCATCCAAAAATTTGGCGATGGTCCTGATGCTCTTATTCCAAGTGGGAGAGCAACGGGGCCTGGCAGGGCAGCCAACGTGGGCTGTGCTTCCGTCAGGCTCCGGCAGGACCCGGAAGGCTCCGGCTGGCTCCGGCAGGCTATCCGACAGGCGCCCGCTTCCAGCAGCCTCCTGGGGCACACGCCGCGCTCGCCGAACACGCGCCAAGTTCAGGGTCATAGCAGCACTCACAGACCATCTGGTCGTGACCCAGCAAGTTCCTCGCAATGCCGAGGAGAAAGCGTGACGCGGCGCGGCGCTGCCGTCTCGGTGGTGCAGGCTTGGGGGCTCCGCCGGGCTCCGCCGGGCTCCACGCTTGTGTCCTTGAGTTTACGTGCTGTTGCCACCCGATTTCCATCTCTCTTTTTCATCCCGTTGTCTCGTTTACGCCTGGCTGCCCGGCCCGGCCCCTTCTCGACGCCTTTATTTTTTTGGCGAGCTGCCCGCCGAGGTCCGGCGTCGGGCCGCTAATGCATTAGCCTAGGCTGAGATAAGGCCGGAATACACGATTATACGCCGGACCCGTAACAAACGGCGGTCACTTCCGTCCTTCAGGAAAAAGAAAAGAAAAAGAAAAAAACGGGAAGCCTCGTGCTCAAATACCGATACAGTTATTCTCCCCCAAGTAGCCACATCAGGGAGTCCTCACAACCACCCCAGGACCCAAGGGGGCAGCAGGGCAGCCGCAGCCGGCACACGTTTTTGCCCGCCGCTGGGCCCCCGGAGCCCCCAGAGCCCCCAGAGCCCCCGGAGCCCCCGGAGCCCCCGGAGCCCCCAGAGCCCCCAGAACCCCCGGAGCCCCCAGAGCCCCCAGAGCCCCCGGAGCCCCCGGAGCCCCCGGAGCCCCCGGAGCCCCCGGAGCCCTCGGGGTGCTGGCCACGAGGTGTTGGCCCCACACGGGGGTGGGCGCCGCCGCGCCGCCTCGGCATGAGGGAGGCAGGGCACGTCTGTGCGGACGACTCAATCCGTAACGAGCAGAAGGGCCTAAGTGCGGTCCAGTGCGTGCGAATCACGGCGTGATGGAAAAAAGTGCTCCCTTCCTCCTCCCCCCCCCCCCCCCCCCACCTCTCTCTCTCTCTCTCTCTCTCTCTCTCTCTCTCTCTCTCTCTCTCTCTCTCTCTCTCTCTCTCTCTCTCCCTCTCTCTCCCCCGCACGGCCGCCTCTGGCCGCCTCGCAGCGCTCGTTTACGGCTGTGTGTGCCGCAGTGCGAGCCGGTGGCCTCTCCCGGCATTGGTCGGCGTTGGGGCGCTACCGAGGCACTGAAAATGCGAAACTGATGAGGGTTAAGGCCAGGAGTGATGTATGGAAATCAGTTTATTGCGCTGATGGCGTTGCCTATTTCACCGCTCGCCACACGCGCACACAAAACCTCCCTGGACGGGCGGCTCACAGCCCTGATTTATTCTCTCCAGCACTGGCGGAAGTATCGGCGATTTACCGAACGTGCTGTATTTCTGGGCTTGTGCGTGCGGCTGCTTTCGGGTCCTCCGGGCCTCCGGGCCTCCTGTGGTCCACCCCCATCTCGGCCACTGTTAGCCCGCTCTTCATACCCGTACCCGAAGGGCAATTCACCCCTGTAGTACCCTGTACAAAGTGTCCTGTAGTACTTTGTACTGCTATTGTAATACCTTTCTGTAATACCACAAATCCAAAATTTTTGGCCCTAAGACATCAAAAAATGTATAAATATTCGAATTTATTAGGTCTATTGACCGTGTAGTACCTACTACAAACTACTACAGCTGTAGTACCCTGTACACAGAGTCTCAGAGTGAATCGCCCCTTGCCCGCACCTGACACCTCACAAGCTCGTCGCCTCGCGTAGCCCTCCTTCACAACAACCCGCCCTCGGTCTTGCTGTGTAGCAAGTCGATAAGAAGAGAGCAGGAAACGCTTGCAGCCGAGCGATGGTTCGGGTGCGCCTGGCGGCCTGGCGCCTGCGGGGGCGCAGCAGCAGCCCAGTGTTACGGACTGCTGAGGGCGGTGATGGACAGCGACACACACAACAAGCGCCCCGGGAGTCGGTAGTGCCCGGGAGCCGTGTTCCCACTGCCAGCGCAAGCTTGGGTGGAAACTGAGGGGAGGGTATGTTTCGTAGTGCGTGAGCCGGTGAGCAGTGCAAAGAAGACTTGCTTCAGGCTGCTGCCCCGGGGAGCCGCCCGGCTGCCCCTGGGGCTCGCCCTCGACACCGGTCCATGGCAAATGCCAGGCGGAGTCTCGACGGGTCTGTTTGTTCATGGGCCTCTACGAGCCTCGTCGTGTTCGCGCGCTACGCCTCCACCTTCCGCCAGAGGACGAGCCGCGCTGGAAGAGGGGCCGGGGTGTCGGCCAGCCTGACCGGACATGACCCGGATCTGGCCCGGTGCCCGTACGGGATCAGGGGTCGGAGACCTTGTCGGAAGACGGCGACCAACGGATCTCCTGCTCCGTGTCGGTCTCCTGCCGCCTGTCGCCCGGCCCGCTTCGCCTCGGATTCTCCGCCAAAAGGGCAGCCAGACGAATAAGGCCACCAATTACAGAGACCCCGACCCGCCGCTGATCTCGCTGCCACAGAGTACAGAGGACGTTACTCTTTGATCTCTGCCGTCCATAGGCGCTAATCTGGGCGACTCGTTCTGTCCGCAGGCGCTGCTGCCGCTGCTGCCGCTGCCGCCGCCGCCGCCGCCGCCGCCGCCGCTGCCGCCGCGGGTCCATGAGGCTGGCGCACACCCTGTTCCCACGGCCGGCGAGCAGCACCAGGTAATAATGGGCAGCCCGGCCACACTGACTTGCTGCTTTTGTTGTAGAGCCGGCCTCACCACCACCACCACCACCACCACCCCCACAGCCGCAGCCGCTGCCGCCGCCGCCACCCGCACAAACTACTTTGTTGTGGGGGAAAAAAAGAAGTTTGTGAAAAGTTGGTGAGGAGGTATAATGAATGGCGAAGAGGCGGGCCGGGGCTGCGGGGCTCCGGGGCTGGGCTGGGGCCTCAGCCGGGCACTGCCGGGCCTGGCATTATTTCGGAACACGGCGGGCCTTCCGAGCAGCCTACCTCTTTCTGCCGCGCTCACTTGCCACCTTGATCCTCCCCCGTGTGACCCGTCACTATAGGGAGTGTTCGCCCCACAAAAGGGCAAAGGACGATGATGCTCAGTGCTTTGCCTCTATAGTAGATACCGGTCCTGGACGGGGATTGTCTTGCCTGCACGAGCCCCAGCCCCATTACTGCCCCAGCAATATCGCCGCCTCTCGAACTAAGCAGTCAGTAGTCAGTCGGCAACAACTTTCTACAATAACGCGGACGTCAGACAAAACAGAGCGTCGCGCAGCACAAAGACGGGAAAATGTATACAACGTAACTTCGACCTTTCCACGCGCCGCGTCAGCAGGTTGTTAAGTTTCGGATAGTGAGTGCTGGCCTGCACTGCTAATACCTCATCGCGGGGCGCAACGCTAAGAAAGAGGCCCTTTTAGTTTGGCGGCGCGAGGTCCGCGTCCCGCGTCGTCTGCTAGGGTCGCCCGAAGGGCTCCGTGGGCAAACGCGTATAATACCAGGACGGCGATGGCCTTGCGCGAGGTTCTACCGGCTCTTCCGTCGTGTGACTGACCCCGCCTGGCCCCGTCACGCTCCCTCAGAAACTCCTCCGCGCAACAGCTTCACCCGTTATTGTGCGGAAGGCGAGCCGCTGCGCCATCCTTCCCACTTACCGGCTTTCCCATTACCCATGATGTCTGTCGCAGCACTCACCTCTCCGCCGTGCCGCGCCGCACCGCGAACTCAAACTCAACGCACCGCGACGCGGCCTTCCAGGCAGCGCCAGGCAGCCACCAGGATGCAGCCGGGTACAGTGCATTAGCGCACGGGGACCACCAAGAAGTCACAAAGGGACTCCCTAATGTCGCCGCGAATCACAACAGCTAACATGGGGTTTCATTTCAACCACACTGTTCGTGGCGGAAGGGGAGCACCAAAGGGGTCCCTCACTCGTCGTGATTGCAAGCGTACATTCATTGTTTCGTCTGATGTTTTTCTTTTGTTTCTGATTTTCCCAACATGTTGCTGATTTTTCTCTCTGTGTTTTTCTGACCTATTCTGATTTTATTTTTACTTTAACTTTTTTTCATGGTTTATACATTAATGTGAGTGAGGGAGCCCTTTGCGAGGCACACGCCTGATGCACCGTGGTGCACTGTGAGCGCCCAGTTCCACGGACCTCCGGGAGAGAGCGTCCGAGTCATCATCCCGCGCTGCATGCACCACCTGAGGTGGGCGCTGCGGGCGCTGCGGGCGCTGCTTTCGTGTCCCGTGTTCCGGGCGGCTGGTCCTCCCTCGGTAGCAGGGGTGCGATGTATATACCAAGGCGTTCCGTCGGGCTGGGAGGAAAGGGGACCGTATTTAAGTTCAGCGAGTGGAACGTACCCGCCAGCGCACCATATTATGGCCCCCGGCCGGGCCACCCTGGCGTGTCCTCCAGGGTCCAGTCCCGTCCGCCTCCACAAAGAACCAGAAGAAGTAGAGGCGGCGACGGCGGCCGGCGGGGAAGGAGCTCGAGCGGATGAAATTAATCAGCAAGGCACTCGAGTGGAGGTCGTTCGGTTTCAATGCTCCTGTAGGTTTATGGCGAGTCTGTGGTGAGGCTCGCCACCCTCCCGAAAAGTGTCAATGGACTGGCGAGGGGCGCGGACCGTAAGAAGTGGCGCTGTTGTCCGCCCGAAGTGTCCGCGCCCCTGTAATCCCCCGTCAACAAAAGCGGCCCCCTCTCCTCCCCTGCTGCTGCCGCACGTATATTGACTGAATGCTAATTGTGCGGCGTCGTCGGCCCCGCCGGAAGTCAGGGCAAGTCCAGGGTCGACCTGGACCTGGGAGCAGACAGCCGCAGGCACCGCAGGCCGCCCACTCCGCCCCCAAGGCCCCCATACGGCCTCAGGACACTGCCGAGGCGGAGGCCGACCGCTTCCCCTTCCCTCGGCCAGTCCGGTCCGGTTCAGCCAAGCCGTACCGTAGCGTAGCATCCCCCACGCTGCTGTCTGGTTTTACCGTTGGACGTGTCGGGAATGCCGAATGGTCGAGCAGACGCCGCCTCCCGGGCTCGGGGCCAGACGCCGGCGGCCGCCCCCGGCCGCCCCCGGCCGCCCCCGGCCGCAATGGGAGTGAGGGATGGAATATGACAGCGTTTTACGCGGGCCGCTTGCCGCTGTGCGCGCTGCGCGTGCCAGGAAGGGGGGCGGCGGGCGGAAGCGGCTGAGATTGTGAGGCCCAGCCCGAGGCCAGCCCGAGGCCAGCCCGAGGCCAGCCCGAGGCCAGCCCGAGGCCAGCCCGAGGCCAGCCCGAGGCCAGCCCGAGGCCAGCCCAAGGCCAGACCAAGGCCGGACGGAATCACCTATGCAAGCATTGTGCTTTGAGCTGAGAACTCGCTGGGGACGGACGTGGGCGGGTAGGGCCCGGCGGGTCCCACCCACACCACCCAGTGGCTCTGCGGCCGCTGCGTCTCCGAGCGCCATGACGATGCTGCGGCATGGCTGCGGCTGCTGCGGCTGCTGCGGCTGCGCACCGCGGACGTCAGCAGTGATGACGCGATCGCTCCACCGCAGCGCTGCCTTCGCTGCCGCCGCTGCCGCCCCCACCCACACCGCCTCGCCTCCGGCCGCCGTTCGCAAAAATGTCTTCCGCGGATGGCCTTCTGGCCCCATCCCAGCGCCCTCCACAGCCCCAGGCCAGCTTCCCCGCGGGAGGTAAAATTAACTCATAAGTTTTCAACTGCATGAGGCGGGGAGAGGAGAGGCGACTGGAGGCGCCCGGTGGCGACGCCTCCGCGGGCCCCGCCGCCGTGTGGCACCGCGGTGCAGCGCGGGGAGAGACATTAGCATGGCCGGGGAAAGTTTCGCCGTGAAATATGATACGCCTTCTCGCCCGCTTTCGCCCGGTGGCCCGGACTGTCCGACCGCCCCGTGCCGCGGCGTCTGGCCTGGTCCGGCCGGCTCCGGCGGGCGGAGGCAGCGGAGGACACAGCCGGAGCCCATCTGCACTCGCTCCTATCATCCACAGCCCCCGCGGGGCTGCAGACCCGGTCTGGTACCTTATCGCGCTGATGGCACTCGACATCTACAGACTCAATTTATTGCCTTTAGTGACCAACCAATTTTGATTTGACTGGAATGGAAATCTGGCCTGATCCCGGTGTGCCGCCGCTCTTCCCGAGGGCCCCGGGGACCCTGCCTCTCCCCTGCTCCTGCTGGAGTCTCCCGCCACCCCGGGGCCCCACCTCTGCCCTGCGCCTGCTGGAGTCTCCCGCCACCCCGGGGCCCCACCTCTGCCCTGCTCCTGCTGGAGTCTCCCGCCACCCCGGGGCCCCACCTCTGCCATGCTCCTGCTGGAGTCTCCCGCCACCCCGGGGCCCCACCTCTGCCATGCTCCTGCTGGAGTCTCCCGCCGTCCCCGGCCGGGACCTCGCCGCCCGGCATACATCCGCAGAAAGTGAGTTTCTCCCCTCTCACCCGTCTGCGGAAGATGACGAGTTCATAATGCGATCTCCTGTGATTGTCCTGGAAGCTTCCCCTCTTTATTTACTTGCCCCCCTCGGGGAATCGCCCGGCGTCGCAGCCTATAATCCCTGCGAGCGCCAGTGGAGGGCCGGGGAGCCGGCGGAGGTGGGGTGGGTCTGCTAAGAGCTTTGCTCAAACTTTTAAGAAGCAAGCAGAAAACTACTCCTTGTGCACGCCTGGATTCCGGTCTCTTTAAATATTAAATCGCCACCACTCACTTCCATTCGTGAGCTCTCGGATATCTCTCTCACGTTTCAACACTCGAGCAGAAACACAATATAAGCGCGGGATATTTCTCACAGTTAGGTGCCTTGGCCCGCCGCACCGAAACAATTGGACTGTCACGGGTTCGAATACCACCGTCCTGGCCGAGTTTAATTTCCCTGCGTGTGATTTTCGGCTTGCCTCTGCGGGGTTGTTTTAAGGTCACATTGGTGTTACACTCCGTGCCAGCACGCTCCTCCCACAGGGCACTCTGTGGCCGGCCCAGGGCCGGGGCCCAGCACTAGTCGGAGCCTGTTTGACCAACTCGGCTCAGCCGGTGCGCCCCGACCGCCCCGACCACCCCGTCTGAGACCATTGGCAAACGTTGCGCGACAGAGTGGGACAGAGCGCGCGGGCCAGCGACCGCGGCCCTGTGGGTCTTGGCCAGCCCTCGGAGAGTGGGAATCGGTCGGCTGGATTTGTCGCAGTCTGACATGTCCCTGATGCCGGACTAGGCCGTGTCCTACTAGGCGTGTCCGGGGGTGGCGGGGGTGGCGGGGGTAGCGGGGGGTGTGGCAGGGGCCGGGGGTGTTGGCCGGGAGTCGCTGGGGGCTCCGCGGGCCTCGGTCTGCAGCTTATGGGCGGCCGGTCCCGGCGGGGACAAACTGGAGAAGGCGTCGCTCTGTGTCGCACGGGAGGTAACAAATACGAGCACGCGGCTGTTGGCAGACAAGGCAGCTTTACGCCTCAGACGCGCGCTGGCCGTGTTTGTCAGCAGCCTCCGGTCAGCCTCCGGTCATCTTTTAGTCAGCCTCTAGTCAGCCTCCAGTCAGCCTCCAGTCAGCCTCCGGTCAGCCTTCGGTCTCCAACAAAGCCGGCCGCGGTGGAGGCCGCGGCAGCACGGCCGGGTGCAAACGGCCGACGAGTAATCTGGTCTGTCTGCGCCGAGACGATGAGAGTGTGGCCGCAGGCCGCAGCCGATGGCCTTGGGCTCCGCAGCACGGCACGGCGTCGTCGGAGATGAAGCGGAGCGAAAGCGCCTGTCATTCCGGGGATAGGCAACCCGGCGGACAGTAGTGCGTTAGCGCGGCCTACCCGCTCACTACCAGGCGTTCAGCGGAACTGGGATGGGAGGGACTCCTCGTCAGCTTTGCAGGACTGTTTTCAGTTCCCGTTTGCGGGGAAAAAATATTTCCCCATGGTAGGCTATGCCCCCCTCCCCCTCTAAACTTCCCTCTCTGCTGAAGTCCGTTGCATCCTGACCCTTTCCGGCCCAATCCGGCCTAGCAGGGGGTCCTGGCCGCAAACCCGGGGCCCTAGGCTTGACTCGGGGAGCTGGGTCCTGGCAGGGGCAGCGCCAAGGCTGCGCCCGCCCTTCCTAGCGTGTGGAGCTCGAGCCGGACCGAGTGGGCCTCTGGGGGAAAATTTCACACACCCCCTGCAGAGATCCTTACGCCATCCTCACCAAGGCGTTGCCGGGCGTTTGCCAAGCGGTCTGCCTGCGGCCCTGCGGCCCCTGCGGCCCCTGCGGCTGGGGGCGAGCGGCGGAGGGGAGAAGCAGAGAGGAGAGGCGGATATAACGAGTCAGACGTTCGATTTATGTCCAGCCCAGCGACTTAGCAAGCCCCGCACGCAAGGTTTCTAGGCGAAGAAAAATATTTGCTGCTGCCCTGAAGAAGGGGAATTTTAATTTTATTTATTATGACGTTCAGTTTCTAGCCCCCCCCCCCCCCCCTAAAAACGCTGAATTAAGTATTGCAGGGTCATGGCGTGTTTAAACTGCTAAAGAAGTCTGAGAGGAAACAAAAATTGCGAACCAAGTCGTCCTCGTTATGAAGGAAATGGAGATGGGGGATGACGCTCCAAGGTGTAATTGCTCTCGACATAAAGCGTCGGCTTGTTCGGGGCAGCGCTGACGCCCGGTGAGCGCACTCCACTTTGCATGTGTCTAACGATAGCCCGCTTGTTATTGTGACTTTATTTTTACATGTTTACTTTGGCAAGTGATCATGAACGCGGCAATGTTAACAGAAAGCGAGGTGGACGGGAGTGATTCCGAGGAGCACGATCGTGCTTTCGGCCCTGCGTGTTTGCAGCAATGTCAAGGGCCCGGAGTTTACGGCTCTATTCCACTCGGGGCTCGGCTCGGCTCGGCTCGGCTCGGCTCGGCTCGGCTCGGCTCGGCTCGGCTCGGCTCGGCTCGGCTTGTCGCGGCCGCTAACCTTGGCGGGCTTGCGGGTGCGGGCCAGCGGCTGGTGCGGTACACCCTAAGGGATGACCAGCCCAGCGAGCGCCGCCCTGCCGCCCTCCGTCTTTTTCTGTCACTGCGGGGGCGGAGGCAATGCAAGCCTCTGATAAAGGGCCGCAATCAGGCCCCGTCCTAGACCTCGTCCACGGCCCCGTCCCGAGGTCCAGCCCGGTCCTAAAGGCCCGCAGTCCACCCACTCGTGTCTAGTGTCCACCATGCGACTAGCCCCCCTCCGCTCCGCTGTGCTCGCGCCACCCATCCCTCCTCCACGACACTCTGCGTGCCTTTGTAAGACACTGAGAGGAGAAGAGCCAGGGCCCCCGCCGGCCTGCCGGGGCAATGCACTTAAACCTCCTCTCCGAGACGCCCCGCCCATTTTTTTCCCTTCCCTCGCCGACGGCGTGGGCAGCGTCACCGAGTGACGTGTTTATCTGGGGAAGGAGGTGCCAGGCCCAGGCCAAGGCGGCCTGGGTCATTTATTCGCGATGAATTGGGTTGCGCGCGTCCGGCACGGCCGGTCCGGTACGGTATGGTACGGTACGGTCTGCAGGCGCTTGCACTGGCTCCTTCCGGCGCATCGCTTTGAATATGCATCGGCCCCGCTGAGGCGCCAGCGGGGGTCGGGACGGGTCCGCTTTAATGGTGATGGTGCTGGGTCTGGTCAGTGACAGCCGCCGTCGGTAGGTTACCCCCCCCCCCCCAAGCCTCCCCCACTCCGCACAGGTAATGGCAGGCCGGACAGGTGTGATATGGCCGCGCAGCTGCCTGCCAAATTAAATTACCATGTTGGACGTCATAGCCCCAGTGTGCTGTCTGGATGTTTGTTAGGTTCATTACAGAGACATTCATTCTTCGATTAATAAAGGCTGCGGAAGCGCGGGAATTTTTCTATCGTGACTATTTGTTTTAAATGCCTGCACTTACCCTGCGGGCCGCGGTGTTGCCCGAATCTAATTAGCTGCCTACAGATAATGACACATCCCGGGTGGTCCTCGAGGCGGTCAAGTAGTGGATGCCTGCCCCCGGTCTGCCCCCGTCCTGCCCCCGGCGTGCTGCTCGTGTCTGACACCCCGGCGCCGCCGAGCCATGAATTGTGTTAGGGGCGTTAAGCAACGCGGCTAAGCGGCCTGTGTGCTGGGAGGCACCCCAAGGGGCAGCCCAAGGAGAGCGCCCGCCCCGCCATGGCGATGAGATGAGGCCGGCCGGGGCACTGGCCAGGGGAGAGGAGGGGGAGGGTTGTTAAAAGACTGATCAAGGCGGAGCGGAAGAATGGAGAGCAAGAGCGCATGGAGGGCGAAGGCTTGCGTAATGCATTACATGCAGCGCCCTGTGACGAAAGAGAGGTTGTTTGCGAAGACTTCCCTGTTCAAACAAACGCTCTTCTTTATTTTCCGTGGCGATAGCTGGTGGCCGGTGATACGGGTCGGCGAGGCAAAAGTTCTGTTTCCAACTTTAAAAAAAAAAAAGTAGCCGCTACTCATAAAAGGACCGAGGCGCGGAAAAGTCCCCGACGACTCCCTTCATTGAAATCTCTCAGAGGGGGGCAAAATGTTTCGGCTTTTGCCGCGAACGTGCGCGTCCCGCTAACAACCTGTTGGATTTCAACTCAGAGTGTCTCCAAGGCCTCGCCGCGACCCCTCAGTCTCGAGGTGAATGCTCCGGCCTCACACAATGATGCCATTTCCAGCGGAGGAAACTTTTTCACGACCTTTTGGCGTCGCGGTGCT
This sequence comes from Odontothrips loti, assembly GCA_038380765.1. NCBI lineage: Eukaryota > Metazoa > Arthropoda > Insecta > Thysanoptera > Thripidae > Odontothrips > Odontothrips loti. The sequence continues at coordinate 13,075,987 of CM076245.1, forward strand.
TGCCGTGTCCCCCTTCCACTCGATTTTTTTTTTTTTTTTTTTTTTTTTTGAGACTACAAGAAGAGACGACCGGCTACCGTGCGCTGTGCTCGCTACGCTCCGGACACAATTGAATCCCAGATCCGAGAGGTGTTCCCTGTTATTAGATCCGGCCCAAGTCACGGATACAACCTCGTTACCATCGACCGGCGCACATAGAGCCGCCCGGAGATCCAGCGGCCGGCCGACGGGCTGCCTGGTGCGCCCGGCTGCCCCGGCTGCCCGCCCCCAGCCCCGACCCCTGCGGCTCAGTTGTCCGCGTGTGATACGGCTGTGGCAGGGCCAGCCCAGGCCAGCCCAGCTGGCAGGCAGAAAGAGACGGGCAGCAGGCACATCCCTTTCGACGCGCTTCCGCCTCAAAATTGTATTTCACGAGGCCGACGCCCTACCCGCGCTGCGCCCCGCCGCGCCGATACCGAACTTGACTTGGGCCCAAGTTGGCCAGACAGTGCGGTCCCGCAAGTTTCGTTCGGATTCGAAACGGCGGTGACGGCGAAGTTGTACCGCGGGGCTGTCGGGGGCCAGCGGCCAGCGGCCTGCGGGGGCGGCGGGCCGGGCCGGCGGTGGGAGGACTTGACAAGACCAGGACTCGGCATACTGCGGCCTTGGCCGGCCTGGTGGGGCCCCCGGCGACAGGAGAGCCTCGGACAGCGCGACCGCAGCCGGCAGGCCTCAGAGCCCTGCTCTGTGCTCCCGGGCCCAGGTGTGTGTGTGTGTGTGTGTGTGTGTGTGTGTGTGTGTGTGTGTGAGTGTGTGTGAGTGCGTGGGCGCGCAGGGCCTCCGGCCGTGAGGCGGACCGCTCCATGGCTTCGCCAATGCGGTTTTGTAAAGGTCGCCGTGGGCGAATGCGAGTGCGAGTGCTTGATCCCCAGATGATCCTGGTGGCCCCCGGCGGCCCCTGCAGGTACACCGAGCCCGGCCCGGCCTGTTGGGCCCCGGGAAGTTCTGTTCTGTCGTGGGGCGCCGTGCGGCACGGCAGCGGTCCGCAGCGCACTCAGCGCGGAGCATCGCGGGTGTGGGTGCCCGGCGCCGCCGGGGGCCGCCGGGCACTGCGTCCGCGATAAAGCCAAGGCGCAGATCCTCCCGCTCCCACGCGACTGACAGAGAGAGAGAGAGAGAGAGAGAGAGAGAGAGAGAGAGAGAGAGAGAGAGAGAGAGAGAGAGAGAGAGAGAGAGAGAGAGAGAGAGAGAGAGAGAGAGAGAGAGAGAGAGAGAGAGGGAGTGAGGAAATGAGAGAGAGGGAGAGATCAACAAAGTGTGCGCCGCGTCGGGCCGGACCAGGTTTCTGCTGATGATGCCTTTCTTCTGCACAGCGCGCAGGGAAATGAAAGGAAGATTGGAAGTATTCGCGGAGCAAAGCTCCTCCGTAATCCTCTCTCCTCTCCATGCACCGGGAATGGCTTTCCTTTCGTCTCCCAGGTGCCTCCTGAGCAGCGCCAAGGTGTACCTGCCAAGGGGATGGAATTCGGCTTACGAGGAGAGAGAGAGAGAGAGGGGGGGGGCTGCTGCTGGAATCAAAGGAATTCGCGATAGTTGAGGGCGCTGCCTTTGCCTCGTCACCCGGCAAAACTGACGCCTTCGCTGCCGCCCGGCCCCGTCTAGGCCAGGGTCCGCTCTGGCGTGGACAGAACCACGGCGTGAGTCATCACGGATTTTCAAGAGGGAAAAATAAACCGAAATCGGGAGAATCACAACGAGGGCGCGTTGATTAGGGGTGTGCTGCGTGTGCATCATCTGGACCAAGGGGTGGCCGACTCGTATACTACTACGGACACTTCCAATAATACCAGCTGTAATATTCCAAGACACTTATAATACCGTCACTTTAATACATAATGTGCTCAAAACTTATAAAAATTTGGCCATTTATTTCTTCAAAACAAATAATCAAAAATAAGGCATGATAATCATATGACATTTAGGACCCAACCCAGTCAGCCACCCCTCCTTGTTGACATTGTGTGGCCATGCCCCGCCCTGCCCCGCCCCCTCGTCGGCCCGGATACAGTGCGGCCACAGCGGCGGCGCCTCGCTTCCGTCACGGTCGCTCGGCGCCGTGTGTGCCTGGAGAAGAGCGAGCCGGTGCGGGGCGGAGGGTTGTAAAAGGGAGGAGGAGGGCGGGGGGGGGGGGGGGGGCGCCATTTCTAAAATTGTGCGGGAGAATCGTGCGCGCGTGTCTCCGGAGGGGATCATTGGATCAGGCTAGCCGGTATCGGCAATATATCTCTCGCCAAAGCCCGGCGGGGACGCTCCTCAGAGAGGCTCAACGCCCGGCATCCACCACGAGCCGCGCATACTCCCGCACAGTCGTGAGGAGGCGGACGACTGCGCAGGGCGGCACGAACACGCACACGCGCAGACACACGCCCTCGTGTGGCATCCTGATCCTCAAGACGACATTCATTCGACAGTGCCGTAGGCGCGGTGGCCCCCACTTGTGGAACAGAAGGAGCGGACACGGAGAAAAAACATTAGTGGTCGCAACTAATTTTTAAGTTGATTTTCAGACAAGCAGTAAATTTTTGTTCGAATAACTAAAATGTAGCCGGGGGAACTAAATTTTAGTTGCACCAACGCAACGTTAGTTGCTTCAACGCATAGGTTCGCTAAAGGAGCAAAGAGCAGATTTTTTTTTGTTTAATTGACCGCAAGGAACCTCTTCGTTGGAGCAACTAACGTTTCGTTGGTGTAACTAAAATTTAGTTCCCCCAACTAAATTTTAGTTTTTCGAAAAAAAAATTACTGCTTGTCTGAAAATCAACTTAAAAATTAGTTGCGACCACTAATGTTTTTTCTCCGTGGAGGCCGGGAGGGCCCTCGGCAGAGGGGATCTCAACTTTATGGGTCCGTGAACGAAGTCGGAGTGAGTCGTATAAACTTTTGAGCCTCAACATGGAAATCAGACCAATTTTTTTTTTCATATTTTATGGGAATTGGGTGGGCGGCTTTTCTCTCCACTGCACCGCCACGCGCCATAACGCGGCGAGGGCAATAATATTTGTCCCCCTGGTTGACGCGCAAAGTCAGCGAGCTTGGAATCGTGATCGTCCGCAGCGAAACGATAATCTGGTCGCGTCTCTTTTGCTCGTCGAAAGACAACTGCCGGACGCAGCGGGCACCGCGACCGGTCAGGGGTCGGGCCGGGCAGGCCCGCCGTGACGGGCAGCGGTGACTGGCGGTGACGGGCACCTGTCCCGAGCACCTGTCCCGAGCACCTGTCCCGAGCTCCCGTGACGAGCACCTGTCCAGGTACGGCACGGCGGAGGGGCACCAGTGGCACCAGCATGCTGTGCACAGCAGCGCGTCGTGATTGCTTTGCCGAACGTGGAGTGCATTCGGAGAGCCGGCGAACGGACCGTGCGCGTCTAATGGAGCCACAAATCCACGAGCAGCACGCAAAAACAAACGCCCCCTCCCTCCATGAAATAATGGAGTAGCGTGCGTTGTGATGGGAAAAAAATGAAATTGCCTTTATATGAAAAAATGCAATGCAATGCCTGTCAGGGAGTGGCGTCCAACACGCTACACTGTCGCGTCGCGCGCCGCTGCTCAGGAGGAACAGGGTGTTCACGGGCTGGAGCGGCACCATGTTTCCCGGAGTCTCGCAGCGAGGAGCGCCGGCAGCACCGAATACCCGTTCACGAGACGTTAATTTCCGCGCAACAGCAGTTGTGCTTCTCAGAGGTGCTGGGCGTACCGAGCAGCCAAGGGCGCTACGCCAAGGGCGCGGCCAGTGTGCCCGATCCCAACGCAAACAACATCGACAACCCCCCCCCCCCCCCTTGCACCCCCGTAGAGCCAAACGCGTCCGTCCCCATACACGAGCATGATTCGATTTAGCCCTGATCGGGATGTGGCTGGTCGGTGGGTCACCCCCCCCCCCCCTCTCTCTCTCTCTCTCTCTCTCTCTCTCTCTCTCTCTCTCTCTCTCTCTCTCTCTCTCTCTCTCTCTCTCTCTCTCTCTCTCTCTCTCCAGCACAATCGTGGGCGCAAGTCCTCCCGCCCCCACCCCCTCCCCCCCCTCGGTGGTACTCCCACCCCTGTTTGCGAGGGCCCCCCTTAGGCGGATGGGCCTGTACCAGCGCAAGTGAGCCGGACTACACGCCGCCAATTCATCGCGCGAATATAAAAGCGCGACGCGGTCTTCATGTTCCCCCTTTTATTTTCATGCATGGCGTCCCCGCGGCCGCAGGTCCCGCCCACCGTATGGGGGAGGGGGCCACCACATCAATGTGTAGGCTCCACGCGTTGTACGGCTCGCGCTTCGCAATAAACCTTCAAATCTGGAAATTCTCCGCTTCAGGCAATCCGGGGGGTCCGGCCATCATAGGCCCCCGGCCGTGAGCCCGGCCGTCGGCCTGGCCAGGCCGCGCTGTCGTGAGCCGCGTTTAATGAATTTCCATCCGGTGACGTCATTATTTCGAGACCTTTGACGACCACGCTACCCTCCCATAACGGGCGCCGCCATCAGCGGCCGCCTGGGCTTACCGATGCTCGCAAACTTGTTGCCGAACTCGTGGCGGTGAGTGCCTGCGCCTGGCTTCTAGGGCGGCCGGGCGGCCGGGCCGGGCCGGGCCGCGATGAGAGATATCGGTGATTTGCCTTCCCCGTCACGATGACCTGCCGGCTCATGCTTCCATTTAAAGTTCTCGTCTCACTACTAATGCGAGTCGAGTTTGGCGAGAATCCTCGTGGTGAGCAGAGGCAGGCGCGGCAGGCGCGGGCTGGCCCAGGGCTCTGCGGGCTCTGCGGGCTCTGCGGGCTCTGCGGGCTCTCACTGAGAGCTCTGCGCCGCGGAAGATTAGAATTCACCAGACTAGATGGGATTACACTGTACGAAGAGGAAGAGAGGCTCGAGGCTCCGCCAAAGTTGGACCCAAACACTCACCGCGTCATCACCACGGCAACCGCCGCACGAGCCGCCGCCAGGGCCAGGCGCCGGCGGCCGGGAGCGCCTGCCAACGGCTGGGTAGGCAATCTCGACACACGGCAGCTGAGCGGCTGGCCTACCTCGCGCCTGCTGCGGCCGCCCGCCGCCCGTCCCTGGACGCCGAGGCCGGCCGAAGCCCGTCGGGGACAGGGGAGGCAAACAGCAGCCCAACCTGCTTCCGTCCTCTGTCTACGGCAGGGAGGCGCGGCAGCAGGAGCCGGAGGTCCCGTGTATACACACACACACACACACACCTAGGCACACACACGCACACATCATTCTCCGTGGGGGGTCCCGTGGGCTGGGATAGAGTGGGAGGCCGGGGGTCCACCGCAGCGCCGCAGCGGGGTTACAAATGGATTTCGGGGTGTGGCCGGGTTTGGCCGCTGTGCCGTGCGGCGCAGGAGCGATGGGTCTCCACTGTAAAGAAAAAAAGGAAAAAAAGAAATAAAAACGATTTGACTAAAGTTCTAGGGTCCAAGTCAAATCGATTACAGCTGTCTTCACTCGACTGTCGGTCTAACCGAACTGCAGAAATCGACGAATTTATCGTTAATTCCAATATTTTGCAGTGTCTCTCTTCTCCACACGCCAGTCTCAGTGTGTCTGTCCACCTTGGTCCTCCTCGCCGCCTCCCCCACTTCCTGCACCCGGCTCATCACCGGCCGCCCGTGGCTGCCGGCTGCCCCGGCCCTGCTGCATGAGGCCAGGTTCCGGCGATCGTCACCCGGAGCAGCCAGCAACCCCCACAGTTTATGGAGCGACGTGACGTAGAGGCCGGGTTGGGCGGGGGCAGGATGGGGGGGGGGGGGGGGGGGGGCAGGAAAGAGAGGACGCAGCACATGCCGCCGCTCTCACAAAGCCACGACTTGGGCGCCTCCCTTACCCCTCTCATCTCTCTTGCTCTCTCGCTCTCACCCCCAACCTTCCTCCCTCCCTCCCTGCTACCACTCTTCCCCATTAGCAATGAAACGCCGTGTTTAAATGGGAGGAAGTTGTCCTTGTCTCGCTTAGGGAAGGGTTGGGGGGGGGGGGGGGGGGGGTCGCCACTACATTGTTTCTGGGAGGGAGTGATGTGATGGCGCCTCCGACGGCCCGGCCCTGCATTCCGCGCCGCACGATGTTCTGCTGCGAGGCGCGAGGCTAAGACCCGGAGCATCGCTGTCCATTACGTGATACCCACTCCCTCTGATGAGGTACGGCACTGAGTTCCGCGGCCCCGGCCGGCCTCGCGGTCCTCGGTCCTCGGCCCTCATAGGGCAGGCGGGCAGGCCACTGACCTTAGGCCGAGCCTCAGGCCGAGCCTCAGGTCACTGACCTCAGGCCGAACCTCAGGCCGAGCCTCAGGTCACTGACCTCAGGCCGAGCCTCAGGCCGAGCCTCAGGCAGCGCCGTGTCTGCTCCCTACTCCGCTCGGCGCTGGAGATGAGAAGCTCCCCTTGTGGGTGCGGGGTGCGGGGGCACCAAGGCCGGGGCCGACAGGGCAGGGCAGAGCAGAGCCCACTGGGGAGGGGCCGTGGCGTTGTGATGTGAGTTGATGGCCTCTATTGGGACGTTTCGCCGCGTCCGGCCGTCCGAGCCACGGCCTCCTAATGTGGAGGTACCACACTCACGCACTGGCAGCGGGCAGCGGCCGGGCAGCAGGCTGCGCAGGCTGCATCGGCGGCTGGGCTGGATCCCGGGGTAATGGTAATGTGCCCACCTCGCCACGCGCACGTCCAGAATGGATGATCACGGGGGAGTCGTAGACTGTACACTGCACTGGGCAGGGCCGGGCAGGGCCGGGCCCGGTGCTGGCCGTTAGCCTCACCGCCGTGTCGCCGCCCCTCCTATAACAGCGCGTTGTTAGCCCGGCGTCCTCGCCATTCTCCAATCTCGACTGCAGCCGGCCCGGCCCGGGCGGGCTCTCGACGCGGACGGGAAATTATCCGCGCGTCCTGTAATCTAAATCTAAAATCTCCCCCGGCGTAGTCGGGCGTAACCGGGCGGCCGGGCGGAGGCAGGCGCCATTCTGTCCGGAAGCCATAGGCGACACGCTCCTGTTATGGGCGCACGCGAGAGCCATCTCATCACCGCCAGTCCGCAGCCTCGCCTCGCCGACACATGCGGCCAGGCCCGAGGCCAGGCCAGGCCAGGCCAGGCCCTGGGGTCCGGGGTACGGGTCTGTGACGGGTACGGGGCGCCAGGGACCTGTGCCCGCAGACAGTGGCGGCCGGCCGGGACGGACAGCGCACCCCGGTTTGATTTGTGTAGTCTGCCCAGCCCGGAGGCCGCCGCCTCGCCGCTCCCCGCCCTCCGTACCGTACCCCGTACCGTACCCCGGCTGCGGACCACGCAGCTCTGCCTCCAAACTTTCTTGGCACGTCTGACGCTGTGTGTCTAAAGTGTCTAGCGCCGCTGGAAAGCGATGCGAGGGACGCGAGGGTGGCGGTCCGCACAACGAACACACGCCCCCTTCTCCCCCCCCCCCCCCCCCCTCTTTCTTTTCCTCTCCTCTCCTCCATTCTCATTCTCTCTGCATCCTGGCTTAGGCCAAAAAATAAGTCATCTGAGAGACTATATTTTCTTAAAATCACGAAGTCGAGAAACGCATTTCTAGATAGGTGCCCCAAAAACTATTTTTTGGAATTGATATTCGTACCGCGTCTGCCGCTGTCTTTGCGGCCAGGTGCTCCGTTCAATTCAACCGTTTGAGCCATCGACGCGTTGCTGCCGTGCCGCCCTGCCAGCCGCCTCGTCTCAAGTGGAGGGGAGGTAGCACATTATTCGCATTAAGCGGAGCAGTACTCCCCCTCAGGGAGCGGCCTTCAGGCGTGCCCAGGCGTGCTCAGGGCGTGCCCAGGCGTGACCAGGCGTGCCCAGGCGTGCCCAGGCGTGCCCAGGCGTGACCAGGCGTGACCAGGCGTGACCAGGCGTGACCAGGCGTGCCCAGGCGTGACCAGGCGTGACCAGGCGTGCCCAGGCGTGACCAGGCGTGCCCAGGCGTGTTCAGGCGTGCACTTACCGCGCGGCACCCGGTGGCCCACGGCCCCGCGGCGCCACTCGAGTCGTTGGGGTCTTCATCTCTCATCCGGGCTGAAGCAGCAGCCGTTAGCGTTATGGATATGGCAGTTTTCGACGAGCGCGGCGAATGACTCTCACTTTACGCTCCGACTGTACTTATTGAATGTACCGTGGCACCGCGGCGCGTCGCGGCACGAGACCGCGCGGCCCATCAAACGGCTATATCCTCCCACTTTTGATGCGTGCATACAGGACAGGGCGGGGCGGGGCGGGGTCAGAGGCAGGGGGACCCCGCGGGCTCGGCTCGAAGGTCAGGACGCGTGTTCGACGTGTGAATAAAATTGTGGAATGGCGCCGTTTGGAGCGTAAGTACGGCCCCGTGAGGTGTGCGTGAGAAGACGAGGCCTGGGGGTAATTTCGAACGACAGTCCCCGCCAGAGGTCACAGCCGCGAAAAGAACTTTTACTCATCGAAACGGCGGCGCGCGGTGGAAGTTTCCTCGGGGCTTCATGAGATCGTAAGATTTCACGCTCGAATATGTGCGCAGGAGAAAACTGAATATTCAGAAGCCGTGCGCCATGAGGGCGCAGTGCGAAGCCCGAAGACCGGGGCGGGCCGAGGAGGAGAGCGTCCCATTCTCCTCAAGAGCAGCCTGCCTCTGCTGTCGGGATTAATTTGCCGGAGTGCGGCGGGTGATTAGGCGCTGTGGTTGGCAATGGAAGGCAGTTGCGGGCAGCAGTGATGCTACCGGGCCGCCCCCGGCCGCCCCCGGCCGCCCCCGGCCGCCCCCGGCCGCCCCCGGCCGCTCCAAGCCGCCCCCGGCTGCGAGGCCCTGCTCATGCCGGCACGTCGACATCTTATCGACTGGGGTCCGAACTGATTTGCGGGCCGGACGGGCCGACGACACCCTGGCCCTGAGCGTGGGGGTCGCGGCCCTCCCGGACCCGACCCGGCTGGAGCCTGTGCGTGCCAAAGAAGGCCCAGCCCGCCTCGAGGCGCGTTATCCGAAATGCCGCCGCGCCCCCGAGCCCGACAGCTGCGTGCGTCCGCCGCGCGGCATACTCTGCGGGGGGCCTGGCGGGGGAGGGGGGGGGGCGCTTGGTGCGGTGGGGGTGCCAATAGAGCACAGCAAGAAGAGTCTCCATTTCTAAAATTCCTGGGATGCCTCGGAACGGCGGCCTCGGCCATCAAGCGAGGCCCATTTTCTCGGCTGACAATATCCAAGGGGCTCGGGTCGGCTGGACCGGACCGGACCGGGGCGGAGTTGATCAGGGCTCGCGGGGCGCCATCTCTAAAACTCATCATACGGACTCCACGATTATTTTGATTTAGTTTTTAGCAGATGATACCTCAAAACACTGACTGTGTCGAACACTTCAAACATGCCCCACTGGTGCCCTCAAATCGACATCTCTGCGCACGTGCGAAGTGGACTCGCCCGGAGACTAGAGTAACTTGCTGTATGTATAGCAGCAGCGCGAGCCAGAAAACGCCGTTGACCACTAGCGCCATCTCTCGGAGTCAACGGTGCTGCTCTCTGCGGGACAACAGTGGCTAAAGTATCAATAGCGCGCTGCTCCCCTCCACCATAGCTCCGTAGCGTAGTGGGCTAGCGGGCCGGTCGGCGACCGCAAGGTTCGTGGTTCAACTCTTTGCCGGAGTAAATATTTTTCTGAAGTCTGCCGACCGAGGATGGTGGGTAAAATATACCAAAAGAACGTGTTCAAAGTGTGTTGTCTGAGTGACCGCGGACGTTGGGCCGCGGCCATTCCCCGGAGGTTGAATACACTCGTTGACTCAGTGGTTCGACGCCCGAGCAGGGGAATGGTGCTTGCCAAGACTCGGCAGAAGTTAAATGTAGAGGCCTAGGGTTCGGCCTTCTACATTTTTCAAGCGTAAGGCCTCGGAATCTGGAGTATTCGGGCAACACCTACTTGGATACATGGCGTAGAAGAGTAGAGTACAATCGGCTTCGGCCGTGTACGATCTGGGCATCCTACCTCCCTCTCAATCCGCGAGGGAGTGGCCTCAGGGCCACAGACCAACTGGCTGGTCGAAGGGGGCTGACTCCTGAAATCTAGTCAGCGGAAGGGGCGATGTTGGCCGTTGCGGAAGCCTGCCTACCAAGGTGGCTGCGTCGTGCCTGTGTCTTAGCGGCGGTCAACTCCTGGTACACCGGTTCCCATCCGAACACCGAAGTTAAGCAGGAACGGTTCCGGACGGAAGTCTGGGACGAGGTAGGACCCACCCATTTTTGCCGTTTTTTGTTGTTGTTGTATTTTTTATTTGCAGGGTCTGAATCTTGAGGATTCAATATACTTTTGAATTTAAAAAAAATTATTGAAATGAAACGCTTTCTACCAATTAATAGAGAAAAGAGGAAAACCGCGAAAAAAAAAACAAATTCGACCAATAGTGCATGAGTGTAACGAGCTCATCACTTTAAAAAAATCAAAACTTTTTATCATTTGAATTCACCTGGACAGTTGTGGACATTTCGTGAACCCCCCTTCCCCTCTTAGTGTCCACGTGGTATCTGAACAGCCCCAAAGAACGAGCCTGTCCTAGAACGGTAAAGCGTTCTCCATGCCTGTCTTGTTACCCCCCGACGTGGCGTGTGGCCTCTACGGCGTGGGGCGAGGTGCGGGGCGGCGGCACCGTACGGGACGGACCTCGGAGGCTGCACTGGGAGCGCTGACCTCGCCATCGCCCGCCTCCGCCGCCGCCCACCCTCGCCTCGAGGCCGTATCTCCTCCTACCCGTCCCACTTTTCTCGCTACCCTAACCCCCTCCACCCCTGTGAAAGCCATTGCTGCGTCACCAGCACTTATAATTGGTTAAGTGGAGGAAGCCCGGAGGCGAGTCACGGCGTCAGGGAAGGGGTTGTGGTCTCAGGGGGGGGGGGCATCTCACTTCAGGCACACTGGTGAACGACCCCGGCTCTGCCGGTCCCTGCGCCCCAACCCCGCCCCGGCCACGCCCCCGCAACCCCCGCTGCATCCCCCGCTCGCTGCCGCTGGCTCCCGCTGGCGTCCGAAGTGCTAATGACGGGAGATACAGTCAGGGCAACAAGTGACAGTAGAATTTGCGGACCGCGCGAAGGCAGGAGGAACTCAGAGCGTCTACGCCGCCCTCCCCAACTGCTTCCAGAAATTAATGAGCAGGTGAATTGAAAAACTCGATTAAACTGAGATCGAAGAAAGATACTTTTCGAAAGTGGCCGTGCTCTCTGCTCCAGGCAGCAACGTTTAAGTTGTATAGAGGTTCGCCGTGGTTCGCGGCCTGGCTGGCTTCGCAAATAAAGGTATCGGCCGACTACTCTACCACCGCGGCGACCTAACGACGGCCGGCAGCGCCCCCAGCGGCAGCCACCGGCAGCAGCCACTCCCACGGCACTGGTCATTGCCATCACGCCCTGCTGGGCAGGACCTCCCGGGCATCCCCACAGCGATGGCCAGCAATCCCGGAAGAAGGCTACGTGCCAGGAGGGCCGCTGGCCCCGGGGACCCCAGGAGCCGTGGGGGCCGCGGGGCGCGAAGCGGAGCGATGGGACAAGGCGCGCAGTTTGCTTGTGTCGACGCCTATGAGATACGGCCCAGCTCCCCCATGCGCCGAGGGCGGGGAACGGCGAGGGTAAGCGAAGAGGCGGCGGACCCGCAAACTCTGATCCGGTCGACGTGCTGACCTGGAATCTCTTGTTGGAGCCGCTTCCGCCTCCTCTCGAGGACCCATCAGGGAATATATACGTGGTATCGGGCGGCGTGGGGAGGGAGATATATGGACCTGGTCGTGGCGTCCTTTCATTTCCGGGTCGAAAGTGAAAATAAATCTCGGGGTGCCTCGGCAGTTTACAATATTATTTTCGACCCGGTGGGTGCGTCGGGACCGGACCGGGCCGGGCCAGCAGACACGTGGGCAGGAGGAGAACAGGCCGGCGGCGTCGGAATCGGTATTTATAATAGCGGGTGCCGGGCGGCAGGGTGCGCTGTACACGCCAACAAATGAAGAGAAACTAGGCGTGCACGCGCGGGGGGAGGGCAGCTCGGCTCGTCTCGGCACTGCGGCGGCGGCGGCGGCGTTTGCTCGGGTGTGGCCACCGCCGCAAGGTGGAGGAGGCGACAAAATCCAATTCCGTGGAGTTGCTATTGTATTTCTCGCCTCGCCCCTACCCGCCTGTCTGCCCTTTGACTCTCGTTAATCTCTCTCTCTCTCTCTCTCTCTCTCTCTCTCTCTCTCTCTCTCTCTCTCTCTCTCTCTCTCTCTCTCTCTCTCTCTCTCTCTCTCTCTCTCTCTCTCTCTCTCTCTCACTCTGCCTTTGTAACCATGCCCTTCCCTAACGTCACGTTTGACGCTGGGCGATCGTGAAGGCATGACGTGGTATTCAAGGGCCGAGCCGTAGCCCCGGTCGTTGACGTAGCCCCAGCCGTCGTAGCCCCGCCATAGACGTAGCCCCAGCCGTAGTCCCCGAAGGCCTCAAGGTCCTGTAAGCATTCAGCAGCAGCTGGGTGCATTCTGCGACACAAGGGCACAGAGGGCACCGCGCCGCCTTGGCGCGACCGCAGCCCGATCGGCACACCATTCACCGCGCGTTTCGCACCATCGTTTCTCATAGCCGAGCCACACGGCACTCATCAGTCACGTTAGGGAGGCATCTCAGCGGAGACTTCAGCTGAGCGGAGACTTCAAACAAATGACTTCCGCCCCTTGCGGCTGCGCCGCTGCGTGCTGGTTTGTCAAATGACCGGGGTTAGAGAGGCAGTGTGGGCTGTGGGCCGTGGACCCCTCCTCCATCAAAGATTGAGTGAGGGCCGCACGCTATCGCAGTCCCAAAGATTTTTTTTTCTGTCTCTTCTTGGTCCTCATTTTATTTTTTTCTGTTTTCCCTCGCGCGTTTTCAAAGACGCGGACAAGTTGATGGGATTCTCCACGCAAACATTGTGTTTGCGCCATGTCAACCAATTGAAGCAAAAGAGAGGGGGGGTCGCACGAGGCGAGATTGGTTGAGTAGACGATTGAGAGCAAGGCTTGTGCAACCAGTTTCGTGATGAACTGACAGCGTTCGGTGTTGGTGTTCGCTTAGAGGTTCGGCCCGCGCAGGCAGAGCGGGCTGGCCTTCAGTTCTGTTATCCAACGTGGGAATGAAAGGGATGGGGGGAGTAAACAGAACCGTTTCGTGTCGAAGACAGCTTGACGACTCGCCCCCATCGGCCCCCATGCAGAACACGGTGCTTACCTCAACAGCCCCAGCCCTCTCCCAAAGACCACAATGAATGAATAATGTATATCATCAGAAGCGCATTATGTAAAACGACCCCCCGCAGCCCCCGCCTACATCCCTCCTCCAAATTACATTTCTCATTACATTTGTGTGCCCTGGTACTTGCGAACGGATGACTACAAGGCTCCATTTCATTCATTTCTTTCCGGACTTGCTGGGCACAAAAGGAAGAGCCCCCTAAGACAGTGAGAGTCGGCGGTGCGGGGCTCGCGCCGTCTGCTTTGTTCCCGCCATAAGCCGGGGCCCACCGGCTAGGCTTCGAGTCCGCTGCGCGTGAGTCACGGCTCCGGAGCCACTTGGCGTGTTGAAAAGGGGGCAAAACGGGCGCTCCGCTTGTCCCACCGAGATGCCTGAATAGGCATCTGAAGGCCGGGGGAGGTGTCCGCGACTCGGGGTGCAAGCGCTGCGCGGCTGCCCGGCCGCGGGAACTGCACTCGTGCGCTTGATGTATTGATCGGATCGGCACGGTCCAGCGGAGCCAAGTCTGAGATTTATGACCGGGGTCTGTCGAAGGTGCAGTGGGTACCGGAGGGGCGGGGTGGGGCGGGGCGGGGCGGGGCGGGGCGGGGCGGGCTGCCACACCTGCAGGCCGCTGGGTGCTGCCAGGGCGCTTGCGGCCTGCGGCGGGGTCCTCAACTCGCAGAGTATCACACAGAAATATGATTATTGGTCCGAACAAATTTGTTCGTTGATTTCGGGACAGGCAAGTTCGTCTCGTCGTGGGAGCAAAACGCATATTTATTTTCCCTGCCATTTTCTCACGCATCAATAAATTTTGGCTGACCCAACGAAATGTTATATTCTGCAGCTAAATTTATTTCTTGGCCCGAAATCATTTCTCGAGTCAAGTATTCAGAATTAAGGGTGCAGCCACTTTCCTCTCAGCAAGCGGCGCCACGCTGGCAGCGTACGCATCCGCTTTTGAGAGTGTTGGAATGTGTCGGTCGTAAGCAGGACAAAATGCTGCACGGCCACACTCCAGCCCCGAAGCGCGCGCAGCCAGCCGCAGCCGGCTCAGAGAGTCCGCTGCTGGAGGATAGATATAAATGGCTGAGAGGGTGGAAGCGAGGCGATTATATGTGGAGGGATGGATGGCCAAGCAAGGAGCGGGGCGGCGGGGCGGGGCTCTGGAGAGCAAGCCTTTGAAGGGGCGGGGCGCCCAGTAGGGGCGCCCAGCTTCGGTTCGACACATGTCATGTCAACTCGAAGAACTACGCGCCGCTACGCGCGCAAAAATAAAGGATGAAAAAATAAAAATAAAATTCTTCGCACCACTATATATTTTTCTCTGCAGCGAAAGGGGCTATTCTGGAACCACGTGACGAGGAAATAGGAGTCGTTTGATCTGCGCCACGCGGGGCGGTGCGGTGGAACCGTCTGTGAGAGTCGAACCCACCAAGCTTTGCGGTCTCGGGGGGAGACTCAAGCCCACGCCAACGACAGTTTGCTCCAGCACCACTCTCACGCGCTACAAGGATTCAAAGAGGATCGTCGTCGCACGTGGTTTCTGAACGCCCTCTAGTTATGATGACACCTCCTCTAGCCAGACTCGACCAGCTTTCCTCTCTCAGCAAAGTTAGCTTATGGCCGTCTACATCGCGTGTAACGTTTGGGCTCTGTGTCAATGTTTCCTGCGGTTAAGTCCACGGTGTGTGTAAAGTCATCTCGGCTAGAGTTGAGCGAGTGCCTCGCACACGAACGGGCTGTCGAGATTACGGGTCAACGGGTCACAGCCACACAAGGTAATTGCTGGCCACCAGCGCAAGCCAGAGGTTATTGGCCGGGTCTTTGGCCGGCGTAGGGGGCTCTAGCCAGACGTCAGACCGAGGTCAGCCTCCGACAGAAAAGAAATTGGACGAACAACATGACAGTTTATCGCGATCGGTTCGTTCCGGCCTCATATCAGCTGAGACTCCGAACAAGGAGAAGAGGGCGGACGGAGCCAGGCGGGGTGGGGCTCGGTGGGGCCCGGTGGGGCGGCGGGGGCGGCGGGGGCTCCGATGTGGGTCACTACGACGCCTGTTGAGTCGACAGGCACACTGCGCTGAGCACGTCATCTGGGACTCGGGGCTCGCAGCACGGGGCATTCTCTGAAATGTTTCATTAATGAAGATTCAAATCCAGGCGGCCTTGTTGTTGCCAAGGAAATGTGAGAGTGCAATACCGTCCTTAAGTCTGAGAAAAAACAAGGGCCGCGGCGCGAAATAACCCAAAACTCCATCGACTCCAACTCGACTTCCCGACAGCGCTGGACTGGCCGGCCAACTCGCGTAATTTACACCAACTCGGGAGGGAGCGAAACAAATACTGGGAAGGCGTTCTTTCGCTCCGATTTGGCTCCTCTGCGCCAGAGAAGCTCTCCCTGCAACGGCGGAGTGTACTTAGGGCACCAAAAACTCACCCCTTCATAAATTTGCGACCTCAACTTAAACTTTCGTCTCGTATCAACTTGTGTGTCTTAAAAAGAGTCTTGCAGAAGAGACAAAGGGTTCGTCAGTCGTTTAATACTGCATGTTCTTATTTGCTAGAGGAAAGAAAGGCAGAAATATAGAGCGTGAAACGCCGGGGGGGGGGGGGGGGGCACTGTCGTGTCGCCTGTGAATACTGCCAGTCTGGCCTCGTTAGCGGCCCCATTTCGTCATCAAGGCTCTGCATTCAGGAGTGGTGGGAGGGAGTCCCGGGGCCACGGAATATCTTACGTGAGCATTGGGCTCCAACTCCGAGCATCGGGGAGGATGTTTCAGGAACAAACAAGGGAGGATCCAGGGGGCGGGGGCGGGCGGGTTGCTGTAGTTCAAATGAAAACAGCGCCGAGTCTGCGGTACCGCACCAAAGCCCCCGGCCCGGCCGCATAGCCGCCACAATTGCGCACAAGTGTGATCGGCCTCTCTATCTCTCTCTCTCCCTCTAGCGTGGTCCAAATTTCGGTTCATGCGCCCTACTTTGTGCTGGCGGGGCGTGCAGCGGCCTCTGTTTCGCCTTTATTCCTGCCCTACTACCGACATGGTGCGCCTCGCCGTGGAGCGCCTGCGTTGCGGAGGGTAGGCCAGCCCGCACAACACTCATGCACGCTTGATCTCAGAGATTGCCTACCCATCGGGCGCTCCAACGATCTGAGATCCGTGTCTGGAACTCTCCCGGCCGACCTCGACCTTGATGAGTGATCCGTTAAGAGACAAGAGCTCGTCTTCAAATTGATTGCAGAAAATTGTCAACATAGTGGATAGTTCCATTATCTCTATTTTGAAGTTCGCGCAGATATTCTCAAAGTAACGGGCGCATGTCACCCTCCTCGCGAGCTGCTCCCTCCGTCCCTCATGCCACCACGACGGCGACCTCGTGGGAGGACGGTCTAGGACGACCCTTCGCACCATCGCGCGACACCCCATAATGCAGGAATACGGGGCGGAGCGCGTCGGAGCGCGGCCTGAAGAGCGTCCTTGAGCGTGCACACATGTACATGGCATTTGTGAGGCATGTGTGCCCCCAGGCCCAGGGTGGTGAGAGCCTCTGTGCTGCCACTCCAACGGTGCTCTGTACGCGACCCTACAGCACCCATTCCAAATACTTATTCATACTCATAGCACATAATACCTATGATTACATCTAACGAGCTGTAATAAACTAGGGCACAACACACAGCTCAGGGGGCCCTCGGGCAGTACGGTGGGGCGCAGGGCTCACTCTGTCAGGTCCCCGCCGTTGTACTGAGCACTGAGCATCGTGTCGGCAGATCTGCTCCGCTCATTATCGACCCGATCTGAAAGGCGAGCGCCCCGGGCCGTCCGTACTGCGTCGCCATTCAGTCAGAGTTTCGCACTACCGGCCGCCGGCAGCACCCCCCCCCCCCCCCCCTCACTTAGCAACAATGCAGCCTCTGATGAAGTGAGAGACAGCGGGCAGGAAGGATTTGTACCACAATGGAGGGGTGCGAGCGAACTAGTTTGTAACCCCGGCCCACCCCCACCCCAACCCGTTGCAGGCTGCAGACCGAACACCAGGGCTGGTGTTATCGCCGAGAAGTGACCCTGGTCCGTATCGTGTTTACTGTTTCCCGGTCCGCCAATACCGCCAGCTCGGCCGCGGCGCTGTCTCCAGCACCGGGCCTCCGCCTGCTGCCGCTGCCGACCCGGAAGCGTGGAAGCGGTGCGACGTCTTGTCGAACACAACAAAGGGTGTCAGCCAGCCGCCGACCCCGCTCATCGCTTACCACCCCTCACGCCGTCTCTCTCCCTCTCCCTGCCGCCCGCGCTCTCTCCGTCTCCGTCTTGTGCCTGACGCTGCGCGTGGAGACCCAAGCCTGTCGACCGTCCCAAGGGGGCGGGCACGGGGGGCAGGCCCGGGGGCGGGACAGAGGACTCGGCTGTGCGGCCGTCTCCGAGGCCTCCGGGGGGACGGGAGGCGGTAGGGGGTCGTTTATCACTATTATCCACTCGGCTTCACGCCGATAACGGCTTGAGATAATGCGTCACCACACGAGGGGGCCCCCGCAGCCCCACCAGCCCCGGCAGCCCCCGCAACCCCGTGAGCCCCGCAGGGGTGCGTCCGTAAAAACAAAGCGAGCGGCGTCGGAGTTTACGGCTGAGATACGGGTTATGGCAACCGCAGGCGGCATGAGCTCCAGCGGCATGCTGAAGAACGCCGACTTACACGCTCCCGCAGTGGCGGATCCAGGAGTGGCTTTAGGGGGGGGTGTCGGCCCACTCGAGGGCCTCGCCCAAGGCCCCGCCGAAGGCCCCGCCGAAGGCCCCCGCCAAAGGCCCCCGCCGAAGGCCCCCGCCGAAGGCCCCCGCCGACGTCAGTGGCGACCGGAAGCGCGTCGGCCTGATTTATGGACGTTCCCTTTTCCATCTGCTATAATTAACATTGGACTCGTTCTCAAAATGAGGTCGATGTACCCCGTCCCAGCGTCACGGAGCGGGCCGGGCCAGGCCGGGGCTCGGAGGCCGGTCCCCCGCCGGGTTGAGGGGCCGAGACGTCGGCAGGGCGGGACCCGGGGGGGGGGGGGGAGGAGCGCCGCAGCAGCGCACTGTACCAGATCCGGCCTGGAGATAAGTCAAATATTGGGGAATATCACGTTAAATCTTGTGCCTGAGGGGAGGGCCGGGGGAAAAGCGCCCTTCCCGGCTGTCGTCTCTGTCCTGGACCATCCGAGAGCCGAGTCGAGCCGAGCTCCGGGCGAACAGCCAGTGCGACATCTGTCGGCAGAAATAGTCTCCGCAAACCCGGCAGTTCTTTTGCATGTAGGCCACGGAGATTTATTTTCACCGCCTGTAAAGGGCTGGGGCACATAAAAAGTCTCGGAAGTGTGTGTAGTTCAGAGGGGAGGGGGAGGGAGGGGTGCTGTAAACACTGAGTCCGCGTCTGGTCGACACCCTGCGCACCTCCGGAGTAGGCCCATCAGCAGCAGCGCCTGTCCGCTTAAGGGCGGCAGCGGTCGGCCCGGCCCGGCGGTCGTGTACACAGCGGGACACAGGCAGTCCTCGAGGGCCGGCCCGCGCCGGCCCGGGTTCCCCTCAGTCACGGAAGCGGCCCGCGCGCACGCACCCACACGCACACACCCACACGCACGCACACGCACGCACTCACACGCACGCACCCACACGCACTCACCCACACGCACGCACCCACCACCCACCCACCACCCACCCACGCCCCGACCGGATCCGGCTCAACGTACGGCCGAGGACTGACCCCGCTCGTGCGATACCCTCTTGCCGTTGCCGCGGATCCCTGGGGGACCGATTGACCCGCCGCCGACCCCGGGTGACCTCTGAGTGTGTGTGTGTGTGTGTGTGTGTGTGTGTGTGTGTGTGTTGTGGTCTGGCGTGGGATGCGGGCTTCAAAACGTTCCCATTCGCCGCATACTTCAACTCCCGCCATACGCCGAGCGTGGACAGTTAGGGCGGGGGCGGAAACAGGAAGTGGCTGGGAGGGGTGCGGGGGACGACCGGACGTGCGGGGCCGTGTGCCGCCCTGCCCCCGCCCCGCCCCCACCCCCGCCCCCGCCTCAGACGTCGCGTAGGTAACCTGAACTTCCCCGCGCTGGACGAGAGTGCTCCCGACACCAGCATACGGAGTGGAGGCCGTATTACCTCAAGCAGTTCGTCCCGTGCCCGGCAATATTTCTTCCACTCAGCCGTGCCTGCGCGTCCACGGCGTTCGCCGACTCTCTCTGTCTCTCTTTCTCTTTCTCTGTCTGTCTGCCTCTCTCTCTCTCTCTCTCTCTCTCTCTCTCTCTCTCTCTCTCTCTCTCTCTCTCTCTCTCTCTCTGTCTCTCTCTGTCTCTCTCTGTCTCTCTCAATAAGGCGGACCGCCTACGCATGAAGCGAGGTATGCGGCAGGCATCTAGGGAAGAGTTGGTAGTGATCAAAGTGTTGCATGGGCAGCGTTGGCAGCGTTGGCAGCGTTGGCAGCGTTGGCAGCGTTGTCCGAACAGTGAAACAACAGGGAACAGAAAAGAGAGGAGCGAGTGTGCGGCCAGAGCAGCGGCCAGTGGCGCCCAGCGGCGCCCAACCCCAGCATCCCAGCACGAATCAAATCGACAAAACAAGCCGAAAAGCGGCTGGGAGGGCCCAGCTTTATCTTGGCCGGGATGAGGGGTCAGAGGCAGCAGCCCACAGCACAGCGGCGGGCTTTTAAGGCCCCGCAGAGGCCGGGGCTGCTGGGGGCCCTCATGTTCTTCAAGGAGCGCGACGGCAACGACAAAGCCCGAGGAGGGAGTGCCAACGCCAGCCCTCCGGCCCCACACCACCTGTCCATTCCCCGCAGGCCGCACCCCTGCTGTCACGTTTGTCAGACCCTCCCCGTTGTTTGGCGCTGCTTTCAGTGAAGTGATAGTAAGAAAACAGAGGAATACACCGGGCCGAGGCCGAGGGGTGTTTGTTGCCCGGCCGCACGGCGCCCACGACCCGAGGACCGCCCCGAACGGCTCGCGGATCCCCAAGAGTTCTTGGCTGCGCCTTTGTCGTACAGGCGGGGCCCGGATCGACGGACCGCTGCTGCGACGGCATCTTTCAGAGGAGACGAGGGCAGACGAGAACCGTGCTCTGCAGGGGGCCGCGGCTGGGCCCCCTCCTCAAGTGTGGTAACGAGCGGCGATAGGCACTACACTGTGAATGAAAGAGTGATGATGCATTCAATGCAAATTCATCACTTTTCTAGGATCACTAACGTGTGCTAATATGCCAATATATCTACACGCGACAGAGTGTTGATCATCACACTGAACGCACGTCAAACCATCATCGTGTACTTTAAATAATGACGACCACCATGGGTTCATTTACAGTGTAGGGCCTCGCAGTCCCGATTTGTCAGTGAGATCGGGACCGACGTTTAATTAAGCGAGTAGCACCGGGGTGGGCCTGCCGGGCCTGCCGGGCCTGCCGGGCCGGGCGGCCTCCTTCTCGCCGAGGAGAAAAGAAGGGGAAGAATGAAGGCGAGGCCGCCCGGAAGACAATGGGGAGATGGAGGCCTCCTAATCAGGGGCCGATCTGGCGGAGAGCATTAGGCCTGAGCTGCCCCGGCAGCCGGGGCCGCTGCCCGCTGCCCGCTGCCCGCTGCCCGCTGCCCGCTGCCCGCTGCCCGCTGCCCGCTGCCCGCTGCCCGCTGCCCGCTGCCCGCTGCCCGCTGCCCACTGCCCGCTGCTAGATGCTCGCTGCCCGCTACCCGCTACCCGCTGCCGCCGAACCCCACCCCTACCTCTTCCAAAGCGAAGGGATAAGATTCCTCGAACTATAATTCCATCTCCCCAACTCGGCAAACAGGGGACGAACCGGTAAGCAGCGCAGTCTCCGCTGACCCCCAAGAGTGTGACGATGGTGCGCGGTCTCAGCGCCTCGGTGGGTAGGCAATCTCGCCCGATGCGTGCGCGCGTGTCGTGCGGGCTGGCCTACCCTGGCGCTCGCAGACGCTCGCCGCCTCCGTGTGTGGCGCTGGGTCGGCAGTGCGCTGACGTCACATAGCATCCCGGATCCCGGCCAGGTCCCCGCGGGGGGCCCCCATCGCCCCGCGGCCCCGTCCCGCCGCGGCTGCCCCACCGGACCCGCATGGCAATTGAATGGATAGAAGTGCCCGCTCGGATGCTGTGTCCTTTTGGCGATAGCCATTTGTTTTGAAAGCATACGGGGGGCGCTCTGCAATGCTGGGACCACCGCTGTGTGAGTGTGTGCGTGTGTGTGTGTGTGTGTGTGTGTGTGTGCGCGCGCGTGCGGGAAGGAGGAGGGGCTGTCCCACATGTGTCATGGGCTCCTTTCCAGCTCACTATTGTCGAGATGGGGAGGGATGAAACGGCGTGCTGCTGGCGGTAGTGGCACGGGCGGCAGCGAGGGCGAGTGGCCGTCGCAAGCCCCACCCCGCCCCGCCCCGCCCCGCCCCGCCGTCCGGCCTGGGACGGCACCGCTACCGCACCGCCGGTACCGCTCGGGTGCCACCACGACCCACAATATCCCCTCGGCCCTCGGCACGTCCCAATCCTTTCAATGCCTCCCCCACCCCAGACCCGCACTACACCACACCACAGGGCGGGCGGTGGCCAGCGATGCGCAACCCCTTCTCGCTTCTTCTCATTCCCATCTCTTTCTCATCCCCGCCGCTTTTTTGTCCGTGCCCGCGTAATTTTTTCTCCCGTAACCCGTCTCTTCCTGCTCCTCCCCTCTCGTCCCTCGAGTGAGGGGGGGGGGGGGGGGGGGGGGGGTCCTTTTTTCTCTCGTTGCCTCCCGCTGGCGTGCACGCGGCTGCGTCGGCGTTTCCAGCCAGCACTTGGCAAGCAGCAACAGTGGCAGAAGCAGCCCCGGCGTGGCCCGGCCGTGCCCGGCCGCCGGCGCCCTTGGCACTGCCGCGCCGCGATTCACTCACGGCGTCGTGGTTTGGTGTACTGGAGCCGCGACCCCCACACCCACCGGGCCCCTCCACTGGCGCCGCCGCCGCCACCGCCGCCACCGCCCCGCCGGGGGCGCAGCACGTTCTCCGAATGCTCATGTTTTTACGCCGAGCCGAGGGTCACGCCGTTTCCATTCAGCCTCTCGCTGCCCCGTGGGGACAGGGTAGGCACACGGCCCCGGCACGGCCCCGGCACGGCGCACACGTGTCCAATCCATTCCCGCGGCCTCGTGTCTCCGCGCCCAGCCCCAAAACTAGAGCCGAGTAACTGCGGCCGACGTCCCGGCGGCCGTGGCGCAGTTATGGCCCACTGCGATATAGGCGAGGAGCATCGACACACAAAATATTTCATGTCAGTTTCATTGTTTAAAAGAAGAAAAAAAGAAAAAAAGTGGCGTGAGCGCGTACAGTGTAAGCACCGCGCGATAAGGCGGGTCTTTACAAAGAGGGAGATGAGGGGGTTGGGGGAGGCGTGTAAATTTTGAAATACTGGGGCAGAGTATGAAATAAAGATGAGGCAACACGGTGGGGAAAAAAGAAACTCAGAAGCATTTACATTGTGGGTCCCCTGGCGGTGGACCTGGTGGACCGGGCTGGTCTGACACACCAGGCCGGGCCTGCGGGCCGGGCCTCAGCATCTTCAGGGCTCCGCAGAAGCTGCACCTATCAAAGTCGACTTGTGGTCCTGGCGCGTAACGCCCGGCCGGGTGGGGCAGGGTGGGGTGTTACTGGGCGTTACGACGCGCCGATCCAGGCCGAGTCCACCCCGGAGCAGAGGGCCCGCAGGCGCCCGCAGGAGAACGAGCCGGGTTTTTGGTTTATCGCGATACGCCTGGAGACGCCATAAAGCAGCCCTTCACGTGGTCAGGAAGGTGCGGGGAAGTCGGGGGAGGCGGGGGAGGGGAGAGAGAGGCGGGGGAGGGGAGAGAGAGGCGCGGGAGGCGCGTGAGGCGCCCGAGTGTTTACTGCCGATGGAATGATAGCTAACGGCTGGGCCCAGGCCAGGCGCCCAGGCCAGGCGCCCAGGCCAGCCCAGGCCCGGCCGTGGCCGTGTCCACCGGCGGCTGACCAGGCTGTCCAGCCCCGCGCGGCCAGGAAACAAAGACGACGCACTGGTTTATCGCCGGGGCCCTTGACGGCGTCGGAGCGGCACTGCCCTCCCCTTCCGGTACTGTACTGCGATGCATGTGTCACCGCCGCCGACGCCACCACCACCGCCACTCTGCATTCAGATTCAGATGCCGATTGCATGCAAGGCGCTACGGCGGCCGCCAGGCGTGGTGTCCCCGCATTGCGACGGAAACCACCACGCCTCCACAGCAGAAAGGGAGACAGATACAGTGAGGGATTGGGGGCCCCACACCGGGCCCCACACCGGGCCCTGTCCCGAGCCCCATCCCAGCCGTGCGACTGCGCCACCCCCCGCACTCACTGAATGTCGCATGCCCGTGCAGCTAATTTGTTCGGTACTTGGCACTCTCCTCTCCTGTTCCAGGTGGAGGCTATGAGGCGGGCGAGGAGGCCTGACAGAGGAGGCCTGGGCGGGGACGCGGCCGACGGGGCCGGCGGCGGCGGAGGCCGCGTGAGCGAGGCGGTGCCGGCGGTGCCCTGAGTCCGCCACCATGAACGACACCGGCGGGGGCCTGCTCGACGAGGACCCGTACAACGTGACCGGGCCCGGTCCGGGACGCGACCCGGATGAGGTGCTCTTCCAGTTCGTGACGGAGGGCGTGGTGCTGAACTGCGTCGGCCTGCTGGGGCTGTTCGGCAACCTCATCTCCATGATCATCCTGTCGAGGCCGCAGATGCGCTCCAGCATCAACTACCTCCTGATCGGGCTGGCGCGCTGCGACACGGTCCTCATCGTCACCTCCATCCTGCTGTTCGGCCTGCCCGCCATCCACGCCTACACCGGCATGCTCTTCACGTACCAGTTCAAGGTGAGCGGAGCGGCAGCCTCGGCCAAACCTGCAGGCCTGTGCAGCAAACGGAGCAGCGAATACTGATGGCTGCCTTTCCTTCCGTTTCTGTTTTTGGCAGGTGTTTCCCCACATCGCCCCCGTGGTGTTCCCGCTGTCCGTCATCGCCCAGACCGTATCGGTGTACCTGACGGTCACCGTCACGTTGGAGAGATTCGTTGCGGTGTGCCATCCCCTCCAGGTAACACTTTCAGCCCATTCGGCCTCTCGTTTAGATCCCAGGTCATGAGCAATGGTTCATTCATTTGTGTTTGTTCACAGGCCAGGTCGTATTGTACATACGGCCGTGCCCGGTTATACGTTCTAGTCACTATCATATTTTCTACGCTGTACAACGTTACCCGATTTTTCGAGGTAAGTTCGAAGACTTCTGGGTTGCGAAAAATAACTAGTAGGCTGCCCAAAGGCCAATCGCGGGCGAATTTGTGTCGCGTGTTTCGTAGTGGTAGTTTTAGTCCTTTAGGGTTCAAAATTCGCGTCGCGCGCTCGCTTGATTGAAATTAATCAATGTATATTCAAGAACATTCAAGATATTACAAGAACAATATTTCAGTTATCAGTTTCAATCATCCCGTATAAGGAACGTCACAGCTGATAGGCACCCATAAGGCGGTCAGCAAAGGGCACACAGTCCTTGGGGCCTTTTTGGCATTAGGCAGAGAATTTGAATTTACTAACGGGGGCACACCAGCTCCGGTTTATTTGTAAAATGACTTCTAATAGACGATGAATAGACAGTATGACCGAACAAATGACTGGACAAAAATGCGGAGTTAATGACCGGACTAAAAGGCATTTTCAATGATTCTTTGACCTAGAATCCAAACATTGGACACTAAACAGTGTGACTGGACAAAGTTACGGAGATAATGACCGGACTAAAAGGCGATGACCGGACAGTAAGACCGGACACTTGAGCGGACAAACTTGTGAGAATGATGACTTGACTGTTGACTGTGTTTGGTCATAACCGTGGTGACGAACGGACAAAGAAATCTTTCGTCGCTGATAGCGCTCCGCCTCTCGGCTCGCTAACGCTCGCTCGCTCGCTCCGCGAATAATTGTACCGAACATCCTGTTGGTGTGTGCGCCACTCTGGCAACCTTCCAGTAAGTAAGCAGAGGCACCCTGATTGGCTCCCCCTTGATTTCAAAGCGCGAGAGCCAGTCCACCCCGATTCATAATTCAGGTGCCGAGGGTTTGGGATGGGCTCTCCCGGTTCCACCGGCTCCACCCGGCTCCCGCGGCGCCAGGGCCTCTGCACGCCCTACTGGGCCTGGCCTGGAGCTACACATCGGGACGCGGGCCAACGGCAGCCAGCGGAAGCCAACGGCAGCCAACGGCAGCCAACAACGGCAGCCAACGGCAGCCAACAGGGCAGCCAACGGCAGCCAACGGGGCAGCCAACGGCAGCCAACGGGGCAGCCAACGGCAGCCAACGGGGCAGCCAACGGCAGCCAACGGCAGCCAACGGCAGCCAACGGCAGCCAACGGGCCCTAATAGTCCTCCTGGTGCCGGCCCGGTGGAATCCCCAGACGGCTTCGAG
Organism: Odontothrips loti; assembly: GCA_038380765.1. Taxonomy (NCBI): domain Eukaryota; kingdom Metazoa; phylum Arthropoda; class Insecta; order Thysanoptera; family Thripidae; genus Odontothrips; species Odontothrips loti. The sequence goes on from CM076245.1 coordinate 13,101,646, forward strand.
CCTTCGCTCGTCGTCATGCGGCGCCATTCATCAAACGTCATCACATTATTCGTCGACGCGAGTGAAAAATTCTCTCTCGCGCCCCTCACGTCGGCGCCCTCTCAAGTCGAGTCTATCGGCGCGCCTCCTCGCACAGGGGAGGTACGAGCTGCCACATCTCCCTCTCGTAATTTCACTCGTTCCTTTTTCCGCTCCCTCTCCGTTCCCGTTCCATATTCTGCGGCGCTCTCCTCTTTGTGTTTGGGATACATGTTCCCATACCGGAGCCGGCAGTGCTTGAAGAGCAGCAGCGGCAGCCCCGTCAGGCTATACGTGACTGATTGCTATTGATTCCAATAGAACGGTGCATCCGGCCTCCGGCCTGCGGGCCGCGTGGGGCAGGGCGCAGAGGCGGGGCGAGAGTCGGGTTGACAGACACGGAAAAAACAGGCAAAGGATCACAGACGTCAAACCACGCACCGTCACCCCCGCCGCCGCTGCAATGAAAGCTCTGCAAGCGGGACCGGCATATAACATCATGTGTCGGCGTCACGTCTCGCCGAGGGGCAAAGAAATCCAAAATTATCGTCCACTCTTCGAAATTTTGTCAAAATTTGGAACTTTAAAAAAAACCGACACCGTCTTGTCTTGTCACAATAAAAAGGTGTCTCATACGACATGCATGGCCGCATGGCCGACGGAAAACCTAACGGCCGCTCATTGAAGCACTAATTGTCTGTTGCAGGTGCACTGCTGCGAGGCGACGTGGAACCCGCACTTCAACACGACGATGTACGAGGTGCAGATGACGTGGCTGCGGCGGAACCCGCTCTACATCAACGTCTACATCACGGGCATGTACCTCGTCTTCATCTACATGCTGCCATTCTCCATGCTGGCCGTGCTCAACGCCGCTATATACCGACAGGTGCGTGTCTATCTGCGGTGGGCCGGCCACGCCGGACCGGACACAGGGAGGAGGAGACCTTGTTCTCCCGCGAGTCCTGGCCTTCTGGCTGCTACTGGCCCCGCCAATATCCACGCAAAAGCGACGCGCGCCCTCTGAGCACCTCGGAAAGCTGCCGTGCCGAGACGAGCCGCGCCCTGCCAGCCCTGCTGCGATATTCGGCATTCGATATTCCGATGGCATCGCAGAGGGGAGAGCACGGAATTTATTTTTTCTCCATCACCGTCTTCGACGAGGGGATGGGGTAGTGTCTCGCGAGACCTTGGCATTGAGCGTGTGGTGTGGTGTGTGTGTGTGGGGGGGGGGTATGGAAAGCGTTCGTGGCTGGGTCGTAGTTCTCGCACTTCTCCCGCTTCTCGAGGAGCTGTAGCGAGCAGTAGGATACGCAAGCGCATCGTCATCGTGGCGACCCAATTTATTGCCAACGCACACTGACCATAGCAGCTGTCTGTCTGTCTGTCGCAGCGCTCTGAGCTTGCTGTCCGCTCGGCTGCCAGGCAGTCCCAGCACGGAGCCCGAGGAAGCCCACTGGTTTGCGGTCTCTGATCACGGCTCGTCCCTGTTGCAGATCCGACGGGCTAACGCAGAACGGCAGCGACTGTCGCGGCTGCAGAAGAAGGAGATCGGCCTCGCCACCATGCTGCTGTGCGTCGTGGTCGTCTTCTTCATCTGCAACATCCTGGCGCTCGTGGCTAACGTCATGGAGGCCTTCTACGACAAGATCATCGACCAGCTCATCAAAACGTCCAACTTGCTTGTCACCATCAACTCCTCCGTCAACTTCGTCATCTACGTCATCTACGGCGAGAAGTTCAAGCGGCTGTTCCTCAAGCTGTTCTGCCCGCAGGGCAAACTTCTGTGCGGCAGCCCGGCGGGCGGCGGCAGGGACAGCCCCGAGTGCGACAGCGTCGTGTCCAACGGGGACGGGCGGACGTACTCGGTGCGCTCGTCCATGATGCTGCAGCGCGCCAACACCACGCTCGTCCGCAACGGCAGCCGCAGCTGCACCGGGAACGGGCCGACGCGCGCGCCCTCTGTCGGGCCCTGCGTGTACTACCCTCACCACCTCAGCGCCGCCGGGGGCGGTGGTGACGGCGGCGGCGGTGGCGGCGGCGGCCACAACAACAACCACAACCACAACCACCACTATCACCACCACCCCCAGTATCACTCGCCGACCGCGACGGCGACCACAGTGCTGGATGACTAACAGGTGCCGCGCAACCCGCAGGGTCGCAAGCAATACGGCGTGCAGGGCCAGGGGCTCAGGGGCAAGGCGGGCAAGCGGGCGCGGATGTCCGTGAAGTTCCTGTAGGACACATGTTAACCGCCCCCTCGGACCCACACCCGCCTCTCCCTCTGCTTGTGACCGGGCCGGTTCAGCTGCGGCCCCACTCCCACTCCCGCAGGCCCCACCCCACATGATGGCCACCGGGCCGCCGAGTGACCACGGAGTGACCGGACCGCGCTGCAGCCCTGTGCCTGCGGGTTGCGCTACTCGTCTGATAAAATAGAGGAACGATTAAAGAAACGACCTCGAGAACAAGCTTCATGATCATAAAGAACTGTGAGACAAAACACTGTGGTGAGCTGTGATATGTTGAATGGCAAGATGATTTAATAATTTATTCATTAGAGTTAATTAATGATACCGTGTTTTTTTATGTCTAATTTTTTTTTCTGGGTAAGAGATTGATTGATACAGTTAAATTGTATTGTAACTACTAAGTGTCCAAATTTTCATGTATTTTTGGAAGGAAATGCTGCTAGACCGAACCTGGACCGTTTCCAATCTGATCGTCAGTTGTTGTTCACAATAGGCATTTTAAGAATTTGTCAAAGTGAAGAATTGTTTATGTCCACTTTGCCCCTTTAAATTGTTTCTGAAAATGTATTTTGTCCTTCAGAAGTACTAAGACAGACATTCAAGACATATACAGATGGAAGAAAGTGGTCTAAAGAGTAACTATCATACAAGACACTCCCAGGCAATTTATGTTCATATCGGAGTTTACTATTGTGATACAAATAGATGTACTTTAAGTAACTTTGATGCCAATTACTGCATTACATTGGTCTGTTATAATCTAGGTCTGAGTAGGCAGAGAAATTTCCAAAGATTTATCAGGTTTAGTTTGCAATTTCAGAAACCGCACTCCACAAAGGGTAAAAGTGGTGAAGTAGCAGTCTTGGCCATCTTGATGCACTGCACATGGCGCCTGGTGAGTAGGCAACCTCCGACCGCTCCATACACACGTGCCGTGCGGGCTGACCTGCCCTGGCTTTCGCAGGCGCTCGACGTCGTCGTCCGAGTCGTCCCATCTTTCAGCTTGAAGAACATTCAGACGCTAGTGGGGTCCTCAGGCCCAGGATTTCCTTTCGGATATTACCGCGGGTCGGAGTGTCGGCTACACCTCGAGGATACCCTCCCTTGGGCGCACTTTACGGAGGTGCAGAGGCCAACTTGTTTCATGGTTAGCTCACTAGCAATGATTTAGACTCAAATTGTGATGAGAAGGTAGCTTTTCATTAATGTTTCAGCAGCCCTTGGCCTTATGGATCCTATAGAAGAATCTCGACACATTCTAAATTCTATTTCTATTTGATTATTCCATCATTGCTTCCTTACGGACATGACCATAATTTGTACAGCAGATTGAAAGTTCTGCTTTTCCAAACATTTCTTTAAATAAAAATCCGTTTCTTCAACAGGCCTACATATGAACAACAGACAGCTTTTGTACAAATCCCGTTCGTATGATTTTCCTTTGTAGAACAAAATAAATTCTTTATACAAATCTATTTTCAAAGTGCCCGTAGTGGTACGCTTCATGTATGCTGTACATAAATCGAGGCTGTGACACCACTTCGGTGTGCTGATTGTGAATGTGAGTGTGTTTGTATGTCATTTGAACGCGTGTGCGTGTGTAATTGCATGCGACTGTGTGTGTAATGTGTGCGTGCGTGTGCGCACGCCTGAGTGTGGAGGTAGGTGCCAGTGGGTGCGTGTTTGTTGTGGTGTGATGCGCTCTCTTTTTGTGTCTGCACTAGTGTGTCAGTCCAAAGCGGACAGCACCAACAACTTCCTAAGTAAAATCTGTCAACTACTAGATTTATGTTGCATCATTGCCCTTCTCACTTCAACACACGTCCCGAGTCAGCTTTAGAGTAAGGGACCGTTCAAGAACCACATGACACGTAATAGAGGTAATTTGACTGATGTACGCAAAAAATAAGCGCGGGGAAGTGCTTGGAACCGTCTGTGGGAATCGAACCCACCAAGTCTGTAGTCACAAAGGACGCACTCAGGCCTGCACCAACGACAGTTTGCTCCAACACCACCCTCGCACGCTTCAATAAGGAATCGAAAGTCACGTGGTTTGTGAACGCTCCCCAAGTTTTCTTTTAGTTCTTTTCGTAATATCATGAGACTCATTAGAAACCGAGAAAGATCTAAGCCGGTATCACCTGTGGTGATCGCTTGAAACGTGAAACATTACATATGGCGGCAAAACGCCGATGATCTGTCCGTTACCCGTGCCTGACTTTGCACGCCATCTAGCGGAGCGGAGTCTCACCAGGAGTCTGACCAAGATATTTTGATCATGAAACTACAGCAAGGCTTCAGGTAATGAAAAGATGAGAGCGATTTGAATCCCTAGAAAGTTCAGTGTCAAGGAAACAATGACGGCTACGCCTGGACGTCAGGACCTGCGATTCCCAAGGTAGCGCGAGGTACTCCTGCGGTGGCTACCGACTGTTTCAATGACCCTTGGCAATGGCCATTTCGACTTTTCTCATGTTCAGATTTTATTTAAGTAGCTATACTGCAGCATTCTCTATTTACTGAGGTCAGAAAATGGCAGGTTTCATGGTGGCAAGGAAACGAACATTTGATTAAAACACAAAAGGTATGAAAGTAAAACAATTTTAATATTAGGTATGATAAACACTCCACAGTACTATACAGTCAATACGAAACAGTCGAATCAATGTACAAAAAAGACTTCTTAAAATGTAGAAGAAAACATGACGATGACCTATTATGCCTATTACACTACACAAAGGTGTTGCACAAGGCTAGAAACCCAATGCTTGATGTTAAGAGCATAATGTATAAACCTAAATATGAAGATGAAAATACTCTACTATCACAATTTAGATACGCACTACCTGAGCACATATACTATTCACTAACGACTTGCTATCATCAACCACAGGCTTGATGCACATTCTTACAAAGGTTCCACCAGCTGACCCCTTAGCTAATCTTTCAGGGTTGACAATGACAGATCCTTGCACCGTCTGCAATAAATGATACCATGACATTATTAAAATTTAAATCCAAAATGATTCATAAAAACCATGAAGTGGCTCACACTTGCCTTCAAAAATCGTCTGAAGTCTGATGGTAGAATAAGAACATGAGGTGTCACTGGAAGGTGCGTGTATTCATCCCACATTTCCAAATCAACACTAAGGTCTTCAGGAGGAGGATACAGAGGATACATACAACGTTGGTTAATAAGATGGGAAGCAAGACGTCCAAGGCGATCAACACCTTGAGGTGGGCTGAAATTCCACAAATTGGGATATTAAAAAGTGTAAATTAAACGATATTCAAATTAATTCAAAGCAATATGTTGGAAGTTGCATTACTTGATAACTTCTTCTCTGCCAATATGCATAAGAACATCAGTGGCAGTGACTCCAAATATGATACCATTCACATCCAAAAGGGCAGGATCTGGCAGTAGATGCAGACGAGGGTGTGACTTTCGTAATATATATGGTGGTGTTGGGTACACAGGTTGATGATGGACATCTCGAGAAGATGGAATCAAAACTACCTCAGTGTGACAGCTGAAAAACAATAAGCAAGATTTCATAAATATAACAAAGTAGCACCAGAACAATATATTTCAACTATGATCCCAAGACAAAAATGTGCTTGAAAATCTTATGAGAACTCACCCAGCAAGAGGACGCATGATGTTGTCCACTATCTTATCAAAATAGTCGCTGAAACTTACAGCTAATAATCCATCATCCATAATTTGAGGATGCAATGAATCTAAAAATGGTCCAACAAGGATGAGCACATGAGGCTGATTCTCTTGAACATACACAACAAGGTCTTCCAGTGGCTGATATTTCATATTATCACTTTGGGTAAATGGTCCGGAAGCAATGACAACTTGTAGGGGTCCTGAAAACATAAGGTGTGAGAGGGTAGGCTAAAGTATACAGCACATAAAATGTTTAAACAAATCACCTTACCATTTGCAGCAGAAAGTTTAAGAGGTTCAGAAGGCAAGGGCAATGGTGCATCAGAAAAAACTTTTTGGGCAACAAGCATTTCTCCAGTAGGGTTTGTTCCTTCCACAGCCACAACTTGTCCAGGAAAAAGAGCATATTGTGACACAGCTGATAATTTCAACGGGACACTCGTGCCAAAACTGGGGTGACCTCTTGCCGCTTCCAGTAGAACTGAATTAGAATTCAGCTTCCCATTAGCATCACAACAAATATGGCCAACACCAACAAAGTTTTCCTTAACAATTAAATACAAATCACAATAGATTCAAGAACTTTCAGAATGAAACAAGGATGGTGAGGGCTACAACTTCAAAAAAATGAGAATGTACTCACAGAATGCAATTTCTTAAGATGGTCTGGTTCTTCCAGGTCATGCCTAAGACATATTTCTTTCCCCAGCCACTCAACCACATCATTTAAAACACAAGCTTTGGTGGTGAGTCTCTCGTACATGTACCTAGCCTCTGCAGAGAGTGGGGTTTGTCCATGGTCAGTATAGTTGCCAACCTTCAGGCCAGGAATCAAACCTTGAGATTTCCAAGATGCTCCAGGCGGAAGAGAGCCCAATTCCATGACTGTTTGGCCAGCATCAGTCCGTGTGCTGTACTTGCTTGAAGGAGTGGATCTGCAAATAATAATCAAAGATACACTGACTGTTTTCTTGAGATGCATTTGACAGCTGAAAAAATAAGCACTTACACAGAGGGTGAGAAACTTGCAGGTGAGAAGTCCATGTGAGGACTTCTCCCTGCTGTAACCCGTTTCTTGGCATAATTCTCAGGGGTGTGTAGCTCTGCATTTATTTTTACAACTCGGTTCCTCTGTGGTAACAAGGAAACAAAACAAAACATTGATTACTTGCACCCATAAAAGCATGAGAAACCTATATATAACAGTTCATATAGTCCAGTGGTTGATGTACTAATGGCTGTAGACGAGTATGGATCTAGTCATGATCAAATACACATGTACCAGACCCAGACTCGCCCACCTCCAAAAGAAAGAATTCTACTGCAGCTGGATGTGGATGTCATTTTAAAGGTCTCGAAGAACAAGTGGACAAATATCAATGAGTGTGGATCTAGTCACCACATCAAATACAAAGTGTACAAGACCCAAACCCATTGACAGCTGCCACAAAAACCTGTAGGAAAAAAACAAACAAGGAAGGAAGCAGAAAATATAAGTAAAATCAAAATAGTTTAGAATCTGGGATTAGCATAAGAGTTGCTGTGCAAGTCCAGTTGCTTTACAAGTATTACAAAACTAACAGATTTAAACCCACACTGAGCTTAGATTAAGGCCATCATCAATTCATGCACCTTTAAATGCCTTTCAACATCACACCAAAGCCCAACTGGCTGCCTCTGAGTCTGCTTTTACGTCACGGGCTTCGGCCGAGTCGTGATGCCACCACCACCACTGCATCACCAACCAACGCGGCCGGCCTACGAGAGGGGGGAGGGGGCAGGAATGAAGAATGGAAGGGGGCTGCTCGACTCGGCACGGACCCGGCCCGGCCCCCTGTCCCGACAGCCAGGCAGGCAGGCAGGCAGGCACGCACACAAAAGAATGCCTCCCGCCTTCCCCTCCCACTCCTGCTCAACTCCCTAGCTCCCCCTCCTCCGACTTCACCGGGCCGGGAAGATGAGGGTCCTCGCCTCCACACCACACACCGGACCCACCCCAAGCCACGCCAACCTCTTCCTCTCACGGTGGCGGCGTGGAAAAGCGACGCCAGCACGCTACGCACCTCGAAACCTCGTCATCGCCGCCACTATCCGCTTGGCGCCAGGCGAGCATCGTGCCCGGCTCGGCTCGTATTCGACTGGCTTGTCACAGGCCATGCCGTGGGCCGGGGCCGGCCACTGCACGTGACGCCTCGCGGCTCTCGCGGCGCGGCGGCATTGGGACGGGCCGAGCGAATCAACAGGTCGCTGACGCCGCCACTGTGGGGGGGAGGGGGGGGGCCTGGGCCAGAGCCTGGGAGCGGGAGCGGGCGCGCGGGGACGGTGCTAGCAACCGCGGGTGGCGCCGGGACACACTCTGTCCTCTCATCGTGATTCGCCCCGACGTGGGAGCGACAGAAGGCATTGGAGAAGCACAGCACTGCACAACGGCACGCGACACCAGAACATGGACGGAACAGACCACAACGAGGCTCGAGGCCTTGGCAGCGGGCCGGGCCGGACCCAGCAGCGGGCGCACAAACAACGTACTGAACCGGACCGGCGCTTCCTTGGAAACTGACTGAAGCCGCCGCTGCCGCCCGCCGCCTGCCACCGCCGGGTCGCTGCGCTGCTCGGTCTGGGCCGCTGTCGCTCGAAAATCATCGGCTCGGCTCTGCCCAGCCGAGGCACACGACGCAGGCAGGCAGCAGCCGTGCGGGCTCGGCTCGGCTCAGCGCAGCTCGACACGGCCCGGCTCGCCGGTCGGCTGCCTCGGCTGCCTCCCGGCGCGGCTGGCAGCAAGCATGACGTGAAGCTCGCCATGACGCGTGCATAGTCGGCCCGGGTCAAGCTCAACTCACCAGCGGCACGACCGTGCACCGAGTACACGAGACAAGTTTCGTGGTCCAGCGTAAGTCACGGCGGCTGTACGCGACCTGCCAGCCTCGGCTGCCTGCCTTTTCGGTCCCTGCCCTGCCGCGAGCCGAGCCGAACCGATCCCAGCCACGCCAAGCGACTTTGGCCTTGAGGTGCAGAGAGAGGCAAACAGACGGACGCATAGATACACGGCCAGACAGACAGGACGGGGACGTACAGCCCTTCAGCTTCAGGCAGAGCCAGAGCAAGCAGAGGGGGCAGAGGCAGCCCGGGCCGGTCAATCAGAGCACTGGTGTCCGGTCACAGCAAATTATCTCAGCCTCAACAGCAGGAGCAAGTAACAAAATCAACACCTCTCACCCTAAAGAAAAAGGGCAAATTGAAGAAATTCACATCTACAGCTCAACTAGAGAATTATTGTTCACCACCACACCTATACCTCTTCATAATTCTACTACTTAATGACACGAAACAAAACAAAAATTTCTACATGAGTACACATAAAATTCCACTGAATCAACATGTAGGAAAAAGTTATTGAGTTAAAAAAAGTATGAAAAGTGTGCAATCTACTTTGCTGTGGGGAGGGAGTGGAAGATAAAGATAAAGTGATGCAGTGGCAATATGACAAACCAGAAGACTAATGAAAATTTTGGTTGCCACACGTTTCACTCTAAGATCTAACTGCTCAAATGCAGTAATCTTCCAGTACCTGCATAAAAGACCTAATTATCCCAGGAGCAGAAAAGTCATCCTGTCAAAATAGAGAAACAACATGGATATAAGACCCTTCAATAAGGCTCGCATATGTAACTATTGTCTCTTTGAAAAGATGTTGGCCACATATTGGTAATAAACATATTTTCGTGAGTCTTTAGAATTCTGGACTTCTAAACTATAGCTACTTGTGCATGTTCAATTAAATAAAGGATGTAGTTACAGGACATAAATTTTGAACATATCTGGCTTTGCTAGCTCTTCAGTTAAGTCTTGAGGAGGAGGGTCTCTATTTGCTGATTCCACATCAACTACGTGAAAGCAAGCACCAAACATAAAGAATAGTTCACAGAGAAGAAAGGCAAGCTACATCAGTCAGTTAAAATCCAACACGAAATGCACAGCAGCACAAACAATGAATGCTTAGCTTGACCTTCAGTATGCTCAATATGGGAGTTCATGCATCAACCAAAGATGTTTCTTACCTTCGGTGTGGAGTAGGCACTCAAGATGCTGTCTTCCCTGTAATATTGAGGAACAGGTAAGGATTATTTTAAAACTGCTACATAGATTGAGACAAATATGTCAATTCAAAAATTTACGATACCTGCCAGGGTCAGAGCTGGTATTGTACACCATAACATTGCTACTCCTCACGCTCTGTCTTGATGGGCCTTTTGGTGTTGGCATATCTTTAGATTTCTTGGCGAATTCTTTTCTCTCCATTTGAGCCAAAACCTCCACTGAGATCTCTTGGTTACAGTTAGATATGCTGAAAGCCATCCAGGACTCCATGAACTTCTCCGCATCCACTCCATACTGAAGACAAATTTCAGCACCTGCAACACACATCTCACTCAGTACATTCCAGACACTACAAAACATAGACAAAAAGTTAACAAAAATTAGTAATGTAAGATGGAAAATGTTCAAAACGAAAATGTACTCTGATAACCAGGTAGAATAGAACACCATAACGCCGGCTACATTCATAGGTTAGAGCGCACGTTAGTTTCAGTTAACATTAAAGACAGTCAATTATTCCTGAAAATTTAACAGAAAAATATGCACAAAATTTTAGATGGATGTCAGTGACGCAAAATTTCTCAAAAAAATACACAAATGTGAAGATCTAACGGAACGTTTTGGCGGGCTGACGACCCAGGTGAAGATAGCGCTTGTAACTCACTTAATTGTTCCCTTCTATCATAGCGAACCTACAAAACCATAGTTGAACGTTTACCTACATTTATCTAGCACAGGTGGTTTAACATCGACACCGTACTCCACAAATTGTTCAGTCAAACTCTCGCGGATATCCATGTTGGTTGAAGAACATGGACTGGAGCGCGGGCTGGCGGGAACATTTCCTGGGTGCATGTGTTGTAAGGGGTGCATGGGAAATTATGGCATGTGAACAACTGTCGCAATAAAGTGCTTACTTCCTCGAGCAGGGTTGATTATTTATAATGTGAAAGAAACTAATAAGACTTTAATTTGAAATACTTTTTACGTGCTCGTTATCTCTTGTAACAATGATGAACGAATTTTTATTTATTTAGGTTGGTGCTGCCGTGTGAGAGCTTTCGCGAGCTGTGATTGGTTGGATTAGTGTTTTCAAAACAGTTTTCAACGTATTTTGAAGTGGCGAACGAAAACATCAAAGGTGATGTTATAACTACCTGCATGTGTGCATTTTCGCCCCTGTTGTGAAAGGTGCCTCCAAGAAAATGGCTGTATTTGACAAAGAAACCTTGGAATCCTACAAGTATACCGACTTAGTAAAAGTGGCCAAGGAACACGAAGTGTACCGGCGTTACGCGCCCAAGGTAAGGTTCTTTTCCAACCTCTTTTCGTCATAAGTATTAGTTTCCCAAACTATTTTTATAATATTTATATTTGTTTGTTTGAAAATTTAGGCGGAGCTCGTTGAGAAGCTACTTGCCAAAAACGAGCCGGTGGTAGAAACGCTGAACGATGTGTCAATGCCATCTTTTATGGTGGGTACAGTACAGCATATTGTGTCTTGGTTTTCTTATTATTACTGTCAAATGACCTGTTAATTTTTGTTTTTACTGCCTTCCTCAGGACGAAGATGAGACAGAATCAGATGGATTGGATGAAGCTGACCTACAGAGTGTCGTGCCACTCACACAATTAAATAGGAAGGGTAAGATGACAATTAACAAGCTCCTCAGCTCAAATAGCTGTCACCTAATTACTTGTGTTTTATCGTTCATTTCAGATGACCGTGTCAAAGGAAAAGTTACTGCAATGAAGGAGGTGTCCTTCTCCCCACGTGTACCTTTGACAGACAATAATAAAACTGGCACTCCTCAAATGCTAAGGAAGTCTCTAGCTGGTCCTCCTAAACCTACATGTAACAGCCGCCGTGCAAAAATTCAAGTTTCCTCTGAAATTGAAGGCAAGACTGAAAAGGAAAACGAAACATCTCAAATATCAACTCGCAGAGCTACTCGGCAGAGAACATTTGATAGTCCAAACAAAGGGAATGGTAATATAAGACAGTGTATGAAGAGGGAAAGAACATTTGATGTGGATGATAAAGACATCCCTGATGTTAAGGGTAAAAAACACTTGAAGAGAGAAGAAACATTTGAAGGACTTGATAAGACAGACAATAATGGTCCCTGTCCCATAGTGAAGGAAATCAACTCTGTACCACAAAAAGTGAGAAGAGAAGGCACATTTGAGGTAAAAGAAGGTATGACAGAAGAATCAACAGGCAACCATTGGTCTCAAAGGCTGAGAAGAGAAGGCACCTTTGAGGTGAAAGAAAATGTGCTGCATCAAACTGACAGTTTTCACTCTCGCAGATTGAGAAGGGAAGGTACATTTGAAGTAGAAAATACTTCAGTATCTAAAACTGATTTACCAGTTGCAAAGCTAAAACCAACCCCAAGAACATCTTCCAAACGCCTCTCAGATATGAAACAGGCTGCTAGAATGTCTCAGAGATCTCCTCATCAGCTCAAAAGAACCTCCGTCTCGACTCCCAATTCTGTCAAACCCCTCAAACCTCACAGTGCACAGTCCATCCCAAGGCGTTTCATTACTTCTCGTAACAAGCAAATAGACCTAGCATCCTCTGCAGCTCAATCCAAAATTCCATCTGTCATAAGTGAAATCGAGAAGAGGAAAATTGAGGTGTCTGCAAAGAGTAAGTTGTTCTCTTCTTATGTCTTTTTTTAAACTTTTGTTCTCTTGAATTTTACAGGAAAAAAAAATGGTTCTCTTGAATTTTAGAGAAAAAAAAATTGTTCTCGTAAATTTTACAGAAAAAATTGATTGATTTTATTATTTTTGTTGTTATTTTAGAGGCTGCAGCTAATCTGAGTGACAAACCTGTTGTTGGCAAAAAAGCTCCAGATTTCAATGCTATTCACAAACGACTTTTTGGAAAAATGGAATCTCTTGTTGATTCAAAGCAAAAAGTCATAGCCAAAGCTAATTCCATCCAGAAGAATTGGGTAATATTCAGTTGGATATAATTTTGAGTCTGGAGGGAAATGGGTGGATGGGATGATATTGGGTGTATGAGTTGCTGGCCAGTTGGCATTTATTTACTGGACTGTTTTGTCTTTTGTGACAGGTTGGCCCAAAGAGTCCTCCCAATACTAAGGTTGTGCGTAAGTTGTTATCACCAAAAGTTGGGATCTCAAAACTTGTGTCGCCCAAGCCCACCTTCCAGCGTATTGCAAATTCATATGCATCAAATGTAGTATCTATAAAGAAACGACCTTCAATTGGGTCCTCTATACCAGGAATATCAAAGTTGCAATCGCCAGCTCCTAAATTTGCATCAAAAGTCAAAGGTAAACTTTAAATTTTGATTGAAAGAACTTGTTGTTTAAATCCTGAGATCTAACAGTGTAATTCCTTCCTTCGTGTAGCTCCTACTATTGCTGCTTCTAGTAGCTTTGGTTTTAACAAGGCTGAACCTACTCGCAAAGATGCTCTCAAGGCATCTGTGATGGGTCGGAAACCTGTGAAGAGGTAGATATTGATGAACTGTTAAGTATTTTTGCTCTTAATATACAATGCACATTTTAACAGTTCCATGTGTCTCAGGAACAGTCCCATGGCTAAAGCCAAGCAGGCTCTACAAACTGTGCGTTTGAATAAACGGTTTGAATTACAAATGAAGCATCGACTTGCTCAACAGACATCTAACTAGTAGAAGACTTTATGCAAGGTGGATGACTTATTTTGCATGTAGATTTGAAGTGCCTTCATGTTATGTAACATCTGTTTGAAATTTTGTTCTTTGAATAGCATAGCTTGATCTCTTATATTTAATGCGTGAACCATTGTGTTGGACTTATTTTAGCATGTATCTTAATAAAACAATATTTAAATACAAATTGATTATTATTTAAAGAAATCTGCACAAGTACACATAAGCTGTTCTGGTGTCTTCTGGTCATGAGAGTGAGCCTGAAATTTTTAGTCAGTTTCCATGGCCACAGCCACTTCTGGATCTTGAGGCCCTTCACCAGCTGCCTGGCTTGAGGATGACTTGGAACCCCTAGATCCCGAACCTCCACCTCTGCGCTCCTCATGCTCAATAGATGTCAAGTAAACAGCAGTTTCTTGTTCATCAAATATCGTGAATGGTGTTTTCTCTCCTACTAAACCAATGGATACATTCTGCAAAAAAAAAAAAAAAAAAAGAATTGTTTCAATATTGAGTTCGAATCTTGGTCACATTAAATCAAGTTATATTGCATTATGTTGGTGTATTTCGAAATTTACCTTCACTGTCAGCTCGACCTCATTGGGAAGAGTATCCCCCAACGCCCTTAAGCCATGACGAATCAATTCATCCTTATCACATTCAGAGAATTCTGTCAGATGTTTTTCAAGGTAGGTGCGTGCACTTTGGGAACGTGCTCCCATTGCCATAGCTTTACAGTCAAAGAAATTGGCAGATGGACACGTCTGATAGATGTGTGGTCCTTGATCCTACAACAGCCGAAAAATAATTAAAATAGTTCTCAAAAAAGAGATTATTACTGGAATGAACAAACATTATCGTACATCATATCCAGCAACTAAAAGTCCAACTCCATACGGGCGGCGATCGTATCTCTGTGTGGAACTTTGCATTTTGTTTCCCACATTGGCAATAAGACGGCACACAGGAAGTGGAGAATCATGAGCATACTGATAATTCAGGCATTCAGTACGCATGTAACGGCTAGAAAAATAAGTATGATACACTAGATTGGACACAAGGAGAATAAAAGATGCGGAGAAAATCAATTAATACCTCAACATTCTAGCATCAGCAGTAAGCCCAGTAATAGCCATTCCAAGATGCTTATCAATTGGAATTATCTTCTTTTGATGGGCCGAGAGCTCAGAGGATGCCCTTTTCAGAGCTACTAATACAGCATGAGTCTTGTTTTTTATTCCAACTGCTGCGGATCCTAATTTCACAGCTTCCATTGCATATTCAACTTGGTGGAGCCGTCCTTGAGGGCTCCATACTGTGACATCACTGTCATATTGGTTGCGAAACTAAAATAGAAAAGATTTACAATCATAGTTCAATGAATATCGACATGTCAAAGAGAACTGTATGAATGGGATTCACTGAAATCACTAAAGAAACTGACAGCTAGACAGTAACGAACGACATGATGTAATATGCGTGGAGTTCAGTCATTTTGACTGAATTATAATGAAAGATCAAGGCCCATTCCTTGTTAAGGGAAAAGAGGTACCACAAGAAAACGAAATATACGTTATGACAAGTCATGATAGGCGCTTGATCATGCCGGTCATAACCTAAATCTTTACTCCTAATCTTCTTGACGAAGTACAAGCAAGAACGCCATAAAGTTGCGAAAAGGGCATTGACTTTGACAACATCTCTCAATTACCATGATCGTATGGAAGGAAGTGTCTTCAACACTCGGGGAAAGCTTGCAGTAGTTGCGGCTTCTGACTCAAACAAGTCCGTAAACACTAACGTCGTCGGTGCCCGACCCGACGTCTTTTCTTCTTTTACTGAGAGTGACCTGACACACATTGCCATTCATATTGGCGTTGAAGACATCCGCCCATCCACCTGTATGAAAAATTTTATAGTCCGGATTTCATAACCTCTGCAAACCGTCGGTGTCATATTTAAGTTAAGTTAACCGAACTTTTAAAATTTGTCTCTGTTGAACATTTGAGATGGGGAATGTTGTTGGGGCTGTCAAGGGACAGGCCTTAAGAAAGGCCCGACGATTCAACATCGAAAGCAGAACAGAAAAGTTTTTAGATAAGAATGTAAAGGTTGCACCACCAAAACCACTGGCGACTCAAAGAGAGATAGAATTACTGAATCAAGGTAATTTTTTGTGAATTTTAAATGTTAAAAGTGTTGGTATGAAACTAGAGAAAAACAAGTGGTCTTATTATTCAAGCCATCATTTACTCAGTAACTGTCATGTTACAAATTATAGGCTTTTACTACTACTTGTCCATTGACGATTAACATTAATTGTCTTAATTTTGTTTTAAACCAGAAAACCCTGATTTAATGAATGAGATTACAAAACCTAACCCTGAGCTTCTGGGAAGGTTGAAGGATGTATATGTGTCATCTAGTGGTCCGGTAATCAATCTTACCCTAATGTGCAACATTTTCTACGTTATTTAAATTTTATGCCTATTATATTTGTTTGTTTTCAGCCTCCAGAGACTCGCCGTATAGTGGATCCAAGTAAACCACTCCCTTCAGAACGAAAATCTACACATCTTGAGTATAACTATGTTGAACCAGAAACTAAATCTCCTGGATTTTTAAGCCTCCGTGAAGCTCTACAACTTCTCTCTCAATATCAAAGAGACAAGAAGAGTAACTCTGTCAATAAACTTGCAATTGAATACAACTTAAAAGAGGAAGATGTTGGTAAGTTGTCCATCAAAGTGAATGCGAACTGGTAATTTTCAGACGTTGCCTCAATGATTTGTGTTTTCAAATTTGTGGATACCAAAATTAATACACATCTGTGTCCTTGCCATTTTCATTTTTCAGAAAATATGGTCGAGTACTTCAAACTTTATACCTTTGTTGATTCTGGTCAGAAATCTATGGGAGTTGAAGATATGAAAACTTACTTTGTTGGTGACGACAGTGATCCGAATGCGAATTTGCCAACTATCATAACTTCGCCTGACTTTATAAAAAGGATGGCGCAGTGGAAAAGAGGGCAACCTCTGGTTCCCAAGGAAGAAAAAGATAATAAAGATAGTGAGGAGAGTGGTGAAAAGAAATAAAGGAACTGTAAGTGCACTAGTTGTTACGTAGTCTTTCAATAAATATGTTGATCAAATTTTCTTTAACTTTTTCAGTGTCCTTCAAAAGCCGAACCATTGTTAACTTTAATGAGAATGGTGAGCAAGTTCTTTCCAGAGGCACACACAAAATACCACACTACTAAAAAAGTTATATATCCAAGTTTATTAGGAAACAAGTTAACAGAAAGATAATTTATAATGGTGATTCATTTTATTTAAAAACAAAACAAAAAAAGAAATGTGTCTTTTTCTGGCACTAACCAGCATCAACACCAATCATGCTTAAAGGATATTTGTACTTAATTTTACAATCTAGTTCATTGAATCAACAACAATCTACTTCTTTAATATTATCCTGTGCATTTCAGGAATATTACTGGGTGATTTCAATGATATAAGCAATGACATGAAAAGTTTATATGCTAATGACAAATGGTTTGGTCCCAAGTTACAAGAGAAAAATTCCAACATGGGACAAAAATAATTAACAAATTTGAAAGCTTAATGTGCTAACATATCACAGTAGAAATTGGGTACAACTCAAAATGCAACCAAGTCAGAACAGTTCTCAGAAGTGAAAAGAAATACGAGTTTCTCATTCTCAAAAGCATTTCAGCACCATACAAAATTCAAATTATAGAATAATGACTGAACGAGTGCATGGCATAGTTTGAGAATGTGACACACTTAATTGATGAACATAAAAAAAATTTCATTACGATATATCTGAAGAGCCAAGTTTCAAAGAAGAAACACAAGCACATCATCCCACAATATCTGACACTTAACGAAGTTAAGAGACTGCTCTGTTTCAGATAATATATAACTGTGTTCCAGCAGTGCTCGCTGATCAATTACTGACTTCCCTATTTAAAAATGGAAATATTGACATGACGTATGGTGAACACTTTGCTTTCAGAACACATAATGAAACTAAAATATTGAACAGGTTTTAAAAAGTACTTTTGAAGAACTGTTATGTTCCTGAAAATGCTATGTAATGCAGGCCCAAGGTCAGTCAGGCCAGGCAGGCTGACATTTTATTAGTTTGCAAACTTATTGGAGTTCAGGTCTAAATTGCAAAAACTTCTTCAATGCAGCCTCTGCATTGAAAAATGTGACTTAAGAAATTTCCTCACTCCATCAGAAGTTTGTCAATATCTCCTATAATATGTCCATCAATGTCACCATCTCCATACAATCCAACTTCACAATCATCATTTCCTACAGTCTCTCCTGTTAAATCACTTATTCTACGAACTTTAATTCTTTGTTTCTTACTGGGTCCACTCTGAGGAGAGGTCTCTTGGCGTTGACGTTTAGAGCTCAAAGTTTCCGAATAGTATACTAGCTCAGATCCGTCCATGCATTTAGAACTGGAAAGCTTTGCCCTCAAATCTGTTATTTCTAAATGAGGCTTGCACTTACCATTAGCAAAGCCATTTGTCAAAGTTCTAAAATTCACACTGTGATGAGTTTGATCTTTAAATGACTCATTTTCTGGGTCTGATTTTTTTGCTCTGTTTCTTCTTATTTCATCCAAAGTAAGAACCCGAAAGTCCAAGTCTTTAGTCACATTTCTAGCATGAAGATTTGACTTCTTATTGTTGATAGTTGATGAAGAGGAGCACTGTTTCCGAGGACCAGGAAGTGTACCACAAGAACTGGCAGGTGGATTAACTGCTGGATTGGCTGCCTCCCATGCCATCGGTCCCCCGGCTATCCCTTCCCAGTATGCAGCTGATTCCGCCTGGATTTTCTCAAGACGAATCTCCTCCAGCGTCTTTACATGCAAAGAGTCCTTTTCCTTCGGCACCTTTGTGGGAGTCCAGGATGGGGCACTTTCTGAATCTGATTCTGCAAGAACACCACCCCATCAAAAGCCATTAGTTTTGTACTAGCCTGAAGTTAACCACTTGGGTTTTCTCACCAACAGAAAACTCATTGAGGACTACAACAGCCACACCGCACACAAATCCCTATAATAATCACTTCAAAATTGACCAACTGTCAATCAAGGTACCAAATGAAACGCGGCCAGAAATTTTAATGAGCCCACAAATGAGGTCAAAGTGCTTTCCTAGTTCAAGACAAAGCCATTTTGTGAAATGCTTATATTATTTTAAGCAACCCAATGAAAGAGGTGATTTCTTGCAGTTCAGAAATAAATAAAGCAAACTCCACTATGTATTTTCAATGAGGCCAATTCTATTTTTATTTATTATTATCCTCTTTTGTGTTCATCAAAACAAAACAATAAAAAGTGTAAAAAAAAAAGAACAAAAAAATGAGGAGACAAATTACACGAATAACAAACACCAATTTCTATATCATGAAACAGATCAACTTGTAAAACAAAATTGCTTTGCACAATAAACAAGGAAAGCAATTTTCCAAAGACATCAAGATATCAAGTAGTAAGGCACACACTTCATTGAAAGAATCAAGAAAATTTTCAGATGTTGAGCTCCAACAGTTCTCAAATGAAGTGCAGACTCAAAGCAGCAAACCACTTTGGAACAGGGGAATTGTGGCAATGATGTTGTAAAAAGCAGTCAATAGGAATCAGGCAGAGTAGAAAGACAAGAAATTTTTGAATGAAGCACAAAGTTTTCATCTGCGAGTAAAAATAAGTCATTCTACACCATCACCACAGTTTTTGTCCTCCATTGTACGTGCATCTGGATGTACTACAGCATAAATGACCTAAAATTCACAAATGCCCGTTCATCGTTCAACTATTTAAATAGTAATTTTCAGATGCATGTACAAATATGCATAATAATTTGTTATTTTAAAGATAGGTAGAACATCAAGTTTCAGTGGAAATGCTGGGTACAAAACTACCTCATTCAACAGTGTGATTTCCCATCATGAGGAAACATTCAATAACTATCCTTAAAGAGAAATTTTGAAAGCTGAAAGAGCTGTGTTGAGTTAAAACAGAATTCTTCAGAATGTTGATACTTAGAAAAAAAGAGAGAGACTAAAATAATTCCATTCTATAATAGCCAGGGTTAAAGGGCACCAAAACAGCTATAAATCACTACAGGGACACAAAAAAACAAAATACACACAGATCGAATCAGGCACATACACAAATAAATGGGTATTGAATAATTTTAACACTTCACAGAAAGTGACCTATGCCACGGACTGTTTTGGGATTATCGGTATTGTTAATGAGGCACCAGACTTGATTATTGAACAGAAACAGATTGAACTTAAGAAAGTTTGACATGTATTAGGACAACACTTTTCATATTTCTCGAAAGTGACAGTAAACGGAGTACACTGTGACATCCACTAAAAACAAACAAAATATCCAACCAATAGAAACCAGTTGAACTCCAGTACAAAATGTAAATCGAATCTTACATTTAAGATCAGAACTTTACAAATTACTGGTCCTATAATTTGGGACCAATAAATTGCTTTGCTGATTGCTCAGCCAATAAGAGAAAATGCAGTACATAGAAATTTAGATCTTGTGCTGAATAATCCTGATGCCCATATGTAAGAAATGTTAACTAAAAGAAGGTAAGCACATAAAACAAGACGCAAAATAGAAGCAAATTGTTTAGAAGGCAAAGAGATAAAATTAACTTAACACAAACTGAGATTAATTACCCTCAATAATAGTGCTGAAATTTGGTTCAGGTGTTGGTTTATTTAAAACATTTTGAGGAAAGAAGCATAAATGCCATTGATACATCTGAGAGGACTTATCACTTTCTAAAAATACTCCAAAACCAAACTATCAAAGAAGTCAGTGGGGAGGTTTAAAAACAATTTAAATTAGAAAAAAAAAAATTTAAAAAAAATGGGTACCTTAAGAAGCACTGGTCCTAGATAAACACAATCTTAATGAGAGCACGGCCCACTTTAGCCATTGTCAGAGGTCTTTTCTCTTAAACTCACTGTCTGAACAATTCCAAACTATTTTTCGTTTTGTCTCATTAACTGCTAGAAAGAATGTTATTTCACAATTTGCATATAAAAACACATGAGGAAAATAAACTGTTTTAGAGGACAATACAAATAATTCCCTTCCTTATCTCAGACTAGATATTATGTTCATGGCTAAAATTAAAGTGCTTCATAGATGACTTATAGGGATTAATAACAATAAGTTTCAAACTTTCAAGTTATTCCTAAGACTGATGTACACGACATAATTATGATCATTAGAAAGGCACATGGTAAAGAGAATAGTATTGATTTTCAGAGTTAAATATGGAACCAAGAAACATTCAAAACTTTGATAACCTTCACTGCAGTCCTAAATTATCACCACCCCTCTGCCACAGCCTAGGCTCTCTAGAGTGTGAAAAGTACAATAAAATGGACACATTTTTCTGATAAGGGAAACAGGTTGCACATGCAACAATCTGGCTAAAATCTGAGTAGAACATCAGTGAATTCAGGTAAAGGTAGATCTCAGGGTAAGGGACAAGATCACATGTTAAATGTGTTCTGAATTTGTCACTAAACTCAGCCCTATGAATGAAAACAAACAGGTAGAAGTGATGTTCTGCAAAGTCACTTATATTGATGTAAGAGATTTCTGAAGGTAGTCTAAAACTAAAGAATAACAACGTAAGATGGAAAATAAAGCAAGTGATTGAAATGACACAAGGCCTCTGATGGTGGACTGAAACTGCTTCTCAAATTTACTACCATAGAACATTAAAGTTTTAAACAAAACCATTGTCCTTTCAGCAGCTGGAACAGTCTAGTGGCACCATATTTCCAAAAAATTTTGATTATTCTTACTAAATGAGAAAACCATTAAGAACACCATGAAATTGAAAGATGGAATGCATTTGGATTGCATATGTCCGTATGAAAGATGTGTTATTACTAATGCCTTCCTCTCTCCTCTTTCTTGTGAAATGCCTAACCTTAACTTCCAATGCGTTTTAAATAGGAGCATTAACTGGAACCTAGGATAACTGACATTCAACATAATTTAGAACAGGCAGACATGATGCCAGGGCATAAAGTATTGACCAAGTACTGCATTATTTTGCTATGCACTATGCATCAACATGGGCATCAGAACCACTACAATCAATTCAGAGAATCTGGTTTGTGATGTGACAGCCTGAAACTTTCCACAATAAGCAATGTGGGAAGTAAGAATGAATGTCATAAACTACCATATTTAGTGTGTTAAACACACATCAAAATATAAACAATGACATATAAATATAAAACATTATTTGTTAATTATCAGGAGCTAAAAACTTGAAGTAATTTTAAAAAGATGAATGAGAAAGTAAAGGCAAAACAGAAAGAAAATGGAATAAATCCTGACTCACTTCATGGCAAATCGCCACCTCATTTTAACATAAAAAGCCTTATTTCAAAAATTCAGTCTGACAAGAACATGAGCTAAGAGCACCTACGCTCTTAAAACGCAGAAAGTTCCACGTTGCTCTGCTGATAGGATGTCTAAATTCAGCTGCCTACATATCAAACTGTTGCTGTATTTATACTAACTCCAGTAGAGGCGGCACCAAATTTATTAGAAGACCCTATCATATAGAATTGTACATCTACTCTTCATGTGCAAACTAGGTCTTTTTATTGATTTCTTGTTGGATTTTTTGTTTTTTTGAATCTGTTTATTCCTATTTTTTATATTTTTTTGGCAATGATGCAAAACCTTAAGCAACATGAAGAGCTTATGACTACATCTAAGTCTGTTAAATTCTTACACAAGATTATTGCTGACACAGATACCTGTTGGACAGTTGCAATGTTCACACCTCAACATTTTACTAAAAAGCAATTAAAGGAAGTGCTTCTTGCACCCACCTAGGCTCTGGCCATCTTACAGTCTGGACAATACTTGCCCTGTTAGAGTTCAAAGGTCAAGAAACTGCACACCAATATATAGACTTCAAATTGAAAAAAAAAAACAAAAAAAAACCATTAATTTGAAGAAATACTAAAATTGAAGAAAGGGCTTCTGTAAGATGAACACTTCTCATACAGCACAAGTAAAGTAGGGAATATAAATGTGAAAAGAACAAAATTAACATAAACTAAAATTTACTGTTGCAAAAGTGCAAAGAGTTACATTAATGTAATGTACTTTCTATGGCAAGGGGGATAGCAGGGAATTTCTCAGCCTTCGACACTTCCCAACAATACCGATCTTGATGAGATTGGATGGGTACATCAGCGCTTTGTGTGCTTTTGAGGACTACCATAGTTTTAAAAAGCATTGAACACCAACACAAGACAACGTACTGACTTCAGCAAACAGTCTAAGAAAACGTAAAACATCATTTCAAACCACTAACAGTCTATCAAGAGTAATTGAATGCTTTTTTCATGAGACGGATATACAGTAATTATAGATATATATATTTATATATATATAGCATATATACATATGTATATACATATATATATATATATATAAATAGCATGTAGTGACCAGATCTGGTGTGATGGTTTTGCAGATATTCATAAACTAAACAAAACAAGTTGTAACAGAAAATAAATTAATCTAAGAGTTATTAACAGTTCACATGGTTAATGAAATTGTGAAAATATGAAAATGAAATTGAATGAGCAATAAATGAGCATTAACTGACAACTTCCGCTACCTTAGGAAGGTAAGAATGTTGATTACATGATGTCAAATTGAATAGACGTTCTGGTCATCAAAATATGACCATACGCAACACAACGTACCAATGCACAAGGCCGTTTCAGGATTTAATCCAGTACCAGCATTGTTAACTATTTGGCACTGAGTAGCAAGTCGTTTGACAGAATGCAAGATTGTCAGGTTTCGAATAATACCAGAGTGAAAAGTAAATGAAGCTGTCTTGATCAAGCAACATCTCATAACAAATAAAACGAGACACAGGACCAAAACAATGGAAGTAAAGAACAGAGAATGTGGTTTCACTTCACTGCCACAGCTGCACAGATAACTCCAGGGGAGGGGAGGGGCGGGGGGGATCAGGAAACAATACACTCCAGCAAAGTGCACCAGACCACTTTAAAACAATCGCATACCTTCTTCAAAGTTGACTACAATGGGTTCGACAGCAGCAGGCGAAGAACTATAGCTTTCAGTTCCAACTTGGCTCAAGCGGCGCGAGGTTTCTGGG
Organism: Odontothrips loti; assembly: GCA_038380765.1. Classification (NCBI taxonomy): domain Eukaryota; kingdom Metazoa; phylum Arthropoda; class Insecta; order Thysanoptera; family Thripidae; genus Odontothrips; species Odontothrips loti. Next base: position 13,125,627 of record CM076245.1, read on the forward strand.
GCAGAAGTCTCCGGTGCAGACTCTAAGCTCGAAGCACCATCCGTTTTAGCTGAATCCACAAGCAAAAAACAAATTATTAAGTTATGAAAATCATACAGCATACTATGGCCCAATTTTACCAACAGACTAACACTTTGTTAGGGCACTAATAAAATATTTGAGTAACAGTAAATTTGAGAACACACAATCAAAATTGACATTGGATTCACATAATAACTTACAATTTTTCCAATCCTGTGATGCGGTGTCTGAATCTTTCTTAGAACTTTCAGGAGAACTAGGGGCATCACTAGCTGCTGCCGTTCCTTGATGTTTAAATGCACAATGTGCTTTGCGGCATCCTCCTGGTTGTTTCTCCCAGTAACAAGGGATCTCTTTCCTCTTTTTCTGTGTTGGAAAAGAGTTGCAGAGCAATTTAAATAAACAACTACTGAGATGTACAGTGCTTCAGCACACGATTCATTCATTTAATCAAGGGTACATACTTTCAGCTCCATATGACGAAAGCCACAATGTGGTTCTGTACAGTTTCCATCTTTCCACTTCGGGCACACCACTTCAATACCCAGAGCTAGTGGTTCATGTCGGAACTTGCAGTACTCACCCTAAAATTTAGAGATTGTTTGAGACATGACAATTACCATCAATGAAGGCAGCATGCCTCACTGCAACCACCCATGAGGAACATGGCCAATCACGTAATTTCACTTACCCTGACACAATCCGAGTAGAAATAAAAATAACAGTCAATATTTTTGGAGTTCTGATCCATGGTTAATTTGTTTAACTTCAAGAGAACAACCTGCGATTAAAACAAAAGATTCGATAAAAGGTGGAATAAGTGAAACTTACGAAACATCCTAACCTTACATAAGTAGATCGTAGATTGTGAATTCAGGATAAACTTGGTTATATCCTAAACATGCTTACATGCTACTCAGTAAAGCTATAAAACGCTATCTCACGATTAACAACACCACAAACAAAGATTCACCAAAAGTTACTGTAAATTTGGGCCAATCGTCTGTTGGTTGTGTGGTGTGGAACTGAACCGATGATTTAAGAAACTTGTAAAAGATCAAATAAATGGAAACCTGCAATTCGCATTCGAGGTGATTACGTTACCTTTTGATTAATGCAAGATTTGGTATAAATATTAAATTCAAGCCAAACATAAAATTATGATTCCCTGAACATATCAAGTAGAGTAGTTTTTCTGTACCCCTCCCACACCCACTCCACGCTCCAGGCTCCAACCAAACTCCCCACTTCTGCCCACTCCCAACGCCCCCCCCCCCCCCCCCCCCCCCCTGCTCATGTTGTTTTCACTATTGTCGGCACTTCTCCTATCGGCAAAATTTGCACCAGTAAATACACAGCGCTCTACACGAAACAACCAGCAAATTTTTTACTAATTTTATTGAAATAAGTTTAGTTTCCTCCATTTAATTTTCGAAATCAACTAGAGTAGACTGAGTAGGTGGTTCCTTAATTCCCTCAAAGGCAGTGAGGAAGGAGAAAAAAAGAAAGAAGAACAACAGAACAACACACCGTTTCTTCTCTATTTCCGGGTCGGAGAGCCAAGGTGTGTGTGAACTCAGGGGCATCAAAGAAATCTTGTACTATCCACTTTAATCGTTTGAGTACGCGTTTCATTTCTGATTCAGACAATTTTAGCCATATATCCATCTTATGTCGTGACTTGATGTGCTATGATTCACCCTAATTTTCTCTTGTTTTGTGTTTAACTTAGGACTCCTTCAAGATGGTGCAGCGTTTGTGTTACCGACGACGTCTGTCGTACAACACCAAGAGCAACAAGCGTAGGAAGTAAGTGCTCACTAAATGTACTATGCCACGCCGTTCAAATATCTGCAAAGTCAGAATATTTAAAAATCGCTCATTTATCTACCTCTATTTTATCCCGCGTCTACCGGTATGATGCCGATTCTAACCTCTGAGAAGTGTGACGCCATCACTTGCGTGCAACGTTATGTTTCAGTTTGAAACGTAACTTTGTTCTATGTATCAGGTGTTCAGTTCGTCCGTCTACTTGGTTCTAGTAAAATTACGCGGTTATACATGTCGTATGTACATTGCTTTCAGTGTTTGAATACAACATTGTGTTGTTTGATTTGAGGTTGTGGGGCCCTTGTTACTCTGTTCGACTTGTGCTTTTGTAATTTCGTTTCCTCTCTGCTGACTCTTCGTGTTTATTTTTTGCCAGAGTGAGGACGCCCGGTGGTCGCCTTGTCTACCAATACCTGAAGAAGGTTGGTAAGATCCCCAAATGTGGTCAGTGCAAAGACACACTCAGAGGTTTGAAGAAGCTGAGGCCTGCTGAGAGGGCCCGTGCACCCAGGAGGTTCCTGACTGTGAAGAGGACGTACGGTGGAAACCTTTGCCACAAGTGTGTTAAGGAAAGGTAAGTGCAGTTGGTCTTTGACAGGTCACTGTAGATCTTCTGAACCAATATCTCCCTAGTGTCTGTTTCTTGAAGTTTCCATTTGTTATTTCATACCTGGGGTACACTGTGTAGCTGGTTGCCCTCTGCTTGTGATATTCGTGACTGAGGCTGCCTGAATTTTAATAATAATTTTTTTTTTCGTCCATACTATCCTTGTCTTTCAAGACAATGAAGGACGATCAATTTATTGTTAAATGAACAGTTCAGGGTTCTTGCTTCTGCGCAGTAAGAACTTTTCTTCATACATTGGTGGGAATAATTTGTTTATGCCTTAGTAAATGTCAGAGTGCTCACTGTCTGATTTGCCTGCTTCCAGGATTGTCCGTGCATTCCTCATTGAAGAACAGAAGATTGTAGTCAAGGTCCTTAAAGCCCAGAAGGCCACAGTGAAGACCAAGCCAGCAAAGAAGTAATGTGTTAATTTTCCTAATATAAAATTAAAAAACTCATACTTGTTTTTCTTCATGGTTCATCCTTTCAGTATGCTTTAGTGCAAGCTGTTATTGGTTAGGTTTTATTACACAAAACATTGAAATAGTAAATTTTTTATTGTCCTATTCATCGGCTTAACCCAAATTTGAGCTGTGCTGTAGAAAGCTACATTTCACTTGGAACCAGCTTTTTAAAATGTGTTGAGCTATTCCCCGGGAATGAATACCATGCAAGCAAAGGATAATATGTGGACATATAAATTGAGAACCGCATATTCGTATTGTGGTAAACTCTGAGTAGTGGTCCTAGTAGAGGCCAACTGAGTGAATTGGGCACTAACTTCAAGAAAGCCAACATGATAAAACTGTACATGCTGGGTAGTTGACAGCAACTCTGAGGTGTTACACCAGCCAATTCCTGTGGATGAAGTCAAATTAGTTTCTGATCTTATTCGGCAAGTAATAGTGCTGTTCGTAATACATTACCTGAGTAAAATGCAAGTAGGAACTGTACTCCAAAACTGGCATCATGCACCAAGACCCATTAATTAAAGCTTGGGACATGTTCTGGAATTCCTCAGGTGGAGAAGAAAGTGCAGGTCTCAGCCACTTAACACACACACCTTCTAATACAGTGTCCGCATGGGAAATGTCTGTATCAAACTGGCAAATATTGTACCTAATGGGGAATGAAAGTAGGTCTTGGTATACTAAAACGCTGTTGAGCACGAAGTGGTAGTAGTTCATGGGGAGGAGTATTTTTTTTTTTTTTTTGCACCGGCTCCACTGCTTACCGGTCGGGAATTCCCAGGAGGAAGCCGAGTGTTCTCCATACGTGAAGGAAGTCGAGCAGTTCCTGATCGCTGGCCTCGACATGGAGCCGTTGCCGTCTGAGCACGGTGTAACCACAAAAGGCAAACTGCGTTAGGACCATGTCGAGCTGCGAAATGCCCGCGAGTCCTGCCCGTCGTGCAAACCTGGAGCCGCGGCGGTGGTGGTTCCTGACAACCGCCAGCGATTCACGGCACCTGGTGGGAAGCAGGCGGGAGACGGCGGCGGGCCGAATGAGAACACAATCAGGTCAGCAGCCGCGTTAGATGGGGTGCATACTCCACAGGGGATCGCAGACGAGAAATCACATCCCCCAGAGCCAGTGTCAGGCGAGATTCCTTTGACAACTCCTCTAAGTTTTGGCAATCGAAGGTCCTAATACAGACTCTGGGTGGTGTAGTGTAACACGCAGCATCAGTCAGCACTCACGGCGAGTTGGGGTCTGTGATGCTGCTCCGGTACCAGAACAGCATGTGCCTGATGGTGTCCACGTATCTGCGGAAGGCTTTGGACGGCTCCCCGGACTGCGTGGTCTCCACAAGCACCTTCACGATCGAGGGCACGGCGAGCAGAGTCAGCAGACCGGACATCTTGCCCGCGAACATGAGAAAGATGTTCTTCTCGAACGTCTCCGTGCCCCTGGTGGTAGGTCAGTGAGCCCTCGGTTAGACAGAAGTGGCATTTGAACCCGCGCCTTACTAAACAAAATACTGACTCAGATACAAGCGCAAGCTCTGATATCGGTAGGTATAGCAGCCGCGCTGCTGTCGTGCGGGGCCGAACATAATTTGAGTTTACTAGAACGTTATCGGGGGTACCTTTTGAATCTTTTCTCATCAAACCAGTCGGGCAGTCCGTCCTGGCGGATCGAGTCCGCGCACCCCGTCGGCCCGTCCGCATCCTCGCCCAGGTACTCGCCGTGGGCCTCGTTCTCCAGGATGGCGAGCAGGACCTGGGCGGGGTCCTCGGCGGAGTCCCGCAGTTCCTGCTGGTCCTTCCCCCGCTGTACCAGCACTGCAAAGGCACGGCACATCACATATATTCCTCAGTGATGCAGACTTTCTCCACAGGCGCGGCGCGACAGAGTGAACCTCAGTAGATTCTCAGAGACGGCCCACCTGATGAATCCTTTCCAAAACCCATCCCGGTCTTGAGGGCGAGCCCGAGGCACGGGATCGCCGCTGGGCCTTGTTCAAGTGTTTAGTGCTCGGACCCGCTCCCTATCCTGCGCTCATTAGGACACTGCGTACGGCACAGCGAAGCAGCACGGAGCAACGGCTGGACCCTAACTGTTGGTGCCGGTGTGAATGGGAGGGTCCGAAAGCGGTCAGCTCGGAGAAAGTTACTGAGCACAGAGCCTCCAAACGGGTTGGAGAAGGGGAGAGGGGGGGGGGGGGCAAGGAGACGCAGCGCAGAGTGGGGAGCAGGTCGCAGGCCGCTGGGGAACGCACCGGCCAGAGGGGAGGGGGAAGGGGAGTGGAGAGGGAAGCCAAGCTACGCTCCACGCTTGGCAATCATCACAAGTTTGATAGGTGAGATTGTTTGGGTGGCTTTCATATGACAGATAAAGGCATGTTTGTGCCTGGTGTTCCTGATGTTACTTGTAGCTTGAAGGAGATAGGACGTATTTGAAATAAACTGTGGAGCTCCAAAGAAATGTGTGGTTGATAAAAATTCACATATTTATTTGGTCAAGAGATCATCAATAACATTCAGAAACAGAAGCTTCCAAATTCACAGCAGGATCTTCTTTAAAATTACAATAAATTTTACATAATATAAGTATAATCACTTTGTTTTTGAACAGATTCTACATTTAAGAACAATGTGGAGGGAGCAAACAGCAAGTGCTGTTTGCATGACTTGGGAACATGTTAAACAAAAAGTCACTTGCTCTTAATATCTTCTCAAGCCAAGAAACTCTGACACCAATGTGTTCTATATAATTTCTAGGATTGCATGCATATCACGAGAAAAGGAATTCATTCCACATTATCACCTTATAATTCAATTAAGAATATACACCAATTTATTCCATTCTAATCAGCATTCTACCATAAAGTAACATTGCACTGGGAAAATGTCCATAAAACTAACATAATGTCAAACAAAAACAATTTCGGAGATTTAAAATTTAAAAAAAATACACGGAAATTTGAAGGATCTTCAATGTGTGAATCTAAACACAGACATGAATGTGCATTTGGTAAGAATGATATCCACATGAATTACCACTTCAGGTGGTTACAATAATCATGACAGCCAGAAAGGAAACATATGTCAAGGTATTTTTGAACTTCTTACAAAAGTTATGAAATAAATTCAACAAAGACTAACAGTAAGAGATAATTTAGCTGAAGGTTTAACATAATTAAATATTTCCAAACATTTCAAATGAGGGAAGGTCACATTTGGGTGAGGAAAACACAAGGTAGAAATTTTAGAGGAATTCCCTTTAAAACTGTTTTCTGGGTGGTAGATCTTACAAAACCTGCCAAAAGTTCTTGGTATGTTTCTATTTTATGGAGGTGTTCTTATTATGGCATTGACCTCTATACAATTTCCTTCTCTTAGGACACAAAGAAAATGTCTTTCATGATCATTGGAAACAGTGCTCTACATCATTTGGAATTCAAGATGTGCATCATTTCTCAAACAAGTTCTCTAAACTGATTTTACTGGATGCCAGTACGCAGAGTACGGAACATACACTTTGGTTTTTTACCATAAAATCAAGTTAAGAACAGTTATTTTAGATTATGAGTTGAAAGTAGGAACCACCTTGAGGGTAATCACATTTAAACATATTCTATCATGCAACATCATCTGGTTATACTTTGTGCACAAATTACATTGGGAAGAGGGGGGGGGGGCAGGACACTGCACAACTATCTCATTCACTTGAAGTTTTTCAAATGTCTAGCTTATTTATTTCAATTAATTTGGGCATAGAGGGGTATGGCATCGTGTTGGTGGATCATTGGAGGCGAGGCCAGTACTGAGCCGACATGTCAGGTCCGGGAGTTTGCCCTGGGACGGCAATGGGCACAGATACTCCGGGAGATATTAATCCTGCAACAAAACAAAAGTAGCAGCAAAATGTTAGTATGCGCACACCCATGCTTGACGTTAAGTTGTTTAGTTGAGCCCCTGTAGCCCCTAGCCCCTGAGCTGGAGATACACCGTGACTATTGCACGCTTTCGCCGCCAGGGGGCGCCACGTACCCCACATGGCGACCCAGCGCGACCCTCCAGAAGGATCTGCGAGCACGGGGTATCGCCGCGAATTCCCTCTCTCACACTGCGCGTCCTTCCCGTTTTCGGCAAGGAAAATGCTAGGGGGTGAGCGGTGAGCCCACCAAAACCGCAACAGAGCCTTTAAGTGTTGAAATGGACTTGGCTTTCCCGCACCTTCCTCACCTGTTGAAGAGCCTCCCGCCGAGCTGAGCGCCGAGCCGTACTGGTGGTGGTAGGTCTGCATCGAGCACGGCGACGGCCGCGACCCGTACGAGGACAGGCCCGAGGACAGGCCGGAGGACAGGCCCGAGGACAGGCCCGAGGACAGGCCCGAGGACAGGCCCAGCGTCTCGTAGTGCGGCCGCATGCACGAGTAGGGCGAGGGCGAGTCCCGCTGGGGTACGCAGGACACCCCGCTGGACATCATGCCGACGCCCACCCCGACGCCCACGCCGACCCCGGACGAGTCGACGTGGCCCATGCCGTGACCGTGGCCCTGGCCCATGCTGTGCGGGTGCGGGCTCACCGCATGCGACCCGGACATGCTGAAGGTGGACATAGGCGACATGGCGCTGCAACAGAGAGGACAAGAGGCGTGTTGGTGTTAGTCATTGACGTCGTCCATCAAATATATACGTGGCAGGTTCTGGCCAACACGAACGGAACAGAGAGTTGTTGAGGAGAGTGTCCGCGGCGCGAGCGCCCCTCTCCTTCTGGAGCGGAGGCCTGGATGGGTTCGACTCTCCTAACACAACTCGCATTCCGATTCAAAGATGCATCACATTGCACGGGCGTGTAGCACCATAACACCAACCTGTACGAGTCGGCCATGCTGGTGATGCTGGAGTAGCAGTTGAAGGGCCCGTTGGCACCGCCGCCGTTCATGAGCGACCGTGGCGGGGACACGCTGCCGACCGGGGTGACGGGGCCCGAGGGACCCGAGGGGCCCGGCGTCGGGGGCCCCACCCCCTGGCCGACCACTGAGCCACAGTCCACGCCCGCCCCCGCCCCCGCGCCCTGGGCGCCGGTGGGGTTATTGCTGCCGGGGCCGGTGCCGCCACCGCCGCCCCCCGAAGGCTCCATGCGCCGCTGGTCACGCACCTTGGCTTCGCGCCGCCACTTGGCGCGCCGGTTGGAGAACCACACCTGCGAAGCGAAGAGAAGGGAAGGGAGACTTGAATGCAGGGCTCGGGGAAGACTCAACAGACTCATGGGAAGGGCGAAACGAGACGGGGCGCCAGCAGTGTTGTGATGTAGTTTGTGCTCACTATATTTACCTGGATGCGAGCCTCCGGTAGCTTGATTTTGCTGGCCAGTCGCTCACGCGCGAAGACGTCCGGATAGTGCGTTCTCTCAAATTCTGCAAGCAAAAATGACCCAAAAAAAAACGTCAGGAATATTTCAACACGACCGTCCAGCTCTGCCGTCTCCAGGGCACCCGGTGGCCATGCCACGTCTGCGAAATTGTTTGTTTCAACAGGACAAACCTAATTTGGCCAGTCTAGGCACAGATAGCGCGCCTAGTGGGTGTGGGTAGGCAACAACGACTTGTGTGCCCTGCGGGCTGGCCTACCCTGGCAGTCGCAGGCGCCTGGCGGCAGCCGAAACAGAAAGCCTCTCTGCTCGCTCTCTGCTCTACCTTCTGCAGAGCAAGTTTGGCCCCCGCACCGAAACAATAACGCCCGCAAGATCTCCCTCTCCCCCTCTGAGTGCACAATTTTGTCCCGTTTTCTTTATGCCCCCCGCGCTTCCCATTTTCCTGCCGCTATCTACACAAAGAAGAAAAGACTGCTGCCAGCCCATCGCGGTATAGGAGCGAGCTACGCCCGCCCAGTCCCGCCCCGCCCAGCCCCGCCCCGCGCAGCTCCAGCCCCAGCCCCATTTCCTTCAAGGTTCCCTAAAGGGGAAGCGCTGCTTCTGACGTCGGGGATGGGATGGGACGGGACGGGGCTGGTGCGCGGGCCCCGGCCGGGCCGCCGCGGGGGTATCGACTATCGATGTTTCAGCGTTTTCGTAGGCGCTTAAGGCGTCATGCCTCTGGGGATTATGCGAGCAAACGTTTGGACCATGTGGGTTTGGCTGCACTCTTGTCGAGTTGCCTACCCGGGCGAGTTCCTATGCAGGAACAGGAGGCTTCTCCAATATCTTCAAGTATTCTGAAAGTCAGGTTTAAAAACAAAAAATGCATTTCGCTCACCTTTCTCTAAATTGTCGATCTGCTCGTTGGTGAAGGACGTACGGTTCCGCTGCAGCTTCCGCTTGAGCCTGAGCCTCGCCTGGTCATCGTCGCCGCCCGCGCACGAGCCGGGGTTGGAGTTGTCGCCGCCGGACGCCGTCTCGTCACTCTGCACGCTGTCCAGGTCCATCACTGCAATCACACGCAGAACAGAGGGATTCAGTGCGTGTGCGTGTCCGAAAGGATAGAGACAGTTGGAAAACGTGTTTGATCCACCACGTTTCAACTCTACCGGTTAGAAAATCTATAGACCACGATAGGCGCCGATTTGCAGTGTGCTTTACATATCTGCGCCCCGCCCGGCCCCGCCCCCGGCCCCGCCCCCAGCCCCGCCCAGCCCCGCCCCCCGGCCCGGCTGCCACCGGCTGCCACCGGCTGCCACGCTCCGGGGGGAGGGGAGGGCATCGGTTACCTTCGCTCAGAGATAAAGGCCACCACTCTGCAAACGCTTGACAAACTTTTAATTTGTTCGCCTGTCAGCGCACTCCACTGCTTAGGACAGGGCAGTATTTTAAATTACAGGGGGAAAAAACACAGAGTAAAAGGAAATAAATGAACACACTTGACTTTTTCTTACGTCATGTTTTTGTAACCAACACACAAGCTCTCCTGGGTGCCAAGAAATTACAGGGGAGCGGGTCTCGTGGTGTGAAATAGCCCCTTTCGGCGGCCCCGTTGTTGCATGCTGCGGCCGTAGGTTGGTATCACTGCATGGGCCAACATTCTCTGCTCCCTTCCCCTCCCCCCCCCTCCCGGCCCCCGCAGAGGGCTACAGCCAAGGCTACAGCGGCTACAGCTCCACCCTGCTCTACTCGCCTGGCTCCAGGAGGCGTTCGTTACGTGTATACCAACTTGCGGATTCGCTGAGGCAGAAAGGGCCGATAACGCGACGAGGACGGAGATAGGTGTTGGGGCTGGGGCAGCGCGGGAGAGCGGGCGAGACGGAGAGAACGAAGGGGGTAAAGGGGGAGGGGGAACGGCTGGCCCCGACTGCGCTGTATAACGGGGGAGGGAGGGGGTGGGCGGGGAGGAGTCTCCGTATCTGCGGAAGAAGTTGTAGTCGTACTCCGCGCCCCGCCCGGCCCTGCCGGCCCTGCCCCACAGCCACCCCCGCCGGCCGCAGCGCCCGCAGCGCCGCGGCAGCAGCGGTAAGACAAGAGTTTTCAAAGTTATAGGCCCGGCTCCGGCTGCTACTCGGCACGCTTTGTGGAGCCGCACCGCCCAGCGCCACCTACCCCTACCCGACCCGACGGCGGCCGAAGGGCGGCTGCATGGCTGCATCACCACCTGCCCCACACTCGGTTACTCTTTCCTCTTGCCGCGACGACGTACTGTCCAGTCCTTTTCCCCCCTCTTTTTTTTTGTCTCTTCCCTCTGGCCGGACCGTAAATGTTGCGTGGAGAGCGTTGCCGACAGCCCAGAATAACCACCTGACAACGTGTGTGTCCCCCACCCCTCTCCAACATTCTGAAACGCTCTCTCTCTCCCTCCCTCCCCATCTATCCCCTCCCTCTCCCTCCTGCTGGCGCTTCTTGGCGCTTAGCGGGCACCCTCCCCTTTCCCCCGGCTCTTTCCATCCCGAGCCATTCTTGGCCGCCCGAAGGCAGCCCAAGCGGAGGGGGTAAGGGGTAGGGGGGGGGGAGGAGAGGCTCTGATATCAGCGTGGAACAGTCGCTATCACTTACAGCTCCTCCCGGCGCTAGCTTATGGGGGAAGTTTCACTTTAGCGAGGGGATGTGGGCGGAACGAGCCTCGAGGGGGGAATGCGGCGTGGCGGGCCGTGGCGGGCCGTGGCGGGCCGTGGCGGGGCGTGGCCAGACCCGCCCGCCTGCCGCGCCGTAAGATATGGAAAATAATATAACAGGTCGGCCCGGGGTGGGGGCGCGACTTGTGAGTGGGAGAGAGCGGGCGGCGGGATGTGTGTGTGTGTGTGAGAGAGAGAGAGGGAGAGACAGAGAGAGAAGGGGGTGTGACTAGCTGCGAGAAGGGCCCATTCCGCACACCATATAACTGAAAATTCGAGTGCTCTTTCTCTCGCTCCGCGCGAAGTGTATTTTCTTTCACTTGCGCGTAGAAATACGAAGCGCCACCCTGGTCCACAAAAAACGTGACATGTACTTCCCGGCCTCTTCTTGTCCAGCTCAGTAAGGACGGCGCTGGGAGCAAACTGCTATTGGTACAGGCCATGAGCCTGGTGGGTTCGATTCCCACGGGCGGTTCCCGGCGCACGTTTCCCTTGCTGGGAGGCTTCAAAATATCGGAATGTAATTATATCATGTGGTTTGTGGACCGTCGTTCACTGACGTGCGGGTGCGGCCCTTGAGCGATGCACTTCTGGTGCAGAGAGCGGCCGTGTGTGTGTGTGTGTGTGTGTGTGTTTGTGTGCGCGCCCCTGTCTGAGGCCGGAGTAATAAGTTTGATCAGCTCCGGGCCAAAGTTGGCGAAACATCGGCCGCTGCTGGCTGAGTCCGTGCGCGGTACGAGCGCTAACTTTGATGTGGAGAAGGCCGGGGCAAGGCCGGGGCCCGCCGTCGGCGGACAGTCACAGCCCCGCTGCTGCCCCGGCACCGCCCCGGCACCGCCCCGGCACCGCCTGACACTCTGGCCGTAGCCAAGCCAACCGTCCCTCCCGGATACTTGGACTCCCAAACAAGCGGCGGAGAAGGGGCGCTACATCCGGCCCGGAAGCGCCCCCTCACCTCCCCTCCTCCCCCAACACCCCCCGCCGGGAGGCGTCGCCGCAATATGGGCGGCTCGCGGCGAGCCCTTTTTACCGCCGTCTACTCGCATTCTCAAATATAAATAACGCCCCGCACTGCCCGCGGCGCCTGCGGGGGATGACGCTGTGCCGCGTGAGTGAGTGGCGGCCGCCGCCCAGCCCATTCCACACTCAGGCCGGCCGTCAGCGAGGCGACAGTCGGCGGCAGCAGTAGCGGCAGCAGTAGCGGCAGCAGTAGCGGCAGCAGTAGCGGCAGCAGTAGCGGCAGCAGTAGCGGCTGCAGTAGCGGCAGCAGTAGCGGCAGCAGTAGCGGCAGCAGTAGCGGCAGCAGTAGCGGCAGCAGTAGCGGCAGCAGTAGCGGCAGCAGTAGCGGCAGCGGCCCTCAGCGCCCGGCAGGTAGGCAGCCCGGGTGCAGGAGTGTGCGGCGGCACAGTGCAGACCCGGGCGCTAGCCGCTGCCGCCGGGCCGGAGGAGGGTCTGCAGGTGCATGGCGGGCAGGCTGCAGACAGCAGGGCAAGGAGCTCGAGCCCCCAGCCCTCAGCCCTCAGCCTCCAGCCTCCAGCCCCCAGCCTCCAGCCTCCAGCCCCCAGCCCTCTCCAGCCCCCAGCCTCCAGCCCCCAGCCCTCAGCCTCCAGCCCTCTCCAGCAGCCTTCAGCCTCCAGCCTCCAGGCGGACGCGCTCATGACGTCGCGTCCACTTTTCCTCCCCTCGAAGGGCGCGAACTCCCCGATGGCGGGAGCAAGGGGAGGCGAGGGTTTAAAGGTTAAGCGGAAACACAATTGAGCTGAAAGCGGAGCTCGGCTCGGCTCGGCTCGGCTCGGCTCGGCTCAGCCGGGCTCGCGGCGACGGCAGGGGATGGAGTGAAAGGCAGACGACGGTGCGAGGCGCAAGAAAAGGAAGGAGAGTTCTTCTCGGTTTAGGAAGGAAGGTAGATAAGGGGGGGGGGGGCACTCCGCTTCCTCCTCACTCAGCGAGCCCAACACTCCGGATGAAGTGCGTGCTGTGCTCAGGCAGCAGCAGCAGCACAGCAGCCCCAAACGACATCGAACGTATTGTCCCTCCAAATCAAAAGGAGTAGAGAGGGCGGTATAATGCGACGGTAATGGGTCCTCGGTCCGTGCCGTGCCGTGCCGTGCCGTGCCGTGCCGTGCCGTGCCGTGCCGTGCCGTGCCGTGCCGTGCCGTGCCACGTCTCCTCTTGCCAGGCGTTCGCTAAAACCGTTGCAGAAATAAAGCGAGTCTTTGGGCCGGAATAAAACACTTTGTCCGGTGACCGCACGGACTGCGGACACAGCAGGTGCGATGGCGCTCGGCTCGACTCCAGGCACTCCAGGCCAGGCTGACACATGAGGCTGGGGACGCAGCGCCATGCGGGCCGCGTCCAGTTAGGAGGTCATATCACCTCCTCATGATGGGGGGCCACGGCCACGCACCGCACACATTTGCGTTCTTAATTTAAATAAATTAAAACAGATTATATAAAGAGAAGAATAATGGACGATGCAGGGGGGGGGAGAAATTGAATTATCATCATTGCGACGTGTCGTTGGCAGCAAACAGCGCGCTCTGACATACAAGCCACCACCGCGTCCGTCTCACTGCGTTCGCTCACGGTTGTGGCGGGGCGGGGCGGGGCGGGGCGGGCGGGCGGCAGGGCGGGCGGGGCGGGCGGGGAGTTGTTTAGCGAAAGAGTGACACGACGAGCCAGCCGCCGCGCCACGCCGCGTCGCACACTCTGCTTTACAGAAAGAAGGACAGTAGGAGGAGAGGGGGAGAAAAGTATTTGTCCGCGCCGCGGCAGAAGGGGAGGAAGAGAGAGAGAGCGAGAGAGAGAGAGCAAGAGAGCGCGCGCACGAGAGAGAGAGAGAGAGAGAGAGAGAGAGAGAGAGAGAGAGAGAGAGAGAGAGAGAGAGAGAGAGAGAGAGAGAGGCGGGCAGATCGAGAAAAGGGGGAGGAGCGTAGGTACGGAATGGGCGCGGCGACGAAGGACGCGTTAAAAAACAACACGAGTGGATGATATGGAAGATGAGGGAGCGGGAGAGAGAGACAGAGAGAGAGAGAGAGAGATGGGAGGACCCCGTGCTCCGCCAGCTCCCGCGAGCAGTTAGCCGGGAACAGGGGGAGGAGGAGGAACAGGCGGCTGGCTGCCTTTTCGCATGTGGATGTTAAATGGACGCTTATGCCATCATCGAACTAAACTGCCGCGCTGCGCTGCGCTGCGCTGGGCGCTCGCCGAGGTGCCGCGCTGACACTGTGGCCGCGTCAGTTGTGCGGAGGGACACGGGAGCAAAAGCCATAAGTAGCCACTTAATTCAATAAATGACGTCCCTCCCCTCTCCTCCCCTGTCCCCCTCCCTCGGGGCGCGGGGACGTTATTCTTCTTGCGGTGTGATTGTCATGGATGGGAGGGATGGGACCGAGACAGCAGCTGGTGAGCGTGCGTGCGTGTGCGTGCGTGCGTGTGCGTGCGGGCGTGTGCAGCGGTGACGCTGGCTGGGCTGGGCACCACGAGGACTCCCGATTTCACCACCCCGAACGCTCTCCCAGCTCATCCTATAGAAGGCCAAGGTCTCTAAATATGTTGAAGATGTAGCCTGGAAAATAAGGAAGGGGGGGGGCAAGGATGGCTGATCGCCGTATGCATTGCCATACGGACGAAATCCTGAACAGAAAAAAAGAAACTCTGCGGCACTCTTCGTGAAAGAAAAAAAGATCTGTTTCGATTATATCTCATATTAGCGAGGTTATACTACGGCGTGCGAGCGGCGGTTCATTTGCAAACACTTGATTTTCGCCGCGAGAGGCTGCACACACACACACACACACACACACACACACACACTCACACACAGCACGGCAGCCGTATTGGAACGCCATCGGCAAGCACGGCCGCTGCCACTGGCAGCCCATTCCGCGTTGTCTGTTTGCACGACACGGCCGCGCGCGCGCGCGCACGCACCCCCTCCCTCCACTGTCAGCCATCATGAAACCCGTGTGGACAGGACACTCAACTTACCATAATGATTTTAAACGGCTATTTACCCCCACCACCCCGCCGCTGCCGCACTGCACCGCACCGCTGCTCTGTCGCTTTTCATCGCGCTGCTGGCCGTTGTTGTTGTCGACGGCGAAGTACGAGAAGTGAGCGCAGAGTTCGGTCAGTAACGAGTGAAAGTGGCGTGTCGCGGGCCGCGCTGCATGCCTGCGGTGTCGCCCGGTCCATAACAAATCACGCCGCCAATCTCGGCCGGCCCACACTGTCTTCCTTCCGCCCTGGTGACCCTCTCACAGGAGAACAAACCGTGGCCGTGGCAGCGGAGCCCGGCAGAGCCGCAGCCACTACCGCTGCAGCAGCTGCAGCCCGTGTTTGCGCCAAGTGTTTGCTGCCGCCAGGCGATGCCGGCTCGGCCCGGACACCTTACAAGGGCTGTAATCGCCTGGAGTTGACCCCCCCTTGTTCTGTTCCCTGCTGCGGGCCGGGCCGGGCAGGGCGCCTCCCCTCGGGCTCAGGCTGGGCTGCCTCGGGCCCTGCTGCCCTGCTCGGGTGGCCCGGCCCTTTCCCTTCCCCTCCCTGCCCCTCCCTTCCCTTTCACATCGTGCCCGCCACCCTTCCCTATATCCACACACCACCCGCCTCCCACTGTTGACTTCGCGCCTGGAATGCGGCCCTTTATGATATGCTACCCCCTTGCTCTTCCCCCTTTCTCGCTGTTTGTCTCCCTGTCTCTCTCTCTCTCTCTCTCTCTCTCTCTCTCTCTCTCTCTCTCTCTCTCTCTCTCTCTCTCTCTCTCTCTCTCTCTCTCTCGGCCCGTCGTCTCTCTCATACACACGCCGCATCCGCCACCCTCATCGGTCCCGAAGTAGTGTCACTTAACTGCGGAGGGTCCCCGGATGGCAGAGGCCCATGGCGCCCCCTCCCCCACCCCCTCTCCTCCGGGGACAATGATGACGACCAACTAAATCAGAGACGACGCGAGTGTAAATACAGTGATACGGCCAGGCGCTGGTACTCGGCAGGGGGCAGGGGCGTCGGCAAGAGGGCGTCGCAGATACAGGCACTGAGTCAACAACATAGCAACGGGCCGTGGGATAACGGTATATAGGTTCGAACGCTATCCAATAAACCCAATGAGAGAAAGAGAGAGAAAGAGAGAGAAAGAGAGAGAGAGAGAGAGAGAGAGAGAGAGAGAGAGAGAGAGAGAGAGAGAGAGAGAGAGAGAGAGAGAGAGAGAGCCGCCTGCACACCACACGCCACACCGCGCTCCCGCGCTCCCCCTCCGCCTCTGTGTCTCGTGCATAAAAAGAAGCAAAAAAGGTTATGTAGCTATACTCTTTTGTTCCGGTATTGAAATAGAATCATTTGGGTGTAAATAATTTGCTTTGCTGGATTTTCAGGCGCTACTGTTCCTTCTCCCTCAACCACCATCCCCCTCCCCCTAACCGAAAAACCCCACTGCGCGTCTCTCTCTGCTCGCTCTTTCTCTCTCTCTCATCCCTCCCTCCCTCTCCTCGGGTGTCCAGCTGACAGCGTGCCCCCCCCCCCCCCCCCCCCCGCCCCCCTCAGCCTGTCGCGTTCTCCACCCATTTCACCAACCAGTGGCCGTGGAAATTAGCCCACCGTTTGACGGTATCGCGGCATCGATTCTTAGTGTTTGATTACGGCCCAGCCACTAGCTCTAACCCAGCCGCTTGGCCGTACACCCTCAATTCTGCATACTTAACTCGAGAATTCTGCCAAGCGATATTCGAAGATGCTGGTATAAGTATTGCCTTAAATACGGGTTTTGGATGATACTCGATGATACTGATCTTCGATTTGCTTGGCAAAAAAATATCGAGTCAAGTATACAGAATTGAGGGTGTGAGGCCGTGCTTGACCCGTTCAGCTGCACCGCTGCTGTGACAGTCTGTTCCGGCTGGGATGAACGGAGGCAGCGAGTGCGGAAGGGGCTGCGGACATGTGGCCTGGGCCTGGGCAGGGCGTTATGGCGGAGGCCGGCGGAGGCGGTATGACACACGGCCCGACCGGCCCGGCCCTGGGCACTGCTGCCAACCCCCGCGAGACAGGCGGGACGGGACCGGGCGGGGCAGGCGGGGCCGGGCGGGGCCGGGCGGGGCCGGGCGGGAGGCGGCGCAGCGGCGGGAGGAAAAGAACGGCGCGGGGGAGCCAGAAAAAGAGAGGGGTTCGCCTCTCGGCCGCTGGCACGACAAGGCCTGTCAGCTGCAGGGAGAAAGAAAGATTCTCCGCAAAAAGAAGAGAGGTGATAGCGATGAAATTCTCTGTTGCAACAAACACACAGAGAGAGAGAGAGAGAGAGAGAGAGAGAGAGAGAGAGAGGGGGGGGGGGACAGCCACGGGGTCGGCGCTTTGCCACAAGCTGCCGCCGACACTTTTGGGTGGGTTGGAATATGTTACGTAAGAATCGTATACTATATCGATTTGCACGGGTTATGTCAGAGGAATGTTCTTGTTTGTTATGGCGTCAAATCCGCCGTGTATTTGCACGGTCGGATGCACTCAAATGCTGATCACCGTTTAAAAAAAATATTCGTGCACACCGCCCATTGTTTGAAACATATATATACCGTGGGCTGGGGGCGCCCGCGCCCGCACAGCTCGGCTGCAGACAAGGCGGCTGGCTGTGTCCGCGCGGTGGTAGGCTGGCTGGGAGGGCATCGAGGACGCTGAGAGCGGCGCCGCAGCAGCGCTATGAAGCAGCCATGTTTAATATCGCGCCGTGGGCGTGGCCAGGCAGGGGAGGAGGAGGAGGGGGGGGGGGGCGGGCAGGAGGACACACGTGTTCACCGAGCGCACAGCCTGTTACGAATTTTACGGTTCGCAGGGCCCCTCTCTTTCCTTCCCCCCTCGCCGTGTCGCCCCGTGCGCGGCCCCGCGCCCGCCCCGCCTGCGGTTCTGCTGGTTCATTTCTGCCAAAGCGAGGAAATGTTCACATTTTCATATATTAAAGACGTTTCCCGCGCCTCGAGAGCTCGAGACGGTGCGCGCAGCATGGAGAAGACCTTTTTTTCCCCCCACGTCGTATTTTTCCCCCTCCTTTATTTCCCTTTCTTTATTTCTTCTTGGCACGCATGTGTGGTCGTGTGGGCGTGCCCAATGCGGCCCAAGGCGGCCCGAGGAAGGCGCCACAACGCGGCGCCACGAATATTCGTGGGGGATTCAATTTCAATGAGGCGGCGAATGCGGCACTAGAGGTGGCGTCTCGGACCCGGGTTGGCGCGAATAACCGTTCCGCAGAGCGGTCCAGTACGGCGACAAAATTGGTGATTTTCTGGCGCGCAATCTGTTACTGTCATCTAATGCCTCATCGACAGGTGAAAGAAAAAGAGGGGTGGGGGCTCCTGGGGAAAGAGGGGAGGGGGCGTCGCCGCTCTGATTGTGAAGCGGCCGTAAATGCGGGGGAAAACTGAGGGAAATTATTACAATCTTATCTCGCGGGCTCCAGCGTAAAGAAAGAAAAAAGAAAGCCGTCGCAAAAGGGAGACGCAATTAAAACGAAGAAAATGGAAACGGCAGCTGAGGCGAGTTTGAAGGAGTGCGAGGACAGAAATGAACAAACGTAATTACACAGGTCGTTTGTGGAAAGCCTCTGATTTTATCGCCTGCAAAGGGCCGGACAGCGGGAGGGTCGGGTCGGGCCGGGTCGGGGGATTTTGTGCCGCGTAACAGGATGAGGGGCAGAGCCGGCAGAGCCGGCAGAGCCACAAAAGCGGAAGGCCGTGACTGAAATTGGGAAATAGGCCTTCATAAGTCTGTTCTGGCTGGTATCGCCGGCGCGGCGCGCGGCTGGAGGAGGCGAGATATGTACTGCAACTTTGGCAAAAGGACCGCTATCAAGTTGGTTTCGGCCGCGCCGCCCCGCCGGGGGCCCCACCCCATTCCACCCCTCGCCGCCGGGGGGCGGAGTTAGCGCTTAGCGCCGCGGTCGGGCCGCCCGGCCCCAGCAGAGTTACCAGCCCTACCCAACCCGGTAGCACGTGTCTGAATTTAATATGAAGGCCGAGGGGAGGCAGGGGAGCGAATCCACCTCCCGGTGAAGTGCGGGGAGGACGGGAAGGGAGGGGAGGGGAGGTGCGAGGAGATTCCCGCGATCGCGCTCCGCGTCATCTTCCGAAGAAGCCTGGAGGCCCCCTGAGCCCCCAGAGGCCAGAGGGGAGACCTGACAACTTGAAACTAGCGCACCAAGGTGAAGGTTTCTCCTGGAGCCGTCCGGCCGCGGTGGCTCGGACCACCCCCACGCCAGCCGCCATCATGAAGGACTAGACCGCCACCGCCACCGCCCCGCCCCCAGCGGAGACGATCGGCCGGATGTAACAAATATGACAATATGAGAAACGGACAAAGGGCTGGTCGCTTCGCTATCCGAGGGGGTGGTGCGGGGGTGTAGGGGCTGCAAGGAGCGGCGAAAGGGATGAAATACAGATGCGTCTGCCTAGGCCACGGTCATGATTGCAACGGCGGGGGGAAGGGGAGGCTGTCCGGGCCGGGCCGGGCCCAGCGGGGAGCGTGCGCTGTGCAGAGCCCGGCCCCAGCCCGGCCCCAGCCCGCCCCAGCCCGCCCCAGCCCCAATGGGGAGATCGCTGGAATTACACTGCCAGCGTTTTGTTCCCGGCGAAGGAAACGATTCGACTCCCCCGCTACCCCTTCCTCCTCGGTTTCTTCTTTTCGCCCGAGATATTCACTCTTATCTTGCCTTCATAATCACTGTAAGTGAAACAATGATTATCATCATTACTGAAACGATGGTGATGGTTGTGCGTTCGTTTAATAAGATGCTCAACACTTGTCATGTCGATATATCGGTATTTATTAGCACATAGTGAAAAAGTGATGATTTTGCATCGAATGATGATCAATGCTCTAACAGTGAATACACACCGGCCCGGCCTGACACAGCGGGTTAGGACAGTCTACGAGGGCACACCCCATCTGTTCGCCTACTCAAAATATCAACTCCTCAACCGAAAAGGTTTCCTTTTCTTTGTTTGTGATAAAACGTCGCATAAACTTTGGTGTGGGAAGCATGACCAGACCGGAGGACTTGATAATGCCCGTCCCGTCCCGTTCTGAAGTTGGTTCTCGGAGACAGGTGGTCATTGATCTTCGTCGCCTCTCCACCTCCCCTTCCCTCCCCGCCCCCTCCGCGCAGCTCCCGCTTTTAATCGCCATTCCTCTGTCATCCTTCATCAGCTCCAGCCCCCATTCTCGCACTTGCCCGCGCCGATTTTTTTTTTTTTTTATCCCTCCCTCCGTCTCTCCTCTGGCAAACTTCTCTCGAGCATTGGACTTGTGATTATGATGAGGGGGATGAGGATGAGGCAGAGACAAAGGGGAGGCCTGGCCGGGAGCACCGCGCAGCACCGCGCAGCACCGCGCAGCACCGCGCAGCACCGCGCAGCACCGCGCAGCACCGTGCAGCACCGCGCAGCACCGCGCAGCACCGTGCAGCACCGCGCAGCACCGCGCAGCACCGTGCAGCACCGCGCAGCACCGTGCAGCACCGTGCAGCACCGAGCAGCACCGCGGCCTCTCGCTGCACACGGGACTGCACCGACTGCACCGGGACTGGCCGCCAGGACCCGCTGTAAGAAGCGGTCCGGCCTAGCTGCACCGCCGGACATTGCAACTGCCACGCGCGCTCACTGACTCACTGACTGTTCGCTGCGTGCCGGCAGACTTTGTTCACCGCCGACAAAGGGGGCATTCGGAGGTATCCAAGGCTTTAAACGGTCGTACGGGTGAGCGGGGGAGAGTACGAGCAAGTTTGTGCGTATGTGTGTGTGTGTGGGGGGAGGGGGGTAATGGGGCACGGGGCGATGGCGGTTGGCTGGTGTAAATGGCGGGGCACGACCGGAGTGTGCGGTGTTTGCCGTCAAGTGCCATCGACTCCAAGGAGTTCCTTCTCTCGCCTCTCTCTCTCTGTCTCTCTCTCTGTCTCTCTCTCCCCCTCTCCCTTCCCTTGACTCTCAGGTCCTCTTCTCCCGTTCGCTTGGACCGGCATTGGCTGATTGGGCGATCACGACGTATGCTCTTGGGAAAACTTGGAAGCGGGTTGAGGGGTGGCGGCAGGCAGCAGGGCGACGCCGGCCGGGCGAAGACGACGTCAAGTGCACCTCAACAGCCCGACCCGACCCGATCCCACCCCAGCCTACCCGCTCGCTTTCATGCCATTCGATATCCCCCCTCTCTCTCTCACGCACAAGTACTCTGCGCTCAATCTGTCCCCTTTGTACGCCGCACGACGGCCGTTTTCGAAAAGAGGCCATTAACCGGGTGATAAATACGTCTGTGAGAACGGGCTGAAAATGATGCAGAAACGCTCTGCAACCCGTCCAGCTCTCTGTTTTTGCGTTAACCTGCGCGCTGTCCGTGCTCCCGCATTCCCTCTCGGCACGCTACTGTGTGAGCCTCCCTCGCTTCTTTTTTTTTTTTTTTTTTTTTTTTTTTGCGCGCGCCCACTCTCAACGCGAGCCATCACGACGAGATCACCGAAGCGGAGCAAAAATTCCTGGCGGCAACTCCCTGTTTGCGCCGCTGGCCGCTCCTGCCGGCCGGGCCCGGGCACCGTTAGGGCACCGGTGCCGTGCGCTGAGCGCTGCCTGGTACTGCCGCACCCGCCAGGCTGCGGACACACGGCAGCAATCCCAGCCCGGCCCGGCCCGTGTTTACATCCTCCGGACCGCTTCTGTTGTATGTTTTAGTGGGGAGTAAAACAGGGGTGGCGGTAGCAGCGAGCGCAAAGTGTGAGCAATGGCCTCGGGGCACGGAGCTCTGCCGTGCTGCCGGGTTATTGGGGTCGGGTCCCCCGCCGCCAGCCGCAGTGCAATGCGGAGCACACGACCGCCGCGGGCTGCCCAGCTAAGCAGCCTAAGCCCCGCGTGCTCCGGGTGCCGCTGGCTGTGTACTCTGTGTGGCTGACACGACACGCGGCGCAGCAGTGCAGTGCACGGCAGTGCAGGGACGGGGACTTGAATGCGAGGCGGCCGCCCGGCAGCCCTGCAGGCCCGCGCCGCACGGGAGTCCGCCGGGCTGCCTACCCGCCGCCCCGCAGGCGGACCGTACCGTGCCGGAGCACCCAACTTTCGACTCGCTGATGCGCGCACCCGCATCACAGCCGCGACCTCGCCCAACATTTCGGAACCGATGCAGCCATGGCTTGAAGAGACACTCTGATCCCCAAAGCGGGCGCCCGGCCCCGGGCCGCTACCGCACGAGTTCTCCGCGGGGACCAATCCGAGCCACGCCGCGCACCACCGCGCACCGCGTCGGCACCGCCGCTCCGCACCCCTCGGCTGCGCCCGCGGCTGGAACGGCGCTTCGGATGTGGCGTAAAAAGCACGCGGCCAGAAACCCGCAGACAGCGGCGGGCCTCCCCTGGGCCTCCCATGGGCCTCCCCTGGGCCTCCCCTGGGCCTCCCCTGGGCCTCCCCTGGGCCAGCCGCCGCCACCGCACCGTCCCTCGACACGGCCTGCCCCGCCCTGCCTGTCCCCGGGGGCAGCCCAAGTACTAATCCCTGCCCGCCCCCTCGCGGCCCCACCCGGCGATGCACTTGTTGCACGCTGTTTGCCCCCACCCCGTCTCCGCCACGCTCTGCCCCCTTACAATAGACCCCCTCCCCCCTCCCACACTTCCCCCGACGAGGCTGCCGGACGACTTGGGGACAGAACGTCCAGCCGGGCCTGCGTCGTCAGGACACTGCCGCTACTAGACCCACCGTGACTAGCGAGCACTCGCCGCACCGGTTAGCGGGCCCCGCGGCCTGTATCGGTACCGTCTGGGTGCACCGTCTGGTGGCGCTGGTGGCCCAGTGTGTGGCAGGGTGACCCTCATACCTCATCGGTTCCCGCCCGCCCCGGGTCCGGGTCCCCAACTGGCCTGTGCGGTACCCGCCTCCTCCCCTCCTGCGCCCTCCCTCTCCCTCCCCTCCCCCCGGGGGCTCAAACGAGCTTAATACAAGCCATTTCGCTCCAGTGCATTCCAATCTCAGGACCAGCTGATTGTGAGATCCGCGGATTTCACGCTCGGGGCATCTCGCCTTGCCTCTCCAGATGGGGTTGCCGACCTGTCCTTGAAAACCCCACGCCACGGCAACGGGGCAGGGAGGGAGGGAGGGAGGCTACAGGCCCCGGGGCGGATCGGAACCAGAACTGTCAGGGGAGCGCACTCCCTTTCTCTGGCCGCGATGCGAAGGCAAACTGGCGTGAAAACAGGTGTCCCTAAGCGAGTTTCAATGAAATCATCAGGGCGCCCCGGCGATGAATGCTAACTAATTCCACGGACGCCAAGCAGCAGAGATTTTGTGCTCTCCACTCTTGACACTGTTGCCGGCTCACTCTGTATCTCACTCCAAGTGTACTTTCCATGGAAAATGGTTACAAATGTTTACGTGTAATACTATTCTTTTTTAAATCTTCATTTTCAAAATATTTGTTTTTAAAAAAAAGGTATACACAGCAAATAAACTGTTTTTTGCGCCACCAGCAGAATACTTTGTAGCACCACAGAAATCACTGCATTTATTTTGGTGAAAAAGTAGACACCTTCTCCACGGTCCCAATTCTCTCTCTATCTCTCTCTCTCTCTCTCTCTCTCTCTCTCTCTCTCTCTCTCTCTCTCTCTCTCTCTCTCTCTCTCTCTCTCTCTCTCTCTCTCTCTCTCTCTCTCTCTCTCTCTCTCTCTCTCTCTCTCTCTCTCTCTCTCTCTCGCTCTCATCGCTGTGTGGCATTCAGGGGACAAACGTCGGAGGGATGAGGGAGGGCCGTGCTTCCATACAGATTCCGCACTGAATGGGGCCGAGTGGGGCCGGGAAGATAACAGTTAATTATCGTGTGGCCCGGCTGGGCTGGCTGCCGTGCTGGTCTGGTCCCGCGCTCTTTCTCCGGAGAGACGATCTGGCGCCGAGTGTGAAGGGCGGAGGGCCCGGAGGGGCGCCTATAAAGGGGCGGGGCCCGGCGCGGGGGTAATGTACCTATTAGCAGACGGGGACGGGGGCACCGCCGGCCGCCGCTGCCGCTGACAGATGGCTGTAAAATGCGAAAAGATGCGGTTCGTCCGGGGGAAAGGGGAGAGATGGAAATAAGCGCGGGAGGAGGGGAGGGGAGGGGTGCGGCGCGGAGTGATGAGTGAGTGCATGGAGCAGCCGCCGCCGCCGCCGCCGCCGCCGCCTCCTGCCGCTGACACGCCATTCCCCAGGGCGAGGCGCGCGGGGCCGGCTGGGCGCTGGCGCTCTGCTCTGATACTGTATCGTTTCATTTGCAGACTGTTTGCCGCCGGTTTCAAAGCACCGCCTCCGCCGCCGCAAACCCCCTTGGCAGCGGCCCCGGCGGCAGCAGCAGCAACAACAGCAACAGCAGCAGCAGCGGCAGCAGCAGCAGCAGCAGCAGCAGCAGCAGCAGCAACAACAGCAACAGCAGCAGCAGCGGCAGCAGCAGCAGCAGCAGCAGCCACCAGCCCTGCCCGCCGCAGGCCGCCCGCAGGCCCGGCTCCACAAACACGACGCGGAGGCCACGGGCGGCCACGAGCGGCACCGGGCGGGGCGGCCAGGGTCACCTGAGCCACCGCCTCGTCAGGACAGGGATCAGGGGTCACGGCGGTGAACAGCGCACTTCGAGGACCCAGGCCCGAGGGCAGACAGACGCAGGCGCAGACCGCAGCGCGGGGGGCGACAATTGCGCGGTTATATTCCGGCGCCCCGTCCAATGAGGAGAGGTCGCGCGTAGCTACAAGGATGTCTTGAATAATCCATACGCCTGGCCTCGGGGCAGAATCAACATGGACGGGCGAATAATTTAATAATTGCCACCGGTAGGGGGAGGAAGGGGCACACACACACACACACACACACACACACACACTCAAAGACACACACACACGCACGCACACACAAATAGACACGCGCCCCTCTGAGATGACACCAAGACCCTCGTGTTCTAAACTGGGGTGAGCTTATCGCTTACCCCTATCGCTCGTAAGGCCGGTTCTTTGTCGCTTCTCTTTGCTGGTGCCGTGGTCCACAGTGCCTTTGCCTTCAATAACGGAATTCAATCCGCTGCTTTCTCGCACAACAAAACCAGCGGTGCGGTGCCGGCTGCGGGTGCCTTGCGGGTGCCTTGCGGGAGCCGGTGGTGGCCGGTGGGGGCAGGCGGGGAAGGCAGGGGTAGGCGGGGGTAGGCGGGGGCCGTGTGCACAGGGCCTCTTCGTCTTCCCCTCTGACAGAGTTATGTTTGGAGCGCGACTGCATGACCGCGGCGTACAACACAACATTGGCCCCCGCCCCCGCCCCCTCCCCCTCCCCCGGCCTGCAGGCGTCGGCGCAAACAGTCGGCGAAACAGCCACCCCCGACCCCGAGCTCGGTCGGGCGCTGGCCGGGGAGGGAGAGGAGGAGAAGGGGGCAGTTTGAACAAGGGCAAGTCAATATTTGCTGCGTAATCCGGCAGCTATGGGCGGCAAATGAACAAACGGCCGACACACGCACACAGCTAGCGCCGGCAGCGCCACGCCGCGCCGCGGCAGTAACAATAACTACACAGCCACGGAGACGCGCGCGACGAGCCCCCCGCCCTCGCTCCGCTATGCTGCCCGTGAATTTCACATTTTCACAGCAGAGGGCGATGGGTAATATCCCCAGTTTCTCGGCCGCTCCTCTTCATACACCCCGGCCGTGGAGCGGGAATTAATTCCAAATCAGCAAAGGGAAGACAAAGGGGGCCGCCCTACCTTTGCCAAGGCCTTCTCCGCTACTACCACGCGGGCCTACCCCCCCCCCCCCCCCTCCCGCCCGCCGCGCTCACAGTGATCGCCATTTTCGTGGCGCTTGTATGGCGGCTCTGGGGGAGGCCACCCCTGGCTGCCCTGGCCGCGGCCGCCCCACGACGCCGAGCCACCAGTCACTCCGCCGGCGGCACGGCACGGCACGGCACGGCAGCAGCAACAGCAGCAGCAGCAGCAGCAGCAGCGAGGGGCGGCACGGCACGGCACGGCACGGCATGGGGCACACTGTTTATTCATTATTGTACTTTTCATTACCGCGGCCCGAGCCCCCGCCAGCGCCGGCACGTCTTGAAGACCAGACCAGACCGCGCCAACAGGCCGCGCCGGCAGCGGGAGTTACGCGGCCGGTGTCCCCAGTGGTCCCCAGTCATCCCGTGGGGTCCGGGAGGCGTTGCTTTCGCGCGGCAGAGAGGGCCCCAGAGAGCGGCCGCCGCCGGCTTGCACTCGGCCGCCTCCCGCAGCCCCCGCGGCCCCCGCGGCCCCCCGGGAAGCCAGGAGCACGCCCCTAATTTCCGGGGCGTAATTCGATTAGTGTTCCGAGGATGAAATACAAATGACGACGACTCACCTTTTTTGCAGGGCATGTCGCTGTCCAGGCCGTGCGGGCTGGCGCTGCCTGGGAGTAGCGTGGGGAACGGACTGCTGCCTCCCGGTGGGTACCTGCCGAACACCAGAACGTCAAAGCACTGTCTCTGCCAACTGTCATCTACACGAGAGCTAGGAATGTCTCCTGCAGGGTACTCACACGGACCAGGGGTTGGGCCGGTGCCACGCGGCGCCGTGCTGCCCGTTGAAGATCCTCAGCTTGTCGTAGACGGACTCGGCGGGCGTGCACGGCGCGCCGGGGCTGTGGCCGGTGCCGCCGACGGGGGTCACGCCGGGCCCCGGGTGCGTCGGCGCGCTCGTCTGCTGCTCCTTCTGCGCCGCCAAGTTCCGCAGTACCCTGTTGATGGACGACACCTGTGGAGGAAGCAGGGGGAACAAACCGTCAGGTGTTAATTCAATAAACGAACGGAGAATGCGTTGTTTGCACGGAGAAAAAAGATCGGTGGTAGCAACTCATTTTTCAGTTGATTTCCAGACAAGCAGTAATTTTTTGCTCTGAGAACTAAAATTGTGTTGGGGGAACTATATTTTCTGGTTGAACCAACGAAAAGTCAGTTGCTTTGACGAAAAGATAGTTGCTGCAACGGAAGGGATTATTGCGATAGCAAAAAATGTAGTTTTTCTCCAGCACCTAGAGCAGAATAACTTTTCGTTGGTGCAACTAACAAACAGTTTCCCAAACAAAATTTTAGTTAGCAGAGCCAAATTTACTGCTTGTCTGGAAATCAACAACTGAAACATGAGTTGCGAATTGCGAACACTAATCGGACGCCCTTCCTTGCCGTGCGCCTCCGCCAGAGCCCGTTTTCCACCTTGGTGACGGGTGACACGGGGCGGGACAAAGCGAGCGGACAACATCGAGTGCCTGAGACCGCAGGCCCGCAGGCCCCGAGCCTGTCACTCCACCTGGGCTGCCTGGGCACATCTCGGCATGGAGATCTCAAGGACGACGCCCAACAGCAGGGAGGCCGAGAGTAGTAGCAGCGAGTGCCTTGGGCGTTTACATTACGAGAGGAACAAACCGCCTGGTGTACCCTCACATTCCCGGCAGCAGGCCTTCACGATCAGTTTCACCCGACGGCAGCCCGCGTAGCCTTCCTGGAATCGGCCTCACAGTGTTGTGGAATGTACAATCAACGCGCGCTCATACACCTTCACACACAGGGCAGAACGAACGGAATCCCTTCGTCGAGTGTTCCCGCACCCGGCGAAGGTGACATCACCCCTTTTTTTACCCCCGAGATGAGAGCGTAATCGTCCGGGACTGAGTAGTGCGGGGCGCAGCCATAGCGCTGGAGACGCGGTGGCGGTAGCGGCGGCAGCGGCGGTAGCGGCCACTCCAACAAATCACCAGATATCCTGCTTTAGGGGGGCACGGGGCGGGACGGGGACAGGCTGCGTTGGGGTGGGGTGGGGTGTGGTGGAGACTCGCCGCCGCCGACGTCACCAAAAAGAAAAAACGTCGTCGTACGCGCCTTGCGGGACAAAATGAAAATAAAGCGAAGGCTTTCAGTTTTTCTTTTTTTCTTTTCGGGGTGGGGGGGGGGGGGGTTGTCAGGTTTGGAGGACGACGGGTTTGAAGCACTTGATAAGTAAACGACAATAATGCGTCACCTGGGACGCCTTGGGACGCTATTATCACTCGAGTGGGAGAAAGAAGGAAAGCGGTGCACGCCGGAGAAAGAGGGAGGCAGCGAGAATGCGCGAAGACGTCGTGAGGACCAAACAGCCTCCCGATGACGACGTTAAGTTACCGCGCGTATGTGTGTGTGTATGTGTGTGTGTGTGTGTGTGTGTGTCGCCGTGGTGCTGAATAAAAAAGCGATAAGAGGGAAATATGGGGACACCCGAGGCCGAGGCCGGGGGTGGGAGGGACCAGAGGGACTGGAGGGACCGGAGGACGCAGCGCTGCGGAGAACTGAGGAGGACTGAGGACTGAGGCGGCTGCATGAGGCCGGGCGACGCCGTGCGAAAGAAGGGAGGCGAGTTTTGCTCGGAAACTTGTTTTTGTCTGGGACCGAGTGACACCATGTAAGCAGGGCGGACCACTCCAGAAACCTCGTCGATCACACAGAGGACCGAAAGCCCAGAAAGGCGTATACTAAAAGCGTTTCAAGAAATAAAATTTTTGATTCTTGATTTTATTCTAAGATTGGCCCTTGATTCGAGGAAATGTTCTTGAATGCTTTTTGTCTGCTCCCAAGATTTTTTGTTTTTCACTTTGCTTTTGTGATGCACCCTTCACGATATTAGTGATGATGTTCACAAGAATTTTGTGATGATACTTTGCATAGTTTGGTAGTACAGTAGTAATTGTTTGCAAACTCCGAAGCAGTGGAGCCCTTGAAGAGGCCGCGAACTCTGCTCTCCTCGTGCGACGCCTCCGGCCGCCTCGCAGTGCCATGTGCGGCCACACACGGTGTTTGTAGGTGGCGCCCCCCTCGGTGGCCGCTCCGGACCCCCCACGGCCTTTAATTATCACAATCTGGTATATCGAGGCTTTTGTGTGCGAGGTCTCAGGCAGTCACCTCCCCATGTGGCGCGCCGCTGGGGCGCGAACCGGGCGGCAGCGGGGGAGTGAGTGAGTGAGTATGAGGGAGAAAGACAGAGAGCGAGAAAGACGGAGAGAGAGAGAGAGAGAGAGAGAGAGAGAGAGAGAGAGAGAGAGAGAGAGAGAGAGAGAGAGAGAGAGAGAGAGATATGAGCGGGGACAGACAGAGGCCGCGGAGATAATAGTACTGTAGTAGTACACAACGAGATGGAATTCCACGCACGCTGGGACAACAGGCACCGGCGCGCACGGACGGGCCACCGGTAGCGCGATCCCGTGCACAGGGAGAGCTCGGAAGGAATTCTTCTCTTCGTTCGGAGAGAGAGAGGGGATGAATTCGGTCATCATCCGCACGGCGAGGAATCACAGCTACGTAGCGCGGTGGCACATGTGGAGGGGAGGAAACGGGAGACTTACTTTTTTTACGGGGTTGAGGTTTAGTTTTAAAAGTAAAACAACCAAAGTCTAGACACCGAAACCGACGGTAAAATGTGTGTCCTGGTGGAGCCTCTCGTCTGACATTGCCATCATTGCCCGCACGACGTCCTTGCGCTCTTGCTCCCTTGCCCCCCCCCCCCCTTCCGCCCCATCCCCGCCCTCAACGGTCGAGCACCCCGACCCACTCGGCCACGCTACCGCACGAGCGATCGGCACACACGGTGATGTGTAATTACGTGCTCTCGAATCGCTCGACAGCGGGAAGGGAAGGAGGGTAATGAGAGCAGGCGGCTGTGTGGCACTGTGTGGTGTGGAGAGTGTTGACTGCCACTAGTAAATAGCGCGCGTATGAATCGTGCATCCCCGGGCGCCACGCACGCTACACACACGCGTGCACACACACTCCGCCACGGTACATCGTGTAGTATACAGCTAGTTACTCTCACCTCGCAGCAGTGCGCGGGCGCCATTCGTACACAGTGGATCCATCCGGCCGCGTCACAACATTGTCACCCTTCTCCGCACTCGGGAGAATATTATAGGCTGTCTGTAAGTTTGCAGCCCCTGTCGGGTCCCTG
Source organism: Odontothrips loti (assembly GCA_038380765.1). NCBI lineage: Eukaryota > Metazoa > Arthropoda > Insecta > Thysanoptera > Thripidae > Odontothrips > Odontothrips loti. Next base: position 13,155,511 of record CM076245.1, read on the forward strand.
TTGGGTCCCTGTTGGGTCCCTGCCGGTCCCTGCCGGTGCGGGGCGGCTCTCTGCACTCAGAGGATCGTGTCACGTGACATAGCGCTAATTACGACACCATCACGGCGGGGCGGCCCTGCTGAGGACCGATCGCATATCTCCCTCCGCTCTCTGCTCGCGCGTCTGCTGCTCCTGCTGCCGGAAATGGCGAGAGCGTTTCGAGAGAGTGAGATATGCGCGCAGGAAATTCACACATCAGCGCGAGAACCTCGTATGAAAGAAAGAAGGAAAGAAAGAAAGGGTCGACGTGTGGGTGTAGGGCCCAGCTGGGGACAAAGCGTCTGGGCACCCGTGAGGTAGGCAACATCCCGACCGGCGCGCACGGGTGCGTTCGTGCTGCCTAACCTCCAGGCGGGAGGTGGGCGCCCGTGAGGTAGGCAACATCCCGACCGGCGCGCACGGGTGCGTTGGTGCTGCCAACCCTCCAGGCGGGAGGTGGGCGCCCGTGAGGTAGGCAACATCCCGACCGGCGCGCACGGGTGCGTTCGTGCTGCCTAACCTCCAGGCGGGAGGTGGGCGCCCGTGAGGTAGGCAACATCCCGACCGGCGCGCACGGGTGCGTTCGTGCTGCCTAACCTCCAGGCGCTGGAGGGTCACTGGAGACCACTCGGAGGTCACTCCCGCGATGTGGCCGAGCTGACGGCCTCGTCGGGCAGCATCATGTGTGCGTGCATGTGTGTATGAGTGTGTGTCCGTCTTACCGATCTGCGAGTAGATGGATGGGTGGGTGGGTGTGACACACTCCTGGGATGACGAAAGGGCGTCACTAAAACGAGTGTGAAGGCGGTGCTGCATCGCGTGCAGCGGCCGCGGTGACAAATCGAAGCTCTCTGCTAACTGCCGTGCCGAGCCCAGGCCGCCGCGTGCTGCCGCCGGCCGCCGTACCGACTCAGGGTCGCGCTCCACCATCCCCCTTCCCATGACGCTGGGCAAACAGTTTTAATTCGGCGTAAAACTCGAAGCGACGTCGTGCGACAGAGACAGAGAGAGCGCGCCGCTCTCGCGCTGTACCACTCTCGCCCCGTTGTGTGGTGTGGCGAATCGCTGCGAATAATCGGTGTGTGGGTTACACGCACACGCACTCGCGGGGGGCCCGCGGCTCCGGCCGGGCGGAGTCCGTCGGTGGGAGTGACTTTTGCTTTCCGCAGATTCGCGTGATTGCTTCACTCGGATCGGGGGGTTCCTGCCCACCCGGCCCGGCTCCATGGTCAGTTTAAGGCCGTAGGAGCGGGGACCCGCTGAGAGCGAAATTTGAGGTTCCTTCGAGAGCACAAATCTCGAGAACCAGACGTCGCAGCACCCCCGGGTTTTTTGGGGAGCGTAGGTAATGAGTCCGGCTAGTGCCTAACACTGTTCAAATTTGCCTGGAGATTCCAGGTGCCCTCCTGGAACGCCTTGAACATAGCCTTACTTTGATTGATGTTTGCGGGGCCACCAGACATTTCTCGGGGATGAGATTTATGTTAGGCACTAGATCCATCTTTCCTCTATCACAGTCTGCGATCAGAAAAAATCTAGAAAATTTCGTACGTCTAGGGTGTGCTCTCGAAGAGGGCATGTTTTGCTAGTTTCGGCATGATTAGAGAGAGACAGACGATCCTGGAGCACACCGTCTCTCTTGCACAGCAGGTAGAGGCCTGCCGGGTGGGTCTGGGCCGGGGGGACGACTGGGTCGGTTCATTGTGCGCCCCGCTGCAGCACATGCGGCTGTGATAGTGCCATTAGTTCCGGATCCATCAACGCACTCCAGACAGTCAAATATTTGAGATTTGAACGTACTAAAAAATGATTACGTGATTTGACATCCTCGCCTTCTTGCGATAATAATGATACCAAATTTGAGGTAGGTCGTACACTTTTGAGGAAACGGTCGTATTTTGTCATTTTCTTCACTTTTCGGGACCAGAAATCTCGTAAACCAGACGTCGCAGCACCCCCGGACTTTTTGGCGACCGTAGTCAATAAGCCTAGCCAGGTGCTAAGTATGTTCGACCGGACCTAGAGATGCCAGGTTTCCTCCTGGAACACCTTGAAGACGGCCGAAAACCAGAAGTTCACCGGAGAGGACTTGGCAGGACAGCGCTTATACACCGACCCAGTAGGAGAGAGACAGTGCGCCTGTGTGTCTGTGCGGGTGCGAGTCAAGCAAAAGATACAATTCTTTGTTTACACAGTAAAGGACCAGCTCCGGGGGAGCGACCCTAACGGGACTCTTTGCTGAGGGCCCAGTCAAAATTTCTAATTTCTCAAATACATCTCTGGTGCTAAAAGACACTACGTAAAACGCTCTATCGCTCTAGTTTCAGCTGGGTTTGGCGTTTGAACGAAGTTTCTAGCCTCACTAGAACGCGTCTTTTTCAGCGCAGATACACGGCAGGAGACGGATGGAGACGGTCCGGACTCCATCCGGACTCCCGGTGGAGCTGCGATGAGCCAGGCTGCACTGCTTGCAGAGCGGGGGAGGGGTTTGGAGGGTAATATATATTTTCACGGTCACCACTCGGCACAATGTCATCCATGTCCCGGCAGGGCCAGCCCAGCCCGGCGGGGCCAGCCCCGGGCCCGGACCTGCGCGGCCCTCGTGCTCAGAGTAGCAAGCCGCTCCTACGGCCTTAAGCACCCTGCAGACAGTGCAGCCTGCCTCATCGCAGCCCTGCCGGAGCTAGCCGGGAGTCTCGAGCGGCCGTGGGCCGTCTCCTGCCCTGCTTCTGCCCGCTTCCGCCGTTCAAAACACGCGTTCTAGTGGTGCTAGAAACTTCATTCAAACGGCAAACCCTGCTGAAAGTAGGGCGATAAGGCGTTTAGAGCAGTCTCTTTTAGTGTCGGCTGTGAATTTGAAAAGTTAGTGATTTTGACTGAGCCCTCGGCAAAGAGTCCCGTTAGGGTCGCTGCCTCACAGCTCGCCCTGTTGTGTACCAACAAAAGCATTGTGTCGTTTGCCAGGCACAGACTAGCCAAGTGGGAGAGAGATGGAGCGCCCGATTGATTGCTGGAGTGCAAGAGAGATGGAGAAGCCCATATTCGAGCATCTATCTCGCACCCGCACAGACGCAGTACAACCGGGGACGTCTCGTTGTTTTAGAAAATGTGGTCCAAAAAGACTAAGTTTGAGACCAACGTCTGAACTCGTGCCTCCTTCGAGTGGAGTGAAATCATTTTAGAATTAGATTTCGAAGCAGATTTTGCGAGTGATTTGGATGGTCCGGAATCAACTACTGGCTGCAGAGATTGATTTTTAGTGATTGGTACCCATTGATACTCACTGCCCGAGAAGGCCCTTCCATTACACCTCGGTCGCGGCATGCCCGTGGCAGTCGCGAAACGTTGCACCCGCCTCCACTGTTTACATGCGGCGCGTGCTCGCATAGCAAGCCTGTATCATGGGGTCTAGCTCGGCGAGATATGACAGTCTGTACTGGTCATTGTGGAGCCTAATCCCCCAGCCCAGACAGGGCAGGGACACAGGGCCCCGGCCCGGACTACCTGACCTGCTCCCCCACACCCGACGACGAAGAGAGAGAAGCGCTGATCGTCTGTCTCTCTCTCCTGTTGAGGGAAGCCTGAAAACATGGGTCCAGGAAAACATAAGTTTCTAGAAATCTATTTGCCGCACGCTTGTTTCCGAGTGGTTTTTAGAAAGATGAAATTAAAGGCTGTCCACTGACATAAATCTGAGTTCGGTGTCTGCTCTCTGTGCCCCCCTTATATAGCTTTGCTTTTCCTGCTTTTTCAAGGCGTTCCAGGCGCTTTCCTGGAACTGAAAATCGCGTAATAAATATGTCAGTGGACAGCTAGAGTACGTGGACATGTGTCTGCAAAGTGCCAAGGTTCTCTGAGCTTTGGTTCTAGAGAAACTTATGCTCAAAGTATGCAAAAAAACGAAGTTTGGGGCGTCGCGACGCCGAAACTAGGCGTCGCAGGGCGGTAAGACTTTGGGTGATGAATGAGACCGTACTCAACTATGGATAGTGAAATTTTCATTTTTTCGGGGGTTCAGCCTTAATACAGCGGCCCCGGCCCCGCCTGCGCCGCTCGCAAACCATTCGGCGGATAGTGAGGCGAGGAAGGAAGGGGGAGAAGAAGCGCCGCCTCTGTACAAATTGAGAGGCGTACATGGGGAAACGTTGTGACGGCGTCGATCGCTGAATTTTAAACAACGGAGCCTAATGGCTTCGCCCTTCGAGCCGCATATTTTTTTAATGAATGTAGAAATAAAGGAAATAATATAGTAACTGGCTTCGGGAATATTGCCACCAGGAAGGAGTTGGAAGAGCGGCGGCCTTGTCCACAGGCCACACCAATTTTTTTATATGTATTTTTTTAGCGTTAATCTGATGAGAGCGTATAAAGAGCGAGAGAGCAGCGCGACGACGACAAACTGTGGGAGTGAAAGGGGATGGGAAAGATGGAACACGAGAGAGAGAGAGAGAGAGAGAGAGAGAGAGAGAGAGAGAGAGAGAGAGAGAGAGAGAGAGAGAGAGAGAGAGAGAGAGCAGGGGAGTGGTCTCCCACTGTGGTGGCGGCGGGGTGCTGACAGCGCTGATAGAGATATCAAACTGATGGCATCACCCCGTCACCCCCACCCCCCACACCCGCGCGCACCCTGCCCGCTCCTTCCCCACGCACCCTGCGCACCCCTCGCACACACGCGCGCGCGCACACACACACACACACGCATGCACACACACACTCGCATCACAAAGCGATGAGCAGCCAGTAGCAGGCTCGCCAGCCTGCCAATACAGGGGCACATCGGCGCAGCAGTGGGCGCCCTGGCCCGGCCCGGCCCGGCCCAGCCTAGCCCGGCCTCAGCAACATCAAACGGCAAATAATGAAACAAAACGCAACGCTCTTTGCATCGGCCCTGAATGTAATTTTTTTCCTATTAAACGTTTCTTGTTTGGATCGCTCTGCTCGCTCTGTGGCGCTGGCGAACCACACACACACACACACACACACACACACACACACACACACACACACACAGGCCGCACGGGCCGGGATCTCTGGCCAGGACCCCACAGTGCGTCCAAAAACCCTGTTGAGCCGACTGGGCCCCACTGGACCACTGGACTTCCGCGCTGCCGGCTGAAAACTGTAGCGCGGATAGAAAATGCGATCCGAACAAAACCGGACGCGGCGTGGCTGCGGCCGCCACTGCCGAGGGATGACACCCCGGCCCATGCCCAGCCCAGCAGCCTCTCCCGCCCCGGCCAGCGACACAGGCACGGCGGGGCACGGCACGCTCCCGGCACCTGTACGCGCACGGCCGGCCACGCGACTGGTGCGAAAAACGAGAGGAGAGAGGGCGATAGCGAAATTTCACCGGGTGGCTGCTGCGGGGGGCCAGACAGCCAGCGGGCAGGCGGGCAGCCAGGCGGGCAGCCAGGCGGGCAGCCAGGCAGGGCATGTGTGGAAGCAATATCACGATACAGCACAAAAGCCGCTCAACAATGTGAAAGGGTGGCAAGGGAGCGAGGGTGGCGGGGCGGGGCGGGGGCAGGCGGCCTGGAGGCGGCATAGCGCCGGCGGGGAAGCGCAGCAGGAAATCTTTATTTGAATTAGAGAGGCCGTGCCGGAGATTTGCTTGTGATCTCTTGGCACTCGCCCTGCCCGCGGCGCCCGCCGGCCTCCCTCCCCTCCCCTCCCCTCCCTTCCGGGGCGCACCGTTCCGTCCCGGGCCGCGTGGCCGGACGGCTCCACACGAAGAGATAAGGACTCCTTATTGCAGACATAATAATAATATCAACAACGTATAAGCGGATCTCGTCATCCCCGTGCCGCCGCCCCCACCCGTTTCCACACTTCTCCGGTGACAGTCGCGGCCCGACACCCGCTGCAGTTCGCCCTCCTTGTTCTCCACGACGGTGCGGCGGTCGGCCTCCGCAAACACCGAGACGGCATGACGTACCTCCTACCGACCCGACCCGGCCCGGCAGAGCCAAGGACCACAGCCGAGCCCTGAGCCACCCGGCGGGCCATCTAATGGTTCACACATGAAGCAGGGCCGATGTGTGTGTGTGTATGTGTGTGTGTGTGTGTGTGTGTGTGTGTGTGTGTGTGTGTGTGACCTCCCCTTTCCTCAGCCACCCGGGAACCCCTTTCTCCCAGCGGAGACTGGAGACCTCGTCGGTGCCGCCGGGGACGCCGAGCCCCGGCGAGAAAGGCAATAACTTAGGCCGGTGCGCATCTGCGGGTGAAATGCTGTTACGTCTAAAATAGTGAAAGAGAGAGAGAGAGGGAGAGAGAGAGAGAGAGAGAGAGAGAGAGAGAGAGAGAGAGAGAGAGAGAGAGAGAGAGAGAGAGAGAGAGAGAGAGAGAGAGAGAGAGAGAGACAGACAGACAGACAGAGACAGAGGAGCCCCTCCGTCTCCGCCTCAGTGTTGAGAGAGGCTGCGGGGGCGAAAAGAACGGAGAAGAAGAACGCCGATTTAAGATGCGTTTAGTCAGTTCCCCTTTTGCCCCGCCCCGCCCCTCCTCATGATGTGGCCTGCTGGGGCTCTGCACGGCCCCACATACCGCGGCCCCTCATGGTGCCCTCCGCCTTGGCAGCCGAGACGACATATCCATAATCCATTTTCCATACGACGCGGCCCGACAAAACACAAACGCACCGAGGGGGGTGGGGGTGGGTGAAATGATCCGGCACACACAGAAGGGGGCCTCCGGGCCTCCCCCATGTAGGCCTAGCCCGGCCCGGCCCGGCCTGGTTCAGTTTGACCAAGTTTCTGTCCGCCGCCGCCCTCCCCCTTTCTCTCTGCAGAAGTTCCGGCCTCCAAGGTCTGGTCTAGTGCTCGCCGAGAGGGCTCCGGCTGCTCCGGCTGCTCCGGCTGCTCCGGCTGCTCCGGCTGCTCCGGCTGCTCCGGCTGCTCCGGCTGCTCCGGCTGCTCCGGCTGCTCCGGCTGCTCCGGCTGCTCTATCTCCTCCAGCTCCGGCTGCTGCTGGCGGCACCCGGCGCAACATGACGCCCGGCGTCAGCGCGCAGCGGGCGCCAGCGCAGCCAGCGCGAGCCCGATAAGGACGTGCGGCGATATTTTAAATTTCCGCCGAAGGGCGGCGGCGGCCCGTGGGCCTCGTCTCTCTCTCTCTCTCTCTCTCTCTCTCTCTCTCTCTCTCTCTCTCTCTCTCTCTCTCTCTCTCTCTCTCTCTCTCTCTCTCTCTCTCTCTCTCTCTCTCTCTCTCTCTCTCTCCCTCTCCATCTCTCTCGCACCACCACCACCCCAGCAATGCTCAAAATAATGTGCTATTATAAAATAGTGCGCCAGCATCTCGGCGGCGTGCGGCCGGCAGCAGCGCTGCACGCGACTTCGAGATTGAAAGCGAGGAGCGGTGACCGAAAACCGCGTCGGTCTCCGAGGCACTCGACGCGCAAATTCTGCAGGTCCATGTTTAGGAATGAGGTCATTCGCCATGATTATTTTCTCATGTGAGAAACCCGATTCTAATAGCACATTAAAAATTTTCGATCATTACGGATTCCGTGGGGAGCTTCCCTCTGGTCGAGTGCGCAAAGTCAAGTCACTGAGCGGAGCTGAGCGGGGACGGGCGGGGAGTGCGCCTGCTGGCCGGGCCGGACCACCAGTGAGTCCGCTGTGAATGGTCCTCGAGCACGGCTCACACGCGTCAAGCGATAATGTCTTTATAACCCCCGTCGTATTGAGTCGGCCCGGCCTTATCTTGATGCGGAACAGCCTTATCCGGAGATGATATGCTTTCATTTTCGTGTCGGATCGGCGGCGCGAGGCGCCACGGCGCGCGGGGCGGCGCGCGTGTGCCACGCGTACGGCACGCGTTCGGCGCGCGCGCCGCGCCGCCCCGCCCCGCCACCAACCCCGTCCTCCCTCTCTCGGTGGACGAAATATGGAACTCGCAGCTTCGTTCGGACCGGATTTTATATATTTTGTGCGCGAAAACGTGCCTGTGTTGCTGGCGGACGGAGCGAGGGTAGAGCGTTTTATTGGGGATCCGAATGAAATATAATGTATACGTTCAACTCGAATGTATTCACCGCAAACCCTGGTGCCGGTGCCCATGGAGAGATTGTTTGCCGCTTGGAGCTCCACGTTAAGGGGTGATGAACGAAAGCTTACTAAAGTTCTGAGTTCTGACACGAAAAGTGACAACGATAAAACTGCCTCGTATTAGTTTTTAGTGAAAACAAATATGTGCAAAAATATGAAGGCAGTGGTGCCAGCAGCCCACAGCAGCCTACGGCTGGGGGACCTCGCCGGCTGGAGCCCATGTCCTTCCGTTTCACACAGTCCCGCCTCCACACCCCATGGTCAGTTCTGCGCCGCACGTGCCGGAACTCTAATAAAACGCCCTGCGATTGCCCGCGCTCCCTCCCTCCCCCTCCCACCCCCACCGCGCGGATCGCCATCCTGCTCCCACAGCCCACAGGCCACGGCCCGTCACGGTCTGGGGTCTCTGGGGTTGCCCTGTCGGGGTTGCCCTGTCGGGGTTGCCCTGTCGGGGTTGCCCTGTCGGGGTTGCCCTGTCGGGGTTGCCCTGTCGGGGTTGCCCTGTCGGGGTTGCCCTGTTGGGTTGCCCTGTCAGGGTTGCCCTGTCGGGGTTGCCCTGTTGGGGTTGCCCTGGGGTTATCCTGGGGTTATCCTGGGGTTAACCGGCCTACGACACCCCTTTGTCCGCGACCATCCAAGCCGTCTACAGACAAGGCAAAACAGCAACAACAAAACAACATAGAAAATTCAAACTTTTGCTAGTGGTAATTCTATCCACGGCGACCAACGTTTCTAACACCCACATGTTACGCATCTGTCATGCACACTCTCTTCAACAGAGTCCACCACTCCGCCACTCCGCAGCGCACGGAAGTGGTTCTCGGCTGCGTAATCGCGGTTAATTTCCCTTTCGGTTCGCGCCGCCATTCGGAATGCCGCGCGCGTATTTTTGCTCGCAGTCAACTGCCATTAAAAGTCACAATATATAATAACGCACCGCCATTATAGCATTTGCACTGCACCACAAAGCCGGGCTGGCCGACGCCCGGGGGGCAGCCTCATGGGGCAGCCTCCCTTACCTCTTCAGGGGGAGACGAGACGCCCGCTCGGAATGCGGCCGTGCCGGGCCGGGCTCGTGGCGCACTTGTTGAGCCACGCGCAATTATGTATTTATCGCAAAGCATGATCTCTCTCTCTCTCTCTCTCTCTCTCTCTCTCTCTCTCTCTCTCTCTCTCTCTCTCTCTCTCTCTCTCTCTCTCTCGCACTGCCGGACCACGTGGCCAGAGAACACTTGTTCCTGGGAACCTATTTGACAAGCACCCTCCGCGCACCCGCTGCGCAGCTCTGCACTGTCGGGATGATATCAACTCGATATATTGTCGTTCCGAAATAACTCTGCTGACATCGCTTTGGCATAGTTACGGCCGCTCTGCCGCGACGCGGTGGTGGTGGTAGTGGTCGGCATCAAGGAGAAGGAGGTAAACATTGGTAAACGTCTTGGATGAGTCGCGACCCTCATGGTGGTGTCTGTCGCCCGTCGTTTGGTTTTGGCGCCAAACACGACGGTCTGCGAGGAGCGGAGCGGAGGGGCGACGGGAGGGGGCAGAGGAGAGAGGAGAGGAGAGGAGGCAGAGGAGAGAAGGCAGAGGAGAGGAAGGCCGGGGCGGTCGGCGTAATCCGCAGAGGAGACGTCAACCCTGCCAGGCCAGTTGCGTCGGTTCGTGCGGCAGCCTCTGTGTTTGTTCGTGCCTCCAGCCGCTGCGACGGCACTGCGACGCCCCGCCCCACCGCACACACACGCACACACCTCGGGGCGGCAAACAAGCAGGGTACACAGTGTCTTTAGGTCTCTTGGCAGGAACCGAGCACGCGAAACGGAGACCCCCCCCCCCCCCCCCCCCCCACGCCTCTCGATCCTTTTAACTCGACGTTTTTTGTTTTCCTCGCCGCGCAAACTAAATCCGTGGGATCGTTCCTTTTTAATATCGTTTTTAACGCTTGTCGCAGTCTGCCCAAGCAGCAGATCACTGTGCCCATCCAACACGCCGGGCACGGGTCTGCGCGACGTGTGCGTGCGTGCGTGTGTGCGTGTGTGCACGGCAGAGCGAGCACGCCGCCAACACATCACTGCGAACTACACCGGCGACAAACAAGTACGGCAGTGAAAGCGTTGATTCACTCGGACGTAACTCGGCGGGAGGGTTGGGGTGTCGTGTCCAGGGCCTGAGGGCAGGGCGGGGCGCGCTGGGCTGCCGCTGCCGCCGCTGCTGCCGCCGCCGCTGCCGCCACCGCCGCCACTTGCCACTTGTTGCTCGGCCACGCTGATGAACAGCCAAACACCAGCGATAGTGAAACAGGCCCTGGGGACATTCCAAAAAGTCCCCGCGGCGACAATTCACTGCCCCGCTTCCTCCGCTTTATAACCCCACCGCAGGGAGGGGAGGGGAGGGGGTGGGGGTGGGGGCGCAGCGCGCAGCCGGGCGCAGCCGGGCGCAGCCACCGGCACGGCACCGGCCGGCCCGAGCCGCGCTGCCGCTGCCATTTCCATGGAGACCAGGCCGGGGGCCGGGCCGCCGCACCGCGCCGCGAGGACCGGTACGGCTGACAACTCCCCCCCCCCCCCAAGCTGCCTCTAACTCCCCCTCTCATCCCCTTTCTCCTTCCAGCCCCCCCCCCTCCCCTTTTTAGGACATCCACGTGGGTTTTCCGGGTGCTTTGCAGTGTGACTGCCGAGGAGCTGACGCTATCCGAGAGAGGCATTAGCAATGCAAGCAGGGGCAGCGTGCGGGTGGAACAGAGACAGAGAGAGACAGAGAGGGAGAGAGAGGGGCGGTGGGGAGGGGAGGGGGTCTTTATTGGGCAACAGGCCGCTTCTCTCCCTGCTTACACACACATACACTCAGGCACACATTCTCTCTCTCTCTCTCTCTCTCTCTCTCTCTCTCTCTCTCTCTCTCTCTCTCTCTCTCTCTCTCTCTCTCCTCCTTTTGTCTCCTCAAGACTGTTCCTTCCTTCCTTCCTTCCTCCCTCTCTCCTCCCTCTTTCTCTTCGCCGCTTCTCAACACAGCACAAATCACGCGCTTCGCATGGCGCGGAGTCGAGTTTTGCAGTCGTCCTCCCGAAAACACGGACTGTGTTCAATCAACGTATATATCTCCACAACACATTAGGCAGGGCAAGCTAAATCACGAACACAGTCCGAATCTGATCCGATTAAAACGGGGGCAACGGGGGCCAAGAACGGCTGATGCCTGGCCACCGTTCATAATGCCATAACGCTAATCATTTGCGAGGGAGGACGGGCCTTATGCACTCGGGGCCGGGTAGAAACACCGTGCCACCCCAACAACAACAAAATGTGTCTCGTGCGTCGCATGTGTGACCCTCCCTCTCCAGCCGCCCTCTCATGCATTAAAGATGCGTGCCTTCCCCGGCATCCGCCGCCGGGGTGGTTAGAAATGTAGATGTACACGTACACTGCTCAAGTAGGCAACCGGTTGCAGGGAGTGCCTGCACGGCCCGCACCTCCCCGCAGCAGGCAGGCAGGGAGGCGCTGCGGGGGCTGCCTGGGAGGTAGGCAACCGGCGGCAGGCCGATGCAGCCATGTTCGCACGTTGCCTACCTACCCGGCGCTACCCGATGGGGCCGAGGGGGGCGCAGCGCACTGCCACTGACGATGCGTGACTTTTCCGGCCGGTATTTTACAGCTCCTTCTTCATGATCTCATCAGAGAGACGCCGCAGAAAGAGAAATCTTATTTTTTATTTTTGTTTTTTTCCCCTCCCGAGCGAAAAAAAATCTCGGTCGGTATAGCAGCCACCGCCGGGCGTCAATCACGAGGCTGCTAGGCTGGGGGCTCGGGGACGGTCCCCGGCGGTCCCCGGCGGTCCCCGGCCGGCTCTGCCCGCGCGGCTCCCTGCTGGCGAGGTGGCGAGGGGTTGGCTGGGGTGGAGTACTCCAGCGGGAAGGGGTGAGGGGTGTGAGGGGTGAGGGAGGGAGACGGGGTGGGGGATCCTTCCACACCAGCGATTGGGTGTCGGGTCCGCCGCGCTCCGCGCGCGCAGCCAGTCAAGCGGAAGGGCGGGGCGCGGCTCGCAACGGCTCGGCCGTGGGCTCGGCACGGCCCGACACGGCCCGGCACGGCCCGGCACGGCCCGGCACGGCACGGCACATCGCGATACGACGCACACAAACCCAACCAAAACCCGCAGACCAGACCAGACCCGGGACCGCCAGCACCGGCAGCACCGCCAGGCCCAAAAGAGAGACAAAAGGACAACGACGCCCATTTTTGTCGGCGTGCGTGTCGTGTTATTTTATACATTTTTGAAAGGCGGGAGCAGGAGGGGGGGGGGCAGCCGCATGATGGCTATCACCTCGGACTCTCAGCGTCAGTTTCCGAACATAACGTGACCCGATAGCCCCTTGAAAATTCGCGAGCCGAGCCGTAAGTAGTTGGTCGCGGGCGGGAAGTCCAGGTCCTGAACGCGAATAAGACTACCGTGCCGTGGCCGCCTGCTAGACAAAGTGCCCTCGGGTCAAGCAGCGCCGGGCTCCGGTCACCGCCGGCACCCCGCCGGCCGGCCCGCGGCCCCGGCCCGGACCCTCCGCGCTGCAAGGAATGAGATTCAATAATCTGCCGTAATGACCGTGTTCATTAATACGCGTTGGGGAGGGGGACCAATGAATGGCCGTGACTTTAGCAGCGGCCCGGCCGGGCCTCGGCGCGCGAGAATGAAGCGAAGCGATGCGTGATGTTGCCGTGAATGGGAGAGGAAGGCGGCGCGACGCGGCGGGCGCAGGCGGGGCGGGCGCAGGCGGGGCGGGCGCAGGCGGGCGGGGCGGGCGCAGGCGGGGCGGGCGCAGGCGGGGCGGGCGCAGGCGGGGCGGGCGGCGCGGTTTGGTGGCGCTGAATTAACTTTTGCATCCCGCCAGCCTTTCTCCTCGCACGGCATAGCGGGTAAACGAGTGCCGAAAATCTCTTTCCTAAACAACAGCAGGGTTTGCAGAGAGAGAGGGGAACGTCGAGAGGGGGCGTTTTCAGGGAGTATAAAACTCGACGATGATTTCTATATCATAACCCTTTGCATATTCCATAAGCAGCCCTTGAAACAATTTGCGTGGCGTCCCGGGGCCGTGCTTGGGGCGGGGGAGGGGGGGGGGGGGAGGGAGGCGGCGGGGGCCCGCACCGCGCGGGCGACACTGATGTAAAATTCATGGTTTTTATCAGGTCGTGTGGGAGAGATGCTTCAAGAGCTGCTACGGGGGCGTAACGGGGGCGAGGCGAGGGTTGGGGCAGCGCTTGGCAAGAAATGGTGGTCGAGATAAAAAAGGAGAATAAGAGGTACTCACGCTCGGGATGTTGTCATTGGTGCACACCGACTCCTGCAGTAGGCGGTCCCGGATCTCCCAGGCGAAGATGGACGGGCACTCCCTCTTGTACTGGCTTATCCTGGCCACCACCTCGGCCGTCGCCACCCTTGGCTTGGAGCCGCCGATGGCCCGCGGCCGGATGGAGCCCGTCTCGTAGTACCTGCGGGAGGGAACAAGAGTCGGCTGTAATGTGTCACTGCGAACTAAACCGCTTAACCGCGGCACCCTTTACTCCGGTTTACTCCCTCCCCGCGGGCCGCTCGCGGACCGCAGCTACAGGCTAGCGGCGTTAAAGCCCCACAAAATCCGACCATTGTGAGGGCTGCGCCCGCTGCGCCCGCTGCGCCCGCTGCGCCCGCCGTGACCACCGCGGCCCGCAGCGGCCCGCAGCACGGCGGCGACAAGGAAACTTTTTAGCGCGTCATACAAGCGGACTGCATTGTGCGATCGGAAAGGGGCGCTCCCGCTACACCCTGCCCCGCTCGGCTCAGCTCGGGCACAATGGGTCCTATCCACTCAATGCCACACAAATGGAGGCATTTATAACACGCCGCTCGGCACCTGGCTGCGGTTTGACAATACACATCAGTATCGTTCCGAATCCGACTGACAAGACGGTGCCAAACAGTGCAAACTGTGCGGCTGGCTCACCCATACCGTCCCAGAGCGCGCCGAGGGCAGCCGCTTTTGTGCCACCAGTCCCGCGCCGTCACACGAAACGCTGATGCCTGGATTTTGTCACCGGAGTGTCCCTGACTTGTCGAGCAAGTATCAATATCACCCTAAACGACTGATCAACGCAGGGCTGACGTCCCCGTTGATGTGTGTACTTTAGAAGAGGTGGCCGACTCCGTGGCACACCGTCCCCGCGCCGTGTCACCTCCCCGACGTCCCCGGGCACGGCGTTGGCGAGCAGATGCCAACGCGCATGCCGCTGGCGGTCCCCTGGCATCACCTGGCCGGGCAGGGTCTCCAACACCCTGGCCGCCGCAGAGCTGTTTTACTCCCCAACACTCCCCCGCTTTATCTAACGAGAAAAAGCCATGCGCGGCTCTGTCTTTGGTGTGCGTGAAAAGAAATGCCAAGCCCGGCCATGCGGCCACGCCGCGTCACAGGCGACGCGTTCGGGAGCCGGCCGGTAGCCGATGATGCTTTGTCGCAGTGCATGCCGCCACTGCCGCCACTGTGTGGATTAGGGCGGCCGCCGACCGCAAAGAGACCGGGAAGGGTTTTGGCGGCGGCCGACCACCCCGGGGGCCGGTGCCGGTGTAAAAGGGACCACTTACCCCCCCTGAAACTGTACCCCCCGGTACACTATCCCTAGGGGCCATGTACCCCCCACCAACCGACTCGGGGGGTACACCATCCCTAGGGGCCATGTACCCCCCCCCCCCCCGGGGGTACACACCATCCCTAGGGGCCATGTACCCCCCACCAACCGACTCGGGGGTAGCGGTACATGGCCCCTAGGGATGGTGTACCCCCCACCAACCGGGGGGTACATGGCCCCTAGGGATCGTGTACCCCCGGGGGGTACACCCCCTAGGGATCGTGTACCCCCGAGTCGGTTGGCGGTGGTGGTGGGGGGGGGGGGGGGGTACATGGCCCCTAGGGATGGTGTATCGGGGGGCACCTCCTCCCTGGGGGTATGCCATCACTGCCACACCTGGCCTAGCCGCCGGTGCAGGACTGCAGCGGCGGCCGGCGGCCCTGTCCGCGCCCCGGCCGGGGACGTCGCACACAACCCCTACTTTTTCTCAGCGATGAGACGATAGAGCGTTACGGCCTGCTTAAGCGAGGGCGGGGCGCGTTCCCATTTCGCACACGCGAACATTTCGCGATATTTCATATTCCCCGAGGAGCGGGATACTGTACTGCTATCCGCCTCCTTTCTCCCCGCGGGCCGAGGAGTCCACAGCACAGGCAGCTGCCCTTTCTGTCTTACTGCTGAGAATATTTTTTTATTTATTTTTTTTCGTTTTCCCTTTCTCTCGGAATCTGGTCGCGCCATTTCAATGTCACCCTCATCCCGCCCCGTCCCGCGGCCGGCGGCGGGATGTGTCCGACTTCCCCTCGCATTGTGCGGCGCGGCGCGGACCGGCGGCCTTGGCTGTAAAAAGTAATATAGCGGCCATATCACGCGGCCGGCACACCACGGCACGGCACGGCGGGCTTCGCTGTCGATCAATGTTGGCCCCCAGCGGCCGCCGCGGCCCCGCTCGGCTCCCGCCGGCTCCCGCAAGGCTCCCGCAAGGCTCCCGCCCTCCCCTCGGGCCCCGGCCGGCCGCTCCGCCCTTCGGACAGCCAGCCTTGGGGGAGCGCCGGGACCGGGAGGGAGCCGTGTTTCAAGGGTGTTCGAAATCCGTGCGGAAACGAGACTCGCCACGCCGACGCCGCCACGCTGCGGCCCAGACCGGCCCAGCGGCCCGGAGGCCCGGCGTGTCGCGCGCGGCCGCAGCCATAGGTGGGCGGTGCGCGCTGACCGGCGCTGTGCGCTGTGTTGCCATACTGGCTATGGACGCCAGGCACACCGTGTCCCCTGGGTCCCCTGGGTCCCCCCGGCACCGCAGATGCGGGGGCTGATAAACGGCCGGCCGAAACACGATACGGGCCCGGCCTGCTTATGGCCTGCTTATGGCCGGCCCACGGCACGCCCACGGCACGCCAGCACCTGTCTCGCTGACATGGTGCCGCCCCACAGTGCTGTGCAGTGTCACCTTCACCGATAGTCCCGGCCTGGGCCCTGTTTGTGCGGGGAGACTGCACACAGCGCAAAACAGTTCGAGAATAACCCTAACCGAAGGCAATAGCAGCTGGTCGAGTGACCTTTCCGTTCCGGCTCCGACCCTTCCCGGGCGCCATGTGCCTCAGGCCGCCTCAGGCCGCCTCAGGCTCTGACGGCACAGCTCGATACTAAGGGGTTCGGACGCGTGGGAAACTTTTGGTCGATCGAAATCGGAGCCGGCGTCGAACCGTTACGGGCGCACGCTCGTTGCCACGGGTGCCCCCGCAGCCTACGGCCATAGTCCGGGAATGGTCCGGCGCCTCTCGCGGCCGGATGCGCACCGCGGCGCCCCCGGCCCCCGGCCTCCGCTCGCCGACGCCAGCCGCCCTCCCCGCCAAATGGGCGAAACACTGGCGGGGCGAATCGCTCTATTTGTGCCTTTGACGATCAGTTACCTCTCGCGCGGCGACGGGCTCTGCAGGCTCTGCTGTTGTGCCCCCCTCCCACTCCCCTGGCCCCCCCCCCCCCCGCCCCTGCGAGAGCTCCGAGATTCCGAACTCCGCGCTGGTTCAACGTGCTATGCGGCTAAACGCGGCGCAGCGCCACCGCTCCGCGGGGGAAATGGGGCTGCATCTCTTCCACCTTCCATCTCTCCTCTCCCGCTGCCCCCCTCCCCCTCTCTCTCTCTCTCTCTCTCTCTCTCTCTCTCTCTCTCTCTCTCTCTCTCTCTCTCTGCTGCCCGTAACGAGTCCGAGGCCTTCCCGCTCGCAGCCCCGAACGTACAGTACACGTACATGTTGCGTGGTCTTATTTTCGGTGCTTGGCTGGCGGGGACACGTCACGGGGTGACGCCTGCTCGCGCTGTCCAGGGAGACCGTCAGCTACCCCCGTCGGCCGGTGCACGTCGTTTCCTCCTCGCTCTGTTGTGTGTGTCTGTGTGTGTATGTATATGTGTATGTGTGCGAGTGTGTGTGCGTGTGTGTGTGTGCGTGTGCGCGCGCGCCGCCGCCGGGGTGGTGCGGGGCTCGGGGCCGACTGTCGCGTCTCGCCGCTTTGGGTGACAACATCGGAGTTGGCGGGGTGGAAAGCTAGCTGCCCTGCTCCGCCCGCTCCGCCCGCTCCCCCCGCTCCCCCCGCACCGGCGGCAGGGCAGGGCTGGTGGGGGCCTCTGCAGACCAGGCCGGGCCTGAGGCTGCTGCTGCTGCTGCTGCTGCTGCTACTGCTGCAGGCTAAGGCCGCACGACGGCGGTGGTCTCCGGGGATCGGCCGACGGACTCCTCTGCCGGCCGCGTCTTCCCGTGCGGCGGCGGCGCCACGCTCAGGGCGGCTCTCTGCATATACGCTGTCTACAGGTACCGCCCCCACGGCCACCCCCACGAGCCGCCCCCACGAGCCGCCCCAACGAGCCGCCCCCACGAGCCGCCCCCACGAGCCGCCCCCACGGCCGCCCCCACGAGCCCCGGCCGTGTCATTGCCTCCACGCCACGTCACAGGCGCGCCAAGCCGCGTCACACCACCACGCTGCGCCACGGCCACGTATCAGCTTGGAGCAGGGGAGGAGGAGAGGACGAGGAGGGAGGGGACTCGCGAATAATTCTGACAAAGACAAAAGTACATCATCGGAGACATCCCGAACGCGGCTCCGCGCAATCCCGTCGTCGCGTCCCTTTCCCGCCGGTCGCGATGCGTCGTCGGTGCTCTCTCTCTCTCCCTCTCTCTCTCTCTCTCTCTCTCTCTCTCTCTCTCTCTCTCTCTCTCTCTCTCTCTCTCTCTCTCTCTCTCTCTCCTCCCTCTACCCTCGTTGCTGCGTAGTCGATGAGGTGGAAAAGATGGCTCTGGACTCGGAGGGGGAGGGGGGTGTGGGGCGAGGATGTCAAAATGGAATGGGGAGGGGTGAGGGGAAAGGTTTGTTGAGGTGGGATGGAGAGGAGAGGGAGGGGAGAGGGGTCTGTTCTGCTTATGTGCTGCGACGACCGACGCCTCCTCTGCCGCCCCGCCTCGCTCGTACGCCACCGGCCGCCACCCCTTCTTGTGCTCCTCTCTGCCTCTCCGAGTTCGGATACATCCGGTCGGGGCTTCAGTTTACCTCGAAAGCCAAAACAGAGCAGCAGCGCGGAGGGAGGGGAGGGGGAAGGAAACGCCCGCCTGAAGACTTATCTGGAATGGCCGACAAACTTCCTACACACGCGATCCCTCCGGTCCCGTCCCACCCCTTTTTGCGTCCCTTAGGACCTTCTTATCCCTCACGGTCGATGGTCGCATGACGCTCTCCGGGAACACGTTTCCGGTACACGGCGGGCTCTTCGGACCGTGCCGGCTCTGCGGACAGGTGAGCGAGGCAGCGGCCGCAGCGGTCAACAAAACACAACCTCTCCCAGGAAAAAAATATTCAACTAAATATTGGCCAGAATGATCGAGATTTATGAAGCTGCTGACAAACTTTTAGCAGCATCGGTTTTCTTAATCAATTTAATTTTTTGAGAATGAACCCAGTATCTTTTTTTCCATAAAAGAAAGAATAGAAGAAGAAAATGTGGAATGAAAAGTCGTGTTTTGACACTGGAGCCTTTTTCTCCCGCAGTGTGTCCAAGCGACGTGCATCGAGTATGCTCCAGCAGCTCCAGCAGCCGTGCCCCGCGTCCCGTCCCGTCCTGCCCCGTCCCGACCCGGCCCAACCCCACCCAACCTGTCTCTCTCAGGATGGCAGGTAATGTTCCCGCCAGATTGGCGGCGCAGTGATCGAGTTTCAGGGGCGATTTCCCTCGGCCGCCCCGCTGCGCCCCGCCCCGCCCCGCCCCGCCCCGCCCCGCCCCGCGCTCCCGCTCCCCACCGACCCGCACGCCGCCTTACTGCCGCTGCCTTTGCGCCCGAGTCCCGTCGGAGGCCCGTCCCTCCAGTACCACCCAGCGGTGGGACGCACCCACATGTCCTCACCTTATTCCCATCACAGCCCCCCCCCCTCCTCCCCGCCCCGCCCCGTGCCGCCACCACCACCATGGAATTCCACCTCCCGCAAGGCCCGTTACTCTGCCTTGGCGTAAGTGCGTGAGCCTAAAATGCTGCCGTTACCCGAACTGTTTGCTTCATCAGAGTTTCAAATCGCTTAGCAGCTAAATCGCGACCTTGATATGAAAATCTCGGGCGCTGCGCGTTTCGTGTGACTGTGTGACTTACCTGCCCAGGATCTTGGAGACGCAGCCGTTGGAGACTTGCAGTATCCTGGAGATGTCGCAGGGCCTGGCTCCGGAGTGCGCCAGCTCCACGATCTTCTGCCGTGTGTGGTCTGGCAGGGGTCGGCCGCTGACGAACACCCCCCCTAGCTGGTTCACACCGCTGTGTCCTGGAATGGACGGAGGGGTTGCTAAGATCTCCTCCCTCCACCCCAGGGCGTTTGGGAGAGGGGCCGCGCGCCGTGGACATACCCGAGGGGGGAATAGGTACCGAAAAGCAAAAGACTATACCTTGGCTCACAAACTTCAGCCAGAATTTTCACCGGAACTATAAAATTTAAAAAACTCACTGAAAATTTACTGGAGTGCAGTCAAAAACTCGCGAAAACTACACGTGAGCTCTCCAAAACCTTTTACTTTGAACTGCCATCAAATGAGATGAATCGAAATTCCTAAATTTTTGTTTACTGGGAAATCGCCACCTGTTTCCCCCTCGTGACATGCCGGTATCCGCCGGTGCCGGCACCTGCCCTGACGCGCGGCCGCTACCGCCCCTGACGCGCGCGGGGGGAGGGGGGGGGCTGCGTGCGGGAGATCGGCGCTCGCTTCGCACGCAGCCCATGAGGAGGATGGGCATGTAGGTAGGCCTCGTCAGACTCTCACACCAAGCCAAGGAACTTGCGCAGCCGAACTGACCGCGGCCAACGCGACAGCCAATGCAGATGTACGTGGGAGCCGCAGTGCTGAGGAGCACAGGGATCCCAGGGGGATCTGTGCTCCTGGCGACAGGAAGGTGGAAGTTTTGTTCCAGTCGCTGACAAGCTCCGCACTACACCCGACCGAACGCACCCCGAGCCCGCCTAGCTGGGCAGGGATTATTGGCTGTCATCGACTAATTTCACCATCGCATATGATGTGTTTATTTAGTCAAGGGCTCCGCAATTACAATGCAAATTGAATGGTGCGCGCCGCGTTCGCCACGCAGTTGGCAGTCCTTCATGGCGTTGTGCGCAGAGCTGCTCTGGCCGTAAGACCCCAGCCGTGAAAATCGACATGAAAAAGATGCTTTGCGAAGGGTGGGAGGGGAGAGAGATGGAAGGGAGCGGGGAGGGGGGGGGGCTTTGTTATTAAAGTCTGCCGACGAGAGGGGCTGCATGAAGTGTGGGCCGCCACGATTATCGGCAGGATGATCGAAGAGGGGGGAAAAATCTTTAAAAAAATGCGTCCGAAATTTAGAAGAGCAAGTTTTGAAGTTGGGAAATGTGCAAAACTGACAGAGACCATAGTCCGTGATCACCGCGCCTCTGCTTTTAAAGTTTCGTCCGTGCTGCTGCCAAACAATCAACAAGGCATAGCGGGCAGCCCTTGACGCGGCCCACCCCACCCCGCATACGTGCGTTCATTTGCCGCCTATAGCCTTCCGATTTCACGGCAAATATTGACTGATCCCTTGTTGACGCTCTGTTGCCTCGCCGACGGTCCCGACGGTCCCGGCGCTGCCGCGGGGCGGGGCGTGTTTGTTTTCTTGCGAGACACGCTGCGGCCATGTCCGCCAACAGTACGGCGCCCGTCCGCTGTTTATGACGGGCAAACAGGTCGCCGTCCTAATTGGCTTAATTCTGATGCAAGCGAGTCATGATCAGTAGGGTGCGTGGCGTGCGCCCTGGCAGCTGCACGGAGAGAATAAAGAATAAAGCCACCGAGCGGGATTCGAACCCGCGCGACTGGGACCGGGCCGCGGGAAACTTGGTGGCGTGGCACCTGCTGCTGACTGCGGTGCTTATCAAAGCCAAGGAGGGAGAGGGATGCTGACGCGGCGCGAATATAAAAGGAGCGGTGACCTCTGGCAGTAAGCGGTCCCTGGGGCCCGGGCTCGGGGCCTCGGGGCCTCGGGGCCTCCGGGCGTCGCCTGGCGTCGCGGTGAGCTCGCGGAGGGTGAGTGGGGAGGGGAGGGGGGCCATCCAGCTGATCACGTCGGCAGAGAGGGAAAGCGGGCGGAGGCGAGGAATGGCGCTCGGGGCCAAGGTTGGGGGGGGGGGGGCGAATGTTTGAGCGGCGTGAGACAAGCTAAGACCCTGGCTTCGTCAACACCGACCCCGCTAGAGCCGGCTGCACCGGAGGGTAGGCTCGCGACATCACACGCGGTCGGGAAGGTCGCTCCATAGCCATCGGCCACCGAGCCAGCTCCAGATCAATATGTGCGAGCTCTCCAGGAGGAGAAGTACTACGCGAGAAGTGAATGGAAGCTGGAGCCAGTCGGTTGCTGCGATGGCGATGGAGCCTGTGTTTGACCGGTGGGAACCAACCTCCGGTGCATCCGATGGGAGGAGCAGGGGGCCGCCCGTAAGCCCTGTCGCCTTACGGGCGGTCCCCTGCGGGGCCCTCTGGGGGCTGTTTGTTGATGGCGCACCTTCCGCGATGTAGCCGAGTCCTGGGAACACAAACAGACGCAGCTGCAGTCGCAGTTCCTGCGTCACCTACCACCTTCAGTGATCATGCACCCTCAGCAGGGGGCCCAGGGCCCGGCCCGAGGCCCGCACAGACAGACCGACCGCGGTAACTTGAGAAAACGTGCCGCTCCGGCATGGATGTTCTACAGCCTCCAGCTCAGTGAGTACAGATTGAGAGGAGGAAGAGATGATTCCACGCAAGATACTCGCTTTCTCAAATTGCCACAGATTACACAACCTACTCACACAGGACACAACAATGTACAACAAAAACACTCATTCCGTTTGCGTGTTGAGCCCAGCACACAACATGCAGCCAATAACCCACTGCGCTGACCTTGCCCGTGCCCTATGTTTGCCCCGCCTTCTAGCCGGCTATGAGTGTAATTAATTTAGTCTCACTTATCACGTATCCGATAACTGACGTGGCGGGCTGCCCTAGCCGGCCATAACAAGAAAATAAGGCGGCCTGTAGCGGGAAAAAGGAGAGAAAAAAGAACAGGAATCGAGGAGAAACTGACCTTTTCAATCATGTATATGCAAGACGTTTATACAAAATATCGTGTTTCACGGAGGTTGACGGCGGCGCATCGCTCAACCAAGCAAAAGGGGGGGAGGGGGATAGCGTGTGTGTGTGTGAGGGAGAGAGAGGGGGGGAGAGAGAGAGAGTGAGAGAGAGCGAGAGAGAGAGAGAGAGAGAGAGAGGTAGAATGCAGGTAGCGACAAATAAGCCGAGAAGGGAATCTGAAGGTAAGAACCTCGAACAATGACCGACATACAAGCCGAAGAGTCGCCGAGTCTACCGTGGAGGGGGTCTCCTCTGACAATGGCAAGTGTGTGTTCCTAGGAACCCGGGCGAGGGTGTATGGGTATATCGGTTGCAGCACCTGTCCCCAGACAACATGCCGACAGCGCGGTACGGTATTGCTCGATATCGTCGATAACGTGAGGACAGTCGGCGAGGCTGTGGCGCCGGTATCGTTTGGGCCCGAACAGATGCCGAGCCGCCGCGGGAGCCGAGAGGGTGTGCAAGGGGGGCAGCCGGGCAGTCCTGCCGAGCTGGCGTGTGTGCAGGCGGCCTACCCCTCCCGGCTGACGGCTCTCACACACAGACACAGACACACACACACACACACACACACACACACACACACACAGCCTGCGGACGCCAGTCGATTATCGGGCCGGGCGCATTCATCGAGCTGCCGACAAATAAGTCGGACGGCACACGGCTCTCGGAGTGAATGAAGCAATTGAGGAGTTCCCGGAAAGGACCGGGCCGGGCCGGACCGGGACGGACGCTACTGTGCGCGGGGCTCCGGTCAGGGCTCCGGCCGGTGACAGGTAGAGTGCACCGCTACAAATATAACCGTCATTGGGCTCGGATTTTTAGTATCGATCGGCACGGCAGAAAAACGTGTTCTTCGGTCAAAGTTAGACGGACCTTAAAAACTCTAGTCTTGAACTTTACCAAGGTTACTGACTTTGATCCATGCTGCTGTGAATCTTCCTGCAAGGCCATTTGCCTTGAGTCTACGTATTAACCTTGGTATAAGTATCTGGCCAAGACTACGTTTTTCTGGGTGTGCTGCCTGCTGCTAACCGCGCTTCTGCACTGCATACGCGACTCTAAACATGCAGCTGCAGCGCGCCGCGGGGTCTTATCCAAGATAAATACTGCAGCCGCCGCCCGAGCGCCGACGAACGAGGTGCCACAAAGAGAGGTGCCGAAAACGGATAACGCGGGGCCATTTTTATTGCAACTGACATCTGACCGGCTGCCCGCACTCTGGCCTGGCTGGTCCGGCCCGGCCGCCTAGACCCTGTCGCAGGGGTGGACGCCACGCACAAAAACTACAAACGCGGCTCCTGGCTCATTACATATGTATACGCGTCACGATCCTCTCCCCTTCCTGTCCCCCACCCTCTCTCTCTCTCTCTCTCTCTCTATCTCTCTCTCTCTCTCTCGCTCTCTGTCTGTCTGTCTGTCTCTCTCTCTCTCTCTCTCTCTCTCTCTCTCTCTCTGTCTGTCTCCCTCTGTCTGTCTGTCTGTCTCTCTCTCTCTCTCTCTCTTTCTTTCTTTCTCTCTGTCTCTCTCTCTCTCTCTGTCTCTCTCTCTCTTCTCCAGCAGCCCTTTGCGACGGGCCCCGGCTACGGCTGCAGGACGGTCCCCTCCCTGCTCTATTAGCACGACGCTCCCTTGTGACGGCGTGGCGTGGCGTCGGCATTCGCTGATGACATTCGCCCTCCCACCGCGACAGACAACCCCATGTCGCCCTATCCGTGCGCGCGGGTGTGTGAGTGTGTGTGTGTCGGTGTGTGAGCCGCGGCGCTCTCTCCGCGTTTACGTAATCACTGCGTGCGTTTTACAGCACCATGAAATGAATCGCTAATCACGAATAAGAAATTGCGCCCCGTCTGCAAAATTTTGTTTCTCGTTGACAACTATATATACTTGAGCTGTGCGGGAAGAAAAACTACTTTTTTCCCTTTTGGCGCGAGAAGTGTGTTTGCAGAGTCAAATTTGCAAGCGTTATCGACGAGAGCAGAGATAGATTATGGCAATAACAAGGACGATCCGAAACGTGTCCCATTCTACCGTCCGTCCCGTCCCCCCTCTGCGGCTGAGGCGTGTTTACACCCATCCTCGCCCCATGTTTTCGCTATTTTACACCTCGCATGGACAGAATGGGCGAGGGGAGGGGGGGGGGGGGTGTAGCGCGGGGCCGCGGATAGGCTAGGTGAGAGAGATCACCTCTGTCCTGCCACACTCTCCCTATCTCTCTCGCTCTCATCGCTCGCTGCGTCCCCCTGTGCTGCTTGTATATATCCATTGTTGCGCCACGAAATATAAAAGCGCGGTGCGGCTCTCTTTCATCGCCAGTATGCAGCCGCGACAGCAGCAGCAGCAGCGGCAGCAGCAGCAGAGTTCAGGGGTCGGAGCCGTCGGCTCACACACGCTCCTCTCGACACGAGTGGCTGCAATGTATCGACGGGCCAAATAGTGGCGGACGGTATCGGGAATAGAGAAATGCGGAAAGGGGGAACACACACACACGACCCACTTGGAGAAGTACTATATAACCCTTTGCAGCGCCATCGCTGCAGCGCCCGGTCGGACACCTGCGGCAGCATTCCGACCGAGCAACTAATCGAGTGGTATCGAGTGTCGATTTCTCGACTCGGAGGCCGGACGGGGGCCGGACGGAGGCCGGACGGGGGCCGGGCTGGGGGCCGGACGGGGGCCGGAGGGGGCCGGACGGGGGCCGGACGGAGGCCGGACGGGGGCCGGGCTGAGGCTGCGGTGTCGCGATGTCAGTGTCGCCGGGAGGGAGCCGGGAGCCGCAGACAGCCCCCAGGTTTCTGTACAAACGTAGTACGTACTCCGGGCCGCCACGCCACGGCCGCGAGGCTGTTGCTCGGATCGCTGACAACCGTAGCCAGAACACAGCGAGCGCTTGCTGACATGTGGTTCTCGCTTGTTGCTTATGAGATGACGAGGGGCAGGGGCTGCGGGCCGCCGGGGCAGCAGGGGGAGGGCAGGGCAGGGCCACTAAGCCGGCCGGCTTAGTGCTGGGCCTAGCGTAGCCCAGCGGAGCCGCGTAGCCCTTGGCGTGGCTGCCGACGCGCCATGTGGGTGGCGCGACCTCCAAAGCTTCGGCAAATAATAATAATACCACTACTTATATTCGCAGGGTGACGCGCGAGTGTTATCGTGTTTGCATATCCACAGCCGTATACTGAGCTGGACAACGTCAGGACCCCGCAGGACACACCACGCCTGGCCACGCCCCCCCCCCTCCCCCCGCGCGCCCCACTTGGGATTCCGCGCAGGAGTCACCCCCACCCCACCCCGCGCCGTTTACCCGCCTCACCTCTCTCCACGAGTTTGTCGCCCCGTGAAGTCATCCGGGGCCGGCCGGGTGGGCCGGTGCGGGACGAGGGCGCGCAATCCCTTCACCCCCAGAGACCTGCTCTCCGGTCTCCGGCAGGGACCCCGCGCTCGAGCGCTGCGAACACCCTTCCGCGGCCTCCGCGCCCCAAGGGTCGGCGCCCTACCCGGCAGCGAGGGGCCTTTCTGGTCAAACCGTTGATGGTGATGACCATAGGATAGATGGACTCGACACAGGAAAGCTCCAGAGTGCAGAAGGGAAAGGGAAAAGGCCGAACGAGAGAGAGAGAGAGAGAGAGAGAGAGAGAGAGAGACCAGGGCGGGGGAGGTGCGACAGTCTCTTCAGGACACAATAGCAGTCACCCTCCATCCATTCTCTCTCTCTCTCTCTCTCTCTCTCTCTCTCTCTCTCTCTCTCTCTCTCTCTCTCTCTCTTCCTCCCACCCTCGCTAGACGCCCGGGTAGTGAGGGGTGCAAGAGAGGGTGGAAGGGAGGGGCAGTGCAAGCCGCCGCCGTCCCTACCACTCTCCTGCAGGAATTCTTTTCTTGGCCGTCGCTAGTATTTTATCGTGCTCTCTCTCTCTCTCTCTCTCTCTCTCTCTCTCTCTCTCTCTCTCTCTCTCTCTCTCTCTCTCTCTCTCTCTCTCTCTCTTATCTCCCCTCTGCTGCTGCTTGATTCACTTTACTGCCATCATAATTTTAAACTTTTCCTGGCTTGTGAGTTATTGTAGTTTCTCATGTACGCGCGTTTTCCCTTCTTTTTCCCACTAACGCCCCCGTCCCTTCCCCCCCGGCCGAGGCCTATCCTGTGAGTAAGGCAAAACTCTGCACCACGACCACGCAGACACACTCACACTAAAAAGGAGTTATGCTACGGGTTATTGATTTGCTATCGGCCAAGTTTTGTGTCGCCCAATTTGTCAAAACGTCTCGTGTGTCATATATTTTTTTAAACCTTTCCTCTATGTTCGGGAGGGCCATTTCATAAGACACGCCCCACGGATACTCTCTGCACTATCTCTCCGTTACCATACTACCCCCTTTTGATGGGGTTCTTACGCCCTCTCTCCTGCCGTATCCTTAGGACTCACAGCTCCCCCCCTTCCCGCCCACCCCTTTCGCCCCGGTTTATTATGTCATTTTATGGCGAGTCGCATGGCAGGAATGGGGCGCCCGGCCATGACAGCGGAGGCCGGCAGGCCATGGCCAGGCCCCACCAGCGGCCCCGCTAGGCCCCACCAGAGGCCCCGCCAGGCCCCTCCAGCCCCCACTCCGGCCCCCACCCGACAAGTACGCTGCTGGAAACGAAATAACTACTCTCCATTGCGCGTTACTCTTTTTCGTTTCGAGAAAAAAAAAAATTCCGGACATGGACACAAATACGGTTTTCGAGTCAAGGTCA
The DNA here is from genome assembly GCA_038380765.1 of Odontothrips loti. Taxonomy (NCBI): domain Eukaryota; kingdom Metazoa; phylum Arthropoda; class Insecta; order Thysanoptera; family Thripidae; genus Odontothrips; species Odontothrips loti. The sequence continues at coordinate 13,182,524 of CM076245.1, forward strand.
GCTAGTGCGCGTGTGGGATTGGCTGCGTTGTGACGTCACCGCTGCTCACCCTTGTGCTGCAGGTCTTCGGCGCAAGGCCACGAAGGCGTCGTAGCCAAGTGGTGGGGGTGCGCTTGGAGGGCCGTTTGCATCCTGGAACAAAAAGACAGAGCCGTTAGACTGGCATCCAGTTGGGGGCGCGCAAGGACCTTCAAGACCTGCCTGTCAGTAACTACCCCCCTGTTTTGAGGTAATTATCACTACGTGTGCCGATAGTCTCTATGTAGTGCTAATCTTTTGTCGAAAACAACAGGACACACACACACACACACACACACACACACACACGCCTAAAAGCACAGCACAAACGGCACTCGCAGCTGCGGGTGTCAGCTGTCCAAACAGCCGCGTCTAGGACGCCGCGTGAAATAGCGGGCGTACGCACGCATTTGGTGAGCTAGCCAACAAAATACAGTCCACAACGCGAAGAAATTAATTTCACAACACAAACATCCCATTTTCTGCGAACAATATTTTAAGCTCCGCGGACACTGGGCGGAATGAGGTGGACAGTTCCTTGCGCGGTTCGCGACCTGCCTCAGGCAATCCGCCGTTCCATGGCATTTCTATGCACGGACTGTGCCAAACGAGACAAGAAATACCCCGGGAAGTGTTTCCCGCTTTCGCCCCTTCTGCGCAACTTAATTCCTTATTCTGGCGACAAACGCCAACAAGTCAGTCACTGTCATATCGGGGCGAAACGCTTTGAAGTTTCTGTGCCCCTCTTCGCAAAACTTGCACACCCTCTCCTCCTGCCCCTCTTATGATTTTCACCCAGCACGGCGGCAGCGGCGCCTCCCCCTTCAATCAGTCAGTAGATTTCGCGTCTTTGTTCCCAACATCCGCCTGAAAATGCCTTTTCCCTCTCTGCAGCCAGTCTGTCGAGCGGGCGACATCAAGAGCCGTGAAACAATGCCTGTAAAATGATTACTTTTTTCAAATGTTTTGCGCGCAAAATACACTTACATTTTTGGAAGATGATTTTTACACCAATAAAAGTTTTGAGCATCATACTTTTTAACATTTTACAGTTTCAACAATTTAACATTTTCAATTTTACTTTTTTGTGCGACTTTTTTTTATATAGCGGCAGCTATTCTACAGAGGAACTAGTAGGAATTGCTCGTGAAATTTCTTCATTCAATCTGCTGTTGCGTGCATGTGAAGCCTCCTGGGCCGGGCTGACTGCTGGCCGGGGGCTATAAAGATGCTCTCCTGCGCTTTAGCGCATTATTCCCACGAGATGTGCTACTGAAAACGCGCGCGCGCGCGCGCGGCGGTTCGGTATCCAGATCTTTGTTCGCAGCGCTCCGGGACGCCACGACGACGACGGCGGCAAGGGGAGGCCGCCGGCCCGGCCCGGCAGCCGAGTCAAAGTCAGCTCAAGGGCCTCGGCCACGCCCCCGGCCGGCCCGGGCCTCTATTCACGGTGTCGCACGAGGCGGCGAGGACCCCGGGCCGAGGACCGGGCCGAGCCACTTGAGGTGCTCGGCTCGGACGCGCTCCGTGTTTAGGTGTGACATCGATCATAAATTAAACGCCGTGTTCGGGGCGGGGCCGCGGGGCGTGGCGGGGGCAGCACCCGGCAGACACGCAGGAGCCGGCAGGGGCCGGCAGGGGCCGCCGACCCAAAGAGACGGAATTTCACGCGCGATTTTCGGGTCGGGATACCGACCGGCGATTTCCTTTGATGACATGATTCCGGGCCGCGCGTGGACGCGGACTGGGCGGCAGCGGCAGTAAAAATTGTAACGTCTCAATCTCGAGGTTCACTTGATGTCGGGCTAAGATTTCTTTGAAATTGAAATGCATTGGTCATACTGGAGGCTGGGCTGGCTGGGTGGTGTTATTACTGCCGGCCCCCACCGCCGCGGCCGGACCCTGTCCCGGGGCACGTCGCGGACCGAATAAGGAACCGAAGGCGGAGAAATGGCCCCAAATAAGTAGCGGCAGTGTCGTGCCGGCGGGGGCGGGGTGCTGTCCAGGGCCTGGCCAAGACCCCTCGGCAATCACTCACTCCGCAACGAGATCACGCCGCCCCGGCAACTCCCGGCAACTGGGCGAGGGCCGGCCGCCAAAGGGGGCGTGCGGCGTGTGCCACACACACACCAGGGGCGGAGATTCAAAGATTTTTGGGTGCACAGCACAAATATGTATATCCCACCGATGCTTCTCATTCCGCCGCAACGTACCGAGACAATACTTCGGCAATAAGTACAGAATCTAAAATACATTGACTAAACGCCGATACAATGGTACTCTTCGTTTCCACATGATGCGACGAAGGAACCAGTACTAGAATGAACATTTTAACATTGCCAGCTACATATTCGCCACAACTTGAATTTGCGATTTTCGTTAAATAATGACAAAAAATATTGCGACGACATTTCTGCGTGTGATCATATGTAATTGGAAGGTTGTGTCATTTTACCCACCCGTGCGCTTATCTATGTATGTATAAACAAAAGATCCGCCTTTTTTTAACGCGCAAATTCGTGCCATTAATAAATGGATCGTAAGACATAAGGGAATATGCACGACTTTGCGACAGTCAAGGCTAACACATTAGACAAGTGTCTTGTGCAAACCTCCGGTCGAGCCCCCAGGCCTGACGTGGGCGCGCGTGGCGTCGAGGTCTCTCAGCTCAAACAATTCGAGCGCCACACCATATCGCGTCTGGCATTTCACATCGAATACAAGAAAAGTGCAAGTATAATATAAACGTGGCTAGCATACTGTTTTCCGTGACGGCTTTTATAATCTGGTTTGGAATAGTATGTACAAACAGTCATATTTAAGTTACTGTAACCAGACAACCAATAACATTGCAACGTTCTGTGAACATTTGTCCTGAAACTGTTCATCGTCACGAATGATAATAATATTAATTAAACTTGAGACTCACTATCAATCTTATCGACCCACCCTGGCGGTATACAGCGCCGGTAGGTTCGAAATGGAGGGACCCCCGCGGCTGCACTCGCAGTTCTATTCTGTGAATCCAGAACACTGCATGGCAAGAATCACAAATGCTTGAGACAATAACTACGCAAAATGTAAACTCCCTTATTTCGAATGCTTGCACATGCACGTGTATTTGCTGTTCCTCTTGTCTCAATGATTCACGTATCTTTGGCGTACATTATTCTTGACCTAAGCACGCAGAAGTGAGGGTGGCGCCTCGCGTTCCATATTCGCCGCGATTCCACATCGTCGTTGCTGTTGTCTGCAGGTCTTATACGACTTCGCAAACGCAGGCTGCATGCGCAGGGCTCGAGTCCCGGTCCGGGGTCAGTGACGCGCCGGGCTCGAGGCCGGGGTCTGGTCCAGGCCGGCTTCACACCCGTTCTACTCACTTCAATAAATCCGTGAACGCTGCTTCGGATGGAAGAGGCCCGAGTGTCGTCAGGGGATGCAGCGTGGGTGGGTGTGTTGCTGACTTGTTTCACACTGAATATCACAGCTTGACGCACATGGTTCTTGTTGTCACACACGCACACAGTTCGCGAGAGTCCCTATTTTAGCAACCGATGTCGTCCATGGCGCGGCACAGGCGCAGGGCGCAGCACTCTCCGCCGTCACTTCATGTCCGTGGTGTTCGCGGTCACGGCGAGCGCATCCGGGCGGGCAGAAGTAGTCGCCAAGCACGAACGCACACACGCACGCACGGAACAACGCGCACACGCACGCACGCACACACACACACACCTGCCCCGTCCCGTCCCCGCACGCTGCACCACGGCTACTGAGCGCGCCAGCGCGCCGCAGCAGCGCAGCCCTCGCCGTGGGGGTAGTCACCGTCCTCCCCACCACCGCCGCTTCGCGCCGTCCTTGTCGCACGCAGCCGGGAGGACGACACTCGTCTCACTCGCACCCGCGCTGCTCGCTCAGTCCGCCAATGGGAGCGCGAGCGGCGGCATCTGCGGCCAATCCGCGGCCAGGAGGGAGGAGCAGGCGGCACCCCCCCGAGGCTCACCCGAGGCACTACCCGAGGCCCGAGGCTGGCCGGGCCGGGCCGGGCCGAGGCCTAGGGGTCTCGCCACGACTGGGCCGCCCGGGCGATGTGGTGCCGTGCCGGTGCTGTGCCGGTGTCGTGCCGGTGCCGTGCCGATGCCGTGCCCTCCGAGGACAGACTCCAGGCCGCGCGCGGGGTAGCGATGCTGTAACGGCGGCAGAGGCGCCCTACCGCACGGCGTAGAGGCCCTACAGACCAACCCGCAACTTAGAAACCTGAGAAAATCTTAGCAAATGTGGAAGAAAAGATTCAATCCGGGAATCAACGTGAGAAAAAAAAAATCGAGTTCGATTTCCCTTGTAATGCGATGAAATTAACGAAATTTCCGTACAAATGCAATATTGTCGTGGAAAATACCTGGTGGACCAATCTCCAAGCTGTGAGACTGAATGACGGTATCGGTTTACAGTCCACCCCTCGCTGACTACCACATATCGGGGAGCTAAATTACCTTCCGCTTATGAGAACCAGACAAATCATCGCCGCACACCCGCTGTGATGATCTGATAAGGAGACGACCCGCTTGATTTGATAGCGCACCACCAAACGTTTTGGCTGAGAGCAGGGTGGTGGTTACATATCCTTCCACAACACGGGGGTGTGCGATATATCGGCGCGGCCTTCCCCAGTCGACCTGAAGTATGTAATTATAATCGTAGTCACACACACACACACACACACGCACACACACACACGCACACACACACGCACACACACACACACCAAGGGAGCGGGGCGTGCCGGCGCGAGCAGCGAAAAAAAAGGGCAAATGAAGTGATGCCTTATTGAGCAATAAGGTGCTTCCGTCCAATTGCTCCTGCGCGCGGGTTTGCTCGGCCACGTGGGTCTCTCTGTCGGTCAGGAGGCGTCCGGGCGTGGCGGGGCGGGGCGGGGCGGGGCGGCTGGTGTTGAGGCTTGGCGTTGACGCAGCGTGACCTGTGCGCTGCCAATACAACGCGCCCTTTGCGGTATCGGTGTCAAATGGACACGCAACGTTCCACTTTGGTGACGTCGGCAGTCAGGCGGGAACATATTGAATGCACTCGTCGGGGACGGGGCGGGTGAAGGCATGTGGGACATAGGTAACGACGTGATGATGGCTGGCCGGTGGCTGCCGACGCCAGTCTGTGAGGCTGCGGCGTGTGTGCCTGCACTGTTTCTGTTCTTGAGCTGTTCGGAAGTCGGAGCCTCGCATTGGATTCATCTACCACGGAATAGCCTCTCTATCCAGCCGAGTTTGGCGCAAATCCGAAACAGTTTTTGAGGGACATCCAGGATTACTTAGGCTGCTCCGCTACCTGCTGCGGGGGTGGGGGCGGCGGCGGTGCCGGCGGCGCGGCTGCCGCGGCCCGCGGTGGTGGTGGCCCTCCGGCCCTCGCGAGGGTCCGACGCAGCCGTGTGGAACGAGGATAGCTTTCCTTCCCTCTCTCTCTTTATCTCTCACGGGGCGCACAGCAGGCACAGCAGCGCCGCACAGCGCTCCCGCTGCGGAGGGACGTAACTCGACGGAACTGGTGCTCGCGAGGGGGACAGGACAGTGAGCGGCGCGCGGCGGGGGGCGCACTCTGCCGGCAGCTCTGCGCACCTATTTGGTCCGCGCGCGCCGCGCTTTGGCTTTGCACTTCCTCACGGAGAGGAGGGGACGGGGAGGTGGGCAGGGTAGGAGGAGGGATGGACGAGTTACCGGATACGGCGATATATCGCTTACACCAATCGACTTTGCTCACACCGTTGCGCCTTGCGCTATCGCTCGCATGCAATCAAAGAGCCGTGTGGGGTCGTTTGTGTTTTGCGTGTTGTGCGGTCGGCCTGCACGCCGGGCCGGAGGGTGGAGGGTGCGCGTACCCGTCGACCACCAACATGCGGTCCCACCACGAGAGAGAGAGAGAGAGAGAGAGAGAGAGAGAGAGAGAGAGACAGACAGACAGAGATGTCCATACCGCAAATATCTGTCGTCTCGCAAAGCTAAGGATACAGAGCAATAGAGGTTTCCAATGAGACTTTGAAACGGAACTTGAAAACAAAAACACTACCAGACCGGAAAAAAAATTGGATGGCGTTTTGAGTGAATTAATTAGGAGGTTGATCCCGCGGTCCTTGTGCGTCAATGTTTCTCTTTCCGGCTCTTGAGACTTTGCGCTCTTGTGGTATTCTTGTTCTTCTACTTCCGCTCTCGAGCCTCGTTGGAAAATACTTCTTTTAAAGGCATTTTCCCGCATGTTTTATTGGTGGGCCAAAATCCGGCGAATTTTCACACTCTTACCACTCTTACCTCCCTCCAGCAAGCGGCCGCAACAAACAGCCGCCTGTCCCGGGTCGGGGCCGGTGGAACGCAATGCATCAGCTTTCCGCGTGATTGCAGTCCTGTTTACCAAACACGCATCTTTTTATGACAAGCCTGACTGCTGTCCTATGGGTCTGCCGGGCCCACTGGGTCGGCCGGCCGGCGTGCGGGTCTAGACGATACATCCATCGGCTTCGACAGCTCGGAATATTCATTCCTTTCAACACCGGGATCCTTTGCGGTCCCCTGTCCCCATATATACTAACCGGCGAGAGGGTCCAGCCACACAAGCCATGCCAGAGGAGCGGTGGGTGGAAAGGAAGGAGTTAGGGGGGGGGGGGGACTGCTGCGACTGGCCGGCGGGCGGAGCGGGTCGGGATGTCGGTATCGGGTTTCTCCCCGAGTACCATGCGGCCATGCGGCCTCACCTAAACAGGGCGGCGGTGTTCCGCGGCCGCTTCGACACGGACCTCTTGCGCCCAGGCCGCGACTCACGGGGCGGAGAATAATATCGCGAAAAGAACGTGATTCGAACCCTGGACATCACGGTTGTTGACCGGCCCGCTGACCCACTCGGCTATAGTGGACCAATACGTACCCGCGCACCCGGCTCTAGTACTTCGAAGCGCCCTAGTCGGCACCCTCTTTTCCCCTCTATCCCCCCCCCCTCCCTCTCCCTCTGTCTCTCTCCATATACAAGAGTCTTCCTAAAGACGCACTGGTGTGGAAGGCCCACGTGGAGGGCGCCAGGCCGCCTACTGCGTGTGTGTGTGTATGTGTGTGTGTGTGTGTGTGTGTATCAGATAGAGGGAAAGAAGAAGAAATAAGGAGGCAGAGAGATGTCCGAAGAGTTTGTGTGTTTGCGAGAGTGCGATGCTTTGACGATATGTTGGCGTTAAAAAGTTTGGATGCAGTATATCTATAGTTTAGAAGAATGCATAATTAAAAAGATGAATAGTGTTTGCAGGTGGACAACTCGATCAAGTTACTATTTCGCCGCGTCCGTCGATGTCTTGAGAAGATAGTCGAGCGACGACGTCAGACCCCCGATATCGAAACCTTATAACCCAGTTTGTATTGCTTCTTTGACATTTTCCCTCCGTGCCGCCTGCTTTCATCGCGGTTATCAGTCTCCGCTGATCGCACATGCAGGGACGGACGGCGCACGAAGAAAAGGTTGGAGACGCCATGTGAAGCGTGTGTCAGACAGAGAGAGAGGATCATGGTGAGCACCGGAGTATTGATTAGGGCTGCTTGTTCGGGGGCTCACATTGAGTGGATGATGTTTGTAGTACAACAGCATGATCCCAGGTGTCACTGGTGGCATCCGGGCACGGTAAGTGGTGGGGGCCGCCGGCTACTTGTTGCCGCTGTGCCGCTCTGCCACCCGATGCTTCACGCGTCTTGTGAGGTGAGCTGGGTGGCGCCTGCATACTAGACTGCACTGTATCAGTTCCAATTCCACTCCGGGAGCACTGCGAGACAGTTTTCTGGGGCCCGATCCGAAGCCCAAAAGCCACGGAAGCACTATATACGCGGGCGACAAATATAATTGTTACTTTCATCGTTTAATTTCTTCTTTGCAAAGTTATAGCACTAGGTGCACTAGGGGGGACGTTCAGAAACTACGTGACCGATCCACTTTTTTACCCCCTCCCCCCCATCGTGACCTGGCTAACCTAACCTCACCATCCATCAAGTATAGGATCTTGACCATCGGCTGACCCCCCTTCCCTCCCCCCCCCCCCAAATTGGTCCCGTAGTTTATGAACGTACCCTAACCTGTAGTGTATACCCGTATGAAAGTTTCACCTGCTACCTACCGGGGATCAGGCTACCTTTTCCGCGTACTGGCTGCGCGTTGAATTGCAAACAGAAGCTCATTACCGGCAGGAGGGGATGAACGCAGTGCATTAGCGATTAATGCCCTTTACAATGACTTGTTGGGCTGCTAGCGTCGCCAAGGGCCCCGCCAGCCCCGCCATGCCGGCTAGCGGCCACAGCGGAGGCCATCAACCCACAAGCAGGGATTAGCAGGCTGCGATGTGGGTGGTGGACCCCCAAAGGACGACCGAAAAGGGGGCACCGGGGGGCACCGGGGGGCACCCACACCCAGAGATGATCTGTCCTTGTCGCACTCATTGTCTCACCCACACATGCACGTACGCACCAGGGTGGCGCTTAAAACCTATTGTGGAGTGGCGCTCCACCCGACCCGATTATCGAAAGTGAGGGAAAAAAGCGAAGAAAAAAAATAAGAAAGAATTTTTTAATGAAGTTGTGCAAAATGTTGTATAATGGTATTACGTAGTGCAAAACAGGTTGGAAAAAGAGTGTATTATGTTTTGCTTAAAATTTGCCGGTCCTCACATCGCTGATGCGGCTTTTCAGAAGTGCAAACCAAGAAACCGTAAATATACTGTCAAACATCCCCCGCCTCGAAATTTAACGCGCCAACTTCGGACGGGACTTCGCACTGTTATCAAAATAAATACTGTTATGCTGCTTTTTTTTAATGTACGATTTTTTTTTGGAAGGGGGGAGAGGGGGTAGCTACCCCGATAAAGTCATCGCCGGGGTGCGGCGTGGCGTAGCCTCGCTGCAGACAACGAGTAGCGATTTGGATGATCGGCGTGGCGGAGTGGCGCGTCCAATTGCCTAGCGAATGCGCGGAGGGTGCTAGGATGACACCCCGCGCCGCGCCGCGCCACGCCAACATGCTCCGCTATGGCCCGCTCTGCATCATCATTGTATACCACTTCCGATTATTTGCAAAAATAACCTGGCGCGACCCCGCCTGACGACTGACTTTTCGTCACACTTCCAGCACAGCTGTGGTGAGCAGTGCACGCAGAAAAATGCTTAGTTGTCACAACGAATTTGTTCGTTGATTTTGGGACAAGCACCAGTTTTTTCACTTTTTGCTGATGCAACTGACTTTTGGTTGTCCCAACGAAATCTTAGTTCTCTCAACTAAATATGGTGCTTGTCCCAAAATCTACAAACTACATAATTCGTTGTGACAACTAATCGTTTTTCTGCGTGTGTGAGGAGGGGACACGTCTGTGTCCGCAAGGTGCGCGAATGTCGTGTTTGCGGCTGAGTGCTACGAGTGGCGTTAATTTGTAGCCGTTTTTGTAGCGGGATCTGGGTCACGTGGTTCGCAGCCGTTTTAGCTAGTATACGACAATGTTAGCCATTTATTACAGCCATTTACGGACATATTTGCATCTTCCCCGTCCCTGAGTGAAGTGGCCAGACTGCGGAGTCCGGCGGGCCAACTGTGTGCAGCCCTCAGCGTCCCCTCCGGTCCCCTCCCCTCCCCCTCCGCAACGCATCTGCACCCGCGCGGTACGTCTCGTCCATCACGGCCGTTTTGGGGCATTGTCAGAGATTCCCCGCGGCTGTCAAGGTCGGTGCCTACGTCATCACCGGCCCCCGCCCCGCCCCGCCCTCACTACGCCGCTGGCAGCACTCTCGCTCGTATCGAATCCTTCGAACGGCACGGTCCCCCCGCTGGCTGTTGATCAACGCTCTGGACTATACATGTCAATCCGTGCGCCTGACGAGATATTTTCCAACGTCTCTGTTGGAGTTGGTTGGTACAGCGCGCTTTTCGATCTACGGAATTTAAAAAGTCCGTCCAGCCTTCGAAATGCTTAAATATTTTCGGGTGTTTTGCGCAGGGCTGTGTGGAGAGCCCCATGGCGTGCCCATGGCGTGCCCATGGCGTGGGGTCGTGGAGGGGGCAGCACGGCTGGGCCATGGCTGGGCGGTGCCGCGCCTCGGCCCCGCCCTCTCGGCGCGGGGGAGAGGGGAGGGGGGGGCAAACGAGGGCGCAACGACTGGCATACAACATACGCACACCTACTGTCCCATTACGGTGCCCAGGCAAATGGTCAAGCTCGATAATGATAGCTAATTTAAAAAAATCAAAACATACCGCGTGTTTCTTTTTATTTTATTAATTTTTAAGGACGGAAAACTGTGTTGTAAAAACTGGTGGCTGAGCGTCGTTCGCTTATCGAGCACAAAAATATTTTTCTTTTCAAGTACAAGTATTTAATAATACTATATGCAGAGGATGCGATAAAAGAAAAGGTCCGCGAAGTAATTTAACCGCGCGGGGTTATGCCCTTCTAATATATCCGGCAGCGTGTCAGCCAACGTTGAGCATCTCGTATGGAAACGCAGATAAGCCTTCTGTCTCTCTCTCTCTCTCTCTGTCTCTCTCTCTCTCTCTCTCTCTCTCTCTCTCTCTCTCACACACACACACACACACACACACACGCACGCACGCACACGCCGCCCTCGCCGCCTGTGCCACCCCTTCCCCCGATCCGGCAGCGATTATTTTTCATTCCTCAGCTTGCATACGCGCTTTAATGGCAGGCCGAGTATGAGGGGGAAGGGCGCTAGCATGGCGCTAGCGACGCGTCAAGTCGACACAAATAATCCGCAGACTGTGCATCGCATCAATCGTGGACATACGGACACGGCGGCGCGAGTGTGCGGGAAGGTCCTTCAGGACCGCCGCTGTACACATTTTCTGTGACATTTCCAGTGCTGGAATATGGCAGTTGAGCTGGTTTCGTAGCTCCTCTTCCGCTTCGCTGACAGTGTTACAATGACAGTAGCCAGCCGTCTAAGTTTTACAGCCTTGCCCCGGGCCCCGCTATCAGGACTGGACATGCGAGGACACGGCGCCCGTGGCACCGGCACGGTGGGGGAGGGGGAGGGGCGGCCGGGGCAACACCGGGACGACCCTGGTCCTGCGGATGACCATATGGAAGTCAGTCCTGCGGGGAAATATGTTCTTCACAACAAGAATGGTTCGCCTCTCAAAAATATCAGCATTCCTCGATGTTTTTAAAATTCGGTATATATATTCAATATATATTGTGAAGAACATATTTCCCTGCAGGACTGACTTCTATACAGTCAGCCGCAAGACCAGATATATATATATAGAAGAACCTAGCCCAGCAAGTCAGGCTGCTCGTGGCCGCCGGATCTTGTCCATCTGAGGGTGCACCGCCACGCGCTCCGCATATTGGCGTCGGCTGCTGCACAGGAGCGCACGCAGCACACGGCTCGGCTCGGCTTGGCTCGGCTCGGCGCTGCCTGGCGCTGCTTCGGCCCCGGCCGCCACCACTTGACACCGCAGCCAAACGCGATTACGACCGGATTACAGAGCGGATTACAAAAGGCCGTCCACCCCTTCCCTTCCCTTCACCGCCCCGCCGGCTAAAGAGTCCCGCGGGGGACGGTGCGGGGCCGTTGGGCCGCTGGGCTCGGCGGCTGCGGTGCGTCACACCCATCATTCTTACGGCGCGCGCACGATATGCGCTTCATCCCCTCTCAACTATTTCCATCTCAAGATGCCTCTCCAGAGTTTGGAGTGCAGAGACCCCCGTATCTATTATATCGGATTTATGAACGAGTCCGTCATAATGCCGTCTTCAATTATGTTTCGATCTGCGATTATATAGAGAGGGGGAGGGGGGGAGGGGAAGCTCTCGACAGACTCTAAGCCTTTGGAACGGGGATCGGAGCGAAGGAGCCCACAGTGCTCTCTTCGTGCAATGAGAGTAATATAATAATAATAATTCACGGCCAAGGAATTAATACTTCCGGATTGCCTCGCTCTCTTCCAGACTACTTCTCCTCCCCGACCAAGCATCCCTCTTCTCACTCTCGCTCCCCCTTCCTCTATCTCGAGCACGGCGCGTGTTTGTTCACACTTCGTGTCATGCGGAACGAGACACTCCTCATTTTTGTCACCGTTTGAAATACAAAAACACCAGGGGAAACTCCATAGCAAAACTTCGCACATCACACCGATACTTTGCCACGATTACTACTTCTTCTACCCAAACACCAGCCTTTCAAGTTTTACTCTCCACCTCCTCTCGTGTTATGTTCAGTATCAAGAGAGAGGAGAGCGAGGGCGGAGTTGTGGTGTGTGTGTGGGGGGGGGGGCACGAGGGGGGAGGGGGCCCTCAGCCCCGCGCAGCCCCGCTCAGCCCCGCGCAGCGCGTCGCGCGACTCCCTTGCCAGGAACAGTCGACAAAGTTAGTGTGAGCGCAAAAATTAAACTGATGACAAAAGTTACCCAAGAAACTGTGCAGCGGAGAGGAACCTGCTCGTGTCATATATAATGTATTTTCGCGTTTCCCTCTCCGTTCCGGTCTTATTAACTTGGCCGCAAAGGCCGGGCCGGGCTGGGCTGGGCGTAGGGCCAGGGCCTCGGGCTGGGCTGGGCTGGGCTGGGCCGGTGGTCTGGTCCGCGAAGGCCCCGTCCCCGCTCCCCCGCCCGCCCCCCGCCGCCCCCCGCCGCCCCCCACCAACCCCCGCCGCCCCACAGGGAGGATCTGAGACGCCGCAGCCGCCTTTGGGCCGACTTGGTCCTTACGGGGTGAAAGTTCGTGGTGAATAATTTCATTTTACACAAGTCATCCACTATCCCATTTCCGCCGTCCCGCGCGCCGACGTTCGCGTCGTCAGTGGCCTCGTAATGTTATAACTGGGTAGGTGGGAGGGAGAGAGTGGAGGTGGGGTGGGGTCGTTTCAGCAAACTCGCGCCCTGACCAGCTGAAATTCAACTTTAGTCATATTCCCAGAATAATAGGGTATTTTCGATAGGGCCGTGTTCAGAAGCGTTTCAGTGGTCGCTGCTGAGGTGATTTTTCGTCCGCGATAGTGAGCCGAGCTGCTGATCATTTTTAGTGGAGCTGAATAATTTGTTTGCGTCAATATTTTTAATTTGGTTAAATCCGGTTGGAATATGTGTTGTTGTTTTTTTTTGCGCTGCCTCCGTATTTCGTTCCGCCGAAGCCGCTCTTGCGACGACGATCCCTGCGGGGGGAGGGGTTGGGGGGCCGGCGGGGGCCGGGGCCTTTTAATATAAGACCGCCTTGCGTCGTGCGATAAGGGGGCGTGGCCGTGCGGGGCGTGGCGGCCGCCGACGGCAGCCGAGGGGTGGCTAGCGCGGGCTAGCGCGGGCTGGCTAGCGACACGAGACCATAAAACTAACAAGAGAGTGCCACAATAACTGACTGCCCCTCTCGTGCCATTTATTTATGGCCGTACAAATTCCCGCTGAAGTGAAGAGTGTCCCTCGGCGCGTCCCCCCTTTGAACGCCACCCTCCTTTTTTTTCCCCAATGATACAAGTTCCTCCGTCCCCTTTCATATGAGGAAGAAAACTACTGCACTGAAAACGTGTAGTGGAAACTGAAATAATCGTCCCGGTGTTGATTTTATTTTTTCGATTTTGAAGTTCGCCTCGGTCGGTACGCCCTTCCGTCGGATGGACTGAAAAATTGGAAAGCTATCCAATCCAAGACCGCATATACCAATTTTCAATGTCGAGGGAAACGTTTTTGGCGTGCCGTCACCTATAGCTGCCCTCCCCTATTGACTTTGTTCCACTCCCTCCTTAGACTCCTCCTGTGAGGGTCTTACGGCTACTCCTTGTAAATCCCTGCATCATACAATACGGCCTGCACACCTCCGGACCGAGCCGAGCCGAGCCGGACCAGCCGGACCAGCTGCATGGGCCGGACAAACACGCGGCTTACCTGCTGGGGGATGGTAGACATCGCCGTGCTCGACGAAAATGTTGCCTCTATCCAGAACCGGGGATTTCGGATCAAACGCTCTCACGGACCTAACGTAACTGAAAATTTGATCACCATGGACTCCGGCTCGGCGAAAGGGAGCGCTCACAAACCAAGGTGACCTTTTCTTCGAACCCTTCCAGCGTGTGGGAGGGTCGTGCTGCTGGAGCAAACTGTCGTTGGCGCGGGCCTCAGTCAACCCTCTTGTGACTGCAGGCTGTGGGTTCGATTCCCGCAGACGGTTCCAAGCACTTGCCCCCGTGATGATTTCTCATGTTTCTTATTTCTCATGTTAAGTTGTCACGTAGTTCCTGAATGGCCCCAAAACAAAAGCTCCAACTACGAACAACTATATTGATGAACAAATTTTTAGTAACGCTGCGCCTTTATTCTGAATTTATAGAAAAAACATTTCTGTTGACAGTGTATCCTCGCCCTGCAGGGCCGGCCGGGTGGTGATGCCGATTCCATTCATTCCTTCCTAAAAGGGGCGGGCAGCCGTCTTTGGTCCGGCCAGCATCCTTCGCCCCATTCAAGAAAATGTAGGTGAAAAGCGGCCTCGAAGGATGCAAATTCGTCGTGTAATTCTCTTGACCTGGACCCGAGCACCCGACTCTCTCTCTCTCTCTCTCTCTCTCTCTCTCTCTCTCTCTCTCTCTCTCTCTCTCTCTCTCTCTCTCTCTCTCTCTCTCTCTCTCTCTCTCACACACACACACACACACACACACACACACACACACACACACACACATGGAGCTGAGGTGCCGCCGTCCAGTGTCGGACACCTAATAAAGATGTCAATGCGGTTACTTGCGTGCCTTTGGAGGCCTTTCATGTCGGCTTGTTTGCCGGTCCCCGAGCAATTCTTGTCCATTGCGAATAAAGAGGGCGATCGGAACAGCAGCGCGGACTCATTTGTCCGGTGACGCTGCGTTTGCGAAGGCCACACCGCGGCAAGGCCGGCAAGGCCTGCTGACAGCTTACCTCTTCAATACGCAGCGGCGCCATTTCACTTTAGGATAAGTGCAGGTAAAAAATATTGCTATAGGAAAAAAACACAGCAGGAAAAGAAATGAAATTCCAGCGCTTCCAGCACTGAGTTGCCCTCGTTAACCGAACGATGGGTGTTGTAATGAATTCATCAAACACTTAACATAGGCCGAAAACACTATGTAAATTGTTACTTTCTTAGTGAAAAAAAATTAAATAAAAGGGGAAGGGGTCCGCGTAAATAATTCAGTAAAAGGACGAAACAAAAAACGAAATCTTCTCAGGCTCAAAAAGAGAGAAACACCTGATTATGAGACGAGTGTGTGTAAGTTGTTTTTACCAGCATGTGATTGATTTCCCAGCGCGAGCTATTTTACCTGCATTGCTTACCCTATTATTCCAAGGGCTCTTGGTAGCCCTGATACGGCGTAATCTGTCGTGCGATGCGAAAGTCATGAGGACACCCCCATCACATCAGCCCGGCATCAGCCCGCCGGAGAGCGGGCCGGGATAAGGAAGGAAGCCCGTGACAAAAGATTATGAATAATAAGTGGATGCTGAAGAAGGGTGGCGGCGGCCAAGGGAAAGTACGGCCAGGGGAGGAGCCGGGAGGAGCCGGGCGAGGGGGACTTGGCGCGCGCTAGCAGCAGCCGCGGCAGCGCAAGTCACCCGCCGGGATTAACATATAGATTATGAAGGTGATATTCTCATTACGGAATGTTACAAAACTTGCAGGCCCGCGGGAGACGCGCCGATGATGTCGACTTTATTGGTTCTGCGCGCGGTGCCGGGCCGACAGTAGAGAGACTCAGAGTCTCTCTAGTCAGAGCAGGAAGTGCTCGGAGCTCGGCCTCGGCTCAGGTTGACAGTTGCTCACACACCTCGGGGTTGATCCAGTTGACCCATGGCTCTGCATTCGGCGAGCGCCGCCGGCGCTTCTCAGTTTGAAGACTTGAAAAGGGAGGAGGAGAGGAAAAGGAGGTATAGATGGGACTGCAGTGTGTGTGCGGGGAGCCTGCCGCAACTGCAGCCGAGCACGGGGCAGTTACGTCCCTCTCGATACGACCGCGCAGGGCCGCGTCGAGCAGTTTATGTAACGACCAAAGATCGCGGCGCTGCTTCGATGGCGGCATGGGGTCCCGGCCCGGAGAGAAGCGAGTTTATCCCCTGTTTTCGTCGTGCAAACCACACGGACGGCGCTACGCTGCTGAATACACTTTGGAACGTACTCCCGCCGAAGCTGAGCCACGGCGGGGCTGAGCGGGCGCTCTGGCGGGCGCTGGCGGGCTGGCGGGGGCGCGGCACGGCGGCCGCCGCTTGCCTCCTCGCTGCGGATGGAGACTTTTGCAGATGAATCCGAGGCTAACCGTTGCCGAGTGAACAGCAGAGGTAAACGGGGACGCTTGGGCCCGACCGTACTCTGCCGTATACGTTATTGTATGTTTCAGATGGATATACACGCGCGGCGCTCCGGTCTATGTAGTTTAGACAAAGCGCCCAAAACAGAGGGAAAAGTCCCCGCGGTCCCAGAAGACGCGCGTCCCCCCGGCCCCCCGCCGCGCGGTGGCAGAAAATTCGCGCGCGAAATTAGAAAGCGGGAGAACAAATCTGAGACATGAGTTGAGGACGCGTCGGCGGCGTCGCCGCCGGGGAGGGAAATTAGCAGCGCGAAGGGAACGGATTGTGGCCGGGAGGGGGAGGGGGAGCGTCTCGGAGAGCGAGCGTGGCCACGGGAGCGGAAGGGAGGGGGTGGAAGGGGAGCGGGAGCGGGCCAGCGCGGCGGCGAGGCGCTAAGCGGCAAGGCAGACAGCGGGGCGAAGCGCGATGCCTGGCCAAGCCTCGCCGGGCACCGGGCTTAGCAATCATAATAATTGTTCAATATCGCAAATAAGACGCAAATAGACGGTCAAATCGCGTGGAGCTTCGCGGTGTAGTTCTGTAGTTCTGCGCTTGGACGTACAGGGATGATCCTAAAAGCATTTGCAAAAATCTAGCGACGCAAAAATCCGTGCAAATTTAACGAAAATGTTGACAGATTTGGCATGAAGGGTCTGATCCCGGTAAAGGTCTGTGCGGCGGGGGTGTGGCAGGGTGTACGCTAGCCGGGGATGGGGTTCGGACAGAGGGGTCTAAATTTAAACGGCACCCCGTCCTTGCGTCCTCCCAGCTCCCAGCGCCGCTGCCATACGGTTGCTACACCTGCAAATCAAGCTTTGCCAGGGTTGGATTTAGTCCGCTTTAACCTTACCAAATTCAGAATCGCATGAGAGTAGTGACCTTCATTGGCTTGCTCCTCAAAGGGTCTGATAAAATAAATTCACAAAATACGACCCATCAAAGTCTGAATGGTTTATGAACACAAAATGTTGTGAATGGAGAAAAATTTGTAATACATGTCTTGCACAGCAACGCAGCTTTGTGGGCTGACACGCTCATACTAAACCTGCGGACGACGATGAGTTCCCAGCGCTGCCCCTCCCCCTCCCCTCCCACCACACCCCTGTCGCATTGCCCCCACGACACAACAACCCCGAGGCCCAAAATAAACTCACGCTCGGCGCGCTAACTCAGCTCAACTGGAAACACTCACAAACGCAGATTTCATAGTCGGCCTCATCCACAAATGTGTCGTCGTTTTGTTTTGTTTGATTATTTGCTGGCCGGCCACGTGTGGCGACATGCCGGGGGGCTTTTGAACATTAAAGAAACAAAACAGAAACAAAAAAACACAGGGGGGGGGGGGGGGGGTTGAAACAAAGGGACCGAAAAACGAATTTCTATAAAAAGCGCGGGAGACAAGCGGGCAACGCGGTCATTGCGGGTCAGAAAAGGGAGACGAGAGGCGTAAGCCTTTGGCGGTACGCATGCGCACGGACTGGCCCGCCCGGGCTATCCGAGGAACCCCGGGGAGGCCCCAGAGGAAAAGGTTTCTTTGGAGGCCCCTGAAGAGAGGTGGAGGCCCCCCTGGAGCCCTTCGAGTTAAGATGTAACTGAATGAGTTACTTACACAGAGAAAGCGACGAGGCACAGGAAATGCACGAAAACGCTTCACCCGCGACCTGACTGCATAGGGGGTAGAGGACAGCGACTGGCTAAACGATCGAGGACTCACAGTGTTGCTAGTGCCGAATATAAGTTGCACATATACTCTCATATCACGGAAAACATACAAATATCAAACGACTACCTTAAATGTTTAACTTTTCTGCCACGACCTCAGGAGGGAACTTAAGCGGACCTGCATCACTCACAGCCGAGTGACATATCAACACCGCGCGAGTAATACTTCCTAGTGCAATTCTGGTAATCAAAATGTTAAATATAGCGCATTATCTTTAACTGTTTGCCTAGGTTCTAATTACTAGGGCATTTTTATGCCGTGTTGCCCCTGAGAGGTAGGCAATGTGAGGCCCCTTCAAGTCATTCCCCGGGTAGGCCCCTGACCCCCCAGTCCGTGCCTGGCGCTGGCAGCCAGCAGCGGTGTCGCGTTATACAATTGTTTTGGACCGAAATGAAGGGCGGGGTGGGGGAGGAGGATTGGGCTTTCCGTTTCGATACCTCTATCGGACCCTTACATAAACGTTCTGTTGCGTTCTGCGACGTAAATGTACCTAGTAACTGTTAAAAAAGCAATTTATCGATTTTTAGATCCCTTATTTTGAGAATGGTGTAGTAATTATTTAACCTGCGTGTGATTGTTTCCTCAATGTGATTTATTTACCTTCACTTACCTAACGCACAGTAAGTGATTCAGGCTTTTCCCCCTGACGCGTTGTTCTGCTTCCTTCGATACATAATCCACCCGAATCATCATTCTGGTGATATTCATATCACATTTTTGAAATATCCAAACAGCCAAGCAGACAATACCAGGTGTATCAGTCGCCTCGGGCAGTTTTAGTTTTAGGCAGTCCCGCAAACGCATACTATCTCCGTCTCTTTCTGACTCGACCAGACGCGTGAGACAGGAAGAGACGGAGAAAGTGAGTTGCGGGACTGCCTAAACCCAAAACTGCCCGGAGCTACTGATATTCAATGACTGGTCGAGACGAGCATATGGCAGGTGAAGCCAGAAGAATCGCGGGGCCAGCGTGTCCGAAACTTGTTTTTAGCACCGTGATATTCTGACAGTCGCGGATCTACGGGGATGATAGCGGTGGTGATGGGGCCTCGCAGCGCTGCAGGGCGCGGCCTACAGGGCCTGCGGGGCCTCGGACCTCCCCTCCGCTCCCCTCCCCTGCCCCCCTGGCCCGGAGTCACATCCCGCCCCTCCCCAGCCCGCCGTGCTCCGCGCTGCGAGGGACCGTGCCGTGCCGTGCCGTGCCGTGCCGTGCCGTGCCGTGCCGTGCCGTGCCGCTGCTGGGACGGGACGAGACTCGGGACGTCTTCGCCTCGTAAATTAACTTGGCTGAAATTCATTTTCCGCCTGTTTGAGAAGCCGTTGAGGCGTGGCGCAGCGTAGCCGTGGCGTCGGGATGTGTCGCAGCTTACGGAGGGCTTGTCAGCGCCGCCCGCCCCCCGCCCGCACCCCTCCCCCTCAGCCTCGGGGGCCTCGGGGCAAGAAAAGGGTTTGGCGGAGGAAAAGAGGCAAAGTGCGCACAGCGGAGATATTGCCAAATAAAAGGGATTCGCGGAATAAGGGAGGGGGAATGAAAGGGGAAGAGATGAATAAAGTGCGGGCTCGCTGGCGCTTAGACACGGCAGCATACCTTATGTTCGCTCAAAAAGTGCACATCCGCCGCTGGAAATCGGCGTCAGAAAACTATGCGGTGAGGTATGGGAGTCGCCTCGCCTGCCTCTGGGGCTTCTCTGAGGGCGCAGGCCGCCCCCCCGCCCCCACACCCCGCGGCCACAATGGAGCCAGTCTTGTGGCGGGTAGATAAGGTGCGGCGTCCTATACGGCGCCCCTCCCCGCCCCCGCCCCCGCCCCCGCCCCCGCCCCCACGCCGCGCCATCTCCCGATACAACGTATACGCCCAGGAGGGTGGGGCGGTGTGCATTTATATAAATACGGGCAAAAGGCGAGCGCTGCGCTGCCGGTGGGGGCGGCCGCGGGGTGGTGGGCGGGCGGCGGGCGGGCGGCGGGCGGGCGGCGGGCGGGCGGCGGGCGGGCGGCGGGCGGGCGTATTATCGGATATGTTCAGATACAGAAACGCCGCACCACGCCGCGCCCCTCCGCGTGTCGCCCCGCCCGCCCCCGCCATGCCCCCGACCCTCTGCTTACCTCCTCAAAGAGCTGGGAGGGGGGAAGGGTTGATCACATCACACACACACACACACACACGTGCGGGGCGGCGCGAACCACACTTACATGTTCTAATTCGGGAGGATGCGTTGATCTGCACAGCCCCCAAACACAAGTACTTTGTACCCGGAGATGTTTGATCACAGCGAGGCCAGGCGGGCTGCAGCAGCCGCGCATGCAGCATAGTGCGGAGCTCTGCCAGGCCCGGCTCTGCGGGGGGTAAGTTTCTCTCCGGCCGCGCTCCCCTCCCGAGGTCCGCGGCGTACCCGCGCCGGCATTGTCTCACGAATAGAAAGCGTCAAAAATAATGAGGAATGCCGAGGAGACGAGTCTCTTTGCACTCGCGGGGGGGTCAGCCTGACAAGACGCCGCGAGGGGGGAGGGGGTCCATGTGAACGACGCTCGTTGGGGAAATCAATCGGCAACCCGCGGCGAGAGCGGCGAGCGGGAACCGTGTTCAATGCCCCGCCAAAACAGCACCACTCGAATGCCTTGCTGACTCTCTTTCAGGTGCTTCCTTTGTGCGGCCCGTGAGTCAATGATCTCCTCAACCAATACTCCACCTTTACCATAATTGCAACGAAAAAAAAATGACTGCTATAAATTGCGATATGGTTGTTCTAAATGTCGTATATAGTATTGAAAATAAGGGAGTCTTAGGTTTTAGCCAAAGGCAGACAATTTTATGACTTGTCATATACCTGTCGTTATAAAAATTCAATATTCTGACTTTGGTCAGGTTATCGTTTCCAATCTACCCTCTGTCCGCATGGTTTGCGATCCTTTCAACCAGCAGGGTCGTACAGGTCTGAAAAAATTGCGGATAACTTCCGGTTATTGCGTTTTAGACTATGAGCGGGTGTACTCCGATGCAGTATACGGACTCTCAGACAATTTACCTCTCGCTGGGTCAAACGCAAATAAATGACGACCTCACCTTCCAATACAGAGCTCTGCTGGGAACAACGTATATGCACTCCGGTTAGCTATCGATATTAAAGCGTTCTATATCGCGGCGCACTTGTCCGTGTAACTTGGCCGCGGCGCACAATGGCTAATCGCCGTGAGGGGCGGCACGCGTCGGGGTGCTGGGAGGCGGCTGAGGTGGCCGCGACCCGGCCGCCACGGCACAGCCCGCACAGCCGGGGTCTGGGTCCCCCGCGGTCTGTTCTCCGTGACCTGCGGGCGCAGTGCATGCGCGCGCTGCGGGTGCGCGCCGAGGTGCACGCCGTCGAGGTGCACGTCGTCGAGGTGCACGCCGCCGACCGAGAATTTTATCGTTTGCGGTGAACCCCCCGCAGCGGAAGGTGCGCGGGCCGCGGTGAGGTGCGCGATGACGCGGCCACGCCCGGCCACGCCCGCGGACTCGAGCTCGGCGCGGCACCGCTCAGCACCCCGCCGCGGGGGGCGGGCAGAACACAAGCGGCCCGCGGAGCTCCACTCCAGAGGCGCCCGGCCAGCCCCGGCCAGCCCCGGCCAGCCCCGGCCAGCCCGCGGACGAAAGGGTGAAACGGACACCGGAACAAGGGGCGGCGATACAAACAAAGTGCGGATGGCTGACAGACCGCGGGGGGGGGGGGGGGGGGGGGCAGAGCAGGTCGGGCTGCAGCCAGTTAGCCTCTGATTAGGTGAGGTTCTGCCAGGTTGGGTGAGGTTAGGTTAGGTTAGCCTATTCTGACAGGTTGCGTTAGGTTAGGTTAGCCTATTACGACAGGTTGGGTGAGGTTATGTTGGGTTTGCCTATTCCGCCAGGTTGGGTGAGGTTAGGTTAGCCCATTCCGACAGGATGGGTGAGGTTAGGTTAGGTTTACCTCTTCCAACAGGTTGGGCGAGGCTATGTTAGTTCAGCCTATTACGACAGGTTGGGTTAGGTTAGCCTATTCCGACAGGTTGGGTGTCGTTACCGGTTCAAGTTCGATAAGAAATCGGTCAGTACGTGGGGCTTTTGGCGAACATTCTTGAAGGTATTTCAGCGCGTTTTCACACACTGCTGCGATCTGAGTAGGCCCTCGGCCTTGCTGTGATCCTCGCCCGTTGCTGGACTGCGCGGCTCTGACGGCGGCCCTCACGGCGGCTCTTCACGCTAACGATGTTGTTGGCGTCATGCGGCGGAGGAGGGCCGACGCCGGAATCGGCACCGCCACACCACAACATGACCATCCATGAGAAAAATCGCCGGAGCGTTTCCCAACACAAACAAAAACCGAGAGAGAAAGAGCGCAGCAGCAGAGAGCGCGCGGAGAGCATATCAAACAGAGACGAGGAGACGTCAATAGCCCGAAAGCAGCGGTGAGCGCGAATATGACGAGCCGAGGAGGAGGCGGGTCACACACACACACGCAGGCACGCACGCACACACACACAGGTGGTGTGCGCGATGCAAGGGGGAAAACCAATCAATGCTCTGCGTGGAAAGGTATAGCGTCGTGAGAACGTCGTCAGCCCTTCGCGGGGGGTCCGCGTCGCTTTGGCCCCCGCGGCGAGCGCCGGCAGCACGACTCTCTCCTCTCCAGGTGAGGAGGCCGGGCCGGGCAGAGTGAAAGGAGGGGAGGGGAGGTTCGGGGAACCGTACCGGGATGGATCCGTTCCGAGTGCGGAGCAGTGCGGAGGCGAGGGCCCAAGTTCTCGGGAAAAAAATGCGAGAGCGACCCTACCCGAGGCAGGGACCCTGGCCCTCCCTGTTTTTCGAATTATTATTGTTTCCTAATGTGAACTACCACTGCCACTACCACTTCAGGTTACCAAGACCGTGCCTATGGTCACCTGCATATCATTTTAAGATTTAAAAAAGCGAAACAAAAACACTATAAAGATAAAAAGTTGTCGAGTTTCCCCGAGCGGCGTACCGTCGAACCGTCGACAAAGAGGGACCATTACCCTCTCGCGCCACACGCCACACGCCGCGTCTACCGCCAAGGAGAGGTGCGACTGCAGATTGAACTAATTAGTAAAGGGTTGGGAAGCGCGGCCACTCCGGACTCCGGGCAGCGAGCCGCGCTCACAGGCTCTGTGTGCGTGTGTGCGTGTGTGCGTGTGTGCGCTGCGTGCGCTGTGTCTTTGTTTGCCGGCGCGGTTACAGAGGAGTAACAATATGTCGTGAGAGAAAGGGGAATGGGCCGGGCTGAGTGAGTGAGTGAAGCGGACGATATGGTCCCGGCTGCAGCCGCACCTTTGCCGGCCGCCGCTGGGAGTTGCGGGGGTCTCTGCCGACCCACATCGCCGCGGGCTCGGCGCGCAATTAGGGTAAGGGGGCGCGGCCGGCCCGCCCCTGCCCGCCCCCTCGGTTAGAGGGCCACGCCCTGCCCCGCCCTGCACCGTGCCACCGGCCCGCGGGCGGGTAGGGGGCTGGCTGTGGACCTTACGTCAGCGGCAGTCAGAGGCGGGGGCGGGGGCGGCGAGCGGAGGGGAGGTATCCGATCCACAGGTTGAATTTGATTGTTTAATGCAATCGCATTATCAAGGCTCCCTTTGCAGAGCCTAGCCGCTCTGCGGCGGAATCCGCTTCCAGGGAGCGGAAGCAATATCATTGCGGCCCCGCCCGCCTTGTCTGCTTCTGCTTCCCGAACTCACGAGTAAAGCTGCCACGTGCTCGCGCGCTGGAAAAGGATTTTTCACAAATTAAAAAAAAAACAACAAAAAACAAGTGTATGTGCACAGAAACTTGACACTGTTAGTGCTTGGAACGGTCACGCGAGGATAAGTGTTGGAGTCTCGCAGGCTTCGCGGTGACGAGTATAATGATGTACCAGCATTTGCTCTCGGGAATAATTAGGGCACCGAAGTCGCAGCGCCACCGCTGCCCGCTAGGAACGGGACGGGGCAGCGATTCCCATGCGCAGCCTCAGCCGCAGCTATCGGCACTAACGGCAAGCGGGCTGGGCTGGGCCAGGCCGCGCTCGTTAGCGGCGGCGACCCGCTGTTTGAGAACATGAGTGCGCGCCCGCTATACGGCCCGCTGCAAACGGCCGCTACAAGCCCTACTGTAGTGTGGTGCCGTAAGTGTTACAAGAATGTTCGGCTTGTCTGGGAACGCTGTGCGCCGCTGTGTCATGGACGTCTTGACTGGGGCTGAAGGAAGAGAGAGAAAGAGAGAAAGAGAGCGAGAGCGCAGGAGCCGAGCGCGGTCGGACGGCGACAGGAATAATACTCCTCGCATAAAGCGCTCCGCCCCGCCCCGCCCCGCTAATCTTTGCGGTCCACTTTCCGGTTGAAAAGGTCGAAACAAGGCGGATGGTCAATGCGTTCCATTATGTGATGACCGATTTCTTCCGTGTTAGAGGAAATGAGGGAAGAATGCGAGGCCCGGCCGCCGCGGGATTGGATCGGGGGATCGGTTTGCAAACAATGCCCGTCCCCGTCACTACCGGCCGACAGCCACCGGCGCACTGCAAGTCCAGAGGTGGCCCAGCGGGGGGCGCGGCAGGCGGGGCAGGCGGGGCAGGCGGGGCAGGCGGGGCAGGCGGGGCAGGCGTGCGTGAGAACCACCAACACACACACGGAAGCCTGTCAAAACATTTGCGCGCGGCTCCTGCCGGAACGCGACATGCGGCCGCTATACCGTGGGGGGGCTGGGCTGGGCCGAGGGCTGGGCCGTTATTGTGGTCAACTCTAACCTTGTTCAAGACGCGATGTTTCCCTTTGCTGGAGGTCACTCTGGGGGTCACTCTGGCTCCCCCTGGCTTTACATTTCGGAAATATGGAATAGTACTCAAGTGTATGTATGTGTAAATGGACTTGAAAACGCCCTCTGCCGGTCCGAAAAATAAATGGCAAACAGTGGGTTGGGTCCTACCCAGGGATTTAAAGGCCCGTAATATTACCGGTAAGATTCGCTAAGTTACCGTAACTTACGGTAATATTACCCGACCTTTAAAAATGTGGTATTTTTCGGTAATATTCAGATTTTCAAACTCTGAAAATTAGCTGCATTTGGTGTAAAAAAACGGCAAAAATGGGGGGGTCCTACCTCGTCCCAGACTTCCGTCCGGAACCGTTCCTGCTTAACTTCGGTGTTCGGATGGGAACCGGTGTACCAGGAGTTGACCGCCGCTAAGACACAGGCACGACGCAGCCACCTTGGTAGGCAGGCTTCCGCAACGGCCAACATCGCCCCTTCCGCTGACTAGATTTCAGGAGTCAACCCCCTTCGACCAGCCAGTTGGTCTGTGGCCGTGAGGCCACTCCCTCGCGGATTGAGAGGGAGGTAGGATGCCCAGATCGTACACGGCCGAAGCCGATTGTACTCTACTCTTCTACGCCATGTATCCAAGTAGGTGTTGCCCGAATACTCCAGATTCCGAGGCCTTACGCTTGAAAAATGTAGAAGGCCGAACCCTAGGCCTCTACATTTAACTTCTGCCGAGTCTTGGCAAGCACCATTCCCCTGCTCGGGCGTCGAACCACTGAGTCAACGAGTGTATTCAACCTCCGGGGAATGGCCGCGGCCCAACGTCCGCGGTCACTCAGACAACACACTTTGAACACGTTCTTTTAGTATATTTTACCCACCATCCTCGGTCGGCAGACTTCAGAAAAAGTTTCGCCCCGGCAAAGAGTTGAACCCCGAACCTTGTGGTCACCGACCAGTCCGCTAGCCCACTACGCTACGGAGCTCCGATGGAGATCAGCGCGCTCTTGGTGCTTACTGTGGTCCCGCAGAGAGCAGAACCGATGGGATGACTACTGTTATGTGGAAAAACATACTAAAGCGTTCTATTTTTTACAAATACCCGCTGTAAATAAATCTTTCTCATTTTTACCAAAAATACCCGTAACTTACCTATCTTTCCGTAACTTACCGTAAGGTTGAATCTTACTGGTATTTTTAAATCCCTAGTCCTACCTCAACCGTCCTGCACAAGGGCCTGCAACTTCAGTATTCTTGTTACGCCCGAGAAGTATTTCCAATGTATTCTCCCGGTATTCTCAAGAATGGTATTCTTAAAATCGCTCTTCAAGGCTCAAATTGGTTTAAATGTTGAAATTCTTCTCAATTGCATATGTATTCCGAAGGACTTCCGGTGCAGCGTTTCTCAATCGGGCGGGGCAAGGGTCTTGCCCGGAAATCTACGGTCTCCCTCTTCTCATAAGACCGGCATGGGTGTGACAGAGATAGAAGATGCTCTTGCCCGAGCTTGCCCGCCCGATTGAGAACACTGTTTCGGTGTTCCCAAGGTATTCTCTAGATGATATATTCTTGGTACGGGAAATTTCTTGGTCCTGCTTAATTTCGGTGTTCGGGAAGGGAACCGTGACAGGAGCAGATCAGTGAGAAAAAAAATTCCGGGCGGAGGCAAGAGTCGAACCCGGAACGCTGTGAGAGTGCAGCTAGCGCCTTAACCGGGACGGCTAATGTACCGCGATATTCACCAAGGCGGCGTGGCGTCGAGGTAACCTCTGTGAAAAGTGTCCACCGACACAGCTGAGCCGACACCCGACACACTGTGGTGGGGGTGAGAGGTGGCTGTCTGCAAAGGATTAAGAGGAAAAGGGGCAAAACGGACCGAAAACGCCCGCGGGGGTGAGAGTGG
Organism: Odontothrips loti; assembly: GCA_038380765.1. Lineage (NCBI taxonomy): Eukaryota > Metazoa > Arthropoda > Insecta > Thysanoptera > Thripidae > Odontothrips > Odontothrips loti. The sequence continues at coordinate 13,209,251 of CM076245.1, forward strand.
GAGAGGTGGGGGGGGGGGGGGGCCTCTGCCAGCCCCCCCCCCCCCCCCCCCCCCTCATGACGATTCCAACGCTGTGCTCGATACCGTGAACATGTTTGTGCACATTAGTGGACCTGACGGCTATGTGGAGCGAGAGAGAGAGAGAGAGAGAGAGAGAGAGAGAGAGAGAGAGAGAGAGGAGGGGGAGAAAGAGAGAGGGGGGAGGGAGAGAGGGAGAGAGGGAGAGAGAGATATGCGAGAAGGAGAGGCAGACGGGGAGGTGAGAAATAGAAAGGCGTGTGTGTGTGTGTGTGTGTGTGTGTGTGTGTGTGTGTGTGTGTGTGTGTGTGTGTGTAAGAGGGAGAGAGGGGGAGGGGAATTTTCTCGCACGGCTGGCGCTTTTGACTGCGGTTAATTTGGCAAACTCGTCCGTGGGCCATCCCCCCTTGGCTGCGGAACGCTTCAGACCTCGCCTCGCACCCCGGCCCGCACTGCCCGCACCCTGCCTGCCCCGTGCCGAAGGGACCTAGCCGGCGCCCCCGGCGCCCCCGGCGCCCCCGGCGCCCCCGGCTAGCCTGTGGGTGTGGCATCAAAGGGGTACCACACCTTCGAGTCGTGTCCGGCAGCACTTGGGGGTGGGGGATCGTGGTCGTGTTTGTAAAGTTGTTGTATCGGAGTGCTCCAGTGCTCATCCGGAGGCCGACCGGTTCCTCAGGGTCCATCGTGGAGTAATGATCAGCACTTGGTATGGTGTGTTCTCGTTGTGTAGCGAAGCATCGGGGAGCACAGTGTACAGCTAGCGGGGCTCGAGGAAAACTGGGCGCGGGGCACCATATTCAAAGTACGCTTTGAACTGGGTCCTGCTGGCGCCGCGCTACGCCGCGCGCCTCGCCCCGCTCCCTGCTTCACACCTCGCCACCCTCCCCTCCCCTCCCCTCTCCTCAGCACGTGTGAACGCACGTGTCGGCAGCCGGGGTTCACACGGAGACACGCGGCACACTTCTCATTGCCAGGGGATTATTTGCGTATTCACGTGCGCGGGGTGCTCCATGGGTGCTGTGCGGCGCGGCGTGCTCACACTTCTACCCCCGCCGCACCGCGCACCGCACACGTGTACGGCCAGTACGGCCCGCCCGCTGCGAGGGAGACAGAGCGATAGCCGACGAGGCGCATCTCCTGGACCGGGCTGGCCGCGCGGACCCCTGCGGGCGCCGAGTGGATAGGCAACCCCGCCAACACCCGTGCCTGCATGCCATGCCACCCCTCTCCTCTCTCTTTCTCTCTCTCTCTCTCTGTCTCTCTGTCTGTCTGTCTGTCTGTCTCTCTCTCTCTCTCTCTCTCTCTCTCTCTCTGTCTCTCTCTCTCTCTCTCTCTCTCTCTCTCTCTCTCTCTCTCTCTCTCTCTCTCTGTCTTTCTGTCTGTGTGGCTGTCTGTCTGTCTCTCTCTTGCGGAATAATTTAACGATGCGCTAAACGTCCCTTATGGCTTTGTCCAGGACAAAGCCCCCCTGCAGCTCCGCCGCCCCGCAGCCTCCGCAGCCTCCGCAGCCCGCGTCTGATTGACAGCACGTCAGCATGGCCGCCCCGCCGCCCCGCTGCCGCTGCCGCCGCCGCCACCGCCACCGCCGCCGCGCCCGCGATGACCCTCACGATGCCTCCGATATGCAAACGGCGCTCTCGACCCTCACTAACACGACTCGTTCTCTTCGCACCTTCTCGTGCGGACCACATTTTCAAGCAGGGTTGTGAAGGGTTGGGGCTGGGGTGGGTGCCTGGGGGGCTTGGGGTCGGTGCTAGGGGCTGCTCCGGACGCTCCAAGAAGTGATCACGGTGTGTCTCCGGTCGTCGCGCCGCGAGTCCGCCGATAGGCCTGCGCGTGTGGCGGTACCGTCCTTGGGAAGTGCCCCCCCCCCCCCCCCCCTCCTAACACGCGTTGGCCCCAGAAGGCCCCAGAGGACCCCGCAGAGGGCGCTAATGAGATAAGTTTGCCGCTAAGGCCCTTTACTTACACCCCACCCCCGGTCCGGGGGCCACGAGCGGGGGCCGAGGTGGGGGGGGGGGGGCGAGCCCAAAGCGGGGCGCAGGCACTCAAGCCATGCATGTGATAGGGTTGGTGGGGCTTGTTACTGTTGTCCCGCGAACACACGCAGTGTGCTTGGCGGTGTGCTGTGCTTGGCGGAGTGCTTGACGGTGTGCTTGAAGGTGTGCTTGGCGGTGTGGTGTCCTTGTCGGAGTGCTTGGCAGCGTGGCAGCGCGTCTTCAGGTCTTCGGGTCCCGGAACAACTTATGGTGTTTCTCCCAAGGTTTCTCCGCTATTGCGACCCTCGCCTTTCTAGGCTGGACTTTACAGCCATATGGGGGTTACGCGGGGAAGGGGGAGGGAAGGGCGATCGGCGAGGGGAGGGACAGAGATGAGGCGAGAGAGAGAGAGAGAGAGAGAGAGAGAGAGAGAGAGAGAGAGAGAGAGAGAGAGAGAGAGAGAGAGAGAGGAGAGGAGAAAAGAATGGGGGGAGGGGCAACGAATGTGCTTTGCGGACTCGCGGATGCAACTGACTGAGAAAATCCGTTTTAATCCACCTCCGTGAAGCGGCAGCGGCCATTGCTGCGGCGGCAGCAGCGAGTGCCCCGTTCCCGATCTGGACCCCCTGGGGGTACTGCTGCTGTACCCCCCAGGAGAGGGCTGCGCCGGGGCCACACACACCACCTGCTGCGGTAAGGTACGCGGGGACATCGCGCTCCAGTGCGTCCAGCCGCCGGTATGGCCCGGCCCCGTGCTGCAGCGGCCAACGACATGTGACCTTTTTATTGTGGCGGCCCCTCCCGACCCCTATACAGCATCAGCCCCCGACTGGGCTGCCTGCTGGCACATGGAGGCCATCGTGCGCTGCGTGCGGGGCTTATCTCGCTTGCCGCTTTGATTTCCTGACTTGAACATACGATTACGTATACCTCTGTGGTAGCCGTGTGGTCAAGGGCGCTGCGTCCCAGTCGGACACAGGGGTCGGGGTTCGACACTCGGTGACAATCGTGGCTTTTTTTCGTGGATCTCGGACTCCACGTTCTTTCTCCTCGCTGTGTAGTGTGTCATCTAAACGCCATTTTATCCCCGGTCTTAGTATATTCCTCTGGTAGCCGTGTGGTTAGGGACGCTTCGTCCTGGTCGGACAGGGAGGTCGGGGTTCGACGCCCGGCGAGAGTCGAGGTATTTTTTTCGTAGATCTCGGACTTCACGTTCTTCTTCCTCGCTGTGTGGTGTCATCTAAAGACCGTTGTATCCCTGGCCACAGTATCCTCCTCTGATAGCCGCGTGGTTTGATGCGCAACATTCTGTGCGGTTGTCGGAGGTTCAATCCCCGGTTGAGGGCTTCTAGAGGTGCTTATGAGAGAGCACCCCGAAGGCCCGCTACTCGTTACCTTAGGTATCCGGTACAATCGTTCCCGGCTGTGGGCGCCTATGAGAGGGGGTCTGCAGTCATCCTATCCCTATCCTTTTGCTTTCCCAATGACAGCCAAAAATAAATATCCTGGATACCAATTTGTCAAATTTTGACAAAAAATAATTTAATTTTTTTTTTTCGGTGGTGGTATGTTTGGACCAACCCCTCGGATCCCAAGTGGGAACCGGTTGTTATCCCTCGTAGTCGACTGCCAAAGTAGAATCCCGCCGTACCTCCGAAAGGATCTCTCTCGCAAGCGAGAGGTGCACTCCTACGTCCCAGATTCAAAGGACTTACGGTAGTCAAAAGGTCGAACCCTAGACCTTTTGCTGACGATTGGGTCAACCCTTAGCCATTCGCCCCAGCCGAGTCTCGTCAGACACAGTCCCCGGGTCGGGTAGACGAGCCACAGACCCATGTCCCACGTTCGATACCGGGGAGCGCCCCGAACCTCTCGGCCGCCGACCAGTCCGCTAACCGATGCGGCTCGGTTCTAGCCACTGTCGTGTCCCGCAGAGCAGAACCGCTAGATCGCGCGGAGCGCTCTGTCCGCGCTCATATAATACTCTGGTACTTCATAATACTCTATAATACCTGTAGTACTTATAATTCCTCATAATAAAAGCAGCCAAGAAAATGAGCATTATGTTTGAAGCAACGCATTTATTTTTCAGAGTGTGAACACGTACCCCTCGCGTTTGATAGTTGGTCGCGCCGGCAGCAAGTCCGTAGATGTAACCTTGCTCTTGAAAGGTCCCCCCCCCCCCCCACCTCCCCCACCTCCCCGCGCGCACACGACGTAACAGAAAACAAGTGTTGTGCCACAATGTGGTCCTCTAGCGGCGTGTTTACACCGTGCTGCACGGCCGGCACCGGGTGGGCTGGGCACGGGCTCCGGGCTCCGGGCTCCGCTGGGCTCCGCTGGGCTCCGCTGGGCTCCGCGGCCCATTCACCGCGATCATCCACACGGCCCTAATGCGGCCCGGGGAGCCTACGGACCGGCCTCCAGCGAATCTGCAATGACTGCTGCCGCCGCGGGTCCCACCCGGTCCCGCCCCGCCCCGCCCCGCCCCGCCCCGCCCCGCCCCGCTGCCCCTGCTGCTCCTGCTGGCCACGCAACCTGCGCCTCGACTCGACCGGATCCTGGTCCTGTCCTGCTGCGGCAGCAGCTGGCCCCAGTCTGGTCCTCGGCGGAGGTCTGCCGGCAGTGCCAGGGCCAGGGGTGCCAACACTGCTGAACTCTCCGCACGGGACTCGCGGTGCGACACACACTGTGGCACCCAGCAGTCCTCCGCCCTCACCTTGCCGCTGCCGCCGCCGAACTCACGACGACAACATCCCCGCGGAATGGAATAGAATGGAATGGCCTCTTTCGGACTGGATTATACCCGGCGCTAGGACACCGCGTTGTCGACTTTTTAGTGTGACGAATTTAATCGCCGTGATGTTGGCTGGCTCTGCATGGCTCTGCCGCCTCCGGCAGCCCCGGCAGTCCCCGGCCTTCCTCCTCCTCATCGTCCTCCCAGCCGCCGCCGGCAAATCGGGGAAGTCATCGAACTGTAAGAATCAACTGCGGGGACGGGACGGGACGAACGCGCCTCTCGTTCTCGTCTCGCAGGGCTAGGCGGTCTCTGCTCTGCCTCGGCTCAGTCGCACCTCACCAGCCGGCCGGGCCCCGCACGCGCCGACACCACACCCTCACAACTCGCCCGCGGCCGCGGGGCAGTTACGCGGGGCCGGTAGGGACCGGCAGCGGCGGCTCGGCAGCGGCGTTGTCGAAAAGCAAACACCTGCTGTGCCCGGCTGTGCCTGTCCCTGCGCCCCCGCAGTGTTGCCCCAACACGACGCCCGCACACCACAAAGCGGGCATGCAGCGCTGCAGTGGCGCTGCAGCGCAGAGCGGCGGAGCGCAGCACTACTCGGCACGTGCCTGCTCGACACGACCCAACCCAAACCGGACCCAATGGGTTATGTTTATGTATCCAAACTGGAACCAGAGAAGAACATCATCACGCCGCAAACTGTATCCTACATGAAAAATCGGGGCCCACGCGCCAGCGTCCGTCCGCCATGTTGGATTCTCGTATTTAATTTTGTCTGGAGTGACTAGCCTTGAGGAAGTCGGGGCTCCGCGCGGTCTGAAGATGCACGTCCTCAGGCCGCGCGATGTGGATCCGGCGCTGTCTTACCCTACCAAATGGTCGTGACATATCGTCAGCGAGAGCTAAGCCTCCCGATATTTGAGTCGGCTCGTGGCTGACGGCGCGGCACGTGCTGCGTAATTTTTCATACCGCAGACTTCCGTATCCGCTTCTCTACGGTGTTTCGGGAGCTCCTCGGGAGTTTCTCCCCGGGGAGGGAGCTCCAGGGAGCTCCCGCGAGAGCTCTATAATGACCCTCCTGATTCACCTACTCGCTCACTCTCATTCGCGCCTCTCCACATCCCCCGCTGAAGTGGACAGCATTGTGACGCCAGAATGAAAAGTGGCTGCTGCTTCTCGTGATAGCATTGTTGGGTCGTCGCAACAGCTCTCGATACAGTCAACAAAGAGGAGGAGAAGGAGGAGGAGGAGCAGAAGGGGGTGGGGCCGGGAGGGGAGGGACAGACAAGGGCGTAGCAGTGCGGAGTGGTGTGGCGTGGGGAGCACAGACAGCAGAAGGGTGCAGTAGCGGTCGGGCCGGGCTATGGGGTGAGCTGAGCCCGCCAGCGCGCTGCCCACATGCAAAACAACAAGTCAGCACGCCTGCAGCAGCCCAGCCCCGGCCCGGCCCGCGGCAACCCCTCAGCCTCCCTCTCCAGATGATTGGGTTGCAGCCCAGACTAGAAACAAGCCTGCAATCAGGTCCTTCTCCCCCGGAAGTGGAGTTGGACCGGAGGCCCCAGGCTGCCCCAGGCACTCCTCGTGCGCCCCTCAGCGAGGCTGCGTCCGCCTGCAAGAAGCACACAACTGTGCACCCGTTATCAGTCCCGGGGCTCCGGCCGCAGCGTTAGCAAGCGTTAGCAAGCGTTAGCAAGCGTTAGCCCGGGCGGGAATAACTTCATCGGCGGTCTTCTTCGTCCTTGTGACGTCTGCCGCCTGTGGGGGGGGGGGGGGGGCGTTGGCATTCGGCGGGAACCGGCCGCGGGAACCGAACCCGCCAAAGCCCGCGAAGTCAGGGAGACTTCGAGCCGCACCAGCGCCAGTTTGCTCCACACCCGGCCCGGCGCAGCCACCGCCACCGCCACCGCCCCCTCCGCGCCGGAGATACGGCTCGCGGTCCCGGACGCTCCCGCTTGACCCGGCCCGGCCTAACCCTGCGCGCGCCATGACCGGAGAACATGTGTTTGATTTAGCATCTCGTCTCCCCCAAGCAGGACATCTGATCACCCCATTAGCAGCTGCGGCGGCCGCAGCCCGCCGATAGCGATCGGCGCCGTCCTCGACGCCGACCTCGATGGACGGCTCGCGGCCGCTGCAGCGCGGGCTCAGTTACGTGGATGTTGTCTCTGTTTCCCCTCCCATCCCCCACATGATGAGGAGAGAGAGAGAGAGAAGAGAGAGAGAGAGACGCAGATGAGACGTCGCCAGCAAACTGCTTTGCCTTTTATCGCTACTCCAAATATCCCCGTTCCCCTCCCCTTCCCGGCTGCCGCGAGCAGACGACACAATCATAATTGTAAACGTGATTACCACTTTGATCGCTCCCGGCGTGTCAATATGGTAAGCACTCATTAGTATCGGAGCGTGGCGTGTCGTGGCATGGCGTGTCGTGTCGTGTCCCCCCGCCGGCATAACAGCGGCAGCAGCACTCGCTTGCAGCACTCGCCAGCAGCCGATAAACGCGTCGTGCCGCCGTCCCCACTCGGCTTTTGTAAAATGTTGCGAAAGCTACAGATAGCTTTACTTTTCGGTTTCTCGCATTCTGTGACAGGTCGCTGAATCCGCTACGCTTTTTACAAACTCGACTGTACGAGTGAGCGTGGACCCTACACAAACACACACACACACACACACACATACACACTGCGTCCTGCTGACAACTGACAACCCGTTGACGTGGCGAAGCCGAAGAGGGGGGTTGGCGTGCGGGGTGGTTCGGGGGTGACGCTGCCGGGGTGCGGTTGCCTGAGATGGCCACGCTGATAGGCCGCCCACCCCAGCCACCCCATCCCACCCCCACCCCGCCACGCCAGCCTCGCCGCCAAGTGTCACCACGCGAGCAGATTGTGAGGAACGCACTTGACACGCAACAAAAGCAAGAGCAGAACGGCAAGCATAACAGGAGCAACTCGGTCACGTCAAATCCGAGAGGGGGGGGGGGCAGTAGCACAGGATGGAGAGAGAGAGCGAGAGGGAGAGAGAGAGAGAGAGAGAGAGAGAGAGAGAGAGAGAGAGAGAGAGAGAGAGAGAGAGAGAGAGAGAGAGAGAGAGATCTACGGGCGGTTCGAGTTTATTTATCCGAGGGAATGGTTAGCATGAGGTGCAAGAAGACGTTCCTAGCCCCTCGCTGCGGTTCTCCCCACACCTACAGTTCTCTACGGAAGGACACACAGCAAACTCGCGGGGGAAATGTGATCACTAAACGGCGGCCTTCGTCAAAGCGTCCAACTCATTGTCAGTTTGACCACCGTTCTGAACGGCCAAGTGTCAAACATTTGTCTTTGATCTAGAGGGCGACAGCTCCCCCCCCCCCCCCTCCCCCCCTCTCTCTCTCTCTCTCTCTCTCTCTCTCTCTCTCTCTCTCTCTCTCTCTCTCTCTCTCTCTCTCTCTCTCTGTCTCTCCTTCTCTCTCTCAGTGGACGCCGCGCTGCGTGTCGCGGCTCGCTGTCGGCGGCTGTGTGGTCGTCGTGCAGTCGGGGGGGGGGGGGGGCAGCGCAATTTTCCATCCCGCCAGACGGAAAATGGTCTTGCATGTTGACGCCGCGTCGTTAGGCGGTCTGACATCCCTGCGGCGTCCCTATGGCGTCCCTGCGGCGCCCCTGCGGCGTCCCTGCGGCCGGCTCGGCCCCCACGCGGCTCCCACACAGCCACTAATTGCAACACTTGAATACCTCGGACTGCATGGTCTACCCCGGCGGCCCCGGCCCGGCAGCCCGCATGTCCTGCGGCACGGCGCGGCGGCCTGGCGAGCGACACACAGCCCCGCGGCCCAGTATGGATTAAAGTATTCACTAGATTTTGAAATATAGGTTCCCAATGAGACTTGGGAAAGGGAGTTGAAAAACAAAAACCCTTCAGGCCGGTAACTCTCGAGAGCAGAGGTATGAGAAATATCGATGGACAAGGGGTGCGCCATAATCGCCTTTTAAAGTTTCTCATACCTTGCCCTCGAGAATTTCCAGTCTGGAAGAGTTTTTGTTCTTCAGCTTCCGTTTCCAAAGTCTCATTGGAAACCTCTATTCTGAAACAGTTTGGTGCGTTCTTGCGGACGCGGATGGGGCGATAACTCGCACCACCACATTGGCGAGGCGGGGCGCTGACCGCCAGCGCTGTGTGGGCGCGCGGGAGTCAGATCACAATGAAACCATATTTATTGCGTAAAGGGTTTGCAGCGCCGCCCCCGGACGCCGAGGCCCGGCCTCCCCCTCCCCCTGGCGGCCCCGTAATCGGCTTATAGAGTACCACCCCCTCACCGCCACGCCACGCCCCCTCGGGGAATTCTTACCCCATCGGCCTAATAGAGCCTGTATTGCACGATCGGCTGCTGTTTGGCCGTGCGGCCGGCCGCCTGCACCGGGTGGTGTGGGCCCAGCCCCGCAGCCCGCAGGCCCGGCCCGGCCCGGCCCGGCTCCCCTGGCAGCGCTGCCGGCGCTGCTGTTTGCAAATAAGTTGTTATCACCCCCCGCTGGCACAGTTTCTGGGCGCAGGTCGGCGCCGGGGAAGTATGAGTGTGACAAAGATGACTTTCCCTTCGCCCCCCAACCCCCCCCCCCCCCCGCCCACCCTCTCCCCTCGACCGCCCCCGCCAACTGGCTCGTTTCCGGCCGTCCCGGAAGCATGTCCGGTTCCGTTCTGGCCCACTATTGTTGCCAAGTCACTCCATAAATTGCATGCGTTTCGACGCCCCGACACACACACACACATACACAGCCTCCGCTTAGCCATCACCATTGCGCCGTTGTCCACCATATTTCCAGGTTGTCTTCTATTCCTGTATTTATTTCCCCGAGCCCTGCTGGCCGCTGGCCGCTGGCCGCTGCAGGTGCAGGTTCCGTCGCCGTACAGCCGGCAGGCCGCCCGACTGGGCCGCCGGACTGGTGGCCTGCCGGCTGCCGGCCGGGCGCTCAGTGCGGTCGCCGCGTGCCGAATGGGTTGCCTGCCTCCCCGGCGGACCGAACCGCTGGCGCAGCGAGTCGGTGAGCCGCTCGTTTGGTCACGATGCACTACATGGCGGGGCCGTGGCCGGGGCCGGGGGTGCAGCGCCGGGCTGGGCTGTGCTGCTTGTTATTCGGGCCGCGGCCGCGTGGCCGGGGGCTCGTTACGGGGCGGTGGAGTTCCGACCAGACCCTGCTCCTGCTCCTGCTCCCGCACCTGCCGCCGGCCCCAGCCCCGGGTCCGGCCACACCGCTCGACGGCTGCGTCAAAGTCCCCGACCTCAAGTGGCCAAGAGCATCCGACGCATGTGCGGGCGCAGGTGAGAACCTTATCACGCCTCACGCCCTACCCGGTCCGGAGCCGGCCGGTATTTGAACCTCGGCCCGCCGAACTAGGGACCAAGCTGTATGACCATGCGGATTTGAAGGTGGCCAAGTATCAAATATCGGCTCGTTAATTTTCCCGCCGCATACGTAAAGGTTGTTTTTTTTAAAGCGGCGGACTTGATTGTTTGTGAGCCACTGTCGTCTTGTGTGCCTTGTGGGCGTGAATCACGAGTCCGCAGCACACGAAACCCGCTCATCGGGTGAATCCGTATCGGCCGTACCTTCCTCTCCTCTCCTCTCCTCTCTCCCTCCTCCACTCCCCTCCCTCCCTCCCGCAGGCTCATCGAACTAGAAGAAGTCGATACAGCGGAGGAGAGCTATGAAGACTGCAGTGCGGCGGGTGTGCGGGGCGGGGCGAGTCGGGGTACGCCGGGGGTATATGGGGTAAAGATGGTGAATTCGGGAGGAAAGGAAAATTATGATTGCTGGTTATCCGAGGAAAGTTTTGTATTCGGAAGAGACGAGCGTGGCGTAGCGAGGCGGGGCGGGGGCGGGGGCGGGGGCGGGGGCGGGCAAAGAGACTACTGGCCGACCTCAAGCCCTCGGGTCCGGCCCTGGTTTGCCTCTCTCTCTCTATCTCTCTCACTCTCTCTCCCGGCCAGCCCCGCCGATCTTCTGCACCAGCGCACGGGGTGGACCGCACGGCACCGCACGGCCCCAACCGCAGCAGCAGCAGCAGAGGAACGGCCGCCGTAGCCAACCCGTCAGCCCTTCTCGGACCGGCTCGGGCCCGGCACGGACCGCCCCGCGGATCCCCGCGGATCCCGCCTGCATCCCGATGCAGTGGCCGCATCAAACCAATCCTGAAAATTTTGTACGCAGACTCAAACCCCGAATGACTGGTTGTGGGTGTGGATATTGGAACGATTAGAGAAAGAGTGGACGAAATTACTGAAAGAGACTCGAAAGCGAGGTTCAACATATTTCCTCATGTTCTGCTAGCGGTACCGGTCAAAGCGCCGTTCTCTCACGGACAGTGTCCCGGGTACAACTCTTGCCTCCGCCTCCAGAATTCCGTGTTCTGTACCTCGGCAGCAATCTCGGGTCCCGGGGGGAGACTCGGGAGAAGTTTATTTCATTTCCGTATGAAAAATAACTCAAATATCCAAGGTTTTGGGAAGTAAGCACTCGCGTGCCGAATCTATTCTCAGGCGACGGTGGTTCGAGTCCGCCTCCCGCCACAATCACGCCGAGGAATGGATTAGAGCTGATGAGTTTGGCAGCCGCACGGCGAGCAGAGCCCCGGAGCCCCGGAGCCGTGGAGCTCGTCAAGGAGACAAGTCGGAGACGACTCGCACTGCACGGGAGGTGGAGGTGCGCCGCGGGACCGAGCGCCTGTGAGGCAGGCAAGCCCGCAGCGCAGCGGGGTGCGACAAGATGGCATATTGCCTACCCTGCCGGGCGCTCATTCTCCAGCGCTCTGTGTCATTGGTATCATTTCACCGCAACCTTTCCCACACAAGAAAAGAAGCCACCATCCTCCTCTCTCTCTCTCTCTCTCTCTCTCTGTCTCTCTCTCTCTCTCTCTCTCTCTCTCTGTCTCTCTCTCTCTCTCTCTCTCTCTCTCTCTCTCTCTCTCTCTCTCTCTCTCTCTCTCTCTCTCTCTCTCTCTCTCTCTCTCTCTCTCTCTCCTTTTCGTTTCGTTTTCGTTTCAAATCCGCTCACGGCTCTCTACCTCCTCCGGCCCGGCAGCGCGACAGCGGCGACGGCAGCAGTTTATTTCGGTGAGGGTTTCAGAGGAGAGTTAGACGGGTGGAAAACGATGAGGGAAAGCGCCTTCTGCGGCACGCGGTCGCTGCGGTGTCTGGAGCTCAGGGCCGAGTCCGCGGGCAGCGGCGGGGGCTGAGCGGGGGCGGCGGGGGTCGGCGGGGGCCGCGGCCACTTGCGATCTTCCGTTTCGCCCCGTCAGCGAGGTGGATGGATGGGGTTGGCAATAATCGCGTTACGCGGAGGGCGCCGCCAGGAGCCGCCAGGAGCCGCCAGGAGCCGCCAGGAGCCGCCAGGAATGCAGGCCGCCCCAAATAAGAGGGGCGCTGTGTCGGAGATAAGGAGCCGAGAGTCCCCGCGGAGGTCCCCGGTCCGGGACTCCACGCTCCGCGCCCCCGGTGTTACCCATCACGACCGAGGCCGCAGGGACGACGGAGAATAAGGGCGCAAAGCCTTTATGCTATCGGATATAATTTTTTTTTCCCACTTCATTTTTCTGAATGGCTTTCGTCGCGACTTTTCGGCAGGTTGGCCTGGTGGCCAGGCCGGTTGGTATATTATTGCAGTATGCGGCTACCCCCTTCGATCACGACGATTAAAATCAATTAGTGCGTGGAACATATGACCGCTCCGCTTTTTTCGCGGAGCGAGCGGGCGGGCATTAGCGAACCGCGAGGCGGAGCGCTATCAGCGACCGATATTTTTTTCTTGTCCGTTCGTCACCGGCTGACGCCGTCAGCCTGCGTGGTCTACAGTAGGATCAGATTGGATGGTCAGTCTTTCATGGGGGGGGGGGGGGCACAGTCCCCAGGCCTGGTGTGCCCCCAAGAAGGCGGTCCGAACGTTCCCGAAAGTTTCCAAAACGTTCCTGAACGTTAGTTGGAACATTTCTAACTGGTATTACAACTGAGTTGGCTAGGCCGAGCCCAGCAAGGCACCGGGACGTATGTCGTCCGAGCCACGGGGACTGTGTGCCCCCCGGCTGGTGCCTCACCGCATCCCACACAGTCCCTAAGGCTGCTCTGCCCTCACGAGGCGTCACGTGTTTCGTAGTGGTAGTTTTAGCCCTTTAGGGGTTCAAAATTCGCGGCGCTCGCTCGCTTGATTGTAATTAATCAATAAATATTCAAGAACTTATTATGCTACAATAACAATATTTCAGTTATTAGTTTCAATCATCGCGTATAAGGAACGTCACAGCTGATATGCACCCATAAGGCGGTGAGCAGCGGGCACACAGTCCTGAAAAAAAAGCCTGATGGCATGTTTGACCGCTGTTGACAAAACCTATGTCGTCCCAGCTTCCGCCAGGACCCCTGCCTTCAACTTCGGTGATCTTACGGGAACCGGTGCTTTACGGCTGCTAGTTGGCCCCGGGACACAGCACTAGAACCCGCTACCCGGCTTGCGCCGGACGGATCTCCCGGCAACCCCTAGCCCGCGCCAATGCGCGAGGCCCCCTCCGCTAACCACGGCCTCCGGGACTCCATCATACTGTAGTGCCCTTCAACCGCAGTCTGGTTTGGCCCCACTAATCGTGGGAGTCCGCCCCTGCGAAGATTTGGGGGACATAGGTTCCCTTCGTACACGGCCGAAGCCGCTGTACTCTACTCGCTACGTACCGAGTAGCGGCATGTCCGCACCTGCCAGATTCAGAGAGAGGAAAACAGAAGCTTCGAACCCTAGAAGCTCTGTACATCCCCCGAGTCTCCCCCCGGGATTGCTCCCGAGGCACAGAACGCCCCCCCGGGCGGGACCCTCGAATCTAGGGAATTGAACCCTAGACCCTCGGGACCGGGGGTTTGTGCCGGCGGCGCCTTAGCCCGCACGGTCGCTTGGACAGCCATACCTACGTCACGTTCGGAAGTATATTTTAGGCACTGTCCGCCAAGCTGTGTCACAAGAAAAAGTTAGGCGGCCGGCAAGAGTTGAACCGCGGACCTGTCGGTTTCCGACCGGTCCACTAACCCATGCGGCTACCGAACCACATTGATGTCTGCGCCGCGCTCCCGGCACTCTAGCTCCACAGAGTAGAGCTGAACATCGAGGAGAAAAAAGTGGAGGCGTAGGCAAGAGTTGAACCCGGGACACGGTCACGCCTCCACTTTTTTCTCCTCGATGTTCAGCTCTACTCTGTGGAGCTAGAGTGCCGGGAGCGCGGCGCAGACATCAATGTGGTTCGGTAGCCGCATGGGTTAGTGGACCGGTCGGAAACCGACAGATCCGCGGTTCAACTCTTGCCGGCCGCCTAACTTTTTCTTGTGACACAGCTTGGCGGACAGTGCCTAAAATATACTTCCGAACGTGACGTAGGTATGGCTGTCCAAGCGACCGTGCGGGCTAAGGCGCCGCCGGCACAAACCCCCGGTCCCGAGGGTCTAGGGTTCAATTCCCTAGATTCGAGGGTCCCGCCCGGGGGGCGTTCTGTGCCTCGGGAGCAATCCCGGGGGAGACTCGGGGGATGTACAGAGCTTCTAGGGTTCGAAGCTTCTGTTTTCCTCTCTCTGAATCTGGCAGGTGCGGACATGCCGCTACTCGGTACGTAGCGAGTAGAGTACAGCGGCTTCGGCCGTGTACGAAGGGAACCTATGTCCCCCAAATCTTCGCAGGGGCGGACTCCCACGATTAGTGGGGCCAAACCAGACTGCGGTTGAAGGGCACTACAGTATGATGGAGTCCCGGAGGCCGTGGTTAGCGGAGGGGCCTCGCGCATTGGCGCGGGCTAGGGGTTGCCGGGAGATCCGTCCGGCGCAAGCCGGGTAGCGGGTTCTAGTGCTGTGTCCCGGGGCCAACTAGCAGCCGTAAAGCACCGGTTCCCGTAAGATCACCGAAGTTGAAGGCAGGGTCCTGGCGGAAGCTGGGACGACATAGGTTTTGTCAACAGCGGTCAAACATGCCATCAGGCTTTTTTTTCAGGACTGTGTGCCCGCTGCTCACCGCCTTATGGGTGCATATCAGCTGTGACGTTCCTTATACGCGATGATTGAAACTAATAACTGAAATATTGTTATTGTAGCATAATAAGTTCTTGAATATTTATTGATTAATTACAATCAAGCGAGCGAGCGCCGCGAATTTTGAACCCCTAAAGGGCTAAAACTACCACTACGAAACACGTGACACAAATTCGCCCGCGATTGGCCTTTGGGCAGCCTAGTTTATTAATGTCTTTATTTTCATAAGGCAGGCAGCGGGCCTGGGCTGCAGCCTGATGGCGTTGCTACGCTGCTGCGCACACCGGGGATGACCCGGTGCCGGTCCATACTCCCCTGCTCCCCCCGCCCCTCCCCGCCCTGCCCCTGCCCCCAAGACCGTGCTGCTCCTAATTTAAATTACCCGCGCTTTCTTAAGGCGCCCCGTCAAATTTCCTCGGCGCCGGATAAAAGGGTGCGAGGGCCAGGTCCTGCAGCGCGACGTGCACTTGCACACGAACAAGTGCGGCATTTGTTGCTCGCTGGCGCTGCTGCTGCTGCCACCGCCGCCGCCTCCCTCATTCCGTCTTTGTCGTCGACCGGTGGCAGAAGCGCCACGGCGGGAAGCGCGAGAGGAAGAAGACTTTTCATCATCGGCGCCGAAAGCGACTTCCTCTCCTCTCCTCTCCTCGCTTCTCTTCCTCCGCCCCGAGCGGACTGATGTTGTTGAAAGAACGAGAGGAAAGGATTTTTGATTTGATTGTCGTCGGCTTCGCGCCGCCGCGGCGCAGAGCCAGAGGGGAAGGGGGAGGGGGGAGCCGGAGGGAGCGGCATGCTTCGTTACGTTTCACACGACAACTCAACACCTGCAACAAGCCCGCCCATCCCGTCCCACCGCCAGTTACACGATTCGGTCGTCGCGCTTTGTCGCAGGGAGCGATCGAAAGGGAGAACAAGCGAGATGATTTCTAGAGGCGACACAACCCCCTTGTCCTCCTCCCGGCCTTCGGAACTCATCGCCGTTCCGTGGTCAGTCCATTGCTGAGGTATGCATTTTTAACAACAAAAAAAATGTTGAAAATTTATGAAAGGTCCGGCTAATTCATTCTCTTTGTGGCCCGATTGGTACAATACTGGGCAATACTGATCTAAATGTCTGCCAAGGCCCCGAGTCCGGGTCAGGTCGGGTCAGATCCCCGCCCAGCGCCCAGCCCACCCCCGTCCCGTCCGGAGTGGGGGTGTCTGTCACGCCGCCCGCCGCCCAGCAGCCCAGCCCTTCGGTTCCGACACATGGTGTGCCCTGTGGCCCTGTGGGCCTGTGGGCCTGTGGGCCCCGGGCCCCGGGCGCTGGCGGGGCCGTGGCCACCACCACCATATTTTATGTCGGCACGGCACATCGCCATCCCGTTCCCCTCTCTGGACCGCGTTTTTAACCAACCCTCTCTCTCTCTCTCTCTCTCTCTCTCTCCGGCCGTCGACGCATTTTGCCGCGGCCGCCGGCTGCGCCAGAAAATCAAACGGGGAGAAAAACATAAAGAGCAAAAACACAGCAAAGCAGCAAAGCAACTCTCATATTTGCGATTCTTGCCTCCGGCGCATATCGAGCGTTCTTTTTGGTGAAATATAAGCGCGACCGGTCTCTGACAACTCTTTTCCATAACGTTCTTATCGTATTCCTCCTCGCTGGTGAGCCCCCCCCCCCCCCCCCCCCCTTCAACCCCCTACCCTAGCAGCCAGGGCGCGCGAGCGACGGGCGAAGGGATGAAGCCCTGCGTGAAATTCGGTAAGAATAGAGGAGTGATTTAAATGTACGCGGAACAAGAGTAGAAAGATTGTGAAGGCGCCCGTCGTCAAGCCAAGCAAAGGCATGGCGGGCTTGTCTCCACCCCGCCTCGCCCCGCCCCCGCCCCGCCGCTCCCCGCCCCCACCCCTTTCCAACCCGTCCCCTACGCCCACCCTCCACGTTCGTTCTCGCAGCAACCGACCTTTTATTTTGTCTACATTTTACGGACGTCCCGCCGTCGAGATAAACGTATAATTTACGTGGCTTTCGGCAAAGTCGAAAATTCTGCTTGGTGAGCAGCGAGACGTTACCCCCGAGCCCCGGGGGGCGGGGGGAGGAGAAGGGGGAGGGGGAGGGCGAGACTTACCGCGATGTACGCCATGAAGCAGGGCAGGGTTTCCATCCCGGGCTGTTTTGGGCGACAACCTGTTACGACGCTCACTAGTCAAAGGGCCCCACAGGCCAAGGACTGAGGGCGAGCCGGAGGGCTGGAGGGCCGGAGGGCCGGAGGCAGGGCGCAGCCCCAGCCCTCCCATTGGCAGGGCCACAGTGTGGCGCACAGGACAGCGGCCCTCTTGCTGCCCTCTGCTGCCCTCTACCCTCGGGAAGGCCGGGGGCGCCAGTGGACCGTCTAAGAAGGTTGGCGCCCCAGCCCACCGCCCCCGCGCCCCCGCTGCCCCCGCTGCCCCCGCCCCTTTCGGACAGCTAGACCTCCTCTGCATGTCCCCCAGCCCTCCACGGGTCCCGGGAGAACGGCTACGAAAAGGGTCCGTGGCCCGCGGCCCGCGGTGGGGCCCGGCAGGACCAGCTGGGCGTGGCGGGGCGGCGGCCGCAATGTGTAAAGAATCGTTGTGGGGGGGGGGGGCGGCCATCTGCACTGCATGAGTTATATATATATATATATATGTAGCGGGCCACAGCAGGCCACAGCAGGCCACAGCAGGCCACAGCAGGTCGCAGGGCTCCATGTCCGAGCGCCAATGACGGACGCCCAAACAACCAAACTGTGGGTGTCACCGGGCGAAACAATGAGGAGAAAAGGGTTGACGCACGCAGAGCAACGCGCGGAGGGCGCAAGCCGCTTCACGGGACAGTGGCCGCACAGAGAGAGGCGTGCGCGGGGGGGGGAAGGGGCGGCACAGGCCCCGCACCGCACTGCCCCGCACCGCACCGCACCACCCCGCACCGCCACCACCGTATTTCATGTCCTGCCCATTTGAGGAGCAGTGAGGTGGCGAAATCTGGCGACCGAAACTGTGTAATCGCTAAACACATCCCGACACCGACGCCCCCCGGCACGACACGGCACGGCACGGCACGGCACGTACAGACCGCGCGCGCCCGGGAGGGTGTGTGTACCTCTGTACGTGTAGTCCCCCACCCCCTCTGTCTCTCATCTTCCTTCTAATTTTAGAGCATCTCTCTGCACACACACACACACACACACACACACACATGCGCGCGTTGTGTTCCGATTGAAGGGTCACATGACGGAGCTGTCGGAGCGGCGCGCCCAGAGTAGGTCGGCTCGGCACTCGGCCGCTCCGGCAGCTCGGCGTGCATCCAGATCCAGCGCGGCCAGCAGCGCCCTCTGCGGCCAGATAAGCCAATGAGCGGCCAGTAAATAACGGGCGAGGCGCGCGCCGCGTCAAATGGGGCAGGAATCTGCTTGCAAAGCGGCGGCCGGCTGACGTACGGCGGGGGGATTAATTACGGTGCGATAGTGGCATCGGCCTGCCTCAGCAGGACATGTGTCCAGAGAGAGAGAGAGAGAGAGAGAGAGAGACAGACAGACAGACAGACAGACAGACAGAGACAGACACAGACAGAGAGACAGAGAGATTGAAATTGAAATTGAAATTGAAATTGAAATTGAAAATTATTCACGACCACATTACAAAAGAGGTAAACCCGGAAATGGCAAAAGACAGACGGACAGACACAGCAGACAGGCGGGCAGACGGATAGGACTGCCAGAGAGCACGAGGGCGCAGAACCAGTTTTTCGCATAAGGTCAGGATTGTTGTTATTTCGCGGGTATCGATTAAACGCATCTCTCGCCTGGATGCTCGTTTCGGGGACGGCCATTCATCTCAAGCAAGGGGCCGAGTGCACCCGGCAGAGTGTGTGTGTGTGCGCGCGAGGGAGACAGAGAGAGAGAGAGAGAGAGAGAGAGAGAGAGAGAGAGAGAGAGAGAGAGAGAGAGAGCGCAGGCGGGCGGGCGGGCAGACAGGAGACAGGCGGGCTGACTTGGAGTCAAGGTGCACTCGTACATGAAATACCAACGAGGCCCAGGAGCCCAGAGCGAACATGCGCAGCAGTAAAATCTAGAGCAGAGCTGGATTCTGTCATGGGGGGGGGGGGGGGGTTAAATCAGTCTGGATGAGGAGACGAGCGCTGGTCGAAATTCCTCCAAGCGTTGGCGGCCTCTGACCGGAACATCGAAATAAACTGCGTGGACCGCCGTACGATGGGCAGCCCACCTCTGTGCTCTCCTTTCAGGATCTTCTCCCGGCTAGATGTCTTATTGTTATGTACCTTGTGGACGCCACGAGTGTGTTGACCGGGCGACAGCCAACGCCGCACGCACACACACACACACACACACACACACACACACATACGCACACGCACACACACACGCGCGCGCCGCCCACACCAGCGACTCATCGAGGCCGTTGTACCGCCTGGTGTACATTATTAGATTGTGGCTCAGCGACCTTGACCCAGTGCCGTTGACGCCACGCAGTGCCTGGCAGTAGTGCCTGGTAGTGCCTGGTAGTGCCTGGCAGTGCCCTGCCCCTGCCCCGTGGTGCCGCGCGCCTGACACTGACAGGGCCAGACCCTGCGCGAAAAAATGAACGGGGGACCAACCCGGGGGGCCAACGCCTCGCCTGGCCCCGGCCCCGACAGGCTAGTTCTGGCGGTACCGCTGGCGGGCGGGGCCGCCGGGGCAGGGGCAGGGGCAGGGGCAGGGGCAGGGGCGGAGGCGGGGGCAGGGACGGGGGCAGACGCCAAGCACATTGTGGCCGCAGAATGATCTTCATTTCACACCTGCGCATTTGTCACGACTGTTTCGACAAGGTCCTCCAGGGCGGGCTGCGGGCGCCCCGCCTCTACATGTGCGGCGAGGCGTCGGCCGCGTACTGCGGCCCAGGAGAGCAAGGCTTTCATTCGCGGAGCGAGCGAGCGAGCGCCAGCGAGCCGCGAGGCGGAGCGCTATCAGCGACGAAACACGTGACACAAATTCGCCCGCGATTGGCCTTTGGGCAGCCTAGTAAAGTGCGTCCGAATCTCTCCGCGCCTCGAATAATGGAACCGCGACGCAGAGCGCCTGCGAGTCCCACGGTAGGCCGGCCCGCACGACACGCGTGCTGTGCGAGTCGTTGGTTGCCTACCCAGCAGGCGCCATCGGTGCGATGCGCAGGAACTCGGCGCAGAGCGTAGCCCGCCCAGACTGCAGTAATTGCGGCAGTGAATTCGTCCTTGTGTTTCCAATACTCGCTCACCCTGGCGCTCCTGCACCCTGGGCGTGGTGTGGCGTGGTGTGGTGTGGTCGGGTGCGGTCGTTGGTCCGGACGTCAAAAGCAACACGAGGACTGCTTTAGCTGCATGCACTGCAGGCGCTCTGCACGATACGTGCGGACCAAGCCGCCCGGCCGCAGAGGACTACTTATGCAGGGCGTGCGGAACCAACTGCGTCAGAAATGTGTGTCGACGTAAAATGATAGCACAAACGTGCCGGCAGCGACACCGGTCCATGCCGAACAGCAGCTGCAGTTGTGCACTGTGTATGTTTCATGTTCACGTTTAACGCCCCCGCGGCGCCATGGCCGTGGTGTGGTCCCCTCGGTAGTCCCTCTGATTCTTATGCCGCGGGGTTTCGCGGGCTTTTGGCTGCTGTTCGGCGCGCTCCGCCCAGCTCAATGCGTCGCCGCGGTAATTTCTTGAATGAGGGACAGAGAGACAGAAAAAGAAAAGAAGTTGCTCCTGGCGGCGGGTATGCCGTGGCCTTGCACGACCCACGAGGAGACGCTGCCCCGCACGCCCCGCCCCGCCCCTCCCCGCACTGCCCAGCCCCACCCCGCCTCGACACACAACCCGTCTTTACAAGAGCATCGATGCAAACGGGGTTCCGATCCGAGTTCCGCAGGAAGGCCCGCGGGGTAGAGCCGGCAGCCGGCAGCCGGCCCACCAGCCCACGCCACCGCGGCTCACCGCGGGGCCAAACACGTAGCGATCAATGGATCACAGAATCCTGCAAGGAACACCAAGGGGCCGTCCACACGCCCGCGCTCGACGGGATGCGTCACAATCATTTTCTTGCGATTTGATATCCTTCCAGAGCGAAGTGCGCCGGGAACCGCCTGTGGGAATCGAACCCACGGGGCCTGGCTGGAGTCGTGGGCCCGCACCAGTGACAGTTTTGCTCCCAGCACACCGCCCGTCCGGAACATTTGCCACGCGGTTTATGGACGCCCCCCAAGTGGACTGCGTTTCCGCACGCATCGCTCGCCACCAGAACTCCGAGGAACGGCTTTCGGCCGTCTCGGCGGGATGTATCGGCTCGGCTCGGCGTCCGCCCCTCCAATTCCTATCCCCCCCCGAGAGCAGTGCTGGAGCCGCTGGAGCCGCTGGAGCCGCTGGAGCCGCTGGAGCACAGAGCGCCTCCGCTGCCTCTGCCGCTGCTCTCATGCTGTTGCTGCTCGACTGCTGCAAGGTCGCTTCTCGCTCGTCCCAGTGGAACAGGCTTCAGGGCCTCTGACCTTCCCGTCCGGGCTCCGGGCTCCGGGCTCCGGGCTGGGCCGGGCCCATGACCTGCCCTCCGGTACCCTCGGGCAACAGGAAGAGCGGCGCGATCGGGCGCGATGCAGTCCCCTCCCGAGTCTGCCAGGCACCAGCTCTAACCAACTCCATCCAGCGCTAGCGTTTTTGACGGGCACAGCTTCCATATCTCACATCGGTTCGGCTCGACGGCGGCGCGGCGGGTGGCGGGGCGGGGCGGGGCGGGGCGGAGCGCGGCCGACGCCGATACCGCCCTGCAGGATCGGTCATTAACCCCGTTACGCAAGTCGGGTGCATGTCATCACGCGTGCCTGATGCGGAAAATAGTCCAAACGCATTCCGAGGCTCGGAAAGCTCTCGGCAGGGACCCGGACCCGACCCCACGCGGCCTACAAGCACCCAGCACGGCACCACGGCACCCTGTCAGTGGTCGGGAGTTATCGATCACGTCGTGTGCACGACGCATATTTATTTTATTTTCTCTTCAAGAACATGCAAGGCGCGGCGACGTGAGGCGGCCAGTGTCCAATGCACCGCAGCCGGCGGGGGGCAGCCGGGCGCAGCCAGGCGCTGCGCTCACGCGAGATGGCATGTGGTCCCCGTGGTCCCCGTGGTCCCCGTGGTCCCCGTGGTCCCCGTGGTCCCCGTGCGGTGCGCCTCAGACAATCACAGTCATTACGAGGGGCCTTCCTTTGATGAAAATCGAAAAATTAGAGAAGTGCAGAGGAGGCGGACGAGTCAGGGTCCCCCACGGTCCCCCACTCCTCCTCGGTGCTCCTGGCCGGGGCCGGTGCAGTGGATTGAGTCATGGCATGGCACATGGCACGGTGTGGTGTGGTCTTACGAGCTGGATCCTACTCCCGCCGCCGCCGCTCCGGCCGTGCCGCTCCGGCCCGCGTTCAGTTCACCGGAGCCGCTCCGTGCAGCAGGAGCCAAGTCGCCGCTCGGCCCCGCCACGCCCCGCCCCGCCACTGCTCACTCCAAAGGACGTTACGCCACACAAACGCCTCCGCGCCGTAGTAGTATTAACGGGGCCGGCCGGGCGAAAGGAGTAGCCTAGTGCGTGCCGCTGGTGGCGCTGGGCGTGCGTGCGTGTGTGTGCGGCCCGTGTGCGCGCCACCTGTCGCGTGTGCATCAGTGTGCAGTGTGGTCGGGGCAGTGCGGGAGACGTTCGTCTTCAGACCCATCAGTGTGTCGAGTGTGTGTGCGAGCGTGTGTGTGACGTCATGCCGAGGACGTGAGGCAGGCGGGCAGGAAGGACGCCGAGGACCCGCGATGGCGGCCACGCCAGCCCTCCTGTTCGCGGTCCTGGCCGTGCTGGGGCCGGGGCCCGCGCCGACGGGGGTCGCCGCCTCGCCGGAGTACGCCCTGTCCTGGCTGCGGCTGGACCCGGCCGGGATGAGGGCCAGCCTGGGCCAGCTGCAGGGCGCCGCGTGCCGCAACCACACCAAGCAGCTCCTCGACGCGGCCTCCAACCTCACCAGCTGGGCCAGCCTCAGTGAGTCACCGACGGTCGATCCAAATTACTAGGGCCATCCAGCCACTAGCGCCCGGTGGGTAGGCAAAGTTTGGCCTCTGAATGCACGCGTGTGTCGTGCGGGCTGGCCTACCCTGTCCGCTCGAAGGCGCTCATCGCATCAGTTTGCTGCTGTAGCTCCGATGGAATTCCAATCAAGCGAGTACGCGTGATGTCTCTCGAAATTCAAACTCGTCCTTGATGGAAGACTCCCCATCCTCCTTGAAATGGTGACAAACAACAAGGAGCTAATTTGGTCGCGCCGCTGACAAATTATCAGTGGGAGTAACCGTCTCGTCTCCAGCTCGTCCCAGACTGTGTCTCCCCGCCGCTCCCCGCCGCTCCCCGCCGTGGTGCGCTACGCCTCGCTACTTGCGGTCAGGCAGCGGAGGTCTAAGGTCAGACCGCCGACCCGCCAAGTCGTGGCACCTTGGAAGGGACCAGACTGTCGTGTGACGTGACGTGATGTCAACGCGTGCCGACGTCAGCCTCCTACTAGTTGTTTGGCAGTTCGGCGTCGACGCGTTTCGATTTTTTTTTTCAATCCGCCAAAACAGAGAAAAAGCACAAAAACACAGAATCGTGGCATAAATAGATAAAGAAATCTGGTGCGAGGCCGACGTTGAGCGGGGGGTGGGGGGGCAAGGGGGGACTTTCAATTAGTGGACCCGGGCCTCCCGATGCCGAGCCGAGCCGAGCCGAGCCGAGCCGAGCCGTGCCGTTCCAAGTCGAACTGAGCCCAGCCGAACCGAGCCCAGCCCGGCCGGGTCAGGCGAGACAACCCGACGGGACGGGGCGGGGCACCGGGGCACCGGCGAAGGCAATGATAGAGAGACCTAAACGCACGAGGTCGGCAAAGCCCTGGCAATTGCTACAGTGTGCCAGTGCTTGCGCACGTGTTGAACAGGTCCTGTACCGATTCTGAAAGTTTCAGAAACTGAGTATATTTTGTGGCTGGTCGAACTGCCCGGTGCTTTAAATATTTTTTTCATTTTCACATCCTTCCGGCGCCGCACCAAACATACCCTTGCCTCTGCCGCAGTGGTGGACGCGACGGCCAAGTCGGGCCACGATCTGCTGCGCGGCAACCAGTACCTGCTCGGGAGCTTCGACGAGTGCCTGCAGGCGGCCGCAGCCGCGCCCACGCCGGTCGCCCCGCAGTACTGCCTGGCGGAGGTGCGCCTGAGCGTCGCCGACAACGTCGACAACGTCCCCACGACGCCGAGGTCGGAGGCCGGCACGCCGACGGCACCGGCACCGCAGGCACCGCAGGCGGCGACGGCTCAACCCACGTCCCAGCAGCAGCCGGCCTCCGACGCCACCAAGGCCAACACCTTCCAGCCCCTGTGGCCGCACAGGAACCAGGTGAGGCGGACGGGCGACCGGCACCGACCTGGGAGTGGGAGCGTGGACCGTCCACGCTGCAGCCCCTGTGGGCAGGGCGGGGCGGGGCGGGGCGGGGCCCAACCAGGAGAGTCGGGCGGGACTGGGAGTGGGGACTTCCTGCTCATCCCCTGCTCGGAGGCGCTGAAAGGAGTATTTTCACACCCGACACATCACGGATCGCGTCTGGCTCGAGGGAGCTTTGCGTTTGGCCCGACAGCCACGCCGAGTCTGCACTTTCACTTGCACCGAGGCTCGGCCGATCGCTCCCACCCCCATGCCATGCCGTGCCGGGCTGCCAGGCTACCGCTGCCGCCGCTGGCACTGGCACCCCGCCAGCTTAGCCCGCCCACCTGCCCGCCGCCCGCGGAGCCCGGCGGGGCCCGCCAAAGGGCCGCGGTATAAATTTAGACAGTTCCCGCCCCGCATTTCACGCCGTCAGCGGCAGCGAGCCGCGGGAATGCCGACGGGACGAGACGGGACAGGACTGGGAACGTCCGCGCGGCGCCGCTGGAAGCCGCGTCCGTGCGCACTGGACAAATAATTACTCGAGTCAATTCAATTACGACAGGATTGGAGTGCGCGCGGCTCCTGCGGCACGCGCCGCGGCACACGCCACGCGCCGCGCGCCCGCGATGGCATGTGATGACATCGCCTCGTGGCCGGGCGGCCATACTGAGGCAGGGGCTGAGGCAGGACTCGGGACTCTCGTTGCCAACCGGCGCCACTCCACCGCGACGGTCTGCGTCGTATCGCGGGGGAATGTTCAAACACATAGTGCGTCCAGTTAGGTTCACAAATGTGAAAAGAGCTGGGCGGGAAGCAGGAGGCACGCTCTGGTGGGGCGTGGAGCATGCAGCGTTGCAGCGTGCAGCGCGCAGGCGTGGCCGGCACTCCCAACTTAACCCCCATTCCGGCGGGGAGGGGTAGCAGTCGCGGCTGGAGTACTGTGCTCTCAACCGGAGCACTCTTCACGCCCGGGAGGTTCTTTACAACACGCTTTCCAGTGGGGCACGTAAAGTTAGACACCATCACGGATCATCCATAAAGTTCGTGATTCGGCCAGACTGAACTGAGCACAAATGGCGCCTGCAGGGTAGGCAACCACGGCTTCAGCATGCACGCCTGTCCTGCGGGCTGGCCTACCCTGTCACTTGCAGGCGCTCGGTGTTGACGTAGACGTATACTTTGCCAGCAGGTGGCCGGCGGTGGCGGCCGCTTCTGGTCGGTGTCGGCGGCCGAGCACTCGGTGCGCTGGGGGGTGTGCCTGCCGGCGGCCTGCTCCCCGCAGGACGTCCGGGCGCTCCTGGGCGCCGCCCTCCGCCTGGACCCGGCCGCCGGTAAGCGGGCCGCCGCGGACACCGCCATCCGCGTGGACGTGCCGGAGCGCGCCTGCCAGGACAGCGCCAACAAGCCCCTCCAGGGCGTGGAGCTCGTCGTCATGTGAGTGCTTGGCTCTGCATACTCTGCATGCTGTGCACCGAGTGTACCGATGTTTACAATGACTCCGATGACTTGCTGTCGCCAGTGGAGTGTTCATCGGATTCCTGTCGCTGCTCGTCATCGCCACGGTCTACGATGTCTTCCTCGCGCCGGACTCGGAGCTGGACGCCAAAGGTGAGCTGACGGCCTGCTGTGCTGGCCCTAACCGAGGCCCTCACCCTGACCCCTGCTGACCGCGTCCTCTGACTGCCGGTGCCACAGCCGTGCTGCCGCAGGTGCTGGTGTCCTTCTCGGTGCGCAGCAACCTGCAGAAGCTGGTGGGCTGGTCCCCCAGCGAGCTGGGACTGGACTGCGTGCTGGGCATCAAGTTCTACTGCATGCTGCTCATCACGGCTGGCCACGGCGTCGTCTTCCTGGCCACGGGCGCCATCAACAACGCCGACTTCGTCAAGCTGGTACGACCGGGCTGAAGGAGGGACCATTGATAGACAACTAAAGAAACTTAAATAAACTAGGCCGTGACGGTTGTGACTGACGTGTGGCGGTGCGGCGTGTCCAGGCGGTGCGGCAGCCGCAGCACAGCTACCTGCTCAACGGCATGCTGCTGGTCGACTCCTTCCTCGTCGTCAGCGGCTTCCTGCTCACGCGCCTGCTGCTGCTGGAGCTGGACCGCCGGCGCAGCGTCAACTTCGGACTGCTGTACATTTTCAGATACATAAGGTGAGAAACTCGGGTAGAAAGGTGTCGGAGCTGCTGACTGCTGACAACGCGCTGACAGTGTGCTCCGCCTGCCGCAGACTGACTCCCTCGTACCTCGCCATGGTGGCGCTGTACGCCACGCTGCTGCCGCGCCTCGGCTCGGGGCCGCTCTGGCCGACCAGGATGCTGCTGGAGCAGGACCGCTGCAGGGCCTCGTGGTGGGCCAACATGCTGTACATCAACAACTACGTCAACACTGACCAGCTGGTGAGCGAGAAGCTGCTGAGCTCTGAGCCCCGAGCTGTACCCCGCGCCGCAGAGACGCTACGGGGAAGGCCCCCGCGCGCACACGGGGTAGCGCCGGAGTGAGCAGCTACCGGCCTCCAAGGTGCTCGGTCCATAAGTTCGGTCTAGCTCGTGCCTGGTCAGAACCTTATGCTCCACGCCACTGGATTTTTAACACCCCGAAACTTCGGGTCCAGATTATAATTTTTCAGCCAAGAGATTGGCCGCGAACAAGCAGAGTGAGTGAGGCCTGTCTTTGTCTCCAGTGCATGTTCCAGTCGTGGTACATTAGCGCCGACACGCAGCTCTTCATGCTGGCCCCGCTCGTCGTGTACCCGCTGTGGCGCTGGCCCACGCTCGGCCGCCTGCTGGCCGTCCTCGCCACCTTCCTGTCCATCCTCATCCCCTTCGCCATCACGTGGTCCAACCGGCTGGACCCTGTACTCCTCATCTTCCCCAGGTGAGGTCCGGGTGGGGTCCGGGTCCCCTGCCCCCTGCCAGGGTAGGCAGGCCCGCAGCACGGGAGGCAACGCCTCGCTGGTGTTGCCTACCTTCCCGCAAAGTCTCCCAGCTCCGCGGTTTACATCTCAGACCGGAACGGCACTCCGCGTAAGAGGTTTTATTTCTCCGCGTCACCTCGTCCCCGGCCCCGTCCGCGTTCGCCGCGGTGCGCTGTTCGTGTTGACTCGACTAGCGCTCTGCGCTCAGCACGCTGTTGACCAAACTCATCCACGGACTCTCCTTTCTTCTACTTTGTAAGGCACGGCGAGTGCCTCGTGCCCGACATTTTTCTTTTCCTTCAGAAAAGTCTAAAAATATCCATCGTCCATGATTTTCTTTGACAGTGTCATCCCTCTTTTTTCTTATTCTTCATTTTTATTTTTTTTAGAAGAATGAAAACGGTTTGGGGGAGATGCTCTATGTCTTTACCACCGTATGAAAATGGGTTTATGTTGTGGCAGGGAAATCTGGCAGGGAGACCTGTCCGGCAACGCCATGTACCAGACGGCCATCATCAAGACGCACATGAGGGCGAGCAGCTACTGCTGCGGCCTGCTGCTAGGCTGGTTCGTGCACCGCTTCCAGAGCGAGGAAAAAGAGGTGTCCCAGGTGAGTTACGTAATGAGTCGAGTGAGAGGCAAGTTCTTCTTTTCGTTGGTTCGTGTGTCTTGGGTTGTGTGTGAGTTGGGAGGAGGAGGAGGCCCTACGAACGCAGCCAACACGGACCTTGGCGTCAAGACGCTCGTGTTTTGTTTGACCGGAAACATCCCGCCGGCGCCGCTCTGCAGGGTGGACTCAAAATCAAATGCAAATTCGCGTGCAAACAACGCACATATCGTTGTCGCGCTCCCCGCGAGGTTAACCGCGCTGACTGCGCAATGCGCCCGCGATCGGACCAGACCGGGAAAAAAGTGCGAGGAGATGAAAATAAAGGATCGGAGGCCAGTATCGTTCACATTAATTTTTATTACACAAAGGTCGGTACAAATAAAGTATGTTCATGTTCCCCGTGGCATTGTTACACTCGTGCCACACAAGCCCCGGACCTTATGTCGACTTAGTTTCTGATATCACAAAACGACGTGTACTTCTTGTGCTGGCTCCCTCTCCCCTCTCGGCGGCTCGCACTTCCCCGTTAGATGACAGAGGCGACCAACTATGTACAGAAGACTAGACAAAGGCCCCGACGCGAACGGGTGGCGGAAACCACCACGACGAACCTCCCGCCATCTAGCCGACAGCACGTGGATCGGATCAGCCTACGCTCATGGCAGATGAAATTAGGAATGAATGAACTGAATTATAAATGAGGTGAGGGGCATGGCTGAATTGAAAATCAGGATGAAGCACTCGGATGGCCTAAGTCCTGAAGGGCACCCTGATGCGCTGCGAGCGGGCTGGC
Source organism: Odontothrips loti (assembly GCA_038380765.1). Lineage (NCBI taxonomy): Eukaryota > Metazoa > Arthropoda > Insecta > Thysanoptera > Thripidae > Odontothrips > Odontothrips loti. Next base: position 13,237,764 of record CM076245.1, read on the forward strand.
GGGTAGGGCGCCCCGGGCAGGGAGATGGGGGCGGGCGCCGGAGCGGCCACTATGGTAGGGTTGTCCACGATCACGGCGTCGTTGCTCACGAAGCGCGCCGGCTGGGGTGCGGCGGGGCCGGGGGTACCCGAGCCGGACTGCACCAGGAAGGCCAGTCCTCCGGGGGCAGCGGGGCCCGTGGACGTCACCTCGTTGCGGTACCAGCTGTACTGGGACTGCTGCTGCGGGGGCGGGGGCACGAAGATGTTGGGTCCAGGCGCGGAGACGGCCACGGGTGCGGGCGCGGGTGCGGGCGCGGGGAGGCGGTAGTTGACGGCGGGCTGGACGGGCTGCAGCACGAGCCCCTGCTGGCGGCACTGCTCATCCAGCTGGGCCTGCTTCTGCGCCAGCAGGGCGCGCTGCTGCTGCAGGCCGGCCTGCTCCTGCGCCAGGCGTGACTGCTCCGCCGACTGCCGCTGCGCCGCGGCCAACAGCTGCTGCTGGGCCTGCTGGAGCCGCTGCTCGACCTGCTGCTGCTGCTCGCGGAAGAGCTCAAGCTGCCTCTGGAGCTGGAGCTGAGCCTGCAGTTGCTGCTGCTTCAGGGCGTCCTGCTGGAGGAGGAGCTGACGCTGGAGCTCCTGCTGTCTCTGGATGTCCTGCTGTCTCTGGATGTCCTGCTGTCTCTGGATGTCCTGCTGCTGTCTCTGGATGCCCTGCTGTCTCTGGAGATCCTGTTGTCTCTGGATGTCCTGCTGCCTCTGGAGGTCCTGCTGTCTCTGGATGTCCTGCTGCCTCTGGAGGTCCTGCTGTCTCTGGATGTCCTGCTGTCCCTGGATGGCCTGCTGTCTCTGGAGGTCCTGCTGCCTGGCCAGTTCCTGTTGCCTCTGAATGTCGAGCTGCTGGCGCCACAGCCCGAGTTGTGCGGGCAGCGGCGCCGGCAGCGTGGTGATGCCTCCCGGGGCGGCTCCGGACGACGGCGGGGTTGGCACGGGCCCCAGGATGGCGATTGGGACGGGCGCGGGGCCGGTGGTCGCGTCCAACTCGCCGGCCTGCGGGGGCAGGTACGGCAACGCGGGGGCCGACGGCGCAGTAGGGTTGGGCCGCCTGCGACAGAGAACACGGCAGAGATGAGAGATGAGGTGTGGGTGGGCGTGGAGGTGCGGCTCGGGACGGAATCTGACTCCCGCATACCAACGCGGGTGCCAAAACCCCTGGCCATGACCGGCCATGACGCGAACGCCACGCCCATGCCCACCCAACGCCCTTGAGTGCGCCCGCCGAACAGAGAGCCAACGCGGTGCGCGTACTGTCCCGTTTGGGGCCCCTTGTGACACGCAATTTCTCGTGTCTCTTGGAAACAGAATTGGATATGCTGCTGTTAGCACGTAGGAGAGACGCTCTCGCGCCCTCCCCCTCCCCAGCCTATCCCTCATCCTCATACATTATGCGGGCCTACCGCAACCGTTTGGCACTTGTCTTTAGTTTTTGTGGGCGCCGCCGCACCCATTCCCCGCCATGGTGACTCACTCCGGGGAGGACAAAAGACCCTTGCCAGTGGCTGTCCGTGCCGTGCATGTCCAGGCCGAGGGCCACGAGCTGACCAGAGCGGCCCACCCGTCGACGAGCGCGTCGGTGACGGTGGCTGTTGGGGTTGGGTACGCTAGAGGGGGCCGCAGCCAAGGCCGCAGCCAAGGCCGCAGCCGCACCACAGGTCCTATAGGGCACGAGAGAGGCACGAGACACTCACTCCTCCAGGATGGTGGTGTCCTGCAGCGTGGTGGTGGTGACGTCGATGGTGCTCGTGTCCAGGCCGTTGGTGGTGGCCAGCTCAGGAGTGGGTTGCGGAGGGGCCAGCCGCACGGGGGCTGGGGGCGGGGGGCTGTAAGAGAGAGAGAGGTGTGTGTGTGTGTGTGTGTGTCAGTACAGGATCGGCCCCGCAGTGGGTACGCAGTCAGAGTTACCGTGGACACTCACCCTGATATGAAGATTTGGTTTGGCACGGGATACGAATACCTGAAAAAATAAAAACACACACACACTCGCAAATTTCGGTTACTTGAACACAGCACACAGGCCGGGCCCGCGGCAGCACAACCTACCCAGAGTCCGCTTCTGCTCGAGCCCAGGGGGTGCCGCAGAGCAGCAGCACAGCGAGGAGGGGCGCCTGAACACAACGACACCGCGCGTTAGAGATCAAAAGTCACCGCGCCGGGGAACACTGGTCGAAGGTAGTCGAAGGGAAGGAAATGAAGCAAAGGAAGTGTTGGGGAAGGCGTTGGCGCCGTGCTCACCATCACAGTTGTGACCGCCATGCTTGGGTGTGTGCGTCGGCTCTGCTGCGGGCAGACTGACGGTCCGGGGTCGCCGCCGGCTCATATACGCACCGGGGGCCCCGGGGGCCGCGGGCAGGGCACCCGGGCAGGACCCCAGGCGGGCCCCGGCCGAGCCCCCGGGTCCGCACACCGCAGCCTCTCCCCACCCTTCAACATACCTATTGCTTTGCTACTGGGTCCCTCTCCGTTACTGTCGAGCCGGCAAACAGCCCCGTTTCAATTTCTGGACGAGCACAGAGCCAGTCCGCCGGTCGCCTGTAAGTAGGCAAAAGGTGAGACATTGCCCCCCCCCCCCCCCCTCAAGCAGCTCCCAGATGCGCCCCTGCCCTTCACGCGGGTGAAAGTCGAATTAGGAAAGGCAAACACGGATGTCAGTTTTACGCCCCCTCCCTCCCCTCCAAGAATTCGAGACATCCCGCAACCTCACAAAACCTCAGTAGGCAAATCATGCCATCCCCCTTCCCCCTCCCCCTTCCCCTTCCCACTCCCCCTTCCCCCTCCTCATCGCTGAAAGAGGGAGCAGTGGGAGGCCCTTCAAAACTGTGCATTCAGGTCGCCCTCTGCCAATAACACCGTCTCGAGGATTCCTATGCGAGCGCGTGTGTCCAAATTACGCCATGCGGGTCCGAACATTACGTCCTATCACATCGAGCCCAGCAAGAAGAAAAGAGAGGAGGGGATGGCGCGTGAACCCTTTGCCTCTTTGCCCTGCTGTGCGGTGCGTTGGGTTATTCACACGGCAGCGAGTGAAGAAGCGGAGCAAAGCGTAGCAAAGCGGAGCCACTGCGCTGTGCTTTCACTGCTTTGTGAAATGTCATCACACTCAATGCAAACGGTACCGCGCCGGTCGGGGGGGATTCCGCCACATAGGAGAGGATGGGCAGTGACACTGACCCTATCATTTCAATTTTTTGTTCTAAATTTGATTTTAAGAAGGAGCCTTCTGAACGGTACCGGACCCTCAATTTTCCGTTCCGACGGAACATAACATACGTTAGTCCGCCGACTCAGCTGGGGCCGACCGACTGTGGCGGGTTGTGTGTGTGTGTGGGGGGGGGGGGGGGGGGGGGGTAGCTAGGCGGGCTCGTGACGGGAGAAAGCCCCTGCGGGGTAGGCAAGCCCGCCACACCGCAGCGCGCGGCGTTGTCACAGAGTGCCTACCCCGCAGGCTGGAGGTTAGTGGCTTCACACCACGACCGTCGGTGCATCCGAGTCAGACACGTCGCTAAGGGGCCGTTCAGGAAGCACGAGATACGTTATCGAGGTAATTTGGTAATTTATACGTAAAAGATCAGTGCGTTGAACCGTCAGCGGGAATCGAACCCACCAGGCACGCAGTCTCAGGCAGACTCTCGAGCCCGCGCCAACGACAGTTTGTAGCTCCAGCGCAACTCCCACGCTCACGCCCTGCATGGGTTCGAAAGAAAGGTCGCGTGGTTTGTGAACGCTCCCCGACGCTGACGGCGGCAGGGCGCGCGGGAGGACGGGAGTGTTGCCATACGGTTTTGTCCACCCTTGGACACGGTGTATCACCCAAATGGCGCCCGCGTGTGACGCAACGCTTAAAGGCCTACCGGCACGTTACACGCTCGGTCTCGTCGCGTCCCGTCCCGTCCTGCCGCGTCTCTTCGGCCGCGTATGTTTGACAAAGAAAAAGTCTCTGAATGCCCCGCCGCGCCACGCGGTACGGAGAGGGAAAGGGTCGTAAAGGGGGGGGGGGGAGGGGGGCACGCTTTCGTCCGGCGCAAACATTTTCAACCAGAAGCTGGCGGCAATGACACCACGCTCGGCCTCCGCCCGGCCCCGCAGCGTTGACCCCCATAGACAAAGAATGGGGTGGACAGAGCCTGCAGAGCAGAGTGGACATGCGTGGCCCTGGCAGCCCTGGACCACCCACACTCTCTCCTGGACCTACCGTGGCCCGGCGCCCATCGTCTCACCTCAGAAGGGCAACCACTCCTCGAGGGCCTCTCCTTTAGGGGTCTTTAAGGTCGCGACGCGCGTTTCTCCGAGCTTCCTAGGGTCTGTAAAGCTAGGTAAGAAATGTTTTAGGTTTTCAGGGGGGTCATGAGCATCATGAGACACCATTTCCATGACAAGACGGTGTTAAGGGGTTGGTTCAACCAAACTACCACATAATTTTTTTTAAATTATTTTTCGTCAAAATTTGGAAATTTGGACTGGTTTTGCCCGATAAAAATTTGTGTTCCAAATTTTGACTAAATTGATTTGGGCCGTAGGGCAGGTCTAAAGAAGTGCTGGAGCAGCCTAAGATGTCTTGCTTTTTACATTGTCTGGCCTGAGCCACTCTGACTCAGCAGCTCTGACGACGCCCATCCCTGCCCTTGTTCTGCCCTCAGAGGAGCGTCCGCCTGGGTTGGGCCGCCGCCGTGCTGGTCGGCGTGTCGTGCATGTTCTCCGTGTCCGTGTTCTACCAGCCGGCCCACGCCTACCACCCCCTGGAGGCCGCCCTGTACGCCTCGCTGCACCGCCTGGGCTGGTGCGCCGCCACGGCCTGGATCATCTTCGCCTGCGTCACCGGCAACGGAGGTAAGCCAAGCAGGCCAAGCCAAGCGCCCGGGACAGTAGGCTAGACGGGTCTGTCAGGTTAGCGAAGCGTCGCGAGGCTGGCTAGTTTCAAACCGCAATTCATGATTTCAAAAATGACGGGCTGGTGGTCTGTTGACCGAGGGGACAAAACCTATGTCGTCCCGGCTTCCGACAGAGCCCGCCTTCAAGTTCGGTGATCTTACGGGAACCGGTGCTCTACGACTGCTAGCTGGCCCCAGGGCACTGCTCTAGAACCACTAGACTAGAACCCTCTACCCGACTATCGCCGGACGGATCTCCCGCCAACCCCTAGCCCAGCCCGCGCCACTGCGCGAGAGGCCGCTAGGCCCCCTCCGCTAACCACGGCTTCAGGTTTACGGATGTATGTTCTCCCCTTGCCCGTTACCCCGTTACTGCCCGCAGGTGTGATGCAGCGCGTGCTGACTTGGCGCCCACTGGTGCCCCTCAGCCGCCTCACCTACTGCGCCTATCTCGTCAACGGCGCCGTGGTCCTGTGGAGTGTAGCCGGGGTCAGAGAGACTCGCACGCTGTCCACGGCATCGCTGGTAAGACGGGCATTCGAAGTGCCGACCACTGTACGTTGTTCACCACAAATTTCTTATCATACCATGGAGTTCTCTCCCCGAATCAAACTGGGCCTCCAGACTGTTGCTTAATTTCATCGACGGGTCTCTAGGACTTGGACTTTTTTCATATTGTTAAGTCATTTTAATACGGCGAAACCGGGCAGTGAATGAATCTTGTGTCCTCCTGCTCTGATTCCTCCCCCCCTCCCCCAAATTTCTTTAAATGATCCCTACAGACGATGGAGGTGGTCTCCCAGATTTTTGTTACTTTCGCCGGCGCCCTTATTCTGTCGCTTATGCTGGAGTCGCCAATCCATGGTCTGGAGCGAGCACTGCTCGGAAGATGTAAGTTTTAACATCAAAAAGTTGTAATAATATGGTTGCTATGGCTTGGAAAGGTACTACCAGGTACGAAGTACTACCAAAAATGCAAATTATGGAGTCATTCCTTTTGATCATTCTATGCCACAGATCGCAACGGAGACAAGAACAATGAGGAAGCTAATAAACAAACAGCTCCTCAAGATCTGCAGGCCACAGAAGACCAGGCTTCATCCCAGCTCTGATGCCATCTGATAAATTCATGACATATCACCACCCTTCACTTTGATTATGCCAAAATACGCAAGGTGTAGAATGCATTCAATTAGATGTTAAGGATAAAGGAAAAAGACAACTTCAGCATCTGCTCACTAAAGAAGCATTTATTTCATCCCAAAATACTTTTCAATTTTATGACTCAGAGTGCCTTTAACAAATCCCAAGATCCCATTTGAAAACAGTGTAAATGACTTTGATAACAACATCTACAAGATGCAATTAGCAAAATGGACCCTCAGACTCAACCACATCAAATCTAACATCACACTGCATCATCATCCATCCTATGGAGTCAATGCAAGTCTAGTAAGAAAATAAATTGTCACAAACTGACAGTGTGAATTAATAGCATACCACCATCACAACAGAATTGATTCCTGGACTTCTCTATTTACTAAATAAAACGGTGGTTTAAAAATCAGAAGTCAAAATGTTAAAATGCCCCCTGCTGACAGAAATTTATTATAGCCTGATGAGTTTTTAAGCTGTAATACCAGTTATTTATTGAAGTAAATGCAGGTTTACCACAAAATAACTCTCTTCTTTTTGTTTGGAGCTTCTAAGAAAATCTAAATATGTACGCTCGATGGCTCTAGGCACTCACCATCGTTGACTAGGAATCACAACACATACATAATTTAAAGTAAGACTGCAAGAGCTGCATTGAAGTAAACAGGGACATATAAACTGCTGTAGCCCTGGGCAAATACGAACACACCAATCTGAGTTTAAGTGACAAAATAAATTTTACACATTTCAGCAAGCAACCATTAAGAAAATTATGTTTTCATCTCTTAATTAACAACTAGTGACTGGAATGCAGAGTACAACAACCTTAGACATCAATAACTAACATTTGGGACTGACGGAAGAATGGAAGAAAAAGACGCAGTACCATTTATAACTATGGTAGATGAGAATTATACCAAACTTCATTGAACAGCACAGCTGTATCACAAATAGCAAATAAAAATATTTAATACATGACATGTAATCAAAAGAGGATTATGCAACGTAGCTGAAAGATCTACCACAAACATAAAAGTTATCAAGAACTGGCATGAGCCAGAAACCACTGGGTATATGGTAACAGAGTTTAGGCGTACATCACATGTAAGCAATCAGTAGGACTTCCAAATTATACCTTATGAAATCAGCTGGTTTAAAATTGGATTCATACCCTACTATGAAATGGAATTTTATTATGTATATTTTTTTTTCTTTTAAAAGAAGTCCTATCCCTTTTACAAAGGAATTTACAAAATTTAAGTATAAAACACAACTCTCCTAAGAGTAAAATTTCTTAAAAATGCAAGAATTGTGCCTGATTTCCTGTACAAGTAACACAACCATAATAAGTATGAGTTCATGAAAAATAAATAATGAACAGATTTGAAGTCATAATTACAACATTTAAAACAGTTACTGGTAATGCAACTTTTTGTTTTTAAAAGTTAAACTCCCACAAAATAAAATATGAAATGATGCAATTATGAACACATCATACTGAAAACTGCCCACGGCACAGTTAATAGAAAATTTGGAGCAAGAGAGCATGGATACAATTTACAACAACAAACATCCTTCACTTCTCTTTAACAGAACTGTACACAACAATATTCCCCATTGATGATTAGGGCAAATAAAATATGAATTACAGAAATTAAAAATATTAAATAGTAACAACAATGTTCAAAATTTGAACATATTCTCAAGATGATTAGTACCCACACAAAATAGAACCATTCTCCCAAGCAAAGTAAACAATTTCACTTCTATACAACATAAGCATCATCAAAAAGAGCTCATCAGATTTGATTATTGTAATAATTCTTCACAATATGGCTGTTTCCCAGCATCTACCATGGATGAACATTCTATTCCTGAATTAAGTGAAGGCAGTGGTATTGTAAGCAAAAGCTGTACAACACTTTCAGCTAGACCTCATTAAAATTGTGCGTTAAAATGTTGGTACCTTGTTTATGAAGGTGAAAGAATGAAACCATGGCAGCTGACATCACAATAAACATGAAATGACAATTTTGTGGAAGCTGGAAGACTCATAAAGATGAAATTCACATCCAACACCCAACAAAATAAAGGTTATTTGTTTGCAAGGTAATATCTTGGCAGAGATTAGGCAATAGAAAAAAAATGCTTCAGCAACAAGCAAGATTACTAATTTTAAGTCAGCCATTCAGAAGCACACCAATGGAGGTTGTGACTCACAGTTGATTTTCTGTCTTAAAAAAAATGATTTTTGATGGTAATGCAAAAAAATTCTGGAAGAAAGGTAACAATGATTCCAAACACACATGCACACACACACTCATACACTCATCTTATAGGTTACGATAAGTCCACTGAAGCTAGTCAGTCAGTAATACAAGCAGAGCAGATGTTACTTTCTAACATAAATGGCACTAGAGGCAAAATTGACAAAACGTGATTTTTGATTATACCTGAGCCTCCCTTGTAAAAAGCTATGCTACCTTTCCCTTCAATGGATAACAGTACAAGTCATGGTTTACAAACAAAAACAGAAAAGAAACCATCGAACATCACAGAACTCAGACTCCGGAAAAGTCAGATGCAATTTTGCTGAAGTGAGGGAAAATGCAATTTACACAATAACAAAGTTACCTGCTCCGATGAGGTCTACGGTACCACATGTTGAAAATCCAACTTGTACAGAATAAATAAACTACTTCAGTAATTCACGATATCTAATAATCTTTTTCAAATAACAGAGTAAACAAAAGGTGATGCAGCAGGAACAACAAAGCAATATTACTGGTAATTAAGATTAATATAAATGATAAAAATCACAGGAAGCCAAAGCAAGTGAACGAAAAGCACTTCTTCTTATCTTCAGGAAATTCAGTTTGCTTGAAATTAATTAAGAACTCAAGTTTATATAGCAACTCTTTGGCGCATAATTTTACTTTCCCTATCTTTACACAATAAGTAACTGTCACATTGGCATGAATAGATGGTAATCTTGCAGTTGAATAATATGACTTGACTTATAACAGGGGACTTATATAAGGGAACCTGGAAGCTCAAGGTCGAGCTACTTTCTACCGTCAGCCTTCGTTTATTTTATGATGATAATGGATGTTACCATAGCATGAATAGTGAGCGAGTTTTACTTTATAAAAGTTTATACCTCATCTTACTCAGCCTCAAAAGTACATGACATATCACAAAACAACATTTCAAGCACTGAAGTAACTGGATCAACCCATTTTAGTTCCATTTGGTCAATATTGTTGAATACAATAGTTTTGAACCAAACTGGACAAATTATACAATAATTGACCAAGCATGTGGGGCTTCAAAGTCTAAACCAATGCAGATGCAGGTAATGAACTATGTTTCGGTTTAGTTCTATTAATGAAGACTTTAATACAGCCATTGAAGTCAGCACTCACAAGTACATGCCCACCACAACCTTGCTTATGTTGGGCAACCAAAGGGTCTTCAACCTAAAACCACCAAACAAAAAACAATGAGGAAAAAAAATCAGCATTTCATCATAAGAAAAAATAAAATCCTTTAAAAAATCTTTTCTACTCACCGCTTTAGGTCTAGTTTTTTCTTCCTCTTTTTCCTCTTGATCCATTTGTCTAAAAACTGCTTCGGGGTTTGGTGCAAATACAGCACATGTAACAACAGCATTATGAGCTTTGATACCTTCCCAAAAATCATTTCTATCTTTGCGCACTGATGAAAACTTCGAATAGTCATGGTCTGTTCGCCATATGTAAATACATTGGTTTTCTGAGCCACTCACTATGTACTTTCCATCATGGCTGAAACTTCCTTTGATTTGACTACTCACATTCACATATCCCTAGGTTAAACAATAAAATGAGGGGTCAATGAATACGCGCACTAAATACAAAAGTATATCATAGAAATAAAGAACAAACCCACTTACCTTGTATTTACAAGAGACACTAAGATCTCTAAGATCATACAATCGAATTCTGCTATCATTAGAAGTCACCAAAATTTTATCTGCACCTGGCATGGGCTCAATACCACTTATTTTCCTTCCCGTTGAATTCTTTCCACGGGTGGATCGCACATGTATTTGAGTGTGATACTTAAGTTGGTCTGTATAATAGAATATACAACGGCCATCATATGATCCCACAACAGCAAACTTTCCATTTTGAAAGAAGTTTGCAGCTGTAATAAGTTTTGTTTGACCCTCAACTTCACTCCAAACAGCCACCTTCAGAGGAGAAACATTCACTTAAAACTGGCACAAATCTTAAGATTAAGGGGCAAGAGCCCAGAATTAAAAGCAACTAACCTTTTTATCGGGAATATTCCAAAGGCGAATTTTACCATCTAAGGACCCACTGAGGAAGTATCTATCATCTCTTGGGTGAAAAACTATGGCGGTTACAAAATCTATGTGCTGGAAGCAGCACAAACATTCTTTTCTAGAAATATGCCACAAGCGAACCTGGAATATGCCAGAACAAGCTAAGGATCATTTCTGAGGATACAGGACAGGATAATAATGTAGTAAATAACACAAATGTATTAAAGAAAAACAACAACTTACAGTCTTATCCATCGAGGAGCTAAGAATAAAATAATTCTTTGACCAAGATACATCCAATAAGTCTGAGGTGTGTCCAGTGTATTTACAAAATGGTCGAGGCATGAAGGGACTGTTTGGGTTTGGATCTGCGCCCGCAGATTCATTGCCAGCACCTGCAGAGCTGGCTCCTGCAGAATGTTGGGAGACAAGTGACTCTTGAGATGGCGTTGGAGAAACTTTTTCAGCATTATATTTGGTACGCATTTCCTGAAAGTTAAGAAAAAATATTAATTTAAGAAATGGTGTTGCTGTTAATTATTCTTACAATGTGCCATGAAATTGTTTGTTTTTAATTAATTCCTGGTATATATTCACAACCTTTCATCAGAATTATTGTGAAAATAGAAGTGCAATTGAAGAAAATTAACACCAAACAGGTAGCTTACCTGAAAATAAGCATATGCACTTCGAATGACCCAAACCCGTAGAATACGGTCCTGGCCTGCAGTTGCAAGTAGTCTACCACAAGTTGAAAATTTCATACACCAAATAGGTCCAACATGTTCACCACTCAGATCTTGAATATACTGCAGCTGATCAAATTCATAAGGACCCTTATGACTGCTGCTGGCTTTCAGTTTCATATTAGAAGGCTCATTTGGATTTACTAGGTCCGGAATGTCCATAACATCTTCTTTGTGTCTAGCATGTGAAACCTTTCAAAACATAACATGATACAAGAGTTAACTGATTTGATAATCCTTTCACACTGTTTTCTAAGACAAGCACACTTCATACATTACCTCTTGGGCAATGGTCTTGGCTTTATTCATGGTTTTCTTAACAGTGGATCCTAGGAAACGTTTAAATCGAGCAGTTCTCTTGCGAACACTACCAGCTTCACTTTCAACATCATCTATATCTAAGGAGTCACAAACAGAGAGAGGAACAGACATTTTACTGTCTACACTCTCCTCATCAGACTCACGAGGTCTAGACACTGGGCTGCTAGTTTCTGTTCCAGCATACTCAGAAGTGAGACGCATAATATGCAGAGAAAGTGGATTAATACATTGGGGAAGCTTGTCTTCAGCAATGCTAAGAGGCACTCTTTCTCCAGTATCTAAATTGAGTACTGTGACTTGAGATAAAATTTCCTGTAAAAGTGGGAAAAAAAGCATTTGTCAAACAGTTCATGATTAGAAATATTGAAATTTGAATTTTGAGGAACTCTGTAGTTTTTGAGAACATAAATATACCATATCTGACAGTTGTTTCCCTGAGTCAGTTCGGGTTCGCACAAACATATTGAGCTGCGCCAGCATCCCCTGTTCATCCCCTGCAGATCTTCGCCTTTCTTTAGATCCCCGTGGACTGAGTGACTGACGACTTCCTTCTCCACTCTCTCTTCCAATACTATTGCTACTAAGAGATCCAAGAGTACTTCTTCCTCTCTTTCCACCACTCCCTGTACGAAATATTTTACAAATGGTTGTAAGGCATTTTGACATACTTGGTGAATAGTACTACAGTACCTTGAGTCAGAATTTAATTTTATACAAACCAGTGCCAACTGAGCTGAAATCCCTCATACTGGTGCTGCTAGTGCTGCTGGCAGTTCCAGAGCCAACTGGATGAACTACTGGTATTGCTGGTCCATCATTATTGCCTCCAGCTAAAATCGATGGCTTGCGTCCAATGCTATTACTACCAACTGACCCACGAGGGCTGTTAGAGGCCTGACTTGATCTTGATGACATCCTCTCAGTCTTCACTCGTTCTAATTCTTCAGGCGGTGGACCTTCAGCACGAGCTTTATCTTCATCCTATTAATAATTAGAAACAAAAATTGCTGTATAGTGTTGTAACTGTCATGCTACACAAGCAGAAGAAAAGCATGAATATCATTTATTGGGAAACAGGAAATAAGCACACACATACCTGAGGTTTAACTACATACTGTCCTTTGGTGGCTGAGCGAATGTCCAGAGAATGTTCTAAGTCTCTGGTTAGGGACTCAATGGTACTTGCAGGGCTTGGTAACTGTGATGACTGCGAGGCAGTATCATTTTCATTCTACCAAAAAGAAAAAAGAGAAAAAAAAGGCAAAGCAATTATTTGTTGGGAAATATGGTAGTGTTAAGGCCAATGGTTAACATGGAAAGCTGAACTCACCACTAAAGTAGCTGTAGAAGTTGCAATCTGAGTTCTATTCTTTTTCTTCCGGCGTGGAGGGGCTACAGGAGCTTCTGAGGGAAGAGGAGGTGTCCCATTACTAGTAGAATTTTTAGTGCTAGCAATCACATCTGGTTCCTGGAACACACTTTGAGAAAAGTGTGAAGGAGATGATGGAGCTGTGCTAGCTGAGGCTGATGTTGTTGGGGTTGATGAAGCAGTGGGTGAGGTTGTTGCAGGACTTGTTTGAGCTGTCACTGGTGTAGAAGACTCCTCTTCCTCTTCTTCTTTTAAATCTCCACCTAAAGTGCTGCATGAACTTGTTGATGTCAATTGTTGCTCTAATCGGCCACTACTTGAACTAACTGTATCTTGAACCCCTCCAAGTATTCTACCAACACGGCCAAGAGATGTCAAGCTTTGAAGGCTTAGGGCATCATGTTCAATGATACGGAAAGGATGTGAGGCCTTGGTGCCTGATGAAGATCCTCCTACAGAAGCTGTGCCTGCCTGAGGTACAGCAAATACTCCCTCAACTGATGATGACTGACTGTCAGGGGGAGATCCCACAGCATCCTCTTCCTCTGTTTGCATTCTTTGACGCAGTTCTTGAAATCGCCGTCTTCCTTGCCAGCTATCAGCACTTTTCTTTGGAACTCCCACCTGTTAGATGACAAATGCTTTTTTCATACGATACTGTGCACGGGCACAAACAAAAAACTTAAAGAGGGGTTGCAAAAGTAATCCACATACATTATCTGGAGCAGAATTTTCTGTGCACAGAATAGAAGGAGCGGCGGCAGCAGCAGAGGAAGGGTTTGGTGTGGAAGTTGGTACTAGTGTTTCATCCAGGTCAGCAGATTCTTTCAAAGGGGTATGAATGGTCTTATCCACAACATTTTCCGGACGAGGTAATGTAGTACGTTTAATTGACCGACTTCCCCTGAAAATAAAAAGAGTCAGGTCTCTAATGCATAATGTAAAGAAAGATTGTTTCAACAGAAACCTGTAATGTGACTGCACAGTTTCTACATTAGACTAACCAGTTTCCTAATTCGATTCTAAATGACAATGTTACATAGAATCTACCCTAACCTTGAACTGTCAGGGTATGACACTCGGCAGTTACAATGGGAATTAGATGTACACATAGATAGGTATTCACCATATGATGCAGAAATGCAATGATCCCAAACATGGGTTGTAAAAATAGAATTATCATGAAATGGATCACCCACCTTGTACTTCGGCTGGGCGTGCCATCTTCCGCGTCATAAAATTCATCGGAATCACTCGAAGTAGACATGATGACTGACCCTAATGGCAAAACATGATGGAATTGACAGCAGACGAGAATCACAGCATAAATAAACATGTCACATTAGAAATGTGTGCAGTAAAATTTCTGCTCAATAGGTCTTGTGGCTAACAAGAGGGATGCGAATTTACATGCGAGAAAGATGAATAAGCCAGTTTTGGCCATCTCGGTACTTACCGAAGGACGATGAGCATAATTATCTATTTTTAAATTGTGACAAAAATTCTTGTATGACCAAACGTAAATTCTTAAAAAGGACCTTTATTTTTCATTTTCATTTCAAGGCGCCTTCCACAACCGTTGAAGCGGTTGAAGCCGTCTTGGATGTTCTTTTTCTCGACGTCTTCTTTCTAAAATGGCGTACAAAGCAAGTTGTGACGTTACTTGCTACTTTCCTTCAAATGCTTTAACGATTGAACGCACCCACTAAACAGACAACAAGTGAAAGACAGTAGTTAAGCGTTCACTTTGCCGTTGACGCGGAGTGGCAGAAGTGGAGTGTGGTGATCAGCAGATTCTTGCAGAAGAAAGTGTGAGACGACGTTAAAAGTGGTGCATTTTGACGGCCGGGTCCTAGCCATCGGACACGGACCTACTGTGTGCACAGCAACATGACGGACGAAAGTCAGCCCAAAACTCTGTACGTCGGAAACCTGCATACGTCCGTGTCAGAGGATCTACTGTGTGCATTGTTTTCTCAAATAGGCCCGGTGAAGGGGTGCAAGATAATTCGTGAACAAGGCAATGACCCTTACGCCTTTGTGGAGTTTACCAACCATCAAGCGGCCGCCACTGCACTGGCCGTGATGAATAAGCGGCTCTTTCTAGACAAGGAGATAAAGGTAAACTGGGCCACCTCACCGGGCAACCAACCGAAGCAAGACACAAGCAACCACCATCATATATTCGTGGGTGACCTGAGTCCTGAAATTGAAACTCACACTCTTCGTGAAGCCTTTGCACCATTTGGTGAGATCTCCAACTGTAGAATTGTTCGAGACCCCCAGACCCTGAAGTCGAAAGGGTATGCGTTTGTGTCGTTTGTGAAGAAAGCTGAAGCGGAAAGTGCAATTCAGGCAATGAATGGCCAATGGCTGGGTAGTCGTAGTATTCGTACTAACTGGTCAACCAGGAAACCTCCACCGCCCCGTAATGAAAGGCCTCGCAACCCTGGTACTGGCAAACAAGCAACTTATGATGAAGTCTATAATCAGTCAAGTCCGACAAATTGCACGGTATATTGTGGAGGTTTCACTACTGGTATAAGCGAAGAGGTGATTCAAAAAACCTTCGCTCCATTCGGTGCCATTCAAGACATACGGGTGTTTAAAGACAAAGGCTATGCGTTCATACGATATGCAACCAAAGAGGCTGCTACTCTTGCAATTGAATCAGTGCATAATACTGAAATAACTGGTCAAACTGTGAAGTGCTTTTGGGGTAAAGAGTCCGGTGACCCTAATAACCCTATTCAACCAGGAGTGCCAGCTGCAGCAGCTCAGCCGCAGGCAGCCCAGCCTCAAACACAACCAGCTCAAACACCCACTGCTGCAGCTGCAGCAGGGCAATATCAATATGCTTATGGACAACAAATGGGATATTGGTATCCTCAATCATATCCTGGAGCAGGCGGCAGTCAGTATTTGCAGAGCATGCAACCAGGCTATACGGCTGCCACTTATGGCCAATTCAGTTATCCTCAAGCTTATGTCCAGAGGATGGGATTACAAGTTCCGTGGCAAGCCATTCCCGGACAGCCAACAGCAGCAGCTGCTGCAGCTGCTGCTGTGACCAGTCAGCAGGTGATGGCAGGACAAGCACCACTTCAGCCCCCAGCAATGATGTATGCTGCAATGCAACAGTTCCCAACGCCTCAATGAAGCAGCTTGGATAGTGGATGGACATTTCCCATATATGTTGTGAAAATAAATAATCTCAGGATTACATTCTGTGGATACTTTCCACAGTAACTTATTGTAAACAAATATATACTGATTGGCTGTCATATTGATAGCTCGACTGATCTTATTGTCAGTTTTTGGATTGTGTATTGAATGGCCCTTGTCCCAAGCAGTGGAAATTGGACTTATAATTTTGGACTATTATTGTTGAATTTTTA
The DNA here is from genome assembly GCA_038380765.1 of Odontothrips loti. Taxonomy (NCBI): domain Eukaryota; kingdom Metazoa; phylum Arthropoda; class Insecta; order Thysanoptera; family Thripidae; genus Odontothrips; species Odontothrips loti. The sequence continues at coordinate 13,253,986 of CM076245.1, forward strand.
TTTTTTTTGTAGATATGAATAATTGTGATCAGTTAGCCACTGAAGCAAAATTTGGTAGGTATTTTCAGTGCTGGTGTCAATTGACATTGCTCCGTATACAAACATGGTGAATTAAAGGTTATTGTGTTATTGAGAGTTATGCCAACAAGTTTTGTAAGCAATAAGATTTTTCAACTTAATTTCGATCAACTTGACAATGGTCTGATCTCTAGATGGGCTCTAATACAGAAGTCATGTTTTTGTGTTTGTGTTAAATAATTCGAACACTGTGATGGCTGGGTTCTTTGCGCATGGGGCACAGCGCAGGGCGCAGTGTTCACCATACAACGATATTGCTCGAAAACTTCCGTCATGTCAATTAGTGTATTCACTCATAGGAATTGGGAGGCAGCTTGATGCATGGTGCCACCTTCTAAGACTGCTGTTGTATTTCGTTTCCTTTGTGTGTTTTGTCCATTAAAAGATGTAGAAAGATGTCTTCCCAAGTAGCCTGGTTCCTTATGTGGGGTTGTTTAAGTTACCACCTAAAAAGATTGTAGTGCTAAGAGGTAGTTTTTTTGTTTTTTTCGTTTTTAATTTTTTTTTCCTATCTGGTTGGAAATTTTTAGGGACTTATTTTTTTCCTTATCCCCTTTTTACAAGTGATTACCTTTCATTAAACAATTTAATTTTTTAAAGTCTGTGTTGATATGGTAAGTGAAGCACAAGTTGACATCTGCCTCAAACCTAGAGCCATTATCAGCCAGTATGTGATGAAAACCTTATGATGGTTACCATGCTTTTGTTGATGGGGGCACTAATATGTAAGATAAAGTAAGTGTCTGGTTCTCATGTTCTGTTTTGTAAATTCCCCTCCAAAGTGATGTGTTGGCATGGTATGCGAGTGTGTATTTTCTCTTTAGTACTTTTAATGTACTTATTTGAAACCAGAAAGATGTTTTCTTCTAGCTCCTCAATTTAATTGCATTGGAAGTTAAATGGAATAGGTACTGTGCCTGGCCTATTGCTGAGATGTTACATTATTGCTCCATTTCTTTGGTGACAAAGCTCATCTTCTTTAAATGTGCTTTTCAATGAATATCAAAGAATTGTGGACTAGTTTTACTGAACCAGACATACTCCAACTGGAAATACATTATAAAGTGAAAGTGTTTTCTTTTTCTTCGGCCTGTTGACTTCTGATAGTACAACTTAGGAGGCAAACCAGAGTCACACTAGTATGTGCTGTTTATTTTGCCTAAACTGTTGGAGAAAGAAGCTGCTTTTGTTTATTTATTTGCCAATGATTATGAAATTTTTTTAAATTAGTACACTAGGTTGGCTGTGGAAAGTTGTGTGACAGACAAGCAGTATTGAAAAAGAAAAAAGAAAAAAAAAAGCAATAAAATTTCCGTTTGAAGCAAACCTAGCAGGTGATGCAGTCTGTTGGTCTATTTATTGAGTGTGTGAAAGATCGAATGTGAGGAGTGGTATGCTGTGCTGTGCTCATCCCTTTTTATATAGAAATATATATAGTTTTTGTAATTTTATTTAAGTGGACTAGGTGGTGATCCTGGTGAATCACTAAGTCGCACATTCCTACTGGAAAGATGTAGATGCTAATGCCATACATTTTAAATAAAAGCGTGTAACACATTCGTAGTGAATTGGCCATTTATCATGATGAAACATGGTTTCTCCATCTTATGAAAGCAGAGGTCCTCCTTGTGCTTTGACATGCAATGTGACATTACTGCATTAGTTGATTTATCAAAGCCATATATGTCAATTGGACAGTTATAAAATTGACCTTGTGGCTTTGGTAGAACTATGTTGAACTGTAAAATATTAAGGGTAATGATTGTGTATTGTTAGGAAGGTACTTTACTTTTTAAAGTACATTAATTTATGTTGATGTTACGACAAATGCTTATGCATATTCCCTGCTTGCCCTCTAAACAAACTGCAGATTTTTAAAAACGATGTCTTACAATGGACTGTTCCAATTTGTTTAATGGTCTTTTTTTTTTTCTTTTTTTTATCTTCAAATTTTCTGAGGCATTGGGAGTATCCTCATGACATTGTTGATATGACAATCGTCCATAGTTGATATATCCAATTAAAATATTAAAAAACAAAAACATAAAAACAGCTAAATATTTAAAGAAGGGTCTTCTTGTTGCACAGAATGTACTTTTAAGGTCAGGATATGGCTCCATTCTTTGAACACTTGTAGCCGTGGTTTTGTACAAATACATACTTCAAAATGTAAATACCTCCAACCTGTTAGTACTGTTAAGTTGTACCCATTGTAAGTTGTGGCTTAATTGAAGGCATAGGATAAGCAAATGAGCAATGTACCTGGTTTAAAGTCTAATCTGATGCAATGTAGTGTATTGTATTGAAATTGCTAATTTGTACACAACGCATTCCCAAGTGTAACATGTAAGAAGGAATCAAATAAGTTTCACGTATATGATGCTGCTTTTTATTTCTGACCCCGTCGAGTTGGAAACAAGTTTTTAAGTGCAGGACCGCAAGGGATTAGCGGAATAACTGTATTAAGACTTCATGATGCAAGATAACTTTTAATGCATCTCATGATGGCATATTTACAAATATCACAGGGATTGCATAGAACTCTCATCAGACATGTCTCACCAAAATACTTGTTCCTGAAATGTAAAAAATATATTTGAGAAATTATCAGGCAATGAAATCAGTCTTCATCAAATGCATAAAAGCAAAGAAAACAAAAATTGAAAAGAAATCATGGAGATGTTCTTGTTAGGAAACTAGCACTTACGTATATGTTGGTACGATCACCCAACACACACAAAAAATACTCCAGTTTTTCTTACTTTTAGCAGATCCATCATGATTATAAATATATTTCAACACAATAGTGATTCCTTACTCCTCATTATTATCACAGGTAAAGCAGGATTTTTTTAACAATGTCATTAGAAAAGTTAAATAAATACATTTTCAGACTTCCATCTTAAGTGCAAGGAAGCTTAGTTACAAAAGGTCTGAATTTCGTGCACAAACAGCTTCCTGTAGAATAATTTAAGGCACATACCAACTTCCACATTCCAGTCCTTAAACTTGGTGCAGAGTAACATGTAGCACACAGTTCACCAATATTTTTAGGTCTTGCACAATTCACCACAAAACATTTCAGAACTTTATGAACAGAGAGGCAACGATATGTTCATAAAAATAAAAGAATTGCAGTTTTTGAGTTGTTTTCACATCTAATTCTTTTGGAAACAGCAGCATGACTTTTCATCACAGTAAAAACGCAACTGGTTGAGGCATCTTCACTGAATCAATAAAGAGTATCCATAATAATAAAGAGGCTTGGTTAACTTTTTGAGATAGAAACATTTCAAAATTCAAAAAATGACAGCAAACACAGTGAGGTACAAAAATAAAATAATATATATTTGACAACAAAACATTCTATCCTAGTGAGGTGCATGAGAATCTTCCAAAGATCAACTCCAGGATTATTTTATATCACTGACAAGTATTTTAATCAATTTAAAAAGAAAGTTTTGTCTGAGCAATTCTCGTATGAATAAACAACTGATATTATAAGATGGTCTGCCAATATACAAAAAAATATTTGCAACAAACAATGAGAGGAAAACAATTCACAAATCTTAGCACACAAGCAACTACACAGCATGAAAAAGAATCACACACTACTTTCTAAGGCACCACAAAAACTTAAACCATGAAAACATTGAACACAGAGGACTACTTGGAAGACAGTTATCTTAATTTGCATTGTTAGTTGCATCTCTTATTCGGTGATGGAGAATAAGCACCTGTGATCCGACACCATGAAGGAGTTGATGAGATCTCTGTTTTGCCAGAGCGAACTGGTGTGTTTGGTGTGCTCACCAGGACAGTTAGTGGTGAGTTGGAGTGAAGTCCCCTTCGGACTGGCCACCTATAGAATTATTACAATTTTACTTTTGGATCCTCATAGTAGGAAATGAGTAAGGCTCATAGCTAAAGACTTACTTTTTCCTTTCTTGTGCAGAGTGCAGAAGGACCTCATGTCTCCAGCGATATATATGAGGATGAGAAGACTGCGTAATAGTACATGAACTTATAGCATTCACAACATCTGCATCCACTTTGGTTGGGTCACTTCTGCAGGCAACAGAATCAAACAATTTCATACAAATGTCCCCTAATGCTTTATATTCCAGAAATGTAATAACAATATTTACGTTCTTACCCTTCAATGAAAATACGAGGGCCTTCTTCAGGGACATCCATCTCATCATCATCATCGTCATCATCATCATCATCATCATCAACAGCAGCTGATTGAGATATTTTAAATGGAAGAGGACTTTCTCGGGGTGATGATGGCGGAGTGAAGAATGTGTCACCTTCATCATCTGGAACGCAATGTAATTTATTAAAGGCTATTTGATTCCACAAAGTTCTAGATATTTTGTATCAACATTACCTGAAAGTTGGGCTTCAAAATTTACATCCTTTGATTCTGGAAATAATAAAATAAATTTACTGAGACAGAAGTGTTTGAGTTAGTTTTCTTCAAAAGGAAATATAAAGAATGAAAGCCCTCAGTCCTTCTTGGTGGCTTACCGTCTTCATAATCAAGTCGACGTGACACATTTAGAGAATCTATACTGTGTGAGTTATTTATTGATCGCTTAAGAGAAGATGATTTTCTGGATCCCCTTGAGAAGTTGGATTGGCTGCTTGTAGGCCATGGGCATAAACACAAGTATGCATCAGACCACATTTCCAAACATTCATTCTCTGTCCTTACTTGAGGACGAGGCTGAAAAGAGAAGAAAGAAAAAGGGAATCCAAAGTAAAGATTAACCACAATCCAATGACAGTTGGGGCACTCTATGTTTTGTACTTTGTAGTATTTAAATTACCGGTAGGGGAGACCGCCCATCTGGCCCACTTCCTTGTAACTGGTCTAATGCCCACACCATCTGGCTAACAATGCAGCGAATAGCAGTTTTCTGATTTGAACTGGACGATTGCCTTGTGTTCCTAGGTTGGCGGTACTGAGTAGGAGATGTGACTGCATCATCTTCATCTGAGGAAAGGGTTCCATCAAGGTTCCCCTTGGCAGAAAGCATATCCTGAGGACAAATAATAAGAGTGAACACTGAAGGGAACAGAAAGAAGATTCTGAACACACTAATGAACAGGTAGGTAAAATTTCGGCTTACCTGTAGGCTGTTGTATAACACCTCCCTCTCCTCCCATGTTAACAGATCAACCAATCTTTCACTAACACTACTAGCAACTCTTGAATGAACAAGATGGTAGTCCACAGCAACAAATCGAGCATCTTCCATGTAGCTACACACAAGACTCTGTGGGAGGGGGGGAAAAAAAGACAAAAAAAATGTGCAGAAAAATATTTTAAATAAAAAGGGGAAATTTAATGCATTTGCAATAGCAAACTCTTACTTGAACTCTCTTAACTTCTGGTTTCAAGACATCTCTGATGGAATCACTGAGACGGTGAGAGGCACTGCCAGAAATTAGATGGTGCAAGCTAGCTGCAATTCGTTTTGCAAATAGCTGCAATGATTTTTCCACATAAAGAAAAGGACTAACAGTAGGATTGGAAAGTGCAGTCAGAATTGCCTCATTCCGATTGCTTTCTGGGACGCTCCTACAAGGTTCAAGAATGTACAGATCAAAACTGTGTTCAGCTTTTACCAATCAACAACACCCTTCTACCGGCAGAAACAGATCTTTATACTATTCCTTAGAAAATCAAACCACCATTGTCAGTAGGGGTAAATTAAAGAAAACTCACTTCTCAGTTTCTGGGCGTTTCCTGCTTAGCCAGTCAAAGAAACGTGCTGAAGTGGACAATATACTCCCATTTGAAGGTGAAGTAGAAGGTGATGGAGAGGGTGACAATGACAAAGGGGATCCACGCCCGAGTCCTGATCCAACAGAATCATCCAATATTGTGCAGGCATTCATCATTGAGCACAGTTGAGTAATAGGACTCATTACTTCTGGCTCAGTATCAGATCCATCAAGAGTGTGGTTTACTGTGATGCCCTGAACTGAGATCTCAGGTGAGATAGATAGTTTGGAGTCTTCACTGAGATTACTGGATAGTTCCTGCAATTTTTTTTAAGGAAGAAAAAAAGATTTGTGATTAGAAAAATACAGTGGGACAGATGAGCAGGATGACACCTAACTCTACATACCACATTTTCTACACTTCGATAACGGTTTGAGAGGTATTCCTCTAAAAGAGCAAGGCCCTCTGGTGATGATAAGTCAGTGAATGTGTTCAAAAATGGCCAGTATTCTTTCCATGGTATGCACTGACCAGCAGCTAGATCACTATCATATAAAATTTGCATTAAACACAGTGCCAAATGAAATATTAAAAAAATAAGAATAGATTCATACTAGAGACTAAGAAGAATTAGATCACAGTACAAATATGAATGGAGCCCGTTTCCTAGTCTATTTTAAATTAGTCTGCAGTAATATACTAACCGTCCTACTCTTTCAAGGCCCTTTTGGGGGTCCTGAAAGCGGAAAGTTGATGGACAGCTCTTCGGTTCATTCTGCAATATTGACAGGTTGTTTCCCCTTCCGCGCTGTGGAGTTCTCCAGAGGCGATGAAACTCAGTAGCTTGGGACTGACTCATAGGTCCAGCAAATGCATGAATTTCTAGCCTTGGACTCAAAAGGTCCTCATTTAATACCTGAAAATATTTCAACAACATGTTGTGTGAGGATACTCTCGTCATTTAACATCCTCAATAAATTAGATTTCTCAACTAACTGGAGGATCTTTTGGTGAAAATGGTGTCCCCACAACTGGTTGAACAGAATTATCTTCAGCTCGAAGTACAGGTACATAGTAGTCATTTTGTAATAGAAATGATATTTCTGACTTCACTTCCTCACTTGCATTTGGGCATCTTGCACACACAATCTAAGGATAGAATCATTATTTAAATGCAGCGTAGCTGATAATAAGCATTGCTTATTTGTTGAGTGAATATTACTTAATTTATTTTAATTTTACTTACATCAATTGGTCTCTGCCCAAACTTATTCTTCAATTCCCTATCACATTCAGAATAGGAAACCAGAACTGACACGACCTGCAATGCCCCAAACTTGGCAGCAAAATGCAAAGGTGTTTCATGCATGCCTTTGTCAGGGGTGTTAAGGTAAAGATCTAATAGGATAGTAGATCTTTCTGCAGCTGATCCTAACTTGCCAGATGACAAAGATTCATCTCCATACAACAGCCTACAAAATGCTGGATCACCAACTGTTTGAAGAATGAAGTCTGTCATAGCTGCATTCTTACTTTTGGCAGCGACATGCATGGCATTATATCTTGAACCCTCCTAAAAAATAAACACAGCATTGGTACAAACTGATTGATACAATTTAAAGACAGCGGTTACAAACCATATTCATCATTCGTCCTACCTGTAGAATAGATGGTGTGTCTCCATTGCTAATGAGAAACCGAGGATTGTCCCAAACTGTCTTGCCAACCAATTCAATATTACCATTTTCTATTGCTCTTCGTAATTGTACCATATCTTCTCGTTTTGGGCCTTTAAAAAGGCTTGGCTTCTCGGCATCACTAGATGCACCATTGACATTTTCTTCTGATGTGATCACAGAACCATGAACTGCAAATGCTACAGCATCAGACCGTGATCCGAAAGCTTTAAATCTGGCTTTTTTGTGGTGTTTAACAACTTTCAAAGCCTCTTGCTTGTCTTCATAAACATGTAAAAAATCTGAAAAGGTAAGAATGATGCAATGTCCTATGAGTTTTTAAAATGAAGGAACTCTCGAAACATTTGAACAGTGGTGAAAAGAAAAAAAAATGAATGAGTGATCAGTAATCTTAACCGAATGACATTTTAAATGTTAACTCCACCGTATCAACTGCACACGCATCAGCGGCAGCGACTCACCATCCTCACTGCTATTCGGAATATGGACCCCATAGAATCTTTCAGTGTCGTGCGTTGCTGCAGGAACTGCTTTGGATCCTGACAGCCCCATGTTGGGGTTGGGTCCCTCCTTTTCAGTAGTATCGCCCATGGTGATAAAACAGCTACAGGGTCCTAGATTTGCAGGGCAAATCTATCGCCACAAAATGATCGTGAAAATATTCTAACCTAAATGGTTTCGATATAGCGATCATATATGAATGTCATGTGTTCCATCCGTTTAATAATGAACACAAATATGACCAGCTGCGTTTGTGAGGTACCAGCGTTGTTGTCAAAGACGACGCCTGGGCGAGGGCCGTGCCAAACAAAGCTAAAATCAGAGACGAGGCCTACGAACACATATCAACAAACGAAAACGACGTAAATAACCGTCACCATCCCCTCCCCTTTTTCCCGCGGGATGCCGACAAATAGTTCCGTTCGTACAGATGGCCTCCGAGAGACTAGAAGTATGAGAACTCTATCTGTCACAACTCGATCCACGCCCGCCGCCCGCGGTCCGCGGTGCCCGCGGGCACCCGGGGAGGGGGGAGGGGGGGGGATCTATCGTATCCAGCCACCCTAGCCGGAGTCAGGCAGAACATTTATCCTAAAAATGAGAGTAACAACCCCGCACTATCTTCAAATCCAATTTTAAAACCGCCCTCACGGCTGTTTTAAGGAGGAGGGGTCGCGAGGCGTAAAAGCTCTGGGCCAGGCGCGTGTCCAGCGGGTCTCCTTCGTTTTAGGGAACGTGTGACACTGTCACTCCTTTCGCGTACGTACAGGCTTCAGGCTTTTCAAGTCTTCAGTGGTCATCATTTAAGGAAGAGAGAGCATAATTTCGGTGTGGGAGGACATTGTCAATGCGGTCCCGGACCGAATGAAACAAATAGTGATTCTCGGGCTCGTGGAGGGTAGTTTTCGCGCGCATAGTCTTCAGACCGAAGACGGCGAGCACCCGCGAGGAGAAGATCAGCTGCCACCCCTTCTCCTCCTTACTGCTGGTCTGCAAGCATTGACCGGGACCGTACAGGGAGATTCGCCGAGTGCTTCCTTTCCCCACCGCGTCCGCGTCGCTAGGATGTGTGGAAGTGCTGACCCATGCGCTGTCGCGTCAGCGCTGACGCTACACGCTGCCTGGGGAGTTCAAGTTCATGCATGGTTCATGTTTCTTCCCTCCCACAGCGGGACCCTTTTGTTTATGGTTACTTCCCTTCCTGTCCACCCCCTTCTCTCCCCCCTCCCCTCACTCACTCTTACCGCCTCCGTCCCACCCCCACCCGCTGTTCTGGGCGGTCTGACTGACTCACTCCGCACGCTACGAGCCACAACAAACACCGTCCTCGCTTCGCACAGCTCGGACTGGGTTCCGCGCCGCGCCCGCCGGCCCCCGGCCCGCCCCACCGGCCTCCCGCGCCGCGAACTGGTGAACACTCCTGTTCCCGCTCGCTTTGCCTACTCCGCTCTCGTCTCGCCTGGCCTGGTCTGGCGCCGGCCTCCGTGGTTGCAGCACCTGTTTGGTCGTCGTCGGGACAGGACGACAGGTGAGTGAAGCTGTGCGCCGCGCCGCACCGCGCCCCGCAGTCAGTGTCAGTGCCGGCCAGCCTTGATGTCGGCTGATTACGTCCGCGGCCCCCGCGACGCCCTAACCTCACTCGTGCCCGTGGCCTGTGGTCCCCACGGCCCCCGCCGTCAACACATGACCTAGTGCTGCCGCTGCTGGCCGCTGCTGGCCGCGTTATCCGTATCGGTCGGGGCACAAAGCTGTCATCTAGTGTCGAGTGCAGAGTGCAGGGCGCTCACAGCGGCACTGGGTGGCGGGGGGCGGGCGGCACCGGGCCGGCCTCGCTCGTGTAACTCGTGCCGTGTCGTGCCGTGCCGTGTGTGCCATCCTCCCCTCTCCCCTGCAATGCCAGCCGTTGCACGACGTTCCATTGCCTCGATTTAGCGGCCGTCGGCTTCTGCATTGGGCCTTCCCCGGCCTTGACTCTCGTGAGCCCCGCCTCCTCCATCGACACCATTCCGTCGCTTTCTCGCATCCTCCCCCCCACGACTCGGGACGGGGAGTAGAGAGGCACGATGGGTTGCATACAGTGCGGGCGCTGAGTAGTTAACACCACTTTAATTCTTGTTCCTTCTCTCGTCTATTTCCAGGCAAACACACAACATGGTGCACGAGTGCCATATGTGCGGTGCGGTAGCAGACAGCTTCGCGGCCAACCGGGAGCATATGTGGACCCACCTGAGCAGGTCCTCGTACATGTGTATGGAGTGCGGGGCCAAGTACCCAAAGGCCGCATCTCTAATCGAACACATTGCCGTTGAGCACGGATTGCCTGTGCTTGGCGCGGAGGAAGAGGAAGAGGCGCTTGACGTGGAATTCGTCGAGGACAGCGTCGAGGACAGCGTCAAGGACAGCGCCGAAGACCGCGCTGCAGACCGCGCCGCCGACCGCACCGAGGACCGCGCTGCAGACCGCGCTGCAGACCGCGCGGCAGACCGCGCCGCCGACCGCACCGAGGACCGCGCTGAGAACCACGACAAGGACCCCACCGAGGACTTGGCCTTGGACTCCGCCGAGGACCGCGATGTTGACGCTGGCGCGGTGCCCACAGAGGCTAGGACTGCCAATATCCCGCTGATAGACCTCACCTTCGACGAAAACGACGACGACGACGAGGTGATAGGCGATCCCATCTGTGCCTGCCTTCCCGTCAAGACTTCACCGCGGAGCCCCACGCCCTCTCCGCCGCGCACCATGACCCCGTGTCCTGCCAAGGACACTCCGCAGCCCCAGTCCACCACGGAGCCGCACCCTCGTTTCTGTGGCTGGGACCCGGACTCAGTCCAAGTCCCGCATTCCACCACGGGGGAGGACAACCACAGGGTACAGAAGGACAACGTGAAGCAGGATGCAGACTCGACTGTGCCAGACAAGGAGTCCGTCGACGACCCACCTCTTTCGAGTCCGCGAAAGAGACGTGATGTCTCGTCACACGGACACTCCAAGCGGCGGCGGCGGACCTCGGCCCGGTCGTCGAAAGAGGGCGCGCCCGCACCGGAGTCGATGTCGGGCCTGGACGCGGTGCGTGAGGGCGGGCGGCAGCAGACTACCCCCCACGACGCTGCCCCTGCCGGGGAGCAGGGTATGGCGCCCAATGCCATTCTCCATGGGGCTGCCATGGCTCAGGACCGAGCGCTCCTGAGTATGTCACTGAAGGACCTGTCCCTAGGGGTGAGGGGCCGCTACCGTTATGCCCGGCACCCTAGGTACACAGCGACCACGGCCCCCGGCCCCGGAGAGGACGCCTCCACCACCCCCGCGGAGGAAGCCGTCCACAAGAACAAGAAACGCCGTGCTTCACATGGGGCTCGTCCGCGGCCCGCTTCGAAGAGGACCCCGAGGCCTGGCGTTGCTCTGGCCGAGGCCTCCGTCCTGACCGCAACGGTGGTGGAGGGACCCATGCCTGTCGCGGAGGGGAACACCGTCCCTCTCCAAGGTGTGCCTCCTGGCGACGATTCTTCTGGAGAGGTGCTCGTAGGCTCCACCCCCACGCCCGCGGAGGAAGACGTACAAACTCAAAATAAACGTTCTTCTTCACGGCTGGCTCGTCCGCGGCCCGCTTCGAAGAGGACCCCGAGGCCTGGCGTGGCTCTGGCCGAGGCCTCCGTCCTGGCCGCATCGCTGGCAGAGGGACCCATGCCTGTCGCGGAGGGGAACACTGTCCCTCTCCGAGGCGTGCCTCCTGGCGACGATTCTTCTGGAGAGGTGCTCGTAGGCTCCACCCCCATGCCCGCGGAGGAAGCCGTCCACCGGAAGAAGAAACGTTCTTCTTCACAGGGGGCTCGTCCGCGGCCTGCATCGAAGAGGAGCCCTAAGTCTCGTCTGGCTCTCGACGAGGCAGTGGAGTTGACACCGACTCTACCCATGCCCGTCGTGGAGGAGCCCAACGTTCTTTCACAAACTGCAACCCCCGACGGCGGAGCCACTGCCCACCCGGTGCAGGCCGAGGCTGCCTCCGCGATGGCCACCGTCCGCCTCGAAGCCGGTCAATCTGCTCCGAAGAAGATGCGTCGTATCTCGCGACCCGCATCCAAAAGGACTCTGAAATCGGGGTCCATCGCCGCTGGTCTGGCCGTCGCCGAGGGCCCTGTGTTGGCCGCAGAGCCTGCCGCACGGAAGGGGCGGGGACCGCGGGGACGTCCTAAGAGACGCGCACCAAAGAATCCACGCCGTGGGATTACTTCTAAGTCCGTCGCTACGCAAGAGCCCCTCAATATCGAGACGTCGCCGACGCCTCCGCGGTGGGTAGACACACTTGTAGGAGCCTATACGACGAAGATGGAGGGCGTAGTTAAGTGTTGTTTGTGCCCGAATGTGTTCACGTCTGGCCAGGAACGCATGTCCGAGTGCCATGTTATGGGCCACCTGAATTACGCGGCGGACCGTACCTGCCCTGGTTGCGGCATGGCGTTAACTAACAACTCCGAGCTGCAGGATCACCAACAGCGGAACGGCTGCGGGCTTGAGCACCTCCATCACTTAGTCCAGCCTGAGCCAGAACCCTCTCCCCATACTTCTGTTCCATGAACCTTGCAGTAATGAACATGGCCTATGTGATTAAGCCTGATCTATTTTTATTATTTTTTTGTGAGTAATTTGTACCCAAATTCATTTGTAGTTGAATGTGCACTGTTGTTTTGTTTATTTTGTAAGTATAGGGATAATAAAAATCCTTTAATTTGAAACTTAATTTATTTCACTCCATAATGGTACAAAATAATTGGAATATTTAATATCCATGTAAAGGGGAACTTGCAACCAAATGTACTTCCTAGGTCAATTCAGATAAAAAAAAAGTTTACTTTACCAGTAACAAACACTAGTTACTATCAAGAATTAGGCATAATGTAACAAAGGTCACTAAGTATAATTACAAAATTGCAAAGGAACAGATCACACCAACAGGCGTTCAATCTCTTGCTGAATACCAGAGATTTGGGGTTTCAGTTGAGATCCTTCGTTGACGGTAACAGAGACAGCAACAACGGGGCGAGACACACCACAGGCACGTCCTAAAGCTGGAAGACAAAAAAATTGTTAGCAATATGAAGACATATAATGCAAAAACAGAGCTATCCTTAAATACTGACCTTGCTTTGAGCGAACAAATACATATGGCACATTCTTGTCTTCACACAAAAGTGGGAGGTGGAGAATAATTTCTAACGGTTCAGCATCAGCAGCCATAATGATGAATTCAGACAGACCTCGGTTGAGAGTCTTGGTAGCTGAAAAGATAGGCCATGATAAGCATCAAGGTGGATTGTGGCTGGAACCTATCCAATACATTGCGTTTCTTCACGAGAAACAATGTGCACAAACAGCTTAGAGCCTTCACACAAAGCGAAACATTATCAATATCAAAAACATAAATTACCTTCATTGGCACCCTTGCGGAGCTGCTTGTAGTTCATGGACTGCTGAACAAGGTTCAAAATCTTGGCTGTCAGGGTGGCATCAGCCAAGGGGTAAGCCTTGGGATTAACTTCTTCGGTCTGGAATAGAAACAATGAACGACGCACGTAAGTTGATACGAATGCAATCTCACACAAAATAAGGAAATATCGGGAAACAAGAGGAATGACTTGAGGGACGGTCTGCCATGACGGCCTCACAATCCTGGAGAAATGTTCTATCGTAGTGCCGACGCATAACTCAGTAGATTTTTTTTTTTCAATACAGGCGCAACCTGTCCCGAACGAGTATTTAACTAGCATAATTTGAGGTAGCAGTAAAGCGAAAGTCATACTTTACGAATGCCTTTGTCGTGTGCCATTAACCTGTACACACGTGGGGCATGTTAAAAACATACCACATCCACAAACATAATGGTAACCCACAATCACTCACCATTTTAATACTTGAGGAAATGCAGAGCGTTGAAACTGTGTATTTCAAAACCTCTCCGCGAATTAGATCGCTTCACTGAGGATGAAATTCGAGAGACGTGCGGACGACGCAAATGCGTGAAACAAACAACACTGAACAACACGTTGTCGGCACGGTGTCGGGCAGGCGGTGGCGGTGTGTAGCGTGCACGCACCCGTTTGAGATTCCCTTGTTCTTCTTATCCTCTTGATTTTGCTGGGCAGAGAGCAGGCAGGATGCAGGATGTTGAGTAGGTCACCATTGGATTCAAATGCGGCAACTTCAAAGCTTGAAAGTTTTGACTAATACGTTTAGTTCAAGGTGAAAAGAAATTTTTCTTTGAATGCAAGCAGGGGAGTGGGGACAAAAGGAAGTGAAAAGGCAATCTGAGGCGTGCTGAGATATTTTATTCAAACCATCAGTTTCCTCACGTGTTTTGCACTAGACATTCACCACACTGTTAGGAATGTAATAGACGCCCGTAGTAGGGTTCCCCCACCACTGCTACCTCACCAGCCCCCGCCACTATGATCTCGTGCCTCACCCCCCCGCACGGGGAGCATATTTAAACTGGTTGATATACTATTTTTATTGCAAATTTTATCTCTCTTATACTAGCCAGAGACCATGGCAAAGTGTAGAAAGCTTCGAGACTCAAACTGTGCTGAGAATATATACTTTCAATTATGAAATGTAAATACAAGCAGCAAGACTAGATTTTTATTTTCCTCTTTTGGATCAATGAATCCAACCGACGACATACTGTCATTATAACTCCTAAATAAGTTTCACATTCAAGAACAATAAATTGTATTGGAAGACCTACATCACCAAGACTACAGAGCAACAAAATAATTATCATTCCTATCCATTCCAGCTGATCCCACAAGTATATAACCAAGGTATATAACTATCCACACATATCAACAGTGTTACAAAATTCGAAAATTTTCTCTACATTCCATGACCTTAAGTTTACAGCAAAGAAAGCAACTCCGATACTCAATTATTTAAAATTTATCTTTATTATTGTTTCTCAAAGCCCCAACATAAGAATTCGACAAAAAGAAACATTTTGCTCTTTTCCACCATAAAAACAAACACAGACATTAAAAATAGCTGCCGCAAGTGTATAAAAATCCTATTTTCTCCAATTATGACAAAGCAGGTATGGATATGATTAGGGATATGATCAAACAATGTCATGTCATTAAATTTGATTACTAGAAGGTTTTAGCACAAAAAAAGAAGATGGTTGCAACACATTGCAGCAACCTTCTTCATGATCGATGGATTTCAGCTAGGAGTCCTCTGAAATTTCTACTGATAGCAAAGGGGGAGAGTGTCAGCATGTCAGCATCTCACTCCACTATGTGTTTGATAGTGTGGAGGAGGGTGATCATCAACTACCTAACAATAAATGCATATTAAAAAGAAAAACCTCTCATGACACATTTTAATCAAAAACTCTTTCTAAAATAAATCTACTCACAGTCAACAACAACAATAGAAAACACAATAAACATACAAGAAAACAATGAAAATAAAATATCAACACAAGATAAACCAGTGAGAAATAATGATATCATTTTGATTCTCACACTGATTTGTGGCACTACTCACTACAAATGGCACTTAAGGCTTCTGTGTCCAACACTAAACTTCTACATTACGCAGTTCTAAAGTAGCAGCTCTAAATTTACTTTATATAATTTGTGCTTCCAGCGCTCAAATAATTTGAACTCTGAATAAACTTTACAGTATAAATTTGCTTAAGGCACTTGCTTAATGAAATATAATGCACTAAGGGAATGCTAAAATAAAGGAGTCTTCAGTGTCATTGCAGATTTAGCAATTATTGCTGCATAACGTGAGGAATGGCAATGTTAAAATTAAATTGATATCCATGAAAAAGGATACATAGAGGTATAATGCAAAGACATGTACAGTTTTAAGGCCAGGGATGTCTAAGCAGCTCTACTTTTTGGATCTATCATTCCAAGAGGGGGTTTCTACAGAAGAATACAGCAGAAACGGAGATGAGGAGGCAAAACCTACTTGATACTATTTTTTAACATAGTGTGCTATGCAAACCACTGACAAACATCTCTTTAAAAAAAGAACATAATATTTTTAAAAAATCACATGAAGATCTTCTTAAAAAAACAAAAAAACAATCTGCACAAGAGCAGTTAGAAGTTCCAAATTGTCTTTGAAATGTTTTTCTTGAGAGAATTATTACAATCCTCTTTCCACCATTACAACACATCAGTTAATCCACCTTTATGATGAAGGCTAAAGGAACACTCATTGGTACATCCAAATCGTGTGAACAAGAGCACTGCACTGGGCAGCTAACAGAATTCACTCTGATATGCTCTTGCTTGCCTGATGTGCTGAGGTGGACGCCCTAGCTACTTAGCCTCTGGTGGACAATCTGGTTGGCACGCAGGGTGAGCAGCACGGAAGGCTGGGTGGTTCTCCAGTTCACGGTCAATCCTCAATATGATTGGGAAAGGCCGCAAATCCACATGAAAACTGGAACAAAACAACATATCTTATGACAAGCAAGAGAGATAAGAAAGTACAAATTAGTTTGATCTAACTTATGGATTACTTACCGCCTAGCATTAAAGACTTGAGGGATTAGGCAGCAATCAGCCAGAGTTATATCATCCCCCACACAGTACTTTCCAGCACATGTAGTCAGCAGCTTCTCAACAGCTGTGGCAAAGTTTTCAGATATGTTATGACAATTAGAGTAACTTTATCTAATCATACAGTAAGGTGTCTAACTTGCCTCTCAATCCCCGATTTATCCAGTGCTGAGCCCATTCTTTTTTCTTTTCTTCCCCAACATAAATAAGAACAACCAAATTTTGAAGTGGCTGTATTCCTGATTGGATGACTTCACAGACTTCACGTACCTGAAATAAGACCCATAAATTAACTTTCAAACAATGTTACGTCACCATGCAAGTTGCTTCCATGTTGCCAAGGAACAAAATGTATTTTCAGTACTTTAATCTGAGTGATACCTTGGCTCTTTTGTAAACATCCGAGGGCATAAGTGGGCGCTGAGGCCGGGTCTCTTCCAAATAGTGCATGATGTTGAGCTGCCACAAATATTTATTTGTTAGGATTATGAAGTGTACTAATTTAATTCCTCTAGACATATGCATTTCTCACCGACTCAACAATAGTGTGACCATCAATTTGTAGTGCAGGCACCTGCTCCATGGGATTTACTTCTCGATAATCATTGGAATGTTGCTCCCCTCCCCCTTTGATCAAGCTCACTGGCTTTATGTCATATGGTATTTCTTTCAAGTTCAGTGCTAAATCAAAAATAAAATATGAGCAAATCATTAAGGCACTGCAACTATACAGCTTACAGAGGAGATAAAAATCAATACATTTTCTTACCAATTCTCACTCGCCATGAACATGAACTCCTCCAGTAGGAGTACAGCAGAGGCTGGAAACATTTGAAACCCAATGCTAAAACTCATGGTCAAACATGACATCAGAAGACTGTTTCAAGCATTCTAAGATGTGCAGACACAATTTGAAGAGTTGGGTGAAGGATGCAACAGTATGCAATAAACCTTGAATCAGGCTGCCACCAGTGATAGGATGCAATATCACAGTTGTGGGCAAGAAACCCGACGACAGAAGTACATTGAATAAATAAACAAACAAAACAAACAAACCGTCTGGCTGGGGATGTTCATGATTTAGTTTTGGAGGACCACAGCAGGACAATATGGCACTTCTGGGAGCATCCACACACTCCTGTCCTCAACCAAGGTCGTTTTTAGAATTCTGTTTTCTTTCCAAGAGCCCCACCTCTTTATCTCTATCCCCTCTCCTTGACCTTCCAAACAGGATCCATTCCATGAGGTGTCACCCACCGGAGGCGAGCCAGCCGTGTCTACCGGTACCGGTATCAGTTGGGAACGGGTGGGGGAAGGGGAGCGAACGGGGGCGGAGGGGGGGGGGGGTTCCAGAGGATTCCGGCTAGGCAAGCCATACAATGGTCTCAGTTGGCTCAAGAGAGCGTACATCCACACCTGCAGTTAAGATGAAACATGGGAGTCAGGGCAGGGAATGACCCATTGGCCACTCTGAATAAGTCTACACTTTCCACTGATAGTATTAGTGTCATAGCTGATGCATAACTCCCATGCAAGTGGCATGTTACAACATTGCTAACCTACAGATACCAAAAATTTAAAAATATTTGCATTTACACACATTCCAGGAAAATTGTACTGACTTAGAATCTGGTTTTCCACTGTCCAGCTTTAATGCACAACTGTTCAAATAATTCATCCAAACTACAAAATAATACATATAAAAAAAGTTTTACACTGAGCATGAATTAATTAAGATTACCAAGTGATGTCAATGTCTTCCCTTGTTGACTGAGAGGCCATTGACCACCACAGGTACAGAAAGTGGGCGCACTTCCATGGCTTTGGTTCTCCAACGGTCTAGGCCTTTTGTGTCAAAGTGGTTTGCTACTTGGGAAATGGCTTTGTGAGAAATGAAGCATCCCTGCAATATTCTTCAGAGGATAAGTTCTAAGTAAATTAAATTGGATCCGCCGAAATACACCGATAACCTGCGGCGCGTCGTCCCCACACTGACAGGACCAAACGCCAAAGTGCTGAGCAAAGACAAAGCATGTGGCATGTGCAGAGTACTGACCTTGCCTCCTATGGACATGTGAGTACGTTTCACCCGTTTCCGGTCCACCGTAAATGATTTTTCAATGACTTCTGTCACAAAATGCGGGGCAGTTCTTTGTAAACAGGTAAAAGTTGACAAACTGCTGCAGAGTACACCAGACGACAGGGAAGGGAACAGTTGACAGGCGCCCGTGCAGCACAGCGCCTTTCTCTTCATTCAAGGGGTTGCGATGAATGGGGTGCACGAAAAAGATTGTTGTTCTGTGGTTCAGAGCCATGCATGACCACGGAAATGCCACATGCAGGACTGAAAAAAATCTTTTATATGCTGATCCCACTGTTACCCGGACGATGTCCAAGAACGTGACGTTTGGCGCCCGTTAGACGTAGTTGTCGTGTGGGTCATCGCTTTGAACTTCCCTGTGCAACCCCGCCGTAGGGGATGACTGTACCAACTTACACACGGAATTTCGGATGGGTTTCATCTTCGAGTTGAGCACATACCTCTCGTACTGTCAACAACGTGGAATATTTCGAAACACCAATTTACGCTAACCATTTGACCCATGATTTGACGAAAAGGCCATATAAAAAAGGCCTTTTCAAAAGGGAGGAGGAGGATGTGGAGGGAAGGGACGTGGAGGGAGGGTGAGGAGGCGGAGGCGGAAGGGATGAGCAGACGATGGAGTGCAACGCAGCGCCAGTCATCTGTTGCAGTAGTCCCCCCACACATCTACCGGTCAATCTCTAAAGTTTGAAGATTATTTATTTACTGACATGTTTAAGAAGTAAGTGGAACTTCCACATCACCTATTTTCAGAGTTCCTCTTTAAAATAATGTATATCTTCAGCTTGTAATCGTCGGTTAGAAAGAGAAGAAGCAATGCCATGTATATTTCAGTCAAAGCTGTTCGATCCAACATTTTCATTATCATTACCTTTACTTTAGTTTATTACATGTGGGCCAAATCGTTTCTCCTAACTAAAATTGGCTGAATCCGATAGTATGTTAGATGACCCTTAAACCTTCATTTCAAACATTTCGGTCGACCAGTGATCCTAACCTATTCACGCTACGACTCTTGGTGTCTTGTCATTAACATGCTCTAAGTTACGTCCTGTAAATGGGCGATAATAGCGCAATATTCCATCTGCTCCGTAATGTAAATTAATCAACTTATGTCTGCGTATAGTAATAATTTTCTGTTGGATGTGGTACTAAAATTGTCAATTTTCCTCATTAAGTTTTTGTCAGCTGCTACAGCATATGAAATTTCTCATTGAACTTGCAATTAAGTTTTGTAGCCACTCATTAACTATTACTAAAATTTAATTTTTGAAATGCGTTCACAGGTTTGATGAAAAGGAAAGCGTTTCGGGAACGCAGCAACTAAAATCCTCAGTTCAGAAGGGAATACGAACAAAATTATTAGAATTATATCCGACTTTAGAATCATACATAGATGATATCCTTCCCAAAAAGGATGCTTTCAGAATAGTTAAATGGTAAGTCTCTGCTTCTGCATCCTATTATTTTTGTCAAGTAAAGTGAAAATGGTTCACTAATGGAGTGATGTTTTCCCTCAGTCATGATCATGTGGAAATATTGGTGAATAGTGCTGGAGATCTGCTGTTTTTCCGACAGCGAGAAGGACCATGGATGCCTACCCTGAGACTGCTCCACAAATGTAGGCTAGATATTCTGATCGGTTTCATTAGTCTCTTTAAGCTTCCAATTTTTTCTCTCATGTCAAATCGTTTTCCAGATCCATTCTTCCTTCCCTTGGAGCAGGTTGATAAAGGTGCTATCCGGTTTGTTTTAAGTGGAGCTAATATAATGTGTCCTGGTCTAACATCACCAGGTGCTAAGATGACTCCAGTGCCGAAAAATACTGTGGTTGTATCCTTTTACTCCAAATGGTGTTCCTCTTTCAGTCTAGCTTCTTATTGATGATTTATTGGGTAATTTGATTGCAAAGTCTTTTAAAGAGTCATCCTTTGCTTCATATTTTCCTATCCCTCCTTCTATTATGCTAATCGATCCTTAGCTTAATGACACAGGCAATCATGGCAGAAGGCAAACAGCATGCTCTTGCAGTGGGAATTACATCCTTGTCTACAGAAGACATGTAAGTTTAGAACAAAACTATGCATCTGTGTCAAGCTGTTAAGTTTTTTTTAAGTTTATACTTTGCTGGTTAATTTTCAATCCACACTCTTTTATGAAAGTAAGTTTATTTTAAATGGTGCTCTTTTCCAGATCAAAAGTTAACAAAGGAGTGGGCGTTGAAAATATTCATTATTTAAATGATGGTCTGTGGCAAATGAAACCTGTGAAGTAAGCACCTGCTTGGAAGTGATACCAACATGCATTTGTTTACTGTACACATGTAACAAAGTATTAATATTAAAGCAATTTTATAAGCATGAATATATCTGCATACTTTTTTCTTTTCTTTTTTATCAAAATCTATGATCAGTTTTTTTCTTCACCATGTGGCATATTGTGACTGATCTTAAACCTGTTGAAAAGCAAGGGTAGAGAATATTAAGAAACAAAGGCATTTTGAATGATCAACTTTATTCTAGATCATTTGCTACTCATCTGAGGAGAAAAAATCCTTGAGTAATGAAATTACATATGCAACAAAAATTGATGGTATTATCCCTATTATTTACAATAAATCAAACAAGAATGAATAATTCTTATGGACATTCAGTTAAAAATAAAACTATCATTTTCATCAGTCACACATGATTCAAAACATGACAGCAGGCATGGTGATGTTCTGTAATAACAAAGACAGATACACTTTTAGAAAATGGAAGCTCTGTTTTTCTACTGTGCTTCAGAGCTTAGCATTTAAGAGACGGCTTTTGTGACAAGCTGCATTCTGAAGCATACATGTAAATTCCTTCTGCAATCAGCATTCAAAGTGTATACATGTCAGCCATTAACAGATGTGAGCACAAAATTGTGATTCTGGCCCTTCCTGCCTAATCACCAATTACAGAATGTGAAACTTCCAGTGCGAACTATTTGTCATGAACCTACAGAGGCATTTTGGCACATTCTAAAGAAATTTTTTGGCTCCAACTTGCACAAGAATTTCACATAGCAGCTGTTATGAGAGAGCAACGCTTCCATAAATCATACAGTGGCCGAGAATTTTAAAAAAGTGTTTGAAAGATAACTCCATGCAAGATGACTAGGAAGAAAGAAAAACTGCACAAGAGTAACTGACAATATAATCTGCTTCTTTAAATACTTCTTTTTTTTTACACTAAAAATTATGGTATAATTTACCTCTAGTATGAACACTTTTCCACATTTGCCTGTTTAAAAAAAAAAGGATTTGTACATAAATGAACTTTCACTCAATAGGCCACTAAAATGGTTAATTCCATCAGGAGATGATCAATACTTCCTTATTTCCAATCTTTCACAGCTTGGACAACTATTTAAAAATGCCACACTCAAGATATATGAGCAAAGACTGATATTTACATGAATACTTATACAACTCACGAGTCTGTGTTTAATTTTTGTGAATCTTGCAGTGATGTTTGAAGAGAACCTGTCATTCAGGTAGAAGAGTGAAAATATATTTTACAGCGTACTATTTGTATTTGACTAATCTTTCCTTGAATGTGACGAACACTTGTAGAAACTGTTGATGGTAGGCAGGAATAGAATAATTCTTCCTCAGTATGCAATGAACACAGCATTTACATAACCAAAAATATAGATGGAAAAGTTTCCACTCTTGGAAGGAGTATGAGAATTTTGATTGTAGATGTCACAAAGTGACTTATGCATGATGAAATGTTGAAAGAAAAGTCTATAAAGACTTTGAGACACACTAGATGCTCCTTCAGACATTGACTACAAGAGATCAAAATCATTAGCTAATATAAAACATCACACAAAAAAAAGTGTATGCATATGCAATAAGATGTATAGAGATAAATTTACGAGTTCAAAACTTAACATTCAAAGTGAAGGAATCAACTTTCACAACTAATCAGACATACACTACAGTGTAATGAAGGAAAAAAGCAACATACACAAGCTGCACTATACTCCTTATTAAGTGCCACATAATTTCACATCCAAGGACCTAACTTGAAATGCACGCCATTGCAATCAATCGTGCAATTGGCTGTTTGAGCTGATGAAGGAAGATGAAAATGTTGGGCTATCACAGAAATCCATTTTATATTTCACTCAACAGGAACTTGGCTTCACCCAAAAACAAGTAAGGTACAATTGCACTGCATTCAACATTTTTAAGTATAAAGGTTGTATATTTTAATATCAGAAAAATATATATCTCAGCTTTTTTTAAAATTTGCTTCCAACAGAAGTAAGAGCACTTTCCTCATCTCTAATCTATGATTTAATATTGAGTTATAAAGCCAACACACTGCACTTTCTAGAGGAAATGCTTAAAGTTCAGACAGGATAGATCAATGCAATAAGTTAGTGGGCATTGCCATGTATTGGTGCGTTTTAACAAAGAACTTCCAAGAGCAAGGTGGAGCACCCTCACTTTCATAACAAAAGCAAGAAAGAATTTAATATTGAGAAGATATATCAAAACATCTAACTAGTTGTGGATCAGAAAAAAAAAGGCCACAGTCAGAACACATGTGGCACCCGAGCCGGTGTACAAGTAATTTTCATTTCCTGTAAGTTATGTTCCTGAAGCATTGTCTTTGAAAGGTGCAGAAGTACTGCATGCTACAGATTAAAATTGGAGGAATATTGGCACGAAGTCCATGACACAAAACCTCATGCATTATCAGAAGATATACGATACGTTAAAATATCAGAAAGTGGAAGATTGATGGAAACCAAATTAGGATAAACAACCTTTTAGATTTTTGTGAAAACTGAAACCCAGCATGCAATGAAAACGAAAGAATTTTGACAACAATTTTTGAATAAGCCATGAAAATTAGGAGAAAGACTACAATGGGCAGAGTACACATTCACTACAGAAGTTATTGCATTGGAAGTGAAGATAAGGAAAATGAATCAAATGTTGCAATACAGTTTATAAGCTCTCAATAGTATCATTGATGATAACAAAATGTAGGAAATAACATGAGAATCTTTTTGTTTTAAACAATACATCTAAATCTGCACATGTAATTTATGTATACATTTTATGAATGTAAAAATCACACAATACAAGCACCTCTCATTATTTTGTAAATGACAGCCCACAATAATAAGTTACATAACTCTCTATTAGATCAACAGCACAAAATGGGAAAGAAATAGAATACTCAGGATGGTAAAGAACAACCTATAATAAAATGTCACATTTAAACAGAGTACAAAGAAAGTTTAATGCATCTTTTGTTCCCCCATTTACCTACAAAACGTTGGCCATTTCAAGAATTTTTACATCAAATTCATAGTTTTCTTCAGTTTTAGTTTTAATACACCAGAGAGAAATATCTACGCACTCACTTCCTTTTAACACTTTTGAATATGTTGAAATCAGAAAGGTAAGGAGACCAGACATACCTATTAGAGGCATGGATCCATTTTAGATGAAGACTTACTATTACTTCAGAATGTGACTCAAGGTCCAGTTTCTTTGTACTGCAATTTTATTGAACATTACAAATGAAGATGAATGCTGCTGAAATCTCACACGAATCTGTACAACACAATTGCTCTTAAGAATCACACATATGCAGGAACCATACATACAAATTTCACAAGGTCAACATGCATACCCTTTTTACACACCCACACAAATCTTGAACATTCAATCATATTACACACACACGCATACATCATATACATATTTATATATTCATATTTTTATATACATTTATTTTCATGAATAGTATTCACAATCTAGAGTGTCCCGTAATACACAACATGTGAACTCACTCAGTCAAGCACAAGTCACACATAGGGTAACCGGGAAAGAGGTTTGTCATTCAAAGGGGAGTGTGAATATGTTCATAGTTGTTTCCACCTCCACTTCATCACAGTCACAGCAATGGTACAGATAATATAACACAAACCACGGGCCAGGTGGTCAAAGGGGAATCGCCTTTCAACCCTGTATCTTCAGATATTTTACAGTGCATTAAAAACATTTTACATTTATTAAAATTAGATTATAGTGCCCCAAATGTCACTTTAAAACAGCGCAAATCCGACAAGGAAAATGGAGTTATGCAATTTGGGTGAAGGCCAAGCGGGACTAAGCCTTCTTCAGTCATGGTGAGAACGTCCCAAACAATCTGAGAAGTCCAGGCACCCATTACAGAATGCAGCATGCCGCTGAGCAGCAGCTGCTCCCACCACCTTTGCTTTTTTGCCGTTGATCTGCAACATAAGATACACATGTTAGTGATCACATTTCAAAGTATTCTGGTGTGTTCACAGGTGCATTCAATAGTACTGACCCTGCGAATTTGGCTCCGGTAGGTTTTCTCTTGGGACAAGGTGCATTACTGTTGTCTTCCCAAAGGGTAAACCCAAAGCTCCAAGGGTCACATTGCTGTGTAAAAAGCGGCCCTGGTAGATAAGCCGCAAAATTTCTGCTTTTGCTACTGCTTCTTCAGCCCAATCTGCAAGAAATAAGATAAAACAAAGTAGAAAACAATGTCCACATAAGTTTACCTGCATAGTGTGTTTTGAGCTTGCATATCCTAAACAGCTAAATACCTTCTGGCCAATTATCGAAGACATGCTGAGCAATGTCTCCGGCAGACTCACTGGGACTGAAGAGGAATTCTTTTGTCTTCCCACTGACCAATATTAACTTCAAGTTAACCTGCACAGACAAAGCATAAACATACTATTAGGACAATCTAATCCTGCAAATCTGTTCTTCCGCTTCAACCAAAGTGGTATGTGGCATGTGGCCCTCAGAAATAAGTCCCACTATTGGTGGTGGTGAAGGGGGTGGAGGGGGGTACTAAGCTGTTGTTTTCACTTGCGGATGGACTTGATTCCGACCCAAATATCACTTAGAGAAGACCAACGGCCGTTAAGCAACACAACTCCCTTGGGCCAAGTATGCTCTCCACGCCTGGCCACATACATTAGTCCGCTTTAACACTTAGAGGCTCTCGAGTCCGGGCCTGCCCCCCCCCCCCCCCCCCCCCCCACATTCTTGAGGCGCCCCCGCCACACGGGCGAGGCGGCAAGGGAAGAAAAGGCAAGGGAAGGGCACGGGATGGGCAGAGGCAGGCCGTGCTTCGCTCCGCGCTCTGTCCGATCAATACGATGCCAGGGAGCGAGCGAGAGCGAAACATGGCGGGAGCGAGTTGCGGAACGAAACGGCATGAGTGAGGAAGGGAGAGGAAACCGGGGACAAAAAAAAAAAAAGAAAGGGGGGGGGGGGGGGGGGGTAGTAAGGGTGAAGGGATAGGGTAGGGTGTAGGAGAAAGGCAGCAAAACGGAGTAGGTGCTGGTCGCGTCGCGCCATGTCGCGCCACGCGTCGGGAGAGGACAGAGGGAGGGGAGGGGACGGCACTGGAAAGGAAGGCGTGGGAGGGGAGACGACAACACCTTCTCCCCCTCCACAATATGTGAGGCGAAAGTACAGCAGAGGTAGATTCGAAGTCGGCCGTAAAGAAACGGCTTGGATGAGATACAAGCGAAAAGTCAGGAAAAATTAAAAGACTCAACAGGTTTGATTTGACGAGGGGTAGGGTAGGCCCCTTGAAAGAAGGGTCGGGGGGTCGAAAAGGGGGGAAAAGTCACGCTTGCGCCGACTTGACTTACAGAGGGAAAAGTTTGACGTGTTGCCGACCTCACCCAGAGGCCAGAGGCTGCGGGCGGAGCGACGCCAAAGCTCTCAACTTCTTTCCCCGGAAAATGTAGGTCTCCCTTTGGCGGCGCTTCAATGCTCGCATTCAACACTGTGTTCGACCCCCCAGCCTCCCCTGCCCACTTCCCGCTGCCGTTACGCCCTTTTCCCACAATTTCACCCTGTTTGGCAGGGATGAGGAGCGAGAGAGAGAGGAAAGAGGGGAGGGAGGGAGAGAGAGAGAGAGAGAGAGAGAGAGAGAGAGAGAGAGAGAGAGAGAGAGAGAGAGAGAGAGAGAGAGAGAGAGAGAGAGAGAGAGAGAGAGAGAGAGAGAGAGAGAGAGAGAGAGAGAGAGAGAGAGAGAGAGAGAGAGAGCGAGAGAGAGAGAGAGAGAGAGAGAGAGAGAGAGAGAGAGAGAGAGAGAGAGAGAGAGAGAGAGAGAGAGAGAGAGAACGAGAGAGAACGAGAGAGAACGAGAGAGAACGAGAGAGAAAGAGAGAGAGAGAGAGAGAGAGAGAGAGAGAGAGAGAGAGAGAGAGAGAGAGAGAGAGAGAGAGAGAGAGAGAGCAAGCGAGAGATAGAGAGAACGAACAGAGAGGGGGATTAGACCGCCAGTCCGCGTACTTTTAATTTAGCTGCGGTCGGCAAGGCTTGGGTGCCGGGTCTGGCTGGGGCCACTGGGGCCGGGGGCGTGAGACGGTCGGCGCGGGCGGGGGCGGCGCAAGGGAAATGGGGATGAAGCGTCTAATCCACGACGAGCGAATTGAGGGGAGGACTTTGCCGCTGCGTTAGAGGGACGGGACGGGGGGGGGGGGGGACAATTTATAGTACGGTCTGAAAAAAAAAGGTTTGCGCCACTTTCGTCCCCTCCGCGCCTTTTTTGGAGGAACAGGGAGATGGGGGAGAGTGAGAGGAAATGTAAAACGAGTCGGTTTTAGAGGAGGAAACTACTATCCGGCCAACGCCATGGCATTCTTCTGTTCAGGCCAGAACCAGATAGCCAAACCGCTGCCGGGTGGCCGGAGATGCCTCCGGGTCCGGGGTGCGGCGGGGTGTTGTCAGCTGGGCCACGGCCGTCCACGGCACTCACCTGAAACACACAAAACAAACGGCGTCAGTCGGGCTGCCCACCAAAGACGTCATGATGCATGTAGCGAGTCCAGAGCGCACAACAGGGTCTGTGCGCAGTGCGCAGTGCTCCATACAGGGAGAACGGCGCGACGGCATCCCCCATGCAGCCTCCCGCCGCCCCTCGGGGGCACACGACGACAGGGTTACGATGTGGGGGGGGGGGGCAGCGCGTTACCTTAGTCATGGGGGGAGGGGATCAATCTTTGAGGCGGCAGAGACAGCCGTCAGCCGGGCCGCTTTACGGACAGCCCCCGAGGCTTTGAACACCCTCCCCGGCCGCCGCCGTCTGCCCCGCACCAGCAGCATGCAGCAGCCCAGCAGGGGCAGTCAGTCCCGGGGGAGTCCCGGGGGAGTCGCCAACACCAAACAGCACTTACCCCCAAACACCGCACCGCGATCCCGGGCCGCGCAGGCCCCACCCCGAGCCAACCCTCCCCTCCCATCCCCGTGCCGTCCCGACGCACCCACCCACCCTGGCCCGGACCGCACTGAGTGAAGGGAAGGGAGGGGAGGGAAGGGGAGGCACCGCCCCGCTGTCCGTCACGCAGATTTGCCATTTGATTCACAATCGTCATCCACTCGGCCGCGACTGCCCGCCCCAGCAAGGCCTGTCCTGCCTGTCGCACGCAGGGCGTCGTCAACTGCAGTCCGCGAAAGAGGTCCGAGCCGAGTCGAGCCGAGCAGTGCCGAGCCGAGCCGAGCAGTGCCGAGCCGAGCAGTGCCGAGCAGTGCCGAGCCGAGCAGTGCCGAGCAGTGCCGGGCAGTACCGAGCCGAGCAATGCCGTCCGCGTTCGCAGTACAGCGACTGCGGCAGCCCTGCCAGAGTGCACTGGCCGGAGCCGGAGGAGCCGGAGTCCGCACGCATTACGTCCTGCTTATGGATGGCCCCGGAGGGAAAGGGCAAAGGCGACAAAAGGAGCAGAGAGAAGAAAGAAGCGCGCAGTTGGCACTCCGGGGGTTGGGGGGAGGGGGGGGGGGGGAGTCAAGTCCCTTTCCCTCCTCGTGAAAACAAATGGTGCGAAAAGAGACGGGAGCAGGGAAGAAAACAGCGCGACACACCGCAAGTCGCGCGCAAGCGCACACGCCAAGTCCGGCCCTAATGCCATCTAATGCCCCCCCCCCCCTCCAAGGATTTTAAATGCAGAAGCTAATTACGCTTAGAGGTCGCCAGCAGTCGGCCGGCAGGAGATGGGGGAGCGTGCACGAGAGAGACAGACAAACGTGAAAGGCATCCGCGGACCCGAATAAGGGAAAGGAAAGGCATTGGGGGTGGGTCGGGGGTGGGCTGGGGTAGGGACGGGAGAGGGCGCTGGGGGCGCGGGCTGGCGATAGCGCTATGGCGCGCTATGGGCTCGAGTCGGGCCGAGCTCACAGCCACCCCCTCCGCATTTAGGTCAGGGTTACCGCCGCGCCCGGGGCCCTGGGGAGGGGGGCCCTGCGGGCACGAGCAGGGGGGGGGGAGGGAGGGAGGACACAGCACGTGCAGACCCCGGGGCCTGCAGTACGGCCGAGGGGTGGTTTTCACAGCGATGACGACGCCGATACACACCACAACAGTGGAGGTGACAGAGGCGGCGGGGGGATGGATATGTGGGGGTCTCCCACCCCCTCCAGCCCAACCCCTGCTGCTGCTGCTGCTGCAGGCACCAGCCCAACACGCCAGGCCACGCCCGAGGCGCACCTAAAAACAACCACAAGCGCTCGTGGTCGCGGGGCCAGCCGTCGGCCTTCGGCCTTCAGCTGCGGTGGGGACTCCGCTGTCCGCTGGCCACGGTCAGACGCCACGGCGCCTTACGGCCCGAGGGTAGGCAGCCCCAGTGCAGCCGTGCGCGCGGCAGCATCGGCAGCCTACCCACACGGGGCGCACGAGGCCGTGCACACGGCGGCCGGACCGGAGGCACCGGAGGCACCGGAGGCACCGGAGGCACCGGAGACCAAGAGGATGGACGGCAGCAGCCTTGGAGGGCGCGATGGGGGAGAGGGGGGGGGGGCACTGCAGCAGTCTGGCTGACGTCAAAGCCTGGCCACGGAACGGGCGGCTGGCGCAGGCTGGCTCCGGGGGAGGGGGCTGCCGGGGGACGTGTGTGGCAGTGGCAGTGTACCGCTGTTACACCGAGCCCAGCAGCACCTCCACATGGCCGTAGGGCAGAAAGCCACAAAGGGAAACCAGCGAAACAAAATTCATGCCGGGTCGCGGCGGGGACACGAGTAGAGTGTGTGTGTGCGCGCGCGCTAGGCGCAGAGGCAGCGAAGTATATACTCGGCACCCAGCAGCGGCAGAGAGGACACGGCGGAAAGGCGACGCCCGCGGGGGGGGAGGGGGCAGGGAGGGGGCAGGGAGGGGGCGGGGACTGGGAGGCCACCGCGCCGGGCCCAGCGCAAATATTTGGTGCGAGAGTCCTAAATAAAGCGGTTGTTGGATAAAGCGCGCCAAAGGCTTAGCGCATCACAGTTTGCTCTCTGAGGGGGGGGGGGGGGGTCGTCCCTCGTCCGCCAGCAGTGAGTCCGCAGCGGCGGGTCCCGTCCGCTGCGCTCCCCAGCAACGGCACTCGTCATTGATGTCACGCCGGGCCTCCGGGCCTCCGGATCTCCGGGCCTCCGGGCCTCCGGGCCTCCGCACCTCCGCGGACTCTGCCGCTGCCACCGCGCCACCAAGTGCCCACGTCCCGCCACAGGCGGCGCGGAACCCCGGGAACCACTTTCGTTGGCCGCCCAGCCAGAGCCAGATCCGGGGAGAGCGGCAATCGTGGCCAATCGGCAGCGGCAGCGTTTTGAGAGCGTCGCCGCGGCGGCCGCGGTCCTACTTGCAGCGACATCGAGGGGAACTTCACTTTTACAAAATCGGTGTTGAGTCGTTCGCGTCTCCCTCAGACTGCAAGGCTCGGTGGGTTCGCTTCCCGCACAGAGGATCCCGCAGGGGGTTCCACGCAAACTTTCCCTCTCTGATTTTTCACGACCGTCGCCAATTAACTGATACATCTCGATTTCCTGTCACGTATTTCTTGAACCGTCTCCAGTGTGAGCAGGCGCTGGCAGCAAAAGTTAGGGGGGGGGGGGGGCAAACCTGTAAGACGAGACCCCCCACACCCTTTCCCCCTTTTTCCAACGGTGCCATTCTCACTCACATTTGAAATACGATAAGCCAGACCAGAGCGAGCGGCAGCCCCGCCCCGCCCATGCAGGGCAGCGAGGTGCTATACTGAGCGTGTGGCTAAGCGGCTCAGAGGCGGCAGCCCCTCAGCCCGGCTTGGCTGCCGGGTCTCGCCCGCTCCGCTCCGTTCCATGGCTGTGACGTGCCCCGTCCCCTCAACAACCCCTTCACCTCCACGGCCTGGCGCCCAGGGTGTGCACCACGGCACCGCAGCGCCGCAACACAAAATGAGGCCAGCAAATCCCCGGCCAGCCCCGGCCGAGCAGCCGAGCCGAGCCGTGGCACTGTTATTTCCGTTTGCGGCGCGAGGAGAGAGGCCGTCGGGACAGGAGTCGGCCCCACGGCCTCCCTCACACACATGCACTGCGGACGGCCCCCGGCGGCCCCCGGCAGCAGCCACCGTCAAGCCACACAAGAGAAGCACGTTCAATGATGTATGGATAGCGCGCTCTGAGCCCGTCCTAAATCATCCCGACAGGACCTACACCTCGCGCCGTGCGCGCGCGCGCGCGCGCACACACACACACACACACACACACGATTTGGGGGGGGGGGGGGGGGGGGGGGCAAGAGGGGTTGAGGGGCGGGGGGTAAGGGTCGGGGGGCAGCAGGTATGAGCAAATAAGCGAGAGAGGAAGACTATGAGGACGAAAGGGCGAGGGTATGTGTTGAGGTAGGGGGTGCTCACGGGCTGGGCTGCCCGAGGCTGCCACAGGCCACAGGACTGTAGTTGCCGTACTGTGTGGTGTGGCGCGGTGCCGCTCAAGTGGAGGGTGTTGGCGCGCCGGCAACGCTCACGGCCTTTAATTAATGCCAACAAAAACGCGGTGGCGCCGCGCGCTCCAAATATAATGAAAGGCCTCTCCGCTCCTGCGCTGCGCGAGCAGCGCGCAAAAACAAAAACAAAAGAGGTACTAAATAAAACAAATTAAACGGCGCTAAATCGACTCCCATACTCCTCCATTATTACCCCCCCCCCCCCCCCCCCCCATTGAACCCGGCCGTCCCCTTCCCGCCGGATCCCATCGGATGTGGGGCCCACCACTCCCCTCCCCCGCCGCGGTCACAGCCAAATTTCCAATGCAGTATGTCGCGCCATCTCGCGGGGATAGGCGCCCCGACGGAACCCGGCGGTTCCGCGCGCTGCAGCCCTGCGCCCCCTATAAATAGCGGCGCTCAAACGCGACGCACCGCGACGACACACACACACACACACACACACACACACACACACACACACACACACGCGCGCGGCGACGACCCAACTAAACCACCACCGACGGCGTGCCAGCTGGGCTGTTGTCGGTGGTGGGGTGGTACTGTATGGGGCATATACTCGGCATGGGGCACACACACACACACACACACACGCCCGCATACGTACGACGTGTTCAAATTATAGACAACCCTTGGTCCGGGTCTCGCCCGGGCTGTAAAGGGGGGGGGGGGGGGCACACAATAATGACGCACACATCATCCATCACCCCCTCCCCGCGGCGGCGCGGGGGGGGGGGGGGGGGTGATACAGCGGCGGCCGTGCGTGTGCGTGTTCGCACAGCGGCCCGGTCGGTGTTGTGTTATTATTCTTCACCATTATATACGTATAGTACACCATGTTTCCGTTCCGGAATCGCCATATACTGCTGCAGCTGTTACCGCAAAGGCTTCAGCTAGTTAGGACCGTCTTCACATTTTCCATACGCCCGCGGTCAGTCGCCTCCCCATCTCTTGTCTATCTCTCCGCATCTCACGTTGCCCCCACGGCCCGGCCACCGCGTGACACGTCACGTGACACGTCGTCACGCCGTGTCCCCGCCACGCCCATGTGGTGCACACAGCTATGCACGCTGCGGGGGACGGGTGGCGCGGGCCGACGGCTAGGGCAGGCGGGCGTCGATGGCAGCCCAGCGGCCCTGATGCAAATCAGCAGGCGGTACGGGGGACGGGACGGACGGTGGCGGGGCGGGGCGCGGGAAGGGGAACTGGGACACCAACTCCCGGGCCGCGGGCCGCCGCTGCCGGCGCTGGCTGGTGTCGGCACGGGGCGGGACGGAGCAGGGAGGGCACGGCACTGTCGCCGAAACGGGTCCGAGCCGAGAAGACTTCCAAACTAATTACTTTGCCGCTGCGAAGTCGGTCGGGCCGCCGGCCCTGCCCGGCCCTGCCCGGCCCTGCCCTGCCGGGGCCTCGCGGGGCCGCACGGCGCGGCGGCACGGGGGAACAAGACGACGATGAGCAGCACACACAAAAAAAAAGGTCCGCCTCAAAACAAAAAGAAACGAAACGAGGGAGGTAGACGAGAACCGCACGAGAAAGAAAGTGTTTGGGCCGATCGACAACGACGACGCCTTCTCACAAAACAGCGGACACGGGCGCGCGCAGGCGGACCGGGGCAGGCACGCACAAAAAATATATTAAAAGGCCAATGCAAATTAAATTAAGGCCACTTTTGGGTCTGATGAGCAGGAACTGCAGGGCGCGTCGTCACGGCCGCGGCAGTCGGGGCTAAATGAGCTCGGCTCGGCGGGTTATGGTTCCCGCCGCTGTTGCATACCGTTTGGACACACGGCGCGGCGGCAGGCGGCACGCCGGCACGCGGCGCAGCAGGACACCGTCGTGCTTTTTACTTAGCCGCCGAGGCGGCGGCAGGGTTGCAGCGGCCAAAGCTATGCACGTAATTCCTTGTCATTCATTCCGCGCTGCATTCGATACGGCGCCGCAGCGAGGCGCGGGGGCGGCAGGCGGCGTAGAGCCACGCGGCGCTGTGCGCTATTGCCGCCGCCGAGTGGCGAAATGAGCGACAGCCACGTAAATAATCCATCGCCAGCTCGTAAACAGCGCAATTTCGCGTTATATGCGCTACCTCCTCCTCCTCCTCCCTCCTCCTCTCCCTCTCCTCCTCTCCCTCTCCCTCTCCCTCTCCCTCCTCCTCTCCCTCCTCCTCTCCCTCCTCCTCCTCCTCCTCCTCCTCCTCCTCCTCCTCCTCCTCCTCCTCCTCCTCCTCCTCCTCCTCCTCCTCCTCCTCCTCCTCCTCCTCCTCCTCCTCTCAGAAACAGCGCGCTCGAGCGCGGGGTTCAGTATCTCGCCTCGTCACGTGGTTGGTGCACGGTTCTGCCCCCGAGAGCCCCGCAGAGACAACGCCGACACATAGGTCCTCTGAGGAGCACGCGGGGTGCTAACCGTACGGTAAACGGCTCGGCGCCACGACAGACCACACGGCGGCCGCGGCCCGTGGGAACAGGACCCGGCGGCCGGCGTCCGGCGGCCACCCTCCCAGGACTGCTGCGGGGCTGGCCGGGACCCCCGCAAGGCGACAGTAATGAGCCGCCCCGCCCGGCCCGGGTCCCGCACTGCACTGTACTGCTGACCACTCCGCGCCGCGCCCCAGTGCCCCTGACCCGGCCCGGCCCGGCACGGCTCGGCAAACACTCACTCAGTCGCGCCCCGCTCGCTGCTCGGGCCGCCCGCGGGCTCGGCGCGGGCCTAGAGTTCCTTATTTCCATTACTTTGCAGCGCGCTCCAATTGAATAAATTGCTGGTCCGCGAGCCCGAGCTCCAGCTCCAGCCCGCAGAGGCCAAGCGGTGCCGTAACTCGGCCGCCCCGCTGTCCGCTACCAAAGGGTGGCCCATAATATTATTATTATTATTATTGAAAATTTTGGGTTACCGCTATCATGTGCTTTTACGCTACCCTCAAAACCACCCCCTAAATAATTTCAGCTCAATCGGATGATTTTCGACCCTGCCGAAATTTTTTTGTCCTTTTTTTGTCCTTTTTCTGTCCTTTTTTCCTAAACTTTTATCTTTGAGCGCAGAATTTATGTATCTTTCAGTGCGCCGTTGCAGACACAGGGTTGCACGATAGCTCCGTTTTCTTGGCAATGCTCTGTTCTATCGGTCCCATTTTCAAAATTACCTCTAAAAGTTTATTGTGGGCCCCCCGAGGCCCCCGCGGGGCCCCGCCTCCAAGGCGCGCACAGCGGAGGGTTCGTCAAAGGGGCTCCCGTGTCAGACCCGCCCGACCTACATCAAGAAAGGCCAGGCAGATGAGCGAGATTTGCACCGCCGCATTACGTGACTTCCCCGGGGAGCCGCACAGCGCCGAGGCGTTATGGCGAGAACGTGCGCCCGCCAGACGGAAGCGCAGCACAAACCATTCCCTTCTGCGGCCCTGGCGGCCCCCAGGATAGGACCCCCCGCCGCGCGCGCCTTCCCAAAAGCAGCGGTGCCTCTCGCTCAGCCTAGCCCGGCCCTGGCTAGGGCAGCCAGGGCGCGGACCGCGCGGCACGGATACCCGGCCTGTCCTGTCCGGCCTCTGCAGTAATCTCAGATAACGGATCTGTCCCTCGACGCGGCCGACTCGACGCCTCGGCGGGGGCGGGCGCGGCAGGCGGACGCCTTTCGGACACGAGCTGGCCGCGGCGGCCGCGGAGCAGCGAGCGGTCGCCCCCGCCCGCGTCCTCCTTCCAGTCCACAGCCATCAAGAAACCACTCTGACGGAATGGCGCTTTCCACGCCGCAAATATGTTTGCTGCCCCCATAAAATAACGTTCCCGCCGCCGTCTGCAACCCTCGCGCTCGGCTGCTCTGCTCTCCAGGAGAGCGGGAGGACTCCGGGAGGAGACGCGGCATTCCGGTCGTCCGAGCCCTTCAAACTCGCATACGCGCCCGGCCACCGCCCCGCCCCGCCACACGGTCCCTGGGGAAATATTCAGACTCCCCGCAGCACCGAACCCCCGCCAAGGCCCGCGCCTCCTGACGTTGAGGCCGCGGGTGGGGGCGGCGGGGGCCGGCGGGGGCCGGCGGGGGCCGGCGGGGCCAGGGGGTGGAGGCCGTCACGAAGCAGGACAGGGGCCGAGCCGTGCAGCCGTGCTGGGACCATGTCCGGGACGTAAGGGTCGGGCTGGGCTAGCCTTACCGGCCACTGGGGGCCACCACCGGCGGGACTAAATCTGGGCGACGAAGCACCACCGACTGTACTCCGTCCATTGGCCACTTTCGCGAACAATCGACGTCACGAGCCATAAACCGAGAGGAACTCGATGGCGACAGAGAGAAAAACAACAGTTTGCTTTCAGGGTAGCGCCCAAAGAAGCATATTGGCAGAGCCAAAGCGGCCGCACTATTTGCACGATAATTCGAGCACCGCTCTGCGGCGGCTGAGAGCAAAAAGTGTTTGCAGAGAACTCCTGGCACAGGCATCAGGCATTCACCTTCCCGGGGGCAGCGTCTCGTGCAAATACACAACGCCGTGTGCGTCGATGATATCGGCGTTAGCGTCAGATGGAGGGAAATGAAACGATATGGGAGGAAGTAGGTACCGCAACGCGCGCGTGTGTGTGTGTGTGTGTGTGTGTGTGTGTAAAAGGGGGGGAGAGGGAGACAGAGGCAGAGCGGGGAGAGGGAGAGAGAGGGTGAGAGGGAGGGAGGGGAGAAAGGGGAGAGAGAAGAGGGAGGAATAGAGGGAGCGAGGGAGGGGGAGAGAGGGGGGGAGGGGGGGGGGGGGGAGGGAGAGAGAGAGAGAGAGAGAGAGAGAGAGAGAGAGAGAGAGAGAGAGAGAGAGAGAGAGAGAGAGAGAGAGAGAGAGAGAGAGAG
Organism: Odontothrips loti; assembly: GCA_038380765.1. Lineage (NCBI taxonomy): Eukaryota > Metazoa > Arthropoda > Insecta > Thysanoptera > Thripidae > Odontothrips > Odontothrips loti. The sequence continues at coordinate 13,290,276 of CM076245.1, forward strand.
AGAGAGAGAGAGAGAGAGAGAGAGAGAGACGAGGAACGAGGAGGCACAGCTACAGCTGCAGCACAATGACCGACCTTGCCGTAACCCGCTCCACAAACACACGCACACATACTACACAGCAGAGCAAGCACCCGAGCCGGTTCGCCAGAGTTTGAGTTTCGTTTTTCTTCCTGCCCCCAACGGGACTCGCACAGGACTTGCCGAAACGGGGGCGGCAGCTCCACACGGTGACCAAACGCATCCACACATACACACCTGCAAACTCACGACGCAAAACAACAAACAAACAAACAAACAAACGTATAAGCAAACTGGAGGGAAGGGAGGCGGCCAGCGTCATGACGCCTGTGCACTCGCACCACACCTAGATGAAAGTCCAGGCGCGGGGCGCGGCCCGGCCCCACAAAATACAGAAGTGCCGGCCCGGCCCGGCCTATGCGGCCACGGCGCCGCCTCAGCTTGGCGAGCGCTTTCCCGCTCTCCCGTCATTTGCGTCGAGTCTTTGCTGCCGCTTTAGAATTTTGCAAAAACACACGCACACATACCCGCATAGAATTAGCAGACGCCAGGCGCCGTGCGCCGCAAGCGGGGCTGCCAACCCGCCAGGCGCTCAGGGCAGTCGGGCCCGGCCTGCCCTTTAGGCTCTTTAGGCCAGCCCTCGGACAGCCCCCAAAGTGACCGCAGAGCCACAGACAGGGTGCCGCCGTGCCGCGCCGCAACTTGCAAAGCGGCAATTCAGATTCCGGAGAGGAGGGAGAGGATGGGGAGGGGGGGGGGGGGATCGAAGCAGTCGAAACCGACGCAACCACAGCACTTTCAAGGTTGCCGGCCACGGGGGCCACGATCCGCGCTGGGTCGGCTGGCGACGGGGTGGGGTGGTGCCCCGTTGGACGCCCTGGCCCTGCCGCCCTGCCCCGTGCGGGTCCCGTCTCGGTCCGGACGGCTGCATAAGGGCTTCGCTGCCCGAAGGGACCCAAGTCCGAAGCAGCAGGGTGCCCCGGGCCCCCGGGCTCGGCCCGGACTTCCACGCCGATGGTCCGCAAACCCACTACCGCAGACGGAGAGGGGGGCTGTGGGACGTATCGAGCAGAACCCCCTCCTTTCTCCCCAACCCCGCTGCGCAAGTTGTGTTCCAAATGTTGACGCGGATGCCGCAAGCAGCGCACGGTCCGGGGGCATGAAAGGGCCCCCGAAGGCTCCAGCCGGGGTTCCAGCCGGGGCTCCAGCCGGGGCTCCAGCCGGGGCTCCAGCCGGGGCTCCAGCCGGGGCTCCAGCCGGGGCTCCAGCCGGGGCTCCAGCCGGGGCTCCAGCCGGGGCTCCAGCCGGGGCTCCAGCCGGGGCTCCAGCCGGGGCTCCAGCCGGGGCTCCAGCCGGGGCTCCAGCAGCCGCTCCAGCCACCAATAAATTCCCCGGCAAAATGAATGGCGCGCGTTTTAATTACTGCTGCGATGGGGTTGTGTGTCTGCTGCTGGCGGAGCTGCTGGGGGTTCAGCGAGGGGGCCCGGCCAGGCCGCCTGGAAAACACACCAGCCGCCGGCAGCAATAACGACGGCCGAATGACCTTGGTTTCGCCACACTCCCCGTCCCGCCGTCCCGTCCCGGCGGCCCCGTGCTACACCCAATGCCCTGACCACACCACCGCACTAGCCCGGCCAGGCAGGCCCGGCAGGGGAGGGGGTCCCGTGTGGGCAGCAAGAGTTTAGTGAGCACATCCCAACAGCAGCAACAACAGCCGGCACCGCACCTAAACACATCCCGGACGTCACGCTGTTTGCCTACCCTGCCCCCGTGAGCGTGTGCCTGTCTGTCTGTCTCTCTCGCTCGCTTGCCCAGAGGGGGCCAAACAAAGCGGGATCAGAAGCAGCAAGACCTCGGGGTCCAGGACTCTCCAGCACTGGACTCCAGGACTCGACTCCAGTCCAGCTGCGGCGATAGTCCGCGGGCTGGGCGCGGGCTGCTGGGCGGGCCCCGGCTGGGCTGGGCTGGGCTCGGCGCGGCGGTGCCAGTTCTCCGCTCCTTTCTACTCTCCCGCCGCGCCGCCCCCGCCCCGCTCCGCCCCTCCCTCTCCAGGCCGCTTTCCCTGGCACTTGCGCCCGCCCTGGCCGCCTCGCCTTTGCCTGCACCGCTGGACTGCTGGGCTGGGTCTGGAAGGTCTGGAGCCCGCTGCAGCCGTGCTGCAGAGCATGGCTGTGGCCACGGCCGCCCTGCTGTGCACGCCGTGCACGCTGGGCTTGTGCAAGCACCCAGCAGCGGGCGCACTCTGCCTGCACTGCCGACCCGCGGCTTTCAGCAGGAATAACCAGAGGCTTTGGCGCCCGCACTAAGCGGCTAACGGGCGAGCAGCAACTCAGCGAGCTTCTCATGTGAGCGAGGCCTGCTGTGCATCACTCGTCAGCGCCTCGCCATTGTGCACCGGAGGGAGGGAGACGTGGGGTTGCGGGGGCCTCGGCGGGGGCCGCGAGGAGGCGCGGACGTAACCACGCCACACAATGTAACTCGCACCGCGCACAGCGCGCACCGGATGGCACAGCGGCGGCACAACACCCGCACTGAAAGGAACAAGTGGGGCTCGTCGTGTTTCGTGGCCGCTGCTACTCCGCCGCTGCTCCGCCCCGCCTACTCCGAGTGCCAATCTCTAGTGGGACGCCGCATTCTAGTATCCCCCAGCCCGGCCCGAGCCCGGCCCCAGCTGCAGGCGGCGGCTGCGGCGGCTGCAGCTGCAGGCGGCCCAGTTCCCTACATTCGCAACCAGAGTCGAGCCCGCGAGTGCACTCGATCGGAAGCCCAGCCCAGAGGACGGGACGTGGTCTGTGCAGCACAGCGGGCACAGCCTGCTGCTGTATACTACTACACTCGGCAACACACACACACACACACACACACACACACACACACACACACACACACACATGAACCCTGCGGTACAACTGCCGCGGGCTGACGAGTCTCGGAGCGCGTTAGCTTCGCATTACCAAGTCCCCCGGCGCGATAAAAGCATCCAATTTGCTACCCGCCGCGCGCGATGAAAAAGCGCAAACGCCCGACGACAACATACGTGCACACACACACACACACACACACACACACACACACACACACACGCGCGCGTATTTAGGCAACACCGACTGTACTCGAGCGCCGACCTGGCCAGGGCTTACTGGTGCTGAAACCACTTCCTCTCCTCCAGCCAGCAGGACGCAGCGAGCAACACCAGTGGCAGCGGCGCGCCAGGCCAGAGGCACACCACACCGCGCCGCAGCACCGCACATGGCGCTAGCGGCAGCAGCGGCGTAGCCAGCCACCGAACACTCCCAGTAGTGGCGTGCCGACAACCCATCCGCGAGCACAGCAAGGAGGCCGTTCCAAGTTTGCGGGCGGCTCGCAACGACACGACAGCATAAACACTGACAAAAATCAAAGCTCTCATCCGAAAATTCCAACTGCAGACTCTGAAAGTTTTCGAGAAAAAAAATACAAAACTAAAAAAAAATAAAAACTTATTAGATGCCAATTCTAAAGAAAACGATTGTATTCCATAATCATGCCCCCTCCCCCGTCCCCCGAAAAAAAAACACACAGCTGGAGACTCCTAGGCAACTCCATAATTTTCCCCCACAAAAAAAACCTGCGGAGTTTTCTGACGCTTCTGCAAACTGTATATAAGGCGTCTCAGACGTTTTACACGTAATTTGTGGACGACCCCATGCCGTGAAGCCCAGACAGCCGGAGGCAGCAGGGGGGGGGAAGAAGGGTGCATGAGGGTTAAGGTGGGGGAGGGGGGGGGGGGAGGCACCACAGCTGAATGGATGCGTCACACGGGCAGACAGGCACCGCTGCCGCAGGCCCCGACGTGCTCCCACACGCACAAGTCACAGCCTGCATGAGCTGCAGCTGGGGGCCACGGAGGGGCGGGGCACCCGGGGGGTACCGCGCTATCTCGCGCTGCAGATACAGAGTGCAACGGGTTCAGCCGTTGGTAATGCACCACAGCGGCCCCTCCCCTCCCTCCTCGCTTTTCCTTCTTTTTGCTTATTTTTTACCGGCCTTCCTGTTGTTTGTCCCTTTGACCTGACCCCCCCCCCCCCCCCTCCGCCCACACTCGTTTTTCGGGGGTCGGGCGGGTCGAGGCGGCGGCGGCGGCGGTGCGGGCACACAGCGAACACAGCGCCGTGCTGCCGATGTAATAGACCCGATAACGGCCCGCGAGCGCCACCGCCGTGCCAGCAGCCGTGCCCTTGGTGCCCTTCACCACACCGAGTGCCCCCAGCTCCCTCCCTCAGCCTGCAGCGGCTGCCATGCGGCTCTGGAGCTGCCGAGGTGGAGGTGGGGTGCGGAGGACCATTCAAAGTGCTGCCATCTGCTCCCATGTCACGGGGGGCCACGGCAGGGCCACGCTGCAGTCGTCAATCAACGGACCCCTTCCCCCGTGTTATGTGTATTTTTTTCACAGAGTCGGGAAGACATGCCGGCCGGCGGGCGGGGCGGAGCCGGGTCAGGTTCGGCTAGTTCGGCCCATTGCCGTTCACGCCTGCCCGTCCAGACCAAACCGATTCGCATCGGTATCCGGAGGGAGGAGGAGGAGGAGGAGGGCGGCACACATTCACATTCTTTTCCCTCCCTCCCGACACTTCGACGGAGGGGGAAAACACACGATCATTTTGACACGATAATGAAGACGTAATGCGTCGTTTCCAATCTGGAGTTCTCTGGCGCAGGGCGCAAGCGGCGTCCCCCAGCAGCATCAGCGCCATGCCCCCCTGGAGCCCCCCCTCCCCCTTTCCCAGAACACATATCCTCTCTGCCCGTCCGTCTGTCTGTCTGTCTGTCTGGCAGCCTTACGACTACAATCCGAGCACGGCGGTGCGGCGGGGTGGAGGCGGTACGGCGCAGTGACTCAGGCAGACCACCGGTATGGCCCTACCGGCCGCCTCATCAGCTTGCAGACAGGATGTACGCCGAGGCGGGCAGGGCCTGGCAGGGCCTGGCAGGGCCGACACAACACCGTCCCGGCCCGGGCCCCCAGTCCCAGACCAGCACCGCCGCATACTATACTTGCACTTTCCGCTGCTCGGATCAATACTCCCTACCCGTGCCCGAGTGTCTCCCCCGCGCATCGTCATAGTCCACGTGTGTCCGATCCCAACCGCCTTCCATACATTATCCTCCCCCACCCCACTTCGAGCACTCAGCTCAGCTCTAAAGGCTCGGTGCGGTTCATTCCATTCATTTTGCATGCCACACATTGTCTGCATGCGCACCGCAGTGCGGCGAGGCCGGGCCGCTGGGCTCCGCTGGGCTCCGCTGGGCTCCGCTGGGCTCCGCTGGGCTCCGCTGGGCTCCGCTGGGCTCCGCTGGGCCCGATGCATGCGGTAGGCAGCACCGCACTCCGCACGACTGGCTGCGCTGGGCTATGGGCTGCACGAGACGCCCGCAGCACGGCCCTGCCACCATTATTTGCCTAAATTCATTCCGCTGCAATTGTAAAAACCGAGCCAAAAGCATTTTCATGACTTCCAAGGCAAAAAATTTGAAAATTTCCACGACCGTTCCCACATGAATTTTTGTTTACGAAATTTTAATGGGGCCCCGAAATTTTCAACAATGTATAAAGTTTGTCATGATTGTATTTCCTTTCAATGACTTTTCATGAATTTCCAGAAGAATATTGGCCTTCTTGCGGAGCTCTGGTTTATCTCGGGGCCATAAGAAGCGGAGCAACGGGCGGGTTTTCGTAATGATATTTCATGAGCGTGTGCCCCTCCCTGTGGTGCTGGCCGGACGGCAACAAACCCTCCTTTCGCTGCAGATAGGTTCTCACCATAAAAGCGCCGGCCGCCGCCCCGAGCCGGGCCGAGCCCGGCCTTTCGTAACGGGGTGGGAAAAGAAACACAAATCCCCTGTGGAAGGGAGGCGGCGGCCGATGGCCGTGCTGGGCCGCGCCGTGTGACAGCGTCCGCGCCCAGCTCCCGGGGGGGCACGTGTCCAAATCAAACGTGCGCGCGCACAGATATTTCGAAAGCTGAGCCGTCTAATGTGGGTGCGCTTGTGTCCACGTGTCCGACTAACGGCACGCGTCGCCGCCCAGGTGGGTAGGCAATGACCGTCCCTGAGCATGCACGCGTGCCGTGCGGGCTGGCCTACCCCAACACTGGCAGGCGCTGGCTGGCAGTGGGAGCCAGCAGCTGCGGGCGTGTCGCAGTATATATTCAGTTATACTGTCGCGCGTTTTCGGCTGCTCGGGGGAAAATCGCAGCGCGGTTTGTGTTATTGCCAACAAACGCCGCGCCGAGACCAGGAATACCGCTGGGAAGGGCACCGACACGGCACCGACACGGCGGGAGGCACCAGCGCTATTTCCGAGGCCCTCCCGGCCCGGCGCAGACCCTCATCACATCAGCGGCCAGCGGCGGCGGCTGGCGGGCAGATCGCACACAACGGCCAAGCGACACACACACACACACACACACACACACACACACACACACACACACACACACACACACACACACACACACACACACACACACACACACACACACACGCACACGCAGCCTCAGGCTCAGCCAACACAACACACACGGGAGCGCCGCCCGCTGCTGTGCTCGCCGGCAAATGAACTAGAAAAGCAAACGCAAACACAAAGCCCGGAGGGGGCGGGGGGCATCCTAGAGATAATAAAAGGGGCGCGAATCGGTGGAACAACAACAAGGATCCTCGTGTGTGTGTATGTACGTGTGTGTGGCGGACGAGGTCAAACCAAAAACAGAGCGCATGTCCAACAGAGTTCACACCGTCAGGTAGTGCACGGGGGGGGGGGGGGGCTCACACACCTACACACACACACACACACACACACACAACAACAACAGTGTCATGATGAGCAGTATGGCTGCACACAAGCGCACGCACGCACACGGCGGGCCTCTGCTCTACAAAACTTTGTTTCGATTCGTGTCACGTTCGAGGGGGTCATTGCGCGGCGGTTGGAACACACGCCGATTAATCACGTCCACACGTACAGACAGCGGCCCCCGGCCTACACCGTCCGCGTCACTCTATCACCCACACATGCACACTCTGCGACACTTTAGCCGCGAGGCCCCCCCGCGAGGCGAAGCCATCGGCAGTGCGGTCAATCCATCGGCAGCACTCACGACAGCAGCAGCAGCAGCAGCAGCAGCAGCGGCAGCAGCAGCAGCAGCAGCAGCAGCAGCAGCAGCAGCAGCAGCAGCAGCAGCAGCAGCGTGGGCGGCAGCCGCGACACCGACCGCCGCCAAATCGATCGCCCACCGACGAAAAACGGTGGGCAGCGCGGCGTACGAGTGTCTGACTCATCCGCGGCAAGGCCGGCAAGGCCGCGCGCAGTGGGCCGAACACACCACACCAGTCAGCGGGCCCAGCAGGCCTCCCGGCGTGGGTAGGCCGCCCGCACGCACCAGTGCACCCGGGCTGCCTACCCGACAGGGGCCCGCTGCCGCTGCCGCCGCGCCCACAACACGGTGCACGGTCCGATCCCTTACAATATCCACGACTCTGCTGCTACGAGGATGATCGATACTCCCCGTCTCCGGGCGTTGCTGTGACGCAATCACCCCGCGCAGGGCGGGGCGGGGCGGGGCAGAGCAGGGCGGCACAGGGCCCCGGCCGGCCGCGGCCTTCCGACTTACTCACACCCTCCCCCGCCCCGCCCCGCCCCGCCCGCCTCGCCGAGCACGTAACGCACGCACTCACTTCTCACGGCGGGGCTCCTTCATATTCAGCTCACCGGGGAAGGGACGGGGAGGAGAGGGGAGGGAGGGCGACGCTGCGGGCTGGGCGCGCTGGGGAGCCAAGTGACCCGGTTGTATAACAGCGTAAAACCATCCCGGTGTTGCAGCCGCGGGACGAGTGCGCCTGGATGACACCCGTGTGGCACCCCGCTGAGAGCCCGCTAGGGGCCGCACTCGCCACTGCACCAGTATAACACCTGGCCAGCACTGTAAGCTAGCACTGCCCACCGCTGCCTCCGCCCGTTCGGTTCGCACCTCCCGCCACCGTGAAAAAAAATCCGCTTTGAAATGACGACGAAAAAAGATTAATCAACAATTCCCTGCTTTCTTACGAGTTCTTCACCAAAAAAAAATTCGAGACTTTTCGCGTTATGTTACGACTTGTCTCGTTATTTTCCAGGAATTCTTGTAAAATTACATGACAAAGTCCTGTAGCGACGTCGCGTATTTCAAACTTACGGCACCACCCTTGTTAAATTACAAAAACACGTCACTGTGATAAAACAAGGAGCCCCAGTAAAAAAATAAGAAAGGTTAATCAAGGAGTTCTAGTAAATTTACGAGAATGTTTAAAACAGTGCGGCCCCTGCAACACCCGCGCGGTGCGGTGAGTCAGCGGCCGGGTCAGCAACCCGCCGCCGCCGCGGTGCAGGCGGTGCCCGTGCCCAGCGCTGTGCGGGCAGGTGCCGGAGCCCGGAGCCCGGAGCCCAGAGCCCGGAGCCCGGAGCCCGGAGCCCGGAGCCCGGCCCTCCGCGTGCCGCCGCCTCTGGCCACCTGCCTCACTCGCGAAAGCGCGACCCCCCCAGCCGCGTCTACTTGGGCGCCGAGGTGAAGGCCGGGCCGGCGCGACAACAAACCCACTAAATATGCCGCGCGCTTCTTGCGGGCCGTGCCGTGCCGTGCCGTGCCGTGCCGCCTCACCTGACCCGCGCACGCCTCGCGCCAGCCTTTGTGTTGCCATTCCGTCTGACCCGGCCGCAGTGCCCGCAGTGCCCGCGGGGCCCGCGACAGCGAGGTCGCCGCCAAAAGGACTCTACCCGGTCCGCATCCGTTCGGTGATAAGTACGGCCCGGCCCGGCGCGCCCCGTCCTGGGCCGGCATGAATAAAACACACGCAGAGCAGCAGCGCGGGGAGGTGCACAAGGTTATCACGGTATGCGTCGCCGCTTATCGGCGCGCCCGTCACAGCGTCAGCCGTCAAAGGCCGCTCGGCTCTGAGTCACCGTCACCGCAGTCATCGGGCACGCCGGCAACCTCACCGGCAGGACACCGGCAGGACACCGGCAGGACACCGGCAGGACACCGGCAGGACACCGCGGAGCGTCGATAAAACAGCGGCCTTTACTGCCGGGGCCGGCTATATGCATGCGGCACGAAGGACGTGTCTACTATAGCGCCCATCATCGGCGCCAACGCCAGGACTCGCGGTAGCCCGTCCGTCCGGTGGCGGTGGTGGTGGTGGCGGCCGCGGCTTCGCACACTTTCACCGCCTCTCTCCTCCTCCGGCCGGCGGCCCCGACTGACTCTCTCTCTCTCTCTCTCTCTCTCTCTCTCTCTCTCTCTCTCTCTCTCTCTCTCTCTCTCTCTCTCTCTCTCTCTCTCTCTCTCCCGACTTTTCAAACGCAGCACCGGCAAGTGCAGCCCGACGAGGCGAGTCGGGGCGCCACGCGAGTACCACAGGACAATGTCGGCAAAAGGCATTGTGACAACACCCCTTATGTAAAGCGAGAGAAAGAGAGAGGGGGGGAGGAGGGGGAAGGCCGACACGTACCGCGTCCGCCCGGACACCCGCGGCCAGGAGCAAGGTGAAAAGATTTGGGTCACGGCGCCGAACGCTGAAAACTACGTCAATCCACTGGGGCGTCTGCGCTAACAGGATATCTGCCGACATGGGTGGGTGGTCGGGCGCTCGAGCGCCGGCTGCTGACCGCCTGCAGGGGTCATGTCAGTGACGGGTCACGCGGTGCACGGACCGGGCACCACTCATTTGTGGATCTGCCGTGCCATCACCACCGGACCGGAGCAAGACAAGGCCACAAGTCTTTTGCCGGAAGTAGCATAGCAGCGGCAGCGGCCAATAGCAGAGCAGCATTCCGATCTGCGACGACACGCTGGCCAATCAGCGAGGCCGTGACGCCGAGGCCGCACCGCACTTACCTAACCAGCCCTTATGCACGAGTCTGCTATCCTCACCTGAAACAGAGAGAGAGAGAGAGGCGTGATGATAAGGGCGCGGTGTCTTATCACTTCCGCGACGCGATGAGAGTGCGGAGTGCGGCAAAAGCTTCGGACACTGTCGGATGCAAAACGCTTTTTTCCGCAAACTATTTGATATGTAGACAGAGCGCCATAAGCGTGGGGCATATCATTGCGCGGCAAGTTTTTATCCGCCGACGGGGCACTACACTGCACGTGCACACGCCAAAAGTAAATTAATAAATAAATGTTACCGTAAAACCCGTGCGAATCTAATTGATTGTCTAAATTTATTCAGGTTATCCAATGTTTGCTATTGCAAGTTTCCTAGAGTAATAAGCATTTCGTGATGAAGGCAAACGCTTTATTATTCATTTATTTTTAAATTATTTTTCGTCCAACGCCCTCGCGTCGCGGAACCAGCCGTCCGCCCGCCCGTCCCCGCTCGGAGCGGCCCAACCCAAACAACAGCGAGAGCGAGGCGGTATCGGAAACGACAGCGGCAGCGGGACGCGGAGCGGGCGGAACACGGTACACACTACAAACAAGCGGCAGGGGGGGCCGGGCCTGCACCCCCGTGAGCCCCGCGGGGCCGTGTCATCTCCGGCCGGGGAACTCTCCGCTCAATTGGATTTTCATGACGACATTCCACCGGCCAGCAGCGGCCGCGGCGCAGCGGGCACCACAGCCTCGGCTCCCTCGGGCACGGCAGCACGGCAGCACGGCAGCCTTGGCCGGCCGGGCAGCCAGCAGGCGCCAGCAGCGGCGGCAGCGGCGTGGAATAATGCGGGCAGCGGCGGCAGCGCCGCTCATAGTTCATTAACCAGCGAATCGTGGCGGCGGATGGCGCTGATACGGGACGCCACGGCAGGAAATCCCGCACACGACCCGCACACAGCCATGGACGCCGCTGAACACGCTATACGACCAGGAGCCGATGTACACCGATTTAAATCAATGCTGATTCCAATGATTTTTTTTTCCTTCAATTTTCTCAAGCGAGAAAATAATTTCTCATAGAAATAGTTTGAAGTGCCTGTTTTGATCACTCGTCGTCGGCCCCGGGGCCCCACAGCCCAGCGCAGTCACTCCTCCCATGCGGCTCCTACTCCTGCAGAGCTCCGTCCCCGGCCATGGCCCCTTACGACCCCAGGGTAGGCAACCCCAACACGACCGGGCGTGCGGGACAGCATCCCCACCGGAGCGCACGGGGTTCCCGACGAGGAAGGAGCAAGGAGGAGGAGGAGGAGGTACGAGAGCAGCGGCCGGGCGAAGCAAACCAAGGGCATATCGCACCGGCGGCATCGACGCAAGAGAGAAGACTGCATTCCGACATTCCACGGCGTAAACCGGGCAGGGCATGAGTGCCGGGGCGGGGCTGGGCGTAGTGCTCTCTCGGCCTCTCCCTCCCACTCCCTCCCTCCCACTCTCCCTCTCCCTCTCCCTCTCCCTCTCCCTCTCTCTCTCTCACACACACACACACACACACACACACACACACTCGCGCCTCATCTCAGTGCCTCCCGCCGTCAATGGAGTGTCACTCAAGGCGACTGCACTACACAGCCAACAGGGCCGCATGCCCTGCTGCAGCGCTGCAGTGATTGGCGCACAGTTGTCACTCGGCTGCTCATTGGCTGAATGGGGTGGCCGATGCCGATGCAGCAGCAGCAGCACTCCAACATGTGCATTTCCGCCAGCCGGCCAGGGCGACAGCAGCAGCAGCAGCAGCAGGCGCCGTAGCGTGGCCGAACAATTCCTCTTGACCCATTTCGCATGCGCGCGTGGCCCGCGGCGGGCCCGGTCAGCTAGGCCCAGTCAGCTTAAAGCCCAGTCAGCTTCAGGCCCGGTCCCAGTCAGCTTCGGGCCCGGTCAGCTGCGCAGCTATAGACCCGGTCAGCTGATCAGCTTCCTGCCCGCGTGCACTGGCGTGCACGCTCTGTGCCGTGTGACGGCCGCGCGGGGACATCCCGCCCGCGCTCCGCTCAGCCCCGCCGGCTGCTAGCTACGGCCCTGGCCAATCCACTGAACAGAGCCGTGACCCTGCCGCGCCGCCGCGCCTCGCCGTCACCAACGTCACGTGAAAACTCACACAAGCAGAGAGGCCGGAAGGGACGAGCGAAATGACAGAACCTAACGCAGAGCTCGCGGCGATTTGAAACTACAATTATTACAGGCAGGGTCCCTAACCAGCCAGGCAGTGAGGGAACCGGCGAATTATGTCGTCTGGCCCTAACCGATTGCGCTGCCGACTGGTTCGCGTAAGGTCAGGTCAGGCCAGAGGCAGCCAGAGGCGCACCTCTCATCCCCACACTACTGCGACTGTCGCGGAGATACGACAACCCAAGGAGTATCCCTCACACGTCATGATTTAAAATCGACTTTGTTTTAGATTAAATTTATTTCTCTTTGACTTTTTCTGACCCAAATAAATAAAGGTTGCCCATTGATTTCTTCGAGTGAGGCACCCACCCCTCCCGGGGGGCCACAACTGTCCCGGGGGCTGCTTGCTTGCACCCCCGCCCACGGCGCATTCACCGAAGTTTCTCTCGTTTCCAGCAGCTCAGCCAGGCGACCGCACGACAACTGCCGCGTCCATTTCGGATCCAGTCCAGAGGCTCCAGAGGCTCCAGAGGCTCCAGGGGCTCCAGAGGCTCCAGAGGTCCCCGCCGGCGCGGCCCTCCGCCGCGGCAATAATCTTGCACGATCCGGGCCAGCGGAGCAGCGCCAGCAGCGCCGGACGGATACCGCGCAAACAACAACAACAAACAATGGCCGCCGATAGAATAAACAAAAGACTTTGTGGTCCCGCACGCCCCCTCGCGCAGCCACCGGGGGGCGGACGGGGCGCGGGGAGCAGCGGGGAGGGGCGCTCGGGGCCTGTGATATGGCGGTAGCGATGAGCCCGTCCGAAAACATGGGAACCGACCACTAAAGCATTTGCAAACGCCGAACGCGCGGCGCGCCCGGGCTCGTCGAGGTTCATTGAGGTTACGCACCCGCGCCCGATGGATGCGCACGGAAAGGAACAAATAACACAGACACGCCCCACGTCATACGCCTCACACACACGCACAGCCCGCCAGCCCGCCCCGCCAGGGGTGGGGTGGGGTAAAAACAATAGCGAACTGCGAAATAAAACCCAACTGTTTCTGCCCACTCGTTGTCTCTCTCACTCTAAATTAAATTGGCGCGGACAAACGGAGAGCACTGCGCCGCGCCGTTTCATTTTCTCCCCACGGCCTTTACACACGCACACACGCGCACGCACACACGCTCGCACGACGGAGCGGAGCAGTCCATTCACCCGCCGCGGTGCGGTATATACTACACACACGTAGCGCCCGCACGGCAGAGCACGCCACCGCAGCACGCCAACGTTCCGGGCGACACTAATCATATTACGGGCCTTATTTTCTGCTTCAAATTTCATCCCGTCCAATTAGAAGCCATCCCCGCCCGCAGCTCTCCGGCTATGACGCGGCTGATGAGCCCTCCCCAGCCCCTGCCGACCAGTGGGTAGGCAGCCCGCACGCGCGCGCGGTAGTGCGGGCTGCCTACCCGGCGGCGCGCGGGGTCTCCGTCCGACACGCGCCTGCGGCTGTGGAGCCTGCGGGGCGGAGCGGGGCGGAGCAGGGCGGAGCGCTGCCAGCATGCCGCAGCGGCCGCAGTGGTTTCTGGAAGTGCTCTACGCTCCGCGCTGCGCCTAGCCTGCGTAGCCGCAGCCGCGCCCGCATGTCACACGCAGATAGACGGCCGCCGCAGCCGCCGCCTGACCGCCACGCGACCGCCAATCAGCGGCCGGGCAGGACGCCTCGGAGACTCGGAGAGCCGCTCTTCCTCATTACGCGCCGCGCGGACAGGATGTGATCCGCGATGACGTCCGTCCTGGTGGTGCCGAGGACCTGACCTGGGCAAGGTCACCGCCGGCCATGTCTCCGCTCCGCCCGCGGCTGCTGTTTAGCAACGCGCCGCGCCGCGGTCCGGCCGGGCTGGGCTGGGTCCGCCTGTGCTGGAGCTGCTGGAGCTGCTGGAGCTGTGAGCTGCGCGCGGTGAAGCAACACTGCACGCACATCGCACAGCCGCCGCCGCCGCAGCAGCAGCAGCAGCAGCAGCACCAAGATTCCCGACCGACAACAGCACAGCGGCAGCGCCCAAAGTTTCAAAACCTTTACCGGAACGCACAATCGCAATAACCTGTAGTACTACCACCACCACGGCAGCCGCCGCCGCCGCCGCCGCCGCCGCTGCTGCTGCTGCTGCTGCTGCTGCTGCTGCTGCTGCTGCTGCTGCTGCTGCTGCTGCTGCTGCTGCTGCTGCTGCTGCTGCTGCCATTTTCTTTTCTTATCTTTCGAGGGCGGCGGCCTCACACTTGATACCCTGCGGAGCAGTCGTAGAAGATTTAAATATCCCGCCACAACCATAAGACAGATTCCCCCGAGTCGTCCCCGTCGTTCATTCGCGGCCTTCCGTCATTTCATTCGCCGTTTCGCGCGCTGCCCGTTTCCTTCCGGTCGTCTCGTGCGCTGCCTTCATTACTCGGAGAGCACCACGGCCTGTTATATAGCCCGCTGGCGTGCCGCTGCTGCCGCTGCTGCCGCTGCCGGGGCCCAAGTGCCGCCATGCGAACCGCTACCCGCCCTAGCCTGCCCTGGCCGTGCCGTTGTGGCCACAGTGGCACTGTTACGAGACGCTCCGCTGCGCCACGGCACGACGGCTCGGCACGGCTGCCACACGCCACACGGCCCACGATGCGGCCGGGGTACCGTACTGCTCGGGCGGGGCGGAGCTGGCGGGGACCTCGGCGGGACCTCGCCGGCCCACGGGACGGGACGGACCCCCAAACGGCAACCGCACCCAACGACACTGCCCCGCTACCCGCTGCCCCTCCCGGACTTGCTAGCCGGCAATAAGTATTGGAGGTGAGGGAGCGCCGGGCCGACTCCAAAGTGGACCAACGGGCACCATCCCCGGGGACGCCGCCTACGCCACTGCCCCGCCCCGGCCCCACGGCGGCTCATAGGGAGCGCCACGCCCCTCCCGCGTCATGCGTACAGCATGGTACAGCACCCCGGCCGCTCGCGGGGGGTACACTACGGAGTTTACAGTCAGCACGTTACTCTGTTTACGCGGCCCGGGTTGTTATCTCGGGGCCATTGATCGGACGGACAGCAGCGGGCAGCGCCAAGGCCGGGCCGGCGGCGGGACGAGCGCCAAAAAACGATCCCAAGTCAAAAATGGCACATTCGACCGAACCGCGCCACCCGAATGCCGCCGCGTCTGCGACATCAGCGGGTCGGCGTCCCGTCCGCTGCTGTCGGCCGCTGAGGACGTTTCTTTAGGGAACATCTCGCGGCGGCCACGATATGTCTCAGTCCGCATGTGTCGTGCCGCGGTGACCATCAGAGTCAACGACCTCCGCCCGATTCCTGGCCGGGACTTCCCCTCCGGCGTGACAGCAGCAGTAGCGGCCGCAGACGACGTGACGGCGCTGAGCGAGCCTACGCCCACTCGTACAGCGGATGCGCCCGGCCCGGCCCGGCCGCCTGGTGGCCACCTGTCCGCCGTGGCGGAAAGGACGGGCGACGGATGCGGTTGAGGCCGACGCCGCGCGACGCAGCGCCTGCGCCTAGAGGCTGGGCCGCACTGGGCCCCCGGCCCCCGGCCCCCGGCCCCCGGCCCTCCCCCGGGCCCCCGAAGCACTTGGATGCCCACGGCTGGCCGCAGCGTCCTGGCCGCCTGTCCTCGAGGTGTCCGCATTGTACACTTGAATGCCCCGGGAGCGCATAAGCCCAGCCAGTTCCGCGCGCTGGGGATCAAGTAGCAATTTTTCCGTATTTATTTTTCTTGTTCTCTTTGGGGTTTTACCGCGCGTTCTTTTTTTCCTCTGCCACCAAAAAATAAAATAAAGACTGGATATTTTTTGGGGGAGAATGCAAACACGGCCGAGTCGGTCCGGCGCGCTGACGGACTGCCTGGCCCGGCTGGGCCGACACAGACACGCTGCCGGTGCCCCCCTTCATACCAAGTGGACCTCTCCGCCTCCGATCCGTCCTCCTCCGTGCTCCTGCTGCCGGCGTGGTCCGAGTACACTGCCAGAAACGGCCGCCATCTCCGGGAGATAATCATACAACTTATATCGGGGAGTCAACCCCACTTCAACTCCCAAGAAGGAAAATAAAAAAGCGAAAGTATCTCTCTATCCGTCCACCTTCACCCCGCTTCCCCGCCTTTGGACTTGTTCGGTGAGTCAGGTTCATGACGAGGTCGGCCCGAGACACGCGAACCCACGCCGACCCATACCGCCGGGGTTTATTCATCAGCCTTTTTATTTATCTTCCATCATCGAGGGGCCACGAGAGGGAGGGAGACGGGCTCACCTGATTCATTCGGGGCGGGCAGGATGTGTCGTGGATGGGCCCTCGGAATTCAGACGCCATTTTCGCTCCCCGTTTTCATTTCTTTCCCTCCACGCTCCCGATCGCCGATCGCTGATCTACAGCTTGGGCAGCACTAGGAGCGCGTCCCGTGCACCGCTTCCTGAGACGAGACGAGCCCCAGCCCAGCCTCAGCCCAGCCGGGGCCACGCAGACGAGAAGGGTCCGGGCCGAGCCGAGCCGTGGTGCTGGCGTCAGGGCTGCCCTGGCTGCCCGGCCCAGGCCGGCCAGGTAGGTCTCCCACCCACTGCTGGCAGCGTCGCGTCGGCGGCGGCATGGTCCAGGTACACAAAGCGAACACACCTCTCATCGGGCAGGGCCGGGCCAGGGAGGTGCCGACAGCCTAGGGTGACCATCCACTCCTGTGTCATTCATGCCGTGTGTGTGCGTCCGCCGTACGTGCGCCGTGCGTGTGCGGTGTGCGCGCTGCGTGCGCGCTGCGTGCGCCGTGCACGCCCGGGCTGGCAGTCAGCTGCAGCTGGGGCACGCAGGGCACAACTTTCCCCAGCTGCGTCGTCGGACAGGTCTCGGCTCGGAGCTCGCCGGCCCGACTGACCGGCTCGCTGTCGCAATCTCAGCCTGCTGCTGCTGCTGCTTGCTGCAGCGTGGAGGCAGTTATATTATTTTCGTACGGTGCTCCAGCGGCACTACGGCGCATGACTTGGTGCCTGCTGCTGCCTGCGTCCCGACGAGGTGCTCCAGGACTACACTGGGAGGTACCCCAATACCGGACTGGACTGGGCTCGATCATCGGCAAGTGTGACGGCAGCGTGGGATGCCATGAGACGGATGACGCGGGAGGTGCACGTCACCGGAGCGGCTCTAGAGCGGCGCGCGGAGCTCTCACGGTCCTCACTGCACGGAGTGCACGGCCGAGCTGGCGGAGCGCGCTTGTTACACGTGCTGCGTTCCCATTGCAATTTCGCAGTGTTCTCCCAGGGAAGGCGCGTGCACCACACCGCACGGCCTCTGCCCATCTGCTCTCCGGGTGCCGCCGCCGTAGGAGGAGGAGGAGGTTGACGGGGGAGACGGGCGAGATGAGGATGGCCCGGCCGGCAAGGGTCGCAAGTCACTTTCACTGGCCCTGCTGGCTAGACGTGTCCGCAGCCACACCCACGCAAGTCTGCGGCTGCTGTTTCGGGCACGGTCACCCTACTCACTTCCTACGGCGACGACGACAGGGCGTGCCGGACACAGATGGACAGCAGGATACACAGTTTTTTTTAAAATGTGATTTAAAAAAACAAAAAAACAGTTTCACCTGCATCTTTACTCAGGCAGAGATTAGCCATCCGCACCACACCTTCACAAGGGATCAAGTCCCATTATCAAGAATATCAGTGTGTGGACTTCATGCATCTTGTGAATTCTCATTTATTAGGGTCATATTTAAACATGGAACGTTACACAGCCACCCGCGTTGCATCACTAAGACTTCCTGCTATCTTGTTCCTGACAATAAAATCCATGAAAAAACCAACATGAACAGGCACCGTGATGTGGAGTGATTTAAACCTGAATACCAAATACCTGCTGACATTTAAAACAATGATTTTGATTTTGAGTGCAACAATTCCAGCTGCATCAAGCAATTAATTACAAAATAATTGGAGTGATGAATATGATCCTTAACCATGCACATGTTATTTTTTTCATGCAATATAACCAAAATTCCTTTGTTAAATAGAAAAACACATTAATATATGATCAATAATAATATTACAAGGACTAATCCCCTATTATTGCATCCACAAACCCAAAACAACCATCCCACACAAAATCTTAATCTTTTAAATTTTTATCCTGACTTGATCTAATATTTGCAAACAAAGAAACAATCCCACATTCCCATGAATGCAATACAAATGCCACTGCTCAGGTTGGAAACAAAGAACTACTACTGTTCTACATACATACATGAACACCCCTACCCAGGCAGATCAATGAAACTCAGCTGACATTACAGGTGACATGTAGAAAAACTTACTCTTCATTTTTAGCTACTTTAATTAAAAACCAAAGAAAGTGATAAATGTAACTTTTAGAGACATAAATTCATAAAGTCCCTACCATCCAAGCCCAGGGAGTAGTCAACATGAGATGCAGAAACACTGGAAACACACCCCTTTGTTTTCATGGAGGAAAAGGTTAGGGGGAATTTCATTACGGGCATTGGTGGCTTTATATAGCATTCACGGGTGAAAAATCGTCGCAAACCGCCGTACCAAATCGTCAAAAAAGGCTTCCTACAACCCCCGAGTAAGAAATGGGGGCGGAGAGAGTCGCAGCAGCCGAAAAATCTAAATAGCCTACTTAGAAAGGGTCGACGGGGCGCGGCCAAATTTTCATGTCGTCTGCAGCCTGGGTCCTGGCCCTCGTCCTTACCTTATCCGTTGGAATGCTCCTCGGACTCATCCTTGGCAGCGTTAGTTATCCTGGCTGGCGAGAAGAGACGAGTAATCCAAAATGGGTGGGATCCACTACACACAAAAGCACCGAGGCAGCTGTTCACCAGGATGACAGACGCACGATACACTCTGGCCCAACTGTGCTTCCATGTAACGTCATACTGGAGCGAATGCCATTTCCCCGGGCACTTTTCACGTATCACAGCGATTCCAGGACACACATTGTCCGGGAAATCAGGTCCATATCCCCTACACACTCTTCATCCCGACTCCCAAACACTCCCACGCCGTCGACAGCGACAGCGACAGCACACACACACTCCCGTCCTCCGAGCCAGACTGGGGAAACAACACAGCAAATGGCGAGGAGCCCAAAGGGCCACAGCAGACGAGACTCCGATCTGACTCCGAGCGAGATCGAGCTCCTCAGCTCCGAGCCGAGCTCTCCCGAACTCGACCCGAACTGTGTCGCCGTGGTGCATGCTGGGAGATGAGAACACACCGCCTTGCCGGTCTGGAAACGGGTCGGGCGTTGGTGCTTCCCCCTGTTGTTCTTTTCCCGCCGTGGTTACTGGCTGAGAAGAACGTTATCGGCGTACACCACGTGCCCCAAACTGAATGTGAATAGGTACTCTACCGGGGTTTCTGATTCCTGATTGGTCGACAAAGATTTATGGTCGTCTGATCTGATATTTGTCAACTTTGTCGAAGTTCAAGAAGCAACATTTCGAATTGTGTTTGGTCTAGAAATAGTGCGGATATGCCATATCGACGTTTACACTTCCTGTACGTTGTAATCTTGCTTTGTGACAGATCCATGAACACACTTTATTAACGAGCTACATGTTAATTTTTTTCAGGTTATTGAAATGATTTGACAACAGGAGCTGTCAGTTTCTTCTGAAATAAACAAGCAAAGCCAAAATATTGGTCGTTTTAAATTTTATATAGTAGCAAACAACAAAACCTGAGTTTCAGTTGTTTGGTAACCATGTCTTCTGAAGAGAACCAGGATTCTAGGACTATAATTGATTCTTGTATATGTCAGCTTGAAGTAAGCCCCATTGCTTCCTGTAAATGCACTTATTTATTTGCTTCAAACAGCCCATTTGAAGTATGAACTAAGATGTGTCATGGTAAAATTTATGTTTGATTTTATTTAAATTTTAGACTGCTGTCAACGAGTTGTACAGCTTTCGTGACCTTTTCTTCGAGAACCACTCATTAGATGAAGCATCTAAAAAGAACGTTTTACTGAAAGAGAAACTTAGTGATACAGTACAGTTGTTCACTGAACTGAAATGTTAGTGCGCTGCCAGTATTCCTAATTTTGACCTATTAAATGGTCTTAGATTTTGTATGAATGTTTTTCCCCCTTCTTTTTTTTCAGGCCAAGCCGATAAATCGGACAAAGCAATGTACCTTTACCTATTGGGCAGAGCACTAAATGTTTTGCCTGATGCAAATCTAGAGGCAGAAGAGTCACTGTCTAAGGCTCTAAAACTCAATCCAGGTCTAATTTCTGCTTGGAATGAGCTAGGAGAATGTTTTTGGAAAAGGAACAAGACCCGAGATGCAAAGAACTGTTTTGACAATGCCCTGAAGCATGTGAGTAAATCTCCACAAAGTACTCTAAAAATTGTTTCATTATGTTCTCTATAGCTTTCTCAGGAATTTGGCGACACTACAATCATTTGGTATATTTTCCAGGGACTGAACAAAGTATCTCTCCGAAGTTTGTCTATTACGTATAGAGATGAGGCATTAAGTGCAAAATCTGTTGAAGAAAGGCACGAACTGACACAGCGTGGTGTTAAGATGGCTAACCGAGCAGTTGAAATTGATTCTGATGATGGCACATCATGGGCTATTCTAGGCAATGCTCATCTCTCTGAATTTTTCATTATTTTACAAAATCCTAAATATCTGAAGTCTGCATTAGATGCTTATAAACATGCAGTAAGTAATTCACTGCATTCAATTTTGGTGTATGTGGATCTTAGAAAATTTTTGTAATAGACGTTTTGAATTTGCCCAGGGAAATGATCCTATATCTAGGAACACTCCTGAACTTCACTACAACAAAGGAATTGTGAGCATATTAACCACAGTTTTTAATAATTTTTTTAAAAATATACTATGGCTACTCTATGGATCACTCACATTTCTGATTTATAGACTTTGAAATATAATGAAGATTATGAAGAAGCATTAGAAGCATTTGCTCATGCTAGTGCACTTGATCCAACATGGGAAAGTGCATCTCAGAAATTGGAGGACCTTGTGAGTTATCTGAGCAAAATACATGAACTAGTTGAAAAGAAAGGTAAAACTGGCACAAAAAAACTACAAGGAATGTTAAAGGTGTGGTGATTCTTCATTTTGATGGCAATGTCTGTGTTTAGTACAGTGGACCAAACATGAGCATACATGACCTTCCTTTCTTTCAGACACTGACTGCTGAATTTCTTGGTCCCTACAGTGGCACTTTCCAAGGTGTTTCTTTGAATCTTGTTCCAATTTCCACTCTAACAGTAGGACCTAATGAAAAAAAAGTAGTGCTAGGCAGAGTAGTCTGCCATATTCGTTCAGATGATGGTGTGCCATTGTAAGTCAAGTGTATTTCACTGTTATTGTAGTTAAAGATATATAATATGGTCATCAAGTCATGATAAAGGTATGTTTCTCTTTCTTTCCAGTACTTTCTGTATTACTGACAAAGATCAGGTGACTGCAGCAGTTACAGTATACAATTTAGCTGAAGGCAAGGGAGTCATCATTGGTGATGCTGTAGCCATACCAGAACCTGTTTATTCTCAAGTTAAAGTCACATTTAGAGGAAAAGTAAGATTTTTTTCCACTTTTCTCACCTGTCAAAATGTGATTAAATGTCTTTACTTTTTAAAAATATTGTGCCTTTCTCCACTTTAGCATTATGCTTTTGGCTCGATAAGAGTGGACACACCAATAATTATGGTGGTAAATGGTAAAGGACTTTCAAGAGATTGTGTTGCTGGAGCACAGCTGTCTACATTCAACAAACCTGACTGACATTTTGTATTTGATTGAAATGCTTAACATTCCATTCATTTAAATTGACTGTCAGGCAACTCTTCAATGGCTTTGATTATGCCAGTATTGTATAATGAACCTCAATACTTATGCTTGAAAAGTGTGAGTCCATTTTTAGATTGGCACAATTTGTTCTGTGATTAACCCTTTTGTCTGTGATTGTCTGTGTTGAATGGGAAGAAAATGTCAGTGTTGGAGATGATCTCTAATAAGTGTTTTAACCGTGGCCAAACTTATTAAACCTGTTTGTAGTAAGTCTGCAATGCAAGTGCTTATTTTAAAACCTAAAATTCATTAATGTTCTTCTTAACAGAGATTGAAATATAATTCTAAGTCAAAAGTAACATCACACATTTAATATAATGGAAACTGACACCCTGTACTCTGTATTCTGCACATTTACCCTTGTCCTAAAAACTACTATGCCTCTAATTATTTTGTGCGTGTATTATTGTATGTGCTATCTTCTTTTTTTAAAATCCAACTCGTGTTGATGTGTGTCCATGGATATTTTATGGGCTTTTTTCTAATACTAGGTCAGAATCAATGTACACCCTCTCAAAAATTGTGTGAAATATATTTTTTAGACTTTTTCTGAGTTGCACCATTCTTTTTGTCAATTCAGTAACAAACATGTATTTTATGCTATAATTGCATTTGAAAAAAAAGAAATGCACAAACATGACTCACAAGAATAGAAATGGGTGTATTTCACATCTTCTGACAAATACAGTACATACGGAATGACTTGGCTTAAAATTACAACACAGGAATTCTGTTTAACATCACAAATAATGATGCCCTGTCTTTGGAAATGGTAACACTCTGATCAGTTTTGCATGTGTACTCAGAAACATAATACTGAGTTGACCTTTATTTAGCACTTGTACAGCCTGTGCCATATACAGTTTGTCTTTACCCTTCTGTACCTGAAAAACAAGAAAGGATAGTCAGTCGAGTCCTTACACAATAGACTACACTGCTGAGGGTGTTCCTTCATCATAAAAAAAGTGCAAAGTGCTATACGACTTGAAAGTACATGTCATTTCAAAAGGAAACCATTAGCTAGGTCGCTGTTTTGTATATTTTAATTTACATTGTATGTTGCTGTGTAGTCCACAGTAATTTTGTTGTCACTATTTTACAGCAAGAATAAGAATGAAGTGAAAAATTACTATTTAATGTATGTTAACTTGTATGTCTAACTTAGCATAAACATTGTATTTTCTGTCTTTTAGCCTCAAATTTCTATCTCCCATCTGCTTTTGCCCTGAAACATGGTTTGGTAATTCCAAAATTTTGTATTATTTTTGTTGATATCTTCTGAATTTTACAACAGGACTCCTCCATTACTAAAGCAGTAAAGTGTTTAAGTTTCTCACGAATTGACAAAATTATTCTGGTACCACAAACTTCTTGGTGGTTGGTGGTAAAATTTATTACTAAAATACAACCTTTGCTCAAGGTCTAGAAGGGAGCATCATTGGGAGGAACTTATTTCCTTAAAATTATAACCACTATATGATAAGAATCTACAGAGTTTATTTACAGCATTCTTTATTTATTTCCCATCTCCTCGCGTAGAGGTATACAATAAGCTATGAGAAAAATACAATGGTATTGGTAATCTCTTCAGGGAAGTACCAGCACTGAGTAGAGGTCTTAAAATTATTGGAGTGATCACTCGTTCGTATGTTTATAAAAACGTTACGTAAATTAACGGGCGTAATTTGCAGACTAGATAAAGAAGACGGCGAATAGTGACCGCCGTCAAATGGTGGCTGTGAGGCCTGGCCGGGTGGAGTCAAGCCTAGCCGAGCCACGACACAGGCCGGCACAGGCAGGCTGGATCCCGCCGGATCGCGACAGTTCAGTCCACCAGTTCACATTCACAGGGGCCCTAACTGCCGTAACACCAGGCGCAGTTACGTGGTGCTAACGGGTTCGCTTCTCCTCGGCACGGCCGATGGGGCACACATCGGCGGTCAAACAGCCCAGTCACAGCCTAGTCACAACCTAGTCACATTCTGGCCACAACCTGACTACAGCCATCTCTCCTCTCGGACTGGTCCAAGCCTTGTCACAGCCAGGTCACAGCGACGCTCAATACATGTTGACCTCCCACAGCTTGAGCTGGTTGTCCATCACCTCCTCGAACCAGCGACGCTTCCTGGGGTCCGGGAAGGCCGGCGCCAGGGTGCGCAGATCGAGCTGCAGCACGGCCTCGTTCTCCAGGAGGCCGTCGAGCGTCTTGAGCAGACCCACGTCGCCGTGCAGCTTGATGAGGCTCGGGTACGTGAAGAAGTAGAAGTGCACGCGTAGCTGGTTGGCGGCCCATGCCTCCACCGTGGCGTTGCCGGAGGCCGACTGGATGCGGCCCATGTGCTCCGCGTACCAAGGGCTGAAGTAGCTCGCCAGCTCCACGGCGGACAGCGCGGCCACCCCCTGCGTCTTGAGCCGCTCCTTGATGCGGCGGTAGATGTGCGGCGTGTACACGAACACCTGGGGACAGGAAGGGCAGGTGCCACACCGGCACCGCTGTAGTGGTGCGGTACAGGGGCGGGCCAGGGACACGCCAGTGCCAGCCAGTGGCGTCAAGCAGGGGGTTTTGCCGTAGCGGCTGTTACAGCTCTGAGGGGGTGGGTCCCCCCTCGAGAGGTTGGTGAAAAGTGAAAAGTGAAAGAACAAGACAGGCATGGAGAACGCTTCACCGTTCTAGGACAGGCTCGTTCTTTGGGGCTGTTCAGATACCAAGTGGATACTTAGAGGGGAAGGGGGAGGGGGGGGGGGGGTTCACGAAATGTCCACAACTGTCCCGGTGAATTCAAATGATGAAAAGTTTTGATTTTTTTTTTAAAGTGATGAGCTCGTTACACTCATGCACTATTGGTCGAATTTGTTTTTTCGCGGTTTTCCTCTTTTCTCTATTAATTGGTAGAAAGCGTTTCATTTCAATATTTTTTTTAAATTCAAAAGTATATTGAATCCTCAATATTCAGACCCTGCAAATATAAAATACAACAACAACAAAAAACGGCAAAAATGGGTGGGTCCTACCTCGTCCCAGACTTCCGTCCGGAACCGTTCCTGCTTAACTTCGGTGTTCGGATGGGAACCGGTGTACCAGGAGTTGACCGCCGCTAAGACACAGGCACGACGCAGCCACCTTGGTAGGCAGGCTTCCGCAACGGCCAACATCGCCCCTTCCGCTGACTAGATTTCAGGAGTCAACCCCCTTCGACCAGCCAGTTGGTCTGTGGCCGTGAGGCCACTCCCTCGCGGATTGAGAGGGAGGTAGGATGCCCAGATCGTACACGGCCGAAGCCGATTGTACTCTACTCTTCTACGCCATGTATCCAAGTAGGTGTTGCCCAAATACTCCAGATTCCGAGGCCTTACGCTTGAAAAATGTAGAAGGCCGAACCCTAGGCCTCTACATTTAACTTCTGCCGAGTCTTGGCAAGCACCATTCCCCTGCTTGGGCGTCGAACCACTGTTCCTCAGCAGTGTATTCAACCTCCGGGGAATGGCCGCGGCCCAACGTCCGCGGTCACTCAGACAACACACTTTGAACACGTTCTTTTGGTATATTTTACCCACCATCCTCGGTCGGCAGACTTCAGAAAAATATTTACTCCGGCAAAGAGTTGAACCCCGAACCTTGCGGTCATCTTCCGGTCCGCTAGCCCACTACGCTACGGAACTGCGATGAAGATCCGCAGCGCGCTGCCGGTACTGTAGCCACTGTGCTTCTACGTCGTAGCAGTAGTAGTAGTAAGCAAAGAACGAGTAAAAAGGAAGGAAAAGAGGCGGAAAATGAGAAGAAGGGAAGGAAAGGAAAGGAAAAGAAAGCACAAAAACATGCACAATTAATAGTGTTTAATAGCGTTAATAGCAGTCTGAGGGGTGGGTGGGTCCCCCCTGAGGTCAGCTTGTTACACCACTGGAATTCAAGCTTGACGCCACTGGTGCCAGCGCTAGGGCCGGGGACGGAGTAAGGACCAGTACTTGCCTGGTAGAGCGAGTTGCCGGTGACGTACGACGCGACGTAGTGGCTGCCGAAGCTCTTGACGAAGTCCACGACGGAGGCCGTGTCGCCCGGCGTGACTAGGTCCGCGTCCTTGGCCACGGCCTCCTCGACGGGCACCCCGGGCTGCACCGGCACCATGCGCCCGCTCTCCCGGTGCCTCGCCACTCGCACCTAAACGGGGAGGAGCGAAGAGAACCAAGTCAAGTTTCGATTCTGTAACGCCTGCGGACTCGGCTAGCGAACAGCCGCTGGAGTCTAATAAGTTGCCTATCCACTCGGCGGACTCCGGGGAACCTACCAGGACGTAGCAGTGTGACCCCGCGACGTAGGTGGCGTTGAGGCCGAGGTGCTTGGCCATGGCGTTGCGCGACCAGGAGGCGGTGAACGCTGACCAGGGCCGCTCCAGCCGCTCCAGCTGGAAGTCCCGGAAGTAGGCCTGCAGCAGCTGGCGGAGGTTGTCGCAGAACTCCATGTGGAAGTCGCCCTCGAACACCGGCACCTTGCCGTTGTGCCGGGACGCCGCACTGCAATGACAGGGGAGGGAGAGCGTGAGTACTTGAGCGGGCAGAGGCAGAAAACTCCAGTGCCGTCCGAACAGCAGCAGCAGCATGCATATATGCAGACTTCCCACAAACAGTAGGCCATGTGTTCGGCAGCTGTGTCGACTTGGTGGGAAACTCGCGTGGCCATCAATGTGGCATCACTGGTCTACATCTCCGTGCCGTAGGGGACGCCAGGGCCGAGGCCAGGGCAGGAGGGCTCACCTTGACGGGCGCGTCGGCAGGACGGTGATGTTCTTGAACACGTCCACGGTGGGCTCGCGGAACACCCACGAGTCCGAGTCGTTCCTGGGCACGACCCGCATGGAGATGGACAGGTACCCATAGCGGCTGAAGACGTTGATGGCGGCGCCCACCCGCAGCGGCTGCAGCCCGGTCCCGGACCCGGACCCGGCTCCGGCACCGGCCACGCCGGCCACGCCCCACCAGCAGACCAGCGGCAGCAGCAGCAGCAGCAGCGGCGGCAACCAGCGGGCCGGGCGGCGGCGCCAGTGCATCCTACCCCAGGCTCACTCCGGCCCCGGGCGTCCCTGAGGGCAGAGCACAAGGGCGAGGGTCACGACAAGAACATCCTACTCCTGCTCGCCTACCCCAGGGCCGAGCCCAGGGCGTCCTCTGGACATGGCGACTGTAACGCAGGAGTGCACCGAGCGGACGGTTACTGCGGCCTGGTCGGTTGGCGGCTCCCCTACGCCCCCCCCCCCCCCCCCGGACGCCCCTAGGTGTTGCGTCGGGCAATTAGCCGTGTGTCTGTTCCTTCCTTTAGTGCCGAGTCGAGCCGGTGACACAATGGCAATCACCGCCGTCGCCGTCCCTCGGGCTGGCTATGCACACAGACGGCTCGGCTCGGCTTGGCTCGGCTCGGCTCTTCACTGCTGGGAGCGCCTGTGGGGTAGGCAGTGCCGCCACGCACCAATGCACCGCGCAGCTGCAGATTGCCTACCCCGTAGGCGTTCCCCCCCATTCGGAGCCGGAGCGCAAACGTGACCGTGCGTGTAGGCGTGGTGTGGCGACAGTTCAGGTCAGCGTTCATTCTTCCTGTTGTTGATCTAGATGGAAACAGCTCGGTGTGAAGAACAGAAAGTCCAAACGAAAGGACAACACGCTGAAGAGATTCTAACGAGGAGGCGGACTTGTGTTGCACTCACGTAACGCGACGCTTTGCATGTGGTCCCGACCGTCCGGACCCGAGGTGAGCGGAGAAGGGAAAAGATGCCCAAGGCCGCCCTGGTAGGCTGTGCGGTGCGGCGCTGTAGGTGTGATGCGCGCCGCAACCGGCCGTGCTCATTAAGACTGCAGAGATGACATGTCTGCCATTTCTACTTTCCGAGGGCACATTATCTGAACCGCGAAATAATGACTGGAATAGATTGACATTCACGTGCGTGCTTTTCTTCTGTATAGCCACGTGTGGCTTGGACGGGAACGCGACCGCGAACGCGAGTGCTTGTGAGCGCTCAGTTTTCGTTTGCCACCGCGCCGCGGGAGTTTACAGTGTTCACAGCTTTGCCGCGATGGCGCGTCGTGTTGATGGCCGGAGTGGGACGGGACGGCGGTGAGCGGCGCGGCGGGGCCGTCTGCAGTGTCGCTGCTCACTTTTGAGGCGGCCTCAAGGCTTTTGGATAGCAGATCGTCGCCCTGGATGCCGTGTCGGTTATGCTGCGCGCTGCGCCCGCGGCGGCGATCAGCGATCCGGATCAGCGATGAGCAGCGGCCGGGCGCTGGCGACACAGACGGGGCGGTTCGGGTAGCATGATTTCCCCTATCGCTATCGCGCTCAGCCCTCATCTCCCAGCTCACCTCTCTCAGCCCAGTCCCGGTGCCGCTCTGTGCCCTTGGCCGCTGCCTGTGATGCAAACCCCTCCGCGGCTGGAGGCGCGGTCAGCGGCGGCAGACGCCACACCACTATCCCGTTTTTTCTACTCGCGCCGAGGTTCCAACACCACCGAGCGGCGCGTCAAAGTCAGAGGCGCCGGCGGCACGACTGAACTGACGAGGACCGCCCCGCAGACCGGGCCCCGGGCCCTGGCCCGGCCGATGGCAAAGCACACAAAAAGGCGACAGACACAGCCTTGCCGATTCGTTATTAATTCGCTCGTTAACTGTCGCCGCCGTTGTGACAGCTGCAGCAGTACTACCGCGCGGATATAGCAGGGAATCATAGTCCTTGTCGAACATACTTGGTCGCGCTTTTCGAGTTATGCCCGCGCCGGGTGACGTCTGCTGCGGCGCAGGTGTTCGGCCAGCGGGATCTGCATCTCGGAACGATACATGTGTATGTGTGTGTGTGTTCTGTGTGTGTGTGTGTGTGTGTGTGTGTGTGAGAGAGAGAGAGAGAGAGAGAGAGAGAGAGTGTGAGTGTGTGTGTGTGTGTGTGTGTGTGTGTGCACCCGGCCCGGACACCTGGGCTCGGCTCGGCCTGGGGCCCCAGCGATGAGCCCGTCTGTGAGGGGGCCGTCCATAAGCTGACGGACATCATGACTCAATCACGAAGGGATTTTCCACGGGCTCAACGACCAGGACCAGCCCGCTCTCCAGCCGGTCTAATTAACAGCGCCTACCGCGGAGAACGCCACAGGCGGCCACAGCCTCGGCCTCGGCCCTCATGTAGACACGCGAGCCGGGCCAGGGGCGGGCTGGAGCCAGGCTGCCACCGCCGGAGTCCGGCGACATCGAGTGGAACGTAGTTTTATTCTAACTTTGAGGTGCCCCCGGGTCCGGTCTCCCTGGCGGTTTGGTAGTCCGATGCACGTCCATGTAAATGGTGGTTGTCGGCGACTGCTGCGCCCGTATGAATGCATGTATGTGCGACGTTACCGGGCCGGCGGCCACCGTGTGAGTCAGGAAGTCAGCGCGGGAAGGACGCCAGCGAAGGAAGAATCACTTTGAATTTTTGGTGAACAATAACATAATTTTTTTCAGGAATTTTTTGGGGTGACATTTTTGAGTCAACATACGCACACGACCCGCGCACGAGGTGCACCAAACTGCCGATACGGCGAGTGCCCCCGCACACCTCACCACACCACACCCGCCCTCGCCGTATTCCGGGAACTCCGTCCGCACTACCCGCCCGCGCAGTGGCGCAGTGCTGGATCAGCCCGACAGCGCAGCGGCGAGCGCGAAAATAGCGCGGCCGAACCCAAACCGACCCGTCCCGACCCAGCCCGCGCGCGTCAACCCGAGCCGCCTGTTTGGTATGGACCCACGTGTCATACGTGTGCTGCTACTGAAGACCCCGGTACCCGCACAGAGCGCGGTGGCGGTGCGAGGTGTCGTGTGCACTGAGTGTGGCTGGAGCGTGGCGCGGGGGCGGCGAGGCGAGAGGCAAGCGCGAGCACCGTCCGCAGCGATGGCCGCCGGGGGTCGCACCGGCCGCGGCGTGGCGGCCTGCATGGCCTGCACGGCCTGCGGGTCAAACGCCTCCGCTCCCGCCGCACTCGCCCCGCTCGCCGAGACCGTCGCGTCAGGTCGATTCAGCATCAGCGGCAAATCGCGGACATGAAGAGCGGCGCACAAAGTCGGAAGGAAAGGGGAACTCAAACCTTTGCCGCCGTCAGCTCACCGTCAGTCCGGCAGCCTGCCGGCCTCTCGGGTCGTAACCCAGCCAGCGCTGTAGACCACCGAAACGATATCGAAACGGTGTCGGAACTGCAGACATGTCGATATCGATTCGGCATAACTTCGGTAGCACTGGCTGACCGGGCTGACCAATGTGTTGTTTGCAATCTCACCCAAGTCAGAACAGAATCAGTTTTCACGTATTTTTTATTTTTTTAAATATGTGGCCGATGGTTCTCATTTCTTGAACGCGCTGAGTGATCCTGGCAGGCGGTGTGTGAGGCAGGCCGTGTCCCAAGACACGGCGATGACGTCGGCGGGGGGCTGATATGGCGACACGCTCCACAGTGTGCAGTGCTGCTCCAGCGACTCCAGCGCGTCGATGTGACCCAGACCACCTGGCCGGCTGCTGGGCCACGACTAACCTAACCCTAACGCAGCCACAGAGTCAACAGCCTCCTCCCACGTTTAAAAATGTAACCCGCGGCCCCGCGCCGGCCCACTGATTCTGTGAGCGTCGCGCGTCGAGGAGGATTGCCCCACGTCGCCACTCAGCACGCGTGTTCTGTACGCTGGGCCGTAGCGCACCGCCCGGCCTGCACCGCCGCCGCTCGCATTACCCATTTACCATTTGCCCCAGCGGCGCCGCCGTTGCCGCCACCGAGCAGCATTTCCCACGCTTTTCATACCAGCGCTGCCCGCGCGGCTCGTGGCGGTGCAGCTGCAGCGGCAGCGGCACAGGAATGCCAATGCCAGCGCGCAGGCCTCACCTCACCTGCTCGCACCAAACGCGTCTCGCGTTTCGGTTTGTATTTCTTTCAAGTCCCACCCAAACTGGCCAAGGGGGTCAATTATTGAGACACGTCGTGGACGCGAGCCGAGACAGGACGGGGCGGGACGGGGTTGGGACGGGGCCTTGACCTCAGCCAGACCTGTCGCGTAGTCCGAAGCGGGTCCCTGCTCCTGCCCTGCCCTGCCCCGCTCTGCAGCGACGGCTCGGATCTACAACTGGCGCAAAACCAGCGGGCCCGCCGCCCCGCCGCCCCGCCCCACCGCACCCCACGCCCCGCCCTGACCGTGGACATGGCGTTGCATCACGAGAACCAAACGTGACGACAACAAAACGCCAGAGGAGAAGAAAATTGACCGAACCGACTGTCTTGAGAGGGAGACGGAAGGGCACCCACGGCCCACGGCCAGCTCACAAGCAGACAGAGCCCCTGCCAACGGGAGGGTTGGCAGCACTGCAGCGCCCATGTGTCTGGCGGGACTGCCAACCCTCTTCCGACTGCCTCCCCTCTGGTCCTCTCTGTCTGTCTGC
This sequence comes from Odontothrips loti, assembly GCA_038380765.1. Taxonomy (NCBI): domain Eukaryota; kingdom Metazoa; phylum Arthropoda; class Insecta; order Thysanoptera; family Thripidae; genus Odontothrips; species Odontothrips loti. Next base: position 13,321,630 of record CM076245.1, read on the forward strand.
ACTCTCTCTCTCTCTCTCTCTCTCTCTCTCTCTCTCTCTCTCTCTCTCTCTCTCTCTCTCTCTCTCTCTCTCTCTCTCTCTCTCTCTCTCTCTCTCTCTCTCTCTCTCTCTCTCTCTTTCTCTCTCTAGCTCTCCTCTCACACGCAGTGCCTCTGCCTTCCCTTCTCTTCCGCATGGGTCACCAAGCCGAGTCGAGTAGCGCAGCGATCTGGCCTCAGCTTTTGTCGCGTTGTGCAAGCGGTGCGCGCGCGCACACACACACACACACACACACACACACACACACACACACGAGCGCCAACTCGGCTAACGCGAACTCTAACCCCGCCGCGCACGCTTCGCTGGTGTCGAGTCCTGTGTGCATTTTCGTGTATGCTAACGTCGCTATGTAGCCAACGGGGAGGTCGAGGTGGGACGGCGATTGTTCCGCGGGGGTGGGGGTGGTGGGGCGAGGAGGGGGGAAGGGTCAAGCCTGCGGTCGGAGAACGGGAAGCTTCTGCCGCTGCACGGCGCCGCATAACCGGCCAGTACTGCATGCGCGGGTGTAGGTGTTGGAAACACACAGCGTGATAAATTAAATCCCAAGGTGAATACGTAAGTCGGGTACTGCAGTACTGTATGCTGTATTTCCCGTGCCGTGTGAGTCATGAAGTGACCACCGCACGGCTATGGGGCTGTTCGATCACCACTCGTTTTGGAGACGTGGGTGAGCGAGGGAGTCACTGTAAAAAAAAAAATAGTTTGGAAAATTCCAACAGATTGACAGAGAGTTTCCAGCACAAATAGTTTGAGATTTTTCCAAGCTTTTCGTGAAAATTTGTAAAACTGAAATTCACACAATTTATGAAACTGGCAAACGATGTTTTGCATACGAAACCTTGTTTTCAATTTCCGGAAAATGCCAAGAATATTTTAGAATTTTCCAACAAGATGATAGGAAAATTTGCAGCACAAGCTGTTTTGAAATTGAAATTTCCAACACAAAATTACGACAGTGTGAAGGGTGTCCTGCTGCTGCACGCCGTGTGTACGGGCAGCTCAAGTCGTGCGGGGCATAGCCTGGCAAGAGCCTCGTCCTACATAAGTTCGGCCAATTTATTGGCGGAAAATAAACGCATTCAGCACGCAAGGTCGGAACACCGATGGATAAATGCTGCAGCAATGGAAGCGTGGCAGCAGCGTGGCGCTGGCCGGGTGCTGCCGAGCCGTGCCGTGCCGCCTACACCCACGCCGAGTGTAACACGCGGAAATGGGTTCGGAACAGCCGCGTCCACAGCAGCGACAGCAGTTTGCCGCTATACTTCACCGCACTACACCAGTGTCGGGCCGTGTCAGGCCGTGCTGGGCCGTGCCGAGCCGTCAGGGTCAGCCCAGGCCGGCACCGGCTGAACGGCAGAGGTCTGCAGGCGGTCGGTCGAGGCGATCCGTCTCTGATCGCCTGCCTTGCAGGCCTCTGCTGAACGGCAAACGTCTCGGCGTAATGAAAAAGGTGTGAACTATGGAACAAGGTAGCGCCATGAAGTTAAAGTAAGGGTGAAGGTCAAAAAGTCGGGAGATAACTGTCCCTCAAAAGGAAACCGAGTGTATAAAAAATTGGAGGTGCGGGGTATCGATCCCCGTACTTCTCGCATGCTAAGCGAGCGCTCTACCATCTGAGCTACACCCCCTGTCGAAAACTTGTTGCTGTGGAGGTCGAGCAGATCTAGTTGATTGGTGGCGGCCAGTAGCGACGAAACGAGATCACATATTATCTGATCCAAAAAATGATTCCACTTGGAGGTGCGGGGTATCGATCCCCGTACTTCTCGCATGCTAAGCGAGCGCTCTACCATCTGAGCTACACCCCCTTACATACTGGTGAAAAGCTGGCGTGGTCCTATCTTTCGAGTCGCCGAGTGGTCTGGCCGGGCCGCTTGGCTCGGCAGCCGTGAACAGGCCGCATTGGGCGGCATTGGGTGTGGCGGGCCTCGGGCCACTCGGGCCGCGCGCCGCGAGAGTCAGCAGAACCAGTCACGACCCCCACAGCGACCTGCGGGGCCTAGCCAGGCCGGGCCGGGCTGGGGCCGTCCGAGAAACACCAACGGCACCCAATCCGTTGCAGTGCGGGATGCAGGAACAAACAACCAACACGCACTGAACACTTGAACTGGGGGCGTGAGACTACCGCTTCATATCAACCCAAAAAAACTCCCGTTTTAGCCAAGGTTCATCAGCCACCGCTGTGATTATTCTAGTTACTCCCGTCCGCCATCGTCATCGTCGCCGAAAAGAAATCATTTTCGAGGCCTTGGTCTCAAGGTCTCCTTGAGCGGCTGGCAAAACCACCGCTGAATAAAACAGACTCCACTCTCCACGCACCGACGTCACGTCCGATCCCGCCTTCGTCTTCATTTTCGAGCCGCTCAATTTCAAATGGAACCATGCTCTCTGCAAAACAGTGCGGTCCGGTGCCCGGCTCGGCTCGGCGGGCCTTGTTATATCAGGCGCTGATGGGCGAGGTGATTGGTAACGCCCTGCCATGGCCCATGGCTCTGCCTGGCTGGCTGGCTGGCTGGCTGGCTGGCTGGCTGGCTGCCTGGCCGGCTGGCTCAGCTCCGTCCGGTGAGTCTAATAACACTGCCCTGCCGCCCTGCCCGGCTGCGGGAAGTGGAGTGGCTGTACGCTATGCACGCCTCTGTCACGGCCAAGGCCGATCGCCGCGGTACAGTCTCTGCAAAAAGAACTGCGGGGGAGCGACTCGGTATCGTGTGTGTACAGACCGTGTCTCCGCTCCGGGGACTGGCTGTGGTTGGGCCTGAGCCGCCCTGCCACTGACCGGGAGGACAGGACCAAGTGGGCATCGTATCGACAGGGGTCTCCATCAGGGACAGGCTGGGGGAGTCTCAGGTGCAGCAGCCCGCACCGGCGCCCTCGGGTCCCCCGTGGATGGGCGCCATCGCGGGCCGTGGGGGCCCGTAGGGTCCGCGGGGGGGGGGGGGGGGGGGGGGCATGCGTTGTGCACGGTGTAACACGGTAGGAGAAACCCCGCGTCGCCGCCCGCATTCCGTGCGTGATTCAAGGATGCACCGAAGGACCGGCCAGAGACACGGCCGGCGCACAACAAGGCCCCCATGCAGGCGACTGCGGCGGCATGAGAAAGCATTCAATGCGCCGAAAAGATGAAAGGAAAGGGAAAGGGGATCAATAAGAACAGGTAGCCGGTCCTCGGTCCGGCTGGGTGTGTGACGCCTGCTCCGAACGGGTAGGACAGAGTAGGGCTTTGGTATTGTTAAGGGCGATAAATTTACATCCACGTAAAAGATGACGGAATGAAAACACGCACCATGACATAATCATAGTACTTCCAATAACCGGCGTTCTCCTGGGAGGGTCACACCGGAAGGGTTTGTCCGAGCCGAGGCAGGGGGCGCTGCGGGCGCTGCGGGCGCTGCCGGGCCGGCAACACCAGGTCGTGCCTGGTCAGCCTGGTCAGGCCCGTGGCGCCGTGGCGCAGTAATCTCCTAAAGCTATCCGACCGCCGATTACTCGGGCCGGACAATAACAAGGTGGTGCTGTTGGGCAAACCAAACCGGAGCCACCGGAGCCACCGCCCTATCAACCTTCTATAGGCACAGGCGCTTATAGACAGCACGCTCGATTTTATGACGGCGGTGCACTTCGTTTTGGGCCCGGGGCAGCTGTGTGGACTGGCAGCTGCCCGGCGGCTCCCCGGCTCCGGTCGGCTCCCCCCCCCCCCTCCCGCCACGCGCCCGGCGTGCGCCACGCCACGCCGGCAGTGCCTCGCCTGGCTGCTCCCGACCTTGGCCAGGAAAGAAATCCAAAGCAAATAACAATGCCATTACCATGCGTATAGTCTCATGACGACGGCGAGCGTATTAATAACAATAGGCTACACAGTCCGCCAGGAGGCCCCGGAGGCGCTGGACGGGGGGCGCTGGGGGGGGGGGGGGGGGAGGGCGCCGTGGAAACGGTCAGCCAAAACTGTTGGGCCCGGTACTGCGGCAGCAGCACCCATGTAGGATGCAGGCCGAAGGCGTGCGTGGAGAAGTCGCTGTTGCCTACCCAGCAGGCGCTGTTCGCTTGCAGACTGGCCAGACTTGAGTTGCCGTTCCGAAACCGAAACCGCTGGGCGCCAAGCCTCCATGTCCCAGATGCTGCACGGGAGTGCACGCAGCAGCAGCAGCAGCAGTAGCAGCACTGACCCACTGAGCATTGTCTGAGGCCTGGCGTGCTGATGACTGTGCATCTCTCGTCAAATTTTCATCCGCGCTGTTTACAAAACGGGACGGGCGCGGTGCAGCACGCTGCAGCTGCATCTGCGGCCCGTCTCCCTCCGGCTACTACCTCCGCCTCCACTCCATCCGCCTCCCTCCGGCTCCCGGTCGCGCACTACGTACCTACGTACCTCGTTGTACACTTGTTGTGCTCGGTCGGTAGCTCGCGGATCTACCGGCAGGATTTCCTTGGGGGCCGTTTCGCACGGCACGCCGCCGAGGTCCTCACTGTGCTTCGGGTTAAATGAGTGTGAAGTCCAGCGCCCGCGAAGGTTACAGCACGTACTCCATGGCGATGTTGCCTTAATCCACGAGGCACACGATGTATTTGCCTCTCATTTTTTGCGTCGGGCGCGGGCGTCTGTTTTTACGCCGGGGACGTCGGGTCGGGGGGCGGGGGCTTTGATGAAACGTTCTAAAAACGCAGCCCCAACGACGACGACCCGTGACATTTCCCCCTCCCCTCCCTCCCGTCACCCGCTCCTCCCCCTCTGCACTTTGCTACAAGAAGCCGTCGTCGCCGTCGCAGCGAAAACGACGAGGAAAACGACGACCCAGACGACGACGACGCACCAACGGGGACTATTTTTACGCGACGTGTGCCTGGATCGGGGCGGGCAGGGGCCGAGGGGCGGCGGTGAGCCACGCGACGGCAGCCCCAGCCGAGGGCCTAGCCAGCGCACGGGGCAGGACAGTGCCCAAAACGTGGCCGCGATTTCAAAACCATGTAGCCTTTATCATCGAGATGCCCGCCAAGAGTTTTCGTCTCGTAGTGCAGCAGGATTCGGCCAGCGGCCAGTGGCGCCCCTGATCGCTTTGTCACGCGAGCCACTGACAGCAGTGTAATCACCGCCCTGGACACCGCGTCATATCGCTGGTACTCCAGGGCCACTAATTAATGAGCAATGGTCATGTGATGGGCACATGATGGTCATTAATGGTCCGCCACGGTCAGCCCTCCGCGCCCGGCGTAGCCCGGCTCGGGGCTCCGGTTATTGGTTATGTCACCGCGAATAGTTACGTCCGCGCCTGACGCTGACTCACTCCATACCTGTCTGTTCTGCTCTGCTCTGCCAGCTCTGCGCGTCTGCACGCCTCGGCGGCGTATGCACATGCACCCACGCCAAGCACACATAGAACACTACCCTTTTGAATACGTCTTCGCGGTGGAAGTGGTTACATTTTGAAAATGTGGGGTGCGTTTGATAAGCCTCCCATATCGCAGACAATAGCAGTGCCCCGGTCATGATTTACGAAAGCTGTCATGACGGAGCCCGGGCCGAGGGGGACTTCACTTGAAAAAATCGTAAAAATCAAGTTGCGAAAAAATCAAAAGTCAAATTTACGACACAAACTGTTCAAAACAAAATCAAAAAAATACCAAAGAAAAATCAAAAAAGTCAGAGATAAAACCGAAAATTCAGGTTTAAACCGATATTATTTTTTTTCTTCAGAGAAACCAATTGTTTGTTCAGGAAAAATAATATAAAATCAAAAGAATCAGCCATGATTTAAATCGGTGTACATCAAGAAGGGGCAGTGATGTTCCCTTCGGGCCGGGTCGGGCCGGACCGTGTCGGGTCGGGTCCGCCACTACCATTACATCACCGGCCGGCACTGGGGGTGGTTTGGTCCGGGCCGGGCCCGAGTCCGGCCGCCCGGTCCGCGGGCGATGCGATGCGTCCCACGCCGTGCCGCTCGCTGCAGCGCGCGGAGGGGAGCTGACCCTGGCCGAGTATCGGTTCGCTGACTTGGCTGCTCGTCGCGCACAGGGGACAGACACGCACTGGACAGGGGCGGGCGGGCCGGGGGCGGGGCCGGGGGCGGGGCACCGCTGGCACCGCCGCCACGGGGTCACCATGGTCGTTGCCACCCGGTCGTGCCGTCCGGGTCAGCTGAAGTGCCGAGCAGTCGGGAGCACGGCTCCGCACGGCTCTATCTGAGCTGTCCGGGGTCAACGTCACGACTCACCGGCGTGTGACAAAGGGCCGAGCTTCCCGCACCCCGCTCAGGGCATGGAAGCGCCGTGGAACCGAAAATGGACTGCGGGAGGTTCACGGAACCTCCTCCCCGCCCCGCCCCGCCCCGCCCCGCCCACAGCAGCGGACGGCCGCATCCATCGGCCACCACTCAGATTAGCGATGAGAGAGAAAGTGGCAGTCCGCATACAGTCCGCGCCAGGGTCAGCAGCAAATGTTTGAATTTCTAATTATGCGCCTCTTAGAGTGCGGCTCTAATGGAGGCAATCTTCTTTTCGGTTTTCGTGTGCACGCAAGGCCCGGCATTGAGGCGCACCGCGAGGACGGTCTGGAGGCCTGGTCCTGGTCTGGAGTGGGCTCTGGAGGTCTGCCTGGAGTAGGCTCTAGAGGTCTGGAGTATGGGTCTTGTCGGGTCCTGCTCTTCGCGGGGACCACGGCTTCCTGCCGATCCCCGTCTGCGCATGCGCCAAGGACCCCTGTCACACGCACGGCCATAATCGACCGTTTGTGTGTGCAGGGCCGAGAGAGTTACGCTTCGTCTGATTGTTCTTCTTTTCCTTTTCTTTTCCGAGCAACGGCGGTGCAAAGCTGTGATAGTACAGCGGCCCGCCCCCACTCCCCTCTCCACAGGCGGCAGGTGCGGCAGCGGCACAGGGTGCGAACGTGATCCACCTCGGAGTGTTGTAAATCTTGTTGTTGTTTTACGTGAGCCATTCCAAGCCGTGACGCGCGAGCAAAGCAGCAGGTCTACCGCACTGTACGCTCAGCATCTAACGGGGGGGGGGGGGGAACACACACGCCGTTTGCAAGCACTCTGCGCTGCGAGGCACATGATGAGACCCCAGAGAGGCGGCGCTCGCAGCCGCGCAGGTCCAGAGCCTCTTAAACCGCATAAAAATAGCGTGAATCGCTTATTTCGGCCGGCATCTGGCCCTGACCGACAGAGTGGCCGATGGCCGTCCAGCGCGAAGGCAAGCAGCTTCTCCCTGTCAAACCTAACCTAACCGAATAACACTTCAACCTAACCTAACCTAACCCACCTTAACCTCACCTATCCCACCTTACCCAACCTACCTTTACCTCACACAACCTAGCTCCGCCAACCCAACCTAACGTAACCTGACCTAACCCTTCCCAACCTAACCTAACCTAAGCAAAGCCAACTTAACCTACCGACCTGCTGTTTTAAAGTGCTTAGTTCGAAAAAGAACGACTAGAAACGGAACTTTTCAGATTTTAAAATTTACTTCAGTAAGCGCGCACCATATACGCCACACACACACACACACACACACACACACACACACACACGTCGGCGCACTAGCGCCCCGGTAACACGTCGCGTGCGTGGGCGTTTTGCTGCGCTCTGCACTCCCCGCGTGCAACGCCCCACCCGCGCCGTGCCGCGCCGTGCCGCGCCGTGCCGCGCCGCCGCGCCGCCGCACGCTAGGCTCCGCAAGGTCACGGGCGACTCTGTTTACACGTGGTGACGCAGCGGACGCAGCCCGCGCCACCCCTCCCTCCCCTCCCCCTCCTCCCCCGCCGTGCTGGCTGTGGCGCCCGCGCGGCCACCAGCACCGCCAGCACTGCGAATGTGATCGGCCGCGGGCGTCGGCGAGCAGGCGAGGGCCTTGTCGGAGGCAGCCAGAGCCAGCCCGCCCGCCGAGCGCCGCCGATCCTGGAGACGGGCGAGACGCGAGTTGTGACGCTGTGGCGGTGTGAGACAGGGAGGGGGCGGCGACGGCCGCGGCCGATGACACCGGAGAGCGTCGATTATTGACCCGGCCACCGCCAAGACAAGGACCACCGCCAACGGGCTGCACCGGCACTGGCCTCTGGCTGGCGGTGACTCAATCGCCCTCGGCAGCGATGGCACGGTCAGGTCAGGTCAAGTGAGTGAGTGAGTGAGTGAGTGAGTGAGTGAGTGAGTGAGTGAGTGAGTGAGTGAGTGAGTGAGTGAGTGAGTGAGTGAGTGAAGTATTGAGTACCACTGGTACCACGCCCGCGGCCCGCACGGTGGTCGCACACTGCAGTGCCCGCAGCCCGCACCATTCCCTTTGTTCCAGTCGGTCGTGGCCGTGATTCGCATAAAATGTGTGGATAAGGCGGGGGCCGCCCGTAAGCCAGCCGGCCCCACTGCTGCTGCTGCTGCTGCTACTGCCGCCGCGACCACGACACGCCGCAGGAGTCGGATTTTGTTGCACTGCGCTCACGGCATGCGCCGGAGAGGGGAGGCCAGGCCTCCGGGGGACTCCGGACCGGAGGACTCGCTGCCGCTGACGTCAGCCGCTCCCGGCCGCCCCCTGCTCCCCTGGGGCCCTGGGCTTTATGGCCGGGCCGATGTGGGAAAATGGCTCAGCTGTGAGCGCCTGCGAACGACCCCCACGGCACGCGGCACGCGACACGCGGCACGCGGCACGCAGCACGCCGGCTCCGGCTGCACCACGACTCCGGCGGCGCCTCCGGCCCGCGTGCCCGTGCCGCGGTGAGTGTCGGGTCGGCGTGTGCCACGCAGCTGCGCCGGCCGTGGCGTGCGTGTCTGCGGCCGCAGTCATGTGACGAGGCGTGTGCACAGCGCGCGCCAGTGGTTTTGACAACATTGACGCGGACGGAACAATTTTCTTACGAAGCCATCGGCGCCGGGGGCGCGAGGAAGTAGCGCACGCCGTGCACGCACCGCCAGCAGACGACGGCCCGCCGTGGTTTACTGGTCTGCTGCACCGTTGTTCTACCCGAGGGGCGGAGCCGCAGTGACATGCAGGCGCCGCAGCAGGGCCGGGCTGGGGGTCGGGCGGGGGCCGGGCGGGCAGCTTCGTGCCGCCTTCGCTTCCTCTGCCGAAATCCCGCCACGAGCAGAGCAGAGCACGGTGCCGAGTAAGGCTCGGTCGTGACCGTACTCAAGACCTTTTGCGCAACGCCGCGCGCCCCTCATACATAAGGCATACCCTGCTGGCCGATGAGCGCCTGCGAACTGGGGATAGGCAGTCCCGCCGAGCACCCGTGTCCAACGGGCCGGCCTACCCTCCGGGCGCCGGCGCCTGTGAACTGGGGATAGGCAGTCCCGCCGAGCACCCGTGTCCAACGGGCCGGCCTATCCTCCAGGCGCCTGGCAAGGAACAGCCGCACTTTAAATGCCCACGGCGTGCTGTAACGGAGACTGGCTGACCTATACTAAGCGGGACGCACCTTTCAAGTGAGCCCTATATCCCCACGCTGACATTTCCTAGATATTCCCATTTGGAGAATGTCCACAGTCCCCGTGCAGTGACTCGGGGCTCTTATTATCCTGCCCGGGGGGACGGTGGAGCCGGGACCAAACAGCCATTATTGGCTCGGGCCGGAGTCCGCCCGATACCAGGCCTGGAGGCATCACCGCTATGGCTGTCGGACTCAAAATTAATTCATTGATTGCAATTAATTAATTACATCCGTCCTGCGGGTGGAACTAATTCAGCCCTCGCTTAAAATGGGGCTTGTGCAATCGCGCCGCCACGCCGTCCACTGGGTCAGCGGGACAGCGAGGCGTGCGGCGTTCGCACCGACGACGCATCCCATCCCTCCTTTTGTTCGAGGACCGCGTCTTTCTTTTGCCAAAGCGCCGCCGGCGGCCGCCGCGGCCACCCTGATGTCTGCGTGAGCGGCATCATTACTCAGTTCGGTTCGCTTCCTCGTCACAGCAGCCTGCCTACGCGGTCCTCGCCGTCCCGTCCCGTCGCCGGCCGCCACTCCACTCCCCGCGGTGCTCGGCCCACGCTGCCCACTGCAACGTCACGTCTGCATCCATTCATCTGCCGGCACGGCACCGGCCACGGGACGCTACTCGCCGCCACGCGCTGCCACGGGCCACCAGGACGCACGACGACGCGCTGATGACCGTCGCGACGACCGCGTCGCTACGTGGCTCACTCCTCTCCTCTCCTCTCCTCTCCTCTCCTCTCCTCTCCGAGGACCTCACCTCATAATAAAGCCCCGGGCGGTTTCTGTCGCAAAGCGGTGTCACGCCTCGGCATATCGGTTTGTCATTCATTCATGCGAAAGCAGCCGCCGAGCCCCGCCGACTAAGTACGCAGCGCCCGCAGCGCCCGCAGCGCGCGGCAACAAGGCTTGACGGCGAGAAGGCACGCTCCCCGTCCCGGCCAGCTCCCCATGAGGACGGAGCGGGGCGGGACGGCGGCGATAGGCGCACAACATTATCCGGCAATGCTGTCGGTAATTTTCCGCGTGGCGGCTCCTGCGGCCTCGGCCGGCACCGGCCCGACCTCCCGGCCTCGGCACACTTGGGGGCGTGTCCGATGCGGAGAGCAGTGAGTAGCGCACCCTCGCCTCGCCTACCGGCGCCGGGCCCCGCCGGCCGCGGGTCAGCACCCCGCCATACCCGCTACGGTCCGGTGTCACGGTTTGCGACGGCCAGGGTCCAACCGCCCCGCTCTACACAGATGACCCTCCGCCCAGTCAGTCCCTCCGGTTCTAGTGGGCGCCTGTGACTTTGAACGCGGACGTTATCAGAGAAGAGGACGGGATTAGTGAGGGGGGAAATCCTGTATCTTATCGTAGTACTCCCGAGTCCTTCACGGTGGAAACTCGCGAGGATATTTTTCTGTGAGTGAGGGAACCAGATACGAGCACATACGGCCACCGTGTCTGCATGCGCCTAGCGTAACGCGGCGTGTGGAGGTGCGGTGCGGTGCGGTGCGGCCCGGTGCGTACGGTTGTGACACTGGGACACGACTACTCCGCGTTACGGCGCGACGCCACGCCGCAATCTGGTCTGGGCGTTACAGTGTGACGCCCGACCGGCGCGCGCGTTTGAATTCGCGCGCCGCCACGTGCCGGCGCGTGGCGCGTGTCACATGACGCGCGCCAGACCCCCGCAACTGCCGTAGTGGCGCGTGGTGGGTGAGGCACATAACTGGGGTACTGCCGCTCCGCACCCTCCGGCAGTACCAGAGCGGCGGCCAAGGATGTACGAAATGCGGCATGGCATTTTCCCCCGCATACCACTCGGATCAGCGGCCAGCGGCGGCTGGCGGGGGCCGGCCGGCCACGGGGTGGTTGGTGGTGGTGGGCGCAGCAGAAGTGGATCAAGGCAACGCCCGGCCGGCCCGGCCAGCGACTCCTAGTGCAGCCAGCAGAGTCGGCCACCTGTGCAAACCCAGCCGTAGCGGCGGGGAATTTGAACCCACGAATTCCATCTCAAATCCCGAGGACGATGTCGGCTCGCATTCAGCATCAGCAGTCACATCGCGGTGAAGCAACGTTGGAGGTAACGCGAGTAGCTGCACCGGCTTCCTGCCGCTTCCAGCAGCACCGCGCCGCCGGCCGGCCCTACAAGACCGAGGCCGAGGTCGAGGCCGAGCCGTCGGGCTGCCCATAGCTCAGCTCTCAGCTGCCCCGCGGAGAGGCCACCGCCACCGCCACCGCCACCGCCGCCGCCGCCGCCGCCGCCGCCGCCGCCGCCGCCGCCGCCGAGTCCGTCGCGGCTCGCTGCTCGGCGGCAGGGATTTTCTGCAGAATATTAATCCGAAACTTCACAGCTGCGGGCTGCGGGAGGTCCCCAGCAGCCCCCGGCCGCCCCCGGCCGCCCCCGGCCGCCCCCAGCAGCCGCCTCCATAACAGCCGCAGCGGCCGCCACGCGCCTCGCCATTAGTGAAAGTCCGAAGGCAGCCGTGGAGTGGAGGCCGATACCGACTTCTCTTCCTTATCATTGACAGGGCCGCAGTCACGGCTCCACCAGGCTCCGCTCTGCTCTCCGGCGCATCGCGTTCAGCCGTGTCGCCGCGCTGCTGCTGCTGCTGCTGGTCCACGGCGCGGCCCCCGGCCCCGTAAAGCCCCCCGTCTTAGAGGACGCAGCCTACGGCGGCCGCGTGCTCCCGTAGGCACCTATGGCTGCGCCCACGCCAGGAAATGGGCCCGAGCCGATTAAAGGAGCGCTATCTTTGCGGTGGTCGGTGGGGTCGGTGGCCTCTGAAGGGCCCCGTCCGGCCCGGCCCCCTCGAGGGCCCTGCGCCCTGCGGACGCCTTGCGGACGCCCTTTGGCCGGTGCAGCGCCCTGCGGTGGCGGCGCTGCGCCTCTCCGACAAGGGCACCGCTCCCATAAATCTAAATCCAAGAGGCCGAGCGGCCGAGTCCACCCCGTGCCCCGCCGCCCCGTGTGTTTGGTACCACTTGACCCCGCCGGGTGACCTATTCAGCAGCGGACCTTGAACGGTGTGCTGGTGCCCGCTGGTGCTGTTGGAGTGGCGCTGAGCTGCGCTGAGCTGCGCTGCGGCGGCTCCGAGTCACCGCTCCGACTCCGGCCGCCTCAGTGCGTTTTGATCGTTTAGGCTTCCAGGCGAGCTTCCAGGCGAGCTTCCAGGCGAGCTTCCAGTGCAGCCCAGTCCGGTCCTGGGGCCGCGCCGCCCGTAGCGACGCGGCTGTCGCAATCAAGTGCAGCAGCGTGCTCAGCGCGCTCGTATGTCAGGAGGATCATCGCCGTCCAGACGAGTTGCTTGACCCCGCCGGCCGGTTCAGTGGCCGCGGCCGCAGCACAGGACGCCGCCGGCCGCTCATCACATCGCTCTGGTCCTGGCCCGGTCCGGCCTCAGCCAGGGGGTGGCGGTGGCCATCGCAGCGGCAGTGGCTGATGGCCGCCGCGCACGCCCGTGCAGACAGGTGCCACACAGGTGCAGGCGCACACAGCAGCACCCACGCCACAATGGACCGTCCCACCAGCCGCTGGATACCCAGCGGAACCGAGTAGAACCGATTCCCCGGCGACTATCCTAGCTTCGCAGCTACACCAAACCACTAACCATGGCCGGAATGGAATGTATAGCCTCTCCTCTGTCCTTTCGCTCGCAGTCGTGTTTTTTTTTTTTTTTTTTTTTTTTTTTTTTTTGCAGCTGTACGAATAGTCTGGTCGCGACCTCAGAGTGCACTGCGCATGCGCCATGCGCGCATTATCATGCGTGTCGTCACGAGTGCGCTCAGACACAGAGTCAGGGAAGGGGCGGACCGGACGTCGTTGTTGGCCTGGTCCATGTGACGTGAGATGCAGGGCGAGCGAGAGACAGGCAGACAGACAGAGAGGTGAGGGGGGGGGGGGCACGAGCAGAAGAAACGGATTAGGCCATAAAAACGTTCCGTGGCCTCTACTTTTGCTCCTTGTACTAAATCGCTCCCAGCCGGCCTCCATCCCCGCCAAGCCAGGTGTCTTCGCGTCGAGTTCAAGTCGAGTGCCGCACGCTACGTACGTTGACATCTGACTGAGATTGCGAGCTCCCCAGCCCTAGCGGCCTCCCCAGCCCCGCACTGACTGAGGTGTGTGTGTGTGTGTGTGTGTGTGTGTGTGTGTGTGTGTGTGTGTGTGTGTAGCGCGCGCGCCTCTCCTCTCCTCCCGGCCTCCCGCGGCGTGTACTCAGGTACTCAGGGCGCGGAAGGGCGCTAGCGGGGCCGGCGGGCCGCTCAAGCTGAAGGATCAGTGACCTTGTCGGGATTGGGTGCTGTGAGGTGAGGCCCGGTGAGGCCGCGTCGCGCCGCGCCGCACCGTTCGCACACAATGCCCGTTACTGTGCACGCCGTGCGCACGCCGTGCGCCGGCCGTGTGCGACGCCGCGTGTCTCCCTGCGGGCCGCCCGCTCACCTGCTGCTGCTGCTGCTGCTGCTGCCCATGGGGGCCGACGACGGGGACCTCGAGCGCGAGACGCGAAGGGAGGCCCCGGCCAGCACTCTGGAAACAAGCAGAGTGCCGCCCGGGCCGCCGTGTCCTCGACCGCCCCCCGCCGCCCCCCGCTCAGCACGCGTGGCCCGGCCCCGCCCCCGACCCGGCCCCCGACCTACCCCACACACTATCGCGCACGATGATCACCCCTGCTTCTGGGGAACAAAGGACGACGCCGTCCAGGACAATGCAGACTGGGCAGCCGTAGGGGGCAGGATGACCCGCACTAGACAGATGCTACACGCTTTCCACGAGCGTCGTGCGCGCGAGGGGAAGGCCGGAGGACGGGGGGGGGGGGGGGGAGGATTTATTTGGCACGCGTCGTCAGCACCCGGACCTGATCCGTGATCGAAGCCGCGCGACGCGAGTCGGTGATGCGATCGGTGAGGGAAACATGGGGAGGGGGAGGTATCAGGAACGGAGATGGGATTGGGACACGCGTCGCGCAAAACAAATGGTAATGAAAATCCAGCGCTGAGCTATGGGGGAGTATTCGGGGTCGACATCCGGCCGGTGTGTGCCGCGGCCTACCGCACACAGAAAAATGGCTTCTTTGTCAAGTCTAGTCTGACCGTAAGACATAATCCTGGGCTTGAAGATTCTCTAGTCTGTAGTCTTGCGCCAAGCTAAATTCAGACTTACTCTAAGAACATTGCCTTCATTCAAGTCTAATAGTTTTGGAAAGATCAAGTCTAAGTCTACGTTTTTCGGGGTACGCAGTAAACCGCCGCACCGAAACATCTCCCCCCGCCCCCTCCCGGCCCCCGGCCGCGGCCGCGGGTTATTTTCACCGATGCCGCAGATTGGCGGCTGGACACCGGCGATGGCGATGGGTATCTCCATGCTGTCGCCCATCAGTGCTCCGCTGACGGGACGCGGAGCGCGGAGGCAGCGGGGAACCACCACCACCACCACCACCTGGCCTCCCGGCCTCGGGGACCATTCCGAGCCCGGCCAGCGACACTCCGACCCGCGGCGGCAAATCAGATTACGCCACTCCTTTCAGGGGACAACAGCCCCGGGGCCTTGGTGCCCGCGCCGTATGGGCGGGTGAGCTGTAGTGAGCTACACCCTGTCTGTTCCGCAGGAGCCCTGTCGCTGCGTGGGGTAGGGGGATGCAGTAGCAGTGAACACTAGACAGAACAACACTCTTCCGGCGAACGTTTCCTCGCTCCGCCTTCGCTCCGACCGTCTTTGGCCGCCGGCTCTGCCTCTGCCGCTGCTGCTGGGGCTGCTTACCTTCCTGGGGCGCTGCAGTGTTGCGATGCCGCTGATGGTAATCCTGTAATATCCTGACGAAACCCGATGCGATGGGTGCGACGCGGCTGATGCGGTGCCGCGGCGGTGTCACTGCCGCCTTCTTAACTTCTTAGTGCCGCTCCCCTTCCCTTCCCCGGCCCGCTGCACCAGTTCCTTGCTCATTCGTGGCCGCTGTCGCCGGCAGGGTGTGGGGCTGAGCTGGCTGGGCTGGCAGGGCAGGCTGGCCGCGCGGGCCCGCAGAGGTCATCCACCGCACCCCATGAGGGGCTGTGCGCATGCCACGGGATGGACCTGCAAGCAAACGGGGTCGTCAGGAAGAGGCACGAGTCCAGGAGCCCGCCGAGGGAGCGCAGCGCACCGTTTGCACCACAAGTTATTAGCCGGAATGGAGCGAGACTCGCAAACTTTCATCGCGTAGCCATACAGCCTCGAGGTTCAGATGTTCAGTTCCGGACGGTTTCGGCATTTTCGGGACCGCGATCAAGTTGCTGGCCGCACCGCACGCCTTTGCAGGAGTCAGTGACGCTACGGCGACTTTATTTGCTGCTACTGATAGTATGCCATACGGCACACGGAAATACAGCACGTTGGTGACGGTGAGGGTCCTGCCAAGGACCTCCTCCTTCCCCTGCAGTTTGACACCGATAAGACGCGAGCCACTTGTTTTAGTCATGACACTGATTGCTGCCGTGCGAACCTCCGCCGGGCCTCATCCCGTTACTAATGAAGAAGGCCCAGTCTTTGGCCGGTGTAAGCTGCGGCCGCCGGTACCGGCTGCGGCTCCGGGGGCTCCGGCCTTCACCCGCAGCAGCAGCAGCAGCAGCAGCAGCAGCGGTCGCCCGCTGAGGTAACACCAGCGTCATCATCATCATCAACAACAGTGGCACCAATCCCCGCTGCCCCTCCCGTCCGCCCCCCCCCCCCTCCCATCCTATCGTCTCACCTCCACGCTCACGCGCTTACGGACGCTTAAGAGACCATTCGGCAAAGCGTTTGCCGTTAGAACGGCAGAAGGGACACAAGGAAGGGTGTGCAGAGAACTGGAGAGAGCCCCGTGGCCCGCGGGCTATGGGCCGTGTTATTAAGGGAATACAGCCAAACTGCAATGCTGCAATGGAAATAAAACGTTTGTAAAAGGCGGAGGGCGCGGGCCGCCAGGCTGCGCGGCAGCTGCGCGAATATCACGGGGTCGTGGTAGGCACGGTGCAGCTTTTCTTTTCATCTTTTTTTTTTTGCCTTATTAAACCTTTTTTTTTTTCGTTTGTCCAGGGAGCCAGCAGCTGCTCCGCTGCGCGTCGGATCGTGTTTCGTAAAAGAGCAGATTGATACCAAAAGCATGTGCGCGAGGGGGGCGCCGACGCCGTGCCGCGCGGAGCACGGCGGAGCAGCGTGGCCGATGCGAAAAGGGAGGGGCGGGGCGCGGCGGCGGGGCGGGGGTGCGCGTGCGTGTAACAGGTTGTAACACCCGCCCAGCCGGTACGGCTCCGCCCGCCCCGCCCCGCCCCGCCCCGCCCCGCCTCGCCCCGCCACTCGGACCAGACGACCAGACCCTGTCTGCCTGCGCCCGACTGCGCCCGCCCCGCCGAACTCCACTACTATCCCACTGGGTCAAGGTGAAGTTTATGCCAGGCCGGGTTTGTGCCGGCCGGGAGCCGGGCCGGGTCGGGTCCGGCGGCTGCTGCAGCGCCACAACACCATCGGGGGCCTGCAGGGGCCTGGTGGCCTGGGCACGAGTCCGCGGGGAGACCGATCGGGCGCCGGCCTTGATCAGAACGAGGGGATAAGAAGTGCGAAACAGGAGGAAGGCTGTGGCGGGCTGCGGCCTGTGGCCGTGCCGTGGGGAGGGAAAGCACCCGGCGGCACCCGGGGCTGAGCTGGAGTCCTGCCACGCGACGGCCGCCGCGCGCCGTGCCGCGCCGCGATACGCCCGTGGCATATGCCCGCGGAGCGAGCAGTGAAAGGTTGGCACGCCTGCGGGGAATAGTAATTCCCCTCGCCGCACACCTCCCTGCGCCGACGGCCGCGCTCCGGCTGTGGCTGTGGCTGCACCCGATCGCAGAGAGCGATATGTCGGGATCTGTGATGGGCGGGCGATGGTGTCCGGCACGACTGGGCTGGGCTGGGCTGGGCACCTCACTTAGCGGTCACCGCCACAGATTCACCGCAGCTGCTGCACCCCTGTCTCCGGCCCCAGCTCCGGACGGAGGGGAGGGCCTCGGACACCTCACCTGCCCGCCGCCCGCCGCCAGCGCTTCCGTGTATCTGAGTGTGACGACTCGGCCCGCGTCCAACCGCAAATTTGCGGTGTCTCGGCGCGGCCGGGGACTCCGGGTTCGGGGGTCCGGGGAACAGAGGACCACGTCGTACGCGGCACGTGGCTGACGTGGGGAACCCCGCGCGGAACCTTGGCAAAACGACGCCCGTCCGCGGCGCCCCGGGCGGAGAGGAGAGGCGCCCGGAGGCCGGAGGCTGAGAAAGAAGTCCTCAAGCTGAAAAGGTCGGCAGCACGTAGCCACGCCAAGGAGAGGGCGCTCACGCTGCTCACGGACATCGTGACGGGATGGGATGCCGCGGCCTCCATTTCGTTACTCATCGGGACAGTGTCGCGGAGACGCAACAAAACGGCGGCGGCGCCAGCGGCTGCTCTGCCCAGGCCGCTCAGCCCCGCTCAGCACGGGCCGCTCAGCACGGGCTGCTCAGCCCAGGCCGCTCAGCACGGCACAGAGAGGAGACGAGGACCAAGGCTGCTCTCACAATCCGTGGCAAGTCCGATAGGTCGTGTCGGGAATGAAATCGTCTAGCAGACACAACTGTCATCGGAGCCCATACATCGCGTGGAAGTCCGCCCTGACGCACAACACAATCCCCGTGGCATCCTGTTGTCCCAAACTGCAGCCAGTGTCACTGGCACTCCGAAGGCTTGGCCCCTTATCGCCATTACAAGGATACTTGCTAACTGATTGCAATGTCAAAGAGCTTTACGTGTCAACGTCCTCCGGGCCTGGACTTCCCTCTCTCTCTCTCTCTGCGGGGGCCGTCGTGAACTTCGCTGCTTACCTCTTTCGATCTATCCTCCTTGGGGGCGACTATTATCCCATGAGATGAGTCACGTCCTGTAATCACCACCACCAATGTCTGTCACTTGCACACACACACACACACACACGCGCGCGCGGGACGCGGCTCGCGGTAATCGGTCGGTTGGCGCGAGCCGACTCGCGGACCGCGGCGTGGGATGGAAGCTGCAACGCCGTGTCGCACCACGCTACTGCGCCCCGTGAACGCCTCGATACACGCCCCCCGCCGGCACCGAGTCGGATCCGACTGAGCAGAGCAGAACAGACACACCAGGCCAGGCCAGCGGAGCCAGCAGTGGCACCGCGACCGCGGCCACGGCGGGGAGCGCGGAGCGGAGCGCGCGGCGTGCGCCCGCCTACCGGCTCTGCAACCGCGGAGCGCTCTGGCGGCGTGCGCCCGAAACAGACCCCCTTCAGTCTTACTCTCTCTCTGTCTCTCTCTCTCTCTCTCTCTCTCTCTCTCTCTCTGTCTCTCTCTCTCTCTCTCTCTCTCTCTGTCTCTCTCTCTGTCTCTGTCTCTGTCTCTGTCTCTCTCTCTCTCTCTCTCTCTCTCTCTCTCTCTCTCTCTCTCTCTCTCTCTCTCTCTCTCTCTCTCTCTCTCCTCTCTCTGCATCTATCGCTCTCGCTCTCTGTCTCCCCCCGTCTCTTTTCAACCCCAACCTTGGTGTGGAGTTCACACATCTGCTATGGCTGTTGCGTTTCGAAGGTACTCGCAGGAGTTCGTGTACCTACTGCGGCTTACTGCTCTGCCAGGTAGATACAATTACATCTCACGTCTCACCGCCACTTGCGGTTCCCCCGATGGAACACTCATCGCCTATGTGCCAGCCAATTAACCGCGTGTCCCCCTGAGCAGTGCGAGTCGTGCTGCTGCTGCCACCGGCCGCAGGAGGCCGCAGGGCCATCTGGAGCCGCCCGCGCCGCGCCGCACACGTAGTCTGCCACACCAGCGGCCGCGCTCGAAGGGTGGCCCACCGCCACGGCGCCTCAGCCAGAGCCGACACAAGCTTCGCCTCATCAAAGCTCGCACCGGCACCGACCAGGGGAAAGATAAGTCAATAAAACGCAGGCGTTGGTAATAAATATTTTTTTATTGAGCATAAACTAGAAGATGGCAGGCTTGGATAGCATTTTGGCGGGTCGCTGGGTATTTAACCGAGGATGAGGGGGGCGGGGGCGGACCTGACGATGCCGCTGGAGTAGCCGGTGGCGATGGGGGCACCCAGGATGGACGAAGCGCGGAGCACGGGGGCGGGGGCGGCGACCAGAGGGCTGGAGTAGACGACGGGGGCGGCGTGGAGCACGGGGGCGGGGGCGGCGACCAGGGGGCTGGAGTAGGCGACGGGGGCGCCGTAGCCGATGGGCGCCGCGTACCCCAAGGGGGCCACGACTCCGGCTGAGGCGGCAGCCACGACGGCGAGGAGGACGACCTGCGGACAGGAGAATGAGAATCCATGAGATGAGAAATTCAAGGCGGCTGCTGTTGATCGGCCGGTGGATGGACGGAGTCCGGAGCCCGGCACCCGGCAGGCCCAGGCCCAGGCCAGGCCCAGGTGCTCACCAGCTTGTACATGGTGGATTAGTTTCTTCTCTTGCGGACAGGAGACGAAGTGTCGAGTGCAAATGCGAGGCGCCTTATATATTCGAATTTGCGCCTCGGCCCGGTTGCAGGAAACGGCTCGCGCCAATCTTGCGCGGCCCGAGTGGGCGTTGAGGTGGAGGGGGAGGGGGGGGGGGGCATAAGACCAATGCCTGGGCGATCGCCTGTGCGCCCAACGCCCAACTCACAACTCCAGACCATTTAATCAGCCAAACACTCCTGACGTCACTAGTCCGCAACCGCACCAATATCGGCGATCAGCGCCTCGTCCCTGCTTTGGTCCGTTGTTCTCTTCCCCTTCCCTGATTTGCCCTGCCGCGCCTGTCTGCTCGCTGGTCCTGGCCGAGTCATCCGCTCAGGGCGGTGCTTCCATGCCGCTTCCTGCACCCAACACCCGGCCCGGGCCAAAGCCGCGTATATAAGGCGCCTCGCATTTGCACTCGACACTTCGTCTCCTGTCCGCAAGAGAAGAAACTAATCCACCATGTACAAGCTGGTGAGCACCTGGGCCTGGCCTGGGCCTGCCGGGTGCCGGGCTCCGGACTCCGTCCATCCATCGGCTGATCAACAGCAGCCGCCTTGAATTTCTCATCTCATGGATTCTCATTCTCCTGTCCGCAGGTCGTCCTCCTCGCCGTCGTGGCTGCCGCCTCAGCCGGAGTCGTGGCCCCCTTGGGGTACGCGGCGCCCATCGGCTACGGCGCCCCCGTCGCCTACTCCAGCCCCCTGGTCGCCGCCCCCGCCCCCGTGCTCCGCGCCGCCCCCGTCGCCTACTCCAGCCCTCTGGTCGCCGCCCCCGCCCCCGTGCTCCGCGCTTCGCCCATCCTGGGTGCCCCCATCGCCACCGGCTACTCCAGCGGCATCGTCAGGTCCGCCCCCGCCCCCTCATCCTCGGTTGAATACCCAGCGACCCGCCAAAATGCTATCCGAGCCTGCCATCTTTTAGTTTATGCTCAATAAAAAATATTTATTACCAATGCTGGTGTTGTTAATTAATTATGAACTTACTGTTGGTGCTGAGGAGGTGTTTAGTGGAGTTCGAAGTCATGGCAGTTTGAGCTAAAACAAAAACACGGAACACGAAAACACGAAAAAAATTCAGAGCGAGAAAAAAAAGCCTGATGGCATGTTTGACCGCTGTTGACAAAACCTATGTCGTCCCGGCTTCCGCCAGGACCCCTGCCTTCAACTTCGGTGATCTTACGGGAACCGGTGCTTTACGGCTGCTAGTTGGCCCCGGGACACAGCACTAGAACCCGCTACCCGGCTTGCGCCGGACGGATCTCCCGGCAACCCCTAGCCCGCGCCAATGCGCGAGGCCCCCTCCGCTAACCACGGCCTCCGGGACTCCATAATACTGTAGTGCCCTTCAACCGCAGCCTGGTTTGGCCCCACTCATCGTGGGAGTCCGCCCCTGCGAAGATTTGGAGGACATAGGTTCCCTTCGTACACGGCCGAAGCCGCTGTACTCTACTCGCTACGTACCGAGTAGCGGCATGTCCGCACCTGCCAGATTCAGAGAGAGGAAAACAGAAGCTTCGAACCCTAGAAGCTCTGCACATCCCCCGAGTCTCCCCCCTGGATTTCTCCAGAGGCACAGAACGCCCCCCCGGGCGGGACCCTCGAATCCAGGGAATTGAACCCTAGACCCTCGGGACCGGGGGTTTGTGCCGGCGGCGCCTTAGCCCGCACGGTCGCTTGGACAGCCATACCTACGTCACGTTCGGAAGTATATTTTAGGCACTGTCCGCCAAGCTGTGTCACAAGAAAAAGTTAGGCGGCCGGCAAGAGTTGAACCGCGGACCTGTCGGTTTCCGACCGGTCCACTAACCCTCGCGGCTACCGAATCACATTGGTGTTTGCGCCGCGCTCCCGGCACTCTAGCTCCACAGAGTAGAGCTGAACATCGAGGGAAAAAAAGTGGAGGCGTAGGCAAGAGCTGATGGTGCAGTGATAGCAGTAGCTCTGTAGCCGTACCGGTTGAGGCGCTGTTTTCTAACGGACCGTGTCCTGGGCTCAACTCTTGCCTACGCCTCCACTTTTTTCCCTCGATGTTCAGCTCTACTCTGTGGAGCTAGAGTGCCGGGAGCGCGGCGCAGACACCAATGTGGTTCGGTAGCCGCATGGGTTAGTGGACCGATCGGAAACCGACAGGTCTGCGGTTCAACTCTTGCCGGCCGCCTAACTTTTTCTTGTGACACAGCTTGGCGGACAGTGCCTAAAATATACTTCCGAACGTGACGTAGGTATGGCTGTCCAAGCGACCGTGCGGGCTAAGGCGCCGCCGGCACAAACCCCCGGTCCCGAGGGTCTAGGGTTCAATTCCCTGGATTCGAGGGTCCCGCCCGGGGGGGCGTTCTGTGCCTCTGGAGAAATCCAGGGGGGAGACTCGGGGGATGTGCAGAGCTTCTAGGGTTCGAAGCTTCTGTTTTCCTCTCTCTGAATCTGGCAGGTGCGGACATGCCGCTACTCGGTACGTAGCGAGTAGAGTACAGTGGCTTCGGCCGTGTACGAAGGGAACCTATGTCCTCCAAATCTTCGCAGGGGCGGACTCCCACGATGAGTGGGGCCAAACCAGGCTGCGGTTGAAGGGCACTACAGTATTATGGAGTCCCGGAGGCCGTGGTTAGCGGAGGGGCCTCGCGCATTGGCGCGGGCTAGGGGTTGCCGGGAGATCCGTCCGGCGCAAGCCGGGTAGCGGGTTCTAGTGCTGTGTCCCGGGGCCAACTAGCAGCCGTAAAGCACCGGTTCCCGTAAGATCACCGAAGTTGAAGGCAGGGGTCCTGGCGGAAGCCGGGACGACATAGGTTTTGTCAACAGCGGTCAAACATGCCATCAGGCTTTTTTTTCTCGCTCTGAATTTTTTTCGTGTTTTCGTGTTCCGTGTTTTTGTTTTAGCTCAAACTGCCATGACTTCGAACTCCACTAAACACCTCCTCAGCACCAACAGTAAGTTCATAATTAATTAACAACACCAGCATTGGTAATAAATATTTTTTATTGAGCATAAACTAAAAGATGGCAGGCTCGGATAGCATTTTGGCGGGTCGCTGGGTATTCAACCGAGGATGAGGGGGGCGGGGGCGGACCTGACGATGCCGCTGGAGTAGCCGGTGGCGATGGGGGCACCCAGGATGGGCGAAGCGCGGAGCACGGGGGCGGGGGCGGCGACCAGAGGGCTGGAGTAGGCGACGGGGGCGGCGCGGAGCACGGGGGCGGGGGCGGCGACCAGGGGGCTGGAGTAGGCGACGGGGGCGGCGCGGAGCACGGGGGCGGGGGCGGCGACCAGGGGGCTGGAGTAGGCGACGGGGGCGCCGTAGCCGATGGGCGCCGCGTACCCCAAGGGGGCCACGACTCCGGCTGAGGCGGCAGCCACGACGGCGAGGAGGACGACCTGCGGACAGGAGAATGAGAATCCATGAGATGAGAAATTCAAGGCGGCTGCTGTTGATCGGCCGGTGGATGGACGGAGTCCGGAGCCCGGCACCCGGCAGGCCCAGGCCCAGGCCAGGCCCAGGTGCTCACCAGCTTGTACATGGTGGATTAGTTTCTTCTCTTGCGGACAGGAGACGAAGTGCCGAGTGCAAATGCGAGGCGCCTTATATACGCGGCTTTGGCCCGGGTCGCCTCTTTGGCGCCTCTCGTTGCCTCCAGTTCGCTGTGGCTGGTGGGGGCGGGTTGGGCGGGTCCATGAGGGCCTGGCGGCGCCTGGCGGGCTGGGGCAGCTGTGGCCTGGCCGGGGATAGCCAGGGCAGTGCCTGACGGCAAATCTCGGGATGAGGAAGTCAGCGGCCCGGCGCTCGCGGCGCCGCTCCGGTCATCAGTCCTGCGATATGACGCGGGCGATAAATAGGAAGAGAACCGACAATATCAGCAGCACTCGAGACCACCGGTGAACCAGCAGGCCTGTGGATCAGCTCTTGGATGCGGAGGTGGGCGGGTCGAATTGCGTGACCCTCAATCAACACTGAGGTGTTCGGGGTTTCAGGAATGTCTAATTAAACAGTATCGTCTCTTAAATACGCCCACGATATTGTCGCAAGTAAACCTAATTCGCCCGGTCTGAGCACACGTTGCGCCTGACAAGTAGGCAATCGCGACTCTTGCTGACACATGTGTGTCGTGCGGGAGGCGTGCCTTAAAACCCGCAGGCGCTCGGCGTCACCGTTCGTCGGGTTCCTGTTACAGTTTGTCGAAGTTTTCTTAATTTTAAGGAGACACCAAACATGAACCTCTGATCCACCTGACTGATTTTTCAATCAGTCAATCAGTTCTGGTCTGGTCCAGCGCGGTGGAATATTTTCCCCGCCACAGTCCGGCGGCGTGCCGTGGTGACGTAGTGACGTGGGCACGAGTAGACCTGCCTCACCGCTCGGTTTGTTTTGGCCGGAGGCCGCTGACTCCCTGATCCTGATCGCATAGCACAGCGCACAGCGGGGCACGGCGGAACGGGCGGGTCAGGGCGGGGCAGGCGCCAGGGAAGGACCAAGGCCACGGCGCCGGGCCCGGCGCGGCCCGAAGACCCCCACGCACGCGGTGCACGCCTGCCGACACCTGCCCGGGCCGTCTGGCCAGCCAGTCCGATACCCAGAATGGGATATTGCGAAGGAACGGTTGACAGGAAATATGAACACACAACAGCGGGTACGGAACGTTACAAACAGTGACGCAGCACGCGCCGCGCCGTCAGCCACGAGCCAACGTCAAAAATTAGGAGGCTTGCTCGCGCTGGAAAATTCAAGGTCAAAATTGGAAAATCGTTCTTCCAATCTAAGGAAAATGTCCAATGTTCGATTACTTCGGTTGTCTGTATGGCCGTTGGACCCGGACTCTGGCGGCACGGCACGCATAGGCCATCTGACGAAACCGGGAACACGGGTGTCATCGCCAGCCCCTCCTCCAACCCGTCAAGGGGGCTTTCTGGGCCTGTTCTAGGAAATGTTTGCGGTAGTTTCTTGACTAAGGAGGCGGGCGCCGGCTGCGTAGTGTAGTGCGCCATCGCTGGCAAAAGGAGGGGAAGGTGGGGAAGGATGTATTACTCGGTTCCTGGATTCGCTGCTTTCCCGCGATTTTCGTTGCGCTTTGTGACCATACCAAATGGTCGTGACATATCTTCAGCAAGAGCTAAGCCTCCAATTCTGTTAACGTTGGCTCGTGGCTGACGCCGTGGCGGAGATACTCTCTACAACGGTAACCTTTATGATACCCGCGTTTTGTTTCCGCTGATATTCTTCTTGACTTCTTCTTCGTGTCCGGTTTGACCAGATGCAATAATCTTTACAACACGGATCAGAGTGATATTTGTGTTGTTTTTTTTTGGTGCTCAAAGATTTGTTAGTCTGCCTCGTTCCTCAATACATGATGCGTTGTTCATGCATCGTAGCGAATTTGCGTGACTGTACAGGTTAATTTCTCATATCTTTGCCTCCGCCATTTTACTGATATCACTGATACCCTAAATTTTATCCCCTTAAACACAACTCACCGTCTTTAACTTCTCAATGGTACCCCATTAATACGTGTGCGTAGTTGAACACTTTCCGAAATCAAGAAGCGGCAATACCCATGATTTGATTTTCAAAGAGAACTGCTTTATATCGCGGGCTAATTGAACGGTAAACGGCACGTATGAAAAATCACGTCTGCGCAACAAGATCTCCGAGGTAGCGCGGATGTATACGAGGAATAGGTACTGGTGGCACGACTACGACTGTAGGGCGCCTCGCACTTGCACTCGGCACTTCGTCTCCTGTCCGCACGAGAAGAAACTAATCCACAATGTACAAGCTGGTGAGCACCTCGGCCTGGACCTGGCTGGGCCTGCCGGGTGCCGGGCTCTGGGTTCGGTCCATCCACCGAATTCTCCTCTCCGCAGGTCGTCCTCTTCGCTGTCGTGGCTGCCGCCTCAGCCGGACCCGCCCCCTTGAGGTCCAAGCCCCTCGCCCTCGGCACCCAAGTCGGCCACGTCGCCCACTCCAACCCCCCGATCGTCGGCCACGTCGGCCACTCCAACCCCCCGATCGTCGGCCACTTCGCCCACTCCAACCCCCCGACCGTCGGCCACGTCGCCCACTCCAACCCCCCGATCGTCGGCCACTTAGGCCACGTCGCCCACTCCAACCCCCCGATCTCCGCCCCCGCCCCCACCGGCCCCGTACTCCGGCTCCTTGATTTCTCTTTCCTGGACGCCCCCATTCGCGTTCGAAGGCAAAGCCGCTGGGTTCGACTTGGGTCCAGTTGGGGAAAGCCAAAATAGGTAGTGACGTCACAGCATTTCTCGATGTCAATTTCGTTCTGATTTACAGCTCAAACGATTGAAACATTTTGAGCGCCACACTGTACTTTATTTCTGAAAAATACCCGTAAATCTGTGAATGCGACCGTCAGTAAACTGGGTGGAGCCCGGTGATGTCACGCGACAGTACTGCGCTCCTTCAGCCTTCGAATGCGAATCGCCACCGACAGCCACCGACTACTCCGGGGCATCTTCAGGTCAGCCATGGTTTCATGGGTCAGCGCCCGCCACCCTCGTCCTCAGATACCCACCCAGCCCACCCGCGGTTACAATTCCAGTTCCGATTCCGACCGGAGAGTGGGGTTGAATTATGATTTCCGACAACTGCGGTCGTAACCGGGGCTCCGGTCGGAATCGGAATCGCGGAACCGTCGGCCGGGATGGGTGGTGACTACGGTGCTCTGTCCGGTCATAAAGTCAAAGTTCAAATCCTTATATGTCCCGTAGTTTTATGTTCTTATCGTTCAAAATAGACCTCTGAGAGGTCCAACGCGCTCTATCTTCTATATCTGTGGTCGGCTCCTCTCTATCACTAGCCGTTATCTAGATGCCATAATTTTTTTTATTCAGGATTGTGCTGATATCGAAACACCCTCTAAATTCTCGTGTAGATGACGCATACCAATTTTCATCTCAATTCCGAATGCTTTAGATTTTACAGCCATGCAAAATCCAGCCAGATCGTAACGGGTGCTTTCGGGACGTGTACAATATCGTAATCGGACAGGTTCCGATCGTAATCGAGAGAACCCCGACCGGAAACAGGTAGGTTGCGATCAGAACCGGATGTTTTCCATGTTTTTACTAGCGTACTTGTAAGTTTCCTTCGACTTGGTATGCAGGATTTTCGGCTGGAAGCGACCCACCAAAATGCTATCCAAGCCTGCCGTCATCTAGCTTAGGCTCAATAAAAAAAAGTATTTATTATCTATGTCGGCGTTTTGTCAATCATAACATCCCTGATGCCATTGAAGTGTACTACATATTGACGCTATCGAAGGTACGGGAGTGCGGATTTGATTCTGGGAGAAATGAACAGAGCAGCATGGAGTCCTAATAAAATTTATTAATGAAATATATCAGATAAATGTTGATGTGTAAAATGTAGTGATGCTCTATGTGCATTTCAAATCACATAACATATGACAGAACATGTTCAAATGTTTGTAAATGACCAAAAATATGTAAAGGTAATTTTCAGTAAGAAGAGTATATGACGGCCATCTCCATTCCACAATCTCAATATTTCAAATCCTTTGGAGTTTGAGAGGTATTATTGATCAACTCTGAACTGAAATTTAAAATCAAGAAAAGAAAGTTACATGGCACTGTTGAGTAAAACTAAAAATCCCTAGTCAGACTTATTACTCTCAATTGAGATACTCAGATATATGTTCTGGCAATTAAAATAGTAATATTTTTTTAGGCATACAATTTTAACATGTAACAGAGTATTTACCCTATACAATGACACCTCATAAGACTAGTTCAAACAATAAATCACAAATAAGTTTGATTATAATGGTCTAAGGAGAGAACATCCCAACATGGCATAGAACAATAAAACCACAAGCACAGAAAAAAAATCCTGAGTTGAATTTTTGAAACCTTGCCTTCAATTTTACAGTAGCAGCCTAACATAACATGTAGTTGAGCTTGTCCTAAAGAGTGATGACTTAATTTTGGAAAGAATATAAAGAAACATGCATATCAATCTATTTTCTCGGAGTGCAATGCCTCCTTTGTAATAAAGCTAATGTTTGCATCTTCTCTTAAATGCTGCCGTTGATCCTCTATTACAGCCTTTCCTGCTGCTTTCACTGCTGATTTAGCAACATACTTTGGATTTAATCTCTTAAGTGCATGACTTGCAACAAACACATTGCCAACTGTATCAAATGTGTTTCCTGCAACTTGCCCTGCTTGAGCACCATATCTGTAATAAAGTAGAGTGTCGGATTATTACAGGAATACCAAGAATATTTCCAAATTCCAAAATTTGTTTTTCACAGGGGCTTTAATTCTTTCTACTTACTTGTGCTTCACTATAGTCACAGTATTGCAGGCCAGACTACCAGCAAGAATATGGGCAGATTGATCTAATGCTCCATAAACAGTACCAAATGCTTCCACTGCCCCAGCAGTGGCTTCAAGAATGTTGTCCATTTTGTTCTTGGCTTCAGTTTCATCCATTTTAAAAGTGTTGGTAAGGAGACGTGTTCCTTGTTTCTGAATGTGGGGAGCAAGGAATCGTCCCAGTGCTGATGTAGCAACTCCCACCTTACCAGCTGAACAGATACAAAAATTAATCATTATGATTTTAAAATGCACATGAACACGAACATTAGCACATAACCCAATCGTAATAGAGTGTAATACTTACCAATATAGCCTGTCACCTGAACAGCTGTGCCAGATACATTCTTTGCAACCTCAAAACTTTTGGCTACATTGGGGCTGAATTCCTTTGGTTGTTCTTGTTCAATGTGCTGTAGGAGCTTAGGAGTACCCCTGTTCATGAGGTCACCAGCACGCTCTGCCCCAATGATTAGTCTACTGCTCATCCAACGAGCTCCTGAAAACAGGGAATTAGAAGTAGCTAAGTACTTCAACTGTACAGAATGAAGAGAGTAGCAGCCTGTTTCAACTGTACATTTTAAGGAAGTACAGAGTAATGAAAATGTTAAAAACTCACCTCTTACAACAGAGTGCGCTAGGCCTACCTCTCTGCGACTACGGAGACTTTTTGCTTCATCGAGTTGTACCGTTATACCCTCAAGAAGGCCATCCAAAATGATTTCAAGAACCTCAAATACAGACTCATCAGCATCCTCAGGAAAAACAAGCCCCACAGCAGATCCTAAATATCATATGTGTATTGATTTAAATTCTGTCTCAACTTTGACTCAATTCAATTACAGATAGTAACAGTACCTTCTATTTCAGAATGAATATCAGGAAGGATAAATGCACGTGTAATTGTACGGAAGCATGGGGAAACACCTGGTACTAATGGATAAATCCAGGACCCCACTTGCAGGTAAGCTGGGGGGCGGTTCTCCACAGTGTCATCTAAGGGGAAGAAGTCAAAAGAAAGTTCCTTTATATCCAATTACCTATTGAAATTTAGAATGATTTTTATATATGTTCTTACCTGTATACTGTACGATACACATCTTCTCTGGTTCAGAAGATGATGAAACGGAGCCATCAGGTGAAATGAAGTAAAGGCGTACGTTATCATAAGAAAAGATAACTTCTGCATCTCCATCAATCTGATCCACCTAAAAAATAGGGGGGGAAAACTTACTTTAAGAACTTAATATTTTGGAATAGGAAAAAAATTGTAATAAGATATAACAGCAGGAAAATGCCATTACATACAGTGCAAACATGCTACCGGACCATATAGAGTGTCACCACAGTGTTTGTGAAATCACAAGCTGTGTAGTACTCATAAAGTGCAAATATTTCAATAAGGCCAATCTACTAAAAAACACCAACAGATCTACACAATATTAACGATCAATATCACTGTCCACCACCATTATGAAATATACAAAGACTTTAAATTACAAATCATCTTCATAAAAGATCATTAATCAGAGTCAAAGCATAATGAAACTGGGTCAACAAAGGAAGTTAAAATACACAGAAGCCAAACAGATGCAACTCGTCACCAGATGTGCAGAAATACATTTTTTTTGTCATGAGCAACATGTAAAGCTACCTGAATCCTATCACAGCGTTTACTTGTGGGGGCATTCCCTATCAAGGCCTTGTAGGATCGCTGGAAAAGAAAGGAACAATATACGTTTTTAAAGTGCTAGTATACACATGCAATAAAGCGTTACCAGTCCGGACCCGACCCCGGTTCTTGGTCTAAGCGGGGCGGATCCGGACCAGCAATACCACAAGCAACTCTATAACAAGACAATCCGATATTAACAATAAATCAATCTAGTTATTTCACAAGTTTAAAAAACTGAGCTATACATGATATAAAACAAGCCTGGCATAAGCACTTCATGCTGTGGCATGGTCATAGGATGACTCACACCCTGGACTTCCCTCTCGTGGTTGACAACAGGTTCTGAACAGGACACCTGGTTGAGACAGACACGCCATGCGCAGACAAAAAAGAAAAATATACAACACGACCGGAAACCCACCTTGAGCGTGTTCAGAGCCTCTCCCAGCTCTCGGTAAGTACGAAGTGCGGGGGCTGCATTCGCCTCCAGGCCTTGTGCTGCCTCCGCTCCCGCCTCCATCCCCACATCGGAGGGTTTGTTCAGTCCCATGGCCTCGTCATAGCTGGGTGGACTCGGTGTTGACGACATGGACCCACTTCCTTGCAGGGCCGCAATCTTGGTCTTGACATCCTCTCTGCAGAGTATGCATCAAACGGCTTACAATAGGGTTCACTACGTAGACTTGGACTTTCATGTCAAAAACTTAAGCAGGCCTGTTGTCCTAGACCAGTTTCCCCACCTGACTTTTGAAACTTACTGGTCCTTTTTCAGCTTCTGTAAGATGATTTCCGCCCGCTCCCACGACAGGTTCGGTATGGGTGGGACGATGATGGGCATCGAGAGCGCGCGTTCGATCGTGGACAGGCACTCTGAGTACTTGGCCAGGGCCTGGAGAAGGAGTAATGGCACAAGAACCAATGAAGGACAGCTTGAGCAAGTGATCCACTCAAAAATTTATAAATGGGCAACGCATGCACTTACTGCCTCATGCTGTTTTCTTTCTTCCAGACTAGCTGCCTCATCATACAGCTGGTCAACTTCATCATTAGATTTCCTGAGAATTTCGAAAGTCTGTTTCCACTCCTCAACACTGCCTGGACGACCACTGCCCATGATCCTGGATTGAGGGGAAAAAAGACAAATCAAGCAGCATGTAAATTTTGAAATTCTGATGCTATTCATTGGGTGCGATTGCATGCAACAAGATACAGGAGGGCGTCAATCTCAGCAATGCAGCAATACTTTCTAAAAAGACAGAAAGACAGAGAACAAATACAATATATTTTATGAAACAGAAAACAGTGGTGCTGCAGATTGGATCAGATAATTTTCACAGAATAAAAAAGGAAGAGTGAGGGAGTGAGAGGTGTTATAACAATAAGGTAGTGGCAGCACAGGCTTCATTATGCAGAGCTGTGAAAGTTAAGAAGGAAAACAAACTACTGGGCTGGAAAAAAAATAGAACTCACCATAGGTTGTTAAAGATCTTGCGCATGATCCTCAGGTTACAGAAATCTAGGAAAAGTATATATGCAACAGAGCTAACTCAGCATAACCTCTGACATTATTGTAACACATACACACACAATCGAACAAGGCCAGGTAGTTAAATGTCATCGTTCGCAATCAGGTGCAAGGCACAGTGGAAACTCACAGTGTCTATGCTACACGACTTCATACATAGGCGGTATTTTATTAATTAAGACTAAATGGAGAACCGGATGAACCACGCAAAGCAAACCACCAAAAGTATCGTTGTTTTACCTTTCAAACGACAAGATGTCGCAGACAGCACTGTATAGTCGAAGCACAAGGCTTTCAATAAGCCAGCCAACTGCTAACGACATTTCTTAAAAGTTCCGATTCAGATAAAATCAGTAATAACCTTTCCGAACAGATCTTGGAACAATTCCAGTCATCGAACAGCTGGCTTCTGCTATGTTTACCACCTGTGTGCTTTGGCACAATGGAACGACACACCGGGGAGACTCTGGCGAACCACGTGACAGGCTTCACCCAATCAGAGACCTTGTTGTATAAGAATCCAGCTCTACTCCTCCCCCGGTGGTACCGTGGTACCTCGACCAATATTTATTTTTTCTAGTTTTTCTAGACTTTAGTTGTAAAATGTGTCGTAGTAATCATCATTGAAGGAATACATGCTCATTTCATAATCTCTTCCAAAAAGAACGGAGGTGATCCATATGTGTTGCCAACTACTGAATAGCGAGTTAAGAAAGGGTACTGTGTGAAAGGGAGAATACATTGTATTCTTAACTTCTTTTAATATCACAAAATATTTGTTAACAAAATGTGTTTTAAATAAGATAATAAAATAATAAAATAAAAAGCAGTCCAGTTCAAATAAAACATTTAAAACATATTCAACAGACTACAGTAATACCAAGGTTTAAATTTTTCCAATGCGGTGAACGGACCAACTGCGAAAGATTTTGCGGGCAGGTTTCTTCAGTTCCCTCCCATGGGCCACTTCCACTTCCAGGGAAGCACCATTGTTCAGCGCAAGCCATGTGTGTACTTCTGATGTGTCAGGAGCAGCAGCTGTGAAAGTGGCAAATGCATCAGTAAATTTACCTACATCCAGGTGCATGTGGATCATTTGATGAATCTCTTTGTACCTGACAACAAGTCCTGAAGAGTGATTCGTCTTGATGCTACAATATCTTTGCTTGCACTACGAATTTCAAAGAGCAGGCCCGCTTGCCTGGGAATAGGTGATGATGAATCCAGTTGGAAGTGAAGATCAAATCTTGGATTTGGAACAGCAGGCAAAAGACGAGACTTTCCAACCTTGAAAAATACATTAAAATACATTAAAATCATTGTACAAACTAACAGACTGATAAAAAAAACTCTATATTTTACCGTTTTTCCAGCCGAGTTATTGCTACTTAATCTAGTTAGTTTCTCTGGACTCATTGCTGTCTGTAACTTCACACGACAGTACAACTGAGCAACATGAGCAATGTGAAGCCCTTGAGCCTGAAGTACTCTGCCTTCAACTCCCACATATGTGTCTGGACGCGGACTGGCCAAACCCTTTAAATCTGCCAAAACAAAAATACTTTATTGGTATGTTTCAATAATCAGCACGATGAATTAGTTCTAAAAAATTAATTCTTTCTTGATAAAGGAATATTCCAGACAAATTGGCTTTATTACCTGTTGGTCTCTTAGGCTTTGAAATAAACAGACTAGGCTGGGACACAGCATGAGATAATATTTCTCCTTGAAGTAAATCGGACACATCTGATTCATCAACACTCCTAGGTTGAAGACTGAGAGTAACTCCTGTGCCTCCGTTTCTTCCATTTTTGTCTTCATGAACATTTATTTCAGACCTAAATCTCCTGAGACGGAGACCTTGTTTCACCTATCAATAAAGAAAACAGAAAGACGTTGTAGTAAAAAATTAACTGAGTGATGATATCAGGATTCATGTGGATGAGAAAATCGAATACTGGGTTTCTGGTATGCGAGGTGAAATTTCCCCTAAAAGCACAGTCCGTGAAAGTTCAAAACTGATGGGATGTATGTACCTTTTGCTTCATGATTCGTAAGCTGCTGTATTCACCACCTTTCTTGAACAGACTGTCATCACCACCATCAATTTTACTGTCAACACCATTGGGGCTGGGAGGGCTTAAAGATGGCTTGGAAGATCGCAATGAAAAGCGTCCAGGGGAGCTACGAGGTGAGGTGACCAGAAATTTCGGCATAGGTAGGGGTGATGATGAGGTGGACTGAGCAGGACTCCAGTTATTACCATTGACAAAAGGGGAGTTTGACAACTGATTGTTGGCAACACCATTGCCGTTCATTTTATGATCAGTTTCAGAGGAATTCCACGATTTGACACTTGAGTTAGAGTCCACCTGCAACCCATTGGATGAAGCTAGAAGAAAAGATGAAAATAGGAAATGATGATAAAATGAGAACTTATGACTGGATGGAAGTCCTGGTCCACTAAATAGGTGTTGAGGAGTTATGACAAAGCAAAAACAGTAAATTATATGAAACAATACCTTCTTTGTTTGTGCCTTTGTTCTGAAGTGTGACTGTTCTAGGAGGAGGTGGTGGAGGATCAACATGTAATCGTAGACGGGAACGCTCCATTGAAGGACGTCGAATGATTGATTTGAAACTATAGTTTGAATCTCGATCACTCTCCGTTCTGACTGGAAGACGAGGTGAACTTGTGCAACTATTCACACTTGGAGCAGTGCTTGGAGCATAACTGCTGCAGCTCTAAAAGTAAGAAAAATAAATAAAAATAAATAAAGTGAAGAGTGGATATGTCACTTGGTACCAGAAACATACATGCGAATCCAAGTCAATACTATCAGTCAACAACACAGCCAAATAGGTATAGAAAGCTGGGACATGATACTAAAGAGCACACTCATCCATTTTAAAACATCATAGCCACCACTTTTCTTCAACAGCCGTATGACTCTAACTAGAACTAGTTGTTACTACCAGGCTACATGACCCTAACTCACCTCAGTTTCCATTTCAGATATCACTTTGACTTTAATTTCAACACTGCCAGATTTTGTGTTCTGTAGCTGAAACCACTGTGGTGCGTCCTGGGCTGAGCAACGCCTTATTTCCTCACAGGTGAAAGTGACACTCCCAAGGAAGTCTTTCATTCCAAACACATCATGATCCCAAATATACTGAGCAAAAAAAAAAAAAAAAA
This sequence comes from Odontothrips loti, assembly GCA_038380765.1. Lineage (NCBI taxonomy): Eukaryota > Metazoa > Arthropoda > Insecta > Thysanoptera > Thripidae > Odontothrips > Odontothrips loti. The sequence goes on from CM076245.1 coordinate 13,356,289, forward strand.
AAAAAAAAAACCATTCCATTATCAAAGCAGATTAAACTATGCAACAAGTAAAAGAAAAACAACTTGAAGATCATACAATATCCAGTGTTTCACTGTTATGTGGCATTCCTGTAATTGTGCTCTCTTCCCATGTTGGGTTCAGAGTCTTTTTCTTGATACTTGTCTTGTACTTGCACTCCCCATTCACCTTCACCTCGCAGTATGGGTCACTGAAGCCATTCAAATCTTTTGAAACAAGATCACGAGCTCTAATCAAACTGACTTCAACTAGCCCCTGACCATTCGAGAGAAGGTTGCTTATGTCAGATACACTGTTATCATTATCTTTGTGAGTCAAAAGCATTTTCTGCAAGAAGTATACACATTTTTTGTTGGTATTCCCAGGAAGACAAAGAGCAAGAATAAGCATAAGTGATTCCAAATATCTTACCGCTTGGTGCATCCATGTTGTACTATTTCGTTTTCCTTTGTTAAAAGTTGAGAACTCATCAATATTTCTCTGACTATCAGGTGAAGCGGGTCGCTCTCTTTCTTTTTCACGAATACTTCCTGATGCAGTACGAGATGCTATGGATGTTGCAGAAATAGAGGCCACTGGCTGGAATATAACGGAGACAGTGAGGCTAGCAACAGCAGTACTGCCAGTTAAAGCAAGTTGGCGACGAATGACCCTCCGTTCTCCCTGGAACAAAAGTGAACCAACCGATCAATGGAGAGCATTTACTTAAGATTTATTGTAAAATTATTCCTTAAAAATTGTAAAGACCCTTGTCTCTTCTTAACATCAATATTTATGAAAAGTACCTGATTCATATTCAGCACAGCCACTCCTAAAAGATCTGTATCTGCCATTTTAGCATAATTCCATGAGCACACAACAAAGGACAATGAAGCTTGAGAAAATTCTGGAACAATTATCTGAGTGCGTGACTCCCAGTGAGGAGATGTGGTGCCTCGCATGTAATGTGTTGTCTTCACTTTCTGACGGTTGTTGAAAATCATGCAGTATGGATTGCATTCATTATGGTCAGATGTAGACAGCCCCTCTGACCCATGAATAACTACAAACAAGACTCCACCCTGTAAGACAAAAAGATAATTAATTACTCTGAATGGCAAAGAATGTTACTTTAAAAACATAGGAAGCAGGAAAAACCGACTCTGGAAATATCAAGACATTTTCAGCTTTAAGGATAAACTTGATATTATAGAATTTTCACTTTTCACATTTCAGTTCACTCAGTGTAGAGTAGAGAAAAAGCCATACAATTTTATAGGAAAAGGTGTCGGGGGTACTTGCCTGCTGCTGGGGGTCCGGAGTGGCGGGGGCGGAGTCCTCGCCCTGCGGCAGGGACGTCAGCGGGGGCAGTGGCAGGGCGGTGTACTCGAGGCGCGCGTTGATGACGGGGAGCTGCAGGGAGGCGCGCGTGGGCTTGCGGTGCAGCACCGTGTCCACGACGACGGGCGGCATGCCGCTGCCGCTGTCCAGGGCGTACGCCGACAGCGGCAACTCGTACTGCGCTAGCGTCAGTGCACCCACCAGCCGCTTGGCCTTGAGCTTCACCTGCAGGCGGTCCCCCGGCGCCTGCAGCTGCGCCGCGCACACCAGGAAGGACACGCTGTCCGACCACGGCTGGGACGTCAGTTGCGACGGCGGCGACAGCTGGCAGGTGCGGCGCTGCGCCCCCAGCGACACCACCAGCCAGCGGGCCCCCGTCCCCGCGCCGCCGCCCGCACCGCCCTCGTCCGGCCCAACACCTGCAAACAAGCAAAATTGTAACAATTTTTCGAGAAAGAAAAATAAAACGCTCCCACCTCCTCCAATTTCCAGCGTACAACCGGTCACACAACACAACCTCGCTTACCGAGGCCGTTGCTGCCGTTGGCGGCGGTGGCCGCCTGGTTGATGGACAGACCCAGGGTCAGCACCCCGCTGGCCAGGCTGTCGCTGTCGCCATCCCCGTCGCCGGCGTCCTTGGCAGGCCGGGGGCAGTCCGGGGCCACCAGCACCAGGTCCAGATGGCCCGGGTCCACCAGCGAGGTGACGAGGGCGTCCATGACCAGCGAGTGAATCCACGTCTTGAGCAGGGGCACCTCCATGGCCTGCACGGACTTGAGGATGCGCACACTGAACCACACGTCGGGCTTCTCGACGAACGTGACGGACAGGTGCGTGATGTGGGGGAACGGCGCGTTGATGTCGAGCGTCAGCGTCGCCAGCACCACGCCGCTGACGTGCAGCTTCTCCATGGCCAGGTCCAGGTCCATGCCCACCCTGAGGACACGGCACCAGGCCAGGCACCATGCCGGTGTCAGAGCGACAGCATTCCGGGATATGGATACCCCGCGCTCGAGCGCACGCCGTCGGCTGTTCGAGCGCGGGGTGTCCACCGGGAAGCGTGAAGCTTTTGCAGTGGCATGAGCCGTGGAAATGGCGCCACGTATAGATTACGGACGGCCTCCTTACCCCTTGCCGAAGAGACGTGTGCGCAAGACGCATCGGAAGTCGTCGCTGGGGTGCAGCTCCACGTTGGCCTGCAGGGCCACCTGGTGGCAGGGCGCGAAGGGGCCGAAGGAGCCCCCGGGCCCGGCGCCCATCCCCAACCCCCGCAGCGAGGACAGCGTCAGCGGCACGCAGCGCCCGCCCACCAGCTCGCTGGCCCGCAGCCCGCGCAGTACGGGCGTCTGCGACCCCAGGCACAGCTGCCGCAGCTCCAGGCTCTCTGCAACAACAGGGCGTGTCAGCTACCGAAAGCAAACGGAGCTATTAGCCGCTTCTGGTACGTCTGAATTCAGCAATTGAACAATGCAAAAACATGTTAGGTCCCCGCTGGATGCAACGCGTTCTCTCCCCACAATCAACCAAAACAACAACAAAAAAAACAACATGCGGCCAAAATAAACACCATTTTTTTGCACAAGAAACATGCACCCAGCCCACCGGGGCAAGCGCAGGGTCAGAGGATAAGTGACTCACGCGAGTGAAGTGAAACCCGTTTATCGGTGCCCACCGATCTCGCGCTAAGGCCATATAGGCAGGCTGGGCCCGAAATACCTGAGAGCCCCCAGAGCACGGCACCAATTCCCACAACATGTGTTCGCGCCGCGCCGCCCCGCGCCGCTGCACCGCAAAACGCCATCCATCAACGTGCTCCCATCACCGCCATAAAGTAGCGCTGGGCCGCGGCCGCACCGCCCTGGAGAACAAATGGCAGCAACACGGGGCACCGCGAGGCCCCCGCCCAGCCCCCGTCCCTCCAACTAGCGCGCGCACACCTTCCGGGTTCAAACCTCGCAACGGCACACTATCGCTGGTATCAATCGAGCCGCTGGGTGGGGTGGGGGCGGGGGCGGCTGTAGGCGGGAGCAGGGGTCAGGTCTAGTCAGGTCACGCAGACACAGCTAGGGGCGGGGGCGGCGGGGGGCTGCATTTAGAGGGATAGTGAGGAGCGACCCGCACGTAACGACCCGGGCCCCTCTCCGCCGGACGGTGTCCCTAGAGAGTGCAGCTGCAGCAGCTGCAGCCCTCCGCCTGCCGTGCAGTCGCACCCCCACGGCACGGCATGCCAGCGACGCTGTGGTTGGTCCTCCGGTGGTTCTCATCTCCATGCGAGTATCGGAGGATCACCGAGCTGCAGACAGACTTCACTCCTCAAAGTCTGAAGCCGTGTGCCTGCCAGAAACGAGTACAGCCGCAGCCGCAGCGGGGGCGGCAGCGGGGGCGGCAGCGGGGCCGGCTGGGAAGAGGATCACCTCCTTTTTCTTCCCCTCGGCCTGGAATGCCCCACAGAGCCATGAGCCACCCCACCGTCATGACGCCCCGCCCCGCCCCCTCCACAACCCATCTCTGCCGGCCTTGGAGTCTCATGGCACGCCGCGGCACGCGAGGACTCTCCCTGGGGCAGGCGGAGCCGCGGAGGACGCAGGCGGCTGAGGAGTATCACGATATAACTAGACGGAGGAGAAGAATGCCGAAATGAAATGCAAATTTCGATACAAAAGAGAAGACCGGGCGAGCCGAGACGAGCCGAGCAGGTCCATCGCCCGCTCCTTTATATTCACTAACTTCAAAGAGAGCACATCTCGAATCGAGAGTGCCGCCCGCGCCGGTGTACAGTAGTCTATTCGTCGGGGGCCCCACCCCCGACCCCAGCCGCCACCCCGAGGAGTCTGAACTACGACTGAAAGTCGCCGCATTGGCCTGGGGATGGACACGGTGCGGGGACGGCCCAGGCCAGACGAGACGAGCCGAGCCAGACTCTTACCGGGCGTCTGACTCGCCCCGCCCAACTCACCCTGCCTTGTCCCACCGCTACGCTGCTGCGGAGCTGAGCCACGCCAGGCTCATTATAATGAGCAGCCACGGCGCCATGCTTTCCGAACTTGTGACGAGACTCGAGTGCAGCTGGGTGCGAACCACCACGCGGGTGACGTCAGGGCGGCCAGGGTTACCACCTGAGATACACCGCGCAAATGGAAAAGAGAAATAAACCCGGGTAGGGTGGGAGCTCCATAACACAACCCGCCGCTCCGCCGCCTGGACACGGTGCCCCCGCACAATAAACACAGAAATTTAGCACAAAAAATAATTAAGGGGTCGATCAAATCCTATCAAACGAACTCACGATGAGCTTCTTTCATGGGAAAAGTTGCGCGTGCGCGCCTGTCGCGAGCGAAAAGCGCGGCAGCTGCAGGCGGCCGATTTCTATTAAAATTTGCCCACTTTGGCTAAATTAGTCGAATATTGCCCTCTCCTTTCGCCGCGCTCTGCCCGCCTGCTTGCTCTGCCGAGCCTGCGGGCGCCTGCTGGCCTGCTGGCTGGTGCAGCAGGTGGGGGGCTGGTGGATGGTAGGGTAGGGGTGGGACCCCGAACAGCCAGGCACCTTTCCCGCGGTGCTCTGGTCTCGGTGTCTCGGTCCCCGTCGCTCCCAATCGGTCCCCCACACGGCAGCGATTCATTGGGGCATGCCTAACGCCGGCGCCCGACCAGTTCATTCTCATTCCATTCATTCATATTGCAGGGCAGGTGTGGTGTGCGGTGCAGGGGCGGCAGCCCGGCCACGTTCGCGGAACGCGACGGGGAGAAATAAAGCGCGGGATCCACATCAATAAGAAATAATTCACTCCCCCCCCCCTTTCCCTCCGCCCACGCCAAGCCCTCCCTGTCTGCCCTCCCGCTGGAATATTAATTAAAATTGAGCCCCCCGCACCCAGTCCGATGCGCATACCGAGCACAACATGGGACACAATACGAATTCCCTCCGCCGGGACGCGTTTATCATATTCTTGTTTTGACACTGCCCCTCTCCCGAAACTACCCTTCTTTCCTTTTCGCGACAGTTTCATAACAGCCGGCGGCGCGGGTCAAGGGCGCCTTAGGAGCCTCCGAAAACGGTAGGAAAGCCGATGAGGGGCGGATGAGCCGGATGACGAGGAAAAGACAAAAGACTGCGAGAAGAACAGGAAACGGAAAAGCCTCCCCCTCCCCTTCCCTTCCGTTCCCTCCGGGGCGCCACCCCGAGAGACATAGAGCCGACCTAGAGCCGAGCCTCCGGGAGTCATCGCGCGTGTCGTCTGCTCTGGACCAGGCCGGGCCGGAGGGCATCGCAGGGCACCGCAGGGCCGCCAACACGCCACTCTAATTGCGAAGGCGTGTCGGCCAAAGCGCGCTGCACCCGCATCGCTGCCAACCCCGCAGAGACAAACGCTCACAACCACAATCCGGCATTGTCCGAGATTCTGCACCAACAACAACCCTAGATCTATGCGAGACTCGAGCAACAAATCAAAGTAAATAACGCTTTAGTGGAGTGCATGCAACGTTCTCAATGCAGACAATGCAGACGTGATACGCGATACATGGATTAGTACAGAGTGCATGAAGCATGACACACACAACTACACACACACACACACACACACACACACACACACACACACACACACACACACACACACACACACACACACACACACACACACACACACACACACACACACACACACACACTCATATGAAAGTGGAGCTTGCGTAGGCATCGGGCTAGGGCGGGGCATGGCTCAGTGCTTGTCCTGATCTGCCCGCAACGCCACGCGCTCTGTACACACACACACACACACACACACAGCCACGCCCAGCCGCAAGCGCACGCCGCGGTCCTGTGCGGTGCACTTATCCCCATGCACCGCTCCCAACGAGGCCGTTATAGATCTGTTTGCTGCACCGTGCACTGCAGGGCTGGCTGGGCTGGCCACGAAGTGCTTGTTCACAGGTAGGCCGACGCTGCGCCGTCCCGTCTTGCGTCCCGCCGCATCCCTCCTCCCCTCCCACCCTCTGGACACACACACACACACACATACAGCTCGTCCTCTTTCCTCCCCGCCTCGGCCGTGCACTCCGGTATGCCCTGCAGTACTCACCTCTGTGGGGTCGATATACCGGGAGGCCGTCAACCTTGGCGTTTCAACTCGGCTCTTTGGTCTCGCCCGGGGGGTTCGACCCCGACCCCTCCCTCGTCCGTGCCCCCGGGAGGTGCCAGGTGCCAGGGGTGCCGGGTGCCCCACGTACAGGGCTCAATTACTCATGCAGATGTTATACTTGATGGCTACGGCCAGCAACCACCCCCGGTGCCGCCCCCGCACGGCCACGTCCGCCCACTCACCGACAATTGACGGCTTGGACTCGTTGAGCAGCGGCTCCAGGCGGTCCTTGAGGAGGGTGAGCAGCGAGTTGGAGCTGAAGGTCCACCTGAAATGTGATGAGGCGACACAGAGGAGTCAGCATCCGGGGACAACTCCCGGAGCCGCAACGCTGTCGGGCCCACAGGGAAACGACTCCGGAAACCTTGTCCACCGGAATGCCCGGGTCCCTCTCGTGTAACAACCTTTATATTAAATTTCAAATTTAATACATTGCTCTTTCTCCTTCATCAGTGACAATCTTAGCACACTCGGCTCTTGAAAAGATTCAAAAAGGTACTTCCCCTCAAAGTTGGAATAAAAACCACCCTGAATGATTTACGAGTCGCAAATCACCACGAGAGTCGTTCCCCCGGCCGGAGCCTTCCTCTTACCACCGGTTGAGCAGGAAGTTGAACCACTCGGCCGTCTCGTCCTGCGCCAGGGCCCTGCGCGCGCGCACGCGCCTCGTCTCGTAGCGCACCGCGTCGTCCAGGACGTCGGCCAGCGGGGCGCGGGCCAGCGCCGCCAGCCCCGCCAGCAGCAGCAGCAGCCAGGCCAGCGACCAGCCCGCGGCGCCCACCGCCCAGGCCAGCGCCACCGACACGCCCACCACCGCCCACACGCGCCGGAGCTCGCGGTCCCGCTGCAACACACAACCAGCACACTTACCGACACAGTTCGGGGTAGCAGAGAAGAATAATCAAATCAAACGTAATGATAGTAATTAGGGTTTCGAGTTTTCCGGGATTTTTCAAATGCTTCAAAGCTTCGAAAAAGTGAAAAAAAAAAAATTACGGAAAAAACGCGGTTTGGGTCTTGTTATTGCTATTGAGTAATCTTCGGATTAGATAAAAAGGTTTGTAAAATCCCAAAGAATGTGGAGCAGAAATTTTCGTGGTTCCCTACCACCCAGCAGACGCCATTGGTGCGCTATCAGTGCGGAAGTGGTCACATGAGCGTGGGAGCAGCATGCCTGTCGAGGTACAGCCGGTGCCATGATCAATAGGTGCGGTCGGGGGAGTCATCGAGCGGACACCTACCGCAGGCCGCAGGCGCCGCAGACCGTCCTCGACCTCGTCGCCGCCAACCCCATCGTGAGCCAGGCCGGGGTCGGGGTCCTGGCCGGGGGCGGGCCGCTCCATCGGGCAGCTACCGCCGCCGCTACCGCCGCCCCCGGAGGCAGAGGCGCTCGGCTCCTCCCACAGGATCGGGCGATAAGGAATGCAGGTGAGGGTCGCCATGCCGCGGCCCACATGAGCTGCGGGTTCACTTGACATGCCGGACCGGCAGCCGATGAGTGCCCACGCTAGACGGGCCGCAGTTAGCAGAGTGCGCCTGCGAATCCCAGGGTAGGCCAGCCCGCACGACACGCGTGCGCACACCAGTCGAGATTGCCTACCTACCAGGCGCCATGAGTGCCCAGACTGACAAAATATACGACTGTCTTTGTGATAACGCCAGGGACGTACTCCACGGCGGATACGCCGACCGCACCGCGGGCTAAAACGCAAGGCACTACCTGTCCTCGCAGCTCACGTGCCGGAAGAAAGGCTCGGGCGTCGCACTGGAAGGGAAAAAGGGGGGGGGGGGAGATGACATACAGGAGCTCATCACCTATGAATGGTGTCCGGGTGGGCGGCGCTAGGAGCCGGAGTGGGGTGCAGCGCGCGGGGAAAACTAGGAACCAAGCTGTTGAGTCGGTCACCAAAAAAAAAAAAAGAATAGAAATGAAGCTCTATTTTCCCTTGTGTTATCAGAAAGGTAAAACAAAAAATACAATAAATACACCACCTTTGCAATGTCGTGCGACTCAACCATTCCACGGCTCCACATTCCGATTAAAACCACATAATAACGGGGGCAGTGCGTGTGTGTCAAAACATCGTTTTCTGCGAACCCTTCCTCCCCAAACAGCGCAGCACTCGTGCTGGCCGCTGCCCCCGCCCCGTCCCGCCCCTGCACACCTACAGGCGGTCCAGTCCACCGTGTGGAACAACAACAGCGCAGACCCTCGGCGCCTCCGTAACTGCCGAGACCGAGAACCCCGGCCGTGCTCGACTGGGGGGCCCTCGGCCCCCCGGGCCCTCTGGAGTAGAAAGCTTTTACGGCGATTAAAATAGCCCGCTAGAGCAACAAGGGAAGAGGAGGCGGTGCCGGGCGGTGCGGTACAGAGAGAATAAGCAAACGAGGCTGCGGCGCGGCCGAGAGAGGAGCAGGACCAAAGCGTCTTGTTTGCCGGCCGGGTTCGCGCGTACTCTACTCCCTCACCTCGCCCCCGTCGGCTGCGTGCTGCCGCTGCCAGCCGCGGCCGGAGGGACGGGGCGGGGCAGGACCTTGTTGCATTTCAAATTTGGCGAACAAAACGGAGCTCGCCGAGTCCGGTTGTGCGAGCCGCATCCTTGGCCCCAACGTTACGGCCACGGCCTGGACCGGCCCAAGGACGCGTGCACTGGTGCGTCTCTCACCTAACAAGCCGTGGAGATGAACCGGGTCAGCCAAACTGCGCTGGCTCTGTGTGTCTGATCCCCGCAAGCCAATCCGACTCCACAGTCAATATTTGCTACCGGCCCACGACAATCAATGGCGGTCGGTGCGCGGACGAGGGTCGTGGGCGCGTGGCCGGGCCGGGCCGGGCTCCCTGGGGACCCCCGGCGAACCCCGCCAGGTGAGATACGCTATACACACCGCAAATGCCAGGCGTGACGTCACCCGGCCCTTCCACCAGCCCGGACGCGGCCCCCGGCCGGCACTGCGGAACTACGGCGGCGTTCATTCAGAAGGGGCGTCGCTCCTGTTCCTGTCCCGCTGCATGTGAGCTGCATGTGAGCTGTATGGGAGCGCCGGCGGATGTGTCGCCGTCTGCATGCACACTGCACACCCAGCCTTGTAGGGCCGGGGGCCGGTTCCGGTCCCACACAGGTCATGAACCCGCCCCGCCCCGCCCCCTCGCCTCGGCCCCGTGCCGCTAAGACACTCTGGTCTGTCTACCGCTGGCCCCGGCCCCTTTGGCCGTGCAGCCGTGCCCCAGCCCCCAGCCCGGTGCCGCTTGCAGTCCGTCTCGCAGCTCCAGTAGCCCCGCCGTTCCGTTCCGCCTGCGGAGGCCCCGGTTTATAAATATTCCTCCCGGCATCTCCCGGTTCAGGTGCGCCGTCCGGGGCGGGGAGGGACGGGGGCATAGAATCGAGGTGTTTGATCGCCAGGCCTCTTTGGCATGCGTTTGTGCATAATCAGACCGCGGCGAGAGAGATGGGCACGGCGCGGCGGGCCAGTCGGCGCCAAGTCGGCCAGCGCCGCGACCGCGCCGGTGGGGCGGGGATGCGCCAGGCTGCGTGCTCCACTAGCAAACTGGAGCGGCGGCGGCGGCGGCCGCATGGAAGAAAGCGCGCCGTGCCCCGCGGAGCCCCGCGGCCAATGCAGCCGCCGCGCATCCGACACGATTTACCGCTCCTTCCCTCGCGACAATCCAATCCAGTTTCAAGGAGCGGGTGGGCACAAAACCACCCCGACCCCTTTTAGCGGCCGGAAGGCGAGGCAACGGACCGGCGTCCTCGTGCTCGCCTCGCCTGGCCTCGCCTCCCCCTCCGCGGCAAGAACGCAGTCCGGCCGTGCAGCCTTGACGCGGCCTGCTGCCTGCCGTCCATACTGCACGGTCAAGGCCCGCCACGCCCCGCCCCGCCGCGGCCCGCAGCCCGCAGGCCAGAGCTGAATGCCCCCCCAAGCCCACTACGACCTCCTTCAAGGTCATCCCACCCCGGCACGTCACGTCCAGCCCCGTCCCCCCGTGCCGTACCGGCGCTCGCGCGCGTATATTAGCACTAACGGCGTGGCGTCGGCCGAGGGGAGCAGCGGAGCAGCCCGGCCGTACCGTCGTGGTAAGATAAAGCCGGCCCACTACCACTTGAGCGGACCGAGGCGGCTACCGGCTACCGGGCGCCGGCCGCCGTGCGAGACGGACACACGCACGGCCACAGGCGAGCCCCAACCCGGCCCCAACATAGCGCCGAAGCCTCATTTCCCGGGCCGCGAGAGAAAGGGCACGATAGCGTAGGGGCGCCGGCAGGGGGCGGGGGCACGGGGTGGGCTTGTGGAGGGCCTGCGGCGGCAGCCGACAGCCAGGGAGGTATCAAGAAAAGACGACTGGTTGTTGCTGTGTAGTGTGCGCCCTGCGGCCGGCGACAGCCGCGCTAGTACTCACCACCTTCTTGCTGTGCACCAGCGCGTCGTGGTCGTCCGAGAAGGGGGCCCCCATGTCGTCCGAGTGGGTCTTGTCGACGGCGGCTAGGGGCTGCTTGACGGCCGTCAGGAGGCCCGACCCGGCGGGCGGGGTCCCGACCTCAGGGACGTGGCCGTTGGCCCCGCCGTCTGCGGCAGCGTCGGCCCACAGCGGCGCCTGTCCTTCCGGCGACTCGCCCGACGACGAACCGCCGCCGCCGCCCGCCGGCCACGACCACAGGGGCCCCGGCTCCAAATCACCGCCGCTGTGACGGCTCTGACGGACCGCGCCGGCAGGACCGGAGCCGGGGGCACCGGGGGCACCGGGGGCGCCAAGGGCTGTCTGCGCGTCGCGGCGGCCCCAGCTTCCTGCAACGAGAAGGAGAACGTGTTGTGTGTGGTGCACTGCAGGGACAGCGGGGCGCCAGGCGGATGTGCGCGCAGGCCGCAGGCCACCGCAGGCCGCCGGGGTGTCAGCCAAGCTCGTCATGCGGCAAGCGGCGACAGTGGAGAAAAGCAGCTGTGCACAATAACAAGCAGCGGCGATCAGCACAAGAGCACTGCGAAGCAGTGAGCAAAAGCAAATTACAGAGTTCCAGTTCAAGGAGGTCTATAGAAAGGCATCGAACGGCCACACTCTTTTCCCGAGTTGGACAGCTCGGCCCAACTCGCAGTTCCCACGCCCCGGCCTGGGCACGCAGGCCTATAGTGATTGCAAGAGATTTCGACAGGCCACTCGGGACGCCTAGCCTGGCCTAGCCTGGCCTAGCTTGGCCTAGTTTGGCCTAGCCTGGCCTAGACGGGACACGCAGATCGAGTTCCTGTGCGCGTCAAGGATCAGTCACGTCCAGTGTCTCCGGGTTCCCTTACAACTCGTGGCAGCACTTCGTCGGGCACGTCCTCCAGAATAATTCAAAAACTATTTTCGATTGATAAATTATTCAACGTATCTCAAGTTAGATGATGCAGGTAAATAGGGAAAATTTCCCGGTGAACTTTTCAACTGCGAAATAGTCACAAAACACAAGTTTAAGGTATGCAAGCACGCTTCATAACTACAGACGACACAAGGCACAGCAGGCATAAGTGACCTCGGCAGTGATGTCCGATGACCGCTTCCAGCGATAAGCAGCAAACCCTCAGCTCCAGCCGGCTCCAGCACCGCGGACAGCGGCGGCAACACAACAGGCGCGCCTGCTGAGCCTGCTGGAGCTGCTATCGCGAGGCGCACTTAAGCAAGTGCTGCGCTATAATGCAAATCCGAGCCCATTCTACTCTCTACGCGCGCCAGATAAGCGCGCTCGGTGCAACTTGCAATACGCAGCTGTTCCAAAGAGTATCCACGGCGCTCGCAGCGACGGAGTGCAAAGTGCTACCCGACTGCGTGGATGCTACATGGGCGTCGTCCACGAAGTACGTCCGAATGCCAACGCCGAGCGCCTGCAATAGTGCTGGGGTAGGCCGGCCCGCACGACACGCATGGCGCGGCCTACCCAGCAGGTGCTAGGCCCAGCCACACCTCGAGTAGCCAAATTGCGACAATATCGTGGACGTACTTAATGGATGATCCTGGAGCCTCCAGCCTACTGAAGCTCCCTTACCTTTGCGTCGCGGGCCCGGCGGGCGGCCGCGACCCCCGTGGAAGTTGGAGAACGCGGCGCGGACGCGGAGGAAGTGCTTCTCCAGCATCATGCCTTTGCGAAACCGTCCAGCAACCGAGAGGCACCCCCTGACACCCCACTCCCTACACTGTGTTCCACGCTGCAATACATTCTTTGCAATTTTACGGCAATTTTGAAATTCCTACTTGCACACATAAGCAATACTTCTTCCACTACAATACTTTTCACACAACAAAAGTAATGCAAAATAAAACCTGTAATGACGATTTCATCACAATTAAAATGTATCGCAATGAGAATGCAATGCTTTCTATATAGTAAAAGTATAACTGTAAGACTGCATTACCACTAGTATTGCAAGGAGCTTGCAAGGAGCTTGCAAGTAGCTTGCAACACTAATTGGCTTGCAGAAATTGGTGTGAAATGTATTACAATTTAGGAAACAGTGTAGTGAGTGCTGTGCACTCTACTTCTGGGCCGCCGCCAACAGGGTCAGATCAAACGATGCTCTCGCAATGTGCACACTTTCGTATCGCTCAAGTAAAGTCGGCGGTGTTTTTCGTTTTAAAAAAATCTGAGGGAGGGGGCGGTGTGGGGGTGTAGCGCGAACTGTCTACTTACAGGGATTCTTGTTTATCTGCCTCCTCGGATTCTTGACCCGGAGGGGGGGGGGGCTAAAAACCGCGCCTGAGTAAACTTGAGGCGCCCCTGTTGAGGCGCCGCTCCTGGCCAACTGATGAGCTACACAAGGCACACGGCTGTGACGTCACGGAGGTGCACCACTGCCGGGTGTCCGCCAACGCCGGGCACGCCGGGCCGGGCCAGAGCGAAAGTGGGTGCAAATGCCATACGGCTCGTAACGCGTCCCGTCCCGGGCACCGTCGGTACACGCTTCGTCATTGCATCCGCCTGGGCTCCACTCCACACCACAGGCTCCATGCGGGACGAGAATAGAGAACCCAGCCCAGCCCTCCCTCAGCCAGACGGCGACAAGAAAAGCAACCCGGAACCGAACTTCAGGCCGTGGAACTGCTGCCCCCGGCTGCCCCCGGCTGCCCCCCTCCCAGTCCGATGGAGTTCATCCGGCGCTTTGTCGTCGTCCATTGAAGTACATCCGAAATCCCTCCTTGAACAGCGAAAGGCGACGTCGAGCGCCTGAGAGCGCCAGGGCAGGCCAGCCCGCACGACACCCGTGCATGCACACGCCGTGGTTGCCTACCCAACAGGCGCCATGTTTGTGGCCAGACTGGCGCGCTTGCGACAGTACTGTGGGCGATCCCTTGGAGGCCCGCCCCGCCCAGTTTGCAGTGTACGCGCATGGAGGCGTCGCTTTGTGGTGGTCTGAGGCCGGCTGCTGAAGCCTGCCCCGCTGAATATCACCGCGCTAGTAATGCCTCATTTCTGTTGTCTGCTGCTGCACGAGCGGGCAATCACTGGCGGTTATTTGTTGCCCCCCTCTAGCCGGCCCCCGGCCTGGCTAGGCCTGGCTAGGCCTGACCTGGGCGGGACGCGGCCGCCTCCACGTCCGGGACCTCCTCCGGTGCTCCGGGCGGGGCGGAGAGCCGCTGCATGCAGTTCGATACGACCAGCGATTTGATGGCGGTCGTCAAAGCCGTCTCTGATGGCTCTGATGCCGCTTTCGGACGCTCTGCGACGGCGGGGTACTTAAAGGGCCGTTAGCAGCGACGGAGCTTCGTTAGCCGAGTGGAACCTGATGGAACACTACCGCCCGGCCCGGCCCTGCCCGGCACAGCGCTGCACCTGGCTGCGCACAGACGTGTCGCGGCATACATTGTGGCCCGCATGCACCCCGCCGGCATTCCCACGCATTGCCACAGATCGAGCGAACGGGAGCGCAGGGCCGGGCAATGTACCCGCGGAGCACATTGCGATAGCTCCTCCTATGCTCCGGGCTGTTCTCGACAAAGTGACGGAATCCTCGCCGACCCATAATAACTCAATTCCCGGCACTCGTCGCTCACAGGGGAAAATCGTCAAGGGGAAACAAATCGTGCAACCATCTTTGTATCAAAAGGCGTCCAAAAATGGGTGGGACTTCCCCCCCCCCTGGAATATTTCCCCCCGTCCTGACCCTACTGCGAGGGGCAGGTCACAACGACCCGCAGCGATGGCAGCAGTGCCAGTGCAAAACACGGACATAAAAAGGAAGGCCCCCATAACAAGCACTGCCACAATATGCCACAGTGCGTACACTGTCAAAAATAAAATAAGAGGTGTTGCGGCATCTGGTCTGCGGTCTGTAGAGCGGTCAGAAATGGGGGACAGAACATTAGGAAGGTGTGTGCGCCCAGCAAATATGCCGCCACCGTCGAAAAGTCAGAGTGCGGTTAGTACATTCTCGAGAAGGTGTCATGGAATGGAAAACACCCGAAGGGCAGAGGAGCGCTGACAGAACCAAAGGCGGGCACGGCTCTCGCTGCCAGTGGCCTCCTGCGGGGGTAGGCCAGCCCGCAGCGCACGGCCGTGCGGCTGGGCTGCCTACCCTGCCGCCCACAGGCGCACAGCGCACAACAACCTCAGAGCAGGGGTCCCTTTTTCCTTGCTCTTCCCTTGACCGTCAGCGCAGCCGAAGGTGTGCCGAGACAAATCTCCAGTCCGCCGTTTCGTTTTGCCAGCGAAACCCTGAGAGCGCCGTCCGCGCGGGACACGGGGTCGGACACAAGGTGACACCACACCGACAGACTTACTTGAACGCGACCGAGAGGACGTGAGACCGGGCATGACTTTAACTCACAACCCCGCACATCCCCTACAGAGACTGCAGTCGGCGGCGGTGACCACGTAGGTAATGCACAGGCAGGCGCAGGGCGCAGCAGGTCGGTTTGTTTGGCACGCGACACGCGCGGGGCACACAGGGTGGGACTGCGGGCTGGACGGAGGGGACGGGCACGGCTCGGGGGGCGCGCGGCCGGACGCCGGCTCCGGGACTGGTGGGCTGTGCCTCTGTGCCGGAGCACTCTCCGCTCCGTCCGACAGCCCTCGCCTCTCGAGGCACACTGAACTGACTTCACAACACAACTGACTCCTGACTCTGCCGCTGCCTGCCGGTGCCGAACCCACCAAAGGACCGAAAGGGAAGGGGAGGGGAGGGACGAGAAGGAGCGGCGGTGCGGCGCGAGAGGCAGAGCACCGCGGCCAGCAGCACGGCGCGTGGTGGCCGCCCCGCGGAGGCAATACCGACAACTCCAACGCACCGCGAGGCACCGCCGCCCAAGGGGCGAACCCTCGTACAGACACTTCTCTGAGGAATTCCGTCAGGGGGCGTTCTCAAATTACGTAAGCGTAAATATTAGTGCGAGGCCCGGCCCGGTGTCAACCGCAGCGTACCCCCCCCCCCCCCCCCCGGCGGGAAGAAGCCAAGAAGCAACCATGGCAAGAAGGGGGCGGGCGGAACGAACTGGAGGGACGGAGCGTAGTACTTCAAAGGGGGAAGTCGCACGCACAATAAACAGTAATTTCGATGGAGGGGGGCGGGGGATAGGGGAGGGGGCGGATCATGGAAATAATTATAGCGTGCTCCATGCCAATACAAGATGTGCTAGTGCGACCTAAACTCGTGACACTCATTTGCATCCGACGACCTACACTGCAGCATACAGCATCTAAAGCCGATATGCCGGCGGATCGATGGGGGTTCGAGTCCCACTCTAACCTACAACCTGGATGATGCTACCGCGTTTTTAACAGCTTCCGACGGAGAAAGAGCCTTTCAAAATCGTGGACGCTTGCCCCTTGTACAGATTCGTATCCAAACGTTTCCGTTTCACGACCAGAACAGGAGGAAAAGGGTACCCGGCCAGACCATCACGCCGCGCGGATACCTTTTTTGTTTGTAAACAGACTCAGCCGGGCCGGGCTTGACGTTCCGGACCGGGTTTCTGGTACGCACCTCAGCGCGGGTACTCAGGCTCCTGGTCCGGGCCGCTCACAAGATGCGTCGCTTCGAGGATGTCTGCGTGGAGCGGCTCTTCATGATCAGCGATCGACAAGCGGGTCCAAGTTATACAAATTCAAGTAATGCGGACACGAAACATCGGAAGCGCAACTCAAAGTTGGCGTCGGCTGCTGCTTCCAAGGATTTGGAGTATGAGAAGCTATGAGAAATTCATCTACCAGTAGCACCAACTGCACGGACGTGAGAAGCACAGCTCTGTACCCTGAATGAAAACAACATTAAAAATTTACCAGAAACTATCGTTTTCTTTTAATTTAGAAAGTGGCTCATTTTAACAGTATTGTTTTTTGTTGAATTGAAGGCTCCATTTTGCCTCTTCCTCTTAAATGGCGAGTATGGTGACCCTGATTTTTCTCTTTCCCCGTTGTCCCCCGATTACGCGAACCCTCCTGTCCCCTGCCCCTGCTTCCTAAGATTCCTTTCACTTCTGCCTCCGAGGGTATTCCCGACTGATAGTGAGAATCGCTCGCTTAAAGATGCGGAGAGTGCAAGAAGGATATTCATAGTACAATAAGTTTTTTGGCAAAAGGGAATTTTCAGGAACCAACGAGTATCCGGCAGACAATTGGGCAACAACGCTTAAACAATGTTCTGTTGCTTAGAGTCAGTCAAGCAATCGTGTGAATGATATTGAGCACTTTTAGTGAACACATGTTTGGCATATAATGTGGTGTGTTGACATTCTGGGTTGAAAGTAATTCGAGGCAGGCAAAGAAATGTGTTTGGAAAACTTTAATATCAATATTTTGTATGTGTAAATATTTGCAATTGGCTCTATTAAGTTCTAATATGACTGATAAAAATTCATAATTCTCATTTACTGTGGATAAACTGTTTTACAAATCAAACATCTAGTTTAGAGGCAATTTTTATTATACACAATTTATATCTGACAATAAATTATTTTAAACGTAAATGCTTCATAGGGTAGAAACACCCTGTACATTTGTACAATAGTTCCTTCAATTTGACATCAAGCACAAATCTCATTTACATTAACTCATGTACATTTAAGATCCCTTCCCTTTAAATTTAAAAGTTTTACAAGAAGATGAAATTGCATTGCTTCAGATTTGACTACATACAAGAATATATCTAGTTTTATCTCATGAGTGTCAATCTAAGCAGTTGAGGACACTGCAAGTTTCTTTAGATGCTCCATAAATACCTGCAGACTGACATCATCTGTAAGGACAGGGGCTCCACTCTCCTGAAACAGAGGAATAAATAAATCAGTAAGTAACAGTCTTCATCAACCAAAAGGAGTGTTAATCCCCAGGCTGTCCATTTGGTCATGCAAAGATATTAACTGCCCATCTTATGCTATCACCAGTGATAGAAAGACAAGTTCTATTTTGTACTAAGGCCACCAATATAAGAGAAAAATTGTATACACTATGCATCCTGCGTTCTGGCAGCAGCAGATTGCTAAATACACATTTTTAAAAAAAATATAAAAAAAAAAGGAGGAGAAGAAGAAAAAAGAAAAACTTAATAATCATTATTTCTACTTGAAAACAGCATTAACTACACAGGACAAACACCTAGCTTCTTTGCTCTGTATTAAGAGGTAGAAGACACAAGGCAAGAAAATTGATCCTACAACTGCAATGGGATTCTTTTGTATCTCAGCACCCAAAAATTAAAGAAAACAGACACACACTTTTCGAAGAAATTGTTACTATACTGCATACATCCGCAAGAGACTTTGGCACCCATCAAGCAAATTTAAAACAGCTGAAAGCCCCGGTCGCATAACAGAAAAGAGACAGTGTTATGAATCGAAGAGAAGGTAAAGGGGACCCAATTGACACCGAACACCTCACAGAACCTATATTAATATCATAAATTATTAATACTACATGTTAATCTGTAGAAACATACTCGTGTTGTACAAATTTCAGTATTTATGATAGATTTTTGTGCAAAGTGCAAACCATCACCTTTGAGACTATCACTCAGCGAGCCAGTGTAAGATAAATACTAATTTTGGTACAGAAACATAGATGATACAAACTGCAATATAAGGTGCCAAAGAGAGTGATGAGAATGAAATTGAAGAGAGAAACTGGAGGTACCATTGAAAATGAATAAAATATATGCATTTGTAAAACAGAAAAAAATCACATCCAAGCAGACCCCAAATCCATCCAAAACAGGCAAAGAACAAACTGAAACAAAATAAAGTAATACCCCAGAGCTGGCAGGCACCATCTGTTGGGACAAAAAGAAAAAGAAAATGCAAACATTTAATGAGGCATCTATAAAACTTCTACACGGCTAATATCTAATGAACAAAACATTAACTAATTTCACAGCATCCTTTTCGATACAGTTCCAGTATCCATGCAAACCCTCTAGATGCAAAATACAACTTTTTCTAACGCTTTAAAAAATTTTCAGGTATTCATTTGTAAAAACATCTTTACTTACCCCTCCATAGGCATACATGTTGTTGTGAGTCTGAGATGGGTTGACTTTAGAAAGCAAGAAGCGGGCCTGAAATAAAAATGCAAAATTCACTGTGGGATGTAATAACTTCAACAGTAAAATACACATTCACAAGTAGTTTAAGGTCAAGCATTACCTGAGAGCCACCTTGCTCTGTATCAATGTAGCGAGGCATTGGGAAGCGAGTTTGCAGAATTTCTTGGGCATCATCAACAGGGGCTTGCAGGAGCTGCCGGAAATTCTCATATTCTGGCAGATCTTGATAGCCCTGGGAACGCCACTGTGCAATTGTCTGGGAAAAAAAAGGCAGGAAATTATTATTTAAAATACGAACTCTGAGATGGTAGCAAGCAACTAGCACATAAAATACAAAGAAACAATAGTACAAATGTAAAACAGATCTGTAAGTATTGATTGATGTAAGCATGTTTACTTACCTCACCATGGAAGATAAGAATTTGGAAAAATGTGTCCATGAGCAAAATTCTGTCAGGCTGAATACTACTTGTGTCCAAAAGAACAGGCTCAGGAGGGCCGTTGAAACTATAACTGTATAAGATGGGTTGAATCATGATCAGAGACTGAGTCAGGTCTTCCCTCATCAGCATGTGCCTGAAATCAAAATCAAAATTTGTAGATGGTTTCATAAATGTTACCATGCTATGCAAACCCACATGAGCTGCACTTAGGTTGTAACAAACCTGTAGAAAGATGTTTCATCAGGACTGTTATTGAACACTTGTAGGAACTGTGAGCGGCGCAAATGATACATAAACTGTGGATACAGGCTGAAGTTCTCAGAAAGACGGAAACTGTTTGGATCATCTTTGTTGTACTCTCCAAACTTCTGACACTAATGCCAAACAAATAATTATTTTTTTTATATATTTTATCATGAACTTTTAAAGAAAAAAATGAAATAAAACCAGTGACAAAATAAACAACAATTTACCAGTCTAATCAGCATTCTGTCTACCCATCGCAGCACATCAGGTCCATCATCTGTCTCAGCACGATACACAACCATCCGTGACATCTGCACAGCTGCTGCCTCTTGATCAAACCCAGCACTAATATGATGCAGGTTAGCAGATGCATCTGCCCAGCTGCAGCAAAAATTATAAAATGTACCATAAAAACTTAAACTGCAATGATCTTGACAGAGTTGAATTAAAACATACTTGCGAGCAACTGTAGTTACACGTATCCGTTTCTGACCACTAGAATGTTGATACTGAGTGATGAACTGAATACAACCTCGTCCACCTTGAGGTATAGGTGCAGCATGCTGCAGAAAGTAATACACACTAATTAAAGTAAAATCTGAGATAGTACAAAAAATAAATAATTTTTTTTCTTCTTAAAACTACCTGATTTACAACTTCGAAGAAGAAGGCACAAGTAGTACTTGGACCTAAAGTGCAGAACTTCCACTGACAGGTCCCACCCATTCCAACCTCTGTTTCTGACACGCAAGGACCCTTGACATTTAATGGAACACATGATCCAATAGCACCCGACACTGAAAACATAAAATGGCTGTTAAATACACAAGATATAGACACATACAGGCATATAGATACCGAAACAAAATACTGCAGGTGAACAGGTGAGAAAATGACAAACCTTTCAACTCCCTAGAAGATTTGATCTCTAGTGTGCCATTGAAAGCCATTTTCAAATCTTGCTTCTGGTCACGAGCAAACACTCTTTGGAATGTCTGCTTAAATAATGAAGAGTTAAAAGAGTCACCCATCACCATATGACCCCTGGAGAATGAAGAATCAGAGATAATTAAAACATCAAAAAGAGTCAGAAAAAACTGAGGAATACAGAACATACCCAGTTGAATTGCAACACTGCTTCATTTCTAACAACCCAGTCTGATCCAGTGCACAAGAGTAGATATCAAGTGCATGACCATTGTTGGCAGCTCGGACTGCTAATGCCTCATAATGCTTGATGGCTTTCTTCATGTATTTTGCACCATCTTTGTGGATATCATGGTGGGAACGAATAGGTTCACGTAGGTCGTCATTGACAACCTGACCTGGGCCCTGGGAGCAGGCACCTCCAACAAACAGCATGATGCGTCCTCCAGTGTTTGGATACATGCACTGAAAAGCAAGAAATTCTATTAAGAAGAGAAACATGTGTCAGCACTTTAATGGTCCATCAAACCCACACTTGTTTCCTCCCTCCTGTGGGATATTTCATTGCCCCTAAACTAATCTGGTTTTCAGAATTTGAATTAAAACCATATCATGCTGGGTATCAATAAATAAAAAAGAAGGGACAACACACACAAGGCTCAATCCAAGTATTTGGGGTTAGCTAATACATCATATGTTTATCTCACACATTAAGCAGTAGTACTTTTTGCATCAGAATGAAACATTACCCTGGCAGGAGCATCTTTGAAAAGAGGGCCCAACCATAATGTAGCCTAAGAAAAATGTAACCATTTGTAAAAACAGATCCCACAACATAATTAGGGAAAACAAAATTATTACAAACCTCCAGCAAGCCTACAGCAATAGAAAGGGCAACACCAGTTGATCGCAAGGGACGCTTTCCAGGAGCAACAGGCCATGGGTCACGCTGAAGCTCACCCAACAGGTCAGTGAGGCTCATATCACATTTATGAACAGGTTGCAAAAACCTGCAGAAAAATTAAGATTGGTTACATCACAGGTAAAAGCATCACAAACAATTTTATCTACAAAAAATATTAATATCCAGCCCTTGCATACCTGTTAGCAGGCAGAGGCTGAGCCCCTGGCCCTCGTTGCTGTTGTTGGTGTGGCTGTTGCTGCTGCTGTTGCTGCTGAGGCCCCGTGTATTTACCTATTCCCAGCATGTCCTGGATTTGTTTAGCCGTGAGGTCTTTAGTGCCACGAAAAACATAGCTTTTGGAACAGCCCTCGCATCCCAGCTCATGTACTTGGACCATTTTACCAAATGTGATTAAGCCTATTAGAGCATTAGGTGGAACTAAAGAAAGTGACATTTGAAGGGAATCCTTGAGTGCTCCTAATTCTTCATCATCAACACATGTATCAACAACTAACAAGAAAATTGGGGGTAGAGACTGAGCTCTAGTGATGGTATATTCAATTGTTGAAAACATTGGAATGAGTTCTGCTGGTTGGTGTTGCTCTGAGATGGCACCATATTGAGGTGGAAATGGATTTCTTTGGAAGCAAAAGTTGCAGACCCATAACTTTGCTCGATAATCCACTTGACATAGAGGATTTAAGATTGCGCGACATGTCGTGCGTGTGCACAGAACTGGGTCATACTGAATTGGTGGAAGGTCTGGTCGCTCTCTAAGTGGCTGATATAAGCAGCCAAGTGGAACAACTAATCTTGTGGCTTCAACTCGGCTAGATGGCCACACATTCCATGTAAATCGCACACCGTCTCGTTCTTCATTTTGTTGGATGAACTCCTCATAAGTTGCCATGCTGCAAAATATGGAAGGGGGAATAAGATTAATTATGCAGCACCTTGGCACCATACACAAATGCTAAAGAATTCAGAAAACCCTAAAACTGTTAACGGATTTCAGGCATAAAAGACACAGTCTAAATCAATTAATTCAGTTTCAATGAAAACCCATACATAGGCTACATAGGTTAAGTATATCTCAGTATCCACACTTTAGACTGTAGAACGGAGCTAGACAGAAGTGTAAAAAGGGATTCGTATATAAATACAATTTTCCAAATTAGTTGAATACTTCAAAAAATTTCAAAAAAATATTTGATAAGAACTTATGTCAAAACAAACTATGAAGCATTAAGGTTGGGGAAACAGCTTTAAATTGAACACAGGACACTTTCAGATGAACGGAAGGTCAAGCAACTTAATAAATGCCAGGTCAATGTATCTTTATTTTATACTTTACTTAACACTGGTTATTTAAAATTAATGAGCAAAGCGACATTTGGGAAGAAATTGTTGTCACGGACAAGGTTTGACAGCCGTCTGCAGACGACTTTGCAAGTGAAATGGCACTGTTGTTGAAACAAACACAGCACCAAATTGATACTCACATTGACCAACGGCTTGTTAGTTTTCAAGGAATGAACCAGTAAACTAATATAAGAAACGGATTTCTCCAGTAACGTGAATTAAGTTATGTCACAACATAATCACATCACCACATCCACGTCACCCGCAACCGTGGTGAGGAGGTACACCAACTTAAAAACACGAACCGCATCACAGGCACTGCCTTTGAGCAGAGCACAGTTGACGCTGCCGGCTGCCGGAAACCCGGAAACCGCCAGCCATCTACACCATCAAAGTCTTTGATGTTTGCGAGACCATGGAAATAGACACACCTGTTTTAATTACACCTTGCGGTGCCAGTGCCCCCCGCAAGCTGAAGATGCTCAGGTCAGCGGTGTGGAGTAGTTTTCATTGACGGTGTAGTGGTGCCACTGTGAATGTTTCGGTGGGCTGTTTGAACAGTGCCGGGGAGATGTATGTGGCTCAGCGCTCTTCCTTTATTCGTTCAATACAAAATAGTACACTTTGTCTCCACACCGTAGAATCCGCTTCGTTTGTAGATAATACATGATGCGCGAGAGCGAGGAATCTTTCTTCACATGCATGATTTCGACCAGGTGTACTCGCGTCGTTCGGTTTTCGGAATAGCGGAAAATATATCTATAGAATCGTAACTAGTGGTCAAACAGTCTGATGCATGAATGTGTTTCTCGTTGAAACTTATGCCGCGCCGCCCATGGTTACGCCTGGCTTGCAATTATGTGCCGATGTCTTTTTCACATGTTTTTAACTGTGCAGCACGAGGGTGTTCATTCAATGCAAGTTCGTCCCACGAACGCACCTCGCGGTATTTGTTTGCATCCACACAGCCCCCCCCCCCCCCCAAATACCGCGTGGCGTGGTGTGGCGCGTGGCGCGTTGCCCGCCAGTCGCCGCCCCCCTGCCGAGCCGTACGGACCGGACTGCCTGCCTCCGCAGCTGCCTCTCCCGCGGCCCGCCGACCGCACGCCACGACCGGCGCACGCCCCGCCCCGCCGCCCCACCCCGGCCGCCTGCCGCTGCACCACGGGCGCGGGGTAACGCCCTCACCAGCGTGAGTGAGTGCAGCAGGGTACACGGCGATACCCCCGGCGGTACTCGAACCCCGGACACGACTTGTGTGATCCCAGGGCCACTAGCGGCCTGCAGGGTGGAAGCGGAAGCTGGTCCGTGCCGCCGTTCTTCCCTTCCTCCTTTTGTGTCATCCCGTTTCTGCGTCATCGACTCAGCCCTCGCCACTTCCGCATGTGTGTATGTGTGTGTGTGTGTGTGTTCGCGCGCGCGTGTGTGTGCGTGACTTTGTGACCCGGCATCAGGAGTGAATGTCTGGCCGAAATGCGCATTTTATGAGGCAGATTGAAGACATTTCAAAACCGCTGGCCGCAATGTTCGTCGGTGTCGGTCTGCATTCTTGGACAGGCGCTTGAGAGACAATAATGAGATTAGGGTCAGTGTCCGGACGGGAAAAAACAAGGGAAAGAAGAAAATGCATGTAATTTCACATTGAAATTAGTCATCTCATTCGAGGCTACTCGTGAATATTCACAGTCCGAAATCAAGAGTTTTGTCGTCGTCGTCACGCGTCGTCGTCCCCCCCCCCCTCCGGATCCCTGGCCTTCCCTGAGGGGTCCAGGGTCTAGAGAAGGGATTGGGGATACTATGGGTCTCGGACTTTGTGACCTTGCATCCGGCTTTTAGGTTCCGCCTCCGACTGTAGCCTGTCGCCCCGAGCTGCTGCTGCTGCTGCTGCTGCTGCTGCTGCTGCTGCTGCTGCTGCTGCGCTGCCGTGTTGTTGGGGGAGGGACAGGGCGGCGTGGGCGGGGCAGGGAGCACGGACAGCGGACAGCACAGGCATGGCACGTCGCGTCCGATTACTGGGGCATAAGGGGGGGGGGGGAGGCGGACGTCCACCGATGGCCGCCGGCGGTCGGCCTGTCTGTAACTTTACACGGCCAACTACACGCAGGGGGCGGGTCTGCTCCACGGGGGGTCCGCGGCGCTAGCGGAGGCTGGCGGCAGGGGGCAGGGGGCAGGGGGTGGCCGTGACGACGCAGCATCCACGGCCTCCAGACCTCCAGAAGCGTGCTCACGGTCCAGGTGAGGGCCGCGGGGCCGCGGTGCGCAGTAAGCCGCACTCCCCGCGCCCCCCGCCATCCCCGCCCGCCTGCTCACCCCGCCCCAGACTCCCCGACCCAATCAGCGCACACGCTTTCCTTCCCCCGGGTCGTGCGGTCGTGACGCGTCAACTCCGCGGGTAAGCCGCGGGGCGGGGGCCGGGGCGCGTGGTAAACGAGGGGGCTACGCTGCGCTGTTCCGTAGGCCGCGTGGGGCCACGTGAGACCCACGTCGTGTAGTTGATGCACGGCGGGTGCCATAAGCCGCCACATGCCACCACAACTGGGAACTATCACGCAGCTAGGCACAGGGAGGCATGATTATATTGACATCATGTCCCCGAACTGGGCCCCGGGGCCCCGGCCCCGGCCCCGGGACCGAGACCACAACAAGGCCGTGCCGTCTGTGTCCGGCTTTGACCGACCGGGCCTGAGGCTACGCCCTGGCTACGCCCTGGCTACGCCCGCAGCGCCCCGCGCCCCCACCAGCGCTGGCCGCCCTGGCCGCCCTGCCCGCCCTGGCCGCCCTGCCGGTGCCCGCCTGCGTGCCGCGTGCTGCGTGCTGTCGCATACAGAGAGCCTCACTCGTTGCCGCCTCTGCCGCCGCTGCCGCCGCTGCCGCCCGCCCCGACTAGCCCCGACCGGCCGATGTACAAACAGAACCCTTGTCAACCCAAAGCGGGGCCGGAGGGGGCATGGCGGACCCACATTCCCGCCCCCGCCGCCGCCGCCCCCGCCGCCGCGCGGTCAGTAGTAGCCCGAGAGCCCCGAGGCCGATGCCGAGGCCCCGCCATGAGCTGCTCCAGGATCAGGATATCCAGAGCGTGCTATTCTCCGCCTCCGCGGTGGCTGCGCTGTGTGCCCCGTGCTCGCGAACCGGAGCAGGGCGCGGCACGGATACGGAACCGCTACTTTTGCCACGTTCGGAGGACGTCAAGAAAATTCGATATACCCGATCACTACTGTTGCCAGTCGCCCTAAAAGAATTTGCTCCGGGGCAAGGGAGGGGACGGGGGTGAAGGGATCGGAAACGGGAGGTTCTCGCCATTACCTCAGCGATAACGGTCTCGAAGGACGAGTTCATCGGCATTTGGGATGCTCGGCGACATCCGCACACAAATCATTTGAGTAGCTTCATCCATCACTCCCACCCCGTCCCCAGCACCCCTTCCAGCGCCTCCTGGAGGAACACAACACACCGCCCGCCGGGCACGGATCCATCAAGCGGCTGTTGTGCGTGTGTGTGCGTGTGTGCGCGTGTACGCGTGTACGCGCTCGCACGCTCCTTGCAAGCGGCTCGCTAGGGAACAGTATCCCGCCCCCACGCCCCCTCCACCCCCTGGGCCCAGCCATTGTCATTGGGGGCTCGCGCGCGCTCCCAGCTCGCTTTACAGTTTAATTCCATTTCCCTTCGCTCCGGTGTGAGTTCAAGGCGAACTCTTTAGGCTACTTGGCCCCAATAATAATGGAGTTAGGGCGAGAGAGAGAGAGAGAGAGAGAGAGAGAGAGAGAGAGAGAGAGAGAGAGAGAGAGAGAGAGAGAGAGAGAGAGAGAGAGAGAGAGAGAGAGAGAGAGAGAGAGAGAGAGAGAGAGAGAGAGAGAGAGAGAGAGAGAGAGAGAGAGAAACTGTTGCCTGGGTTACCAGGAAAAAGGATTGAGACAGAAAGAGAGAAAAGGAGGCGAACGCGGGAAAGAGAGGCAGGGGGAAGGCAGGGGAGGGAGGGAGGGAGGGGGTGTCATCGCGGGCAGCTGACACGACGTCGTGGCCGGTGGCGGTGCGGTGCGTCTCATCCGGTCCGACTCGCACTCCTCTGCTCCGCTCTGCCATGTTTGAACAGTTTCCCGACCTGCTCTGCTGCAGCGATTTTTCATCACTTTCCAGTCCCAGTTCTTTGAGTCGCGGGTGGCGGGGGCCCGGGGGGGGGGGGGGGCGGGGGCGGCTGGCCGCTGGCCGGACGCAAAGCGCGCCGATAGTGAGCTCACGTCTAATGGAGCGTCCTTGCCGTGGAGGGGGAGGGGGTGGGGGCACGACCCCCGCCTCCCAACCTCTCTGTGATCAAAGGCGGCCAGTACCGGCCCGGCCTGACCCGGCTCGGCTCCTACCCCTTCCGTCACAAGCCATTCACCAAAGGAACGGCAAGTCGTCCAGTCGGGACGTGGGTTGTCCCTGCGAAAACGATGACGACCTTTCTTTTTGCACACCTCGTTTTTTTTTTTTTCGTGGACGGGGGAGGGGTGTTACGCGCGCTTCCGTTCCGTCTCCTTTTCTCACATTATGCCGCTGTTATTGCTGCCACGGGGGAAGGGACTATTTTCTGTCATCTTGATCCGAGCAGGTGCCAAAGGTTGACGAGCAGCCGAATCCGTCCTCTGTGCAGGTCAGTGGGGACGGCCCAGCCCCTGCGGCGTGACGCGCCGGTGAGGCCGCCGGTTATTGCCGCACCCTCTGCGGGCACAACAGCGCGGTACGACGTGACACGCATATGGGCTGGGAGGGGAAGGTCACAGAGTCAGGAGGCGTCACCAATCGTCAACAACAAATCGTCACTGGCGTCACCGGCAGGCGGCAGCAGGCGGCAAGGCGGCAGGCGGCAGGCTTGTGGCGGCACGGCGCGGCACGGCCGGGGCTTCACGCCACGCACCTCCATTGTCGGCCGGAATGGTTCTGAATAAGGAAGGTAAGGGCCGCAAGGGGGCGAAAGCGTCCGACTTTCTTTTGCGCGCGGTCGCGCTGTGGCAGTGGGCGGGGCGGGGCGCCGCCGGGCTGAGGTGCGGAGGGGTGCGGCGCGGTCCTTACGGCGCGTGTTCCCAAAACGTGATTACATCACTGTATTGTGCGCTGATGGCAACAAGGTTTCGTTGACACAGCCTGAGACATGGCGCCTGGCGTCTCTCCTTTGGCGCGCGCCCCGCCCTGTCATGTCCGTCCAGAAGAGCCTGTGACAGGAATAGAGTGCGCCCTCCCGGCCCGGAGACGGCACACGGCGAACCCTTAAAGCGCCAGGGTTGAAATAAAAAATAAAATAAGACATGCCTGAGTGAAGGGTGTGAAGGGGGTGGCGGTGAATAAAAGGAGAGAAAGAGAGGGGGGGGGGGATGTCTCTGTTATGTAGATCATTGTACACCCACCACAATGGGTTGTTATTTCCGGCAGATTTGCCAATGAGGGTGCGCGCAAGGGGTCGTTGTTTGCCGCCACTTTTCTACTCAAACAGAGTTTCCAATTTCCAAGGGATGGGGATGGATATGAAGGCTCGTCTGCGGCCGTGGCACGGGGCGGCGGGGGCCAGCGGGGGGGGGGGGGGGGGGGGCGGGGGGGGCGGCGGGGGGCGGCTGGGGCGGACATCAAAAGCGCGCGGCACGGCGGGTACAGCTGTGCAGCGTACAGCCCTGGCACAGGCGCACAGTCGGGCCGGCGTCGGCTGTATCGGCTGTATCTGCGGCGCCAACACGAAGCGGCCACTGTTTCTGTGCCCTGGCGACCGCTTGCGTATTGAAGAAGGCGAATTCGAGTGAATACAAAGTGGGTCGAAGAGCGGCGAAAGGGGAAGGGAGGGGGAGGGGTGGTGACAGCTGCGCCTGCGTGGCGTGCGGCCCTGCAAAGGCCTGCAGGTCGGCCCGTAAATCTCCCGCTCCAGCGGCTCCAGCGGCTCCAGCCGGGCTGGACTGGAGTTGCGCCCTACATGGTTTCCGGCTTTGCCGCCGGCCTACAGCCGCTGTGCCCTCAGCCCTGCGCAGGCCAGGCCGTGTATGTCGGATACAAGGACGACGGCTGGTTTGGATTACGGACGACGACTCAACAGGAGGTAGATTTTAGGGGATGGAACCCTCTGCGCTCCGCAGCAGCAGCCCAGCAGCGGACGGCGGCGGCCTCGCAAGTTGTGTGTGCGCCGTGGTTATTTGCTGTTGCCAATGCGCCGAGGTTGTCGGGGGATGCTGGGGTGCCGGGGGCGGGAACTGCCGGGGGTGGGGTCTGCTGGGGGCCGCTGGGGTCTGCGCTGGGGGCCGCTGGGGTCTGCTGGGGCCCGCCGGGGGTCTGCTGGGGGCCGCTGGGGGCCGCTGGGGTCTGCGCTGGGGCCCGCTGGGGGTCGCTGGGGACCGCTGGGGTCTGCCTCTTCACTCCACTCCATCGCCAGGAGGAGGAGGACGAGCCGCCAGGAGCGTGGAGCGTGACCGGTCTCCCCAAATAAACATCAAGGCCATTTTGTTCTGCTTACACTGGCTTTTGGCCGGTTATTATTCCCCCCCCCCTCCCTCCTGCTAGCGCGGTAGCACAGCCACGGCACAGTCACGGACCCCCACCGGCTCCAGAGACACTCACCGAAAGCCGTGAGGCCGTTAGAGCCGACATTTGGAAAGGGAGTAAAACGTGTATTAAGCGGCAGGGCACGCGCGGGGGTGGGCGGTAAGGCGAGGTGGGCTGAGTTTTACATATGTCTGTGTGCACGGGTCCTCTTCGCAGGGCTGGAGCCTGGAGGCTGGGCTGCGGGACTCGCATTACCACTGCGATGTACATGATCGAGCATGAATTGGACACAAACATTCAGAGCCGCTAGGGGGCTGCGATGTGCGGTCGTTTTAAGAGCGCACCTCTTCTCCCCATCTCTTTCATGGGCAGTCACCAGTCACAAGGATTTTTACCAAACGGCCCCCTGCTGATGTCAGGGAGTCGTGTCAGAAGAGCGATAATCCCAGTTCCGCCATGGAGGACCACCGGCACCGCACCGTACCGCACCGTGACAAGCGATATCGGGTCTCGTTAACTCGTTAACACTTTAATAACTCGGTCAGCCGCGATTACCCATCCCGGGCGTCCCGGGCCGACCGAAGCGTCGGTGGCTGCTCCCGATTTAGACCTGTTCTCTTGCTGCAGGTTCCACGGCAAGATACACTGGCTAGGTCGGGGCCTATACGCGGCGCGAATGAAATTGTTTTAATTCGCCATTTATTCATGAGCAAATGTTTCTGTTCGTAGATCCGATTTTCGGTGGTTGAGTCCATCCGCGTCGCTCGCTCGGTATTTTGTGTAGTAGGCCCATTTGTTTTGATCAGGGTCGTTCTTGAATTCTTCTATTGTTGTCCAGTCTCTATAAAAATTTCTGCAAAGCCTTCTCAAACAGACTGAACTGTGCAGAGCACTAAACACGAGGGGCCTGCGGGAGATTCTGTCGGCAGAGTGGCGCCCGGGTCTATTCATTCCACTGATTAGTGTGTTTGCTTCTTGTTTTTTTCCCCTCCACTTTCGTTCTGCACGCAATTCATTTCCTTCGCCATCGATTGGCCTGCTCATGAGGAGAGGGAGGGCCGAGCGGTGTTGGCTGGCCGCCGCCCGCACTGTGTGCTCCTGCTGCTTCTGCTGCTGCTGCTCCCGCGGGCTCCTCAAGTGCCCGATCGTGCTCTGTTCCAGGTTTGGGGGCCCTCAACACTCGCTGCCGCTGCTCTCGGCCCCGCCGGCCCCGCCGGCCCCGCCGACGCCATCACCGTCGGGATGGTGCTCGGCCTGTGACGACCTGACGGCCTGACGGCCACCACCATGGCCTCCACCTCGCCCATCTCGTCCCTCTGCAAGATCGCGCTGAGCTCGCGGCAGAAGCCCATCAAGGTGGTGGTGCTGGGCCAGGGCGGCGTGGGCAAGTCGGGTGAGTGAGGCGGCATGGCAACACTCATAGCACTCGGGGAAAACGTTTCTTGGAGCAAGTAAAATTAACTTTAACCAACCCCCATTGGGCATTGTTATAACTAAGTCTATAAAAATGATGAACCAATGCCAAAAAAGTCTTGGTCCAAGAGAAAAATTCTTAATCCAACACAACGTTACTTCACGTTAGTAATTATTTTGCTTGGTTCAATCCCCAAAAGATCAAGACATTTAATAGACTTGGGACAAGAAAGCCTTTCTCTCGGTGTGCGCAGTTGGGTGACGCGAGCTCGGGTAGAACCGTCTTGTGCGCATTTTTTTTCTCGAAACGGAATCCAATGACTCGATGACTCTACGCAGAGTTGGTGTTACGTAAGGGGCCGTTAAATTATTACGCGATCACCTGAAAAGGGGGCGCTGATTACGTCCTGTGCCTTAACACAGGAAGGTTAGGTTCGGAAGTTCTGACGTGGGAGGAAGGCGGGCGGTCTATGTGGCCGAAATCATGATTACGTAAAATTTGAATGATCCCTGCTAGTGTCTCCTGGACACGATCCATGGAGAGGCAGCGATGGCCTCGCGATGACGCGTGCGCTCGCGGGCGTGACGTTGCCACTGCGGAAATGGGCGGAGCGGGGCGGGGCGGGGCGGGTTGGGTCGGATCGACGCCCCGCTCTCATTTTTCACAGAGACGACCGACGCGCTGCGTCTGGTTCCACGAGGCCTCCGCTGCAGACTACTGATGAAGCGGGCAGCCCCGGCAATTTGCACAATACAGTGGAATAAATTGGTGCTCCAGGGTCTGCACAACCTGCACAGCCCGGCACAGCCCGGCACAGCCCGGAGGGAGGCGAAGGCCAGGGAATCAGGTATAAGAAAGGGAAACGGGGCCGGGTGCACCTACACAAGAAGGGCGGCGGCGAAAGGTTTGCGGGGATTTGGCCCAGGGGGCGGCGGGAGTGGCGGGGGAGGGGGAGGGAGTGGTTTGCACGGAATCTGTCTCACTAATTTCCAATTTAGGTCAGAGTCTGGATGGGTTCTGGATGGATGAAGGGTCGGGTCGAGGTCGGGCCCGCGTCGGGTGGCTGGGGTGAGGCTGCGGTCTGCGTCGTGTGTTGCTGGGGAGGGGGATGGGGAGGGGGGGGGGGGCAGTGGGGAACAGGGTATGAGGAGGTATGAGGTAGGGGTGTGAGCAGGTGCTGCGGGTTGCCGCGTTGTGCCGGCGAAGCTCTTCGGAAGGACTCCATTTGGCCTCTGCTAGCGCTCTGCGGACGACTCAAAGTTGCTGCAAGTACTCGGAAAACTGCGTGCGCCAGGCGTTGTCCGGGATGGGGGAAGGGGTGAGCAGGGAGAGGGGGAGAGGGAAGGGGTGTGTGCGCCGGGGCATGGCTGGGGATTGGATCGTACGACATGCTATACCGCTGAGAGTTTCGCCTTTCCAGGCGTAAAAGAAGCCTACCCCCGGGAGAGGGGAAGAGAGAGAGAGAGAGAGAGAGAGAGAGAGAGAGAGAGAGAGAGAGAGAAGGGGGGGGGAGAGAGAGACATGCATGGAGGAAGAGGGGCCTAACTGCCTGCCCGGGTGAGACCTCGTTAAATAAATGGGTAAGGAACTGTGAGAGATAAGTCGGCGTCCAGGGCAAGGACTGGCTTGGCCGAGAGCCTGGCCCATCCAGTCCACAGCCCGTTGGAGGGTGGGGAAGAAAGTGGCTGGGATGAGGTCCTCCTTCCTCTTCCGCCCCTCGGCCACTACTTTCCATCCTTCCGGTTCGGTGTTTCCGGTGTTTCCGGTCCGGACTGCCAACGCCGCGTCCCCACCGCGCGCTCACACACTGCTGGCACGCAGCCCGTGCACTAGCGTGGGAGCCTTGGGGGCTGCACTGTGGTCGGCTGTACAGCCTCAACGTCAGGGAAGCGTCATATCTGTTGATCAGTCTTGTTCTTTTCGTGTTGACATTTTTTGGCTGCGAGTAGGAAGCTGAGGCTATTCCGGATCGTGCGGAAGTCCCAAATCCTGAGGGGCTCCGATATTCCGAGGACCCTGTCGATGAGGACCCTTCAGAAGCAGTGTCGGACGGGGGAGAGCCGGCACACTAGGGAGCACAACTTCGTGATCGGCCGTCAGGATCACATGTTGGGAGTTGGCCGGCTCGACCTAGATATGCTGGCCAACGACGCAGCTCCCTCAGCTGCCTCGCCAAGTGGTGCTCCACTCATGTCCGGAGAGAGGGGCACGTCATGTGCAAGCTACATGTGTCCAAACTAGTGCGGGCCGGTGCAAGCCTGGTGCAAGCCTGGTGCAAGCCTGGTGAAAGCCCACCTGTGTGCCCTGGGCCGATGACGTCACAGTGTCCCCGCACTGGCCACTGGGGCCGCTGGGGCCACTGGGCGTCGTGGCGGCTGACGGCCTGCTCGCCTCCACCGCCGCCGCCGTCGCAAGGGCCATCCCGGTCACTGTAAGCCGGAAAGTGAGGTTCGTGACCCGATTTGGCCGATGTAGAAATAAATTAGCACCCTTAGGGAGCGAGGGTTTTGAACGTCACCCAGTTAGGGAAACGAACCTCACCCTCAAAGGGCGACTCCCTCTCAGCATCGCCCGTTCAGGGCGACGTTTCTCTGATTTCATACCTCGGCCTTTGAAGGGCGAGAATATGTGAGTCAAAAACCTCGGCTTTTAGAGGGCGAGGAACCCCAACCTTGTATTTGCTAGCAGGAACTATAGCAGAGTCGGAATCGCTGGTGTCACGTCAGTTTGTCGTCGCGAGACACGGACAGCTGCGGTGCAGCTGCAGCGGGTTCTAGGTGATAGGCAGCGGCACAGCGGCAGCTGCTGGCGCCGGCGCTCCGCAGTTATGACCCCGCGTGGCTCACGTCGACCACATCCTCCGCCATCGTCGTAAAAATCTATTTCGGAACCGCAATCGCACACCCACCCACCCGCCTATATGCACCGGCCTGATCGGGGTGGGGTGGGGGTGGGGGGCAAAAATCAAACACAAGACACACGGCACGAAGCTGCACGCAGCTGCACGCAGCCGGCAGGAGGCTGACGGCTACGGCTGCACCAGCCCGGCCTGCCTGGCGCCGGCTTCCGCCTAGGGCCCAGCGCCCGCCGATCGCAGGGTAGGCAGTCCCGCGGGACGCCAGTGTACGGCGGGCCTGCCTACCTCCCCGGCGCTCGGCCACCGCACCGCCGGTGGCGCCGGGCCAAATGGGAGGTGACAGCGACAGGGACAGCGGGCTACCCGTTGGGGGCTGGAGCTAGGTAATCGTAGATACAGTGAGGTAAGAGAGGGGGAACCGCGAGGTAGGAGGAGAACATAGCACATGCAGCAGACACAGGTACAGCAGACACGTCGTGAATTTCGAAAAGATCCGCTCGCCGTTTCGGAGTGGCCGCCTTCCAATCTGAGGGATGTGGCCGATGGTTAATAGAGCTGCTTGGGAGGGGTTGTCCTGTCGGTGGGCTGACGCAGGCCGCCGGGCCAGGAAGGGCCTTAGGCTCGGGGAGCCTGGCTGAGCTGGGCTGCGCGGGACGGGCTACGGGCTCGGGAACGGGTCTCCCTGGTAATTTTTCAGTGAAGTTTGTGAGGCCTCTAGACGTGTTTCAAGGCCGGTACGGGACTCCCAGTAGGCCACGAGGAGAAGCGCGGCCGGGCCGGGAAGGGCCGCGGCTGTCCGGTCCGTTCGGGTGGAAAATCAATTAGGGAAGGACAGCCGCATGCAAATGGGCGTTACCTTATGGAACCAATCCACGGCTATGGGCTTCTTACCCTCATGCGGTGCGAATGATGGCATCAAAGGACAATCTGCCCCTCCCTTTTCCTCTCCTCCCTTGTCCTCTCTTTCTCTCTCTCTCTCTTTCTCTCTCTCTCTCCCCCCCTCTCTCTCTCTCTCTCTCTCTCTCTCTCTCTCTCTCTCTCTCTCTCTCTCTCTCTCTCTCTCTCTCTCTCTCTCTCTCTCTCTCTCTCTCTCTCTCTCATTCCAGAACATGACTGCGAGAGTCGTCTGGCAATGACTGTGGGGAGACTGTGTTTACAAAACACATGATGCGGTCATTAAAATGATTTGATTCCGATTTAAAGCCTTCTATAGAGAAGTGCGCCGGGAACCGCCTGTGGAAATCGAACCCACTAGACCGGGAGTCGAGGAGAACTCCGGTCCGTTCCAGTAATGACAGTTTGCTCCCTGCGCCGTCCTTCTGTGCTGAATAAAACGAGTCCGCAGAGTGTCACGTGGTTAGTGAACGTCCCTTCTGCACTCAGACTTTGTCGCCAGAACTTTACGACCACCGCTGTTCGCCGCACTTCGCTGCTACTGGTGACTCTATCGCCAGCACAGCAGTAATGGCGCGCTTTTGATGGCGCTAATTGGGAGCGAGGTATCGGAGAGGCGATGCCGAGGTAATATTTCCTGGAAGGTGGTCCCCGGTCTCAGACTACAACCGTGAAGTGTGCGCACCCCCTAGGGGGCCCACGGGGGGCCCAGGCGATGCGTCTGTTGTGGCGGAAACAAACCGTCCTGCGCCGGGCGGTAGAGGAGGAGAAAGGGGAGGGGGGACAAACTGTCACCCTACCGGCCCTGCCCTCTTTTTCTGTTCGGCCGGCCATAGTAGGTCAAGCCGCAAGCGTCGTAGAAGACCTCTACCACCCCACCCGCCCCACCCCACCCCGGCCCACCTCGCCCCGCCGGGTCGGACCACGGGCGCAAATTGTGTCCTCTCCCCCCCTCCATCCCCCCCCCCCCCCCGGGGGAGGTGCGAGACACCTTCTCAACAGGTCGTACACAACACTCTTCTGCGCCCCTCCGGGACTTGTTTTCAGCTCCTTGTGCGCCCAGGGCCGGGTCCGGTCCGCCCACTCGAGGCGACCCCAAAAGGCAAGGCACCACGCAGGTAACACGGCGCTTGGGCTCGGCGCTCGGCGTGTGTATCGCGCCGAGAGTTCTCAGGGCGATGCGCAGAAAGCGATGGCGATGGCGATCCGAGATTTTGGTTTACCTGGCGGAGCTTTGAGGCGCACACTGTCACGGACGTTCTCTGATGACGTTCGCTGGCCCCATAATGTCGGCATTACGGGAAGTTTTGATTGTCCTGATGGATGTCCCTCCCCGTCTACCTTGCCGGTGTTTCCCGTGTCCCCGGGCCGAGGCCCGCCGCGGGGGACGCGCGCGCCACACGGGGGACGTTTGGGGGGCTGATTCCATTCCCACGATTGTCCCTTCTATCTTTTTGTACGCAGAGAGACAGAGTCTCTGGGGACCTACGTGAACAGGGCCGGGCCGGGCGCACCCCTGGCCTCGCCGGCCCTCGCTGGCCCTCACCGGCCCCGGCCCCCCACTACTGGCCGCACTGGATTTATATTCCACACACGGCGCTCGCTCGCTTCGTCCTCGCCGCCAGCCCCCGGTAGCCCCCGCCAGCCCCCGCCAGCCCCCGCCAGCCCCCGCCAGCCCCCGGCAGCCCCCGGCAGCCCCCGGCAGCCCCCGGCTGACCACAGCCCTCCAGCCCTTTTCACCTCGGACGGGATGTAATGGCGGGCGCGACGCTCTTTTGCCACGTGTTGGTGTGGCGATGGCGGGCCGCGGGGGGCCGTAGGAGGCTAGTGCGCCGGCAGCCAGCCAGCCGGCAGAGCAGGGCCCCAAGGCCCCCAGCAGACATACAGCAGACTGCGGGAGGGCGGGCCTACTGCAAACAACACGAAACCGGAACCAGAACCGGGCCGGATTGGTTGTGCACACGGAGGGGGAGTGAGCCGCAGGTTTGAAGAGGGGGGGGGGGGGGAGCGCTCCCCGCTATGTACGGAGGAGATAATGAAATCAATGCAAAGTTATTCACAGGTGCGGGAGAGGCCCACGCCGCCGCGACACGTCTGCTCGAGGCGAGGCGACACCCGTTATTTTCCGCTAAACTGGTCATAAATAGCAGCGGGCGCGTGCTGGCGTGTGCCGTCGGCACGCCTGACGCACGCCTGTGGCGTGGAGCCTGCAGGCCAAGTGGAGGCAGTCCCGCCCCCGCCTGGTCGGCATGCGGGGCCGCCTTACGCTGCGACTGACACGCGCTGGACTCGGCTCCGGGTCGCGAGTTACAGTTGCTCTATCTCGGGACCGATGCTGCCAGCGAGTCCACTCCTCACGTCTCATTCACCACAATCACTCGTGTCACCATGCGCGCGCGCGTGGGGGGGGGGGGGGGGTGCTCGCGTTACTTTGTCAACGTGTCGCGAGATCGGTAATGTGAGAGGCCGGGCCCGAGGCCAAAACGCCTGCGCTGTTACGGCCTCCACGGGGGCAGGACAGGGCGGGGCGGGGCGGGTTTGTGTCGTCCTTGAGGGCTGGGGGCTACACGTCTTCGCGCTTCACCGTTGCGTAACACACTCATCACCGTGCGAAATTCGAAACGTCTCCCGTCGAGGCGAGGAGCCGGCTGGCGGGGTGGGGCGGGGCTCGGCGGGACGCTCACGCCCCGAGCTGCTCTCCGCACCCGTTGTTCCTCTCCCGCACACTCTTTTCGCGGAGCGAGCCGCGAGGCGGAGCGCTATCAGCGACGAAAGATTTATTCGTCCGTTCGTCACCACGTCACCACGACAGCAGCAGACGGGACGAGGCGGCTGGCCAGGCCCAGCGGGCGGATAGAGCGCTCCACGCGAGGCAGCAGTTCTGCTCTGCGGAACGACAGTGGCTATAGTCTATAGTACCGGCAGCGCACGCAATGGCTGCGGCCTGCCTATAATGTGCGACTTCGTGACTTCGCTTATAGAGGGCAGGCTGCCCTCCTCTCCCCTTTCCCGTGGCACACGCACTGGCCTCACCAGCCCTGCACTCCCCCCCCCCCTCTCCTCCCCCGTGGCACACGCACTGGCCTCACCAGCCCTGCACTCCCCTCCCCTCTCCTCCCCCGCGGCACACGCACTGGCCTCACCAGCCCTGCACTCCCCTCCCCTCTCCTCCCCCGTGACACACGCACTGGCCTCACCAGCCCTGCACTCCCCTCCCCTCTCCTCCCCCGTGACACACGCACTGGCCTCACCAGCCCTGCACTCCCCTCCCCTCTCCTCCCCCGTGGCACACGCACTGGCCTCACCAGCCCTGCACTCCACGTCTGCCGCCAGCTCTCGTCGTCCGCTTCATCACGAGGAGGTTCATCGGGGAGTACGACCCCAACCTGGAGAAGGTGTACAACTTCCACACCATCATGGACAACGAGATGGTCTTCTTCGAGATCCTGGACACTGCCGCTCAGCCTCACGTGCGTATAACAACGACACGCTGACGCCGCGGCTGGCCATGATCACTCGAGCTGTCACTGCAGTCCAGTACATTTAGCCATGCAATACGATGAGAATGATAGTCATGAGATGAATTTCAGATAGTCTTTCCCAATATCGACGTTTTACAGCATTAGGATTCGACTGTCGGAAAAAAAATTGCAGGGCGAATTTTTTCCCCAAAGCCGTTGGTTAAAGCCTCGCTGGAACAATTTGCTCTGACCGTTTGAATCCCACAGTCAGCAGGCCGGCCAAGCACAACATTTTTCTTCTTCCCGATGCGTGTCGGCCAGTCGACTGTCAAACCGCGTGGCCTGTTGCAGGAGAGCGAGTGCCTGACGCTGGAGGCCAACATTCGCTGGGCAGAGGCGTTCATCCTCATGTACTCCGTGACGGACAAGTGTTCCTTCGACGAGTGCAACCGGCTCAAGTTCCTCATCAACTACAACAAGCGCAGGAGGCGGCTCGGCTCCACCAGCTCCAAGGTCAGCCCCCGTCCCTGGTGACCACTCGTCCGCAGAGCACGCATGGCTTGGGACTGGTCTGGAGTGACAGCAAACGCCTGCGGTGGGGAGGGTAGGCCAGCCCGCACGACACGCGTGCATTGCATGCGCCGAGCTTGCCTACCCACCGGGCGCTCTGTGCGATGAGACGGGGCCGGGCGGACGTTTTGCTGCTGACGTGCCATGTGTGTGTGTACCAAAGTTTCAAGCCGTCTCCCGTCCCGCTTCCAGGAGGCGGTGGCCGACGTCCCCGTCATCCTCGTCGGCAACAAGACGGACCAGTGGGGCGACCGCATGGTCTCTCTCGAGGACGGCCAGCGGCGGAGCAAAGAGATCGGCTGCGTCTGCTTCCACGAGATCTCGGTCCGCGAAGACTTCGAGCAGGTGCGCAATGCGCAGCGTGTGCAGGCCAAGGCCGGGGCTGATCGGTGGTCCGAGGAAAGAGATTTGTGCGCGTGTAGCGCCTGGACGCGGGGCCAGCGGAGCAGAGCGGGAGTCCTGGGCCTGTGGTTCCTACGCTACCATGCAACTGCCCGAGCCGAGCCCGACCATAAACCACACGACAGGGGATCCTTTGGCAGGCCATATGGGCGCTAGGGGCATGTTATGGAGCGCGGGAGGGGGAAACAACCCACTCCCTCCCCCTTGCCTTACACGACCACATCGGGCTAACTTTATTTGGGGAAGAGGGGTCAACTATATACATAATAAAAATAAAAAGCTGTGCGCATCTGAAAATCTTGTTCCATCCCCCACCCCCTTTTCCCTCTTATGAGCTGGACTCTCTGACCCTTGGTGACACCTACAATGCTGTCTGAACCATTTATATTTTTTGCCACTGTTCCAGGTGTGGTCCGTGTTTCGAGATATTTGTCATTTTTGGAAAGTGCACAACAAGTGCCCCAAGCTTAAGCGTTCCTCTAGCGATTCTCGTTCGGAGCCCCTCGTGAGCCCCGAATCATCGGGAATTCGTTCCCTCTGCGGATCAATGAATGGAAGCACCACTGGGCTGATTAATGGCAGGTCGAGTGTGTCTGCGCCCTTCAGCACCCTCGGTAAGTACAACAGGAACAAAGGCAAACACAACACAGAAATATGTTAAAGAACTTTTATAATCGTTTAATGAAAATACACTTTGACGAGAGTAATTACAGAATACCGAGCTCTTTTCTGCACACCAAAATAAGTATTCAAAAAACAGTAAAAACCGTTTACAACACAACTGCAATTATGTTACATCAAACAATCAATATCAAAGAGAAAAGAACAAGTTATTCTGTAATCACAACCTACAAAAAATCACAGATACCTTTCAAATATAAGCTATTCTCCAGCTAACAGTGTAAATGGACTGCTCGACTGGTCTCAGCAAGAGGACCTTCTATAATGTGACACAAAATCATTTTCGTCCTTCAAATCAGAAAATGAAAACCTTTTCACATTTCAGATGTTCAGAACATGACATTAACTTTCAAGTCTGAAAAAGGAGTGAAAGGGGAAGAAAGCAATAGAGTATGAAAAATCAAGATATCACTACTGATAAAAACTTAATGTACAACTTCATGTGTGCAAACCTGACTATTAAAATTAAGACATATATAAATGCAGGAAACGCCACTAGAGAGTATTGCTGTGACAGAGGTACAAAAACTTCAGTTCCAAATAATTATATACATAACAATGAAAGGAATGAGCATGAAAAGTAGTATTCAAAATCAAAACAACTTTTGATTTGATAGGAAGTAAGTAATCTTGTGACCTCAGTCATGTTGCTCATATGCAGTCTCCTTATCTTTATTGATATATTCCACTCAGTTAACTATTTGACTTGCATTTGAATTCAAGTGTAAATTTCAGGATGAGCAGCAAATATAAAGAAAAAGAAGTTAAATAAAAGAATCTTATGTACAAAACCGTCTATTAATCACAAATAAATAACCATAATGTCTTAGAATGATCAAAAGACATATAAGTATGTCCTCACATAAAAACTAATCTACAGGAATATTCTATGAAATTGCTTTAGGGTCAACTTTTTGCGACAAGTTGGGCACTTTTTATGTATCTTCACAGCAGATCGAATACAGTTCCCACAAAACACATGACCACACGTTGTTGACATAATTTCAATGACTGCCGTCTTAGATTCTAGGCAGATGGGGCAGCTCCACCCCTCAGGGGTTGGTGGCCTATCTGGTAGAGCCGCACTAGCGTTGACCTGCATCCCACCAGCACCGTCTGCATTAGGTGGACCTACTATATCAGCCAACAAATTGATTGTATCATTCCAATTTTCTAAATCAATGTCCAAATCTGGCCATGGCTCAGAGTCCTGGGGTGGAGGCGTAGGTAGTAGAACTGGAGGCATACCAAAGGCAGAAGGCAGTGGTAAGGTCTGTGGTGGAAGTTCCACAACATCAGGGCTATTCTTGGGAATACTTGCTGTGCCTGAAGCCTCAGCACCAGTTGCTTGCTTCCTTTTATCAGAACATACCACCACACCTTCACAAACAATATCATCATCATCCTCTGAAGATGACAGCACTATGCATTCCTCTGGTGGTGGCAGTGGTTTGACTGGAACAGCAGTGATTGTCACTTCCGAATCAATATTGGCGGGTTGACTCTCTTCAGAGTCTGATAAATCAATGACTTGAACATCCTGACCAATTGTCCCTCGAGCTCTAGTTCTGGATAAACCGCTGATGCGAGGATTTATGAGGTATGGTGGGGCTCTTCTCCTAGTTCGTCTTCCATGTTTGTGGTTGACTTCTGTACAGACACCTGATGAGCAGGCTTCACATGGTACCTTCTCCCTCCAATCACCTTTTCCAATGGTACACTTCTTTGATGTTTCAGTCGGACCTTTAATAGGCAGATCTTCCCATTTCTTTTTTGGACACCTACACCTCTTTATGGTTCCATAGCGCTTGGCTTCATCAATGAGCGCTTTTATTTCCTCTGGTGTTAGATTTGCATAATCTATTTCAGATTTACATTCATCATCACTGCTAACAGGAGTGTTTCTTTTACGCTTTTTGGCTGGAAGTGTGAAATTAAGAGAAGGGAGACCATCTTCAGAGTCTGAACTTAATGAATTAATGCCTACATGAGATGTACCAGAACAACTTGGACCACTTGGACTTTCATCCTTTGAACTTGACGACTCTGCTCCCGATTTCCCCGAGTTGGTATAGAGATGTACTTCTTCATCTTCTGAGGACACCTCCATTTTGGAGACATTTCCTGGGTTCTCACAAGTAACACTGTCTGGTCCGGTGAAACTTTCTTCACAAATAATACTTTCATAAACAAAGCTTTCAGATTCACTTCTGACAGTGCCGCCTAGATGGATCTCAGCTTTAATCTCTGGGTTCACACTAGGTGGTGCTGACGTTTCTTGTTCTAAAGGAATCAAATTTTCGTAGTTTTGAGTTTCTGAAGTACTCTCGAGTTGCTTTTCCTCAATCTTAACAAATTTCTCATCCACTGGACTCTCAGAAGACTTCACTTCCTGTTCCTCACTTTCTGAAATAATGGCCTGCATGCCTTTATCTTGAACCTTGTAATGCGAAAAGGCAAATAAGACATTGGCTTTATCCAGTGATGTAGATGCCAAGTTAACTTCAAAATCTCTACCACCATCAAGTGTTGCATCATCACTGCACATAGCCATTTCCTCTCTAGCTTCTGGTGTCTCCACTTCATTTCCCTTCTTAAGATGGGCATCCAGATTACAAAGAGCCTCCTCCAGATCTGTTGAAAAATCTTCTTTGTTCAGAGGTGCCTCTTCTGCACTTCTCTGAAAGGAGTCCTCATCTGGTTCCATGGGTTCACAGACAGACTCCATATTTCTGGTGTTTGATACCTGCACAAAAAATACCAACAACAATCAAATATTTTTATTTTACAGGTCGGAGATGGACAGAAGTAGAATTGGATGAAGAGGATGAATCTGAAGAGGGAGTGGCAGAAAGGAAGAGTAGTGCTGGAGATAGTGAAATATCCACAAACTCATCATTGCCCCCATTTCGAGCTCGAGCATCAACCGATGGGCATTTACTATCAAGGCCACGACGCTGGCGCTATCCCCCTCCATCCCTTTCAAGCCAGACATCATATCATGGGGGTAGCAGCAGTAGTAGCAGTGGTGGAAGTTGTGCAGATAGAAGAATGAGTATATCTATGCGAGGCAACAATGCAAGTTACTGAGAAAATACAAGTTACCAAGACTGAACCAGTTCAGTTTTCT
Organism: Odontothrips loti; assembly: GCA_038380765.1. Taxonomy (NCBI): domain Eukaryota; kingdom Metazoa; phylum Arthropoda; class Insecta; order Thysanoptera; family Thripidae; genus Odontothrips; species Odontothrips loti. The sequence continues at coordinate 13,399,056 of CM076245.1, forward strand.
ACAGAGGGGGAAAAATGGGATCTACTGTAGATGGGAAATAACACTGTGGTGTATAAAATGGTATTGTAAGTTGCTTCCACTATAAAAATAAACAAAATGCAAGAATAGGAATGGGAGTGAAAATAGCGTCATTTCTATTTGTTTGAAGTCCAGTACCCAAGAGTGAAGGTTCTACAGCTCTGCTAGCTCAAAAAACTACTAAGGACCAAATACTGTCGGCCTAACTGAAGTAAAGGAAGCCAGAAAAGATTGATTCATTCACTCCCTAAAAATCGAATCCATTTCACAATGTTTTATTAGCATTATCTGTTATAACACGGAAATTTATATGAAAAACTGGCTCTGTAAATGCTCCACAGTACATAGTTCAAGTTCAAAAACTGGTCATACTCAAACTCCAATATAACGCACAGGATATTTCACAATTGTAAATGTTATAAATAAAATGTTTTGCTTTAAGAAATAACTATTGTATGATGAATTTAAATCAGTGCTATGTACACATACATTCCTCTAGCAGTTGTTTAATTAAAAAACACAATGACGTTTAAAAAAATATTTAAAAAAGCTTTAAGCACTACAAAAACCCCAGTGTGTAAGACTGGAAAATATGAATTTTGAATAGAAGTGAAGATTGTAATTATTGTAAGGATGCTATCATCTACTGTAGTACATTTCAAATAAATAGGAGTTCTCTGATTAAACGCAAGTTTTCATTTTGGTTTTTTTAGTGTGTATACTCCCTAGTCCCTTCCATTCACAAAAAAAAAATGAAAGAATGAAAAAAAAAGTGTTCTCAGATATGACTTGTAGTTAACAAGAGATTTACATTTATCATGAGTTGCCATACATAAGTTAAAAGCATGAGGTTAAATAAAATAAATATTTTTTTTAAAAAAATTCAGAATTTCACGGTTTCAATAGCTGGGAGATAGCAAAAAGCACAAGATCAGCAAACGGTTTTCTTTCAAACCATAACCATGATGACAGAAGACAATAATGACAGTAGAATCACCCCCCATGACACAACATTAACCTAACATCTGAAACTGTGAGATAACATGCACCAACTCCAGATTCCACAGAGAGATGAAAACTGGGCTGATTTAAGAAAATGCTGAATAATATTTAGGCAGTATGTAAGAATGATGAAAATTACATGAAGCTAGGAATAACCTGATAATGTCACAAACCACCCTTGTTAATACGGGATCGATATAGACAGCTATAATGACCTTGCAGTGCCAGTAACGATAAGTACAGAAGGCCAGGGAACGCTAAATTAAAACTAGTTTTCGTTGTGCTATGGAATATGATAGTTAAACCCACCGTGTCGCTGTTGATACACCAGAAGTAAACTTTCCACTGTGGTCTTTTAACTCGGCTGTAACCAAACAACGGACGACATAGTTACAAATTTACTCTGTTAAAAAAGGGAGATGATAACAATAGAAATAACTCTGGAACTCCAAAGGATGGAAAACAGGTATACTTACAGATCAAATACGTCGTTAACTAGTGCTGGGCTTAATCAAAGTCAATGAAGTACTGCTACTGATATTGTGGCTCATGTCCACTCATGTCTTCCAGTCCAGTATTCCACGATGCTGAATCTGGCCCCCTCGGTACCACAAGAGAGCCCCGCGCGAGGCTACGTGGTACCAGCTATGAGAAATTCGAAAGTCACATCATAACGCGCACTCAAATCACATTATTGGCAGCGATATTAGCAGTTAGCAGAAACAATTCGGTTAGGTTTACGTTTTCGAAGTCATGAGGCTCACAATTACTCCCGGATCCATTTTTACTCTCCCAATTGCAAATATTATCCAATCTGCGGCATTCTTTCGTACTGTGACACCAAGAACTCTTGTGGTGCACACTGAGAACCATCATTCATGGACCGCGTGTTGGTTAGAATTTCAATAGATTTAGAATTTGAAAATAAAGTGACTAAAATAGTGCCGGTAGCCTCGGTAGCCTTTTTTGGTCACAGTTTTCCGTCTGCTACCACCTAGAACCAGTTCATATTTGGACTTCCCACTTTATGTCGACTTGCAGGCAACTCCGGAACCAGCGTTTTCCGTCTGCTACAACCTAACACCTACCACCTAACACATGTTGTAGACGAATTAACCGGGGTACCAGCCATTTCCCGCCTGGAACCACCCGGTACCAGAGCATATTCAGACTTCCCCCATTCTATAGTATACGAATCAACCCCGGTACCACCCATTTCTCGCCTGGTACCACCTAGTACCAGGGCATATTCGGACTTCCCCCACCCTACAGTATACGAATCAACCCCGGTACCACCAGTTTCTAGCCTGGTACCACCTGATACCAGGGCATATTCGGACTCCTTACTCCATGTTGCATACGAAGCAACCCCGGTACCACCTGTTTCCGGCCTGGTACCACCTGGTACCAGGGCATATTCGGACTCCTCACTCCATGTTGCATACGAAGCGACCCCGGTACCACCCGTTTCCGGCCTGGTACCACCTGGTACCAGTGCGTATTCGGACCTTTTCCATCCTATAGTATGCGAATCGACCCTGGTACCACCTTTTTTCCGCCTGGTACCACCTGGTACCAGTGCATATTCGGACTCCTTACTCCATGTTGCATACGAAGCGACCCCGGTACCACCCGTTTCCGGCCTGGTACCACCTGGTACCAGGGCATATTCGGACTCCTCACTCCATGTTGCATACGAATCAACTCCGGTACCACCCGTTTCCCGCCTGGTACCACGTGGTACCAGGCCGGAAACGGGTGGTAACGGGGTTGCTTCGTATGCAACATGGAGTAAGGAGTCGAAATATGGCCTGGTACCAGGTGGTACCAGGCGGGAAATCGGTGGTACCGGAGTTGATTCGTATGCAACATGGAGTGAGGAGTCCGAATATGCCCTGGTACCAGGTGGTACCAGGCCGGAAACGGGTGGTACCGGGGTCGCTTCGTATGCAACATGGAGTGAGGAGTCCGAATATGCCCTGGAACCAGGTGGTACCAGGCCGGAAACGGGTGGTACCGGAGTTGATTCGAATGCAACATGGAGTGAGGAGTCCGAATATGCCCTGGAACCAGGTGGTACCAGGCCGGAAACGGGTGGTACCGGAGTTGATTCGTATACTATAGTATGGGGGAAGTCCGATTATGCACTGATACCAGGTGGTACTAGGCGGGAAACGGGTGGTACCGGAGTTGATTCGTATGCAACATGGAGTGAGGAGTCCGAATATGCACTGGTACCAGGTGGTACCAGGCGGGAAACGGGTGGTACCGGAGTTGATTCGTATGCAACATGGAGTGAGGAGTCCGAATATGCCCTGGTACCAGGTGGTACCAGGCCGGAAACGGGTGGTACCGGGGTCGCTTCGTATGCAACATGGAGTGAGGAGTCCGAATATGCCCCGGTACCAGGTGGTACCAGGCGGGAAATGGGTGGTACCGGAGTTCATTCGTATGCAGCATGGAGTGAGGAGTCCGAATGTGCACTGGTACCAGGTGGTACCAGGCGGGAAATGGGTAGTACCGGAGTTGATTCGCATGCAACATGGAGTTAGGAGTCCGAATGTGCCCTGGTACCAGGTGGTACCAGGCCGGAAACGGGTGGTACTGGGGTCGCTTCGTATGCAACATGGAGTGAGGAGTCCGAATATGCCCTGGTACCAGGTGGAACCAGGCGGGAAATCGGTGGTACCGGAGTTGAATCGATAGCAACATGGAGTAAGGAGTCCGAACGTGCCCTGGTACCAGGTGGTACCAGGCGGGAAATCGGTGGTACCAGGGTTGATTCGTATACTATAGGATGGGGGAAGTCCGATTATGCACTGGTACCAGGTGGTACCAGGCAGGAAATGGGTGGTACCGGAGTAGATTCGTATGCAACATGCAGTGAGGAGTCCGAATATGCCCTGGTACCAGGTGGTACCAGGCCGGAAACGGGTGGTACCGGGGTCGCTTCGTATGCAACATGGAGTGAGGAGTCCGAACGTGCCCTGGTACCAGGTGGTACCAGGCGGGAAATCGGTGGTACCAGGGTTGATTCGTATACTATAGGATGGGGGAAGTCCGAATATGCACTGGTACCAGGTGGTACCAGGCGGGAAATGGGTGGTACCGGGGTTGATTCGTATACTATAGGATGGGGGAAGTCTGAATATGCACTGGTACCAGGTGGTACCAGGCCGGAAACGGGTGGTACCGGGGTCGCTTCGTATGCAACATGGAGTGAGGAGTCCGAATATGCTCTGGTACCAGGTGGTACCAGGCCGGAAACAGGTGGTACCGGGGTTGCTTCGTATGCAACATGGAGTGAGGAGTCCGAATATGCCCTGGTACCAGGTGGTACCAGGCCGGAAACAGGTGGTACCGGGGTTGCTTCGTATGCAACATGGAGTAAGGAGTCCGAATATGCCCTGGTACCAGGTGGTACCAGGCGAGAAATGGGTGGTACCGGGGTTGATTCGTATACTGTAGGATGGGGAAGTCCGAATATGCCCTGGTACCAGGTGGTACCAGGCGGGAAATGGGTGGTACCGGGGTTGATTCGTATACTATAGGATGGGGGAAGTCTGAATATGCCCTGGTACCGGGTGGTTCCAGGCGGGAAATGGCTGGTACCCCGGTTAATTCGTCTACAACATGTGTTAGGTGGTAGGTGTTAGGTTGTAGCAGACGGAAAACGCTGGTTCCGGAGTTGCCTGCAAGTCGACATAAAGTGGGAAGTCCAAATATGAACTGGTTCTAGGTGGTAGCAGACGGAAAACTGTGACCAAAAAAGGCTACCGAGGCTACCGGCACTATTTTAGTCACTTTATTTTCAAATTCTAAATCTATTGAAATTCTAACCAACACGCGGTCCATGAATGATGGTTCTCAGTGTCCACCACAAGAGTTCTTGGTTTCACAGTACGAAAGAATGCCGCAGATTGGATAATATTTGCAATTGGGAGAGTAAAAATGGATCCGGGAGTAATTGTGAGCCTCATGACTTTGAAAACGTAAACCTAACCGAATTGTTTCTGCTAACTGCTAATATCGCTGCCAATACTGTGATTTGAGTGCGCGTTATGATGTGACTTTCGAATTTCTCATAGCTGGTACCACGTAGTCTCGCGCGGGGCTCTCTTGTGGTACCGAGGGGGCCAGATTCAGCATCGTAGTATTCCCTTATTGCTTTCTTCTGTGTGTGTGTGTGTGTGTGAGAGAGAGAGAGAGAGAGAGAGAGAGAGAGAGAGAGAGAGAGAGAGAGAGAGAGAGAGAGAGAGAGAGAGAGAGAGCGAGAGCGAGAGCGAGAGAGAGAGAGAGAGAGAGAGCGAGAGCGAGAGAGAGAGCGAGAGAGAGAGAGAGAGAGAGAGAGGCTACCTCACCCCCCCGCGAGGGGTATGTACAAAATATGAGTACAATTTTGTCATAATTATCAAAATAAATTGACGCGTGCCGGTCCGAAATGTGAAAAAGTAGTTAGCACATCCGCAACGCAATGTGAGGCGAAAATAACTAAGTGTAAATCTCTAAAATAGGGTTATGGGATGGACACGATGTCTGCTTCTAGCCTCGCGCAGGGTGCGCGACGATTGACGCAGTCTCAACGCCAGCTCCAGCATTCAAAATCCCGGTGGCGCGAGGCGTGGCGCGAGGTAGACATACCCCTCGCGGGGGGGTGAGGCACTCGATGAGGAAGGGTGGGGAAGGTGGTAGGGAGAGTCCACTAGGGGGGGGGGGGGGGGGGGATTTGTAGGTCTTGCACCAGGCCAAGGCGGAGAACAGTTCATTGGCAGCTCGGGCTCGGGTCCTTCTCGGGTCTGCCGGCCGGATGGTGCGGCGGGAAGTCCCGTTTCCGCATGGTGATTTTAAACTTGGCATAATCAGTGGTAATATCAAAATCCAAATTGGGCCAAAAAAAGCAATCCAGAATCCAGACTTGAGACAGGATTGGTTGTTTGGTTGTCTGTCTAGATGCTTAATTTTAAAAACATATTGTTTTTAGAATAATGCTATTATAGAATTGCAAAGTTTGCCATGTGGTTGGTAGAGAGATCCACAACCAAAATTTGTATGGGTGTTTCAGTTGAATCGTTGTAATGATTGAAGATTGTACGACATAAAAGTGTATTAGAGACAAAAGAAACACACGGTAGTTCCTGAGGACGTTACAATTTTATTCCTATTATACAGGCAAACACCAAACGATGAGCCACAAATTATGTATCCCTTCCTCAAGCGCTTTCCTGGAGTGTACTTGTACATGTTTAGTAGTTCAACTACTAACTTAAATTCAAATCTGATGATGATGATTATATGATATGCCTATGGCCAGCTGTTGAATATGTTATTTATCATGATTACTTTCATTATTCAGCTTTCTAATGCACCCAAATGCAATTCTGCTGTCTATAACTACAATGATTATGATTAAAATGATGATGATACTAATAACAACAATGAAAAAAAGGGCTTTAGCGATCTCATCAGCACAAGTGACATGGAAGTAGAGATAATGATAACAATGGGTTCCAAGCTCTCAAACTTACAGTATTAACAGGAAATGACAAGTTAAATTTTAAGAATGATTTTGCGTAATCCAGGGAGTCATTTTAAAACCAAAAACTTTACAAGATGTTTTCTAGCAAATAAAACTAACACAGTGTTCAAATTGCATCAGATCTATATGGCCCTTCATCAGCTTCTCCAATCCACAGTGGTAAGCAAACTTAAGAAAGAGCTTGGAGGAAAAATTCTTAGCATAAGTTGGACACTAACATGCCAAGAATTGAACTGATTAACCATCGAATTCATTAATGCAGTACACCATGCCCTTCATCACAACAGTCAGTCTCCATCCAACAATACAATCATAGCCTCCATTTTCAAAGATACTTACCACTTAAACATTAACAAATTGAAGTTTCTCATAGTACAAAAGCATATACAAATACAATATTCCAAATCCTCAAGTACCAAGGTAACAGTATGAAGCAGAGGAACAATTACAATTAATACAATTTTATTGCACACCACTGGGTATTGATTTCTATGATAGCTTTGAGCACAAAGATCAGTCAATTTCTTTGCTCCAGAACATTTTCTCAAATTCCTTTAAGAAAGGAGCAAATGAAAACTTATTTGTTAAAAGAGCAAGAGGCACATAAATGTCAACAGATCTGAAAACCACACAATGCTTTCACTTTCAGAGCTCTTCATGAAAAAAGAGTGAATGTAACTGATTAAGGATGTAACTTAATTGGAAAACATGGCTCAGAATGCCATTTAGCTTAATGACATGATCTGTAAAATATACTTAATATAGCCGGTTAACATAAAATTTTTGTCAGATTGCGTGGAAAAGAGCCAACAATAAGAAAAACGTACCAATCAGTTCATTAAAAATGTACAAGATTGTAATTGTAAGAAACACCCTGTTCGAACCACAGTTTGAACGCAACAGACAATAGAAACGGATACTAATTCAAATGGTAAAAGTACTACTGAAACATTCTAAATGACTGCCAGACCACAGTGGATGTAAAACGTACAGTGTAATAAAAAGCAACTTTATCCAAATTTAGAGTTGACGGAGATTGTTAAACAGTAAAAGGGTAGAGAAATGTTGGGAGTAAGAAAGTAAACAATAAATATAAAACAGCCATATCCATCATGAGCAGTTCAAAACTAATATGGCACTGACAGACCACGCAAGTCTCATTTTACAACACTGACTGTTCTTACAGTGAAGTTTGAAGAATATCACAAAGATAAGCAGCTGGCAGTAAAAAAAAAAAAAAGCTAGTTTTCATAAACTGTCAAAAACTTTGTTTTGCATAAACAGGATTCAGCCTACCAACTACAGCAATATTCAAACCTTGATCTACTAACATCATCTGACAAAGACAAAGCGAAATCATGCATTTGAAGTATGTACTCACCACATAAACACCTCAACCCAATACTTAATAAAATGCAACACCAGATAAGAAAAGTTCAGCTTAATGCAGTGTTGATAAGGGGTGTTGGGAACATGAACTCTATCACAGAATTAATTATTGTGCTCACTTTTTTACTACCCCGAAAATAGGCAACATTTTTAGAACTACAGTTCATAAAATATAAGTAGAGTTGACATGCAAATCTAAGTTAAAAAATGACAGGATTAGAAACCTGACTGACACTTCCAAAAAATTTATGAGGACAATTATGTCCGGTCAGCAGTTAAATGTAATACTTCAAAACTTTCTCTCAGAGGATGATGAGGCTGAGTAAGCAGAAACATTGGAATCAGAAAAGTCAATGACATGTTAAGAACTTTGAACTTGAGGATATGATAGGGTGGAAAATCCTAGATGAAATTGGATGAAACAAAAAAAAAAACAACAATAAAAATAATTTGAGCATCATTGCCATTAAAGTAATACTTTTCACATAACAATAAAATAGGAATAATGGAAAAAGGATATGGGTACTCTGCAAGCCTCAATGACACTCATTGAAATGTTTACACGTGACCATCTTTGTGATCATAAGGCACAGTAGCATTACTGTGCCTTTAGTAACAAAACACATGTTGGGGTAAAGAGCATAAAATAGCAGCACTAACACCAGGCAAAATACATCTGTTATGGTCATATAGACAATATCAATCATTTGGCACATCACAAAACGACATAGTTCTAAGATCAGTACTCAATAAAGATGAAGGCAAGTTCAAAAAAACATGTTAAAAAGGAAAGTACGCAGAGGCTCAAATAAAGTTTAGTGATTAGAATTCCAGAGGTGACAGGAAAAAGCATCAATCAATTTTATCATTTAAAAGAAAGTACCTGCCACAGTTCAATTTGCTGTACTTATTAATTTAAAAACAATTAAATTTTAAAAGTACAATTCAAACACTTCAACTGAAAATGAATCAAAGAACTGAAATGTAAGAAAAAATTAAAACTAGTAAATTATGTTTTGGTGAAACACGGTTTGTACTTCTAATGGACGGACTGCTTAGGTGCCGAGGCAGCCCAAATCAGTGCAAGCCTCAAATAAGTAAAGGCGCATAACACTAGGATGTAGTATTGCAAAAATGTTTTTCTGCACAGTTCCAGTCACACATACATACTAACACACACACACAGACACACACACACGCGCGCGCACACGCACACACACACACACACACACTTGTAAAATATATACATCTACTTTTACAGAAGCTTTTACAAAAATTAAATATCTTCAAGTTCATTGGATGGCTTTTGTTAGCACTAAAATGCTAAGAAACACCAAAACAGCTAAATAAACTTTGTCTTTCACTGGTCACAACAATTTAAAAAAAAAGTGTCTGGAGTTAAGATTTCTTTTCTACTCAGATGGGTTTTAAAACAAAACCCATAACAATTAACCAAACATTGTTTCTTATTCTACACAATTTTGTAAGTGTTGCTAGCACATAGTTTACCAAGAGTCTTCTTCACTCTCAAAGACGTTAGTCTAACTCCAGGATGTGGGTGCCAGCACTCTTGCATTACCTTCCCTAATGTCTTCAGCACCTACAACAGTGCAAAATGTGAGTACTACTGGGTCAAATATTTCCTTAAATTCATGTTAATCACAAAAGATGACTTACCTCTTCTGACAGCCACCGGGCAGGTATAGGAGGTCTTGTCTTTTGATGACAAACCACTTCTTTCATGTCTTCAAATGAAGGGTCACTTGGTACACAATCCCAGTAAGGTAACCGGTATTCATCTACAACTGTTTGCTTGTCACCGGTTACAGTGCGACGACCAAGTTCCCAAAGAACAAGACCAAATGAGTACATATCAGCCATCTTGAAGGCATCAAAAGATGTTGTATCCAGAGATTCATCTAATACTTCTGGAGCCATGTATCTGCGAGTACCAACACGAGCATTTGGTGCTATGTTGATTTCATCTCGCTCACTGAAAGGAATCCAAGATCAACAGTAAATCCAGAGACAATCACAGTAAATTTGATTGAAATTCATTGATACGAACCTAATATATCTTACAGCCAGACCGAAATCAGCAATGGCACATTGCCCATCATTCTTCACAAGAATATTTTTGCTTTTAATATCTCTATGAGATATTGCTGGTTTCCCTTTTGTCCCAAAAATTTCAGTGTGAAGGTGAGTTAAACCACTAGCAATAGACAATGCCATGGTAAGAAGAGATGATGAATCAAGAACATTTGTTTGTAGGTAATCATGAAGTGAGCCTCTTTCATGATAGTCGGTAATCAACAACATTTGTGTCCATGTTCCAGTGCCTTTGATATCAGCAGCAATAAAACCTGTAATGAGAAAAAGAGGACATACAGAATAGGTTCTTGTTATGTTTTCCTCAAAAACTTTCTACATATATTTGAAAAATTAAAATATCACACTTCTTACCTAAAATATTTTCATGCCTCATGAGGACAGTTTGATAAATATTTGTTTCTCTGAACCAACTGGCTTCTTCAGTTGTGAAAAATACCTTGACTGCAACTGGTTCTCCTCTCCAAGTGGCAAGCCATACTTCACCATATCTGCCTTTACCAACAGATTCTACCATGTGCAGTTGCTTTGCAATGGTTCGCTGAACCTGTCAATTAAAAAGTGAACATTAAAACAGTAAGTTCTACAAGGGCTTTAGATGTAGTTTGTATACATGTACAAAGCTTACCAATAGAGGAAGACCAGATCCTGATCCAGAACTTTGTTCCACCAGATCTTGAAGAGTGCCATTACTAGTAAGGTAAAGATTTCGGCTACTGTTTTCCATAAGCTTCATCTTCCACTGATTTTCGCGGCGTTTGTGGCTGTGATAAGTTTAGGAGAAAGCAATTTAGAAGAGACAAGAAATATAAATTCATAGTTTCTCAAAGATTTCAGTGATATTTCTTGAATTTCACTAACCAAATCCATAGGACAGTTACCAGGACTCCAAGAACAATCAAGCATACAAACAGAGACAGAAATAAAGCAATATATGGCATGGAATTTTCAGGAATGCCCAGATCTGGAAGAGGTGTAGTTGTTCGCGTGCGGAACGGAGGAGGATGAATCCAGCGATTGCACTCGTCCTTGTCATTGCAACATGCTATTGACTTCCCATGGTAATGTGGAACTAGGTTGCCCTTGCACTGAAAAAATCCCAAACACGAAATCAGATTCCAAAAACGACAGTTGCTCTCCGCAGAATATTAACAAAATTCTGAATTTCGGTACCTGCATGTGACCTCTCTCATGTGAGGGCAGACATCCATAAGTGTATTCAATTTCATTGATGTTGTCTGAAGTTAAGACTTCGGACATGGCCACAAAACAGTAGCTATTCGGCGGTGCAATGCATGTTCCATTTTGTTCGTGGTCTGGACAATCTCCATCACAGTAGCAAACCAGAGCATACCCTGAAACAAAAATAAAATTGGCTTGTGAGAAAAACGAAAGTTTCGGCCACATTCCCGAATGGTTGAAACCGGAACGACAGTTGACAATATTTAAGCACTGCCACACTGTTAACACCATGTGCATGGTATGCCGTCCCCGCAAATCCGGACTAAGCCCCCCCCAGAGGGTGCAGTGGGCCCCCACGGGTCCCCTGGGGCCCCCACGCCACGCGGCCGTGGTCATCGTCGTGGTCGCAGACGCGGGGCTGCGAGGTCAGGTCAGAGGCTGCCGGTCCACAGCCAATGTGTCATTTATTAGACTTAAATAAAATGACATGCTCATTGCAGTTGCAGTTCGATCACAGTGCTGCCACGACAAAACTTAGAGCTTGCAGGCCGGGCACAGGCAGGGTTTCGATCGGAATGCACTATTCTTCATATCGCTTGCCTGCATCGGGCAAAACCACATCCGGACCGTGCAACCTCGGGGCGTCTGCTCGGCTCGGTGCGTGTCCAGGTGGGTTTCTACCGGTGTGCTCCACTTGCTCCCGGGCCCAGCCAGCCAGCCAGCCCAGCGCATGGGAGCAACCGCGACAAAGGGTCCGTCGGTACGCCTTAACCAACCGAGGGGCCGTCACGCAATTTCGCTCGCCTAACGATACGACGCAAAAGAAACGGACGTTTATGGCGGACGGTCCTGAGGGCCACGCGCCCGCCGCCCGCAGTCAGTAGCAGCAGCAGGTCAGAGGTGTCGGGTCGGGTGCCGCGATTCGCCCGCCGGCGCCCGTCTGCCCGCCCGTGGTATGCCCACGGCGGGGTCAGGCGCGGCCGGGCCGGGGCATGGCCGGGGCACTTATTGGCGGTCACTACTCTTTCTCTTTCCCAGATACGAGGCGCGACATCCAGATAGCCGCCCCGCCCCGCGCCTGCCGTCGGCGTGGTTGGCGTGCTGGCATTCCCCCGCGCTGCGTGGCCCGGCCCCCGCCCCCACCTCCGGGCTTCGTCTGCACCTTGTCTCCTCCGATTACAAAAAACTCTGCCAGCCCCTGCCCCCGCCTCGAGAAGGAACCTGAGACACACTAGCGGGACCCGAGCCGGTGAGACAAGCCGAAATGGCGCCCACCTCTGGGTCTGGGCCTCTGTGAAGGGCACAAGCCATTTTCATACATTAGAGATCCCCCTCCCCTCCGGACCACCACGCCGCCAGTGCCAGTGCCAGGGGCAGGTGGGTTCGCATCATAGGGAGCGGGTGGAGTGTGCGGCGGCGGGCGGCTCCGGGAAACCCGCGACACACCCAGGCCAGGGCTGCCAGGGCGAAAGAGGCTGCCGTAGGGCGCGCAGGGCGCAGGGGTGCTCTCTACCCTAGCGAGCCTCGCTCCCATACCACGGCACACGACTCGAACAGTTGGCACCGATTGTCTTGAAAGGGGCGAACCACGACAATCCCTGACCCTGACGCCGGTCCGAGGCGAGGACGGCACGAAACGGAAGGGAAGCGAGAGATGCTCCTTCTTCTCCTCTGCCCTGCTCTGCTCTGCTCTCCCTTCGCTTCCCCGTTCCCCGCTCCCGTGTGGCAGACAGGCGGGGCCGGGCCCGGGCCCGGGGCCGCGTGTGGCGGAGGTGGCGACGCGGCGTGGCGGCGCCAGTCGGTCATGCGCCACGCAAGACGAGCCGAGCCCCGCAGCCGAGCCAAGCCGAGACGGCGCCAGGGAGCCGCGTGAGCCGAGACGGCCCGAGCCGACGGCGCCCCACGTCCCCCGTCTGCCGGTTCGGCATCTGTTGCTTGCTGCTGCAGTCTGCACCTCGCAGTGCACAGTGCAGCCGACTCAGTCCGCAAGGCGAGGGGAAAATTCTCCAATAAACACGACTTCATGGCAACAAAAGGGGGCACAGGGCAGTTTTAAGAGCCCGGCAAAGGGTTGTTTTGTGAAACCAAGCACCAAACGGTTCAATCGCTGACTAGTTCCGTTTGAACGCCAAATACTACAGTTGCCTGCTCTGCCCCAAAGTCAACAGCTCTCACATTTTTAAAAATTAAAAAAAAAAAAAAATGGTCAAACACTACCAATGCAATTGTTTCTTGTTCCCTAGCAAAGCACAGACAAGAAAAATGTTTTGTGGCATTCAGAAACAAAAACACACTGCATTAGAGAAAAAAAGAGAAAAAAAGAGGGAGCAGAGAAGGAAAAAGTAAAAGCTTATCTGGGTTGGCATTTGATCCTGGGGAGCTGGTTATTTTGAAGACAGCAGAAAACTACATCAGATATCAGCCTCCTTAACCTGATCCCAGAGTGTCCCAGAGTATGCACCCGTTTACATACTGACTACATATTTTCACTTACATCTTGTTGTGCCAATGGAAAAAAATACAATAATGTGGCAGTTTAACTTCTGATGTGTAAAATTAGCATTACGGCGAGAGAGCGACCAAAATGCTCTCATGAATAGGCACAGCACATTTACACTGACAGGCCGATACTAGGCATGCTGAATCTATACTGCCATTGACCAAAACTGCACTAACTAACAGAACTAAGGACAAGAAGGTTGATGAAAAAGCATCGCAGCAAAAATAAGGCATTTCAAAACCACGAAGTGTCCTGCTCCGCAAAATATTACATGGAGAAAAGAATTGAATGAGCAACTTGTATTCATTCATGACCATAAAAAAATGACAGTTGACAATTTGATTATCCAATAAGAAACATGAAAGCTTCACAGAATTTACCAGGGGCAGGATCACCTCAAGCATGTAAGTCAAGAACAACTTATAAACTGGAAGAATACAAAACAATCTTAAAAATCACCAAAAGCTATCAAGGTATGAATCCTAATCTGAAGTACAAGTCACCAAATAGTAACAGATGTAGATGAGGCAGAACTACGCAAATGCCATCCAGAAAATGTAAATCAAAATAAATGAACTTTTGCTGAAATTTTGGAAGGAATACAAAGAAAATTTAATACTGGGGCACTCATGAACGAGATCAAAATGAAAGCCTAGACGACAACAACAACCTAATGCAGTGAAAAAGACAAAGATCGGGATGTCAGAATCCCATGCAAAATGCAACATACAATCCCCAAACGTTTAGAGGTACTCACCAAGATTTGAAAAGCCCGAAATCGCGATTAACAACGAGAAAAACATTGAAAACCCTCCCCAGTCTTGACTCCCGAACATTGTTGCTGCCATCTTCACTCACTCTCCTGCTGCCAACTGTCGAACACCGTAAAAGCACTACGGCGACAAAAGAAAACGTGTTGCCACCCTCACGGACGATCCACTGTGTACGGCTATGGTGGCGCGCTCTAGCAGCCGCCAGCGCAGCGGAAGGCGGGCTATTGCAAACTGGATCGCTTGACGGACAAACAGCAGACACTTGGTTTTCTGGATGCGCGGGTAGGTGCAAGTCGACTCGCAAGCCCAGCGTACGTAAAAACCTACAGGTGACGTTTGAAAGTAGCCTTAACGCACATTTGGAAGAAGGACATTTTAGGTTTAAGACAGGGTGGGCAGAAATGTCAACCTTCGCAGTTGTGCTGGGAAGGGGGGGGGGCATGGGTTGAATAGGGAATGAGCAGAAGGATAAAGCGCGGAGAGGAAAGAGAGAGAGAGAGAGAGAGAGAGAGAGAGAGAGAGAGAGAGAGAGAGAGAGAGAGAGGGGGGGGGGGGGTGCGTGGGCAGGGCAGGACCGTCGCCGGCCAGCTCCGCGCCTCGCGGTGCGCTCCTCCTCGACGCTCAGTTGAGATCTGATCAGTCGAACTGCAGACCAAGCTCAACTCGGCCGCAAGGAACCGCTACAGGTAGGCCAGCGGCCTGCGTCCAGCCCCTCCGGGCCGGAGCGGGTAGGCGTCCCGGCTCCCGGCTAGAGTCCCTGTCGACTCCGGCCGCGGGGGCGGCGCGGGGGCGTTGTTTGTGTGGGACCACCGCGTCAGCACGCGAGCAGCGCCGTCACCGGGCACCGGGGCACCGGACTGTCCCTCCAGGTGTCTGTTCTGTCGCGCGGCCGGGACTCCACAACTAGTTGATATATCTCGCGTCTAGGCGGAAAATCTTCTGCAGAGTGTCGCGTCGTGTGTTGTTTGAGCCGCGGTAAACGAATCGGAAATATTTGGCGATGCCATTATTGTACGTGAAGGGCAGTGTGTCTAGGACAGTCGCAGAAAATAAACAGGAAAATGGCGAAATTTTAGAGGGTTTTTTGTTGTTGTAAAAACCAGGGTCCAGGGTTTTTGGTCGACTTTTTGACTAAATTTTGGTCAATTAATTAAGTGACTGAGTTTTGGTCAAATGACCAAAAATTGTAGTCACATTTATTTTCTTGGGGTCAATCTAATATTATCTGTTCTGAGAATGAGTAGTTCTTTTCTTTTTTTTTTGGGGGGGGAGGGGTTGACGCGACATACGTGCATGTGTCACTCTATATCACTTGCAAACCACCACGGCCGGCTACTTTTATGCACGCGTCGCCACCGAAAGAGCGCGCGCACACACACACGCACGCACTCAGACACGGGCGCACGCCCACCGGGCGCGGAGCAAAAATATCGCGTTGGGTGAGTTTGTCGTGTGAACGAGCGCTGCTCACAGGCTGTCGTAGGGGAATCTGTGCCTTCGGGGGCCGAGCGGTGTCACCCGACTGAGCCTAACCTAACCCGGCATAAACTGATCTGAAATCACTTTGATCGTGAGTGGCAGCTGTCCTCACCCAACAGCGAGTAATAGTCTACCACATACAGCAGCAGCAGCAGCCACGGTGTTGGCCACAGAGCAGTGATCATCCTGAAATACGTGCCGTTAATAAATAGACCACATCCTTGCCGTAGAATAGGCGAGGGGAGGGGATGGGAGGGGGGCTTTGTTTTTCCATTTTCATGGCCGCACGGTCCGCGGGGGATGCAATGTGGCGAACTCGTCGTCGTCGATTGAAAGATGTGTTGTTTTCGCCCGGTCGGCACGGCCGAGTCGGTTTCTCTCTGCCGCGCCTCGGATTTACTGTAATGTTCTATTTCAGACGGCCGCCCCCGGCCGCTCCCCTGGTCCGCCTTCAGGGCCTACACCAACATTTTGCTCGTTGTTATTCGCAGCGCTTTTAGACGGTGGAATCACGGTCTTTCACAACAGTTTGCAACGCGGGGGGCGGCCGTCTCGGCCAGGGGCCCTTTGTACCCGGCCAGGCGCCTTCTGTGCGCAGAGACAGAAAGCAGCAGCTGCGCCTTTAGGTTGATAGATACTTACAACCTTACCCTACATAATGTCGCAGCAGTCTATTCTAAAGTATTTACTCTGCGTTCCGTGGCCAAATAGTTTGCAGGCTTTACAAACTTCTGGTTTTCAAGCTCACAGTAAAATAGTTTGTAAGAGCGTATGTGTAAATGAAAACGCTTGTAACTCGCATAACAAACAGGGGTTTGCTCGGTTGGAGCGGGGCTGCTCGCTGTCCGCACTCACTATACTAGGAGCGGAAGAGGCGGTATTTGGGCCGCGGGATCGCGTCGTCAGTGTGGGTTCTCTTTCGGTCGGCGTGACTCATGCCCACCCCCACCCCCACCCCCACCGGCTGAGGCTGAGGCCGTCGGGCGCCGCTCGGGCCGAGGCCGGCCAAAGACAGCTGAGGCCGCTGTGGCTCAGAGTGAAGGGTGGGTTCTCTCGCCTCGACGTGCGCCTTGCTCGAGCCGTCTCCCGCCAGCCCAGTGTTGCCAACACGGTGGTGGTTCATTGAGAAAATAGCGGCGGTTAAGGTGGATGGGCTTTGAAGCGGAAGCGGGCAAGGGTGGGTTAACGTGGGATGGGCTTTATAGTGTTGGGTAGGTTTTAATGCGCGTAGGGTAGGTGAGGTTATAACAGGATGTTTTTCGTAAGAATGCGCGTTGAGTAGGTGAGGTTGCTTTTCGCAAGGCACCTTAACTCACCCCTGCCCGCTGCTTCGTTCGTTCATTGATGTCCGCCTGCCTACCACTTTGCCTCTCTGCCGAGCTGTCCCTTGGTAGGGAGGCTGCGGCCCTCCACTCACTTGTTTCCCTATCGCTCCCTCCGCCAGCCGCCAATCTCTTCTCTCTTGTGCAGGACTTGGACGCCATGCCGGGGAAGAACGCGCCCGCCGTGGGGATCGACCTGGGCACAACCTACTCGTGCGTGGGCGTGTGGCAGCACGGTAAGGTGGAGATCATCGCCAACGACCAGGGCAACCGCACCACGCCCAGCTATGTCGCCTTCACCGACTCGGAGCGACTCATCGGCGACGCCGCCAAGAGCCAGGTGAGCAAGGCCCATCAGGCCCACCCCACAGCGACCCCGGTGGCCACCACCAGCCAGGCAGTCAGCCAACCAGCCGTCTGCATGAGCAGGGCATCCCGGTGGACACGCAGACCCCTCACGGCTGAGGGCACTCAGGGTCCGCGGCTCCCGGCTACACCCGCCGCCTCCGGCCGGCCCCAGCCGCCCCCGGCCGCCCCCGGCGATCTGGTCGCGGGCCGCAGGGAATTCTGCCGTGTGACTCACTGCTGTCAGTGACGGCCGGGCCGGGGCGGCACGCGACGGACAGCTAAACAAATAAGGCGCGCCTCGCTCATGTTGGCGGCCCAGCGGGGCCCAGCGGGGTCCACCGGCAGAGACCCCTTGGCCCCAGGCGGCCCAGGCCGTGCCCCCGTGTGCCTCACCACCGCAGGCTGACCCAGACCGCCTCGGCCTCGCCCACCTGCGTGGAGCACCAGTAGGACGTATCACGGCCCGACTTACACTAGCTAGAGGCCGGGTGCACTATCGGTAGCACCCGTCAGATAACGCGCCCAGAGTCCCACAATTCAGGAAAATTTCAAAGACATCCTCGTCGCCTACCCTCCTAACTTTTTTCTCTTTCTCAAAGTTTAGAATCACAAAAGGCGGATCTTCCTTGTAGTGCCGCAAGGGCTAACTATAGCGCACACGGCGCCTGCTAGGTAGGCAGCCCCGACTCTGGCATGTATATATGTCGTGCGGGCTGGCCTACCCTGCCACTCACGGGCGCTGAGGTCCGGGAGAGCCTGCCACGGCCAGCACGGCTCCGGCACGGCTCCAGCACGGCCCCTCCCATTCATCTCAACACGACAGCTTTTTGCACGCCGGCGCGCTCGGCCGGCAAGCGCCTTTCATGGCAATCTCATGACACTCAATTACTTGGCTCAATGGGGATTATCATTAACCGGGAGCTCGGACGTGTGTACTGCGCTCACGTGTGCGCGTGTGTGCAGTGCACATCAACGTGAGCGTGTTACTTTTAGTGTGTCCGACGACTACTGGGGCAGCACGCATGTAGGGGGGGGGGGGGGGGGGTGCTTGTAGAATATCTGACAGACTCCGGTTTGAAGCTGCGCTTTTGCGACTACCTTACAATTTTGATCAAATCGACAAAGTTTTTGCTGCCTTTTTTTCTCTTTTTTTTTCTTTTTGGTCTTATTTGAGTGACGTACCGACATACCGGCGTACCGCGAACAGCTAGTGTGCGCGGCACGGCGTGTGCACGGCGGCATGTGTTGTGTTGTGGGGAGCTCGCGCCCATTGTGCTGCATGCGGTGCCGGTTGGCCCGGGCCGGGACGTCATGGAGGGCTTGGCCTCGCAGCCTCGCCGGGGCGGGCCGAGTCTGCGGTGTCTGCGGTGCGCACACACACGCGGGGGGCGCTCAGACTGTCACCTACGAGGCTGAGACGTCTCCGGAAGCATGCCGGCCGACACCGCCGCGCGCTCGCATCACAAAGCGCTGAGGGTCGTCATGCTGTCAGCCTGCGAGGTAGGCAGTCCCGTAGAGCAGGGGTGTGCCACGGGTGTGCCTACGCAGCCCTCGCAGGCGCTCGGCGCTCTCCGCGGGGCCTAGCTGACTTCTGTGCGCTCCCGCCTCAGCCAGCTTCCGGGCCGGAGCCGCCGGAGCCAGTGTGTAGCCGGGTCGCGGCCGGGCGCTGACCACCCGCCTCCCCGCCAGCCCCGCCCCTCTCTACATGGCGCCAGTCCCACGCGCCTCGCTTTTAGGACGACCTCACACGCTAAACGCGGCGGCACGGCACGGGACGCGACGGGACGAACGCATGTCGCCCGCTCTTGCGTCACCGCGCACTATTTTGGCTTCATAATTCACCGGGGGAACACGAGGCCCGGGTCTGGCATCGCGCGGAGGCGTTTCTGTCGCACAGCCGGACCGCAGCAGCCGCAGCAGCCGCCGCGCTCTCCTTCCAGTTTTAGGAAAAGGGCTCAAGGAGGCGACGTTTCAATTAAGGCGCTCGCGCTCCGCCTGTCCTGTCCGCCCTTCTCCGTCTTCCCGGAACCGTGTCTTGAGGCTGACGACGCGACTCGAATCATATGGCCACCAAGTCCGTGGGCCCGGGCCGGGGCCGCGACCGGCCGCCCCGCCGACCCACCGCGACTCCACTTCCACGAAAGGGCGACGCGCGCGGCCGCGATCAGGGCTGCGTGGACTGGAGGCTCTGGGTTCAAATACACCTAGATGGGTGCTCTGTTTTTGTTGGAAACAGCGCAGTCTTCGAGTTACAATAAAGTCTCCTACACGGGGTCCTTCCAGTTGCTGATTCCTCCGGGGAGCTTCCTTCTGGCCAGCATTAGTCACAGGCCCGGGCCCGACGGTACAGAGGGGGAGGTCTCGTTAGGCCGCTCCGCTGGGCTCCGCTGGGCTCTGCTGGACTCCTCTGGGCTCTGCTGGACTCCGCTGGGCTCTGCTGGACTCCTCTGGGCTCTGCTGGACTCCTCTGGGCTCTGCTGGACTCCTCTGGGCTCTGCTGGACTCCTCTGGGCTCTGATGGGCTTCGCTCATCCCGTGAAATGGACCGGCTGCGCTCGCGACCAGACTGACTGATGACGCTTCATAAGGCGTGCGACCGCGGGCGGCCGCTCCGACTTCCTGTCAAGCCGCGTGTGCAAAAACACACGCCGAGACGAAGCAATGACTGACCCAATGAGTGTGTGTGTGAGAGTCCGCGGCCCGGAGCCCGGCCCGGAGCCCGATGCCCACATAAGGAGTCCGGCGCGGGTGCATGAGGCAGGAGCCCCGCCCAGCCCCTCCGCATCCCCTCCCCTCCCCTTCCGCTCTTCCTCTTCCCCGGCCCGGGCAGCGGCGGCAGCTGTCCTGAGGTGAGGTCTGCCCGTGGCCGCCTGTGGCCGCCTGTGGCCGCCTGTGCCCCCCGCCGAGCCTGCCTCCGAGTGCCGGCTAGAGATGAGGTGAGAGGCGCGTTCTCTGCGCTTCATTCGCCTGTTGTCACCCCCTTCCCCCTCCCCCCTTACCCCTACCGGCCGGCCGGAGCGCGACCTAAGCGACACTCCGCGAGCGGGGCGGGGCGGGGACCTACGACCGGCGTGGTGTGTCGAGTCCTGGTTCTGCCTCAGGCTTCAGGCCGAGCAGGCCGGCCTAGGCCTATAACCCTGTCAGTCACGTCAAAATGTTGGCATGCACCTGCCGCTTGCCGCACTCGGTGCCACATGACCCCGCCCCGCCCCGCCCCGCCCCGCCCCGCCCCGCCCCGCCAGGCCGTGCCCAATCGGCCCGGACCATTTATGCCCAGTCGTAATTGACAGCGCGGAGCCCAGCCCCGGAGCCCATCCCACTGCACGCTGCAGAGCAGCGGTGTCACGGGCGGGATGGTGGCGACGGTCTCCTCCCCGATGACAATCGTCGGCAAAGCAATGACAACACCTCATCTCCCTGGTTGTTGTGATTCCAGGTGGCGATGAACCCCAAGAACACCGTGTTCGACGCCAAGCGTCTCATCGGACGGAAATTCGACGACCCCAAGATCCAGGCGGACATGAAGCACTGGCCCTTCACCATCATCAACGACGGCGGCAAGCCGAAGATTAAAGTTCGTAACAAATCGCCGAGTCACAAAGCTCGGAGCCACAAATAACCCTGTCGCCGCCTGCTGCTGCCACTAACCCTGCCCTCCTGTGTGTCTGCTGCAGGTGGAGTACAAAGGCGAGCAGAAGATTTTCGCCCCGGAGGAGATCAGCTCCATGGTACTGACCAAGATGAGGGAGATCGCCGAGACCTACCTGGGCGGCAAGGTGACGGATGCGGTCGTCACGGTGCCGGCCTACTTCAACGACGGCCAGCGGCAGGCCACCAAAGACGCCGGTGGGTACAGGCACAGGCAGTGCCGACTGGGGTTACCCAGAGCCGCACGTCATTTGTGGACGACCGCCTCACGTGGCGGCTATGACAAATTCTGATGTACACGTGCACCCTCCCTGCAGGCGCCATCGCGGGGCTGAACGTGCTGCGGATCATCAACGAGCCCACGGCCGCCGCGCTGGCGTACGGCCTGGACAAGAACCTCAAGGGCGAGCGCAACGTCCTCATTTTCGACCTGGGCGGCGGCACGTTCGACGTGTCGGTGCTGACCATCGACGAAGGTGCGCTGTTCGAGGTCAAGTCGACGGCGGGCGACACCCACCTCGGCGGTGAGGACTTCGACAACCGCCTGGTGACGCACTTCGCCGACGACTTCCAGCGCAAGTTCAAGAAGGACCTGCGCGGCAACTCGCGAGCGCTGCGCCGGCTGCGCACCGCGTGCGAGCGCGCCAAGCGCACCCTGTCCTCGAGCACGGAGGCCTCCATCGAGATCGACGCGCTGCACGACGGCGTCGACTTCTACTCGAAGATCACGCGCGCCCGCTTCGAGGAGCTCTGCATGGACCTGTTCCGCTCCACGCTGGCCCCCGTCGAGCGGTCGCTGCAGGACGCCAAGCTGGACAAGGCCGCTATCCACGACGTTGTCCTCGTCGGCGGCTCCACACGCATCCCCAAAATACAGAAGATGCTGCAGGTAGGGCGTCGTGTCGCGACATCGACGGATGGTCATAAACGGTCATAAATCTTAATCTCTTATCACGCATGGCCGTGCGTTCGCAGGACTTCTTCTGCGGCAAGGCTCTCAACTTGTCCATCAACCCCGACGAGGCGGTGGCGTACGGCGCGGCGGTGCAGGCGGCCATCCTGTCCGGGGACACGTCTTCGCAAATCCAGGACGTGCTGCTGGTGGACGTGGCGCCGCTCTCGCTGGGCATCGAGACAGCAGGCGGCGTCATGACCAAGCTAGTGGAGCGCAACAGCCGCATCCCCTGCAAGCAGCAGCAGACCTTCACCACCTACTCGGACAACCAGCCGTCCGTCAACATCCAGGTTTGACCACAGGAAGCCTTTGGCTGCAAATGGCTAGCCTCCGCCAGGACCTACAACCCTGTTCTCCCTCCCGCAGGTGTACGAGGGCGAGCGCGCCATGACCAAGGACAACAACCTGCTGGGCACGTTCAACCTGACGGGCATCCCGCCCGCGCCACGCGGCGTGCCCAAGATCGAGGTGACGTTCAACATCGACGCCAACGGCATCCTCAACGTGTCGGCCAAGGACACGAGCACGGGCCGCTCCGAGAGCATCACCATCCAGAACGACAAGGGCCGCCTGTCCAAGAGCGAGATCGAGCGCATGCTGGCCGAGGCCGAGAAGTACAGGGACGAGGACGACAAGCAGCGGGACCGGGTGGCCGCGCGCAACGCCCTGGAGAGCTACACGTTCGGCGTGAAGCAGGCCGCCGAGGACGCGGCGGCGGGCAAGCTCAGCGAGGACGAGAAGAAGACGGTGGCCGCCAAGTGCACCGCCGTACTGTCCTGGCTGGACGCCAACACGCTGGCCGAGAAGGAAGAGTTCGAGGCCAAGCTCAAGGAGCTCCAGGCGGACGTAGGGCCCATCATGGTGAAGCTCCACCAGGGCGGCGCCCAGGGCGGCGCGGGGGCGGGGGCCGGCGGAAAGGGCCCCACCGTCGAGGAGGTGGACTAGCTCACCAGAACCTTGCCAACACGGCATTTCCGACCATCAGCATTAACCAAGCGTGTTACGATGAAACGCGCATGAGGAGACAGAAGATTCGAACTTTGACACATGTAAATTACAGTATTCGATTTTTCTTCTATTTTTTCACAACATTTTCACCTATTTTGTAATGCCATGTAAGATTATTTTAGGTAAGAATAAACTTTTGTAAGAGGACTGTATTTTTTTTTTTGAGAAATACTGAATCATTGATTGAATGTTTCGGCCGGTACGGAATCCGGCCACGCTACTCCTACTCCTACGCTACTGACTAGGCTAGAGGGCTAGAGCGGATGTGGTGCGGTGGGGCAGGAAACAGGAAACAAACGCGGGTGGCAAGGTGGGCGGGGCGGGTGGGGGGGCTCGTAGGGCTTCTCCTTGATTTGCGTGGAGGTTCGGGTTCGGTTCATACCCCGGCGCGAGGCTACCAGCAGCAGACGAAAACAACAGCAGACGATCACAGCGGGCAGCACTCCATCAGCATAACCCGACTTTTAGTCGACTCTTAAACTTAAAGTTTTAAATCATTTTGACACAGCCTACGTGTTAACAGTTGACGGGTCAGCATGTTAATTGTTCAGCGATGTAGAATCTCACTCCATCAGCATAACCCGACTTTTAGTCGACTCTTAAACTTAAAGTTTTAAATCATTTTGACACAGCCTACGTGTTAACAGTTGACGGGTCAGCATGTTAATTGTTCAGCGATGTAGAATCTCTTGGAGCATTGTGTCACAATGTCGCTCGGCAAAATTTTTATTTGTGAAACAGTTGAGGTATCTCCAGCAACTTACAAGAACAAGAACGTTTGGTAGTGGGTTTACGTTTGAAAGAAACACCTTATCCACATGTGTTGAAGAGATTTTGCCAAAGGACTTTTTACAATTTTCAAAGCAAGACAGGCCTTCCCTGCCACAGTTGGAGCCCTCTTTTCTGCCGTGAGTAATGTTAACGAGGAAGTTCAATAGGTACATTAGAAAACATTTTTATTTAAAAAAAAATCCTCTCATAATGGTATTTAATAGAAGTACTTCATAAAATGCTTTTGGAGGTCCACTTTATTTCTCCCTGCACTTTGTAAGACTTAAATAATTTTTCTGATTCGAGGTCGACCTTCTTTGACAACTCTGCTGAAGCGGTTCTCCGTGTATCTGCCACTCCTTTAAAAATATTGAACAAATTGAGTAGTGACTCATTCCAAGATAAAATTATGATAAAGTTACCAGAAGTTTGTCATCAGAAAAAATACATAGACATGATATTTACACTCTTATGTGAAAGACAGGCAAGTTCTCTCAATTGTAACAGTTTCCACAATTGAATCAGCAGTTTTGATGAAAATGGAGACAGTGTGTGTAATGATATTATTTTTCCATTATGTTCCAGTTTTTAGAAGCCTTGAATGTTTTAGAAGTGACCATGTTAAAAGAGGATTGTGTGGAACCGGAGTATTATATTTATACAATTCTAATTAATTATTGTGGGCTTTTTGGCTATCCAGATATGGCTTTTAAATTATATACTGATGTAAGTTGTATCTAATTTGTTCTCTGCGGTTGGACTTTTTTCTCTGTGTATGTTAGCACTGGTAATATGTAAAATTGCAGATGTTGATGCAAGGCCTACTTGTGGAGCAGTCTGTTTATTACTCACTCTTTCACTCTGTTGGAAATTGTCCCACCCCTATCGGTTTGGAAGGCATTAGGAGTCTGTTAGCTTACATGGAGAAAATGAACATTGAACCAGAAACAAGAACTTGTTGGGCAATAATTAAAGGTAAGTTATACATAACTCTGTCCAAAAAAAAGGCACAAATTAAACGTCAACTCATGTCAAATTGTTTCCTTCAAGCTTTTGCATTCTGTGGAAGCATTGAAGAGGTCATGAAAGTCCTGGACTACATGGTACACAAAGGAATGTTAGTACCACCAAATGTTGTGTCCTCTCTTTTTCGTGCTTGTGTCAAAGATAAAGCAGCTGGCTTCCAAAATGTTCTCCTTCTTTACAAAAAGATTAGAGATTACAAAATACCATCAAGCATTTTTTATTTCTATGGGATATTACATTGCACTAGAGATTGTCCTATTGGTGATGTTGATTCCTTCATTAGCATTTTGAAAAGACTTGGTGTAGAAAATGTTGATCAACTTTCTGTGCAGAAGGTTTGTGTGGTCATAATTTTTTTGGTTACGTATGGTGAATATAAGTAATTCTTTGCCCATAATTTCAGGGAACTGGAGAGGATACATTTACAGAAACTGAAATTTATCAAAGTACTGAACTTACAACACGGTGTCCAAATATCCTTTCTGATTCCCCCACTCTTGGCTGCTTGAATAGCATTAACAATATAAAAACTCCACAGGACAGGTGACTGACTGTTGTGATTATATTGATTCATTGATATTACTTTCCTTTCTTAATTTCATCCCTTTTGAATTCTAGACTGTTTCTGCTTGGTGGGGTTCAAGCCGTTTTTGATGAAATGGCAAGGCACAGTGTGAAGCCAGACACCACTATTGCATCTTATTTATTACAGTGCAGTCCTGACACAATTGATGCAGAAATGGTAACAGTCCACTGTTCTCAAAATGAGTAATGGATTAATGCAATTTAAATACTCATCTCACCATTTTCTGTGCAGAATTTTCTCCAGTTAGCTGAGAAATCAGACATTGCTTTCAACTGTCGATTATTTAATGACATAGCTCTGCGCCGAGTCAGAAGAAAGCAGTACAAGGAAGCAAAGGTTAGCTGTTGCCAATGTGAATTTTTTTAAAATCAGGGTGTAGGACTTTATTTTTATTTTCGTCTTCTGCAGGAAGTTTTATTAAAAATGGAATGCTTAGCCCTTCAACCGGATTCTATTACGTTTGGTATTTTGTCTATGACATGTGTAGTATGTGAGGATGCAAAGAAACTTCTCAAACATATGAAGGAATGTGGAGTACGGTAAGAAGTGTGAACCAACTATTCAAAGGACTTTTGGTTTACAACTTACAGTATTAAAATTTCTTTGTACCTTATTTTCTGTTTTTGCTTCATAGAAAATACACTTGTGTTTACTCAATCTAATCCTTTGTTTTTACCATGCCAGGCCAGACAGTGTAATAATGAATAACCTCCTCATGAATGCGTGGAGAGGACATCAAATGGAATATGTAGACATGATACTAGACTTCATTGACACAGAAAAAATTGTATTGCAGCCTAGATTTCTCAAAAGAATTGGACAATTCTACTGGAGATGTTCAAAAATACTTAAGGTCAGTGCTGTTCCAAGTTTTTTTTAAACCCTGGCAATGTGCAACACATTCAATTTTTTTCTTACTTTCTTTTCCATTTTTTCCCCCAGTTTCAGTCAAAAAACTTGAGAGCAGAAAAAATTAATGCAATTCAGAAATTCTGTGTGAAGTACCCTAAGTGGAGAGATACTGTTCAAACTGAATGACTAATATGTTGGAGACAATGACACGAAGAATTGATTGAATGATTGATTGAGTGTTTTGTCTCTAAGTCAACGCATCGATCCAATACAAAATGCTGTCTTGCCTCCTCTCCTTTCTTCAATAAAGAAGACTGTAAATGTCAGAATCAGCCAAAACAGTTTATTCATAAAACAGTGTAACAAGTTATTTGATTAAAAAACAAACAAAAACATCACGCTTACATAATACTTAACTTCATAATGACTAGGAAGTAAATTTATAGTTTACAGTCTCGTTCGAAGGCGTCTTCGCATATGAGTTCATTTTCCTGGACACTAAGAGTAAGAGCAGTTCACAAACCCACTTTGGAAGTACAATGAAAGTCATCCAGTGTTTGAACCAATGACAAAACTCTTCCTCCGCCATTTGCCAACCAAAACAACATTGGTCTGAATGAGGACTAGAATTCTAAAGCTAACGATCCTTCCTGCCCGGGTAGGCTAGACTAGGCTAGCCCCGACTGATGTCCCTGCCGACGGCTCTGAACACGGATTCCCAGAAAGTGAAGACGTCGTTGAGCGGGTAGCCGTCCCGCAGCGTCATGTCGGCGCCGATGTCCACGAATCGGGGCGACTCCGCCGTCGCAGGCGGCCACGACACGGACACGTTGAGGACGGGGTCCATTGCCGTGAGCGGGCCGTTGGGGGAGCTGCCGGAGCAAGGCGGGTAGCAGCTTTACACTCTCTGAGGAAGCTTAGTAACTTATATTTCCCTGGAAATGATAAGATCCCATGCCCTACCACAACCACCAGCTCTGAATGTAAGATACGGACCCAAATTTGGCAAAGTTGGCCATCACTCTGGTCCACCTGTCCCTGACCGTGAACTCCACGTCGCCGGGGCGGATGTCCTCGGCCGGCATCATCTCCACCGGGAACAAGTACCCCAGCTCGTCGCCGTGGGAGACGCCTGTGGGCAGATAGGGCCGTTAATAAGCGGAAGCGACCGTAAGCACTGTCTCTGACTGGGACTCCCTCCAAAGGGATCATCTATCAAGTGCGTCCACGAAATTGTCAGAGTGCCAATTTGACTAGTCTGGGCACGAATAGCGCCTGCTGGGTAGGCAACGCTGACTTCTGTGTTGCACGCGTGTGGTGCGGGCTGGCCTACCCTAGCACTTGCAGGCGCTCGGCGTCGCCGTCTGCAATTTATGGTCGGACAAAGCGTAATGAAGGATAGGGCAGCGCCATAGCCATACCTGGCAGCTCGGAGCGGACCAGCTTCTTGACGACGGACAGTCTGCCGTCGTAGGAGAAGTGGTAGAAAAAGGCGGGCTGCGTCGACAGTCTGTTGAGGGCGCGCATGTACCGCCCGATCCCGATTGTGAACAGGAGGTCGCCGTAAATCTGAGGGGAAGCGAACCGTAACTAAAGAGGGGTCGCCTTGGAGTCGCTCACAAATTACGTGACAGCGATCGATGGGCTCGGCGATGCTGGCCGCCCTCAAGGCCCTGAGGCCGCCCCGACGCACCTGGACGTGAGTGCGGGTCGCGTCCCCCGTGCTCCTCGCCTCGAAGTAGTACTCCCGGATCATGTCGGCCACCTGGCGGGAAGCCTTGGAGCCCCGGGCCAAGCCCAGTTCCCCGGGCACCACGCGCTCCATGTCCTCGGCCACCAGCGCCAAGTTACGGGGCGACGGGGTCATGTCTGCAAACAACGCGAGTTGCAGTCAGTGGGCATCACGCCGGGCGCACGACCGGCACCCGCCGCCACGCGCCACGGGAGGGCAGGCGTCAGACTCACCGGCCGTGATGATGTCGGGGAGCATGGTGATCATCCCCTCCCCGCTGTTCTGCCCGACCAGGGTCGGCACCGGCCAGTGCGCCTCGCTCTCCATTGCCTCAAGCGGGCTCGACTGCAGGAACGCCTCTGCTGTCGACACAGAAAAGCAATCATCAGTTTCATTCATTTCTGATCTGTGTCGTGTCGAGTGGTGCTGATACCGTACCCGTCGTGCCGTTGTCGGTCTGGCTGTCGTCCAGGGGCGCAGCATCCACCGTCGGCACGAAGGGGGCAATGTACCCGGCTTCCTGTACACAGGGGCCCCGAACACCCTCGTGAGATCGAGTCGTTCCGACGGCAAAGGCAGGGCCTATCTACCGTGCGAACGTAATACAGTAAGCAGCCGTCGGGCTCAGCCTCACCTGCTGGTCAAACACCTTGTACGAGGCCTCGATGATTTCCTTGGGAGTCTTGGTGCGCAGGAAGCGCACCAGGGCGTCCGGGTCCGCGTCGCAGACGGCGGGGGCGCAGCCCAGCAGGTGGCCGAGTCGGCGGGCGCGGGCCGCGGCGCAGTCCGGCTCGGTGAAGGCCCAGACGTTGAGGGCGGTGCCGCTGAGGAGCACGGCGCGGTGGAAGAGGCCCCGGGAGCCCCGCGACAGCGTGTGGAAGTGCACGGAGGCGCCGCCCGCGCTGTGGCCCACCAGCGTCACGCTGTCCGGGTCGCCGCCGAAGCGCGCGATGTTGTCGCGCACCCACCGCAGCGCCGCCGCCTGGTCCTTGAGGCCCGCGTTGCCCGGCACCTCGCGGGAGCCCGGCGCCAGGAAGCCTGCAGAGGCAGGGCAGAGCAGCGGGCGGCCAGCATGAAGAGGTGAACAGGAACCCGACCCGCGGCTCAGCGGCGGCCCGCCGAATCTCGCCTCTCACCACCTCCTCGGCCACGCCTTTATCCGTCAGCGCAAGAATGTCGCGGGTTGTGGAACCCTCGAAAGAACCCGTCAATTTACCAGTGATTTATGGACCGCCGTAGTGGTGGCTGTAGCTGTGTATGCGAGGTATCAATGACCGGCATTACCCCCCGCCCTTTCAACGCGCGCCGTGCGGTAGTTGGACCGCAACAACACAGCAGCCGCAGCAATAACAACAGAATTACAAACAGCAACAACAAGCATTACAACCGCGGCCCCAGCTCCGGTGAGATTTCTGGCCGGCGAAGTGGACGTGCTGAGATGCTGCACGCCGAACTCACCGAGCGCCCCCAGTCGGTACTGCAGCGTGACGAGCACCAGGTCCTCCCGCAGCAGGAAGTCCGGCCCGTAGATGTGGCTGTTGGCCGTGCCCGTGTAGAAGGCGCCGCCGTGGATGAACACGAGCACGGGGCTCAGCTTGGCGTCGTCCTCCTCGCCCGGCACGGGGATCTGGAAGAGGGATTGTGTGGTGAGGCGTGTCACAGAGCCGAGAAACGGGCAGGCAGCGGTCCCAATACGCGTCCTAATACGTCTCATGTCCCTTTCTGTCTCGGCGGAACGACAGAGACAGAAGATACTTTTCGACTGACCCTCTCCTCTGCCCGCCCATTTCTTGGCTCTGCCGTCTGGGGTCTGGGACCGCCGCGGACCATCGATACTCCCGCCAAGAGCGCACTAATATTTGCAGCGATATCCCGCGACGAGAACAACGCCTCCCCGTCGCTGAGGCCAAGAGCGCCGAGACTGACCGCGGGGCGTGGCGGAGGGAGGGAGGGTCCGGAGAGAGGGAGTGAGGGGAGGGCAGGTGAGAGGCGAGAGGCGGCCGGCCACCTCCTCGCGGCGGATGCGCCCCTGGTCCAGGGTGGGGGCGGGGAATAACCAGGCGGTGTCCCCCGGTGTCCCCGGGGCGTGGGGGCGGCCGTGCCCCATGCCGCCGTGCCGCCGTGCCCGCGCCGCCGTACCTGCTTTGTGTACACGTTGAGGTACAGGCAGTCCTCCTGCTGCGCCCAGAAGTGCCGGATCTGCGACCACAGTCGGGGCAGCGAGGACACGATGAGCCACGCCCTCCGCAGCGACGGCAGGAACATCTGCAACACCCGGCCGCATTGGTCAGAGGCAGAGGGGTGTGTGTGTGTGTGAGAGAGAGAGAGAGAGAGAGAGAGACAGACAGACAGACAGACAGACAGACAGACAGAGACAGAGGGATCAGTCCTGGAATACCAAAATAATCCAACACGATGAAGCACACCCGTTAGAGGCAGACTCAGACCTTGTTGATCTCCGGCGGCATCCAGTAGATCTCCGTGTGCGGCTGGCAGCACATGTGGCCTTCCACGAGGGCGGGCCGCACGTCGGTCCAGTTATCGGGCGGCTGGGGGGCCTGCGGACATCAGCCGGCCTTAGTCTTAGGCAACCCCGTCCTGTGTGCGCGCGCACGTCGTGCGGGCTGCCTACGCTGGCACCCGCAGGCGCCCCGTGACCCCGCACCCTCACCTTGAAGCGCAGCTCGCCGACGGGGGGCTTGGCATAGGGCACGCCCTGGAAGCTGAAGTAGGGGATGCCGTCGGCGTAGGTGTGGCGGTGCGCGCCCTGCAGCACGCCCTGCTCGACGTGCACCAGGACGCCGGCGTCCGCCTCCGGGGAGGCGATCTGCGTCCAGCGCCAGGCCGCCAGCACCGCCAGCGTGGGCAGCACGTGGCGCAGGCATGACTTGATGCTCAGGGCTGTGGGCGCTGTGGGGAAGGGAGGAAGAGGAAAATGCCGTGAGAGCCTAGACCAGGTGCAAGCTGAGGTGTCAGTGCTGGCTGCCTACATGGTGTGCCTAAGAGTGACCAACACTACATGTCGTGCGAATGATCCTCTGGGACCGAGTCTCGCGGGTTGTGGACATTATAGGAAGAGTCTCGCACCCATGACCGCCGGTGTGGAGTGCCTCGCCCGCCGCTTCACAGGCCGCAGTGTGATCAACGGGGGCAACTGAGCGGGTTAGCAACGCTGTGAGTGCGAGAGAGACAGCGCTGCTACGTCAGTACGCTAAACCTAGTCGTGCCAACCTCTGCAACCAAAACAGTCAGCTGAGCGCCTAGTGAATCCAGCCGGCCGTGATCGGCAGATAGCTAAGTGGGGCAGATGTCCCGCTGAGTGTGATGTGCCAGTGCCAGTGGTATACAGTTGTACGCGTTATCCGAGTTATCTTGGAGGTCCTGCAGGTCGCCATTGTCGCAAGTCCCAGATAGGTTGGGAAAGGCAGAGCGCGCGAAAAGACAGAAGGAGAACAAAGAAGTTGATGACATCGTGAACGCGTCCACACGTCCGTACGCGTCCTCACCGTTTGCATACAGTCGATCTCAAAAAGTAAAAAAAAAGCACCAGAGCACCTAAGATAAATGTTTTCTTCTGGTCTGCCTACACCTTCCTAAAGGTTCTTAGAGTCTTATCCTAAATGATTAAGGAACTATTCCTCGCCTCAATCGGTTGCTATTTTAAGTTCATGAAACTCAAGGGCAATGCTGCCATTCCACAGATATAATTTTGTGGAACAACATGTGAGACAGTTTGGGGAGATGTGCGTCAGATCGCAACAAAATGAGGTGCAAATGTGTCTCTCAAAGCCAAATTTGGAGGTGGGGACTGAGAGTCTCTTGGTTTCCGCTTATTTGCTTGTGTTGTATGTACACGATGGGCGGTGCCCGGTGCCGTCACCTTGCCGCCTGCCGCACTGTCTGCCGGTCCCTCCTGCCCCCCTCGTGCCACACGGAAGGCGTCCGACCTCCGAACCTCGGTCACACGGCTGACACTGGGCTGACGGAAGCCCGTACTAGCACACCGAAATGTAGTACGCCTCTTTTCTCTCGCTTGGAATTTGTTGATATACTTTTGCCAACTGTTTTCCGGAGTGTCCGGTCAAAGAAAATGTCGTTTTTATACTTATTCCCCCCCCTCCCTCCCCTGTGGCATTACTAACTGGAATTTAACCCGTTGTTCTTTGTTATCCCACCAAACCATTTAAGATGTTATCGCAGACAGACACGCGCCCACACCACTCAGCCGCACAAACTCGTTCTGGAGCTCGCGCGCCTCGCGTGTGTGGCGTTCCGCTCTGCGGGGGAATCAGTAAACATGCGCGGCCTTGAACTTGCCGCCACTGCACTGAGATAGCAAGACGGAAATATTACTTCTTGTGGTCGGATTAGCATGCATGCTGATGTGCATGCACAGTCCGACGGCCGGCTGATACGGGGTGCTGGGTGCTGCACTGGACTGTGGCAACAAGAAGTGTGGCACGGCCGGGCCGAGCACCCGAGTCCGGGCGCCGCTGGGCGCTGACCACGTGGCCACAGTGCAAGGTGCAGAGAATGATCGTGTGTGTGTGTGTGTGTGTGTGTGTGTGTGTGTGTGTGTGTGTGTGTGTGTGTGTGTGTGTGTGTGTGTGTGTGTGTGTGTGAAGGCCGCAGCGGCGGGGCGGCAATCTCAGATAATTGTCGCAACGCGCTGTTTTGCGTCCCGTGTCCAGCTTCAGATCCTACTACAGCTCCTGCTTCATTTTCATCATCTTCATCTTCTGCTTCAGCTTCTGCTTCAGCTCCTGCTTCATCTTATTCAGCCTTAAATTCAGGTGCCGCGTGCACATGCCACTTCGCTGCGCTCTTCAGCGCGGCATCGCGCGGAATGCCAACTTGAACAGTCGGAGGGGAGTTGATTAGAGAGATTCAGGTATGTTGGAAACTATCCACAGCTACTCTAATGGGCGAGGGGTCCACAACTCGGAGACCATCAGTGTACACATTTTCAGACAATCATACACACCCATCGACTACAAATCTTAAAACTCCATTAACTTGAGGCTTGAGCTTCATTATAGGGCTAAGAACAACCGTAAAACGCCATTAGACTAAAATTTTAATTCTTCTGCAAATAAGCTGAAACAATCGACACAATCAGTGTACACTTTTGGACAGAGTTGTGGACCCCTCGCTAATGGGTGGCCGGATCAGCCTGACCTATGCACCATGCACCCCACCCCCACCCCCACCCCCGGGCTGGACAGACAAGTCGAACCGGGGGCGGAAGTTCGTCAATAAAAACATAGAAACTGAACCAGATCCGAACAACGCACGGCAGAGAATTCTCTTGGCCCAATCCCAATGGTCTTAATTCCGTCAAGAACATTTCGCTCCGGTTTCAAACTGATTTTTCTGGGTGAATTCCAGTCCAAGCCAGTCGGCGCTCTCTTTGCGCGTCTTGGCCTAGGAAAGTCTATCGGGCAGCAGAAGGCGGCACGAGGTGCTCGCGAATGAGATGTCCCTGCGAAACGCCCGAACTGACGAAATGGTTCGGCAGCTCTCCAGGAAGCCGAAAGTAACTCGCGGGGAATAAAAATGTGCGACCTGTCCACATTCTTTCCATCTCAGGAAAACGTCCTCGGATTATGAAAAGTACTTCTTATTTATAGGCGTTTCCATGTTTTGAAGAGGCCACAGACCACCGGGGCGGTATCGCACCAACTTGTGGAAATGCCGTTGGTTATCTTGTCGGCGAAGGCGTTGTTAACTCGTGATTAACTCGGTCTTAAGTCGCTTGGCCTCGCGCTCTGCTCGGCGGTGTTGACGTTGACCCGCGGACGACGCGGCCCTCGGCCCGGCGGCCCGGCCGGTGTAATGACAGGTCACTGGTGCCGCGGCTGCCGTTGCTGCGTGGGGCCGCGGGCTGCGGCTGATAGTTACGCAGACGGCCGCGGGCCCATTCGCAAATTACGTGACCCCTTGGCCGCGGTGGGCCTGGCGAGGCCTATGGTCCTGGTTGAAGGTCACACGCCCGCACGAAGCAGGAAAAATTGAACAAAAAAAGATTCGTGTTCGCAACCAATTCTTAGTTAATTTCCAGACAGGCAAGAAATTTTGGTTCTGAGAACTAACTAACTACTAAAGAAATAAACGAAAAATTAATATCCCCCCCCCCTCCCGACGTCACGTTGAATTACACGGACGACCCCGGCCAGTGCGCGGTGCGGCGAGTCCAGATATTACATGCCCACCACACTCGGAAACCGTTTCCTTCATTCAAAGACGCCGTCCTTCGTGGGGGGACAATGAAATAGTTTCTTTAATTTTAAGGAATTTTCTTTCATACACTAGAAAATTTACCTCACATCAAAAGCGCCTCCCTCGATTGAAGGGAAAAATTACCTTGACCCAAAGTTTCTTTGAATCAAGAAACCGATTTTCTGGGTGCAACAGGGCGCACCGGGCGCACTCTCATTAAACGCCGCTACTCAGTTTAGCGAGCGGGAATATGGCGCTCCCTGAACAGGATCACTGCATTTTCCTGACGAGCCGGTCACTTATAGGAGCAATGTAAAGCGGGACGAACCTTGAATGTGTGTGTGTGTGTGTGTGTGTGTGTGTGTGTGTGTGTGTGTGTGTGTGTGTGTGTGTGTGTCGGTTAGCGCTACGACGTCCTCTTCTCCCCTCACCTGTGGTGCCTGCGGTGCCTGCGGTGCCGAGCGTGACCATGCTGCATCAACGGCTAGTTGACCTCCGAGTCCGGATCCTCATCAACGGTGACGGCCCGGCCTGCAACACACACAAGCAGAATCGGTTCTAGCACTCTCACTAAACGGAGACTTTTATGGGCCCGAACCAGACAGTGTGTCCTGTTCTCTGGCACAGCCGGGCGCAGCCCCGCACAGTCAAGAACGGCTTGCTGTCCGTGACGGCGTCAGAGCAAATTAACCCTGGCCGCAAATCGCACGGCCAATCTTCGCATCGCTCTTCACAAAAATTGCAAAAATAGGCAGGAACAGACTGTCGAAAGTCTAGCAAATCGATACCGAGGGTGTCGAAATTTTGTCGAAGATCGAATGTTTCATCGATTGTACATCGAATATCGGAGGAGAATCGACATGAGCTATTTCAAAATGTCGAATAGAATCGACTGGATTGCATCGATTTGTTGAATTTTCCAATAGCGAATCGACATCGATTCGATATTGTTTCGACAGTCTAATCTTGGCTGGGGACGCGCCTCTACGAGCTCGAGCCTACCCTGCTCCTGTCCTCCCGCGTCGTGCCGGATGCCGGACTATCACGTTCACAGTCCGGGGGTCCGGAAACAGACAATGTGCTCTAGCCGCACCTGCCTTGAGACTGACCACTTACCACCAACCACTGACGACTGAGTGAGGCGGACCGCCGGGGCCCGGCGGCCGGGACGACTGTCTTATTCAGTCGCGCTGACCCGAACCCGACCCGACACAACGCCGGTCTGCGAGGCCTGGCGGCCTGGCGCACTCGGCGTACGCCCCCGACCCGGCGCACCGGGAAACGGCTGACAGGCGGGCAGCGGCGGCGGGTGAGCGGGGGCCTCTCGCCTCCTACCGCCATACCGCCGCCCGGCAAAGGACCAGAGGCAGGAAACCGAACCCAAAATAAAGCAAGCATTTCAAAGATTACAATGTTGATCATTGGAGACATGGGAGAAGACATAGAAAAAGAGATGCAAAGAGTAATAACTCATAGTTGCCCGAAAATTGGAAATAAAAATAAAATAAGGAAGAATAGACCGGCTAGCTTGTCACACTTCAGATAAGAAAAGTGAAGGGCTCCAAAACATTACGTTTGAGCTATTTATGCACTCAATTACTATACATCAGAAAGTCGGACGTCGGTTTGAGACGAATCTGGAGGATAGTTGGGGTACGTGCAGGTAAATAAATCAAGATGCACAAACAAATCACCTAAAGATACTAAAATGACATACTTCTCAAAAGTGAGATTTTTACCTAGAACTTGTGAAATTGCTATTCGAGGGTGTTTTTTCACCTGCTGTCATCCCCCCCCCCCCCCCGCATCGTTTTATTTTTTTAAACCTGCACTTTCCTTTATTTCGCCAAAGGAGTCTTACACTTAGTCAGCCTGTCTACCTCCCACCTCAGCTCAGCAGCTCACCGGAGGCACCGGAGGCACCGGAGGCACCGGAGGCACCGCACAGCACGTTGTCGTAGGCTCGGCCTGCGAATAGCGTCTAAACTCACGCGGCCTGCAGAGCGAGTAGCGAATGCCTGTGCGGCGTGGACCCGGCCCGGCCCGGGAGCCCCGAGAGCTGTGCTGCCGAGCCGGCGCGGACGTCGTCCCGCGGGAGGGCAGAGGCAAGGCCGTGCAGCCGAGCCGAGCCGTGCCGAGCCCGGGGGACTCGGGGGGCTGTAAACGTGGTTACTCGGGGTTGTAACCCTATCCACACGTGCACCGTCACAAAACTCACACGACGCACATCTTCGTTTTTCATCTTCGACTTGCGGTTTAGAGAACCCAGACGAGGAGTAACTTCCCAACTTCTCTCCAGATAACTGATAAGCCGACCCCTTGCACACACGTGTCTCCCTTATTGGTTTCGCATGGCGGTTCACACGTAAATGTTCCGCGGCCATTGTAGACGCACTGGTTGGCCGGCTGAGCTACGACCCCCCACGGCGCTACGCTGCCACGCCCGCGGCTACACGCTAACCGCTCCAGCCTCCAGCCTCCGTTGATCCAGACCAGCCAAAGCTAGGCGGGTGACGGGAGTGCGAAGGCAAAGGTGACCGGGAACGGGCACGAGGGGGGCGAGGCGAAGGTGTAAAAGGTCGCACGGAGGAGTAAAGGTGGGCTGGCCGCCGCTGTGGTGTAACGCCGATCAAAAGTTATTAGGCACTAATTAATGGTGCCTTACACTCGCCCTGACCGCTGTCCAGTTTGAGTTCATGTGTCTCGCCGGGTCAAGGCTGGTGTTGGGACGGATAATGGACGATGGTGACGAGCGACTGTGGGCGCGTGGCGCTGTCAGAGTGCGGGTGCTTTTTTGATGACCCAAAGAAATGTTATTTATTTCAACTGAATGTGTTGATTGTCCCAAAATCGAAATCGGTGAAAAAATTAGCTGAGACTACTAATCTTTTTTTTTTTTTGGGTGGACCTCCGAACAATATCTCAGCTGTCAGCGCGGGGGTATTGCAGTTGCAGAGCTTCGCGACAAGCGGCTGCGCGCGGAGCCGAGCGGAGCCGAGGGCCGGAGCCGAGAGCCGGAGCCAAGAGCCGGGAGCCGGAGCCGAGTGCCGGAGCTGAGAGCCGAGAGCAGGAGCCGAGAGCCGAGAGCCGGAGCCGAGAGCCGAGAGCCGGAGCCGAGAGCCGAGAGCCGGAGCCGAGTGCCGGAGCCGGAGCCGAGAGCCGAGAGCCGGAGCCGAGTGCCGGAGCCAAGAGCCGGGAGCCGGAGCTGAGAGCCGGAGCCGAGAGCCGGGAGCAGGAGCCGAGAGCCGGAGCCGAGAGCCGCGATGCTGCGTATCGTATCACTTACTGCAATTTACGTATCCAGCCTCCAGAGGCATGCTCGCGCGGCGGGCAAGGCACGTGGACAAGTCGACTGCCGCAGGTTGTTTGTTATCACGGCCGACAGCGCCGCTTTACCGCCTTGCTACACGTCGCATCGCCCCGGCCGAATGTCGCAACGCCTCACGCCTGGCTGCCCGGCCGGCACCCCGCACTGCCTGCATGGGCATAGGCATGGGCACGCGCCGAGTGAGGAGACAAACGAGGTGAAACCAGAAGCCAGTTTTTTTCGGTGGCAGTATTTTTAGACCAACCCCTGAACAACATCCTGTCATAAAATAGAGTCTCATGATGCTGTTGACCCCGGAAAGTCTTAGGCACCCCAAACTGCAACTCCCGCCAAACTTTTTCCACCCGAGCGAGTCAAGGCGGAACCGGCTATACATTCAAGGTTCGATAGTGTGGACACTTCTACGAATTTTTATGTTTTTTATTTTTATGGGCATTCACACTGGTAAAACAAAGGCGTAGTACCACGCCCCATTGAGGCATGGCATGGAATTACGAGATCGGACGTTGTTCAGATGCGCGCTGGAGAACGGACGTTGTTCAGATGCGCGCCGGAGAGCGGACACAGGTCATGCATCTGATACGACGAATTAAAACACACGCATAGAGGCTGTTGCGAGAAGGCGGCGAGGAGATCGGCAAGGGCGATACCGCTAGAGCAGAACAACGCCACACAAATCGCGTCGGGCCGAGTCCGGGCGCAGGGAGGGACGCAATTTCAACACGGCGGTGGTATTTAGTGCTCGGCATCCTCGGCCGCAGCTCCGCAGCCATGGCCGCAGCCGATACCCTTAGCGGCCTGGATGGTATGGCGTGAGGCCAGGCGGTGGCGAAACGCGCAAAGGCAGCAAAGGGACCCAGGACCCGGCGGGACGCATACACCAACGCCAGGCGTTGCGTCGCACGGGAGTGCTGCCGAATCAGGCGGGGCCCATAAAGCACGCCGGGCGCCTGCGAACGCCAGGGTAGGCCAGCCCGCACGACACGCGTGCATGCACGAGTCGGGATTGCCTACCCAGCAGGCCGCCCGGTGCACCGAGTGGGCCAGCATAGCGTTGCCCTTGCCGCCTTTGACGAGTCCGCCCCCACCAACTGCACTAACATTGCGCCTCCACATGTCCGCTCCAACGCAGAACGGGAGTTCACCCGTGAGCCAGACGCTACTCTCTGGTCACATCAAACAGAATCGCAACCGATCCACAACGGCCTGCAGCTCAACGCGAAGACGATCAGACGGACGGCAGACGCGTGGCGTGCAGAGTCGACAAGACGGCAGTCTGAGTCCGCAGGCCGCCACGGCATTGACCTAGGCCCACTGACTGTGAAGCTGTGCCCGGCCCCCGGCCACCGGCCAGTCTGAGCCCAGTGCGAAATGTGTGCGAACGGGAGTGGAGCAGCGCAGCGGGGCCGGGCCGGGCCGGGCCGGGCGGCTGTTCTCCCACGCCAATCAGCGGCTGAGCAAACAAGCAAGGTGACGGCGAAGGCACGCGTATAGACACTGTCATGTGGACACTTTCAGTGAAAATGCTGCAGGGGACAACAAAATTGAGTATTCGTCAATGTTTTTCTCTCTCGTGAAAATTCCCTAGCCAGCCAATGTGCCCCGGGTGAACTGGAAACTGAGGGGAGGTACCCACTGCTTGCACTGAACGATAAAAATTGTATTTCTCAATGTGAGCGATAAAATTTTCTCGCTTAATACGCGCGAGAAAAGTTTTCGCACGTTTTCCTCCGCTACAGGATAGTAAATGCTTCCAGCTCCCTTCGAGGGTAGGAGCTCACTCGTACAGAGCGAGAAAAATTTCTCACTCCACGCGAGCGATAACATTTTTATCGCTTAATTTAGGCAGTAACGTCTCGCTCCTCAGTTTGCAGTGTGTAAATCAAGGCATGCGTCGTATTTCTCTGTCTGTCCCTACACTGCGCAGTGCGGGAGCGTGTGTGTGTGTTTGGCCTGCGCATTGTGTTGCAATCTGCGCTGTCCAGCCGCCTCGCCGCAGTCCACCGCGGTCCGCCGGGTCCGCGCCACGCCTTGGGGTCGACGGGTCGCCTCAGCGGGTCAAGCGGCACACTCGCATCTTGCAGGAGGAGGAGCCACACTACCATAATACACTGTTAAAGGTATAAAACCGTATAAAACTGTGAATTAGCAGCAGGTTAATGGCCCTATGCCATTTTTAAATGGCTTGAACAAAATTGTCGGCGTTCATGTGGGATTTTTTTTAACACTGTAAAGACACTTTTGAAAAATGAACTATTTTTAAATGCATTTGCCGTGAGTACGATGGGGTTACGAGGTTCCTATTCGGTCCGAACTCCCGACATCGCTGGGTAATTGCGGCTCAATAAACACATTGTGGCCTTTCTTTTTGTTTCGTTTTAATACGAGAACCACCTGCCCGGCCACGGCACCGGTGAGTCAGTGCCATGGGATCCCATTATGGGACTGCATAGCGCGCGAAGCAATGACCGCGCTGGAACGGGCAGCGTTTGGCGCGCTCGTCTTCCGGGAGCCTGCCTGCGGAGACTGCAGAGACTGCCGCCAAAACGAGTTCAGTTCAATCCACCTTGAATCGACCTAACCACGCTGTTGACACGGCCGTGGACCTGTGGTCCTCACTTACCCCCACCTCTTCCCTCCCCTTCCCCTTCCGACCCTTTCTGCTCCACTCGTGTTCTCCATGGTTCTTTCCCGCCCGCCCAAGCACTCCGTTCTTACCTCTCTCTCCTCCCCTCACCTCCTGCTGCGTACACGCACACACACACACACACACACACACACACACACTCGCGCGCTGACGCTCACACGTCAAGGTCCCCCCGCACACATGGCTACGGACAGGACATTAGCTGGATAATGGATAGCGGGCCTGGCTCTCTCTCTCTCTCTCTCTCTCTCTCTCTCTCTCTCTCTCTCTCTCTCTCTCTCTCTCTCTCTCTCTCTCTCTCTCTCTCTCTCTCTCTCTCTCTCTCTCTCTCTCTCTCTCTCTCTCTTTCTCTCCCCCACCCCGTACCTTGGGGAATGCGACGGCAGCATCAACTCGACGGTCTTGTGGGTCATGGCGACGACGCTGGCGCCCCCGCGGGCGCTACGAGGCTGCGGCTGGCACGTCGGGGATCTCGAGGACCTCGGCCACCCCTGCCGGCCACCCCCTTGCGCGCATCGCTTCCTGGAGCCCCGCTGTTGTCCGCGGCTCGTGACTTGTTTTTAGCCTAACCTCACCTGAGGGACCGCAGCCGCAGCTGCTGCCGAGACGCACTGGCGCCGGCGCCGCGCACCGCGATACCCTCGCACTCGCACACTGCACTGGTACGTCTCACTCGCACTGCACAACGGATAGGCACCGGCAGCCGGTGCAGAGCTCCACAACAAACCGCGGCGGGGCGGGGCGGGGTGGACTTCCGCCGCGGGGGGCGGGCACCGGCACGATATCGACCGCCGCGGGGAGCGCGTGGCGCGCGTGCGCGGCGCGTGCGCGGGGCGTGCTCACGCTCAAGCCGTCGTCTCGCCGCGTCTGCACCGAGGAGCAAACGACGCCCGACTGCGGGCGGAGCGACTGACTGACTGCGCGCGGCCGCGGCGAGGCGAACACGGAGGGAACGGAGCAGGAGCAGGCGACCGGACCGGGCCTGGATGGGGCGGGACCGGGACCATGTCGGTGTGGGACCGACTCGGTGCGCTGCGTACGCTGCGTGCGCTGCGGTGTGGTGTGGCGTGGCCGGCCGGGGGCATTGCCCAACGACGTGGCTCCCCCTCCTCCTCCAGGAGGCCCAGGCCCAGGAACCCCCGCCCCCCGCGTCCTTGCACGCCGCGCCGCACCTTGCGCCCTCCCCGGTCTCGTCCTCAACCTTGCCCTCCCTGGCGGCGATCTGTTTCCCAGCCGACCGTACCGCCACCACCTTCACAGCCGTGGGGTATCAGGTGCACTGGTGGGCGAACGGCATGGCGTATGACTTTACCGAGGAAGGCGGGACCAGGCCGTAGACAGCCACACTGTAAATGAATGAACGACGAATGAATGAAGATTGCGTAAATGAAGAATGAATGAAAGATAAGTGAATGAATATCAATGAGTTTGCGCATGGATGCTTTAAAGACAATGAAAAAATGTCGCGGGTGGGGACACATCGTGCTATTCGAGGAATAATGACAGTGATGAAGAACCGTCTCTGCCCTTCTCACAAGCCATCCTCCTCCCCCTCACTCTCTCTCTCTCTCTCTCTCTCTCTCTCTCTCTCTCTCTCTCTCTCTCTCTCTCTCTCACACGACTGACCACTCCACGACCTGCCCCAAGTACAGCGGTTGGCCCGGTTCCCGCATCGACGGCCCGGCTGGGCTGAGCTGGGCCGAGCTGAGCTTGAGCACGTTTTATCTGTGCGCGCCTCGCTTCCGTGAGCGGTTGTCA
Organism: Odontothrips loti; assembly: GCA_038380765.1. Taxonomy (NCBI): domain Eukaryota; kingdom Metazoa; phylum Arthropoda; class Insecta; order Thysanoptera; family Thripidae; genus Odontothrips; species Odontothrips loti. Next base: position 13,441,247 of record CM076245.1, read on the forward strand.
ATGGATCTGGGCTCTTCTTAACTTGGGATCAATGCCTTTGAAGTTTTTTTACCCACTTTTTTTTTCGGTTTGCGGTTTACTTCTCTTTGCTCGACTTGTTTCAGGAGTATTATAACGCGGCGATTTGTGCCTGAGGTTCAGGAACCACGGCCCCGGCACCAGGTGGCGGCCTCGGATGCTTCGCAGACCTGTCCCGTCCCAACCCGTTCCTCCGGGACTCTCGGCCTCGGCCTCGGCGTCGACCCGACCCCAACCCATCCGTGCTCGGCCGGCACCAGCCGGCACGGTCCGCAGCGGCGACGGCCAGAATGGGAGGTGCGAGGCGCGGCCAGCGCCGGCCAGCGGCCAGCGACGTGTGGAGAAGTGGATGCTGTTTCAACACACCCGATGCGATGCCCGATGCCGTGCCGTGCCGGATCAGTGTGCGGAGTGCGCTGCACACGTCGCGTGATGGCCTGGCACGGCACGGCACGGCACGGCACGGCACGGCACGGCACGGCACGGCACGGCACGGCACGGCACGGCACGCGACACTGTCAGAGAAATTCTTTTGTTTGCGCGGGGCAAGTCTGCACATAAAACTCGAAGCGACCTGTTTTCCACGCCGCGGTGTCCCGCTGCTGCATGACCGGGGGCACGCGATGCGACTCGAGAGCAAAATCACTATAAGACGGTAGGCACACGGCAGGCACACGCACACGGCACGGCACGGCGACAACCACCCCTACCCCCCTGTTGCAGTGGACGGGGACGTGGGCACTCCAGTCCGGGAGCACGGCGACGTGCCGCGACTTTGATGCTCACGATGCTGCCACACACGCAGCTCCTCCTGCGCAACCACTCCAAGGAGAGGGAGAACAATGCGCGAATGCCAGGTAAAGCGGGCACGACATTCTCGCAAGGGCGAACTTGATTTAGCCAGTCTGAGCACAAAGTGACGCCTGCTTGATAGGCAACCGCAGCAAGGGTGAGACCGACGTGCCTGTTTGTGGCCACAAAGACACAGCCGAAAATGCAGCGAAGTGGAAGCGACTGTAGGATGCTACGGGAGTGTATGTGGTCCCGCTCAATCCAAACCGATGCCCGACGGGTGTGCCTACCCTCTATGGGCAGACGCAGCTCGAACAGCTCTTAAGTGGGTTGGCCCATACATTTTTGGAATAGAGAAGAGTGTAAGGATGATGGTCATATGAATCATTTAGTAAAAGTAACATAAATATTTCCAGTGTCCTTCTACTTTCTCAAGAAACAAAAAAAGACATAATAAAAATGATAGGGTGCTTAAGGCATTAAATGAAATACAAGCTATTCCAAAAAAAAAAAGAATATTTATTACTTCAACAAAAATTAACAGTGTACATTAAGAGTACAGAAGTGCCATCCTCTTCTTAATGATCGAATCCAACTTCGATATTTGCTGGCAAAAACAGTTTAAGAATGGGCTGCAATTTCATCAGCTAATTTGAAATGCTCATAGTCTACCCAGTACGTGTTTGTATTATCATTTCAGGGTAGAACAACGTGTGTGGGAAAAGGAACAAACTTTATTTGAATAAAGTCAAATTATGCATTGGCAGCTATCTTCATCTTCTCTTTCACTCCCTCTTCTGCACCATCTTTATTCAAAAATGAATCCAGATGAAGTTTGAATCTTTCATTAGAACCTTGACTTATAATAGCTCCCCTGCATGGAACGAACCAAAGAACAATATGAAAGTTAACATTCACCTCACACCGGTAACACATATAGTGTATTGAAGACTATCACTTACTTGGAGATAAAATCATTCAACACTCCTGGTGGCTTGTGTGTTAAAATGGCTTCTACTATCTGTCTAAAATTTGCCGCCATTTCCTCAGACTTCATCTCAACCTAAACATATGTGCAGTTGGTTAATGATCAAGCATATGACAGCAATATACAAATAATTTCATGATACTTACTGTTCCTATAGGAACCTGCAGCATTCCAAGTTTAGCATCAAGTGGACTTGCATCCACTTTATAATCCATGCCATTCTTGAATTTCTTTACCATATTTGCAAGATCAAAACCAACAGTTCCTAAAGAAGTCCTCAATATAAGTGGTTTACAATGTACACCCTTCAGGAATGATAAACCCTATAAACCATGTATAAATCACACCAACCTTTCTTTATGTTAGGGAATTTTTTTATTCCAATGAGACCTCGAATAGGTGCCAATTCTGTCAGAACATCTGGATGTGCCAGGATGATATCATAATCTTCAATATCAAGATCACCCGCCTACAAAAATTTTATGGGGTAGAATTCTTTAAAAATTGTACAGATATGCACTATAAATAAAATAAAAGCAAGGAACTAGCATACCTGGAACATTTTCACTCCCTCCAATCCTACAACTGCTTCAGCTCCTGCCTCCACAGCCTTCTTATTCAATTCCAGATCTTTGCAAATTACACAGATTGATTTAATTGGTTTATCAGTTTGAAAGTAATGTGGAAGCTCAACAACACCACTGACATTTTCTAAAAACTGAGTCTGAAAATCACAGTAGATGAATGAGATTGAGCTAGGAGTGATAGATTAGTCAACATACTATAACAATGAGAACAAACGATTGCTTCCACATTGACATACCTTCTTCTTCGTACTCAAGTCAAGTTCAAAATATGCTTTCATCATTGCCTTCGGATTATCAAACATTGTGGGGTGATGACTCTCCTTGCAGTTGTTTATTGCGGTAATGATATCATACACAGGCCATTTGTACTCACTACTGATATATACATTATCTGTGGCGATTTCCCGGTCGGAGTCATCTGGAAGCAATGGTTTCTGCTGGCCACTCTTCATTTTCGCCCTAAAAAAAATTTAATACTGAATGAGATACAGAAAAGCACAGGAGCCAAAGCCCTTAACAGAAATCACACATGGCATTCAGACATTTGAAGTACCACTAAACTAAACCTTACATCATTTGCTGCCTTAGATATGGACTAAGGGTATCTTCTTTGTTCTTTTTAGCAGCCTTATTTTCAGCACTCTGCTTAACCTTCCTTGTCCGTGTTCCTTTACGAGCAGCATAGTTCCGGATTGCAGTCTGAACCAAAACCGGGCTAGGGCTCAGAAATGATGACGATGTTGGTAGGAAATATGACCGAGTTGAGATATTGAGAGCAGCAGACAAACGAAGAAACCGCCCTGAAAAGAGAGATAAATTAAATAAGTTGAGAACCAATAAGTCACATCGAGAAAACCATGCCTTATGAGCAATAGAATTATCTACTAAGAGAAAAAGGTTTAAGGTTCGATTTCAAAACCAAAACCTCAAAAACCGTGTGGTTCACCGTTCAAAACTGGTGTTCGGTTCCAATGCTGTGCAGAAAACATAACCTATTCAAAGAGTTGAAGCTGTTTTGAAGCCTCAAGGCGGCGTCAAAGGAAATCGACAGCAACGATCACTGTCGTAACTGCGACTAACTAGTGAATGAGTGATTATTTGTGTGTTCAAACCCGATAATTACCTAAATTTGGGCACATTTTGAGGGGCGGCGGCACACTTCCCTGCCTTACGAAACAAATGAATGTTGTCGTCTGCACTTGCCGGGGAGGGGGCGGGTGGGGTAGCGTGGACTGCTAATAAGTGAATTTGAATTACTTGCCCTGAAAGCGCCTTGCCAAAATTTTAGAGACGACCAAAGAAAACGAAAACAACAAAACAATATCGCGCGGCGGCTACAAACCTTTACCCTCGACAGGCGAGGCGCATTATCGGCCATAACATGATAACAGTGGTTGAACGTTCAAGCTCAAGGGTTGAGTGTTGATAAAGCGAACGGCAACGGAAGGCCGAATTCTGGAGTCCGTTGGACAAAAAGGCTTGTCTGCGCCAGAGTCAGCGTCTGAGTTACTGCGTATTTGTCCTCCCTCCCCTCCAGCAAAATGAACTGTCACCGGTCCCTGTCAGTTGTTCGTCGACTGCATACTATTAATGCGGGGAAACTCCTGTACTGCGATTATGGCGAACCGTCGCAGGTGGTGAAGCTGGTAGAGGAAAAACTTTCAGCCCCACAAAACAATGAGGTGAAGTGTTTCTTTAAAGTTGGCACCTTAGGTTATGGGTTTATTTCATCTATCTCATCTTTAAGCTGTTGCTGAAACTGTTTTTTTTCTTTCTGTTTCATGTACTTGGTCTCACATTAATTTTATGCATTTAGATTGTTGTGGAGATGCAGGCGGCCCCAATCAACCCAGCTGACATCAACACCGTTCAAGGAGTGTACCCCATCAAGCCCGCCCTTCCATCTGTGCCTGGAAATGAAGGTGTTGGTAGAGTGCTGTCTGTTGGGGGTGATGTCAAGAACCTCGCTGTTGGGGACACTGTTGTGCCACTTGATTTGGGACTTGGAACATGGCGGACACATGGACTGTTTAATGCCAGTAATTGGATGAAAGTAAGTATTCTGAAAGATGTGTCTACAACTACGAGGTATCATATTTGCACAATTAACATGCGTAATTTTTTGTTTTGTTCAGGTTCCTAATAAATTAGGCCTTGCAGAAGCTGCAACCTTGTTGACTAATCCACCAACAGCCTACCGAATGCTGAAAGACTTTGTGTCTTTGAAACCGGGTGATGTAGTGATTCAAAATGGAGCAAACAGTGCATGTGGCCAGTATGTGATTCAGCTGTGCAACGCATGGAATTTGATATCTGTAAACGTGGTGAGAAACCGCCCCAACATAGACGAGTTAAAAGATTCGCTCTCAAAGCTTGGTGCCTCACATGTTCTGACTGAGGAAGAGCTTAGGTAACTAAACTTATTTGTTACTGTTTGTGTGTTCTATGTATCATGATGTTTGAAAGGAAGAGTACTAAATTTTCATCTTGCAGATCAACTAGCCTCTTTAAGTCTGGCGGGCTGAAAGCACCAAAGTTAGCCCTTAACTGTGTTGGAGGTCAAAGTGGAATGGAAATTTTACGCAAGTTGGAGCCCAAGGGGGTTCATGTCACATATGGAGGAATGTCTCGCCAACCTGTGACCGCACCCACGTCTGCGTTGATCTTCAAAGATTACCAACTTCGTGGGTATTGGATGTCTCGCTGGAGCAAGGAAAATGCAAAAAATCCAGAGCGAGCAAAAATGTTCCAAGAAATAACAGATTTAATGCTGAAAGGTGTTGTCAAAGCTCCTGCTCACAAGTTTGTACCCTTCAAAGATTATGAAATTCCTTTAAAGAAGACTCTTGACATGAAGGGGTTCTCAGGAAACAAGTTTATTTTCACATTTGGTGAAAATGTGTGTTAATACTTGTTTATCTTTGTATTTGGTAGATTTCCTCGTGGAAGTCTTGTTAGTTTTAAGAATTTCATGAAGATGCATTGTTGTCTATTGGCTGTGCTGTTATAATGTGCCCCTCATGAAACTGTGGAGGCTTTTATGTTATAAATGTAAAGAAAACTATATTTTGTTGTCTCTTTTTTCCTACCATTCACAAATTTCTAATCAGACGATTCCATGTCAGAAAGTCCAAACAAATTATTGGGGGGGGGGGGGGGCAATCCTGGCAAAATGCCGGGGTCGTGCGGTCCCAGTCTAACTTGCCCGTGCTTCTGTCTACCCCAGCTCCTATCTCAGAAAGGGCCCGAGAGCAGTGGGTCAGGTCAAGGACGTGATAATGACGTCAGGTATGCAGAGAAGGTCCTCGCGATCCCTTGGACAGGGAAGGACCAGGACGGGAAGACAGTTGCTCTTCCCTGTTCCTTGCGCTAGCTAAGCTGAGCCATCCACTAGTCCGCTGCCTCAGCCGACTGGGCTGAATCAACCTGCTAGTCTAGTCTCTTCACTCGACTGTCTTTCCACAACTGACTCGCTGACTGCAGGGCCATTCTCTCACGACCCGAACCCACCGCGCCACGCCACCGGTACTACCCACACCCACACGGCTCGATCATATTTTCCGTGTAATTTTTTTTATTTCGGTTCTGAATTAATAAATATGGTACATAGGCCTAGTCAGAAGAGAATTGGCAGCACAGCGTTCTGGCTGCGAACGAACAGTGCAACTGACACAAGTGATAGTGTCAGTTGGGTGACTGGAGGCGCGGTGATTAACTTCATTCACAAACCCCTCCCCTCCCCTTCCACCGCCGTCTCTCCCTGCGCGGTCCTCACACTCTTAACACTCTCCGACAGCATTTGAAGGAAAGATTATTTATATCCCACACGTGCATCGCTCTTCAAGGTCATTGGGTGCTGCTAAAGCCCCGCCTGTTGCCGGCAGCGGCGGCGGCAGCGCTGGCGGTGCCGATGTTCGCCGCGAGATGGCGCCAGCGTCGAGGAGGGGGGGGGGGCGGCCACGCGGCAACGGCGGCAGCGCGTTTGTGGCCACCTTGCCGCTCCGTCGTCCCACGTTGAACGTTCCGGGACACACCGGGGCCTCCGTGTTCGAACAGGGCCTAGGGCAGAAGCGCATCGTTCCCCTGTGTGTCGGTCAGCCCCGCCCTGGACCCCCGTGCACCACCGGCGCCCACCCCTCGCAGCGGTGCTCGGGGTTGCCGCGGGCGCGGTCCAGCTGTACCTCCCGAACCCGAACGCCGACCCGAGCCCCGGCCCGAGCCCGACGAGGTGCCGAGCCGAAGCCGAGCCGAAGCCAGGCCAGCGCTAGTCTTTAGCCGGCCGCTACAGACGACCTGTCTGCTAAACAAGTGCTCTGCCCGAGTCTCTCGCCATGCCAGACAAGCCGTGTTTTTGTTCGTGAAGGAAATTCGCGACTCGCGGCACAGCGTGTGCCGGAAATGCCGTGACGCCCGCACCGGCTGCGTGCGTGCGTGTGTCGTGTCGTGTGGGCGTGCGCGGCCTGTGCGCGGCAGGGGAAGGGCTCGGCAGGGCGCGACTCGCGTTCGTTCGTTGACGGGACGAGATTTTGTGCGCGCGTGTGTGTGTTGGTGTTTTTGTGTACAGTGACAAAAGGATAACATATATATTCACAATAGAAGAGGTGCGCGAGCACTGCGTGTGCTAGTGTGAGTGACTAGTGTGTGTATGTGAGCGGAGCGGCGGCGGCCGTGGTGCTGCTGTGTTGGTAAATAAGTTCGGCTTTGCTTCTGCTGCCCGGGGTGGCGGGGCGTGCGGGGCGGAGCGAAGGAATTGGGAGGGGGGGGGGGGGGTTCGGCTCGGCTCGGCCCAGCCAGGCCCGGCCCGGCCCGGCCCGGCCCGGCCCAATCCGGCTCGGCTCGACTCGACTCGACTCGGCAGCAGACAGCTCAGCAGACGAGAGGAGAAGACCCCTTTCATTCCCTGCCGTGCCGTGTCCTGCTAGACTGGAAGCTGTTGGTGTCGTGTCACGCAGTGGCTGTGACAAGCCGTGACACGACCGGCACGTCACGGCACGGCACCGAAGGAGCGTGTGCGTGCGTCGGTACGTGCGTGATGAGTAACGAAACCCGGCGGGGAACGTTCAGAAACTACGTGACCGATTTTAGGCCACTTTTTGAACCCCCCTCCTCCAGGTCCTGGCCGTGACATGAGCGAAGCCATGCCATCTGCAGCCCCGCCTGCGCCTCCTTAAAGTACGTCCACGATATTGTCGAAAGGGCAAACCCACTTTGGCCAGACTTGGGCGCACATAGCGCCTGCTGGGTAGGCAACACCGGCTCCTCTCTGCACCCGTGTCGTGCGGGCTGGCCCGCCCCAGCGCTCGCAGGCGCTTGGAGCCGCAGTCCGCGTGTTTGATTAGGACATTCGGACGTACTTTCTGGACAGCCGGCCGGGCCCCGCCGGTGCCTTTCAGTCAGTCGATCAGTCCGTTGGTCTCTCGCCCACACTTGCCTCCCGTTCGATCACCCCAAGCTCGAGCCGCAGTCCCCTTTCCTTCGCGCCTCAAAGAGTGTTTTATCAACTTCATGGTCTTACCCAACCTTCTGGGCTGGAAGGGCGCTTTCAAAGTCTACACCAGGGTCGGCCGAGTCTGAGGTGAGCGGCGGCATGGCGCACCAGGCGACCAACAGGCCGCTCGACTCACTGAACGGCACTGCTGCGTCGTGCCCAGCCTAGCCCAGCCCATCGCTTGCGCCCGGCGGGCGACGCCACGCGCTGTCCGCGGGATGCGATGCGACGCGACGCGATTATGCGACCGACCGATGCTTGGCTCGGCCAGGCTCGGCTCGCTCCGAGCGCTCCGAGCCGGTCTGGTCTCCCTGCTCCTTAGTGATCGGGGCAGGCCGGGCAGCAGCAGCAGCAGCAGCAGCAGCAGCAGGCCTGGCCGTGGGCATGATCAGTCTGGCCTGGCCTGGTGCGGTGTAGTTCGCAGCAGCGGCAGCATTGTTTTGGTGAAGGTTATCGGAGGGCTCTGCTCTGGCTCTCCCGCCCCGCCCCCCGCCCCGCTGGGTCCGGTCCGGTGAGGTCCGGCCGCTGCCGACGCCCTGCTCTCGGCTTGGCGCGCGGCTCCCGCGGCCCCCGCGGCCCCCGCGGCCCCCAGCCCCCGGCGCGGCACCACTCATGGCGGGGGACACTACTAGTGGTTGCGGGCCCAGCGGGCCGAGCGGCAGGGCTCTGGAGAGTGTTGAGTGGCGGTGCGTTAGCTCCTGTTAGCTCAGAAGAGGGAAGGGAAGCGAAGCCAAAGGCGCCAAAGGCCCGGCCGCCGATGCCTTATGCGAGGCGTCGAATTTCGCGCGTTTTCGCCGCACTTGCAAGGCGCGACCCGCAAGTTGTGAGTTGCGTTTACAACGCTTTTACAAGTGTGCTTCCCCCCTAAAAAAAAAAGTGCGTGTGTACTTAGCGCGAAGGATCTGTAGGGCACTTTTCAGTGGGTGATCGCTAATGACATTGAAACAGGCTGCCTGTGTGTGGCCGCTCGCCGCCCTGGCCACCCTGGGCCCGCCCCAGTAGACAGCCGCGCAGCCGCCATGGGCGTGACGAACGCCAAGGCGGGCGCCGAGCCGGGCCCGCCCTCACCCCCACCCCCACCACCCCAGGGCCCCGTGCGTGACGGTCACCAGTCCCTTATGTGCGTGTGCTTGGAATCGCTGTGCTTCGCGTCGCAGCGGCTGCGGGGTGTGGACGACGCCGACGCAACGACGGGGCAGTCCCAGAGCCGGGCCCACAGCCGGGCCGGAGGGGCTGGAGGGGCCGCGGGGAGCGCCTCCGGCACCGCCAAGCAGACGCCGCAGCAGACGACGGCGACGACGGCCCTCGTCGTGGTCGACAACATGGGGTCGGTGCAGGAGCTGCACGCGCTGCTCGCCGACAAGGAGGCCCGCATCAAGGAGCTGGAGGGCCTGCTGCGCAAGCGGGAGGAGGACATGGTGCAGCTGCGGTCGCACCTCGACAAGTTCCAGTCCGTGTTCCCCTTCTCGTACCACACGCAGCTCAACAACAACCTGAGCCTGTCGGCGCCGTCCTCACCCAGCGGAGGGCCGCCCTCGCCCGCCTCGCTGACGGCGCCGACGGGGCCGCGGCCGCGCAAGCAGCGCGCGCAGGGCATCTCTGCCGAGCCGTGGAGCGACGAGCTGGACCTGCAGGACTTCCCCACCATCGACAAGAGTGACAGGTGAGTGACCCCAAACAGACCCGAGAGGGGACGAACACAAAGTTTTCGAAAATGTTTTAGATGTCATGTACCTCGGCCCACTGCCGGAACATCTTGGAACATCTCCACAGCTGCCAGGTAACGAGGTGTAGGGGCGTGCGGCGTGCGCGAGGGCGTGCGTCTGTCGGCTTCTGTATGACGACGGCGTGATGAGGAGGTGCCGTCGTGCCGCGGGCGTGAGCCGGCTGGCAAGTAGTGTAAGTTAGACTCGCAAATGAGAGTGCACGTGTATTCGGCCGGTCCTGCACCGCTGGCGGAGCCCCGGCCCCCGTGCCACTCCCAGCTCGCGTGCGTACTGTGCAAAACTCTTTGCGTGAGAGTATGAGAAATGTCTCGGCACGTGTCTCGTCTCCGAGGCAGAGATTGCGCGTTACTTCATTTATTCGGCGTTTCACCCTCCCACAATCTCTCGTTTTGACTTAATTTCTGCGTTTGTCAGTTGCGCCGGTCACTCGACGTTGTAAAGATTTCATGCAGGCACCACCGCGAGGTCTCCGCCGGTCCTCGCCCCGCTCCGCGCTCGATTCGCGTCACATTCTGTGGCATTCCGGCCGTGGCGTCGCGAAGACGCCTGCGATAAATGAAGTGGCAATCAGACCCTTGCCGGCCGGTCTGCCTCGCTGTCTGCGCTCGGCCGGCCATGGCACTGGCACATGCCGTGCGCCCATGACTTGGCTAGCCGGCATGTGAAGCCAACAGCGCTGGACCGGACTGGGCTGGGCGCTGGAGACGCGCAGTCGCGGCAAAATTTTGCAAATCTAGCGCTAGTCGATGAAGAAAATACGAAAAATGTGGAAAGGCGGCGTTTGATTCGCGAAATTTTGCAAATGAAGAGAGTAACCTCTTGCGTATAAAATACACAAATATAAGTGGACTCCGCGGTTTTTCTGAAAGGTCTATTAGTAGTCCCCGCGTTGATAAGATTCGATTTGCTATCGGCGCACTGCGCTGCGCTGGGCGTTGTCCCGCCGGTTTTTGGTTCCGTCTCGGCCTGGCCAGAGAGTGATTTCCACTCGTGACGGAAGTGGCGGCGTGGAGTGAAGGTGACGTTAGTCCAATATCAAAAAACAAACGAAGAAAAACCTCTTGTCACTGTGAGCACGAGAGTGTTAGCCACAACCAATTTAATTTGTGCGCCAGTACACTGCTCTGGGGGAGGTCGACGGCGCCTGGAAGTTGTTGGTGCGCGATGATGCATCGATAAGAATAGTGCATAGCGATTTTCACACCACCTTTGCAATAATAACGCACCGCTGCAATTTTTGTCCGTCGTTGCAATTTAATCCACAGTGGCGTTATTTTGGCAACGGCCCGTCGGGAAACTCGCGAACCCTTAATGATACGCGGCGCGGCGGGGGAGTTTGCTTTGCTTGTCATCACAGCCGAGCCCGGCTGCTCGCTGGTCGCACAGCCTGTGACGGGCCTGCATGATGAGCCTGTGCGATGACAGTCGATCGGGTGACGAGTTATCTATCACGGATCAGGCAGCGGGGGAGGCCTCAGGCGTACTCAGTCGGCCTCTGTCGGCCTCAGTCCGCCTCTGTCGGCCTCTGTCGGCCTCAGTCCGCCTCAGTCCGCCTCAGTCCGCCTCAGTCGGCTTCAGTCGGCCTCAGCTCAACTTAGTATTTTTCTAGGGACACTATTGCTCAGTCATTATCGGTATGCCAGCCGGGCGCAGCACTGTCTCTGGGATAAGACCGGCCCGGCCCGGCCCTTCTCCTGCACCCGCAGCTCCGAGCGGGACTACAGGCCCCCAGGCATACCGATGGTGCGGTGATTAATACGTTGTTTTTAAAACAATTCACGGGTTGCGTAAAGTCGCACGGCTTATCAGCCCTGTCCCTCTGCCCCGCCCCGCCTGCCCCCGCCCCGCGCCGGCTCTGCCCCCACCCCGCTCCCTGTCACCCTCTAGCGGTCCGCCGCGTCGCGCCGCACTATCTAGTCCAAACAGAGAGGAGCACGACACGGCGAGGGCGCCACTCGGTGCAGCTTCATGGACTGGGGCCGGGGCTGGGCCGTGCCGGGCCGGCTGGGGGCGCAGGGATGCCCCGTAGGGATGCCCCGTAGGGATGTCCCGTAGGGATGTCCCGTAGGGACTGATCTCGGCGGAATCGTTCGCGTAATCAACGGGTTGCGCCAAGAGTGGTGGTCAAGTGTGGGCCGCGGGGCCGCGGGGATACGATACGCTCTAGGAATTGCCCAATCAGCTCCACGATTAGATTTTATAACCTAGTTTTGAATAGAGCAATCCGGAAGTGGTCCGTGTGGAACTAGAAGGGAATGTTCTCTGCTGCTAATAGCCGCCGCAACCGCAAGTGGAGGAGGAAAGAGGAGAGAGGAGGAGGGAAAAAGTGGCCGCGGAAACACGGTCGGTTGGTTCTGTTCGGCCTTCAGGATTACGGCGTTCTCACTTCTAATTTATGTGCATTCGCCGTATTTCAAATAGAAGTCCTCTGTGGACGCGGTCTAATATGGGGGTGTCATGAGGCTGGCGAAGCCGTTTCCTGCGGAGCCCGCGGGACAACATTTTTGCCTCCAGTGTCGGCTTTACTGGACTCTAGTGCAGAAAATGGTATGCAAAGTTTTCTTCTCTGCGCTTTTCCACTTCCACCCGTGTCCACCCACACCTCGGACGGGACGCTCCCGGCCTGGCCTTGACACGCATCCGAGGAGGCGTCCCGAGTCGTGCACAACCCGTGCTGCGGAGTCTGGGGTCAGTGTCAAGTCGGGGGTTTGAGAACTGCACGATAATTCGCACCGAACAGAGACTGTGGGTGCTGGAGTAGGCCAGCCCGCACGGCACGCGTGGTCCTGGTTGCCAGGCGTTATTTGTGTCCAGGCTTCGATTACGTTTGCGACGTATCGTGGACGCATTTAATGAATGATCTCAAAGACAGGGTGACTCAGATGCACTAAGGTCGCCCTCCGTCCGCCAGCCCAGACGATGTCTGCGCTTGCGGAGCGCCGGGTGGGTAGGCAGCCCCGACCGTTGCGCGCACGCGTGTGTTGCGGGCTGGCCTACCCTGGCCGCGCGCAGGCGCTCCACACGGACATGTCGCGGTCTTCCGCAACGCGAAAGGCGATCTCTCTTGTGCTGTTTGAAATGTGATCGACTAGGCAGCAGCCCGCTGCTGCCCCGTGGACCCTCTTGTCCTCCCCTCACCTCTTCCCTTCCGCAGCGCGACATTGTCTCCCCGTCCCACGCCCCCCCCCCTCCCCCGGCCTCCCGGACGGTACGAGCTGCCAAAGCGCGGCCAAGCACTCTGCCAAGAGTAGCGGAGACGCGAGCTGGTGTTTGGCCTGGCAGTGACTTTTGAGAAGACTTTTAAAGATTGTGGTGCTGCTGCAGCGGGGCGGGGCCCCACGCGCATGGGGCGGGCCGCGGGCGGGAACTATTTCCGTCGTCGCCGTGGCCGCCGGTGGAGTGGCCGCTGTCATCCACACCTGATGCCTAATTATACGGACGTCGCGCCATACTCGTGTTATGTGCCATCTGACGGGGCGGGGCGGGGCTCGGGGCTGAGCGGCCGCATGCGAGGCTCCCGTCGAAGAGTTAGACGGCGTCGTTGGTGTGGCCCGGTGGGCCCTGCAGTCGCCGGCAGAGGACGCCTGCAGCCGCCCGCGGCCGCCTCCTGGCCCTGGCTTTCCGCCCGCCCTCCTTGGCTCGGATCGGCGTTGCCGCCGGCGGAGATGCTGGAATAAGCTTTGCATCCTGTTTTCGTCTCGCCCTTTGGATATGCCGGCCGGAGTCAGGAAGAGGCTCCGCGCGGTGTCCCCTGGGGGAGGGGGGGGGGGGGACTGAGTTCTCCTCCAGCTTCCCTTCACGCCCGCCGGCGGCAGCATAAGTGTGGTATGAGAATACCTGCGGTACGCACGCACACGCACGCACGCACTCACGCTCACGCACACACACACACGCGCACACACGCGCGCTCACACACTCCTGCCGCAGCAGAAGCATTTGGGTGCCAGGGCATGCAAATCGCGGGCAGAGCCGGCGGAGCCGGCCGAGGCGTGCTGCGGTGTCAAGACGCGGACGGAACAGAGAACGGGTTGGTGACCTCCCGCGCCCAGGTCCCCCTTGGGCCCCCCTCCTCTCCCCCTCCCCAGCCCTCTTGCCTTCCCACTACAACTACTAGGACGCTCGCGCCAGAGCGCCTGCGCGCGCGCGCCCGCTCGCCACGGCTAATTTTGTCCCTGAAAATTCTTCCTGTTGTGTGCGGCGCTGCTATATATAATGTCCTTCGGAAATGCTTTTTCCTCATTTGTGGCGGCCGTGTCGTCTGGCTAGGACACAGCGTTGTGCTTGAGAACAGGCACGGGCCCGGGCACGGGCAGTAAGAACTGGGCTGGCACTCGTTTCCTTTTCAGAATTACTCGGGTTATCCACATCTTCCAAAGTCGTCAATTTCCGAATGACTTTCGTTTGAATCGGATCCCAACTGCATCCGTTTCGGAGTTTGCGGGTTCAAATACCGACCGCGCGTGGCCTTTGCGGCACACAAGGCCCCCGGCGCATGCGTGCTGAACACTTTCCTTCCCTCCGTCGAGCCGATGAGTAGCGGCCGCTTGACGACCCAGACGGCTCCCGTTGGTTCATTGACTGGACGATGACGGTGCTTCTGTTTCCGTTGTGGCATGGGGGCAGGGCTCCTGCACCGTGGGGGGCGGTGCCGGCGTGGCGGTGGGGGTGGGGTGGACCCGGTGCAGCCTCAGGTCCGGCCCGGGGTGAGCGGGTGTGACCAGTGACTGACCAGTGACTGACCAGTGACTGACCAATGACTGACCAATGACTGACCAATGACTGACCAATGACTGACCAATGACTGACCAATGACTGACCAATGACTGACCAGTGACTGACCAGAGTCTGCGCTCTGGACGAGCCAAGGATCCCCAAGGCTGCCCCGCAGTCATTGGCATAACTCATCTTTGATGGGGCCAAATGCCTGGCCCGTCCGGCAGGCCAAAGCAGGCCCCAACACTGCCGTGCGTGCGAGACGGTCTTAGTGCAAGGGGCGTGAGACGGGCCCCCCTCGGGGTGTCCCTGCGGCGTCCGCTGTCCGGTTCCCCTTGCAGGAACATGGTGCCCTTCTTGTCCTTGCGGGACGCTTTTTGAGTTTTGAGTAGGTTAACGTTTACCAATATACGTCGAACAACTAGATAATTGTTTAAAACTCAATTAAGTGTTACCCTAGGGGAGTGTCTTTTTTGCATCAGTAGCGTGTGGCGCGCCCGGCTGTCTCTAGGAATACGGCGGAGCCTTGTGGCATGTGGCAGTCCGTGGTGGCCAATTCCTTTGACGCGTGTGGGGCCTGGCCTGCCCGTGCCGAGCCGAGCCCAGCCGAACCAGGCGGGCCAGGCGGGGCGGACTAGCCGGGACCCAGCGTTGAACTCTACCAATTCCCTTAGCGGGCGACCCGAGCCTTTCCAAATAGACGGCCATGAAAACCATCAGCCGGCATTACTGTGGCAAGCCTTTCAGTTTGTGCCATTCATTTCTGTTCGCTTTCGGGGACATATCTGATTAGCCCACAGAGCGCAAAACGCGAGATGTGGTCGATTTGACTCGATCAGTCGCGAGTTCCGGGATAGCACCGTTCTAACTTCAGCGGGCAATAAAATGGATAGTTACCATTATTTTGGCTTTCAATACTGGCATATAATTTGACGTGAACACAGGGATTCACACTGAACATTTCAATTTCGACAAAAACTTGATGACTTTTTTCGGCATCCCGCGAGCCATCCGCTGGTTCCTAGTTCCTGTGCAGGGCCTGGCCTGGGCCTGGCACCAGCCCCGGCCCGGAGCCCCTACGCTAACGGCTGGCTGCGCACTGCAGAGGCGCCAGGCCAGAGAGGCAGCCAGAGAGGCAGCCAGAGAGGCAGCCAGAGAGGCAGCCAGAGAGGCAGCCAGAGAGGCAGCCAGAGAGGCAGCCAGAGAGGCAGCCAGAGAGGCAGCCAGAGAGGCAGCCAGAGAGGCAGCCAGAGAGGCAGCCAGAGAGGCAGCCAGAGAGGCAGCAGCCAGAGAGGCAGCCAGAGAGGCAGCCAGAGAGGCAGCCAGAGAGGCAGCCAGAGAGGCAGCCAGAGAGGCAGCCAGAGAGGCAGCCAGAGAGGCAGCCAGAGAGGCAGCCAGAGAGGCAGCCAGAGAGGCAGCCAGAGAGGCAGCCAGAGAGGCAGCCAGAGAGGCAGCCAGAGAGGCAGCCAGAGAGGCAGCCAGAGCAGCAGAGAGGCAGCCAGAGAGGCAGCCAGAGAGGCAGCCAGAGAGGCAGCCAGAGAGGCAGCCAGAGAGGCAGCCAGAGAGGCAGCCAGAGAGGCAGCCAGAGAGGCAGCCAGAGAGGCAGCCAGAGAGGCAGCCAGAGAGGCAGCCAGAGAGGCAGCCAGAGAGGCAGCCAGAGAGGCAGCCAGAGAGGCAGCCAGAGGCCTCCGCCCGCCCATTGGCCACGCTGCTGCAGCTACCGCCGCTGCCACTGTTGTCCCTGACTGAGGCCTCGAAGGGCCTAGTGACAGCTGCTATCTGTGCCGCGCCCAGAGTCCGCGCTGTGGGCGTACGCCCAGCCCAGCCCAAGGGCCTGCATTGTGTGTGAGGCCTCCCCGTGCCGGGTGTGGCGTGGCGTGTGCGTGCCAGTGACGCTGTGACGCAATGTCGGGACTGGAGTTTGCTCTGGAGACTTTGCGTGTCCGCCGCTGCGCCGAGCCGTCCCGTACCGTCCCACGGGACTCGCGGACTCGGACCCGGGTATGATTCGGACCGGCCAGTTGGTTCCGGTCCGCTGGGTAGCCTAAACACTCTACCCCGCATGCCCCTCCCCCCTCCTCTATCCCTGCTCTCCTATGTCCACCTCTGAAGCGTCAAGCCCGTATTCGGCATGCTCGAAAACTGGCGGCGCCTCTGGAATTGGCAGTCTGGGCACCAGTAACGCCCGCTAGGTAGGCAACCACGACTTGTGCATGCACGTGTGTCGTGCGGGCTGGCCTACCCTCGACTTTGCAGGCGCTCTTCGTGCTGTATGGACGGCGACATTGTGCGCTCCACTCGTTTTTGCCCTGCATCGTGCGCTGGCTGTGGCCGGCTGCGGCCGTGTCCTTGGAGTAGATACGAGGCGACACCTATTCACGAGTCGCTCTTCGGTCGTGGGCAGTAGGTCAGCAGAGAGGCTCGGCCAGACACTACGACGGCCCTGACCATGGTGATCCCACTGGTCTGGAGTTACGAAAACTAAATGAAACGTTTGGTCTGGAAACGTCCATGGAAAATGGTTTGATAAGATTTGTTGGGAAGCCGCGGGCTGGCGATGTAAATGTTCCAGCGGCGGGTACCTGAGCCCTGGGCTGGGCTCCGCCGGTCCCGGTCCGCTGGCGGCGGTCTCCCTGCCGCTCCCTGCCGCTCCCTGCCGCTCCCTGCCGCTCCCTGCGCCGGTAGGTAGGCAGCCCATCGGGCGCCGGCACCCCACCCCACCCCACCCCACCCCAACCCCACCCGGCCCGCCAGCCGCACTCGGCCCGTCGTCTGTCGGGAAGGCGGCGATGTATTATTCGCAGGCCGCTGCTTTGATTGCCTGAATCATGCATTTCGATGAGGGGTCAGGCAGAGGACCCCCCGAGATGACGCCGAGGTTTTGTCGTCTGAGGACGTTTTCCTCTGCTGCTGTTCGTTGTTATGTAATAATTTTGAGTTTGAACTATCGGGGCCGCCCTGGAGCTGCGCGACACATCTCTGGTCGAGCTGTTCGAGTCCGTCGCGGAGGCGATTCGACGAGCGGCGGGTCTCGGCGGCGCAGTGAGGGAACCACAGGGAACGAGGCGCAGGGCTGCAGGCTGCAGTGCTGCTGCAGAACCCTCTGTCGCGCAGTTGGTGGCGTGCGGAGCCCTCGCAGTGGCGGATGTTGTTTCGGTTGTGATCGCCTTCGCACTTGGAGCACGCCACTGCCACGCCCGCACTGGCCGCCATCAGGCCACAGGCGTTTCTAGGAAATCGCCCATCTCCCGGAGGCAGAGGCCGCTCCGCCACTGTACTCCGTCCGGTTCCGTCCCTGTGGAGGGTTTTGCTTTCGGCCCGTTTTGTTTACCTTGGAACGCTCTGCTCTGGGGGCATTCGCGAGCAGGGTTCAGGGCTCGCCGGGCGTGTGAGTAGGAATGTCGGGCGGGGTGAGGCAGGCGGTGGTCTAATTTAGCCTTTGGATAAACTGATTCCACTCTAACAATAATTGTTGAAAAAAGAATCCAGAGAGTCTGTGCATCTCTGAGTCATTCTATCAGTAAATTCCGAAACGTTTTCAGAATTCCCCGAACAGTTAAAATTTAGTTTTTGAGTGCAGATTATTAACATCTCGTGCATACAAATTTATCCCTCTCAATTTGTTGGAGTTTTCGTCAAGGATTTTTTTCAGTGTCATTAGCCCTAAGAAGGGAAGGTAAGACTACGACACCCTTTCAGTGTCGGGCCATGGCGTATGGCGTGCCCGTGAGCTCGTCGCGTGGCGCCCGCGCGCCGGCCACCCTTTCTGCACGGCGCGGCAGGCGCGGCAGGCGCGGCAGGCGCGGCAGGCGCGGCCCGCAGCTGTCCTGTCCAGCAGACGCACGTTGGGTTGCCTGGCCGGCAGGAGCGCTGTGCTGCTCGAGCTGCGGCCGCAAAGGCCGAGCGAGGCGGCGCCAAAGAAAATCCTTGTTTTCCTTTCGGTAGGGAATAGCAAGGGGAATGAATCCTTTGAGGCGATGTTCGTCAGTATCGCTGCGAAGAAGTGTTGTTTATGGCCGAAGTGTTCGCGCTGCAGCCGTGTGCACGATCCGTTTGAATTTAAGAGCCGATTCCCACGTGCTTGTGCGCGACCGCCCTGGCGCTCACCCTGGTCTGGCGCCCGCCTCCACTTTGCCGTCGTTTTCGCTTGCGTTGCACGCATCTCTGCACCCTGACCCCGCAGTCTCTCTCTCTCTCTCTCTCTCTCTCTCTCTCTCTCTCTCTCTCTCTCTCTCTCTCTCTCTCTCTCTCTCTCTCTCTCTCTCTCTCTCTCTCTCTCTCTCTCTCTCTCCCCTCCCTCTCTCGCGGCTGGCGCGGCCCGGGACTGGGTCTCTCGGGGAGCCCGTAAACGAAGCGCCCGCAGGCGATTAGCGAATTTCTCGGTTCGGGATATGTGGGGCAAGGTCCCCCTGCTGGGTTATACAAGAATGAAAATAATGTATCTCGCTCGCCTCCCGCGGACTGGGTGGTGTGCTGCTACTCTGTTGCTTCCAAAAAGCTACCCAGCACTCGGCGGAAAAAAAAAGGGGGCAGGGGGTATGTACCCCGTTCTGTGTTCGGGGTAAAGTGCGGGTTAAAAAAAATGAATCAGACCCTTTTTCTTTAGGTAGCATTTTATCCTAAACTTGCTAAATTGCTTTTTTTTCCTGGGAGTTGTTAATTGTTTTACCTGCTGTGATTTTATATCTTTTACCTGCGCTTACCCTAGACGCGTAGTCTTGCTTTTATGAAGCTGTTGAGAAGGGTGGTCGCGGCAGGTGTGTGGCGTGGGGTGGCGGCCGCGTGTAAGTTGTACCGGCCGCCGAGGAGGAGGCGATTTGATAATTTGTCTCCGCCATAAAATTATACACCGCGACGGTATTGCACGCAAGATGATGATTGGCGGAGTGGGAAGAAATGGAGGACCGGTTGGCGCAGTTGGGAGGGAAAGGGGGCGGGGGGGGGGGGGCAGCCATGAGCACGCGAACGTAACAATATGTGTTCGTCGTCTAATCCATATTCGTCAGCAGGCCGAAATATTCGTGGGCGTTCCGCGTCCGCCGTGCGCCGCGGAGGCGCGTTTACTCAAAGTGCGTGTCGTCGTGTTGCCTTCGATGGGAGTATTAGCATTTCTTTGTCCCTGGGCTACTTTTTATACCTCGCTGTCTGCAGCAGCCGGGGCGAGAAATAGTCTTCCCCGGGGTTCAGTGTAAAGGTCTGGTAAAGATTGACTCCGCCTGGAGAGACTAAGTTCCATTTTGGTCACTGGCATGGTTGTAATATCCCCCCCCCCCCCCTCGGCCCGATAGTTCCAATAAATTACAGACGAATATATACATATATGCCATTTTCTTTTATTGCCTCCGCCGGTAGCAAAATTGCATTCCTGCATCGAATAAGTGGATTATGTGCGTTCTTTAATGGGGTGGCCGTAAGTTGGTGCAGCACACGCATTACCCGGTCGTCGGCCCCAACCTGATCTCGGCTTACGGCAGGAGCAGGGCCTGCGGCTGCAGCCCGCGGCCTGACCCGACCACGGCCGGCCCGGCCCAAACCCGGCCGCGAGCACAAGACGTTGCTAGCTCCGCTCGCAGGCAGAGAGCGTCTACACGGATGTGGCGTTTACAGCACCTGAGCTGAGGATATCCCCACAAGAGGAAGGGGAGACGAATGTATGAGTATGATGTGCGTAAATGGACTTTGAATTAGGTGCGGGTGACTTTTGCTTTGTTGGTACTCTGCAGGGGAGGCCAACGGGGTATGGAAATGGCTGGTGTGGTTCCGCTGGCAAGCCGCTGGCGATCGGGGTGCTTGATGAGGGGCCGGTAATGAGGATGCCGTATCAGCGAGGGATCACTCTCGCGCAAAACTCATTTCGATGTTCTCGAGATGAGGTAGAACACACACACACACTCACACACTCACACACACGCCGCCACGGGCAGTCCGCGATCTGAGCCATGTCGTGTCGGACCGATTATTCGTCGTTCATCAAAGTTTTGCGCCACGCTGGGGCCCAAATTAATTCGCTTCTCGGCGCGCGCCGATATGCGGTGATGTGGTGTGCGAAATGTTACGTGAGGGTGCGCGCTACGATGAGTTGCTGTTGTGGGGCAACCCTGTGCAGTGCAGCTCTGTGCCGCCGGGCATCACGGGATACTCTGCTCCGCCTGCCCCGCCATTGTCACCCGTAATGCCCTCGTGCTGTCGCAGGCTGTCGCCATGACCGCTGTCCCGGCGCGCGGCGTAATAATATGAGGAGTAGTGCCGATATATGGGTCAGCAGGCCTCCAAGCCGCCGGGCCGCCGGGCCCCCGCCGCCGTCAAATAATCGCTTGCGTCCGTCCCGTACAAGTGAAACAAAAAAAATAAAAAATTGCCAACCGACTTTATTGTTCGCGCCGACAATGATGGCACCGTTGGAAGGTCACCGACGGCGGACCCGTGCGGGCGAAATGAAATGTGCTACCCGCAGAGTTCGGAACCCCGAGGGAGGGCGGGGCGGGGCGGGGCGAGGCCGGCGGGGGCCCAGTTCGTTGTTATTGTAATAATGAGTGTCGATATGGCCCTCACTTCTGCCGTCACGGGTGCGAACAGCAGCGTCCCCGCTTGCATTACCGCGGCGTCCCGCCGTGACCACAAGCACACGCGAACGAGGCGTTAATGACAATTACGACCGTTTTTATTGTCCGTTTAGGCGGCTGCTGCTGCGGCGTCTTGTTTAAGGCCGAGCAGGGGCCGCCCTGGGCCCTGGAATCGTTGTGAAACTGTGGAAACCCGTCCCCGCGGGCCGCGGGCCCACCCTACCCCAACCACCCCGGGGTGGGTGAGCGTCCCTCCCGGAGCTCTTTGGGGACAGGATGGGCCCCCTTCGGGTTTGCACCGCTCTACGGCACGACGCCTGCTGCTGCTGCTGGCTGGAAGACCTGCCTTGATTGGCGGGTCAAAGGAGCGCCGTGCCGTGTGTGCCGCGCCGTGTCCAGCCAGTCACATTACTGTGCGTCACGTCGTGTCCTTCGCGTAATGCCTCGCCGAGCCTCGCCGTGGTCCCAACCCAGAAAGGCTGCTGGGCTGATCCCGCTCAAGCCGTGCCTCCCCTTCGCCCCCCCCTCCCCCCTCACTCTCTCTCCACCTTCTGTGTGACGCTGTGCGTGTCTCTTTCTCCCTTCCTCTGTGTCTCTGACTTTTTAGCGGCAACTTAAACGAAATGACCCGATATGGTGTCCAGGATTGAGGGGGGGGGGGGGCGGCGGCAAGGAGGGGCTCCTAAATCGCGAGCAATTTGAAATTCCAAAAAAGTCCAGCCTTGTTACTTGTCCTGCTCATTTATCGATTGCGGAGTTTTGCTGCGTAGCCTTGCGGGTTACCTCGGCTGGGGGTTCCTGGGCCTCGGTGTGTCCCACCTGCCGCCCCCTTATCGCCCCCTCCTCTCCCCCTTTCTCTGGGCGCACCTTCCTCCTCCTCCTCCTTCTCTCCTCCTCCTCCTCCTCGTCCGCCTGCCGCTGCGCTGGGCGCGCGGGCCGCGGCCGGGACGAGACTCGGAGCGGCTGCCGTTGTGTTGTGTTGTGCCGTGTTCTCGTGAGCGCGCATCGCTCCGGGTCGGATCGGGTCGAAGCTCTCCCCGCACCGCGCTGCTGTCGTGTTGAGTCGTGCTGCTCCGCTGCCCTGTCGTGCGCTTCCGGACGTGCGTGTGCGTGTGCGCGTGCGTGTGCGCGTGCGTGTGTTGGCGTGTGCCGGGGTGGCGATCATCCCCCTCCAGTGAACAGATCGCACCCTCCAGCGGTGTCTTGCGGGGGGATTTCTGGGTTCTAGCGTTGTGACTGGCGTCGAGTCGTTGCTGTGCTGTAAGGTGTGGGCCGCTGCCCTGCTGTGCTGTTCTCTGCTCTGCTCTGTGCGTTTCGTTTGACCGGTGGTCCTGAGACCGAAGGAGAGCGTCCTCGGAAGTGATGGGTCCCGGCAGCCTCGGCCGGAGGGGGCGGGGCGGGGTGGGGCGGGCGAGGTCTCCGAGGGCGTCTCCCTCGCCGCACTGCCCCGCGCGTATGTTCCTTCCCGAGCGCTGACTCCGGTTTGGTCACAAAGGGGGTGCTCCTTGCCAAACGTTCTGTCGTCCGCTAGTCGTTTCGTCTGTCACGGTGCCGCATAATTTATAAATGCACTGACCTCTGTGGTGTTGTGTCTTATTGCGCCTCGGCCGAACTTATTTGGCAGTCGGTAAATTGGAATCTTGGTCAGAGGGAAGGCCAGGCCGAGGCTGTTGCTGGCTGGCTATATGGGCTGGCGAGGCGGGAAAAATTCATTTCGGTATCACGCCTATCTCATTTTCTCTATGCGGCCCGTTGTCGAGAGAACAGGTTTTTCCTCCCATTACTAAACATCCTTTCCGATCCGTGTGGAAGGACAGAAAAAAAGTTTAATTTTTCGGCCGTGTGTCCTTTTTGAACGCAACAGCCGACATATACGAAAGCAAACGCGCCCCCGGCTTTGTCGCGGTTCGGGGAAAAGACCAAAATAAAATATCGGGTGCCGGGCCGATGTAATGTAGTAATTGGCTAATTATCTTGCAGCCATCGGAGGAGAATCCGATGGAAAGCGTCGGCCAGGATTCCGACTGGCCAGTCCAGGCCCGGCACGGCCCGCCACGGCCCGCCACAGCCACAGCCCATTGGGCACGGACACGACCCTCACGGTGACCGTTGCATAACCCATATAGGCTCGCCGCAGCCCGCAGCCCCGCGTGGCACTGCCCTTTTGGCCGCGGACCCCGCGGGGCCCCGCCAAGGTACACGGGTATCGGCGCATAACTTGCTGGGAAGCGGGATTATAGCGCGTACACTGCAAAAGAAATGTGCGGCTCTCCAGTGCGGACTCCTCCGTACCGCCGAAGGGAGTTTCGTCATTGTTCGCTCCGTGACGTGGTGCCGGGCTCCGCCGGTCCCCGCACTGGCCCACCCCGCCGGGGCCCGCGGCTCCAATGATATGATATATTCGTTCCAGTGGCCGCACCGGCTGCCCGGCTGCTCGTTATTTTTACACCCCTTCCCCTCCCCCAGCCCTCTCTCCGTTTTGGGTTGGGTCGGACCCGCCGCAATAATCGACTTTTGTGTTGTTGCGACTCGTGGTCGTCCGATCGCATCTTTTTAAAAGGTTTACGAGGCGACACTCGAGCGGCAGCAACGACGCGAGGTTTGCGGTCTCTGGGCCTCTCTTAGCCGTCGTATATCTGCGGCATCTGCACGGTGCGTGCGCTAGCCGTGCCGCTGGGGGTGTCGTGCTTCCCCGTGGTGCCTTCATGAGCCCAGTCCGTGTCCCGCCGGTCCCTTCGGTCATCGGGGGACCGTAAGCGCTGGCCACGGCGGGGAGCCGGGCCCCGCGCAATAACTCATGCATCGGCTATGCCGCTAAGTGAAAAGCGAGCAGCGCGCATTGCATGCTATGAATTTCTATTTCGATGGGCGGGGAGCTGATTTCCCTGTCGGGTGCTCTGGCACTTATGCACCGCTTTGGTCGCCCAGCGGGTCCTGCCGACCTGCGGTTGGCGTGCCGCGTGCCGCGTGCGTGCGTGCGTGCGCCCGCTGATGGCTGTCCCGGCCGGCCGGTCGGCTGCTGTGGCGTGAAACGTTTCCGCCGCGTGACGAACCCACGCAACTACAGGCCGCAGTGGCTGTTGGGGCGGGGCGGGGCGCGTGTGGTCCACGGACAATGCGCGGGGGGCGGGGGGCGTAAGGTAAGCGTGTTGGAGCCGCTGCCCGGCCCCCGGCCTACCGACCGCAAGGACAGTGTGCGGCGGGCCGGGGGCGGCCGGGGGCGGCAGCCTCGGATGAAGCGGGGCGCGGCCACTCGGGAGGACAGCAGGAGCGGGGCCCTTGGGGACGATGTTGGAGGCCCTCACCGAGAGCAAGAGGCCGGAGGCACGTCGTGTGCGGCTCCTCGGGATCAGGATCATGAAACGCACGGAGCAGACAGCAGGACAGACAGCGGAGCGGATTAGGCGGAGGTGAGGCGAGGTAGCTGGAGTTTGTTTCGGCGGGAAGTCGCGACCGCGCACTTGCTGCCCAGTTCGCTCCTATCTCGCTGCCATGGCGACGACGGCGGCGGCGGTCACCCCCGGCGGTGGCGGCAGCGTCCCCGCCTCCTCGACGGCCTCCTCCGTGGCGGACCTGGAGCGCCTGCTCGGGGCGCGCAACGACGACCTGCGGCGGCGGAACGAGGTGATCCGCTTCCTGCAGGACGAGCTTCAGCTCAAGGAGACGCGGATCCGGGAGCTGCGCGCCGAGCTGGACAAGCTGCGGCAGGTGGTGCAGTCCCAGCAGCGCGGGCCCAGCCGCGGCTCCAGCCGGGGCTCCAGCCCGCTGGGCTTCCTGGCGCCGCTGCTGCGCACCAAGCGCCAGGCCATCTCGGCCGAGCCCTCCCGGGACCACCATCCCGTCGAGAAGGTGGACAAGCCCGACGTGTGAGTACGGCGTCCGTCACCACTCTGTTGCCACGGGTGACTCCATTTTTCATCCTCCATATTGTACAGGTTTCCGTGGTGCCACTGCTGTCGTAGGTGTTGCTCCGCCGCAGTGCGCGAGGCCTGCCTTGGCGCTGACGGACACTTCTTATGACTGTTTAATGATTGCCTGCGCCTGTGCCTAAAATGCCCGTCAGCCGCGCGAACTTGAAGAAGGCGTAGCAGGCCGTTGGCTGGTGCCGGGATAAATTATAGTTTGTTGTTACTCTGATATCCTTGGGGAGATGGCATGGGTTTGCCTTGGCGCGTCGCTGGCGTATAAGTCACAGCGCGGAGGCTGGCCGGGGGCCGGGGGCCGGGCCAGGAGCGTGTGGTTCTAGGTGCGCTGCGGCCGGAGGACAGGCAGGACGGACCGTGGGCCGCTGGGCCGCTCGGACGCTCTGGGGGGACCTGGGATCGTGTGCGCAGTACCGCAGTACCGTCCTCGCACCTGCTCTTTCCGGATGCGGCCCGCGAGGTGCCGGTTTTTATCAGGCCCTGTGTGCGCGTCCGCCTCGCCCGGCCGACGGCCGCGCGCGTCCGCGTGTCCTGCCCCGCCCTCGGCTGAGGAATGGCCTGGGCCGCCTGGGCCCGGAGGCTAAAGGCCCGCCGTGCGCCGCGGCCGCCGCCCGCTCAGGGACGCTAGCGACGGGACGATAGCACAGGAAGTGGAGCCCGGCCCGGCCTGGCCCGGCCGGGTCAGTGGGTTTGCACACACGTGTACGCTCACGCCCACTCGCGAAATGGCGCGCGCGCGCGCGCACACACACACTCGTATACTCGCACACACGTACCAAGAAAAACGATCTTCGGCGTCGTCCATCATAAAGTATGTCCGAATTTCTCCCCAAATCTTAAATCGCAAAACGTGCAACGCGGAACGCCTGCGAATGCTTGGGTGGGCCAGCCCGCACGACACGCACCCGTGTATGTCGTGGCTGCCTACCTTGCAGGCGATATCAGTGCCCAGAACGACCAAATTAGGACTGCGCTTTCACGCGACCATCTTGTGGACGTGTACACCCAGTGGAAGATCCCTGTGCCGCACGCCCAAAGCCAAAACGTTTTTAGTCGCAGGATGGAGGGGAGGGGGTCAGTGCAGGATGGCGGGATGGCCCTGCGGGGGCTGCACTGGCTGCACTGACTGCACTGACTGCACTGGCTGCACTGGCTGCACTGGCCCTGGCGCACGAGTGATGTGCCGAGCCGTCCTCGCGGCAATATGGCGAATCCTCTTCTGCGGCCGTCGGTGAGCCCTCGTCTCGTCGCACAGGGGGCCGCCGCAGCTCAGGGAGCGAGGAGCGACGGTATACACATTAACGCGGCCGTCGTGCCGAGCCGTGCCGTGCCGTGCCGTGCCGTGCCGTGCCGTGTCGCAGCGGCGCCGGCCGAGTGGTTCGTGTTTTGGGTGTTCGGCGGACAGGTCGGGACGGCTGCCTGACCGGCCGTCCTCACGCCGAGATAGGGCCGAGTGTAATGAGCTTGCCTACCGGCTGACTCGGCCGCCCCTTCCTTCGTGCTTCCTTTTTTACTGCCGACTTTGCACAGTGATTCGGTGTGATCCTGGAACCGGTCTGCGAGGCACGCTGCGCGGTGCGGCGCTGGGCGGGCAGGGCTGCGCTGGGCAGGCACCCTTGAGCTTGGAGTGGCAGCAGCAGCAGCAGCAGCAGCGGCAGCAGCGCGGCCCCCGCCCGTCCGGCGTTGTCCCTAAGCACGGCAAAGGAAACGCCGGATGCCGGGATGCCGTCGTCCCCGTTTTCCCAGAGGCTGTCTGCGCCGCGCCGCGCCGCGCCGCGTCCTCGCACTGCTGCTACGGTTTACAGTGGCGGCCGCTGTCTGTCGGTGTGCCGACCACCGGCGGAAGTTGGCGTCGAAGTTGGTGCCGGGGCTGCTCCTGCGAATGGCAATGAGCGCCAAAAAGTGGCCGCCCGGGTGCCGTTAGGCCGGTGGCCGCCGGGGCCGAGGAGGTGAGGTAGGCCGGGTCTAGCCCTGCGTGTCGAAACTAACAAGTTGCTTTCTGCGGGCGATGACCACGCGGGGGGCGTTTATTCCGTCCATAAAGCGAAACGAAAGAACCGCCAAGCGAAACTGGTGCGTGCGGATATGTTGTGGCGTGAGTGTCATGTCACTGTGGTGGTGTGGAACCAGAATGTGGAGCGGTCTGGGAGGGGCTGATAAGGTTGGCCGCAGCGGTGGGTCAGCCCAGCCCTGACAGGCCGTGCCGGGCCGTGCCGGGCCGGGCCGGGCCGCCGGGACCACCCGCCTCTGAAAGCTTTAACCGGCTTCAGCTCCGTTTCGGGAGGGATTGTGCCTGTGTCGTCCAGCGCCTCTCGCATGATTGGCTCTCGCTGTTGATTTGGGACGCAATTTTCAGCGGTGCTATTTAAGTCTTCGCGGTCGTCCCTTTGGGTCATCCCGTCGTGTGGTTGTTTGCATCTGGATTTGCGTCACGACGGACCGGCCAAAGTCAACTGGCCCTTACCTAGCGGACGCCCAGGGCCTAACTGCGTGTCGGCGACTAATCCATTAACCTATCGGAGAGCCGTCGTAACTGCCAAGGCCGGAGCCAATGCGATCCCTTTTCCCGCATTTCCCCCTTCTCATTTAAAACAACATTTTCGCGGCCGGCAGCGAGTTGCTGACAGCCTCACTGGGGCGCTGCGGCTGCAGCTTTTGCACAGCGCTTATCGGGTTAATATGTCTAGTCGGTTCTGGCGGGGACTGCATCAGCTGAAGGCGCAGCCTTAAGCACTCCGCGACTGTAAATCACGACTGGTAATTTTTACAGCTCGGCCGCGACGGCAGTCTATGAAATGAGACTGACTGCAAAACCTGCCCCACTCGCTGCGGGCTGCGGGTGCGTGCGCCTCGCCGCATGTGTGTCAAAACGGAGAGAGAGAGAGAGAGAGAGAGAGAGAGAGAGAGAGAGAGAGAGAGAGAGAGAGAGAGAGAGAGAGAGAGAGAGAGAGAGAGAGCAACATAATAATATGGAAACTTCCGAGCGAGATTTTATTTGGCGTCTCTTCCGTGGGTCTTTTCGCTCCCGAGAGCCCCCTATCGTGCGCCTAATGTACGGTCGCGCCACCAAGCCGGGCTGCCAGGGGCGTAAAACGTGCGTAAAAGTCGCACAATCAAGCCAGGGCCCCGAACGGTGTGTTTGCACGTGCAGTAAACGACAGCGGCTCTTCACGGCGGACGGGCCGGAGCAGCCGCAGCCACCCGAATGCCGTGTCCGATTCCATGTGGCGCTCGCTCGCCTGCCCGGGCCGGGGTACTTGACAACTCCTCTCATTTTTGCAACAACAACATTGCGTGAGTTTTGTGGAGGTCCGCCCTGGTTCATGGTTAGCCAGAAAGGCGGGCTGCGGCGCGGCGTGACCTTCCCGCGCTCCCAGTCAATGAGTGTCCCGCCGGGTCGGACGCAGTCGGGCAGGGACGCGCGGCCTCCCTAGATCGGGGCGCCTTTGGCAGTTCCCTCGCGTCCGCTTGGCTTTTCAAATTCGAGCGGAGGAAGAGAACGTGACGGGCGCGACAAGTGGCTCAGTAGTGGTTGTGGGTCCTGGGCTCCTCCACATATTACGTGTGCCTGGGAACGTTTAAAGTGGCACTTTCTGTTAGTTTCAAAAGCAGTACCTTGCAGCAACAAGACTGTACAGAGGATGGAGGAATATGGCCAGGAAGATGGTTGAAAATTTTATTTTGACCATCAATTCGAAAACAGTTCGAAGCAGATCTCACCTGGACGGCACATGCTGCTTTTGTTGTACGCAATGCTGTTGGCCTCGGTGCACAGGTTCATTAGCTTGGGCTGCGGCTAGTGGGTGGAGCGTCGTAGAGGGCGCGAATACATTAAGAAATGTGTCTGAAACAAGTTGCTTTTCTTTTGAAATTGGGTGTCGGAGTGCGGGTAAGTAATGGGCGGTCCCTTCCTTGTTGCGGCGCTGAGTCCGGGGAACCACATTGTTTGCTTTAATTGGCACATTCTTCCTCCTCAAGAGAATTTCCAAACGTTAACCCACCGATTGAAGATTGTTGGCTGTACGGAGTGTGCGGGCCGCCGTGGCGGTCAGCTGACCTATGGTGCATTCACGTGCAGTAAAAGTTTAAGGTTAGCAGTCTCACGTTTCCAATTTTTTCCCCTCGTGATATTGACTATGTAGCCTCTCAGATGGCACCTGCAGGTTCGAGAATAGGCTACCGCAGAGCACTCGTGCATTGCATTGCCTACCCTCCAGGCGGTAGCGCCCGCCAACGGATGGATAGGCAACCGCAGAGCACTCGTGCATTGCGTTGCCTACCCTCCAGGCGGTAGCGCCCGCCAACGGATGGATAGGCAACCGCAGAGCACTCGTGCATTGCATTACCTACCCTCCAGGCGGTAGCGCCCGCCAACGGATGGATAGGCAACCGCACAGCATTCGTGCATTGCATTGCCTACCCTCCACGCGGTGCCACCCACCAACAGGCAACCGTAGAGCTCTCGTGCATTTTATTGCCTACGGAAATGTATTCCGTTTCCTGCAGGCTCTTTTTCCATGCCCCTCCAACCGTCTCCCTTCGTCCCTCCCGCTCTAACTGCATTGTTTGTCCCTCATTATGTGCCGTTGGCGACGATGGCCTGTGGGTGAAGGTCTGCCCGGACTCTTTGGAGTAAAACGCTCCCCTCGCATTAGACTGATTGCTTCTCGCCATCCTTGACTGCGACAAATGACTTGGTGAAGCGCGTTAGCGAAGGCGCTGTATGGCCACCGCGTTGTTTGGGGTCGGGCCGCGGTGTTCCGGCCGCTGGAGCCCGCAGCCAGCGTCCGGCCGGCGTAGGCAGCGTAGGCTACCCCGGACTCTCGACTGCCTGGCTGCATGTAAATGCGTATCGGGATGCCATTGAGCACCGAGCCGCCATAACTCTGTGTCATCGCAGTCTCCCCCTTTCGCTGTGTCTCGTTTCGTTTTCCCCCTTGTGAGTGTTGCATAAAATTATGCAGCGGCTGTCAGTCCTAGACATAACGTCCTGTCCGCGACGCATGTGCGAATAGCGGGGAGGAGGGTGCGGAGTGTTCTGAGCACTCCGGGCCCTCTGATGTGTGTTCATGTTGTGTAGCTTCGACTGCGCACTCGCTCTACACCGTGATTTCAATCTGAATTGACTCGCGAATTTCGTGCATTTTTTTATAAAAAGGTTGTTGTCGCGACGAATGAATTTATCCGTGATTGGTCTCCACTCCACGTCAGGCGGAGCTCGGCGCCTATGTGGCTGCTGTCGTGCACGGCTGTGGGTCAAGGCGATATGCAAGGGTGCAAAGCGCGAGTCGTGGGCGCGTCTCAATGAAGCAGGTTCTGGTTAGACTCTCGTGCCCTCAGATGCAAACACACGAGAGAGAACTGGTTCGCGAAAATATCCCCCGGCCGCCGTGCGCCGCGCGCTGCCCCGCGCTGCCCCGCGCTTGTTTTGCGGGCAGCTTTCAGCCAACGCAGCAGCAGCAGCAGTAGCGGCAGCAGCAGCAGCAGCAGCAGCGTTTGCCTCGGATTTGCCAGAGGGTGTTATTTGGCGGAGGTGTTTGTAAATATTCGCCGTATACTGGGTGTCACTCGGCGAGAGCACGCGGGTGGTGGCGTTGGGTGAAGGATGAGGGCCGCCCCCAGGGCGCCCGGCCCCGCACGGCTGTACGCGCTGTTAATGACAGGATTGGATTGGATATTGAATCGCTTGTCGAGCACCGGCTGCCATTCATCTTCGTATGCGCTGTGCGCGCATGCATAGGTGTGAGCGATATGACATGCAATTTGCGCCGGTGGTGGCCGGGCACTCCCCCCTATCTGTCCACCTGCTCTCCACGTGTGGTGCCGCTGGTGCCCGCTGGCGCCCGCGGTGGGGGCTTACGTCTTGCCGTGACTCACTGAGCCTCTTTGGCCGGGGGCCAGCCCCGATACGATGGTGTCCGACCCCGGCCGGGCCTCGGCCGGGCCTCGCCTGGGGCGGTACGGGACGGGACGGGGCCTCGCTGCATCCGTCCCGGTGCCCGCCGCGTTACGAGGCGCTCTCGATACCATCTCTGGCGCATCAGGGCTCGTAAATGAATACGTCTCTCTCGATACGCATCTGCGTGCGATGAGGAGTGGCTGGCTGGCGGGCGGGGGCGACAGGCTTGCGTGCGTTAACGGGCCGGTGCGCTCAGCAGCGCCCCGAAAACAAACAGCCGGCGGCGGTGTGGCGACGTCAGAGCCTCCGGGGTGGTCGGCCGCCGGGGTCAGCGGGTGGAGGCTGTGAAATTGCAGACCAACTCATGGAAATGTTTTGTATCATGAAAACAATTAAAAAAATAATTAAAATAATTATTAAAAAAATAGGACGGTGGCGATATTTCAAATGTTTCTCCAAAGTAAACTGTAACGGAAAAAGTGTTGAAACTGCGGTCTGGTGGTGCTCATATATGTAAGGTCCTTGGACTCTCACCCGCGTTATGTTATTTGTGGACGCTCCCAGTGCGGCTCTCGGCCTTGACGCACTCTGTGTTTGGTTCCGCAGCTCCCGGGAACTGATCAAGGCGGCCATCCTCGACAATGACTTCATGAAGAACCTGGAGACGGCGCAGATCCGCGAGATCGTGGACTGCATGTACCCGGTGGAGTACTCGGCCGGCTCTCTCATCATCAAGGAGGGCGATGTGGGCTCCATCGTGTACGTCATGGAAGGTGAGTGGCCGGCTTCGCTGGAGTTACATTTTTCCTAGTTAGGTTTCCCGGACATATTTTTTTCTGTCCCCCGAACTAGACTATTTCGGAAAACTTTGGTTGGTGCACAGTGTTACGACTAGTCGCGATTACCTGGTGGAGTGATGCCCTGTGCTGACAACCACCCCGTCAGCTCGCACTGTACGGTTTATTCCTGGACCCTGTATCGCCTTCGCAGTGCCCCCGCGGCGCCCGTGCGGTAGGCAGCCCATCGTGCTCGGGAGTAGCTTGGGCCGCGGACTGCCTCGGCGTCGCTGTGCCCCGCTGTGCCCCGCTGTGCCCCGCTTGTGCCCCGCCCCTCCCGACGCCGACCGGGCCTTGCTGCCTGCCTTGCTCTCTTCCGTGAAAATACGGATCGGGTGGCAATAGTACTGTAGAATGGTGGTTGCGGTATTTTCAGGAGAGCTGGGCGATAGGTGCTCCGATTTGTCGCGCTTTCCTCCTGTAGGTGGTCACGTGGTCGGCGCCCCGATGCCCTCCGCTGTCCCTCGGCCGGCCATGTGCTATGAATGGAAGAAGGGGAGGAGAGTGGGGTGGGGGGGGCGCTTTGCCGGTGATGAACGTAGCTCGGGCTGCGCTGACCGACCGATGCTTTCGCCCTAACCGCAGAGGCGTATCCCTTTTTGATGCGCTTCGTATAGCTCCGTGAAGACAGTAAGTCGTTTTCTAAAAATGACTTACTGTAGTCTGATCATTTCGAAGCGCCATTGTAGACCGTTTTAAAATTGTTACTGTAGACCGTTTTCAAATTGTTACTGTAGACCGTTTTAAAATTGTTTCTGTGGACGGTTTTAAAACTGTCACTGTGGGCGGTTTTAAAACTGTCACTGTGGACGGTTTTAAAATTGTTGCTGTGGACCGTTTAAAAATTGTTGCTGTGGACCGTTTCAAAATTGTTGCTATGGACCGTTCTAAAATTAGTAATGTGGCTAGATGCTGCCCCCCTCCCCGGATTGCCGCGGGCTGCCCCATGAGGGCCCGGGTGTGGTCCAGGTGCGCGGGGTCAGTGCAGGCGCCCGCGTGTCTCGTGCGTGCGTGCGCGCGGTGGCCGCGTTTCGTTTACCTCACCGCCCCGGCCGCGTCGGCCCCGCCAAGGTTGCCGCGCGCTCGGCTTTTGGCGTGTGTCGTGCACGCGTGTGTCGTGCACGCGTACGTTGCGTGCGTTGCGGATCGGACGGGGAGGAACGGGAAAGAGAGGGAAAGGGACGTCGTGCGAAACAAAAGCCGTCCGCTGACGAAACGCTCTTTCTCTGTCCCTCCCGTATAATATCCTGTCCGGCTCTGAGGGTGTCTAGTTAGTTGGGCCGGGGCCGGTGCCGGTCCCGGTCTGGTCCGGTCCGGGTGAGTCGGCCACCGGTCTGCCCAGCCTGGCCCGGCCCGGCCCGGCCCGGCCCGCCAGCGCTGCCCGGCGCTGTCCTGCTCCCGGCCGCCTTGGGCACCGCGCCCCTGGCTGGATGTTATACAATCCGTGATTAGGACGGAGCGTGGACTTTTGTTGAGGTGTCTGCTTTTACTTTCGGCTCGACGCGAAGCCAATGCTGTGCGCCATGCCGGGTGAGACAAGGCACACGGCGGTGTCATACGCGTGATAGCTTGGTGTTTGCCGGCGTCCGGTGGGAAGTCGGTGGCACAGTTAGGGGCTGCTGCTGCTGCCGTGTAGTGTTTCTCGGAGTTTCTTTCCTTTTCCCGTTCCCGGGCACCTGTTACCGCCCCGTCTGCGCTCTGCTAACCCGTCTGACACCCGTCGGTTCTGGTGGTGGAGAGATAATGGTGTGCGCCTGCACGGCTCTGTGTGTGTGTGTGTGTGTGTGTGTGTGGCGTGTATTTTTTTTTTTTTTTAAATCTTGGTGCCGAAAGCGAAATGGATGGAAACGATGACGGCGTTTTTCCCGCCGAACTCTGTTGACGAAAGTTTAAGACAAAGTGGCGGACAGGGCCACTTTGCGGACTCTGCGGTAATGAAGCGGCCTGTTGGCGTGCCGTGCCGTG
Source organism: Odontothrips loti (assembly GCA_038380765.1). NCBI lineage: Eukaryota > Metazoa > Arthropoda > Insecta > Thysanoptera > Thripidae > Odontothrips > Odontothrips loti. The sequence goes on from CM076245.1 coordinate 13,474,746, forward strand.
CCGTGGGAGTTCTCAACCACTGTGGGAATGGGTCAGGTCAGAGCGGTTCCTGTACTGGCCTGGAGGGGCTGCAGTGCCCTGGCTATGTGCTCGGTCGCGTTGTCTCGCTCCTTACTTTTGAACGGTTTTTGTTTCCGACTCCGCGCGCAGTAATTGTAGTGTTTTGCGGCGTTGCCTAACTTTAGCAGGTCAAGGGAGATGGTCTTCTACCGGTATTGTCTTGGCGGCCAAATAATAGTAATGGTGTTTTGTTTTCCTCCCGTTTATTTTGAGCCTCGACAAAAAATACAACCACGGCGCGGAGGGGAGCACTCTGTTGCACAGCCGGCACACAGCAAAGTGTGGTGCATAGCTCCCCGATTCATACTTTCCCCGCTGATGAATGTGCGGCGAATTAAAGCTGGCGCCTTTTCCTCGAGCTTGCCGAGAGGGTGGTCGCGGTCCTCTGTAGTATCATCACCATCATCGTGCCCGTCCATGCACATCAGACTAGCTGTAACGGCGGCCGCACAACGCTATCGGCGGGGAGCATCGGTCGTTTGGTGGCTGTGTGAATCTAGAGCGATAGCGGCGTAACGCGCGCCGCACTGTGTCATTGGCGGCGGCATGTGGCGACTGACGGCGGCCTCAAGTGGCCATTCCGTCCGAGCCGCGGCCCCGCTGCGGCCCCGCTGCGGCGCTGCTAGCGGGCAGCTGGCGCTGTAATGAGAGCGGGGAGGGTGGGGGGCGGAAACCGACGCGAGGAACTGCATCGGTCGTCGCACCACAGATTCTCAGACGGTTTCGGTGCTGCTGAGTTTCGGGAGATGGGAATAAAAAGTATGGTGCGTTGGCGCGGCGCCCGGCCCGCACAGAAGCAGCATGTTGGCCAGTCTTTAAGCTATCTGGCTGGCCTACAAGTGCCCCGGACTGGCCTGGCCTGGCCTGGCCTGGCCTCCAGCCTCTCGCCCGCCCCACTGAACCGCGACTCCACCTTGGGCTCTATGTAAATGCGACGGGGGGATTGTAGTATGACCTTTGGGTCGCCGCATGGAGGCTGTGCGGCTGTCGTGGGGGCCGGCTGTGCTAGCTGTGCTAGCTGTGCTAGCTGTGCTGTGGGGGCGCCCAGTGTGACATCGTACGTAGGGGTCGGGCGGGCCGGGCCGGGCCGGGCCGAGCTCCGGCAGCGTAACTTGTCTCCCATTGTTAGGTCGCCTGTCCCGTACACACAATGCGCGCCCGTAGCCGCCCGCAGCCTGTCTAGTATCGGGGGTGTGAGTCTGCGTGGATACAGCTGGGGGCAGTCCTAGGGCCAAGCCTCACGGCCGAGCCTGCGGCCTGCGGCCCCCAGCCCCCATGCACTCGGGTCGAGGTCGAGCAGGACACACGTTTCCGTTTTCTCCTTCTCCTGGGACACGCTGGCCCGATTATTTAATTCATTTTTTTTTCTCCCGGCCCGACCGGCTTTATGGGTTCGGGACGTCCTCTTGGGTGCGCGGGACAGTTTCTCTCTGCCCGCGGGCGCTGTTCTCGGTCACCATAGGGGCGTACTGCTGCGGTCGTTCGCCGTGAGGCCGCGAGGTGACAGTCGCGTCGTCGTATTGAGATCTCATTAAGTGCGCATCCCCCCGGCTATTACTGTGTTCGCTTTCACTCACCTCATCTGGCCTCGTCTCGGCTCGGACAGCGCGCGCCTCGCCTCGGACAGCAGCCGCAGCAGCCACAGCAGCGACAGGCAGGCTGTAAAAGTGCTGCGGAGGCCAGGTGGCGTTATGGCCGCATTTGTTCTTCCTGCTGCCGGGCTGTCGCAGGCTGTCGCCTCGGTGCGTGCGCGCGCGCGTGCGTGCGTCCATCGGAACCACACGACACGCCCCCCGGCAACGCGCTCACACACACACACACACACACACACACACACACCCTGGTGACCTGGTTGTCATGTGGAGCATCGCTGTGCGTGTGTGTGTGTGTGTGTGTGTGTGTGTGTGTATGTGCGCGCGCGCGCGCGCGCGCTCCACGTGGAGGTTTTCCGCGAATGAGAAGCGAGCTGCCGCTGCCGCCAATCACAATCACTCTTGCGGATGCTGTCTCGGGATGGGATGGGCGGCACCGGCGGCCTCCTGGGACAGGACGGCACAGAGGCGTCACCCGAGGCGTCGCGTCGTGGCCTTTCTCTGGCCATGCCATAGCCGATGCCGGCCCGGCGGCCCGCATGGGTGCGCAGCTGCACCGCGGGTGCACGCGTAAGCACCGCGCACCGCCCCCCGGCCCGGCATACTCTGAGGCGGCCGTCGTTAACCTCGACTGATCTTCTCTTCTCGCGCGTTTTCCCATTTCCTACTCTCTCGCCGCTGGCACAAGCACAAGCGCCCCGCTAGCCTCGCAGCAGGGCCGCCCTCGTCGTGGAAAACTATAACAATTCCCCCTTCTCTGTCTCTCTGTCTGCGTCTAGCATTTATTCCCATTTTTTCCGGTTTTGTTTTTGCACGGCCGCGGCCGGCGCTGGACAAAGAGTCTGATCCGCGGCCGCGGCGACCACTGGCGCGCTGTGCCGCGCAAGCGGACTGGGCTTCGAACGGGGATGAGGAAGGTGCACTGCACTCCGCGGTAATAACCGGCCGAAATCGGCTGGCGGAGGTATTGATTGGCGGCTGCGGTCTGTCCGCGGGCTGCGCCGGGCTGCGCCGGGCTGCCCGCTGTGTCGCACGTCGACGGCTATCATCACCGTAACGATGCGGTTGTATCGCAACGGTACGCCTGCAGGCATCGTCGTCGTGCGCCCCTATTCGCCTCGTTGTCCTTGTTTTTTTTTTTGCTATTTTTAATTCGGTGCGACGAGTGTACATAGTGTATCGCTTGGCCACGACCCGGAGCACGACTGCCCCTTGTGCCGAGGTCGCTGCGCCTGGCTGCGTCCCCATGGACCCCAGAATGTCGCAGCCCGGGCGCGCCGCACCCCGCGGGGCCGGGGGAGGGGAGCCCCCAGCTATCGCTCAGCGCCTCGGACAGCGCACGCTGCCGCCACGCTGCCTTCGCACCCAGTCGTGTCATAGGCTCGGCTCGGCGGTATATGTGATGCACCAGCCACTACCACCACCACTACTACCACCACCACTACTACCACCACCACTACTACCACCACCACCACTACTACCACCACCACTACTACCACCTCCACTACTACTACCACCACCACTACTACTACCAACACCACTACTACTACCAACACCACTACTACTACCAACACCACTACTACTACCACCAACACCACTACTACTACCACCAACACCACTACTACTACCACCAACACCACTACTACTACCACCAACACCACTACTACTACCACCAACACCACTACTACTACCACCACACACCACTACTACTACCACCACCACTACTACTACTACCACCACTACTACTACTACCACTACTACTACCACCCACTACTACTACCACCACCACTACTACTACCCACCACTACTACCACCACCACTACTACCACCACTACTACCACCACTACTACCACCACCTCTATGACCACCACTGTCACCACCAGTGTCACCACCACTGTCCACTACTACCTCCCCGGCGTGTCGAGGCAAGTCCAGCAGCGGACTGGCAAGGGGCGCCCAAAATATTGTGTTGCCGCGGTGCGTCGATAAACAGTGGCGCCGCTGGTGCGTGGCCCCCTGGGAACATTGCACCGGTCCACAAATAGCTCTCCTGCTGCGCCCGGTAGCGGCCGTAGCGGCGGCCGGCCAGCAGGCAGGAGCCGGCGGGGCGGCTGGATGGCAGCACCTCCTGCCCCGCGCTATCTCGCCTTGCGTATCGCCTTCACCTCACTGCTGCGCCGGCCGTCTCCGCCGGATATATTTGCCGCTCGTAACCGTGGGAGCCGACGCGGCCCGGTCTATGGGGCTATCTTTACCCTCTCCCGGTGCATACCGTTGGGGTCGTAGTGCACGCACACGCCACGCACACGCCCCGCACACGCCCCGCTCACCATCAACGCTCACATTCCGAGCTGCGCGCCGCCAGACGTGTGGCGCGGCGCCGACGCCGACGCCGTGGGTGTAGTATATATCGTAACGCGAGGCGATTTGATAATCGAACGTGCCCCTCCGCCCTCCGCGCCCGCCGGGCCGCCCCGCCGGCTGGCCGGCCCCGTTATGAGAATGAGCTTGGCTTAGCTGCCGTGAGACGCGACTCGTATTGTTGTGGGCCGACGCTGACGTCACCGGGTCCAGTTCCGTGCTGATCACGCTGGAGCTGGGCTAAGGCCCGCCCGTGGCCATCTGAACCCCCCCCCCCCCCCCACGCCGTACCACACCTTGTACGACGACAACCCCTTCCGGGCGCTGCTGCTGCTGCTGCTGCCGCCTGTCCAGCATTGTCGCCTCATGTCGAGTCCGTTTACTTTCTCCGTCTTTCTTATATTCTCTCTCCGCTCTGATGCTACTCGGTTTTTTTTTCGCCTCGCGCGGCCGTAGTCGTTAATGGCTGCTTCTCCGTGCCCGGTCTTCTGCCGACGGCTCCTTCCTCGGCGGCATGGCGGAACCCGGGAGGACTCGGTAGGTCGTTGACGGGGACGAAAAGGCGAACCGACGTCGCCGCGACCGCGAGGTTGCGAAATTAACGCTGTCATTAATGCCGATGCGGACCGTACGGGAGGAGAGGGAGCGGCGGCGCTGCAAATTATGCCGGCACATTCTCCCCCGAAAAAATGAGATGGCCATCCGTCGTCGGCTGCCAAGTCTTGTCCGTCTTGGCAACCGAACAGGACGCCTCGGCCGCGGCCTTTGTGAGGTCGTTGGACTTGAGGGCGGTCAAGAAAGTCGCTCCAACATTTGGCGTAAGTAAGTGCCTCCCCCCCCCCCCCTAATTTTCTACTGCCGACGGTTTCACCCGTTTGCGGAAATGCTGAGTGTGCGCGTGTTGACGTGGGAAGCCTTCTGGGCTGGGCGGGCGGACCGGCCGCCGCGTTGGTGAACGGCCTTGGCAATGCAACGCCTGGCAACGCCCCGGGAACCGGCGGAAACAAAAACAAAAATGGATCATGTGCATGGAGGCTCGACAAAAATAAGAATGATCGGTGATGAAAAATCGCACGCTCTGGCGAGGCGACGGACATTACAATTATTTTTAATTTTCACGCTATCCGTCGCGTGTACACTGCTTCATTTAAATTCAGCGTGTGGCAATTGCGTCGAGAAAAGGTGTGAACTTGACTCTTTCCGTGACTGGTTATAGCGTAGTTAAGACACGATGGCCGTACACTAATTTATGCACTCAAGCGTAGCTTGGCTGGGTCGAGACTGCATGTTGGCGTGTGCAGAGGTTTAAAGGTCAACTGTGGGCTCGATCGAAGAAAGCCAAGTTCTGGGTGTTCTGTGATGGCCGCCACAGTAAAGCCCGCCAGGTGGAAGCGGCACGCGCCTCGGCACGCGCCTCGGGCACTGGCACTGCCGCGTCGCACTTATTGTGGTGGAATCTCGGTGAGCGAATGTCAGCAGTACCCTCCCCTCCCCTCCCCTCCCTCGCCTCACCTCGCCAGCGTGCGGCGGCGGCCTGCCCATACCACACACCACCACTTTCACTGACCGAGCCGCGCGCCGCCCCGTCAGGTCCGTGCCTTCTCTTCCTCCCGCGCTCGAATCCCTCCCCCCTCCCCGCACCCCCTCCTCCCGCCTCTCTCCGGCCGCTGCGCCGAGGGCGGGGGTCTCGGATCGGAGGCGCGGAGCCGCTCAGTCTGTGGTGCGCATTCGCGGCGACCGGTTCGTTGCGCGACGTTCGTGCTGCGCCCGGCTCGGCTCCTGGTACGGCCGTGCTGCCGGGATCCGCGATCCTCCCCTATCGCGAGTGGAGGCTGTGCTGTCTGGTTGTGGGGTTGAAAGTGCCCAGTCGAGTCGACAGGTGTGTGCGCGTGTGTGTTGTGTCGAAGATATAGTGGTGCATGTCGTGGTGTTGATGTTGTGTTCAGTGTTGGTGTTTCCTCGACCAAGAGAGGACACCCGACGAAGACCTGCGAGTGCCGGTCATTATTGTGAAAAACCGGCCGCAAAAAACCGCAAAGCCGCAAAGTGTGTTTTCGCCTTCCGAAAGTTCGGCACAGTTGGATTACCGAATGGAAATCAACGCATGTGCCGTACCATACATCAGTATTTTGTTCAGCTATATTTCATGGAGTGTGGATGTGCCGCTAAACAATGTGAATGTTTGTCCAGAGCACTTATCGTATTTTATGTTAATCTTTAAAATTATGTTAATGTTTTTGCTGTGACAAAGCGTCGTCCCTAAAGTACGTCCGGATTTCCTCCTTTGCCAAAAAGTCCTCCAGGACTCTACGGGCAGTAACGCGGAGCGCCTGCGTGCGCCAGGGTAGGCTAGCCCGCACGACACGCGTGCAATGCGGGAGTCGGGATTGCCTACCCGCCAGGCGCTCCGGGCGCTGAGACTCGCCCCGGTTTCCTACTGTGCGGACGTACTTTAGGGATGGCCCCCTGTCAATCGGCATCTTGATTGGCTGCATTGTACGGACCCATGTGTGTTTGGCTTTGTGCTCGCGGCGTGTGGCTGCCAGTGGCTGCCAGTGGCTGCGGGACGGATGACCGATGTGTATCGGCGGGCTGCGATAACGGGCCCCGCCCAGGGGGACCTCGGGGGGACCTCGGGGGCCGCGGCACGTGGAGCAGAGGCCATCACGGCCATTTAGGGGGAAAAAAGAGAAAAGAAATGGGAAAGGCATCCCCTTACATTGTTGATTGCGTTACCAGAGTAGCACTACTGGCCGGACGGCTGGGCTGGCTGGGCTGGGCTGGTCCTGGATGTCTTCTCCTCCAAAGGCGTTAATCGAGCTTGGAGTAAATTGCCGCTTCCCCTCGCCCCGCCCCGCGCGGCTCGGCGCACCGATTGGATACACTCTGCTTGCTCGGCTGCTGCGTCTCTCTTCTCTCCGAGCTAGGAAGATCGGGGAGCTTTCACGGGCGGCGCTTGTATGTGTCGTCCTCATCCGCGGGGCAGGGCTTTCGCAAGCCGTGCACTCGCCTTTCCTAGATTGCGATACTTTTGACACTAATACCTCCAGTACGGGAGAGCTGCTTGCGACACTTTTGTTACTGCAGGGCAACAGCCTCTCGCGAATCGACTGCTTCACTTCTCGTGGAGTCCACTGCGGGGATCCATTATAACCTAACGGGATGGCATAAGTGGGAATCGCCATTCAGGGCTGGTCTGTGACGAGTCGGCTTCTTGAGGCCTGGTTAAGCAGTGTGTCACGCGGCCCCCAGGACGCCGACAAGGCTGGTCCTGATGCTGCACGCAACGCGGCGGTGATGACCGCTGCTGTCACAACAACTGCGAGAGGCCTGCCGGCCTGCAAGGTGTGCCATTGTCTCCTACGTGCCGGTTGCCACCCTCCAGCCAGTCAATC